>OX101810.2:12102397-14502397 GCA_944452925.2 Chrysolina oricalcia | reverse complement strand
GAAACTATTTTAATTTTTTAAGCAAAAACCATGCGTCGGACAAAGAAAACTAAAGAGATCAAATTTGCTCAAAAATAAATGAGAATCTCAAAAGTATTTTTTTGCAGGAGAAAGCAGTGGCGTAGTATTTTTTTCTCCAAAAATATTCAATGCAAAACCCGTACGGGCGCCACTGGTTGAGAAAATGAAAATGTTTGTGCATTTAAAAATGCACCTTGATGCATAGAAATCATGTACAAAATTTTATAAAAACGTCTACAATATTATCTCAGTTATTATTAAAAAACTGATTTTTTTTAAATTTTATCACCATGTATCTCAAAAGTTAGGACTTTTAGGACATACGTTTATAGAAAGCTTTTTCCTTAAAATAAGTCAAAGAATCACACCCTCAAATATTAGCATGCCTTTAAGGAACACCCTGTGTACAGTGATTTAATTTACTCCAAAAGCTTTGAATATGTTATGTTGTTTCTTTTAAAGGCTTTGAAGAGAACGAGAAAAAAATGACTTTAAGTGTTCCAGGAACATCTTGAAAATAGCCGCATGCGACGGACATTTCCAGCTATGAACAGTACATCGCATGTTCTCAAAAACTTTTACTTTAATCATGTCTAAGATGTTCTGGTGCTCTCTGGGGATCTACCAAAATTCTGAGCTAATTAAAAAAATGTGTTGTCCTTTCTCATCATTCTAAATGAGCCTAGTGAAGTTTGATAACAAACTTGACCAACTATTAATTTGTCCGGATATTTATGAATAAAATTGAAATGGGAATTTGACACTTACGGTGGAGGAAAAAGGCAATATTTGTTCAAGCGGCGTTAGAATGGCCTCAAGCAGTAAAATCCGCTTTGGATTTGTGGCACCCCTTGCGTTAGTCGAGCTATTTCCCAACAAATGATAACGAAAGCAATTGTTTCGCACCGCAGCTCTCGAAAACCCATCCCGGCAGGTGTAATTAAAGCTATCTCGTAATCCTCTCCATCATGAATCCTGCGCGTGCGACAATTTAGAGCGTCGAGAGCGGCTGCCACAACAATGTATGTGGCGCGAATTAATGGCCCCTCTATCGAGAAAAAGATGGCAACTGGCGAAGCCTTGCGAAGTGGACCATAATGCAAATATGATAATTAGTTATGAAAATCAATTATCACTACCGCACAAGCCCTTTACCAGCTGCGAACGGCTGGTCTGGCGAGGTTTAGGCTGGGAAAGTACTTGTGGTCCCTTGATGATTTGATGCGGATCAAAAATAGTGGAAGCGTCCCTTTGAATCATTGGTAATGCTTCATTGATTCGATATATTCTCTTTAGACACTTTATTTATCCATTTGAGTAAGTTACAATCAACTGTCCTATTATTTTTACAGGGTGCCCCGTAAAGTCCACGTCAAACTTACTCCGACGGTACAAATGCACTAGTGAACATTTTGATAACAGAAATAAGTTTTTCAATCACGAACGCTAAAGTGCAGCACTTACTGGAAATAAAAAAAGAACACTGACAATGTAGTAATTACCATTATAAAAGATTCCATACTTCAGTCAACGGCAGTACTAAGTAGAAATAACTTGCTCCTTGTTATAATTAAAGATATATAATTGGAGTGTCATTGATAGTCACAAGCACACAGTTTTAGTTCCAAAGACTCTTCGTTTTTAGGTAATCTACTTTGGTATTTTCATAAATATCAGAGTCATTAAAAAGATGACGAGCATGCGCAAATTCTTCATCGATGGCCATAAGCAACGCTTCCTGGCTAGTTTCGCAATCAGAACAGTTGATCGTAACTGTCAAAGATTAGATTAGCAAAGATGGCGCACTCTAAAAGGGCGGGAACATTTCGTGATTGGCCTTGAATTTTACTACTATTTACAATTCGTCAAATATCAAATTCTGTTTTCTTTCTGAGAGCAAAATCTTAAAGTGATTTCAAATTTTGCTTAGCGATTTTTGACAGAAATTATCAAACGATAGCGAATTTATCAAAGCTCAATATTCAGAATTGAATTATATTGGTGCTTGGAGTGTGTTTCAGGTGTTTTACCGTTGGACCTAGGTATTCCTAATTTGATTACAAACTTTGAAACTTCACAGGCTGTTCATACCCTTTTGTTCATCGCCGTTTTTATAAGTAGCTAAAATGGCCAAAATGGTCAAAATGGGTGGAAAAATGTACATGGAAAATTGCGTGTATTGATGAAGATATAATGTTGAAGGAACTATTAGTTTTATACAAAAATAGCAGGATTTGTAGTCTACATTTTAAAGACAATATTGTGCTATGTCGTATTGCAGTACCTTCACTAAATATGTTTGCAGACTGATGAAAGAATAGCTAAGAAAGTTGCAAATATTATCGCATGAATAATAAGTGTGTTTATTTAACTATATGTTAGTACTAGCAAAGAGTAGGGGTCATACTAGTGCTAAATTTTTCATTTGTATCCTTTTTTCATTGTAGACTCTGTAGATATCACTTGTATGGCTAGCGATGTGAATTCCCCTTGTTAGTAGGTATTTACTTATTACCTTGAGAGCTTTGTGTGTTGTTCCACTGTTTTTTTGTTATTTGTATCATGGCAAGAATATATTTTTACTATACTATACGAGAACATCAACATCACAGTAGATTATTGAAGCTTACGAACAATAATTGTGAGTGTACACATCAGAAGGTTATTTTATTTTGTTGTATATTCTTTTCTCATTTCATGTTTAAGTATTTTTGTGGAGATCGAGGAAAAGATGTCAACCCCACAGAAACCTCAATATTTTTGCTTTCCTACAGCTGAAGTAGTAAATTCGCTAATATCTTGAAATGCAACTCAGTTTATTTTCCTCTCAGTTTTTATTGTTTTATTACCTTATAATTTAGAATGTATGAAATGTTTAATTGATTTATTTTGAAATTTTATATACCGGCATATACATTGAAAAAATAATAATAAAGTGTATTGATAATGACAATGTGTTTATTATAGAAATTGTTTATCTCTTGTAATTTTGAAAGACATGCAATAACTTGTGATCATAAAACGTAACATTCTGTAATAAATTACCAGCTACAAATAATTACGAATCGTTCTAGAAAAAAACCTGAAAAATATTTGTAAAAACAGCAGTGATACTGTGATACAGAGTGAAAGTTCGATTCACCAAAAATATAGTTCATCAGCTTCTGATGAACTATTAACTTGGGAATACAGTACCCTTTTCGTAAGTGTATATAGAGATGTACTTTTGTGTTTGATGCACATATGAAAATTAGTTTAATTTAGAGAATCTTCATCAAGTAATGAATATAATAATAATTGGACTTTATTTTACTTAATGGAGTTTAGCTCATAGCTATTTTATTCCACTTCACATTTTGTCTTTCAACATATGTAGAGTCTACTTCCTGCAAATAGAACATGATTTAACAAGGTCTATTTGAGAATGAAGTAAACTATGAATATTTTAAGTTTGACATCCTTTTTGGATTTTTCCCTTCCCCAAATAATCTACAAAAAGAAAAAACAAATCAATATATAGTCTATTGAAGAAACGAAAGAAATAGTACCTTGTCAAATGAAGTTATGAATGTTTGTCTGCTAAAAAGGAAGAAATTATATAAAAAGAAACTTTCATTCTGATTGATAGAAGACTCGTACGCCTGCTTCAACAAAAAAGAATTATATTAAGAAAACACTTTCTTGCGTGTCGTTTTCCTTTTTTTTGATCGTTTGTGGAAGATGAAAAAACCAAAAATATTCCAAACATCACCACAATAAAATGTGCTTGAAATAATTAAAATCAAAATTCAAACGTGATATATGTTTTCACTGCGATTTTCGTCGTTGGTCTGAAATTACATTTTTTTTTCTTTTTTCAATCAGAATGATCACTGTTATCCAACGACCATTTTTTTTTCTTGAAAGCATCAGTTTATCTTGATTTCTGATGAAAATAGTGTAATTATACTAATAATGGCTCAGAAATGATTGTGCGATTCAACTCGAATCTTTCCGAAGCGATTTCTCAATTACGATACTTGGAATCTCGAATGACAACGACAACTGTCACTCTAGAATCGCTCTGATTGGCTTAACCCATCGCTTCTTCCCATTCATAAATTCGTAGTTCACTGAAATGAAATTATAATTTCATTTCAGTGTCGTAGTTGGGTTAGCCCAAGGTCAACGAGCAAAATTTACTATTTCATTGATGAATGGACCCAGAGTTTTCTCTTTGTAACTGTTCAGTGTTCGATCAGTGTGAAATGTATGATTGCGTCGCGTCTTATAAGTAGGATAGACCGAACGGTACGTCTATAGTCGAATATATCACTTGTGAATATCGCGAACTATAATAATATGATGGAATTTCCGAAATTACTGGAGGTTTGGGGATTATCAACGTTTTTCGATAGTTTCCAAAGTGTGTATACATTCTTTTATCAGGAAAGTTTTCATCGACGTTTGGGCTTACTATCATTTATGCTTATAAAATATTTCTTGCAGTAAATAATAGTTAATAATACAGTATATTTTTTACCTTCCAAATTATTTGGGTAGCAGTCAGTTGACCAGAAAAGTTATTTAGCTTCGTTTTTCAAGTCGAGCTTTGGAAAAATTTATTTTCTTTTTCAAGACTATGACTACAATATAATGTAAATGAGCATAAATGTTAATTGAATAGTGGAGTAATACTTACTATAACATGAAATTAAATGAAATTTACATCAATGAAAAACGTGAAAAAATGATGTCATTGTCAAAAATTACAGACAGAGGCAGGAATGATGTGATAGAATGATGCGTAAAAAATTGTAGAGATGAACAGATAATTCCAAAAAATATATTTAAGGAGGACGAATGTTGTTAATAACCTGTTTGTTTTTATGTAAAATGTATGTATACAGGGCAATTCAAATTCGACCCCCACCATTGGGATCTCCTAAACTACAGGAGATACGTCGAAGCTTAAATTAGGGCAAAGTTGCGTATTCTGGTGGTTAACAAAATACTATTTTGAAACTTGGAAAATTCCGAGTATTTCCGGAAATATCGGGAAAAAACTGAAAATCGGAATTATCGTTTTTATTTTTTTCTATCGTTATTTGACTACATACCTCAAAACCAAAAGTACATTTTCATTGATACTTTTTTCAGCTACACGTTTTCATGTTCAGATTTACTATCCGAGGTTTCGTCTTCTGGCATTCATCATCAACTTTTTTTTCTGTTATGGGCGCCATATTGTTTTTTTTATAAAGAAAAATAGTGATTCTCATTCTGATTCCATTGATGTATAATTTGTTATAATTTGCACTTCTGAAACCACAGATATTTAAAAAAAACAATTTCATCTGAGATGGTCATGACTCCATCGAAAAATTTTGGTTAATAAACACTAGTTGTCAAAACTCATTAAACATCATAAGTTTGCACAAATACTTCAGTCGAGATGTCCTCATTCTCAAATGAAGAAAAACGAGATATGTTGAAACTTTATTATAAATTTGATGGGAATAGTACGAAAACAGCACAAATTTATTTTGAATTATATCCGGAAAGACAACAGCCGTATAGAACATTATTCGGAATTTTGGACAAACACTTGGCTGAGTACGGTGCGTTTCAAAAACCAAGAATGAAATATGGAAGCAGAATGGAACAAAATATTAGACGTAACTTATTAGCCGAGGTAAAATAATTGTTCATTCCATATTCGAAAAAGTATAATTATTTTTGGTACTTTTTTAGATAAATGCAGATCCTTCCAAATCAACACATCAAGTCTCGGCAGAAATGGATGTGCCACAGACGAGCGTTTGGAGGGAATTCAAAAAAAGTGGTTTGAATTGTTATAAGATACATATTTTATAAAAATTACATCCAGGTGATCCTGAGAGAAGGATGGAATTTTGTAGCTGGCTCTTGAATAGGGTAGACCCTACAAACTTCTTGAAAAACATTATTTGGACCGACGAAAGTACTTTTTCGAACTGTGGTGTTTTTAATAGAAATAATGAGCACATTTGGAGTGAAAATAATCGACGACACTCAGAGAAGTCAGACCACAAGTTCGGTTTCGTTTGAATGTGTGGGCTGGAATTTATGACGACCGAATACTTGGACCTCATTTCTTCTCTAATACTTTGAACGGGGACACCTATCTTCCGTTCTAAGAAACGAATTCGAAGAATATATGAATACGTTTCCCCTTGTTAATTAAATAAGGCCGTCATTTCGAACACTTGTTGTAATACTCTTTGTGCAGTTTTTACAACCTCATGATTTCATTCTTGTTTTTTGAAACGCACCGTACTCAGCCAAGTGTTTGCCCAAAATTCCGAATAATGTTCAATCCGGCTGTTGTCTTTCCGGATATAATTCAAAATAAATTTGTGTTGTTTTCGTACTATTCCTATCAAATTTATAATAAAGTTTCAACATATCTCGTTTTTCTTCATTTGAGAATGAGGACATTTCGACTGAAGTATTTGTGCAAACTTATGATGTTTAATGAATTCTGACAACTAGTGTTTATTAAACAAAATAATTCGATGGAGTCATGTCCATCTCAGATGAAGTTGTTTTTTTTTTAATATCTGTGGTTTCAGAAGTGCAAATCATAACAAATTATACATCAATGAATTCAGAATGAGAATCATTATTGTTCTGTATGAAAAAACAATATGGCGCCCATAACAGAAAAAAAAGTTGATGATGAATGCCAGAAGACGAAAAAAAGTATCAATGAAAATTTACTTTTGGTTTTGAGCTATGTTGTCAAATAACGATAGAAAAAAATAATAACGAAAAACCCGATTTTCAGTTTTTCCCGATACTTCCGGAAATACTCGGAATTTTCCAAGTTTCAAAACAGTATTTTGTTAAGCAACTTTGCCCCAATTTAAACTTCGACGTATCTCCTGTAGTTTAGGATACCCAATGGTGGAGGTCGAATTTGAATTGCCCTGTATACAGAACTATGAATTAGTTGAATTATTAATTGAACCATTTCCAAAAAGAGTATTTTCCTCAAATTACTTTCCACATCAAGAACTTTCGCGTTTTCATAGTCAAAACGATGGTCTATATCTATGGTATGATCTGATACAGCACAAGATGTATGTTTTTTATATGGAATATCTCAAAAGTGAAAATTTGAGTTTTCCTGTAATTATAATATTATTATTTTATACTGGAAATGATATATTTCATATTGAAAAACATAGTATTGTGTTGACTTTTATACTATAAGAAATATTTTATGTACATGAATGATAGTAAGCCTAAACTTTGATGAAATATTTCTTGATAAAAGTTTCCAGTAATTTCGGGGATTCCATCATAAAGTTCACGATATTCACAATTCACAAGCAATAAATTCAATTATAGACTCGTTCGGTCTATCATCTACACCACCAATACCAAATATATACTTCAATAATGACAAATATCTTGTTTCTAATTTCAAATAAAACCGACAATAACAAGAATTAAAATATATATTAAGTGCAAAAACTTTATGTCATTATTGTAAGTACTTCATTTGATAGTAGGTTTGTAGGTTCAGTTTGATAATGGCAAGTAAACACTGTCTGGGTCTTCTATTTCCTAGTGACGATTAAAGTGAGACCCAGTCCCAAATAAAGGTGCTTTTTTCAATTGCCAATAACTAAAGTTTCAATAACGGTTATTAAAGTTTTTTCTCGTTGTAGGGTAAATGTGGATCAAAAGAAAAATCCCCGCAATATAAAAGTCACTAGAAAACTAAAAGTAAATGTTTATTTCTAAAAATAAATAATAACAATAATAATATTCATAAAATAAAACAGAATATAATATCAAAGGTGTGATTAAGTGCCCTCCTGCTCTTAGAAGAGTACATATGCACTTCCGTTCACCATGGATTCTGATGGAATCGAGGAAACATGAGAATCGTTGTACTCGTACCACGTCACTGTATATGGATGCTTACAGTAAGCAGTGTAGTGTCCGTTTTGGGAAGTCCCGCTGTGATTCAACAAAGCATATGTTATAACGACAAGTGGCTTCATTTTTTGCTGTGAACTTGCTCATATCTAATCCTTCTAGAGGAAAATCAATGGTGACATTTAATTTTCCTCGAAATCTGTCTGTTTGAGAAAACCTTTTAGAGTGGATTACAAAAATTTTTGGGAATATGTGAATCAATAGAGATTTTGTGCATTTCCTTGTTTCTTTGCAAATCGAACATGTCGGTTTCTCATCACCATCCATAGTTTCTTCCTTAGTGAATGAATCTGAACATTGCGAGAGACTGAGTTGCCCTGCTCTTTGTGAAATTGGAAGAGAAATGTCCCAGAATGTATCAAATGTGACAGACTGTTGACCACAAAATGTGCATTACTGCGTTTCGATGTAGATTTCAGCTGTTCAACAAAGTTATCAACTATCTTGGAGTTGTTCATTCTCAAGATTCTCGACCATGACTCACAGACCTTTTCACTGTTGCTAAATCTCTCGACAATCTCACCAATGTTTTTCAACCCTTTAAGACCGAGTGTTTCTGCAGAACTATGTGCAGTTTTCGAGAAATATATTTCGCAATATATGTATATATACTCAAATTCCTACAGGTACTTCAATATCCTTTGTCCCACGAAGTCCGATACGAGCATCTGTTAATTATTTAGTTTTAGGGTAACCCTGTATATTTGAGCAGTCCTATATTTTTTGTGATGATTAAAACAAGGCAAAACTATATTATTAATTCATATTTTATTAAAAAACGTCGTGCGGGACAAAGGATATTGAAGTACCTGTAGCTCTTGTACTGATCGTTTCAGACCGCAAGGGGGATAGTTTGTTGGAATCGTGTTATAGAAATGCCAAAATGTACAGTTTGTCCTATTAATAATTTTGAATCTGATGTCACGTGACCGAAAACAAAAAGCACATTGGGCAACATAATATCGCAAAAAAAGCTACACCCATTGCTTAATATACAACCCCAAAATTACCATTCTCTACTACTCTCTAGTTCAGAAATATTTCCTGTCCTAATCTTCGTGGGACACCTTGTATACCTCGTATTCAACAATCAGTATAGAGTGGTATTTTGACTTTGTCGAAATTATTTGATTTATATCGTCAATATTTGGCAAACTTCTTGTATTTATTAATTCATTTCAACAGAACAACCATCGTTTGCATTTTGAAAAATACCGAGATAGATAAAGGAAAACGATTCCATCAATTTTCGCATATAACTATCCGGCGTGACATTGGGACCCTTCAATAAATAAAAGCTCCTTGATATGACTCCGAAGCGTTACCTTTGAGCAACCTCGAAATTCGAGTAGTGACCTCGTGGAGGAAAACAGCGGCGCCACGGTCAACCCTAGCTATAGTTGCCATGGAAATGCTCGAGAGCTGTGTTGTTTTGATGTAGACGACTGCTGAATAGGCGAGGACTTTCCTCTATTTCAGTTCCTCTGTTCGCATACACGTATTGTCCAATGATCATGCCAATATATTTTGATACCAAGGTATAGGCGAATAATTAATTATGACAACTAGAAACTAATACAGGCTGATTCACGGTGGATGGCACATTAGACGTTTCTGGTGAACCAGACAACGGATCACTTTGAAAATTAAATGGAGGGCATATTCGGACATTCTCTAGCCAACTAAAATATTTTCGACAATGCCGTGTTGCCGCTTCTATTAGAAAGCAGTAGCAACTTTGATTTTTCAAATGGAACACTCTGTATATAATATTATTTTTGGAATCTCCAACAATTGCCCGACAACTTTTCTTGATATTTCTCTATACCTATCTGTTACCGTTTTCGAAATAAAAATTAATTTAAATTTTTTTCTTCGAAAATCATGACTTCTAAAAATGCCGATATCTTTTAGTTAAGAAGTACTATGATATCGAAATTTGGTTTGGAGTTAGGTGATACTTGGACACTTCCCACACGTCAGCCTAATCTCCGTTACTTCAATACAGGGTGGTAAAAAAATACAGTTTTTTCGTTTGCTTGAAAAAGTTGCTGAAATTTGATTATTTTAAATGGAACACCCTGTATATTATTGATAATTCGAAAAGCTGCTGAAATTTTCTTTCTTTTTATGTATATCATACCTATACCTAACTAGTCAAGTTTCGGACTTATGAGCATTTATTTGTGAAAATGTCCCTTCAGAATGGTATTTCCATTCGGTATTTGGTAAGCAGGCCATGATTACTATTTGACAGTAGCGTTGTGACATTCTCCTAATAATATCGACATTTTCGTCACTTCAGAAGTTACAAATACCTTCAAAACGATGGAACGAAACTATTCAAACGAAGTTCTTATGAATTTGTTTATTATTTTTGGACAGTGTGATAAAATTATCAGCAGAACATGTAGAAAGTTCAATGAAATGTATCCGAATCTACCGCCAATGAACCTCAAGAAATTTATACGAATTCAGAACAATTTCAATGCATTTGGATCAACTTTAAAAGCACCAAGAAACTTGCCTCGACCCGTAACTTCTGAAGACAACCAGATTAATGTCTTAGCATATTTTCACGCATTTCCCGAGTCATCGATAAGAAGTGCCGAAGAAGATTTGGGTATAAAATATTCATCGGTTCAAAGAATCTTGCGAAGACATAAAATGCATGATTATAAATTCACCAAAATTCAAGCAATGAAGCCTCAAGACCCTCAACAGAGAGTAGAATTTTGTGAAATGTTGTTGACACGCATTCAAGAAGATCCACTTTTTTTAAATAAAATTATTTGGACTGATGAATCGAAATTTTGGAGAGAAGGGATTTTCAATAGAAAAAATCGTCATCATTGGTCCATTGAAAATCCTCACGTCACAAAAGAAGCCGGATTTCAAGAAAAATTTGGTTTTAATGTCTTCTGCATGTTGATGGACAACAAATTGGGGTACGTGATATACGAGGAGTCATTAACATCCAGAAGCTACCTGAATATTTTGGAGAATACTGTAGAGAGTTTCGTGGATAATCTGCCACTCGAAGAATATCGAAACTGTTGGTACCAACTAGACAGAGCTCCTGCACATTGCACAAGAGAAGTGAGCGCAGAACTGGAAAGACTTTTTGACGATCGGTGGATAAGGCGCTTGGGACCATGGAATTGGCCAGCGAGATCACCCGATCTTAATCCATTAGATTTTTATTTGTGGGGAATGTTTAAAGAAAAAGTTTACAAAATACCCGTGCGTTCGAGAGATGAATTGTTAGAAAGGATTGCCCAAACATTTGAAGATTTGGATCCCAATGAAATCAGATCTGCCACCACGAAAGCAGTCAACACCCGCATTTTAAAGTGCTTGGAAGTGAACGGCCAGCGATTCGAACATATTTTGAAATATTCCACATGATTGTTTTACTTTTTTATAATTATTCATATCAATATTTCCAATTTCAAGTTTCTTGGTGCTTTTTTAAAGTTTATCCAAACATATTGAAATTGTTCTGAATTCGTATACATTTCTTGAGGTTCATTGGCGGTAGATTCGGATACATTTCATTGAACTTTCTACATGTTCTGCTGATAATTTTGTCACACTGTCCAAAAATAATAAACAAATTCATAAGAACTTCGTTTGAATAGTTTTGTTCCATCGTTTTGAAGGTATTTGCAACTTCTGAAGTTACGAAAATGTCGATATTATTAGGAGAATGTCACAACGCTACTGTGAAATAGTAATCATGGCCTGCTTACCAAATACCGAATGGAAATACCACTCTGAAGGGACATTTTCACAAATAAATGCTCATAAGTCCGAAACTTGACTAGTTAGGTATAGGTATGACATACATAGAAAGAAATCAAATTTCAGCAGCTTTCCGAATTTTCAATAATATACAGGGTGTTCTATTTAAAATAATCAAATTTCAGCAACTTTTTCAAGCAAACGAAAAAACTGTATTTTTTTACCACCCTGTATTGAAGTAACGGAGATTAGGCTGACGTGTGGGAAGTGTCCAAGTATCACCTAACTCCAAACCAAATTTCGATATCATAGTACTTCTTAACTAAAAGATATCGGCATTTTTAGAAGTCATGATTTTCGAAGAAAAAAATTGAAATTAATTTTTATTTCGAAAACGGTAACAGATAGGTATAGGGAAATATCAAGAAAAGTTGTCGGGCAATTGTTGGAGATTCCAAAAATAATATTATATACAGAGTGTTCCATTTGAAAAATCAAAGTTGCTACTGCTTTCTAATAGAAGCAGCAACACCGCATTGTCGAAAATATTTTAGTTGGCTAGAGAATGTCCGAATATGCCCTCCATTAAATTTTCAAAGTGATCCGTTGACTGGTTCACCAGAAACGTATAATGTGCCATCCACCGTGAATCAGCCTGTATACTATATGGGACATCTCTCCAACTAACCTGCCACAAGTAAAATGAGGTTGCTGAAGTATATCACACGCTATTAAGGAGTTAGTTTTAGCAATTGTTACTACTAGCCACTAGTTGATTAGTAAACAGTCCATAATTGAATTGCTTTTTGTCGTAAATGAATAATTTGTAATGACTAATCATACCAGTTATTGTCATTGAATCACTAGATATATTATCATACTTGATTTGAGGCCAAACAAATGTGAGCAGACATCTCCCAGTAAGTTAGTAACTAGCTTGCCTTGAATTGATAATTAGCTTATGATGTGTTAGTAACAATGACCCTTTCGTATAAGTTAGCTGATATGTTCTAGTAATCAAACAGTTATCATTTCATAAGTATGGAGTTAACTTGTTATCAAAGGTCAACTGAGTTACTGGTAGTGAACAGTGAACTCCCAGCATGTTAGCAGATAGTCCCATGTTATTGGTCAAAAGTTGACTGTAATTAAGGAGATTATTTATGGAAATGTATCAGCAATTATAAAAGATATTTTTTACCAATTAATGGCTAGTTTTAGTCAAAGATCTGAAATGTCTAGGTAGCTTTCGATGAGTAACAAATGTCTTGAAACCATCATGAAATAATTAGTAATATTTCAATAAAAAATTCGTGGTTCGTTTTCATTTAGCAGGAACAAAATGCGGAAAAGTTTTTCAGAAATCGTCAGAATGAACGTTTTTACAACTTTTTGAAAGTAAATCAACATAAATGAATCCTTAAGACCAAACGCTGCCTTGGTAAAACGGAAATCGGATTTACTCCTTCAGTTTTTGTTTAAGAATTTTTTTCTTTTGCGAATGAGTCAATATTTTTGTGTAAATTCGGGAACTTCAGTGATTTTCACTCCCACTCTTGGTGAGTGTACCTACAAAACTAGCTGTAGGGAATTTTTAAAAAAACTCAAAATCCTCAAAATCCTGACACTATATAGCGTATATATTTTGGAGGTGTGCATATATTTCTACAATAATTTGAACAACATTACATCGTGCTTGCCAAAACATGATCACAACACCCGTCACCGCAGTATGTTACAGCCCAATTCTCAAAGCACTGCACTATATCAAAAAGTTTCTATTTCGTCGGGTGCAAACTGTACAACAAATTGAATACAATATTTGAATCTACACCAAATGCCAGAATATTCAAAAATAGACTAAAGAATTCTTAATTGAAAAGTGCTGCTCCTAATCTGTTGCCGTGGTGGATCCTGTGAGCGATTGCAGTGTTCATCCCGGCGAACGATGACGGGCACCGGGCCCCCGCGTGTATACAACCGTGATAACCAGGACTGCACTGATGAGGGACTTCATCCCGAAACCGGTCTGCAGTTGGTTCCTTGTTTGGATCAGGCGGTGTCCGGCTGTCTGTCTCTGAGAGCTCTTGCAAAGTTGTTCCTTCAAAGTAAGGATCTTTGCACATATGTCTGACTGATATAATTCAATATCTGTCGAGGTATTAGCCAGAGAAGTAGTTGTTTTCTGTCGGACATATGCCATACAATCTATACAAAGGTATAGTGAGTTCCTAAAGGATTGTTTTCGACTGTTTTACAGTCACTGGAACATATATATATATATATATATATATATATATATATATATATATATATGCATGTATGTATGGGTGTATATGTATATACGATTGTATATATATTAGTATATATATTATATATACAGGGTGACCCAGGGGTGTGTGCATGGTCCATAACTTTTTTTCTATGCAAGCAATCGACTTGATTTTTTTTTCAATCGATAGGTTCAACAATGAGCACATTCTGAAAATCAGCTGACCAAATCATTATCAACATATCGATCAAAAATTTAAAAATTCATCCAAAGAGTAAAATCCACATTTAAGAAGGTATTTCCTAAGACATTGTTTGAATCCTTTTAAAGTAAGAGATATTCAATGTTTGGCGGAAGTTTATTGAACAACCTCTTCCCAATTACAGTAGGTGACCTATATAAAAGGTTAGTCCTTGAAAATATCACATGCAGGTCATTTTGCTGCCTTGTTTTAAAAGAATGTACTTCTTTATTAGTCTTAAAAGAGTTTAGGTTACAAAATATAAAAACATACAATTCAAATATATACAAACATGGTAAAGATAGAATTTCATAAGTTTTAAAAAAGTCTCGACAACTAGTGGTACGAGAAACGCCAGCGATACGACGAATCAATTTTTTCTGTGAGATAAACATATCATTAAAACAAGTGGATGGCCCTCAAAAACAAATTCCTTATCTGAGTCGAGATTCTGCCTGAGCACAATATAGCATAATTAATTGTTTCTCGGTCAAAACTGATATCATGTTTCGGAGTAGATAGCTGACAGAGTTAAGTTTTGCAATTACTGTCTCACAATGTCTCCTCCAATCTAAATTCTCATCAATGTGTAGTCCCAGGAACCTTTCACACGATACATTTTTCAAAACTTCATTATTAAAATTTAAATGAACGGTGGGCACTTGTTTTTGCCTGTTATGAAAATGTATTGACTGAGTTTTTTCTGCATTTAGATGAAGTGAGTTCATGCAGAACCAGTCATACAAATTAGAAAGAACTTCATTACAACTATTTTCTAAGGAATACTTCGTTTTTTTCGAAATAAGTATGGACGTATCGTCCGCATACAACGTGAAATGTGTAGATGGGCTCACTCTGACGATGTCATCCACATATATAAGAAACAATGTTGGGCCTACTACTGACCCTTGAGGAACACCTACACTGATGTCAAGACAATCCGAATTACAGGTAGTCACTGATTGCTCAGTCACCCCTGGGAAACTAACGTACTGGCGACGTGAGTGCAGATAAGATTTTATCTATTCCAGGGCAAGCCCCTGAACACCTGTCTTAATTAGTTTATTCATTAGGGTGTTATGGTTTACGCAATCGAATGGCCTGCTGAGATCACAAAATATACCAACAGGGCACTCGCCCGCATCAATCAAAGTGGTCAGATTTTCACAAAATGAGTGGACAGCACTATTTGTGGATTTGTTCGCTTGAAATCCATACTGGTTATCGATTATTCTGTGATTCTGTTTCAGATAAAGGTAAAGGTTTCAGATAAAGGTAAAGGTAAGCTTATCGGGCTCATTGTCGAAACGAAAACAAAAGTGATACATACACAGTTTTATCTACTGAACACGAATCCGAAAGAGTTTCTGGAGGTCTCTTATACTTTTCGAATTATGACCTTTTGAATCTTGAAAATCGATCATTTTCAAACTTAATTTTCTCAGCAAAAAATCCCACAAAATGCCTCCTTCTGTTTGTTGAAACTTTTTTAAGACCCTAATCAACTCATATTTCACAATTACAAGCACTTAAATAAAACGTTTTACACAAATATTCAACCTTCTTATAAAGTGTACCTAACCGTTCCAACACCTCTAGAATGAACGCCAATGAAGAGTGAGGTTGAGTATAGTGTAATATAAGAAGGTCCATTTTTTCCGTAAACGTTTTGGTTTTGGTGCTTGTAATTGTGAAAAAAGAGTTGATTAGGGAATGAAACAAGTGTCGACACAAAGAAGGAGGCATCTTCTGAGATTTTTTTACCGAAAAAATCATGTTTGAAATTGGTCGAGTTTCAAGTAACACCACTTTTCTTTTTGTTTCGAGAATGAGCCCGATAAGCTTACCTTTACCGAATTTAATATTTGAAACAATTTTATTTAACTTATCTTTTCGTGAAAGCTTGGTTGAAATTTCCAGACGCTTCCTTTATACTACGCTAATTGATTTCTCATTTTTGTTCAAGTATTTCGATTATGGGCGACTTCTTTTATTTTCGCAATATGCATATTGTATATTTTTGTTGTTTTTTAAAATAGAATAGATTTATTTCCAGAAACACTATATACATGTGTAGGAAAGTTCGAGTTTTTACAAATATACACTTAATGAATACAAACATTTCTAACAGAAAAGGACACATGGATTAACACAAACGGACATATAAAATGATGAAAAATATTATACAACAAGTACAATCATTTTTATCAAACATTATCAGCTGGGGCTAAGTTATCATCGGTAAGGTATTCGTTAACTGAATAGTATGATTTAGTAATTAACATTTCTTTTATTTTATTTTTGAATATTCTTGAGTTGTAGTTTTTTATTACGTTCGGAAGCATATTGTATAGCTTAGCACCCATGAAGTAAGCACTCTTTTGGAATAAAGTTGTGTTATGTGAGGGTAAGATAATTATATTGGAAGATTGTCGGGTTTGGGAGTTAGCGAACTGATAATTTATTTTGTTATTATGTACAAGAACTAGGCGATTGTATATATAAACTTGGTAATGTGAGAATTTTCATCTCTTTGAAATGATTCTTACAGGACTCTCTTCTCTTCAATTTCTTAATTATTCTTATTGCTCTTTTTTGTAATACAAAAACTGACTGCCAATCAGAACTTATTCCCCAGTGGATCAGGCCATATGACATATGAGACATGAAGTTTGCATAGCAAACTATTTTTAAATCGTGTTCACTCACTTGTCTATTAGAAAGTGCGCGTAGACAGTAACATGATCTGCTGAGTTTTATATTCGTTTTTTTGATGTGTTCCTTCCATGACAAGTAATGATCCATCTGGAAACCTAGACATTTTATAAGTTTGGTTGATTTTAAATCAAATGGTAGAGTCAAGTTATCGACACTCCTGTTTGCAAAAGGCATATAGAAAGTTTTTTCAAAGTTGATTTTTATTTTATTTGTTGCACACCACCCAATTATACTGTTCAAACAAGCAGCAGTTTTATCCTCTAAGGTGGTTTTATCACCACTTTCAACAATAAAAAGAGCATCATCTGCATACAATATAGGGTTGCTCCACCACAATTTCTCGGAAGGTCGTTAATAAAAATTTAAAAAAGTACAGATCCTTGCGGTACACCATTTCTAATATTTCCCCATTCTTAAAATATTTTTTCATTCTCTCCATATGGGAGAACCACTCTTTTCTTCCTTTCATTCAGATAACTACTAAACCAATTTAGGACAATTCCACGAATGCCATAGTGATGCAACTTTTCTAACAATGTGTCAAAGTTGACGCTGTCGAAAGCCTTCGCGAAATCACATGCGATACCGATGGTTAGAAGTTGCATGTCAATTTTTGTTATTATTTTTTTGCATATATAATTAAGGGCGGTTGATGTCGATTTACCTGGAAGGAACCCATGTTGGCAATCACTTAATAATCAATTTGACTTCATGAACGAGATTAGTCTTTTTTGCATCAACTTTTCCAGTAGTTTTGAAATAGTTAACAAAAGTGATATCGGTCTATAATTTTCGAATTCCTCCCCATCTCCTTTTTTGAATATTGGAATTACGTGAGATTTTTCCAAGCATTTTGGGAATATACCTTGACTAAAAGACTCATTACAGAGTTTTATTGTTTCAGCGCAGATAGGTTCTAGGATATTTTTCAACAGTTCGATGAAATATCATCGTATCCGGCTGAGTTTTTGGATTTCAAAGATCGAACAACTGATGATATCTCGTTTACATCTGTAGGATAGACAAAGAATGTTTGCTCATTCGAACAATTCTGATTATTTCAATAGGCCTTGATTTTATTTTTATTTATTTCTCCATCGGTCTCTACTGCATTCAAGAAGTGATCATTGAAATTATTTATGAATGAGTTGGAGTCCTCATCTTCCGGAATTTTTATAGATTTTTTTGATCGAATGTCTTTTTTGTTTCTCTATTTATTATTTCCCAAGTTTTTTTAATTTTGTTATCGCTGGAAATGATTTCCTTTTCCAAAAATAAAACTCGAGCTTTGGCTATAACTTTTTTCAGTATATAACAGTATTTTTTTTGAACCTGTTAAGTATTTCGTTATCTACTTCTCTACAGACCGCTATCAATTGTCTTTTATGCAAGCAGGATTTGCGTATTCCTCTTGTTAACCATTGTTTTTTTGCTTTGTTTTTCACTAGCTCGACAGGAAAGCAGATTTCGAAGTTTTTTTCTAGTACAATGATAAATAAATCGAACTTCATCTCTATATCTGTATAAGGTATTTTGGTGTATTCATCAGATATAAGTTCGCTGGCAATTTCATGATTGAATTTATTTATATATTTTTAAGAATAGATACGTTTGAAGGTACTTTCTTTATCTTTGTAGTGGCGGAGGTCGAAGCATATTTTCTGATAAAAATGATCGGATATTCCATTGTCGAGATTTTCAGTTAGGAATACACAAAATTTACAAAAATATTGTCTATACAGGTGGACGATTTTTTTTCAATTCTAGTTGGGCTGTCTACGGTTTGAGAGAGGTTGAATGAAGTTAAGAGATTGAGTAAGTCATTTTTACTAGAGGTATTTGCCGAAAGGTTTATATTGAAGTCTCCATGTCGGGGCGTGGCGCAGTGGTTAGAGCGTCCGACTTTGGGTCGAAAGGTCCGGAGTTCGAGCCCCAGTTGCGGCTGGGATTTTTTAATTTAATTTGACCGATTAAATTATTCAAATCTCGTGGCTGAACTGGAGTGAGTCCTGCACGATTCACTGTTGCGTTCCAATTAACAGTGCTGCTCCTAAGGTGGCCCATGGAGTTAGTAACAAAGCCTATCCAGAATACGTGGCTAATGACCATAGCAGTCGATGCCAAGACACCAATGAAAAAAAAAATATTTAAGTCTCCACATAACACAACTTTTTCATTATTTTTAGTTAGGTCAGTTGATATTGTATCAAGATGGTAAAGAAATAATTTTAAATCACCATCTGGTGCACGATATAAAGTAATAACTATAACATGACTAAGTTTTATCACACTAAGTTCGATACATTGTTCTATATTCAGATAATCTAAGTCTTTATTACTTATCTAATTATGAAGTATTATCCGCAAAATTATTCTTCTGAAACATTGAAAACAACTTTACAACAATAAGTACTAGAAAATTGAGCCTAACCTAACTGGTTAGTGGTTAAGCTAGCAATACTCAATGGGTGCGTCTAACAGCATGCAGAGGCTGCAGCTGCTTTTACGCTTCACGTGATAGACGGTTGACAGGTCTTCCAGCCGCCACAGATAAATAGAGCGCTTTACTTTCCGCTGGATTCATTTGAAGTGGTTTAGCGGTCTGTATTTTGGACCATCCAGTAGACTTGTAAAGCGCTTTTATGCTTTATCCAGCAAAGAGGCTTTTTTCTGATAGACACATATTTTAACACACCGCCACAATACGAATGCGTGTTTGTCTTTGTGTCAACAAAAGACATTCATGGCCCACTGATGATATAACCCCTTTTTGTCTTGAATAATCTACAAGTCAGATGAAATTAGCTTTAATTTAACATATTTTGGTGTGAAATTTTGTTACCGAATCCCGCGTGATGGAATTAATTGCCGGAAAGGACCACGCACAAACCTTATGGGAAATGGCTTTCCGTAAATTCCGCTCATTTTTTGGTATGATGAACTTTTCGATGTCCTGATCAGAAGTCTGCCCGGGCACGACGAAAAGTAATGGTCATTTTTTGAGAAAAAAATTGCTCAAAGTCGCCAAAATGGGGAATTTGGTAGTAAAACGGTAGAAATAGACCATGCTATTTTGTAACTTCATGCCTCTTGGAAATTATAGCAATTATTTTGTGAGGTCTTGTGTCTTCACAGCGCCGTTTGCCAATAATTTCAGTCTATACAGGGTAACGCATAAAGACATAATGCGAGGAGTGAAAAAAATAATTTTTAGAACGTTATGAAAACAGTAGATTCTGAGAAAATTAGTGAATGGTTAGATATGGTTATAAAGAAAATGATTCAATCGATATACAGGAGCTGATACAGGAAAAAATAATGTCTTCTTAATATAATGTGAACATTAATCTGAGCCGAGCTTTAGCTGAGAGAGCCACTTAAGAAAGTTGGTGTAACCGGCCATCAGTCTCTTGCCTGTTTATCTGATATTCCATACCTCTCCGATGGCTTTTATTCAAAATCGAAGATATTGTTTCATTATGCAACAATATTTTCCATATACAACGAATTGCAAAATTAGATGGTGTGAACAATGAAGAAAAACGGGAGATTTATTTTCAACAAAGGGAAGAATCAGGACTATCAGATATTCCTATTGACAGCTTTAAAAGACTGTGCCTCAATTGTAATAGGGCAGTGATGGAAGAGATAACCGCTTTGGAAGACGACTGGACGTATCTCAAGCTGAATATTTTGAAACAAACTTCGAGCGAATCGTGCGTATGATGTAGCCAGACTCAAACTGAATCGGTTAACTCTGAAGTGCCGAGTTTTGTTTTGAAAAACATTCATATCAGAGATAATGCTTAGTCTTGCATAAATCACTTGGATAAGAACGGTTTTTTTCTGAGACAAATTCTTCCCGGGCGCAGTTCAATTTTCGATCATGTAGAATGAAAAAAAGGAATTTGGTGGCTTTCTTTCAAGAATTCAGGAATTTGCAGAACATGCCAGAATGGGATTACAAGTTGAAGATACCGATTGAAATATTAGTTCAGTAGCGGATGAAGTAGATAAAAATGCGATTATGGAATGGTTGGTTCCATTATATGATGAATAAAAATTCATGTAGGATTATTCCGTAAAGGAATGATAAGATGATTGAAATAATGAGAATAATGAAACATTGCTTATTTGTGACAGTTTCTAGCTTTAATTTCGTCAGGCGCTATTTTGCCGACTTCGAGCCGTTTTTCTCGAAGACTGTTGATTATTTTTCATTATGCTCATCGAGACATTCAATCAGGATGTTGAAAAGTACCTCTGACCAATGTTATTCTTCAACAAATCTTGTGGCACGTTTTTTCGTACATATTCTGTAATACAAGTGACTTCCATTATTGTCCCCTGTATCACTCCTTATATGTTAATTGAATTATCTTCTATATAACCACATCCATATCCACTGACTAACTTTCTCACAATAAGTTGTTTTCATGTCATAAAAATAATTTTTTCATTCCCCGTATTATGTCTCTATGCGTCACCCCGTATAGACTGAAATTATTGGCAAACGGTGCTGTGAAGACAAAAGACTCATAAAAAAATTTCTAAAGCGCATGCTACAATTTCCAAGAGGCATGAAGTTGCAAAATAGCACGGTCTATTTCTCCCGTTTTACTACCAAATTCCCCATTTTGCCCTCTTTGAGCATTTTTTTCTCAAAAACTGTCCATTATTTTTCGTCGTGCCCATGGAGAGTTTTGATAAGGACATCGAAAAGATCAAAAATCAGCGGAATTCACCGAAAGCCATTTTCCATAAGGTTTGTGCGTGGTCCTTTATCTCGAAAATGATTTTTCAAGCACTTGGGAGATTATAAGTGAAAGCCATTTTCTATAAAGATGGTGCAGGGTCATTTAATAGTGTATCATCCATTTTCTCATTGATAGGACTACACGTATGGAAGTTTGTTCCGAGAACGTCAAATCTGTTTCGAATGTTTTCGTTGAGGAACGGAATCAAAATCGACACTCCCTATCGATCAACAAACTTTCCCAAGTGAGTTTCCGATTATGCGAGGATCGCGACATTGTCATGAAAATCGACGGGAAATGATAGCACGGATATCAATGGAAAATCATATGCGGATGGAAGCAACGACACGGGATTAATTCGTGATGGGTTCGGAAAAGGTGTTTCGATTCCATGCCACGCTTCTAGGTAATGTTATTGACATTTCAGATGAAACATTTTCCACTGCAATCTCATTCGTTAGTTCGTGGAATTCTGGGGAATGATGATTTCATTGTTTTGATTATTTTGATGAATTTATAATTCAGATATGTAGTTTCGAAAAGAGATTATGAAACTCAATTACTGCAAATGGTATTATCCAAGTATTAGAAAATACCAGCTGAAATCGTAAAGCATATCGTTTGTATACTGGCCATTATTAATGACGAATTAAGTTTTATCTCTGTTGTTGAAGATTTTATATTTCATTCCTCCTACAAGATTTTAGTTAGCTTATTAGTGGTTTCCAAGGAAACATTTGGACAAGAAAGCTAGATAATGTGAAGTATCTTCAAATGCAATGTTCAAATATGAAAAACTTATTGAACACTGAAGGTGCGAGTTCATCTACAAATACGTTAGTTTTGTAGTAACAAAGTGGTCCTTCGCGATAACAGAAACAGTTCTTTGGAAATGTCCAAAGAAGAAATCCGAAAGTCCTCGAAAAAACAAAGGTGAACCATCCATCTATATGGGAAACTGCAAGCAGAAATCTAGCAAAACGACGTCTACATTAGTAGTCAAATCTAAGAATTCCACTGACTGGATCTGAAAATACTACAGCGAGTTCAAAACAAAAGATCACTCCAGGCGGAGTTCGTAGCAGGAATTGGCAGAAATCGCTCTGAAGAACTGGAAATCCAGAAGAAGCTAGTCGAGAAAGAATTGCAGTTCGAAAAAACGATAATAAACGATAGTCAGGAAGAAAGTGATAGCAACGGAAACCTACAGTTCATCAGATCGACTGATGGTTCTCGAGAAACATGATGAAGTCAACGATGAGCATAAATATAATTGTGTGTGGAAATGATTGTCCGTATCTGTCCGTATCTGTCCGTATCTGTCCGTATCTCACATAATCGAGCCTTTATATGACAAACTGTATCTTTGTCCATAAGAATAACTTCTTCGTCTGATAATATTCTGATTCTGTTGTCAAGGTAAATCAGCAAACGAATGATATTGGCCACTCACATGTTTTGGAGCTGAGCATGTATGGGTTACTAACATTGGCATAACATCGCACTCTCATTGACAGTCATATGCCTGAGATTACTTTTCACCAACAACCTATCACATGCATTTTGTTAGGATTAACACCAACACATTTCTTAAGAAAGTGTCCATGAAGTTCCTTGAAAATTATTCAACCCCTATTATATGATTTGGGGCAAATTGCAAGAGAACAAACAGTCCCAAAAAAAGGAAAAAAACTCTCTAGCAGCTACAGACCTACCGCACCGCTGTTATCTCGAAGGTCATGAAAAAAGCCCACAACATCAAGATTATGGTATATCTAGAACGATCAGGAATTATGAATGATCGATAATATGGTTTCCGACATCAGGGATCAGCTGGTGACCTGCTTGCTTATGTCTCACATTTATGGCAACTATTTGAAAATATGGTTGAACTTTGGCGGTAGCATTAGATATCTCCAAAGCATTCGATCCCGTTTGGCACCGATAACTCCTTGCCATGCTTCCATCTTATGGCTTGCCCCTCCAGTTCTTATGTTTGCTGTCCAGCTTTCTCTCAGACAGATCTCTCTAGGTGGTGATTGATGGAGTTTCATCTGACGATTCACCCATGAATGCTGGTATTCCGCAGAGATCCACTTCAGCACCAAACGGTAATTCTCCTTCATATCAATGCTTTTTGGGAGCTACCTGATGCCCAGTGCCCACGTATAATAGCACCCTTCAAATATGGAAATATGGAAAATTCTAGAATGAGGATCCAACAATATGATACAACTCTTTGCGAATAGAATCCAAGCGTGTCTTTTCTATAAACAGGCCGATCTCATAGTGGCCAACGTATGTCAGGGGCATCCATACCAATGAAGTCCTCTATTTCGATGCTCGGTATTATCATCAGCAGTAAAGCTGAGCTTACAAGTTCACTCACTCCTCTGGAACACCGCAGAAAGGTTTGCGATCCGTGTCTTTTTTACAAATTTTTTTATGTAACATGATCTTCTGAAATATCATTCCTTCCACCGTTGGCGGTCCCATTGAGTCTGATCCGTCGAGTTCAGTGTTCCCATCCCATTGTCGTCACTTTGGAGACATGCCAAATATCTCTTTCAAGTGCTCGTTCTATAGGCGAACGCCAAAGCTGCCTCGGGAAGTGAGCGCTGAGGTAAAGAGACTGCAGAAATTCAAAAAGAAAAACCAATTCCTACCTACTTTCCCACGGCTCTCAAGAAGACCAAAACCTAAAAATGAGAAGACGTTATTCAAACAATTTCGTTATTGTGATTTGTCGTATAATTATCGAAAATATTAATGATCCCTTGCAGCAATTTCAAAATTCTACTAGTTTCACACACCTGCATCGATAAGAAAATTTACCGTCCATGAATAAAAATCATTTTTCAATACAATTCTGATTGTGGCCATAACTGCAAAAAGTTTCAAAACTCCGAAGGAATTGTGCTGGGTACGTTGATTCTTGACCAGAAAAATCGATATTCACAAAAATTTCATATCAGTTATTTTGTTACTGGTAATCAAAGTCGATATTTCCAAAAAATTCTGAACCTATCTCAGCCACATTAGAACAATTCCACCTTCGTCAGCAAATAATCAATTGAAATGAGGTGAGAGATAACATTTTTCAGGAATTCTGCGACCTACATAAGATTTCAGGGAAGTATTCAAAAATTATCATGGTGTTTTGAATGTTTATAAGAATCCTGATGTTGATTATTTCCTAATCGAAATCCTACTTGAAATACAATAGATATAATTATGAATACCCTCTAAAACACTGTTACAGGACCCTGTAATAAAATATCAATTTCGAAAACAACAGATTAAATTTTCTGAACCTAATCTCGTTGTCGCCTGTAACCAACATAATTTGCATTGCCGCCTCTGGCGCAGGATGTTCCTCGGTGTGTTGAATGAAGATCCTCCGTTATTCTGAATAAGGAATTTTCATAAGGCTTTGTGACCATGTCGGAATCATCTCGCACATACGTAATTCGAATTTGCCAGTTCTCAGTTCTCGAATTTGTCAAAGCTCCAATTTGATATTTGGGACTTTGAATACAAAATGGCACTCTCGTTCAAATGTAAACGAAATCAGGCAGCTTCCAGCCTTCGTTTTGTACGTGAAACGTTAGATCTTTCCCAAAGGTGAGAACTACGTGTCCCTGATTTTGATGGCAAGCAAGCCTTCGTTATTGGAACAAATACAGAGTTAATATAATTAACGAATGAATCCATTATAAAAACTAAACATGCCTAAAAAAAAAATTTTAGAGAGAAGCTTTTATTTAAATGCACTAAAAAGAAGATAAATTTTAAAGTGGATTGAACACATCATTTTGTTACAATATAAAATTCTAAATGATACGAAAGCTTGTCGCGAGAAGTATCTATGTTTCTTACTGTAAATTAAATTTAAAATTACCTCAAAATTTTATAATGTAACTAAATGATGGTTTTAATTCACAAGCCCAAAGCTTTCGCTACTTTAGGGTACTTAGACCCCCCAATCTGAGCACCAATATTTTCTATCTTAATAATTTTCACCGTCCGAAACAATCAGGAACAGGAACAATAGGGGGGTTAAATTTTTCAAAATTATATTATTTCATGGTAAGATATTTATCACAATTTTTATGGATTTTTACGACATATTTTTTGTAAAAATTTTCCAGGTATGAAACCGTTGGAACTTTTTCAGAATTTTCACGTGTTCTCTATCTAGCTTTCGAGGGGAAAGGACGTGTGAATTTTTATGAAACCGTTTTATTCAATGGTCAGATAATTTTCACCATTTTTACGGATTTTTTCGATTTCTATTTCGCGAGTTTTTCTAATTTTTTTCGTGACACGAAACGGGATCGAACTCCCGATCGATTTTTTTTCATCATAATTTTTCATGTCCGAAACTGTTGAACCATTTTCCAAATTCCTTTATGTTCTCTATCTAGCTTTAGAGGGGGCACAGGGGGTTGAAATTTTTGTAAGAGGTCAGACATATTTCGCTTTTTTTAAGAATTTTTCCGATTTTAATTTCACGAGTTTTCCAACTTTCTCTGAATTGAATTGAATTGGACCAGCCCCCCTACTTACTATTTTTCTTCGAAATTAATGTATTGTCATCGGTACTGAACCAACATGTTAAATTTCAATTCCATAGGATAAGAGGAAGTGGTTCTAATTCAGCTTGCAAGATTTGTACTCATCTAACACACACACAGAGCAGCTTTTATCTTTTAAAAATAAGGGTCGAAACCAAATATAATTTCTTCATTACAATCGAATATGCAAAGGGTGGATGACATTCGACTCTAATCATACCGTAAGAGATACTGGGTCTTCAAAATTATTGCAAAGCTGAGAAGTTTGTTGCTAGACGAAATGCGTTTTCAAAATTTGAAAAATTCTGAATTCTGTCGGAGATATCCGGAAAAAAACCTGAATTTCATAAAACTTTTCTCATTTCATGGCCAGTTTTGGAATCAGACGTTTCGTCTTCCAGGAACCATCATCAATTAAATTTACTTGAAGACGGACATACAGTGTGACCCACCTAAGACCGGAGCACCCTTATACAATCTATATTTTTCAACCGATTCCAGGGCCAACTAACCTGACTTTTCAAGGTCAAACATCTAAAAAATTACTAGCGATTTTTTTAGAAAAATTCTAACTACACCACTGGATTTACTGCATTTTCAAATAGTTTTTATGTAAATAACGTTGGAATGCGTCAATCAATAAAAAAGTTATGATGGAATTAAATTTGAAAAATAGTTTGAAATAGTTTGGTTGATCGCCAACACTTGGACGTCGAATACACAGACCGTTGGATCGGTCGAGGAGGTCCGCACCCTTGGCCCCCGCGATCTCCCGAACTTAATTGTTTAGTAAATTGTGAAAGGCTTTCGCGGCCATCGTCACTTACATGGTGGTTCTTCGGGTTGTAAGGCCGACGTATGTTCACAGAAGTTCTCGACGTTTCGCCAACACGAGTGGTTAGCATTTTCAAGAGATATATTTTTTTTTCAAAGTTTCCTGTTTCTTTATTCGCTGTCAAATGCTTGACAGTTGTTATACGTTGTCTCAATAAATACCTGTGATTTGACGTTCTTACATCTGATTGGTCCATAGCGTTAGCTGACATCATAGAATCGTTCGTACCGTTATTTTGTGGGTAGGGAGCTAATTGAGAATTTTTGAGAACTGCAAGCCAAACCTTGTTCAACTGTAGTCCTTCTTCGGTTCTGTTGAAGTTGTTGTGGTGTTTCTGAATTTCAATTGCTTCCCGGAAGAGTCTTGGGTAATAGGCAGATGTTGAAGAGATGACTTTAGGTTCTTCAAATTTCACTCTATGGTTATCGTTGTTGAGAGTATGTTCTGCGACAGCGGATTTCTGTGTGTGCCCTAACCGACAGCAAGCCTTAATAATTGTGCTATTTGATTCTTGTTTCAACGGAGCGTTTCGTGGTTTCGATATAAACGCTGCCACAGGAACATGGAATGCGATAAACCCCAGAATAGCATAGTACGTCTCGTTTGTCCTTCGCTGATCTGAAGTGGTCTTTCAGTTTTTTTGAAGGTTTATAAACGGTTTTAATCTCATATTTTCGTAGAATACGGCCAATACGATCTGTAACTCTGGGAACATATGGTAAGAATGCTTTTCTTTTTTCGGTGTTGGTTTGACTACTACTTGGTTCACTGGATGGACAGTCATTTGGTCTACTATTGATTCTTCCGTCTCTGATTTCTCTTCTATTTTTCATACACCTCTCAATATCTCTTTCTTTGTACCCATTAGAAAGAAGAGCGTTTTTTAGATGTTTCAGTTCAGTTTCCAGGTATTCAGGTTCGCAAATTCTTCTAGCTTGATCAACTAATGTCTTGATTACACCTTGTTTTTGACACGGATAATGGTTTGAGGTATTGAGGAGATATCGATCAGTGTGTGTTGGTTTTATATATACCGTATGCCCCAGACGTCTTTCTTTTCGAGAAATGAGAACGTCTAAGAATGCCAGTTTCTTCTCATTTTCAATTTCCATGGTGAATTGAATATTCGAGTGTATGTCATTGATATGGTTGAGGAATTCATTGAGTTTTCTGGTCCATGGCTCCAAATTATAAACGTATCGTCTACGTATCTTAACCATACCTTGGGTTTTAAATTTGCAGTTTCAATTGCCTTTTCTTCTAGTTTCTCCAATAGTCAACACCATTGGATCACCAACCTATGAACTCGCGAAATATTTTCCACGCTACTACAGCCACACATTGGTTATACATATTCCTATCCAAGAGATTCCACACATTTCATCGAAAAGATCAAAGAGATTACCATTGATCCAAATGACGTTCTAGTCAGCTTTGATGTAGTATCCCTGTTCACAAAGGTCCCGTTAGATGAAGCCATGAGGGAAATTGAACTACTTTTTCCAAGTGATATATCCAATCTCTTCAAAATATGCTTAACATCATCAAATTTCATTTTCAATAACAAAATATATGAGCAATTAGATGGTGTTTCAATGGGAAGCCCACTTAGCCCAGTTAATGCTAATTTCTTCATGGAAAAACTAGAAGAAAAGGCAATTGAAACTGCAAATTTAAAACCCAAGGTATGGTTGAGATACGTAGATGATACGTTTATAATTTGGAGCCATGGACCAGAAAAACTCAATGAATTCCTCTACCATATCAATGACATACACCCGAATATTCAATTCACCATGGAAATTGAAAATGAGAAGAAACTGGCATTCTTAGACGTTCTCATTTCTCGAAAAGAAAGACGTCTGGAGCATACGGTATATAGAAAACCAACACACACTGATCGATATCTCCACAATACCTCAAACCATCATCCGTGCCAAAAACAAGGTGTAATCAAGACATTAGTTGATCGAGCTAGAAGAATTTGCGAACCTGAATACCTGGAAGCTGAACTGAAACATCTAAAAACGCTCTTTTTTCTAATGGGTACAAAGAAAGATATATTGAGAGGTGTATAAAAAATAAAAGAGAAATTAGAGACGGAAGAATCAATAGTAGACCAAATGACTGTCCATCCAGTGAACCAAGTAGTAGTCAAACCAACACCGAAAAAAGAAAAGCATTCTTACCTTATGTTCCCAGATTTACAGATCGTATTGGCCGTATTCTACGAAAATATGAGATTAAAACCGTTTATAAACCTTCAAAAAAACTGAAAGACCACTTCAGATCAGCGAAGGACAAACGAGACGTACTATGCTCTTCTGGGGTTTATCGCATTCCATGTTCCTGTGGCAGCGTTTATATCGGAACCACGAAACGCCCCGTTAAAACAAGAATCAAAGAGCACAAGGCTTGCTGTCGGTTAGGGCACAAATAGAAATCCGCTGTCGCAGAACATACTCTCAACAACGGTAACCATAGAGTGAGATTTGAAGAAACCCAAGTCATCTCTTCAACATCTGCCTATTACCCAAGACTCTTCCGGGAAGCAATTGAAATTCAGAAACACCACAACCACTTCAACAGAACCGAAGAAGGACTACAATTGAGCAAGGTTTGGCTTCTAGTTCTCAAAAATTCTCAATTAGCTCCCTACCCACAAAATAACGGTACGAACGATTCTATGATGTCAGCTAACGCTCTTGACCAATCAGATGTAAGAACGTCACAGGTATTTATTGAGACAACGTATAACAAATGTCAAGCATTTGACTGCGAATTAAGAAACAAGAAACTTTGAAAAAATATCTCTTGAAAATGCTAACCACTCGTGTTGGCGAAACGTCGAGAACTTCTGTAAACATACGTCGGCCTTAATTGTTTATATTTTTTCTTTTGGGACCATCTCAAAACCTCAGTCTACCCTACTCCAGTTGAAAACGTTGTTGCTTCTTGCGACATAATTCGGGACACTCCGGGAATTTTCCTGCGTGTTAGACAATCAATGCATCGAAGAATTGCTGCGTGCATTGAAGCTAACGGCGGACATTTCCAACACTTAATTTAACTGAGTATGATTTGTTATAATTTTTTTTTTCGATTTTGCAATTTTTATGGGGGTAGCGTTTGTTTTTGTTACTTGTTCTAACGTTTAAATAAGTTTTGTATGATAAGTAAAAAGATGTTTGAACAACATGAAAGTTGATTTTTCTTGAAAACGGTCAACTTTAGAAGTTATGACCAAGACTACCTTTTTTGTGAAAGAAAAATTGGTGGTTCAAATAGGCGGCTCAAAACTGTACTTCTTCCAGTGGTGTAGAAGTTGGAGAAAAAAACACCCACTACGCCTTCAAAATGTTCACCAATTATGAATTTAAAAAAATAAAAAATTCGCATAAAACCTTGCTCATTATAAGTAAAAATGTCTACGGAATCTGTTTTCTGTGTGATAAACGATTCCAGAGATATTCGCAAAAAACGATTATTGTTTTTAAATTCAACACCATGTATCTCGAAAATGGTGCATTTTAGAGGGTAAGTTGATAGAAACTTTCTTCCATATTTTTAGACGAGCTATCACATCCTGAAGTGATGCGCATATAATATGAAACACCCCTTATAGTGATATTGAGACATACTTGGGCATTAGTTCCACTAGCATACGTTCAATATTATCGTCAAAAAGATTTGTTAGCGTTGCATACCATATAATTTGAAAATCAACCAAAAAACAAGCTTCTGTCGATTAGTGCAAAGAAATTTATGAAAAATTCAACAGCGGTGCTTCAAAAGACGTCTAAAAAATCGTTTCAGGCGAGGAATCATGACGTCTTTGAGCAGTCAAAACATCGAACTGATGGGTCGTTCGCCGTACAGTTCTTGTTTGGAACCCATTGATTTCTTCTTATTACTTCAGATCAAAAATAAATAGCGAAGTCAACGTTTTTCCACACCTGGAAGAGCGGTTGATACGATCAAATCACATGTCTTGCAGGTACCTTAATTAAAAGGAAAAAAGTGCATCGAAAATTGGTTCAAACGCATGCAAAAGTCCTAATGGAGATTATTTTGAAAAACAATGACACTATTTCCGACTATTAATATTTCTTTTCATTTGTCTCAAAACTAAAGTAGCAACCCTTGTTTTTTACATTCGTCTAATGAGTATTAGGTACTCAAATAACAATGGCTTAGTTTACGATGTATGCTTCGTAAATCGATTCTGAAAAATTCCATTCATTATTCAATTCCAAAGTAGTGAACAGAAACAAAATTAAATCAGCAAGGGCTTTATTTTATCAGGTTTTGATTACTTGTGAAACAATGTTTTTTCATGGAATCAAAACACGCCTTTTATTTCTTTATCCAATCATGAACCCACAAAAAATTTAAATTCACGACGAAATGGCTTCCGCTCTCTTAATTTTCATGAGAACGAGTTCAACGAAATTATTTGAAATTCAAGAATTTCGATTCTACTGAACTTTAGCTTTATTTGCTTCGTACTGATTATCTATAGAGGGTTGTGGGATGTATATTGTTATGATTTATGTTTGACAAGAAATGAATTTGAAATTTTTCCGAAAAAAAGGACTATAAAAACTAAAATATGAATCTGATGGACACTTTCACCGTTACTTTGAAATGCCTTAGAATAGTATACTAACGGCTAGCAAAGGGCATGACAAGAGTAGATTTCATTGTTGATTAAACACTTGAACAGCATACAGTTCACAGGTAGAACATTCAGAATACGAAGAGGGGGAAATTAAAAATTGGTCAACAATGAAAACTATAATTTCGGCTAGAAAATAGTAATTTATGATTTTGAGTGTTGAGAGTGCCATTTAATTTTGTGAGAAAAAGAGTTTGCGAAACGAGCGAAGTGAGTGGAGGGATCATTCGAAGAACATAAAAGCACTTTTGACACGAACATCATACAATATTTTTTCTGCAAACAGTATTAAAAGGCCGCTAAAATAATGAATAAAAAATTCAAAATTAGTTTAGGATCGCATGGTATGGTATATAATATAATATTATTATAATGGTATAATTATAGTATTTGCTTGTTATCAAATACAACCCGCTATGTGAATAACGAATCTTGTGTAGGAACAGAAAAACACTCTCTTTTAATGAATTTGTTCACTTAAATGGAATAGGTATTCTTATATCATTGCCATTGTTTTTTGGTACTATAACAATTTTTTGCGCACCACTGATGAACGGACCACATCATGGGTTACAATCATTCGAAAGCACTTTTTCACTTTGCCAATAACAGAAAACACATTTTTGTAGATGTTCAGTATTTGCTTCAATTCAGTATTAATAACATTAATAGTCACGTTTTCTTTAATTATTATTGACTTTCATGCTCACCCGAAAGTCTTGAAACTGATTTCGAGGCATTATCGTTGACATATAAAATACAAGAGTTTATGAATATTTTCATGTCCACACTGTAACTGAATTTGCCCCAAATCACCATCATCGATATTATTACCGGTATAACTAGTAAAATTACTATAGGAACTTTCAAGTTCATTAAAATCAATTTTTAGCTTTCGGAAGTCAGACCTGTTCAACATATTGACTTGATTACCAATATCGACGTTGAAACTAATTTCACAAACGATACATTGTAATATTTCAGTTCAGTCTACTGAGTCCACTCGAGAGTAATTTCGAATTGTCCACACCATATTTTCACTGTTATTAATATCGCTGTCATAGTCAGATGAACAGTTTATTTCACAGACATTTTGACCAGACCATTTTTTGGACAAACTTTTCGATAATGCCCTTTCATAACATAACGAACAATATCTGTTAAACGCAGAACACTTACCCAAATCATGCTGATATTTGCATTTTGAACAAGGAAATTATTGACCTTTGTGGTTCTGTTGCAAATCGTCACCTTTTGTATTTCTGCTAACTGCTCTGGGGCTTCCAGAATATCCCGATTGTTTATTACGTTGCACTTCACGTAAGTTATTTCCTGGAAATCCACTGTTTAGAAAATAGTATCTCTTTCGCGATTTCTCACTGAGTTATTACATTTAGGCCAATAAAATAATTATATTTTGAGGAATTAATTTCCAGCAAGCTGGAAATCATTTAATTACCTTCATTCGGTCCCAAATGCGTGTAATCTAAGTTTGCACCATTCCAGGAGTTGAGCTTAACTTTTGATATCCAAAAAACCGTCAAATTTTTGCACTTTTTTTATTTTTTTGCTTATAGCTGCAAAATGGTTCATCGGTCGAAAAATGTCATTCTATTCAATAATATAGAAGGCAAAATTCTGCGTCGAATGACATCTGAAAACATCAAATTCCGTTTAGTAGTATAGCCGAAATCGAATGTTAAAAAAGAAGAAAATTTCGTAGTTCGGTGCTAGCTTACATTTTGCGGCTTTCCAAGACGACATATCTTGAAAACAGATACTCCTATTGAAAAAACCCATAAAATAAAAGTTGTAGAGAATAAAATTTTACGTTATATAGATAGATGTCCAAATGTTTAAGTTTTCTTGATTTGTCCAATTATCCGGATATCTGAATGCCCGGTTCAGCTTCGGTCCCAAATTTTGCATCAATAATTATTTTTCATCTAGTGCGCGAAATGCTACTTTGGTGATCGAGAGCTGATTTTTTTAACGAGGCGCAGCCAAGTTAAAAAATAGTCGAAATCACCAAAGTATTTCGCGCACGAGTTGCAAACAATTTTTTTTTTACAAACGCCAAACAAAATTCATTGTAAATAATAAATAAAATTAGGTAGTGTAAAATTTTGTCACAATTTGAAAAAAGTTTAAAAGCCTTAATTATTGTTACCTAAACATTCAGAAACAAATGATTCCATGGATTTTTTGCATTGAGTACCATAAACCATAAAGGTTGAAATATAAAAATCCCACATAGTTTACATGCAGTGCAAAATACCTATTTCGCAATAGGTGCCTATTTCGCACAATGCTTTGCTACTTCGCGCACGGTGTCATGGTAACGAAGGACAATGAAAAAAAGGGTCACTTCGTACATTGTTATCAATGCGTGCACCTTGTCATTTATTGACGTTTGTAGAAAAAAGTCTGTTTTTTTACTTTTAAGTTCTTGTCTCTGTTTTGATAATTACAGAGTGAAAAGTTGATTATACTTGAAAGGAAGTGTTCTATTGTTGTTCTATTATCTGGCGTGTTCAACACCTACAAACATGAATGACCCTAAGTGTTTAATTTGTTACAAACCATTACATGATGAGGCCTTAACTACAGTAAAAGAACGAGGAATAGAAACATTGATAAAAAGAAGTATTGCAAGGAAGGATGAGAAACACCTTCAACTTCAAGGTCTTACTTCAGTAGTGATTCACGAAAGTTGCAGGAAAATATATTCAAAGGAGAAAAGAAGTGAAGAAGAAAACCCCAAGAGGCATAGAGAGAGGGTCCCGACTTTTGATTTTAAGAAGAGATGTGTGATCTGTGGGGAAGACGCATCACAGGAATTTGTGGCCAGAGAAAGCAAGAAGCCTCTGAAGAGGCGAGTTACCGTGCAGTATGTGTCAACAATTGAGTTCAAAAATTCCCTCTTGGCTGCAGCTGAATGGTGGCAGGATGAAGAGGTACTTGAAAGAATTCATCTTGAAAATAATTTAGTTGCGGTAGAGGCCAGATACCACCGCTCCTGCAGTATCAAGTTTCTGAAAAAAGATGCAAAAACTGGATCGTCAGTTGGTCGACCTGAAGATGAAGATGTGTCTCTGTCATTTAACTATATTTGCAATTACATCGAGGAAAATGAAGACCAATGCCAATTTACTTTGTCAGAAATTTTGAAAGACTTCGAAGGCTTTATCCCGACTCATAAATCCCTGTTCAAAAAGCTGAAAACAAAGTATGAAGACGACCTTATTATCACTAGCGGAAGGGGTAAAAATAAGCCACCGGTAATATGCTTTCGAAATACAGGTTACAAAATTTTAACTCAGGCTTGGTATGACTCCAGAAATGTCGACGAAAAAGAAGAGCGACTTCGCATAGTGAAAGCAGCTGCTGCCATTGTCCGCGAGGATATTAGGTCAGTGTTTTATCCCCTTGATACTTACCCCAAAGTGGACGAATTTCTGAAGGACGTTGAGAATGACATTCCAGAAACCCTTAAGGTGCTTGTAGGGTCAATTGTAAACACCAAAAAGGGAAAAACAACTTCCGCTCGGCCTAAACAAAAAACGAAAACCTGTGCTATTGCTCACGCAATAATTAATGCTGCGAGACCGCGGTCCTTCCTGTCGCCACTGCTCATAGGACTTGGTGCAACGCTTCATCAGAAGTACGGATCAAGAGAACTCTTGGATGTGTTGTCAAGTCTTGGGTTTTCTTGTTCATATTTCGAAGTTCAACTGTTTCAAGCATCTGTCCTTCAAGACCCACCGCAGGTCGTTCTGGAAGATTCTTTTAGCCAGTGGGTGCGTGACAATGCTGATGTTAACGTAGACACGATTGACGGCTCCAACACGTGGTATGCTATGGGTGGGCTCCAATGTATAACCCCTCACACCTCAGCCTGGTCAAAGGCAAGAATTGCAAGATTGAAGAAGGTACCCAAAGCCAAGGCAACTGGGGCAATCGGAAGCATACCCTTGGTCACGTTTCAAAAAACCGAGCAGGATGGCCTTAAGTCAATTTGTATCTATGATATGAACGTACGAAACCCAATCGATGTGGTAAAACCTTCAGCCAGCGACTTCTTGTGGTTGTATGGGAAATGGAGAGACCACCCGAACATTCCAGGGTGGAACGGATTCATGGAAAAGATAACCTCTGATCAGCCATTTCAGAAATCTCGTACTTTGTGCCTACCATTCCTGAATGCACCTCCAGGAAACCCTGACACTATATACTCTGTACTACTTGATTCAGTTGAACGAAGAGGTGATAAACAAAAATGCTGCTTCGTGACGTTTGACCAGCCTCTGTATTACAAAGCCAGAGAGATAGTGGCTTCATGCAATTCTGAATCTCCATTATCATCAGTGATCGTACGCCTAGGTGGCTTCCACCTGCTGATGTCTTTTATGGGTGCTATTGGATACATAATGGACGGTAGTGGGCTGCAGGATGTTCTTAGCACCATTTACGCAAGACAGTCTACAGAAAAGATGCTGACGGGGCACGCATATTCAAGAGCTGTTAGGGGTCATATTTTAGTTCACCAGGCATTGGCAAGAACTGCTTTGTCAACAATGACCATCACTGACGACAATAATCAGGTAATATTAGATACGTTAAATAATATAGGGGCTCCAAATTTTCCACAACATCTGGACCAACCAGCGCTCATGAGCATTATGGAACAATTCTACAAGAAACTGTCGGAGCTTGAACAGAATGGACCTACCGCAAAGCTGTGGGTGCAGTATTTCCACATGGTGTCCATCTTCAAGCAGTTCATAGAGGCTGAGCGAACTGGCAATTGGCATTTACATCTACAGTCGGTGCAACGGATGTTGCCGTACTTTCATTCGAGCGGTCACTTCTTATATGCCAAGTCATGCCAATTGTATCTCCAAGACATGGTAGATTTGGACCAAAAGATCTTGCCTGATGAATATGACAAATTTGTGAACCAAGGCTTCTTCACCATCAGAAGGTCTGACAAGTTTTGGTCTGGTGTATTTACTGATCAGACTATTGAGCAGGTCGTCATGAGGTCTCTGAAAGCCCAAGGTGGGCTGTCACATGGACGAGGCATAACGGACAGCACACTGGTGACTTGGGTTGCCACAATGCCTACCATCATGGAAATTGCCGTACAAGTGGAAGACTTTTGTGGCGTGAAGTATGGTACTTCAGATCAGCACGTAGACGCTAGGTTCTCAAGGGTACAGAGGGACGATGCAGATATTGCGATCCTTCTTGACTGGTTTTCATCCCACGATCCCTTTCCACTAGGACAATTTGTGATGTCCATTAGCACAGGAGTAACTGGCGATGAGAAAATTGACTGCCATGAAGCGTTTGAAAAAGGAATTCGGAGTATTGCTAAAATTATTGGCAACGACTTCAGTACTGTCAAGTTTAAACGAAAAAACAGAGTTGTTCCTCTTAAAAGTTTCAACTCAAAAGTAAAAATTCACGGCGAAGATATACCAGTTAACCCAGAAACACTTTTCCAACGCATAACACTTCTGAAAAAATCAGAGGAACAGTTGAAGAATTTCTTTGAGTTTGAGTTGGCTCCTTATCCCCTTTCCATCTTTGATGAAACAGGAATGCGAAAAACAAAAAAATCTGTGTTCTACGATTTATTTTCACCAGTGTCTGATCCACCAAACCTTGCAGATAGTGCAATTGTAATTGATGGTGGTTTTCTTTTACATCGAGTGGTTTGGCAATCCAAGGAAAAAATTTCAACAATTCTCTTCAAGTATGTGGACTACGTTAAGAAATACTACAATCCTGCCAGTACAACTATCGTTTTTGATGGTTACCCTGATGCGGCATCAGTAAAGAGTACCAAATCAGCTGAGCGGCTTCGCCGTAAAAGCAAGTACTCTTCTGCAAATGTGGTGTTCACTGAAACGATGAATGCAACCATGCCGAAAGAACAATTTCTCTCCAACGACAATAACAAAGAACGGCTTATTTTTATGCTGCGTGAAAAATTGGTACAGCATGGGTTCAAAGTAAGGCAAAGTGTTGAGGATGCTGACACCCTTATTGTCAACACTGCCATTGAATTGGCAGGTAATTTTGCGACGGTCATCATAATCGGGGAAGACACCGATTTATTGATCATATTAACTGCCAAAGCACCAAATTCATCCAACATTTACGTCATGAAACCTGGAAAGGGAACCTCTCAGAATACATTCTACTCTCCCAAGTATTTCAAGTTCTCGTCTGTTGTCAAACAGAATCTCCTGTTCCTGCATGCAATCAGTGGATGTGATACAACCTCTGCATTCTATCGCCAAGGGAAGTTGAAGTTTGTCAAGCTTCTTGAAAAGAACACGACATTACAAGAGACTGTCAAGGTTTTTCATCATGAAGATGCAGATCCTGAGGTTCTCTGTTCAGCAGCTCAACTGTTCTTGGCAGCCCTCTATTCATCTAAGGCAGATGAGACCTCCTTGGACCAAATCCGCTACGAGATATTTTCCAAATCCGTAACAAAGCCAACTTTCCAGCTGGCCTCTCTACCTCCAACAAATGCAGCCGCCGCCCAACATATTCTGCGGGTATACCTTCAAATCCAGGGCTGGTATGATAGATCAAATGATCCTCTGAGCTGGGGTTGGAGTAGGACAGACCTTGGTCTTCTCCCCATCATAAACACAAAGGATCCAGCTCCACCTGAAATTCTCAATACTGTGTCCTGCAAATGTACAAAGGAGTGTACAGGCAAGTGCAGCTGCCGAAAAGTAGGCATGAAATGTTCAACAATATGCCTCAACTGCAACGGCCAGTCATGCTCGAATTCAGAACAATTCGAGGATGAGGATGTGACCTTCATTGCCGTGACCTTCATTGCCGTAGAAGCAGAAATAGGTGAGGATAGTCCCTTTGAAGATGATCCAGATGAAGGGGGCCTCGATATGCAATCGCGCCGTCTGAGCTTCTCAGATGGAGGACCATCGACATCAAAGAAAATGCGAACATGAATGCTGCCACATTTTGTGTTGCATGCCTATTACATATTGATTTATGCCACAAACTGTTCATCAATGCAGTGTTTTCGTTCCTTCATTGCACCTTAACTATTAGGAACTATGATTATGAAATTTTATTCTCTACAACTTTTATTCAATGAATTTTTTCAATAAGACTATCTGTTTTAAAGCCGCAAAATGTAAGTTTGCACCGCACTACGAAATTTTCTTTTTTTTAACATTCGATTTCGGCTATACCTCTGAACGGAATTTGATGTTTTCAGATGTCATTCGACGCAGAATTTTGTCCTCCGTATTATTGAATGGAATAACATTTTCCGTCCGACGCACCGTTTTGCAGCTATAAGCAAAAAAATAAAAAAAATGCAAAAATGTGGCGGTTTTTTGGCTATCAAAAGTTAAGCTCACCACCTGAGATGGTGCAAACTCAGATTACACGCATTTAGGACCAAATAGAGGTATTAAAACGATTTCCAGTTTGCTGGAAATTAATTCCTCAAAACGGTTTTTTTCGATTTAATTTTATTAGCCTAATTGCTTTCCATAGAACGACAAATATCTATGGCTTTACTGAGCTTTGACTGGAGAATTGCAGGAGTTTTTCCAGGATTATTGGGTCTCGCACACCCAAATCTATTCAATCCAATATCGAAACATCCCTTCCCTTTATTTGAGCTTTTACTTTAGGAGAAGCTGTTTCAATGGAACGGAAATATGGAATCTGCAAAAATTTAGATGGTTGAAAAGAGAATTGAATTATTTTTTCAACGATGTGTCAGTTGACCCCCAGTGTCATTTGATTTTTTTTAAATTGATTTGCCCCCCGCCCCCCTTTCAAGGAATCACAATGTCTTTTAATTCAAAAAGTAGTATCAGTATTATCATTCAAAATGGTTTTTGATTCATCCTGTGAGTCGAAGCGTTCAAAAGTGAACAGACAGGGGGGGTGCTACAAAAAGCCGCACTGTATACTGCGCAATTTTCTAAGTGATTATTTGATCTCCTATCTCCATTGATATATAATCAACGAAAACCTCCCACGAAGAGGTTAAAAAACACAATATCTGAGGAACTGAAAAAAAAAATGGAAATAATAAAAAATAATCAACATATCAATAATTTGACAATTCATTAAAACAAGAAAAAACAGTTTCGTGAAAATCTCCGAAGGGGAAACTCAAGTCATTCAGCTAGAGAAAACAGAATTCGCTTCAGGGTGTCTCCTAATAAACCCCTGAACCAATTTAGGTTCTTCCCTCAATTTTATGAGTCTGCTGGAGCCAATTTCTAGGTAATACCAGCTAAGTGCTGCAATGGAAAATTCAAAATGACTTATGGTATTCGAATCAGAGTTTATGTATGGGTAACCATATATTTCTTACTCGCTCGAAGAGGGTTGATTCCAACAGCTAATCCTAATTTTATATCGTCTGGGAATCTCTCTGTATTACGATTGTCCACTCGTTCACAAATATCAACTCCAAATTGTAGTGAAATTCAAACTCTATCACAGAATTTTGATTTCGATTCTTAATCTTGATGTAAACCCCGAAAAATGATAAATAATGAAATCGAAATCGCTGTGGTAGCGGAGAAAAAAATCCCACTATCCACTATCAAAGTGATACAGGCAGAAGATAAAATTGGGTGAGAAAGGACTATCTTGCTAGACAGGAGAGAGTGGGAAGAGGAAAGGCTGATCTTTTGTCCAGAAGGCCTGGTCTGTTTTACAGACAAACTGCAGGAAGGACAAGCCGGAACAGGAGTTTACTTGGAAAATGGAGAGAAAAGAGCCTATGAGCTATGTTCTCTGACAACAGTACTCCAAGCAGAGGTGTATGCCATCCTGGAGGCAACCAGGATGAGGTGGGGGTCCGGCCCAGAGAGACATGTATAAGTCTGCTCGGACAGTCAAGCCGCCATCAGAGTTCTGAATGCAACCAGAACCAGATCAAATATGGTTCAGAAGTGCCCTGGAGAGGCTTGCGACTGAAAAAGAAATAACGCTGATGTGGGTCCTGGGACATGCATGGATTGAAGGCAACAAGCAGGCGGACCAGCTAGCCGAAGAAGGAGCCGGGCAACCCTACTACGGGCCCAAACCCGCACTCAGCATAACAAGGAGACAAGTAACAACGGCACTGAATGAGTGGGCCGTTGATACATTAGAAAAAGGGTGGAGAGGAATAGACGGCTACAGGCAGTCAAAGCAGATGATATCGTGGTTCGACAGGGCAAGGACGGCCAAGATACCGAAGCTAAGCCGCAAAGAACTCCGACTCTTGTTGAGAGTTCTAACCGGCCTCTGCAGCCTTAGGATGAATCTGACCTTCATCAGAATTGAGGCAGACCCACTATGCGCGGAATGTGGTGAGGAGGAGGACTCTTTCCACTTCCTGTGTGAATGTGGTATTTAAACAGGCTCAGACAGAACGTCTTCGGAGCTGTCACTATTTAGGAGGAGGAGTTGCACTCATTGCAATGGAAGGACATTTCGACTTTCATAAGAAGGTCGAAGAGGTTCGAGCGGGTATCTGCCATGGGATGAGTGAAGATGACGGGCTTTGGAGCCCAGTCGCTGATTCTTGCGTCCCCCATCCATTACCATTAGGAAAGCCATCCACCGTCCTCACGCAAAAAAACTGTTTACCTTGACCTCGATAGTCATAGCAAACTTCACTCCAATGTAAGGTTTCAATATCGCTGGTTTGGCAGTCGTGATTTTCATCAATGTATTTTGAGTGATCTACTAGAGGATTATTATTTATATATTTTCTTTTTTAACGAAACTGTAAATCGGAATAGATATTATTTATAACTCACAATACTAATTGTTACGGATCCCTCTTGAAAAACTTGACATTGTATTAGGAATCAAATTTTCCCAATACAGTCTTGTATTTTTTCTCATCACTATCGTTTTCATATTCGAAAGTATTAAATATTTGTAGACCCTCATCACCCATTTAGCACAAAAAAAGTCTTAACATATAGCAGTTTATCTCTCCTGATAAATTTGCAATCATTCAAACAGAACGGAAATGTTTGTTTTATCAAAAAATATTGTTATTAATCCAAATTTTTCGAAAAAAATTTCAAAAGATCTGCAAAATATTGTTCTTTAGAAGGGCTTTAATTTGCAACCTCTTGCATCAAACGAAAAATATGTTTTTTGAATACTTTGTTTTCTTTATTAAAGTAAATATCGTGATTTTTACAAAAGTTTTGAATAATGCTTGCAATTGAAGATGTCCTCACATAAAATGTTTTCAAAATATTTTTTATTCGTACTCTACCAAAAAAGTAAAAGTTTCGCAAACTTTCGAAATGTTGAAAAGTAGTAGTTTATATCTTCCGATGAATTTGCAAGCATTCAAACAAAACGAAAATGATTTTTTACAAAAAAAATTGTTATATCGTAATTTGTAGATGAAAATTCCAAAAGTTCTGCAGACTTGAAAAACTAACTGAAATATTTTCCTTGAAAAGAGCTTTAATTTACAACCTCAAATGTTTTTTTTATTAAAATAGGTATCAAAATTTTTATCAGAGGTTTCGAATAATGGTTGCAAATGGAGATGACCTCACATGCAATGTTTTCAATAATTTGCATACACTTCTGCAAGATGGATAACAAAAACAGGAGTAGTTTGACAAACTGTGTTCAAAAACTCCAGTTCACATTTTCTGATAAGTTTGTAACCATTTAAACAAAACTGAAATGTTTGTTTTATAAAAAAATAAAAATCGTAATTTGTCGAAGAAAAGCCCATAAGTTCTGCGAACTCGAAAATAGTATATCATGATACGAGTGCACAGGTGAGCCTTTAAAGCACGCGCAACAAGTTTGAGGGCGCGGCGTGAAGAGAAGTGCGCACAAACATTGCAAGTGCTTTGAAGGCACTTGTACACGTGTATCACAAGCTATTTTTCATCATGCCTGCATTGTAACTTCAAAAACAATGCTTCTACATGTATTGCAATGATTTTTTTCAATGTAATTGCCACGAATCTTTTTTTACCTCTCCTGTAAAATTGGTTGAAAGTGACTAGCAGGCCAACGATTTTCACCTTTGATAATGGACATTTTATCAAAATATTATATCAATTTTAATACGTTCTCAGTTTTTATCAATTTTCTACGCTACTAGCGTGGTCGCGAAAGGGAAATTGCCAATTTGAATTTGAAATTTGAAAATATTCCACAGATAATGTTTGTGAAACCTTAAAGCAGATGCTTCCTTGTCTCTTCGTATTTTACTGCACCGAATCAGTAAATTGAAATGTCTCATCACTTTCCTGCGCGTCACCACTTGCCAAATTTTCACAGCAAACTAAACACTTGTCATCCATAGCAGAAACGTTTGGAACAAGTTTTAGAATAAAACACAAATTTACTTTCAGTATAAACCTCATGTACCTAAACAATAACAACACCGATCTGGAATGAATGAGTTTCAATCAAACAGTACAAAATGTAACAGATATCCGCGGTAAATAATCAAGTATTTAAGTGAACCACTGTAGAATGTTCCCTTCATCGTGTTCCGCTTTAACTTTGAGCGATTTCTTCTTTCGACTGCTGCAGCTATAATATAAATTAATATATTTACTATTCGTGGATAATTCAGGTTCTGTTTGTCATATAGGTTGCAAAGTTTCATATTCTCTGATACCGATATTGTTCTCATTTGCAACCACAATAAAAAACATTTGTTATCATCTCAATGAGCAAACAAGGTAGCAGAGTGGTTAAAGTGACATGGTTTAATCACTTTGGATGCCAGTCGGCGATGGTTCAAACCACGGCGTCTGCAGAATTTTTTCTGATGGCCCGAGAAAGTGCTAGGAATCGCACGTAAAAAGGTAAGACCTCGTTAATCCTTGGCTCGCACAAGTTTCGACTTTTGAGGGCTGCCGTTCGTAAGGGAACGACAGCTGGTTAACAGAAAAAACAATTAAAACAACAATTAAACAACAACAATTGGATAAATGAATGAGGCATGACAAGAATCATTGCACACATGGTTGCAAATGTACATGAATAAGTTAAACATTTTTTTCCATCCACTTATCCAATTTGCAGTAATTTTTTTTATTAACAAATCACACTAAAAATCTGAATCAAATGAGAAAAACAAGGCTCCGTAACATTCACAAGGTTGCAAACTTAATGCAAGTTTCGAAACATTATTACTAGCAGCATTCCTAGTTTGAAGAACTTTCGCAATTTGCAGTGCAAAAATGTTCTGCCATTTAGACAATGTTTCATTCATAGCAGACTTCTGCAAAATTTTAAGGTTTGTTTTCATTAATGCACTAATATACCACTGAAGTTCGAAAACTTTTGGAATCAATGTAAAATGATTGTCTGTATCTACTGGCCTAGAACACTAAAATGATTTTTTTTTATTGATGTAGCCCATACTTGATGAAAATCCTTGTTAATATTTAAAATGGAGCTAAATGAGAGATTTTCACTAAAAAGGTTTACAAAACCACGACGATCCTTTCGCTATACAACAGCTTCTTCAAGTGGAAATTACAACATTGATGTGTTCTTTTAAATTGTAAAATGATTGGTGTTCAAGTGTACACCTGTCTCCAAAGAAACCCCCGATAAGTACCAATATTACTGATTATATTTAATCTAGCCTTTTCAGGAAAACAAATCAAGTAGTGGTGAATTATTTAGTTCTAGTTTGTCATTAGGACGGTTCTCAGAATTTTTCCATCCATTAATACGCCCTTGTTTTGGACATGAAGGATTTCAAAATCGTGGTCGAAAGCACGGTTCTCGGTTAAGAAATGGGTAGCATATATTGAATTCGATTTAACGTTAACCAAGCTGTTTCTATGTTCTGTTAGGCTTTTTGAAGGTTCTACCAGTTTGGCCAAGATAAAACAGCAACGACAGGTTAATTTATAGACTATACACTTCTCTTGTTTTTCCACATTATCTTTGTTGTTTTTATATATGTTTGCCCAAAGTATTGTCTGTCTTGGAAGCGATATTAAAACCTTTTTAAAAAAGTGCCTATTTTATTCCTTGGATCACCGATATAAGTTAGTTTTTTGAACCTTTGGTGATCATTTAGAGACTTCTTGAATTGCTTTCTTATATTGCTTCTTAGACAGAAGGTTATCTATAAAAATGATTTATAACCATTGTTGACTGCAATTTGTTTGATAATTTCTAGTTGTTCATTGAAATTTCATGTGCTGAGAGGAATGTTCACTGACCTGTGTATCATAATATTGTAAGCTGCTACTTTATGTTGATATGGGTGTGATGAGCTATTGTGAATTGTAGTATCTGTATGAGACGGTTTATGGAAAATAGCAAATTCAGGTTTTTTATTTACTTTAGTTATTGTTAGGTCCCAAAAATTCATCAAATTATCCTTCTCTGATTCTACTGTGAAGTTAGTTGAAGGATGGAGAGAATTAATAAAGTCCAAGAATTGATTCAATTTGTCCAATTGTTCCTATGAGACCTACCAAAATATCATCAGCAAACCTCTATACCAAAATATGAAGATTTTGAACAATTTATTACCTTTAATAAATAATCCATGAAAATTTTAGCTAATGAAGGGCTTAAGGGATAACCCGTAATCAACCCTTCATTAGAAGAATTTACTTTATTGCTGAACTGAAAATAATTTTGACTTTAAGAAACATCGAGTAAATCCAATATCTCTTGTTTAATGACGGGGTTCACATGATTTATATCTAATAGCCTTTCTACTAATAATGTTGTTTTCTTGGGAATGATACTAGGAAACAAGTTCTGTACGCCAAATGAAATTAATTTGGTGTTATTCGGTAATTCAATATCTTTGAAGAATCTGTACAGCAAAACGATCGTCGTCGTTTTGTAAACCTTTTTAGTGAGAATCATTCATTTAGTTTCATTATAGATATTAATATAAATAAGAATATCGAACGAATGTTTGTTATCAATACTGCGGAAGTAATCTGTTTTGGTTTGCCAGAATAATAATACTGTCTCCTTTATCATGTTGTGTATAAATAAATTCTTAGTCCAGAACTTTTTTATGTCTATCTCATGTGAAGGGGAAAGGACCCAAACAATGTCGTTAAACGACCATACCCTACAATAAATATTTTCCTTTCTTGATTCATTTCCCGTTCTGTTCTCTTTAAACTACGTTTCAAAGTTCATTTTCCTGAAAGCTCTCAAAAATATCGTGAGGACGTTCATCATCAGTAACAAATCGTTTCATCTAACGCGAAAGTTTTTTACAACAGCTCTGTAATCTACTAAAAAAGTTCTCCCATTTTCCTATTATAAAAACTGAAATAATTCAGCCAGAACGGTCCAGATCGCCTCGCCCCGACACTTATTCCTCAGTGATTAATCTTTGTTGTGAACAATATAGAGTGCAGGATATTGCCGAACAAAAAGGAAGAACATAAGTCGGCCATTATTGACCGGTGCTGGAAGTCTGTATTGATGCTAACCCATCTGAAATCCCTGTGACATCTTGTTGCTGATGTGGATCAGATAACACTACGCATGCGTGTTCCTGAAGGATACAGTTGGATGTGACTTTTTATTCTTACTGAGAATGAATGATACGGTGGCTGCAGCCAAGTAGTTTGGGTTGCATAAATCTCCCAAGAAAAGTAGTTCACAAGGATGTGTTGAATGATTCTCAACCCGCACTATGAAAGCGAATAAAGTTGGTAACTCAAAATTATCTCAATGTGATCTTTCCTTGATTTGATATATCTGTTCATTCCATCACGACTATGTTCATTAAGACAACTCCATAGTTATTAGGTGAGCTAACTTTGGGTAATTGTATTGCTTTCGCAATTTTCCATACTGGTGGAAAATAGTTTTCAATAAACACTCATTAATAATGTTCGTAATAGCAGGAATTATGACAGGACAACATAATTGCACAAAAGTTACGTAGACCATCATTTCCATAGGCTTTGATGCTATTAATTATGTTGCTTCATCAGTTAGATGAAAACTGAAGCGATCCAAAATATTATTTTTCACATTATTTGTATCAGGTTTGAATAGTTTATTATCAGCCGAATTGATTCATCCAATGGCTTTTCCTTCCTTATTGATCGATGATAAGTAAAATTTGACCAATAGGCCAGTAGATGTATCCAAAATTTATCAGAAATTATAGAAGTATTGAAATTTCAGTTAAATGAAGGGCACATTCAACAGATATTGTCTGATTTTGCAACCATTTTTCTTGAGCAGAAGTTGTTGAAAACCAGGATTCAAAGGATTTTTGCATTATTATCGTAAAAAAGTGCTGACATATAGAATACTCCAATTTTCAACCTCTGGCGTTGAACGGAAAATATATTTTTTCATGAACTTCTTTATTAAAATGAATATCATTTTTGTAAAAGATTTGATTAAGGGTCGCAAATAAAGATGTCTTCACAAACAACGTTTCAAAAAATTTTTGTATTTGTACCTACTCTACCAAAAGAAGCAAAAATTTTGCAAACTTTCGAAGTGTTGAAAAATAGTAGTTTATATAATCCGATAAATTTGCAACCACTCAAACAAAACGGAAATGCTTGTTTCAATAAAAATATATTGTTATATTCTAATTTGTTGATGAAAATTCCAAAATTTCTGAAGAGTCGAAAAAGTTTAACATGGTTCTTGAAAAGTACTTTAATTCACATCCTTGAAAATTGTTTAATTTTTATTAAAATAGGTATCGAAATTTTCAAAAAGTTCGAATAATTATTGCAAATGGAGATGACCTCGCACCCAGTATTTTCATTTCCAACCGCAACTGCAATACGGAAATGTGGGTGAAATGAAAAAAAATATTCCCGTATTTATACTTTACCAAAAAAGCACAATTTCGACAAACTTTCAGAGTGTTAAAAAACTCCATTTTTCATTTTCTGATAAGTATTTAATCATCGAAACAAAATGGAAATGTTTGTTCTATAAAGATGAAAAAACAGATACAGTACTATTTGCAACTACAGATTGTACTGTCACCTGATCTTCATCATTTTTTCTTCAATCTGGAGTGTTGTGGTTATATTACTAAAATAGTTATTTATGTATCAAGGGCGTAAAGTAGGCGTTTATGGCCTGCGGGGTGGATGATGGCCCGATGGCGTTAGCCGAGGGCCATCACACGCCGAAGGCCACTTAAAGTGCCACTTTACGCCCGGCGAACCGGGCGGTAAAGTGTACTTTACCGCCCGCTAGTGCATAAATGTATATTATGTCTATCTCCTTGAAGAAAATAAAGACCTTTATATATCGAAGAAAATTCCATAAGTTCTGCAAACTCGAGAATAGTATAATATGATACCAGTGCACAAGTGAGCCTTTAAAGCACGCGCAACAAGTTTGAGGGCGCGGCGCGAAGAGAAGTGCGCACAAACATTGCGAGTGCTTTGAAGGTACAAGTGTACACGTGTGTACACGTGTGTCATTTTTCATCATGCCTGCATTGTGACCTCAAAAACAATGCTTCTACAAGTATAACAATGATTTTTATCAATTGTAATTTCCACAAATCGTTTTGAAAAATTGGCTAAAAGTGTCTAGCAGGCCAACGATATTTAGCTTTAATAATGAAAAAACCTATTATTTTATTCATTATATCAAATTTTTATATCAATTTCAATACAAAGTTTTCAGTTTTTCATTAATTTCCTACTCCATTAGCGTGGTTGCGAAAGAAACATTGCCAATTTGAATTTGAAATTTGAAAATGTTCTGTAGATAATATGTAAAACCTCAAAGCAGATGCTTCGTATTTGACTGCAGCAAATCAGTAAATTCAAATGTCTCATCACATTCCTACACGTCACCACTTGCCATATTTCCACTGCAAACTGAACATTTGTCATCCATAGGAACAATTTTTGAAATGAAGCACAAATTTACCGTTTAGTATACACCTCATGCCAATAACAAAACAACGATCTTTTTTATGATTTTTTATGAAAACACTTTTCATTGACTTGTTCTATGAACACCGTTTTTGGAAGAGCAATGAAAGAGGCTATTTGTTCCATTTCTTTCAAGAAACTGTGGGCCGGATTTAGTTTTTTATATTTTTCGTAGTGTAGGTATATCATGGAAATTGAAAAACAGCATTTTTTCTTTTCAGGTAATAATATTTATAAAATTTATTTAAAACAATTGCGATTGATCTACAATTCCGGCTCAAGAAGCCGTAATTGGAGCGAGGTGTCAAATATTCATCTAATATCAGCCTATTCCATTTTTGCGATTTACAACATTCTTTTCGTATGAAAATCTATTATAAAATCAAAAAAATATTTTTAATGGGCTTGACTAAATCAACCAAAATTAAAACCATATGCTAATCCTACCATTTTTATTAAACAACTGGTTGGTCTAAAAAATAAATTTCATTGACTCCTTTCGTAAACACTCTTTAAAAGTGGGTAATGAAAGAGACGATTTTTTTTAGTTCTGTTATGAAACTTGAGGGCCGTGAATATTTTTATATATTTTTGGGATCATATACGTTACAAAAATTCGAAAAATAATGTTTTATTTTGTTTAAATCTACCAAAAAAACAATTGAAAATAATTGCGAATTTTTTGCAATTCCGGCTCAATAAGCCGCAATTAGATCGAGGTGAAAAACATTAGTCTAAAACCGGCCTATTTCAGTTTTGTAATTTACACCATTTTTTCTACCAAGTCTGCTATAAAAAAAGAATAAGAATAAGTTTAATAGACCTTTATAAACCAACCTATCACATTCTATCACTTTTATTCAAAAAATGGATGCCTTTAAATTAGTTTTTCACTGAATATTCGTTTGAAAACACTTTGAAATTGATTAATAAAAGTTGTATTTTTCCTATTTCTCGAGAAATTGGTGGACCGGAAATAGTTCTACATATTTTTTGGAGTTTATGTCACAAGAATAAGGAAAAATGGTTTCTTGTTTTTTGATAGAAATATTAAAAAAAGTTGATTGAAAATAATTGCGTTGTCTTGCAATTCCAACTCAGTATGCCGAAATTAGATCGAGTTAAAAAATATTAGTCTGATACCGGCCTATTTTATTTGTGAAATTTTCACTATTTTTTCTACAAAAATTCATTTAAAAAATGTGAATAATATATTTAATAGATCTTTGTTATTCAACCAAAATAAAAAAAACAAACCCAAACAGCCTAGGAGTTATCGGTCGGAATTACAACAGATGAAGTCAAATTACTTACCAAAAAATAGCAAATTTCAGTTAAATAATCCAGGACCTGGACTAGGATGCTGAGGGATAATTCGAGTATGGAGAATGTTTCTTCAGAAATGCTTAGTAGGAGTCCTAGCAACTGGTTTGGACGTGGGTGGACATCCGCCACCTGGTACATTTTCGAGCTATGACGTCATTAAAGATGGCGGCCGTTCGATAATTGAACTGCTCATATCTCAGAGAAAATTTCACCGAATTGCATGCAAATTGGGTCAATTTGTTGGGATTACTATTGGTAAGATGAATAGCAATGTGGTTCAACTGTAACTAGATATAAACATACGAAACTTTTTATTCTGTTGTCGTTTCCATTTCCACATAAATACACATTAAATGCCATGATAAACATACTTTAGCATGGCTAGAAATACACAATATCATAAATAGAAAAAGTTTCAATGTAAATATGTTCAAACGAGTATTTAACAAGGATTTTCACAATTTGACCCTTCACTACCACAATTGCAAAATGAGCAACGTTTAACTTAATTTTTCCTACAAATGCAAGAGAATTTGGCGCATGTTGAACAGTTGCAATCACCAATAAAATCAGTGGCATATTTTTGTAATTTTCTGTCGCGCACCAAATCATCTTCTATTAGTATATAACCGAAATCACATGGGTCTAAGCCAACAAGCACATCATCAATACAATGTCGCTAAAGATATGTGTAGAAATATGATCTCAACAAATGACCCCAAAAATTTGCTGTTGGCGGCAAATCTTCAATGTCCATATTCTTGGCATGGTAATACAGGCACAATCTAAGTTGGTCTTTCAAGATGACTCTTTTCGTAATACTAGCACTAGGTATTCTTCCACAGATTTGAGGCTTTGTTCAATGCCTTCCCAGACAGATACGCCAGAGTGTTCCAAGTGTGCCAAAGATTCATTATTGATAGCTGCTTTTTGGTGCCGAATTATCTCGTATAATCTGATCCAGATAGTGCGTGGATAGCTGGAAGCAAAGAGCATAAGTTTTGTCCAATTTGTTTGTAAATATCAAGCAGCAGAAAAAAATATTAGTGGATTTTGCAAAACCTAAAGAGGTTTTGTAAAAACAATGCTATTTCCAAAATGATCACATAAGATAAGTTTTAGCACTTTGTTACCAACTGTCATGTCTTAATTTTGTTCAATAAACTTGTCTCGAATATAACGGATAGGGTACGTTTCGCCGGCAACGTTTCGCCGGTAATGTTTCACTGGGATTTTTTCGCCGGTTACGTTTCGCCAGCAGTGCATTTATGAAATAACTTTAGTCTGTTCTAACCAGAACGAACCAACCATACGTAGACATTTGAGTGCGTGGACATAAGACCACTACGTAATTTTTTAGTCTGTTCTAACCAGAACGAAATAACCTTACGTATACATTTGGTTGCGTGGAAATTAGACCACTACATAATTATTTAGTCTGTTCTAACCAGAACAAACTAACCTTACGTAGACATTTGAGTGCATGGAAATTTGTTCACTACGTAACTGTGGAAGAGATAACTAAAGGAACCCACCGGCGAATCGTAAGGTCGGCGAATCTGCTACCGGCGAAACATTCCCGGCGAAACATTACAGGCGAAACGTTACCGGCGAAACGTTGCCGGCGAAAAGTACCGTTTCCGAATATAACTGAGGGTGTATCCATAACCGACATGTAATCCAAATTCAATATCGTTAGCTATAAGAGAAAAAGCTGCAACCCTTTCAGAAACTTGAACTTGTCACCTGCTTCAAGTTTTCCAGTTGTATCTCAGTAAATACCCAGACATAAAGTTCACGTGACACAGCAGATTGGCACAAAAAACGCTTCACACGTCCTTCAAATCACAGGTATGGGTGAAAACGTCATTTTGTAAATATAAGGTGGCTCCTTAGCTCTTGGAGACTCAGAGATTCTATATTTCTTGTATATTCGATTATGTGATTTCTTGTTACAGATAATACATAAACATTATCGATTACAAGTGACACCTCCTCGAAGACTGTGGTAACGTACACGTTTCCTCCAAGATTTCCTAAGATTTTCCGGTTCAGAGGATTGGAAAGTGCTGCCTTTATCTTCAGTTTCTATTATTTCCTTCCCACTTTCAACCTTCGAAAGGAACTTTTTATGACAATAATGTTTGTAGCACGCGTTATTCTTATGATAGTAGAACACTGCTTCCTCACTTAATGAGTTCAAATGCTCAGTAATAATGTCATTTCGTACTTTCGCAGCTGCCCTGACTTTTTCTTTGCCATTTTCTGTACTTATCTCACTACCATCAGTTTTACTTCATATAAATGCATGCTTTCCCGGCTGGAATAAAATTTTTGACACTGTCTCTTGAGGTTCTTTTCAAATTTATAAAAATCGTATGTCCATTTCATTTGAGCAACCTGAAACAAACTTGAAGAACAATTATCACCTTCAATTTACTGATTTCAGGTATTTATATCTATTATTTGCATCGCATGCCTCTTCACTTACATTAATGAATGACAAATACGTTTTGAAGTTTACAGTTTCATGCAAGACGATCAAGTATTGCATGAGATCAAGATGCATATAACTCCTGGTGCGTTTACTGATTCGCTTTTGTTTCAACTAAAGTTCTTGATCCTGTAATTGCGTCAATAGAGTTTGTTCCATTCGTCAATGGATGACGCTTAAGTCGAATATAGTGGAGTTTCCAACAATCCAAAGTGCCTACTAGATACATTTTTTGAGTTTTTGAACGTTAACATTATTTTGAGGTTATATGTCAATTACATTGCATATTAGGCTAGGCTATCCAAGATGCTGTCAAACTAAAATCAAGATGGCCGCCTGAAGGCACACATTGTATTTGTTATTGTTTGAACGAGACTGATTATTGTTAATTTTCATGTATTGGAGTGAAATTTTTGTATGAAACTTTGCCGAATAAAAAACATGCCTACAAAGTGTTATGTTGTAAATTGTGGAAGCCGTGGAGATCGCGACTTAGTGAAGTTTTTAAAAATTCCTAGCTAGCTACATTTTGATAATGTGGTATATTAAATCAAAGACTAGATAGATAGATGTTTATTAAGTAGGATACCCTAATATACATAGTTCCATGTTACAAAATAATAAATTAGTAGGTAAAAATATGTAACAAGTGAAAATAAATTACTTTGCGATATCTGACACTCGGTGTGTAAAAAAACGACCAATCCAATGAAGATTTGAAAATAAAAATAGATAAATGTGTAGGCAATCATATATTACAAATAATAGTGTTGAGGAAACAGTCATAACTTCATGCACTGAGAACCAATCCAAGGGTTTTTTGGTACATCGGATAGTCCTATAGGGTCCAATAGAATTTCACAGATATCATTTTCACACTGCAGCACAACTCGGCCATCCTCACCTTTTCACAAAGACACCATCTTTACTCTAAAAAATGTCTTCCTTTTATGAAACTTAGGTAGCACAACTACTTTACGAAAATTGTACGCTTTTGGGAAATCAACTATCCAGAATTACTCATCTGGGAAAATTTACTCATGAACATATATCCTTTGGGTGACCAAATCACAAAATCGCATTATTTTCATTCAGTTAGTTTCATTTGTAAATGAGTTTGGTAATAATAAGCATGGTCACGTTTTAGGGTAATTGCAATTCCACCGCTTATTATAGTTGAGGTTTTTAAATTTGAATACTGCCCCATATCAATATTCCTTAATGAATATGGACACTTCACTTCCATAGCAGCCACAAGACATCGTCGCATCAGGAGAACCATCAATTTATCAAATAATCTATACTTTCAACAAAGGAATATCCATTCGCTGTGAATGCCTCATCTGAAAATTAATTGGAAACATTAATAAACAGTTCATAAATTACGAAAAATCAGTACCTACCTTGGCAACAACAACAGTATGTTCATCCATTTTTCTTGCTTCACAATCATGGGCAAATCCAGCTTCAAGATATTTATAGCCTGTTAAACTTTTGTAGGCCTTCATTGGCTTTCTGAGTCAACAGCAGATATGTAATAATGTCGAATGCCGTTACTGTTGTGAAAAGATCTAGAGATATATCCATTTCACAAGGAGTGAAAGTAAAAGGATCCATGCACTTTATCACTCTCCTTTTGTCTCTATAGATCGATGCAGTGTCTTTGTTTACTCGTTCTAATGATAATAAATAAATCACTTTTAGTTAAAACAGCCATAATAACATTTCAAATCACAACTAAACAAAACTATTAGCAGTAGAAGCTAGTGCCAAACACAAACACCATTCATGTGTGCCTAGAGCCGGCCATTTTTAAAGAGCCGTGGTCACGTGTTCTGGATAGCCTAATTGGTATTTATCGTGTGATTTTTCTGTTCTTTTAATACTTTTCGCTCAGTTCGGTTGTTTTGCGACGTTTTTAGTTGTTGGGTTATTGTTATTTATTTGTTCTTGTGTTTTTCTGTCATTCGTAAAAGTTAGGGTAGTGTATAGCATTTTTTTGTGAGTCTCGACTTCGACTCGACTTCGACATGATGACATGGTTCAATTTGAGGTTATGTCGATGACGCAGCATACGTTTGTCAAAACGACATGTCAAGTCATCATGATCGGTAATGATTTGCCTGCCATCTATGTTAAAATTGAGTAAACTCTCTTGACGCCATAAAAATGTCATGAATCAAGCAGGCCGTACATCAACAGTTTTGGATGACAATTTCACAGCTATAAGTAATTCCACCAGGAGTTATATGCATCTTGCATGAGATAAGAGCAGTTCTACGCCATCTTCGATGACGTCATGGCTCGAAAATGAACCAGGTGGCAGATGTCTACCCAAGTCCAAAATACTTACTAGGATACCTACTAAGCATTCCTGAAGAAACATTCTCCATACTTGAATTTTCCCACAGGACCCTAGTCCAGGTCCAGGAATGAAAGAGCAGTTGTTCATTTCATTTCATATTTGCTACTAGCAATTGCTGCGGCGTGTGCCAGCATCCCCACTTTTGGTGCATTAATTCTGAGTTCCATTCTTATAATTTTTTGCCATAAATGTAAATAAATAATGCGCAAAACTGATGTAGCTATTTAGGCCGGCATTACCTTACGATTTTGCATGAGCCGTTAGTCACCCATTTTACCTTACATAAAATGTCCATACTCTAGAAATGTTGAGTCAAAATCCACATTCTACATACCAAGAAGTAAAATACATAAATCAAACTAACATTATTCACACAACTCACAACAGTAATAATAGTATAATTCCGGCACACGATGTAACACGTCCACATACAATTACTAACTCAAATGACGGAATTGGAATGAGGCCAGTTTTACGAAAACGTTGTTGAACAGGTGGGGCGGTTACTATCGGTTGATGCCGAACTGGTTACATTTTCGTAGGATCACCAAGCTCTACTGCAAATACATTGTTGTATTATGCCTGTAACACGAGTCTCTGTTGTTATGATATACTTTTCAGAAACCCAAAGTAGATAAATATGAATATACACTTTTCCAGCGCTAGTAAAATGTTTACCTGACATTATACAAAGTGAATTATCTAATGTTAGAAGTACTTGCTGTATGTAAGCAATATTAGGTATAGCTATAAGTTCATGCGTTCAGAATTCTCATTTTTTTTAAAGACAAAATGTTTTTTTTTAAATAGGTATTAATTTTCTAACCACAATCGAAAAAAAGTCAGGAATGTTGGGACTACATACTTATTCTTTAATCATTTCCTTGGTTTTCGAAATGTTTATTATAGTTGTTGTTAAAAATATATATTGTCTGTCACGAAAGTAAAATAAAGCTGTCAGAAATACTTCCTAATTTTTATCAATAATCTGTCTGTATTTGGTCCAATTCGTAATTCAACATTATTGGCATCCCTGGTGGGGACCGACGAAAATGCAGAGCTGGAAATTAGAGAGGGAAGCAATAAGAAATTCACTACGAAAAATTTTCAAAGAAGTTGATGTAGTGGAGAAGGAAGATGTGGAGAAAATACAAAGATTCCTGCAACAAATTGGAGATAAAGCGGAACGGGTATTTCTTCTAGACAATAATATCAAAGAAGCAATGTTTACAGAAGGAACAGAACAATCCATAGAAGATATTAATAAAGAGTTAGATGATGAAGAAAACTTACGTGATGAGGTATTCAAATATACGAACAAATGCCAATTTTTGATAAAAAATATAAATGAAACGAAGAGTCAAAGAAGAAATGAAGAAAAACCATTGGGAAAACTTGGGAGAAATTTGAATCTGCCGAAACTGGAATTGAAAAAATTTGATGGGAATGTCAAAAACTGGATAAATTTCTGGGGACAGTTCAGAAAAATAGATGAAGATCCTGATTTACCAATGGAAGACAAGTTTCAGTACTTGGTTCAATCAACTGAAGAAGGCTCACCAGCACGAACACTGATAGAAAGTTTTCCACCTTCAGCAAAGAACTACCCGAACGCCATTCACCAAATGAAAACCAGATTTGCAAGAGATGAGATATTAATTGAAGTTTATGTGAGGGAATTGTTAAATTTAGTACTAAATCAGCAAATTTCAAAGGATAACAAAGGTAAGACTTTATCAATTTTGTATGATAAGCTGGAAACTCAACTTAGGGCATCGGAAACATAAGTAAGTGGTCTTTCATTTATTATTGACTCAATATCACATAATATTGTGTACAACTCTACGTAATATAATGATGCTTTTCCCAAATTTCGCCTTAAAAGTTCTTTTATAACCCTTACTAACCTAATAAAGCGTGGATTGTTTTATTCACTTGTGCGGTTTATAGAGCCATACATCTAGAATTGGTTAAGTCTCTCTCGACTGAATCATTTTTATACGCTCTAAGACGCTTCATAAGCAGGAGGGGGCGGCCTAAAGTGATTTATTCAGACAACGGCTCTAATTTTCATGGTAGTGACAATTACTTTGCTAGATTAGATTGGGTGGAAATTGAAAATTTTTCAGGAACAAAAAGAATAAAATGGAAACTGGTTAACACAGGTAACAGACGAATCGGGGAAAGGGATTTTCTGAAGGTTGGTGATGTAGTGTTGATCGGATCTGAAAATTCAAAAAGAGTTAGTTGGCCAATGGGAAGGATCGTAGAAATTCATAGCGGAAGAGACGGTATAAATCGGGTAGCAAGAGTAAGAACGAAGACTGGGGAGCTGGTTCGACCATTTCAACCTTTGTATCCATTAGAGTTGCCCTACAACGTAATTGAGAAGGACAACCTTAATCACAAAGATTCCACAGTTTTGGAAGACAATGATAATCCACAGAAGAAAGATCGAAGTCAAATAAGAAGATCAAGATATGGAAGAATATTGAAGTCGCCAACAAGATTTCCTCATGTCTGAGCCCGGGGGCCGGAGAATGTTGGGACTACATACTTATTCTTTAATCATTTCCTTGGTTTTCGAAATGTTTATTATAGTTGTTGTTAAAATATATATTGTCTGTCACGAAAGTAAAATAAAGCTGTCAGAAATACTTCCTAATTTTTATCAATAATCTGTCTGTATTTGGTCCAATTCGTAATTCAACAAGGAAAACGGTTTACTTGTACCATTTTTTTCGATGAATTTGATAGAAACATCTGAGCACAAATTTTTGTTCTAGATCAAACATCGAATATTCTCACGGTATTCCGTGTTTGTTTTAAATTTTCTAAACGTAACAATATGTTCCTTATTAGAAACGAAATCCGATTTAGTTGAGAGGTATTTCAGGAAGTGAACAGTCTTCAAAAATTAAAAATAAAACAAATTTGCACTTGCTTTCCAGTGGCCATTACGATATCAATGATTGTACCGTGATTTTTCATTTTGTTTTTGCACGAAAATAAAAGAAATAATTCAATATTGTTTCAATCAGATTTTAGGTTTCGAACACTCACGAAAAATTAAAAACTGTTTACGAAATGAGATATTCCTTGGGCTTTCTCATATAATTCGCAGAATTCTGCTTTCCTTTGTAAAACATTCTTTTTATTTTTACTTCATAAGTTTTTGTTAGTTGCGTTCGTTATTTAACAATTCCTGTAATTAAAGCGGTTCTTCATGATTGCCTCTATAGCAGCTTCACGTTTTCAAGATCCAATTCTTTTCTAGACGTGCTTGGTTATCCCGCTCATCATAAATCATAGTTATTGTTCTCGAAAACGCGTAGGAAGTTCTGAATTTGTCGCTTTCGATATTTCTAGAATGACAAGAGTTTAGGAACTATTTCACAGAGAGAAGCTTATAGGAGGAATTTATAACACAAAAAACAGACCATTTTATTGAGAAAGGCATTTATTAGCGGTTGGAGAAAGAGGAATGGCATAAGATGCAAATATACAAATATCAGCAGTGAGATAAATTATTGAATGTGAAATTCAGCAAAGAGAGCAATGTCTTGATATAACAGATTTTATGATTTTATTGCAATTCACAAATATTCAATTCACTTTTATGTCAAACAAAAATTAACTACATCCGAGGATGATACCTTGATGTAAATTGAATTCATGATATGTGCAAAGTTCCTTACTTTCAAGGAACAACATTGAGAAAGCCTACTAAGATGAATAGTAGGGTTTCGCCTGTCAAACAGATTATCAACCGCAGGCCGGTTTCGGAATTTTTGTTTCCCATCAGTGCATAGGTCATCACGGTTGTATACACGCGGGGTTTTGAAACTCGTCATCGTCCGCCTTGATGATTATTACACTGTTGGAAATTAGTTGCTGAATTATCAAAAAAGGTTGGTCCCAGTAAGTCCGCAACTATTTTATAGTAGAATTGTCAAACGCATTTGAAGTTATTTTTACTAAAAATGGGTACCTATCGCCCCTTTCAACTATATCATAGTGATATCTCTGGTATTCGCAATTGTCAAAACTTCAAGATGTAATTTCAAAATGGACATAATATCATCAAAACCTTATTGTTGTTATTCACAGTAACTCATTGTTGTTCGCAGTATATTCTGAAATTATTTTAAGTATAATGAATTGTAACATTCACTTCAACTAAGTGTTATGAGCACCACCTCGTAATGTTATACAATCTGCTATGAATTGTTATTGTACTACAACATATTGTATTTTGAACAATATTTTACTTCTAAATCATAGGATATTCATGGCGTAATGGAACAAAAATTCCGAATATATGATGGGTTTTGATTTGACACTAAAAATCACATTAACATTCAACACTATTTATTTTATGAAAGCCAAAAAAATTAGAAATTTATCAATTTAAAAAATACAGTTGTATGGAAAATTGTTGATTTGTTAATTCACAGATATAGATAAACAAATGAACTGATGTCTAGTCTTGGACTGACTATTCTTGAATAAATTTCTAGATTTCTACAAAAAGTATTAAACATATAGAGTCGATCAGAAAATTAATGTTAATAATATAGAAATGCTTCTGGTCTCACTTTTTCATGCACCCCTCTCATATAATTGATGTCTCCCTTACTATTACATTCACTCATTTGTTGAATATTCGCACTTTGATTTGTCACATATGCATACTGTCACGTTTATACTTGTGTACGTTTTTGCGGATTAAAGCCTAAAAGTTGAAGGTTTTTATGTTACAATTTAATCTGCAAACTAGAAAGTCTCAGATGGATAAGTTCTTACGTCGATAAATTTGACGTGAATGCCAACAACACTAATGCTTCCAAGGAATGGAAACACTGGTATACGACTTTCACAAATTTTCTTGAGATTACAAATCAGGAAAAACTCAAACTCCTCATCAACTACATATCTCCAACAGTTTTTGAACTCATGACATATTTATGTACCTCTGCTCTGCTCATAATAGCTTATTTTTTAGCTTGACACAAAAGGCATTATTCTTGGTTAATGTCTCTAGGAAGATATCCCAATGCAGAACATTTGAGTGAGAAAATTGTAATTATTTGAAACCAGATGCAGTACCAACACTTATGTCTACATAAGCATGGCGAGTGGTACGACTTTTTGCAAATAAATTTCTAGTACCTATTAGCCACACCGCTTATATTATGTTCTGACTATTCTTCAATAAAGTTCTAGATTCTTACAACACTAATGCTTCCAAGGAATGGAAACACTGGTATACGACTTTCATAAATTTTCTTGAGAGTACAAATCAGGAAAAACTCTAACTCTGTAGTGCGTTACCCCTTTTGTTTGAAATGTTTTGCGTTACCTATTTAGCGTTACGTACTTCTCGATGCGTTGACCAATGTAATCTAAGATGAACTATTTCGTGAGTGCATCAAGTGAGCCGGGCGCGACGAACACGGAAGATAGACTATGCGGCGATTGGGAAGTGGACAGTTGAATAGGAGGGCAAGCGTCAAGGGACGTCAGAAAATGGTGCTGTCACAGCTGTCACATATATTTTGAAACTAATAATTCTTGGGATTTTTGTGGATAATCCCTGTATAGGATATCAATATCAAATCTACACTGGATACTATCGATGCACGTGTATTGGTATCAACTGAAAATCATTGCTTCGTTGTCGCTGGTTGCTGCTTGTTGCTGTTATTCAGGTGATTTCTTTCCTATCTATTCCCCGATACATCTAACTTTCGTTGCCCTGATAAGACTATGAACAGTTTCGTGCGTACCGACACCCGAATTTGAACTTTAGGTAATAGTTTCGCCGCGTATATAGATGATTTAGGTTATTTTAAGTTAGAACCTGTGTTAATTTCCAATCAATTATGTCTTTTTTGAATAAAGAATTCCTCGGGATCTGCTTATTTCCGTTTGTCTGGTAACCTTTTTCCCTGATTACTCGTATTTATTTCAAGAGTCTCATTGGCTCATTACAACTCCTCATCAACTCCTCATCTTCCAACAGTTTTTGAACTCATCTGTGAATGCACGACCTATGAAAATGCTATCAAAACACTAGAAAATACGTATAGCAAACCTGTGAATGAAATATAGGTATGCTAGACATATCCTCGCTACAAGAAAACAAGAAAATGGTGTGTCAATAGATCAGTATGTACAGTCCCTCAAGATACTGAGCAAAGACTCCAATTTCAAATCATTAACAACTGAAGAAAATAGAAATTACTTCATAAAAGATACCTTTATCAGAGGTCTAGTAGCACCGCATATCCGTCAACGTCTTTTGGAAAATAGTACTCTCACACTAGACCAGACGGTGTCTCAATCAAGATCATTGGAAGGTGCACAGAAACATTCTGAATCTTGTAATATTCTATCTAATCAGTCTTGTGTCAATGCAACATCATCTTCCAATATTGGTGGAAAATATCCGAACCATTCAGAAGTAATGAATCATGTCGAAAATATTCCTTTCAATGCTGCTACCATACAAAAATGTTATTTCTGAGGCAGAAACAAGTATATTCGCATCGTTTGCCCTGCGCGGGACAAGATCTGCCAGTACTGTAGGAAATTTGGACATTTTTCTACAGTTTTCATGAAGTTGAAATTGGCGAAAGAAAACAAATCAACTTCAGCTTCCACACTAATGGCTCCTACCTCTTCTAACCATTCCCAGTGTACATCTGAAACTACCTCAGCCCACATTATTGCTTCTACAAACCACCCTCCCAGTTTATCTAAAAGTCTTGTTAATGTTAAAATAAGCAATATCTACGCTACTTCTCTGATAGACACGGGTACCTCTGATAGTTTCCTAAACTGTCTTCTTCAATACATGGTTACTGCTATATATAGACTTCTGGGGAATGTTTATACAAATTTCAAAGTATTTCTTCTCCCACTGATTCAATAATTGGCCGCGATATTATGAAGCAGCACTCCAAACCTAACATCAGTTTCGGTGGAACTAAACCTCCTCTCTCTACTTATGTGCTGTCTCACTGACGCCAAAGTCGCCCCTCCACTTTTTTCTGGTAATCTAACCAAAAATTGTAGACCCATAGCTTCTAAACCCCGACGTCACTCGGAAGAAGATGAGAAATTTATCACGAACGAAATAAAAAATCTGCTGAAACAGGGTATAATTGAAAAAAGTACATCACTTTGGAGAGCACAAGTTTTGGTAACATCACAGAAAGAGAATGGTTATAGATTATTCGCAGATCATGAATAAGTTCACCATGCTAGACGCATACCTAATTCCGAATATTGAGGATCTGGTTGGTAAAATTGCTGAATATCGAGTGTTCAGTTCCATCGACCACCATATCCCTATTGCAGACAGTGAAAAATCTTACCAGGCTTTCGAAACAAGTGGTCGGCTGTATCAATTTCGACGGATTCCGATAGGAGTTACTAACGGAGTAGCTGAGTTTTCAACGAACCCTTGATAAAGTAATATCAGATAAAAATTCGAGAGGTGTATTCACTTATTTGGATGACATAACCGTATGCGGTGAGGATCAGTCAACACATGACAAAAATCTTATGAAACTTATGTCCGTCATCGCTAAATATCAGCTTACAATTAATGATGGTAAGTCTAAATTATCACAAACATCTATATGTCTTCTAGGGTATGTGATTGAAAAAAGTACTTTGAAACCTGACCCTAGTAGATTGGAACCACTCTTGAAGTTGCCTGTGCCACATTGTCTTCCTTCTCTTCGACGATTAAATGGAATGTTCGCCCACTACTCAAGGTGGATACCCAAATATTCTGATAAAATCAGAATCCTTATTGACTCTGAGTCATTTCCTATATCAACTGCCAAAATGTTTAATCAATTGAAAGACGATGTAGTGAAAGTTCTTTTGATGAACCATTAGTCATTGAAACAGATGCATCAGACATTGCTTTAGCTGCCACGTTGAACCAAGGAGGGCGACCTGTGGCATTCCATTCCAGAACTTTTTCAGGATCAGAAAAGACACATTCCTCAATAGAGAAAGAAGCTTATGCCATCATAGAATCCATAAGAAAATGGAAAAAAAATTTGATCGGAAGACATTACAAATCAACACGCTGTCTCGTTCATGTTTCACAAAAGGCATTCTAGTGAAATCAAAAATGAAAAGATTCAAAGATGGAAGTTGGAGTTATCGTGTTTCAGCTACGATATCGTTTATCGTCCTGGACGAAACAATGAAGCAGCTGATGCTTTTTCTGGAATATGTGGAACAACAAGTAGTAATAAATTATTCGATTTACATCAATCACTCTGCCATCCAGGCATCATAAGAATGTACCATCCTATACGTCATCGAAATTTGTCATTTTCTTTCGAAGATGTCAAGAAAATGATTTAGTCCTGTCCTGTTTGTGCCGAGCGGAAGCCAAGATTCCCCAAACTCAAAAATTCACATTTGATAAAAACAACATTGATTTCAAAGGTCCTTTGCCCAGCTATACTAAAAACAAATATCTCTTGACACTTGTTGACGAATACTTCAGATTTCCATTTGCATTCCCTTGCAAGGATATCACTACTGCTCCTGTTATAAACCGTCTTGTGGAATCAATCTCAGTTTTCGGAATGCCTGCTTACAATCATTTGGATCGGGGATCACAGTTTTTATCTAATGACTTACGGCGGTTTGCACCAATTTGAATTATGCGGCTTAACTAATCAAGGATTAACTATTAACTAAAGATCAAACCATGTGGTGCAAAGATATTTTGATTTAATTGGGGATTTGATTTTAAATAGTATTTAATTAAAATTCGTGCAAACGGCCGTTAGTTAATTTTCTTCATCACAAAGGAGTTGCAACCAGTCGAACAACACCCTATAACCCGGAAGGAAATGGACAAATCGAAAGGTACAATGGAATCATACGGAGAAGCCTAAGCTTAGCTCTCAAAAGTAAAGGCTTAGGAACACAAAAATGGGAAGAAGTCCTTCCAGATGCTCTTCATTCCATTCACTCTCTTTTTTTGTGCACCGAAACAAATTGTACGCCTCATGAACGCATGTTCAATCACCTTCGTCGATCGAAATTGAAATAACTGACAATCCTTTCAGTAATACTGAACCAGATGTACCCAGAGTCCGTCGTTCTGCTAGAGAGCGATATCCTACTGAGTATTTGAGTACTATGAACTTTAATAAACATGGGGAGAATGTCATATAATTGATGTCTCCCTTACATTCACTCATTTGTTGAATATTCGCCCTTACTATGATTTGTCACATATGCATACTGCCACGTTTATACTGTGTACGTTTTTGCGGATTAAAGCCTTAAAGTTGTAGGTTTTTATATTACAACCCCCATTATGGAAAGTGCACTAATATAACACAACCAGAAATACTCGTAGAAATAGCATGTTAATCTCTTCAAATTAAATGCAGTTATGATATATCTCGACATGAATAGTTCAAGAAAAAAAAAACTCGAGCTACTAAATGGAAACATCCAATTTTATAAATTCAAATTCGAGTCGAAATTAGCTTAAATCAATTTTCGTAGTTTTTTATCCATTCAACTTATTTTCTAATTTAGTGCTTCCTTGAAATTCGCACCAACTACACTTGGGGTGGTTCCGTAGTTTCTTGTTGAGTTTTTCAACAGCTGAAAAGTGAATGCGATACCAAAAATCAATGAGTCGGTTCAGAGCGATAAATAATAATAATAACCGTACTCTTCTGGTGGTTTTTGCTGAATATTTGGGATCATAAATATGTGAAAAGATGTATTCTAATTGGCTAAATAGCAGGTATGAATACATTGCATTTTCTAACCTTATTCTCTGAGATTCAGAATTAACAACGTTTATTAATCTCCTCCAGTACGATAATATTTTACTGAAACTGGGCCTGGTAGAAAAAACACTAATGACGCACATGCGAATTGCGGACTAGTCTGAACTTTTCACAGCACTTTTGACATATGGGATTAGCATTCTAGAATAAGTAATAATATACAATAATTCTATGACTGGACCACATTTGTACGATACCTTTTTAAACGAACTGTATACGATCGGATACGTTCGTATATGTTCGGATTTCCTTTGCATTCAATAAATAGTGCAAGCGCCATGATAGTCGGAGAAATCTTTATATTTTGTTGTGAATTGCAAGTGCATACTCAACTGAAGAACAATTCTGAATTTTACTAACACTCTCTGTTTTATGTTGTAGTAAGCCCTAATATATGAATGCCGAGGAAATGATGTAATGGAACGAGCCGTATCTGTTAGCACATTATCGTTATGCATCATCAATCATTCGTAATAATTGACTGCGAAAATTCGCGTTTGTGTACCTACTAGTGGTAATATTCGACGAATGTTTGAGCAAACGAACAATGAATACATCAATCACGGAATCGCTGTTTAGCTACATATATCACTCCGTGAATCATCTATACCAGACTGCAATCCTAAACTGCATCAATATTCTATATGGATTTGGATAACAAGTGAAGTGTCATAGACAGGACAATTATTCATTATTCAAGATTAATTGAAATAATCGCAGTTCATGATGACGAATAAGTTGTGGTTTAATCCTGTTGTAGGAAGCTCAACACGAATAATTGTTTCTATGCGACCTCACAATATTAAGGAGAATTTCCCTCATATTATATTAAGCAATCAAATTTCATCAGTGTTTGAATTCAAACCAATGAGAAAAGGACTTTTTGAAAACAGTGTCTCCATCCCGTGGTATATTCAAATCGGTGTTTCGCCTATTCCTTATTTATACGTTTCCATAGTTACAACAATCACAGTAAATTTAGAAACGTCAGTTTGGCGGTTCAACTCATAGAAATATATTTTTCGTGCAATCGCACGCGAAGTCAGTATTTCGCGTTCTCAGCACAGTCCGCGAAATTTAATTTCGCGGCCGTTACCCATAGCAACGGCCGCGAAACCAAACGTCACTTTCAAAAATGTTTTCAGACATCGTCTCAACATTCTGTTTGTCACACCAATCTTTAAACTCGCCGTAACATTTTTCGTACTGCCGTTTAGATTTTTCGGGTATCAAAACGGAAAGCGCCGAATTTACAACGCTTTTGAGTTCAGGAGGAGTGGAAGGTACTGAAATATCGCTATCAGTATCAGACATTTTGCGTTTTGACAAGAACTGTCAAAATATTTTATATATATTGAAACATATCATTTCCATAGCACACGGTGATATTGTTAAATAAATTGAACTGCTGTTGATTTTAGAGCAATAATATATTTATTTACAACTATCTATTTTAATAATTTTAACTATTGCACGAAAAATAGTGTGTATGCCATGGCCGCGAAACTTTTTAACGACCTCAAGATTATCTTTCCTCGGCCGCAAGCGGCCTCGGCGATAACTGTTCTCTCGGTACGTTAAAAAGGTATTTCGCGGCCTTAGCATACAAATAACTATTATACATATACGTACTCTAGAATGCTAATCCCGCCAATTTTCACGGCGAAAAGCATGCCGAGTATGCGATCTGTTTACGATGTGCGCATGCTCGTCATCAGTGTAGTTTGGGTAGATCGCTGCCAAGTTTGAAAATAATTTGGTGTTTCAATTCAGAGTTTTTTGTTATGAGGCAATAAAACACATGTCATTTGAAAGAGAGAAATTTGACAGCGCATTTAGGACTTTTTAAAACAGAAAAGAACCTTTTAGAGATAGATTACTCCGAGTTTCAGGCGCGAATGAAACTTATTTAAAACAATAATGTACCCAACGCTACTGTAATTATAATGACCGTGCAACAGTGCTTTTTCATCAACAGGAAGTCTTGTCACTACGATCTGTCACTCTTGTCAGAGATCAGAGACGGTTTTTAGAATTTTATATTCTTTCATCATTCGTGAATTTGCAATAATCTGGTTTCTTTAAAGACAATTTCTAATAAAGCCGTTTCTTCCTACAAATAAACAATTAACTGTTTAGTGTTGTGTGGAAGTAGAGGAAAAATACCTGAAATAATTAATTTTTGGTAGATAATGAATTTTTTTATGTACCTATATGCTTTGCTCAAAATAACTTAAATATTATTTTAGCTTCACAAAAAAGGCATGATTTTTGGTTATTCTTTTTAAGAAAAGACAGCAGCAGAACATTTGAGTGAGAAAATTGTAATTTGTGGCAGACATTTTCCTCCTGAAGATTCATGTGAAAACGGCAAGAGAATAATTTTAAACTTAGTGTAGTACCAATACTGTGTCTGCGTAAGCATGCAGGGCGAGTGATACAACTTTCTGCCACACCGCTTTTATTATGAGTTCTAGATTCCTACAACAAGTACTAAACATACAAAATCGCCTCAGAAAATTGATGTCAATATGGAAGTATTTTTCTTTAATGGTAAGAAAATACTTCTGGCCTTAATTTTTCATGCACCCCCATTGTGGAAATTGCACCAAGGTAACACAACCAGAAATACTCGTAGAAATAGCATGTTAATCTCTTTAAATGATTTAAATTGAATGTAGTTGCATATTTTGACAATCGTTCTAGAAAAAAAACCTCGAGCTTCCAATCATTCAATCTCATAAATCCAATTTGAGTTGAAATCATTCATGATATCAGCTGAAATACATTTTCATAGTTTTTGTACTTTCAATTTATTTTCCAACCCAGTGCTTGAAATTCGCACCAACGATTTGGGGTGGTCACTGATATGAAATTATAATATGATGACTATTATAATTTCATTTCAGTGTGGGTGGTTCCGTAGGTTTTTATTGGTTAACTACAGCTGAAAAGTGAATGTGATACTAAAAATCAGTTGCTTCAGAGCGACAAATAATAATAATAACCCTACGTTCTGATGGCCTTTGCTGAACATTTGGGATCATAAATATGTGAAAATATTATGTATTCAAATCGGCTCAATACGAATAACAGGTATAAGTACAATGAGGTTTCCCACCTTATTCTCCGAGATTCAGAATTAACGTTTGATAATCCATAATATTTTACTAAAACCGGGCCTATTACAAAAATCACTAATGACGCGCAAGCGCATTGCGGACTAGCCTGAACTTTTTACAACACTTTTGACATGAGTAAGAATATAATATATATTTCAATGGTTCAACTCTTCAACTGACACTAATGACATAAGATGAACTTTTCCTGCAATAGTCATTTAGTCCATAATAAGATATTCGTGAAATTGTCTGATCGAATATCCCTTCAAAATGCAGAATTTTCAAAATGCTTCCACCTTGCCAGTCGCTCAAACTGTGTTGCTGTACAAAACACTAATCGAGTAAGCTCTGGTGGTGTTTATAAGCAACACAGTTTACGTGACAGCAAGATGGAAGTATTTTTTGAAAATTCATCGTTTTGTCGGGATTAAGATGTATAAAAACCCTGGTGTGTCGAGTGATTCGATTTTGTTTTGATTTTTCAGAAGACAAATAAACAAATGAAATAGTGGTCTGCTTCTTCAGTCGGTCCCAGAGATGGCGCCTTTATAGAATTTTGGTCATGTCAATATTCCAGGGATATGGTGATTGACGACTGTTGTCAATTTTAAGGAATTTCAACAAACTTCAAATACTGTTCAAAAATTAATAGTAGTGACGGAATCTAATGTGTTTGTCCATTTTGCAGCATATTTTCTTATAAATTCATCATTCATTCAATGATAATTCAATTTGTCTTTTTGACTCGGCCGTTACTTGATGAAGATCCGCAGTAATTGTATTAGATACACAAAATACGATTCGATCTCCACAAACTTTATTCAATCAGACAGTGAAGAAGCTGCTGTGTTGGCGAAACATTGAATAAACTGTGCGAATATCTAATCTTTTTCTGTGTAGTCTGTACAATAATAATTTGATCATGTTCCTTTTTTGTATCATTTGTGGGCAATCCAGAGAGACGAACAAAATAATTCATCTATATCCAGTACCGAAAGTGAGTACCACCATATTATGAAGATTATCACACAGTATCTTGTATTATTAGAAAACATTTTAATGAAAATAATGGCACGAATATATCTCACAGAATCCCGCTATTCCTGATTATATTAGCACAAGATTGACAGGTTCAAATGGTGAATTTTCATGAAGCTTAATTTCGATACTTCCAAATGAAATGCGTGGTTATTATTGTAGTCAATTGCATTTCAGTAAAAAATATAAAAATAAGTCGAAAATGTAAGAAATAAAACTGATTGGTGATAGTGATTCAGTAAATTTCAATAATTAGGTTTCTTTATTCAGTTCATCCGTCGACAATACTTGAAAACTTCTGTGCTTGTAAATTTACCATAACAGGGAAACCGACCGTGGCGGTACACGCAAATGCGGAATATTTGGGAAACAGGTCACGATTTCATTTGTTTTCTCTTAATCAAGCTGGCGAATTGTCTCCCGTTTTATCCCACAGTTTTGCAGGTATGAGTCTACACACCATGGTTTTTAGACATCTTATTCGGGATATAACTGTAGTTCAGTAAAATCGTCTCCGGGGGTACCTGTTTCAGTAAAAAATACTTCAGTTTGCTTCTTACGCGTTATATATGTTTTCTGGGGTGCTGAATTTGAATTTCAAATTTGCTACTTCCCACGGATATGTCTTCACAACGAAAATCGGAAAAATCCTCCAAATTTTTAACATTTTTTCAGTTTTTGGCCAAAAAGTCATAAAACTACGCAATTTTCAAGGTAGACCATTCAATACGAAAAGAAAGTACAATAAATTTTCTACCAAAAGCATCCCAAACTAATTTTTGGTCTAACGGTTTGGCCGCTAGAGCGCGCTGAATAATGGCCAACATTTCCCACTTTGTGGAAAAACCAGTTTACTGGTTAGTTTTTCGTTTGTAACTCAAAAACCATGCTTGTTATTACAAAAAAGTCAGATTAGATTAGAATTTTCTTCAAATTATACAGCATAATTATTTGTTTTAGCCAAACCGTGTAACCACTAGAGCGCGTTGAAATTTTATCTCATAGCCATATCCCTTCACCCAAAATTCTGCCGTGACCTATAATAGTCACTATTCATTTGGTCTTCATAATTACCTACTACATATAAATAATATCCATCCACTTTTTGTCCAAAGCATGTATGGGTATTCAGACACAGCAAAGTTACATGAAAAGTTTCACAAAAACAATTTTTATATTAATTATAAATATCGATACTTATAAGCAGCTGAACGAAAAAAATGTTACGGACAGCTACCATCTACGACGCTTAACGGTTGAAGGCACTGGTTGCTCTTCTGGAATATGAAAGGGAAATTAGTAGAAATAATACTATAGGATGAATAGTTGCATTTTTTTAGTATGAATGCAGTGAATTCAATACTGTATACCTCTTTTATCTTCAACAACTGCGTGGGCTCACTGATGCGCTGTGAAAGCCCTGAGGTGAAGTATGAGTTACTGACGTTAAATGTTTTTAACAAAACACGCTCTGAAATTCGACATTGAGAGGCCACTCCAAATTAAATTTCTATACCAGATCATCTTTCGAAATTTTACTTAATTCTAAAGATCACAAAAATGTTAGGTCATATATAACTTCTGTTTTATTGCATGTTATAAAGACCAAATATACAGTTTATACTGGATTTTTCGTGAAGGGCTACGGTGCCGCAAAACATGACATAAAATTATAATGCGCTCTAGTTGCTACACGGTTTGGCCAAAATAAGAGATTATGATGTGCATTTTGTTGAAAACTTAATGTAATTTGAGCAGAAGCTAAGCATTCTTGTAGTGACAAGCACAGTTTTCGAGTAACAAGTGGAAAACTAACGAGAAAACTGGGTTTTTTCAGCGCGCTCTCGCGGCCAAACCGTTCAACCAAAAAGTACATTTAAGAAGTGTTTTTTGTAGTAAATTTGATTCACTTAATTTTTGTATTGAATGGTCTACCTCGAAAATTGCGTAGTTTTATGACTTTTTGGCAAAAAACTGAAAAAAGGACGAACACTTTTTTTGCCATTTTCGTTATGAAGCCATCTCCGAGGGAAGTAGCAAAATTGAAATTCTGATTCAGCACCCCAAAAAACGTATAGATCGAATGAGAAAGCAACTACAATATTTTTTTCCTGGCCAAAACACCGTTTGATTGGACTAGATATCATCTATAACTACTATATTGATATCTGAGATCTTCAATGGGAGAACTAAAGTGTCTATTGCAATCTCATTTATCGGTTACCTCAAAACAATCATTGGATAATACAGGTTGATTCATGATTGATTGCTGATCCTCAATAGAAATAATTCGTCGATGATTTTAAGAAAAATTCTTTACTAGAACATTGGTCCGCAACCGCTTATATTCTCATATACCAGATGATGAAATTCACGAAAAGATCAGTTTTTTCCCAATATCTTCAACCGCTAGGTATTCTCTTTCAATTTTGAACTATATACGTAATATATTGCAGGGTATTTTAACTGAGACGGCACTGATTTCAATCTTTGAAAAAACTTCAACCTGTTAAAATGCATTTTCATGCATACTTTGCGGAACACCAGAATTTAAATGTGGAGTGTCGGATGGAACTCCATCAACCACCACCTGAACTGATCTGTCTGAGAGAAAGCTAGATAGTGGGTCATATAACCTGGTGGGCAAACCATAAGATGGAAACTTTGAAGGAGTTCCTGGTGCCAAACACGATCAAACGCTTTGGAGATATCTATACCATGGCCAGACATAGGCACCAGATGATCACTGATGGCGGAAACAATATCAACTGTCGATCGTTTCTGAGCGTTCTGAGGATTTTATGAGATTGATGGCTTTTTCCATGATCTTCGACATAACAGTGCAATATGTCTGTTGCTTCTTTGGGAACTGGCTGAGTACAACCACACAAAGGACCCCGCACTAATCGTACGGAATAGCGGTTTCAGTGAAAATCGCTGAAATATGATGTAGCCCATGCCATCCTTAACAAAAGTTACCATTGCGCCAACTCGCTGAATGCTTTCTCTGATTTTGTCGATTTTTCAAAAAATCCGGAATTTCATTTTCATCGTTTCGAACTGAATTAATGGAATTAATGGAATAGTGAATTAATGGAATAGTGCATCAAAAAGTTCAGATGACAAAAGTTTCTATAGTCAAAACTGGTGGGTATACAGAGGGTTAAACTTTGTTTTTGGTAATTTTTGTCGAACTTTTTTCGAGCAAATATTCGTTTTCCTGCAGATCCATATGCAATTGATGTTACCTGCAGTACATGAGAGGGCGATCATATTTTGCATTTGAACCAACCACCCAACTTCAAGTATTTGGAAGATACGGGGCGAACAAAAATATATTTTCAATTTCGGAAAAATGTATCCCTTTGTATAGTCAGCTTCCACCAATATATTCAGCTGATTTTCAGAAACTATGTGGTTAATATATATACAAATGTGTCAGCGTCTGTGCTAATTAATAGGAATCCAAATAAAGTTGCGGCGATGGTCCAAAAAATATGGAAAAGGGATGTTTCGGAATAATTTTGAAATGATTTCTAAAATCATTCGTGAATTTTCTTTATTTTCTGACATAATGTAGATCAAGAAGTTCCATAGTGCCTACCTCGCGGATGCCACGGTTCGAATTATACAGGGGTTTGAAATATATAGTATTTCACCGATTTCTCGAATAATCAATAATTCCTTGATTTGAAGTTACTGTGCGGGAAATTGGAAAAGTCACGGAGTTATCAAACAGGCCTTGTAATAATCAATTTTTGTTCAACGAATAGTGTTGTTCTCAGAGTTGTTTCTGAAGAGATCATTGTTACCGGTTTCATCGAAAAAATCGTATACACTGGAATACAAAGATGTTCGTGCTATAGGTATTATACTGCTTACGTTATAGAAAGTTTCGGCCGGGCTCTCCTCCAAATTGTGGATAACAGCCTTCTTTAAAATTATTTCAAAATGGTTGATTGATACTGCAGTAGTATTCTGCACCCCTATTTGTAGGCCAAATTAATGAGTCTCTCTTCATCAGCTCCGAACAAGGTTTCGTTGGGTTTTTGGTAGGTATCGACTGTTTAGTGGGCTCTGGAACTCTCGTTTCAAATATTGCTCTGCATATCAGATATCCAATGCCCCAACGATTCTGGAATATTCCCTCTGTCCAGTTTCCATCCCAAGTCGGCGCCCATGACTGCTCCTGGCGAACGTGACGACGGATAACAAATGCAGTCGAATAATGTCAATAATATATTCAATTTCTCTGAATTGTCAAATTTTACATCTTTGTAAAAATACCTTCATTAAAGAAAAGAATTGCAACCAGCGCGTTCATTCTACATTTACATTTAAACATGGTCCTTCATCCGGATATTCAAGTAAGAAGATTGGGAAGTTGGTGAAAATTTCGGAAACACACACGAAGTCATTGGCAAACAATTCGATAAAGTCGAAGTTTCGTTTTCCACACGTGTTTCGAGTTTCCAGTTTCGCAGCATCCAATTTCTACTGTACAGAACTAATTTGCGGTCTCCCAGGTAATCATTCCTAATCCTTGATCCCTTTCCCTTATTTAAAATAGCTTTCACTTGCATTTGCATATATATTTCGTGAATTATTTAACAAATTCAATTTGTTTGCTTTGTCAAAACGCTCATTCTTATTAAGGAACTGTCAGTTTTGAGTGTTTCAAACACATTTTTTCACACATCAACAGTTCAAATAGTTCACGTTTCATTTATCTAATAAAAAACAACTTTTTCTCATTCAATAATTTTGTATTGTGCTAATTCTTGTAAAGAAGAGTTTCTTTTTCCGATAAATATGACAGAAGCCGAAACTAGAATGACTCTTGACAAATTGAGAAAAAGGCGGGCATCTATAAAATCGAAACTTACAATTTTCAAAAACTATATAAATAATCTCGAAAATGATTTAGCTAATCCAGAATTTATCTTTCCTGAAAATGAATTGAAATTGAGGTTATCAAGGTCTGAACTTCTTTTGAATCAATTCGAAGAAATTCAAACTGAAATCGATTGTCAGGTCGATGACGTTCAAGATGAATCGGCTCAAAGTGAACAATTTGAAAACGATTACTTTGGCATAATTGCAAAGGCCGAAACTCTTTTGTCCAAACATACTGCCAGTGTCGGGGAGTCTTCCAACGTGAAAGGAAATCCACATGAACATGATAGCTCTCACTCAGGTGTTTCAAGTAAAGATGAAAATAATCATGCATCTTTGGGTATCAAATTACCAACTGTTCAATTACCTAGATTTTCCGGTAATTATGAGAATTGGTTGGAATTTCATGATTCTTTTCAGTCTATGATTATTAAAAATGTGAGCATCAGTTTAGTACAAAAATTTCATTACTTGAAATCATCTGTCAGTGGCGTAGCTGAGAAAGTTATTCATAGTATTCCGGTATCTTCCGAGAATTTCTCAGTGGCGTGGCAAATGCTTTGCGAGAGGTTTGCGAATCGTGAACTTCTCGTTTACAATCACACCAAATGCATATTCAATTTGCAAAAAATTATCAAACAGTCTTCTTTCAATATCAGGCAGCTAGTAGATGGCCTACAAAGTAACTTGCGTTCTCTGCAATCTTTGAATGAACCCATAGACCATTGGGATACCTTATTGATATTTCTAATCGTTGAGAAGCTTGATTCTGAAACCACTCTTGAATGGGAGTCAAAGAAATCAACAGAGACAACTCTCAAAGATCTTTTGAATTTTCTGAAAACGAAAGCTGACATTCTTGAAAAAATTGAGGCTAATCACTTTTCTAGTGGCAATAAAGATCGCAATCGATTTCAGAAAAAATCTCTTACGAGATCTTTGATATCAAGTCAAGCTTCTTGTTTTCTATGCAAGTCTTCAAATCACAAATTGAGCAATTGTCGTGATTTTCTCAATTTAAGCATTACTGATAGAACAGAGCAAGCCAAAAAATTAAAGGTTTGTCTAAATTGTTTACATCCTGGTCACGTGAATTCCAATTGCAAATACGGCAAATGCTATAAGTGTGGCAAGAAGCACCACACACTCATTCATGTCGAAACTACCGAAATTGCTCCAAATGTCATTTCGAGTGCCAGTGAAGCAGACTCAAATATTGAATCTACGCATGCGCTTTCAACTAGCGCTGTTCGGAAAAATCTTGTTCTTTTATCCACAGTAGTAGTTCAAGTTTTGGATAGTTCTGGTAAGGCACAAGAATGCAGAGCTCTCTTGGATAGTGGTTCGCAATCAAATTTTATCTCATCCCATTTAGTCTCAAAATTAGGTCTTCCAAAAAGGCGAATTGACATTTCTGTGATAGGGATTGCTCAAACTTCCTCTAATATGAATTACCAGTGCAATGTGTTCCTTAGGTCACTCCACTCCTCATTTTCGGCATCCCTAACTTGTTTAGTCACCAATGCCATATGCAATCAGCTCCCAGGTTGTCAAATAGACATTTCTTCATTGCGCATTCCTGCTAATATTCAGCTGTCAGATAAAAATTTCCATGTGAATTCAGATATACACCTCCTGATAGGGGCGGGCCTTTTCTATAACTTGCTCTGCGTTGGGCAGATCAATTTGGGCCCACAAAACCCCGTACTTCAAAAGACAAAGCTTGGGTGGATTATCTCAGGTCCTCTTCCCCAGGTACAGCCTTCCCAGAATGCCTTCTGTAATTTCTCGCACAATAGTGTATGTGATGAACTCTCACGATTCTGGGAAATAGAAGAGTTTCCCACTACTCGGTTCTATTCTAAGGAGGAGGAACATTGCGAAGAGCATTTTAAATCTACTCTTAAAAGGAATTCAGATGGACGTTTCGTAGTTTCAATGCCTTTCAAAGATTCAGTTGAAAAGCTAGGTGAATCAAGAAGCACAGCCGAAAAGAGATTTTATAGTGTTGAACGTAAGCTTCAGCACAATTCAACCCTAAAGAAAATGTATATCGAATTTATGGAAGATTACGTTTCCATGGGTCACATGACTCAGGTTGATCACCATCAACCATTCAGCTATCACCTCCCTCATCACGGAGTTTTGAAGAAGGACAGTCTCACCACGAAACTTCGTGTTGTGTTCGACGGATCGTCTCCTTCTTCAAGCGGTTTATCACTCAACGACGTCCAAATGGTCGGGCCAGTCGTTCAAAGTGATCTTTTGTCGATCGTTCTTCGATTCAGGCAACATTCTCACGTAGTATCAGCGGATATTGCAAAATTTTATCGCCAAATATTGGTTTGTCCTTCTCAGAGACATTTTCAACAAATATTGTGGAGGTCTGATCCATGTCAGCCTTTGCAAACTTTTTCCTTGAACACGGTCACTTATGGTACTGCATCGGCGAGCTTCCTTGCTACCAGATGCTTGAGTGAACTAGCGCAGGAGTATTCCGAAAGTTTTCCTGAAGCCACCAACATAATAGCGAATGACTTCTATGTTGATGATCTTTTAACTGGATCTGATTCAGTTTCGGAAATCATTGTTTATTGTAAGCAAATCATTCATATCCTGTCCAAAGCTCACTTTCCACTTCGCAAATGGGTCTCTAACAATCCTTCAATATTGGATGCTATCCAGCAATCAGTTTCTTTCTTGGACATCGCCCACTCTCTTGGATCGAACGATAACACAAAAACACTTGGACTTCATTGGTATCCCAAATTTGACTCTCTAAGATATGTTATCTCTTCGGAGATTCTTCCGAAGACAATCACAAAGAGGTCAATCCTGTCGGGTATAGCACAAATCTTTGACCATTTAGGTCTTCTCTGTCCAGCTACAATCCAAGCTAAAATGTTGTTACAGCAACTTTGGCTAGAAAAATTAGGTTGGGATCATTCAGTGCCTTTACATATTCATACTAGTTGGTTAGATTTTAGAGATCAACTCCCTCAACTCAATGATATTCAGATTGCTCGTAAAGTGAAACTAGACAACGCTGTTCATATTGAATTACACGGTTTTTTGCGACTCTTCTGAACTAGCGTTCGGTTCCGCTATTTACATCCGCAGCTTAGATCAATCAGGTAACGTCCAAACCCATCTGTTATGTGCAAAGTCAAAGGTTGCTCCACTCAAAAAAATCAGCATTCCGCGGCTCGAGCTCTGCGCTGCTGTAATCCTCAGTAGGCTAGCTACCAAAGTTTTCAGATCTCTCTCTCTTAAATTCAATAAAATATTTTATTGGTCGGATTCTATGGTGGTTCTAGGATGGCTCAAAATTTCTCCTCATCTCCTCAAAACATTCGTGGCCAACAGAGTCTCAGAAATTCAATCCAATACGGATATCTCTTGTTGGAACCACGTGAATACAAAGGAAAATCCTGCCGATCTCATCTCAAGAGGTATTAGTCCACAAAGTTTGAAATCATCTGATCTTTGGTGGCATGGTCCCAAATTTCTGAATGATTCCATTCAAATTTGCTCCACTCAACCGCTTGAGTTGACCAATGAACTTCCGGAGATGAAGCGAACAGAAATAACTTCCCTGAATTTGACAGCCCTCTCCAGTTTTCCTTTCGAACGATTTTCAACATTGAATCGTCTCAAACGCACCTTTGCCTATATCTTAAGATTCGTTCACAATTCATTAGCTCGTTTCAGATCCCTGGAAAGAAATTCTGGTCCTCTTTCTATGCAGGAGTTGAATTCCTCACTTCGTTATCTTATCAAATATTCTCAAGCTGAATCATTCCCAGAGGAACTGCATAACTTATCGAAAGGCAAACCTCTTCCTCGCAAAAGTAGAATGTTGTCCCTACTTCATTTTATTGATGAGAATGGTATTCTCAGGGTTGGGGGCAGACTAAGACATTCTCCATATGAATTTGATAAGAAGCACCCCATAATCATTTCATCAAATCATCATTTCTCAAAGTTACTATTCCATAACGAGCATAAAAAGCTTCTTCATGCTGGACCTCATCAATTGCTCTACTCAATACGTGAAACATATTGGCCCATACTTGGGAAGAATCTTGCGAAGAGAACTGTTCATGAGTGTATCGTGTGCTTCAAAGCCAAACCGATTTCTATAAATCCTCTAATGGGAGATCTTCCTGAAGCAAGGGTCACTCCTTTTCTTCCATTCATCAATACAGGGGTGGATTACGCCGGTCCTTTTACGTTGAGAGACAAACCTGGCCGACGTTTTAAAACCTACAAGGGTTATGTTAGCCTTTTCATATGTTTATCAACAAAGGCGGTTCATATTGAACTAGTCAGCGACTTAACCAGTGATGCCTTTATTTCTGCTCTTAAACGGTTTATAGCAAGACGGGGCAAGCCCCAAAGTATCTATTCCGACAACGGGACAAATTTCGTAGGTTCCAAAAATCAGTTATTGGAACTAGGTAAATTTTTGAAAAACCACAGCGAAGAAATCGAATCTTCTACCTCGTGTCAAGAAATATAATGGCATTTCATTCCTGCGTACTCCCCACATTTCGGTGGCATTTGGGAGGCAGGTGTGAAGTCAATGAAAAGACATTTGAAACGTGTTCTATCAGAAGCGCTCCTCACATATGAACATTTTCAAACTGTTTTAGTGCAAGTAGAGGCTATTTTAAACTCCCGTCCTTCAACTCCTTTAACCTCAGACCCATCTGATCTTACCGCCTTAACTCCTTCCCACTTCCTCATCGGCCGCACGCTCACCTCTATTCCTGAGCATAATTTCATGGATATCAAGGTAAATCGATTGGATCAATTTGAGAGACTTCAGCAACTACGCCAGCATCTTTGGAAAAGATGGTCTCCCGAGTACATATCAGAACTTCAAGGCCGACAAAAATGGAGAGAAAACAAGTCACAAATGAACATTGGCGACCTGGTTATTATCAAAGACTGCAACCTAAGTCCTTTACAATGGAAGCTTGGTAGGGTCATCCAGTTGTTTCCTGGTTCCGATAACATTCCGCGGGTTGCTGCTTTACGTACGGTGAATGGTGAAATTCGAAGAGCCATCTCTAACCTGTGTCCTCTACCTCTGTCTCGTGAGGCTGTCCCGCTGAAGCTGAGTTGAAAGGCCACTCTTTCAAGGTGGGGGGCATGTCCAGTTTCCATCCCAAGTCGGCGCCCATGACTGCTCCTGGCGAACGTGACGACGGATAACAAATGCAGTCGAATAATGTCAATAATATATTCAATTTCTCTGAATTGTCAAATTTTACATCTTTGTAAAAATACCTTCATTAAAGAAAAGAATTGCAACCAGCGCGTTCATTCTACATTTACATTTAAACACCCTCTGCTTCCTTTCGGAGATGATCTTCGGATGTCTGAAGCTTGGCCTTGTAGATACAGGACTATTGAAATTGCCATTTCCTCCTGGATCAGCCGTTTGCGCAAGAAACCCACGAAGATTGATGGGCAAATTTTGGAGGCTTCAAAATGATCACTTTAGAGTAGGCTTCAAGACGTCAGTGAAAAAAAAATTAGTGCTTCTAGATGTTTTCCGAAAATTCATCGAAAGTTTATAGAACAGTTTTCTATGATATCGTTGCACACCAGGTGCGTAAAAGTAATGAATCTACTCCACTTATTTTTTTTTATGTTTCACGTCAATAATTGTTATTTCAATATTTGTATTCTTGCCTGTTTTTATCTGCTTTTATTCTCAATTCTTCGACATGCAGTTACTCTAGATCCTGGGAAATTGGTTTTCTTAACAGCAACATGTGCATTACCTTCGTCTCCAGTTGAAATTCGTGATCTTCCTGCCGCTTCTTTCATTTCTAACGTTCTATGACTTTCACATCTTTAGTTTATTTTTAGAATTGTATTTTTGCTTGTATTCATCATATGAGCAACTCCCCTAATAGGTACCCTGTCTTGCAAATCAGCAATAATTTGTGCTCTTTGAACTAAATTCATATCAGGCATAATGACATAACTTTCTATTATAACTTTTACTGAAAGGTATTGTTAATGACAGCTTCAGTGACACATTCGAGTAAGCCTGATTTGAAACACTCAGAAGTTGCTGTACAACACTTCATTGAACACAACTGTACATCTGTTTATTTATCGTTGTCAAATAACTTTTTTCGCTCTGTGTATTGTGTATCAATTGATGCAAGTCACTGCTGTGAATGGAGTTCTAATCTATTCTGTATCAAATGAAGCTACAACAGCATCTTATCCTGGAATTTTAGAACCGTTAGGAATGGAGAGAGCACGAAATCGCACTGAAGGACAATCGAATGAGCTGGCTATAGTGCCTGTTCGTGCTTCGAATGCATTTATGAAACTATAAAGCACCGCACTCTACCAGATTGACAAATAATTTATTCAGTCATAACGCCAGCCGTAGAGCTTCCACGTGAACAACTAATTAGATAAAACCCATAATATCATCCTGCTGAGTTTTACAGCCCGTCTGTATCGCCTTGTCCTGCTTCCAGTTAAATCGTTCGCCATTCAGTTTCGCTCCGAATTCGTACCTGTTCGGTTCACTGGTGTCCTGCTACTCCTGCTCTGTTTACAGGCTCTTTCCTTTTTCGACTTTTCGCTCCCGAACTTCGGACGACGTAGTAACGGCATTGTCTGATGCGACAGAAGTGTTTTCGTTGTGAACTCTCGGGTTTTGGATGGCGGCGCGAAATTTATAGATAACCGCAATCGGTTATGTAACAAATTCAGAAGTGAGGTAGATATTGGCATTGCAGGAATGTTTTGTGGAATAGAAAGCTACTAAATGTTCAGTTTTGATATGTGGTATGGCTTAGGCGATATGTTCTGCTGATCAGGTTGGCTTTGGATGCATGAAACAAAACTGTAGTGTATTGGATGATTGGAGTTAAGCAGCTGCTTAAATGCATTGAAAAAATGATAGACGAAAAGGCTTCTGAAAGCTTCCCGAACTTCATTGACGTAAACACGTCCTGAAAGTCTTTCATTTGAACCTTGGCACGATTCCAACTGAGTGTTTATGTGTGGTATTGACTGGTGATATTCTCGACCGACCTTTCAGCTACATTTCATCTTCCACTGACATTGAAACTTTTCTTTTCATTCTTTTTCTACTCAAAGTCCAGATACGATTGCAGTTATCATTTGAGGAGAAAACCTACGTGCTGCGTCCAAAGTTTTAGCAAATATGTGGGAAAATAAGAAATAATCTCAATTATTACTCAACGAGATATGAAGTTATAACAAATTTCGATACTTGAATATTTTGAATTTATGATACATATGCTGAGAACATATTACAACAAACGTATTTTCACTACTAGATGCGCACATTGATAACCAAGTTACCTTCATCAGTAGATAAAATAACAGTAAATATCGAAACCAGTCTCTGTTTCACACACTTATTAACCTTTCTTTATTGATCGTTTATAAAAATAATACACTATCATAATTTTTTCTTCTTCACTATCACTCCTACTCACTATTCACAACAAAAGCATTAAAATTATGATTTCTACTTTTTTTATAAAATAAATAGAAAATTCACAACTTTTAGAATGTCAGGTCAATGTCAGATTCATGAGTGTGAGTTTGAAAGTTTTCATTTGTCTACTTCAAGTTTTGGTCATAGGTGGACGGTCCTGGTCGATCAGTGTGAATGTCGAACTAAATTTAGATTACGTTTACAGATGTCTAGAGAGTCTCTCACCCATAATTAAATAGCGTTCAACTAAAAGGTACCAAGCGCCGAATCATGTCATTGAGTAATAAAGACTTGATAAAGTCAAATCGTTTTCAGAAATTGTAGAATATTTATTGAAATGGCACTGACACTTTCACCAGTAGATGGTACCACGTTCAAAAAATCACTTGAATATTTTTACATAAAGTCCTAGGTTCCAGCTTTTGAAGGCATATTTGACGAGTTGGCGCTTGGTATGAGTGACAGACTCTCTAGACCTTTGCAAACATAATCTTGTTTCGGTTCGACATTCAGTAGGGTTTTTCAGAAACCTACTAGGGTTGATGAGGTCTCTAACCTGAGTTACCAACCCGCGTTCGGAAACTTTAGTGTTTCATACGCCGATCACTGACTCGGGTTAATTCTTTGGATCGGGTTAGTAACCCTGAGTAAGTTTCCGAAAAGCCCAAGTGTCTTTCCTTCACCGGCAGGCAATGAAACTTTCCACGAGATAATGAGAAAACACTGTAATGGGAAAGTATATACGACAGTATCACTCGGGATTTTTTTATTTTTTTTTTTCTGACCGCTGCTTTCTCTATAATCAGAAGAAAAGTGATTCGTGACGTCACGTTCATCAAAATTGGACTTGGCAACGATGTAAAAGTTGTGCAGCATGGAATTCCAAATTCTCATTCAAATATAATGTGTCATTTGATACCAGATGGACTCGTTCGTCTGTTTCATGGAGCAAACCAATAAGAATTGTTTGTCTCTGTTTAACTCGTTCGCCTACATTAAAATTGGATAAAAGTAAAGCAGTTCCATCAAATATATATGCTGCACACGAACAGGCCCTACGTGATTTCTTATTTGAGGTTATAATGCGATTTTGAAAGTTTTGAAAGTTTCTGTTGTTTGTATTCTACAATTTTTTTTTATTCCTGTATCTGTATCCCCGCAATAACTGTGAACATGTCGAAAAAGTGCTGTTACCTATGTTATTATTATATTCAAGCAGAGTTCAAAGAACGATTTGAAATTTTAGTCATTGCAAAAAAGATCTTGAACTATCAAAAAAATTTTAGGTAGGTACTAGTCAAGATTCAGAAAAATATACTTGAAAAACCAAATTTTAGGAGATGAAAGTCGGAATGAAATCCTAGACAATGGGGGATGTAAATAAAATAAAATTTAAGTAAATGCTTATACTTTCTTGAGACAGACTTATTCATTTCATAGAGAAATGAACGAGATAAATATACAGTGCGGCTTTCAATAGTCTCCCCCCTGTTAAGTTTTGAACGGTTTGACGTAGAAACATGAAAAAAAACCGTTTCGAGGGTTTCACCAATACTACTTTTTGAAATAAAAAAAATAGTGATTGCACGATAGGGGGCGCAGGGGGGCCCATCAACTCAATATTTTTAAATGGCATGTGGGGACAAGTGTCACATCGTTGAAAAGAATTCTCTTTACAACCATCTAAATATTTTTGAATTTCGGTTATATTTTTTTGTAATTCAAAATCGAAATATCAAATATAAATGTGGATCTGAATACTACTCATACCTCGATAAATTTGAACGGTTGGATGTGGAACAATGAAACCAAATATTTTTTGAAGGTATTACCGATACTACTTTTTGAGAGAAGAAACATTGCAATTACTCGACAGATGGTGCTGGGGGCACAATAATTTAAAAATTTCGAAAGGTATAAAAATCGAAAATGGGAAAAAAATTATAAACAAAATTAAAAAATATTTAGATGGTTGTAAAGAGAATTGAATTCTCTATTCAACGATGTGACACTTGACCCCACATGCCATTTAAAAATTTTGAGTTGGTGGGCCCCCCTGCGCCCCCTATCGTGCAATCACTATTTTTTTTATTTCAAAAATTAGTATTGGTGAAACCCTCGGAACGATTTTTTTCATGTTTCTACATCGAACCGTTCAAAAGTTACCAGGGCTATTAAAAGCCGCACTGTATAGTATGAGTATTTGCTAGATTTTATTCACCTTTCCCATTGCTTTATCTGATTTAATTTCACTCGATGAATAATAATGAGCACGTTATTACGATTTGCGGTATTGCCAATGCTCGTTTTTCATCAAAAGGAAGGTCCGTTTAGAAAATTTGAAAGCTATAAATACAATATGAAAATAGGTAATATGTGGATTTTTTTGTGACAAAGATTTAATTATTTCCCAATGGCTTGTATGAAGCTGGAAGCATTATTTTTAAGAAAAACGATATTACCTGTTTCGGGACGTGGATTATGGTGGGGGGTGTTTCCGATGAATGTGACGTCAGCGGCATACTTTCAAATGTGATATTTTTTTAAGATAAAAAAAATATAGTGGAAATTTTTGTTAAATGAACGTTTCAGACTAGAAACTATCGATATAAATGAGTTTTGCAATTTATTTTTGTAAATGTAAAGGTCCATTGCTGTTTCTGGTTTGGAAGGATGGCGAACAGAGGTTCCCAAAATATCGACCCATATTTCACAAAATTTTAAAACTATCAAAAATTTTTCTTCACATTTTTCACATCTGCAATTCGTTCTAACATGCCTTCATACCAGACCAGACCATATTTTGAAACCTCATGAGAAATCAATGTGATGAATAAATATAATAGTGGGTTTGAGGGCAGGGATTAGCGCAGTGGTTAAGCATCCGCCTGATAACCGAGTGGTTCCAGGTTCGGTTCCCAGCCGGTGCGATCTTTTTTCATTTTCAGATGTGGAAGTCTGAATGATTGAGGCTTGTGTCGGCTGGAAATAATCCTCCACGATTCACTGTTGCGTTAATAAGTGAAAGTGCTGCTCCTGATGTGGTGTATGGAGTTAGTACCAAGGCCTATCCAGAACACACGCTAATGATCATAGCAGTCGATGCCAAAACACCAAAGAAAAAAAATAGTGAGTTTGAGTATAGTACTGAATAATCTACTCAGCACTCAAATAGAAATGAATGAAATCATTATTTTTGGGAATGAATGCGACGGAATGAAACAAAATGGGAACATGCTGACTTATCTTGAAGTTGAGATTTGAATGGAGTGAGTGAGAAAACAAGACAAGGAAAATATAACAAATGCCGTTAATGGATTTCATAGGCAACTCATTATTGATGAATACACTATTAGCAAAAATTTATTATTTTCATTGAATGTACCCTGTTCGTTTGCAATCGCATTCACTTCTATCATCAGACAGAGCGCAAATGGATGTTGTCTGATACTGGGATTTCGCTTGAAGGTATAACTTGCGGTAGCATGGCATGGCATGGAATGCAGAATAGATCAAGATGCAAGAAGTAACGCCTGTTCTCCCCATGTTCAAGGTAATGAAGAAAATAAGAAGATACTGACATGCTGAAGCCAAATTTGATTATAATAATAATGGTTTTTATTGACTGTTTTCAAAATATACATAGACTCATAGATATATTTATGCACAAAGTGACTTATGGAACACACAAAACACACTCGTGTTGCTTTTCTTTCGTATTTCATGTCTATTAAGACACTCATACCTATATATTGAAGTAATACTATCCCAATTTTGATAGCTAATTTCCTAAATTATTGATCCATCTAAACATGAGATTTTGTCCTTCGGATTGCTTGATAACATTTGGAGATTGTTTGTCATGCTGCAGCTGAAAGTTTGCGCATCGGAAAATGTAATTGATACCTCTCATAACCCCTGCATCATTTGAAATATTCAAATTCCCGAATACTAAAGCATTCTGAGGAAATGAATAATGAAATAGAAAATACCCCAATTCATTTCTCAACAGCACATATTCAGCTGCATCTGGGAAACAATAATGTGAGGGATGAATAATTTTAGAAAAATTATATGTATATATTTTTTTCAATTCATCAATATATCATGGTTTTATTACGATTAGTGTTTATAGCATTAGATCTGAGTATTATGCATTTATTAGGACCGGTAATTTATTATGAGCTGCAATTCTTATCTTCGAATTTTCCAATTATGTACTGAACACCACTCACCAAAGTAGATATTATCACATTACATTGTAACACCCACAAAATGCTTTCACTGAAACATCGATCTGATCGACATTTCATCCCTGTCTAGCGGATTTAAAAATTCAGTCATATTCAATCAGAAAGTGGGTTTCTTCGTTTTAAAATAGAACCGGAAGGTAAATTTTACAGAGGAATCGATTTTCAGTTTGAGTCTCATGATAAATTTAGGACGCAGTCTACCCGAATCAGCTTTCCATTCAGTTGGTTTGAATGTGGGTCTCACTGAATTTCTAGTGACATTAGAATGCTATCACGCCTATAATTTGATCACAACATTCGGTTGCAATGGCACAGCCACCACATGAATATTTATAACCACTTTGAAATCAGTTCTGCCTCCCAACGATAGTTGGATGACTCGAATTGGGATTAATGATCTATAGGAAGTCAAAGACTATTCGACCAATCATTGTCACAGTGTGGAACAACCACATGGAATGAATTCGGTATTTCAATTGTTGTGCACATTTATAAGAAATACCAAAAAACGTCAATATCAGATTCTGAAGTGACATCCTGAAATGAAAATATTTCATCTCTTCTTTCAACCCTCTTCGAGTGACAAACAAATGGAAGTAATAGACCGTCAGATAACGACAGATTTTGCTGACTCATTTTCTCTCTTCTGGGATTTTAACCACTGGAAATTATGTCAGTTTTGAGCCCAAAAATTGAAAATTTAGCGATCGGACGTGTGCTAGGCATATAGAAAATTCATTTTCCTTTTGCAGAATTGTTTTTTTATTTTCTCGTTTATGGCATTTTAATACATGAATAGGTATAACAATTTGATAGTGAAGAACCAAGCCATAAGATTTCCACGTGCTTAAAGGGTTGAAATAGGGGCGCGAACTTGTAAAAAAATAGTTGGTTGCTGATGCATTTTCTCGCTTATGGCAATCAACAGAATGAAATTTAATATCGTTAGGAACCCGACAAAAGTTTCCCATAAACCGGTCAGCTGTTGAAGTATATTTTCCGGACGGAAAATTTTGTGAAAATTTTTTTCGTTTTCCGGCAAACTTTCTCGTGAACAAGATAATGTGCAATAGAAATTTATTAATGTAAAAGTCTGTCATATAAAAAGCCATAAGTCTAGTTCGTGCTAATCATACTATATGAAACTGGAAAACTTGCAGAAAAACATAGGAAATTTTGTTCATTTTCTCGTTTATGGGAATTGGCATGTAGGAAGAAAAACTGATTTCAAGAGTATGAAAAAAAAGCCATAAGTCGGAAACATGAGTACTATGTTTTATACAGTGAGGTCCTGAAGTAACGGATACATTAATTTTCTACGTTATTATTTCTTAAGAAAAACTTCGAGTTATGTTTTCGAAAAGACACTCTGTGACATAAAAAAATCAGTCCTTCTGCACCCCCCTCAAAGTGTAAGTCATTCACCCAATTTTTTTAATGGAGCAGGGGGTCAGTTGAAAACCCTTGAGATCCACCAATCCATTGAAGAACAGAATTTTTTGAGGTTTCATATATTTTCAGAAATTCCAAGAAACCTATGTTATGGGTAGTTTTTAAAGAAAGCGAGAATGATAATCTAGAAGATCAGCCCATCTGAGGTCACAACGGTACTTGTAAGTCCAGTGCTAGTACATGAGAGACTTGTGCACACATACATATCCAGTGTGATATGGTTCTTAGGATACGCAGAAACTAACAAAATATTACATTTCGTTCTGTTCACCATTTGAATTGTACCGAAGACACTGCAAATCGATTTCAGTCTATGGTCCAGAACTGCTTCTAATCTGGAAATGAGTTCAATTTTTCATTTAGACACACAAGCAATTTATTATTCTGAAACTTTCACTTCTTAAGAGTGAACTAGGCCTAAAGGGCAGGCCACTATGAAAAAAACGTGCCGGAAGCTCTGCCTCTAAGGTGGTGGTAAACTAGTGTTTATTATATTCCTGAGCACACTGGCTTGCTGTGTTTACTTTTTTGTGAACTTTCAAATCAAATCAAATCAAATATGCTTTATTATCGAAAGAACTGAATTCTCATTGATAAAGCGAGAAAATACATAAAAATATAACTGTATAAACATAAATAAACAAACATGTATATATATATATATATACATATATACACATATACACATACATATACACATACATACATACACACATATACACATATATAAACACACAAAGAGACATATATATATGAAAAGTCACAATTATGACAAGATCAATTAAATTGTCCTAATCACATAATAAAAATTTGTATATAACATATACAACGTCACATATAAACAGATACACATCTAAAGCGAAATTAACAATACACATCGATATCAAAACACAATTACCTAAAATACATCATCATAGAATTCTTTCAAATTATAATATGCTCTATCTAGCAGTAACTCCTTGACAGCGTTCCTAAATCTATTATGTGCCACCAAGGATCTAATATGTGAAGGCAGGTGGTTGAACATTTTTTTAGCATTATATATTATTGACCCCTTTATCAAGGAGCTTCTGGGAATTGGTAGGGACACCGTGAAGTTATCACTTCTCGTCTTTGATTCGCCACATCGTGTCACATAGTCACAATAAACAGAATGGGCATAATCACATTATTTCAAAAATCTGATGTTCCGTATTCAAATTCGAATTATCATCCGATTATGACACAGCAAGCCAGTAAGCGTGGGGGAATTACGCAATTAAGATTTTTAACTTATAGTGGTTGAGGCAAAATTGCTTGAATTATCTTTACAACCCCTATCAGTTTGTCACAATAATGCCCATATCTATTTTTTTTACTCTATAAAAAAATATTTAAAAAAATATATTATTTGGTTCCAATATTACTATCATACGACTTTTTTATGGCCTAAGAATGAAGTTTGCAATGCATATGCCAAATCCCATGGAGGAAGAAATGAGCAATTTTATCTTTATTAATTTCTCGCAGCAGAATTTTCAAATAATTGTATTTATTTATGCATTGTGACCCATTTAAAATGGAAGCACTCATATCAAACTTTGATTTTTCAACCGATTGGAATGATTTTTTTTCTATAGGTAGACATTCAAAAAGTCCATCAGGACACCAAATTTAATTAGTAATTCTTCATTTTGTGGGCCAACTGTTCTCATTTTCAAGGTTAAAAATCTAAAATTATTCTTTTAGAAAAAATGTCACCAATCCACTGGATTCGCGACATTCTTGTTAGAAGTTTGTTCAAACTCGTCCATCAAAAAGAAAGTTATAAAAATAAAAAAAAGGAATTTTAAAAATATGCCGTTTAATCAACCCACCAATTCGATTTCAGAACTCTTATCAAAATTTGGAATACACCAAGAAGTCTCGAAATATCACTGGTCAGAATTTCATCAACATCTATTCATAAATAAGAAAATTACAGGATAACAAAATTTGAAAAATATGTTGATAGAATTTCATGAAAATATCATTTTATTTAATGATTTTTCATTATTATTTATCAATAGATTTTGATGAAATTCTGATCAGTGATATTTTGAGACTCCCTGAATCCAGTGGTGTATTCTGAATTTTGGGTAAGAGTAGAAATTGAAATGGTGGGTTGATTAATAAACGGCATATTTTTTAAATTTATTTCCCACATAACCTTTTTATCGATGGACGAATTTCAACAAAATTCCAAAATTAATCATTTGAAAATGTCACAATTCCAGTGGTGTAGTCTGATTTCTTCTCTCTCAAAAATTGCTAATACATTTTTCAGTTTTTTACCTCGAAAAAAAAAGAATAGGTGGCCCTGAAAATAAAGATTTATTCATGAAATTTAGTGTCCCAGTTGAAATAATTATGATTTATAAGGGTGCTTCCATTTTAAATGGGCCACACTATATAAAACATTGATAACATGTTTCCGACTTATGGCTTTTTTTTCTGGTCTTGAATTACTATTTTCTTCTCACATGCCAATTCCCATCAACGAGAAAATGAAAAAAATTCCACACATTTTCCTACAACTTTACAACTTATGGCTTTTCTTGAGGTACATGCAAAGCTTATGGGAATTTTATTATGATGTTTATCCATCAACAGAACCATATGGTTCAGATGCCATAAACGAGAAAGTTTGCAGGAAAACGAAAAGAAATTTCACAAAATTTTCCTTCCGGAAAATATACTTCAACAGCTGACCGGCTTATGGGAATTTTTTTTCGGGTTCCTAACGATATTAAATTTCATTCTGTTGATGGCCATAAGCGAGAAAATGCATCAATCAGCAACCAACTATTTTTTCACAAGATCGCGCCCCTTTTTCAACCCTTTAAGCACGTGCAAACCTTATGGCTTTGGATTTTCACTATTAGATTGTTATACCTATTCATGTGTTAAAATGCCATAAACGAGAAGATGAAAAGAATAACAAATTTTTTCTGCAAAAGAAAAATGAATTTTCTATATGCCTAGAGCACACGTCCGATCGCTGAATTTTCATTTTTTGGGCTCAACACTGACACAATTTCCAGTGGGTGGTTAAAATCCCAGAAGAGAGAAAATGAGTCAGCAAAATCTGTCGATAAGAATTTGGTTTAATGAAAATCTGTTATGAAAAAAAAAAAAAAAAACGTTGCGATTGTGGGCCCTCGGCCAATTGTAATCGTACAATTTTTGTTTTGCAGCAATGCCCTGATGCTAAGTTTACCTCTTCGGATTACTGGAAATCTGATATCAAAACAACATTAGAACGTCTAGATTATAATTATAATCTTTTCTAATGGTTTGCGGAAATGCTCTGTTGCCCAGTTGGTCACATCGAATTACTGGAAATCTGATATGGAGATGGATCAAAGTGGACGTTATTCTATTCAATCAGGTGGTTCGCGCTATAACATTTTGAATTTGTGGAAATGCACTGCTGGGCCGTAGAAATATATATCATATTCTTATTCTAGAATGCTAATCTCATATGTCAAAAGTGTTGTAAAAAGTTCGGATTAGTCCGCAATGCGCATGCGCTCGGTTTTAGTGAAATATGGTACTGGTGAAGATTAAAAACTTTGAATCTGAATCTCGGGGAATAAGGTATTGGAAAACTCAATGTACTTATACCAACTATTCAACCGATTTGAATACATCTTTTCACATATTTATTATCCCAAATATTCAGCAAAGGCCATCAGAAAGTAGAGTACTGTTATTACTATTATTCGTCGCTCTGAAGCGACTAATTGATTTCTGGTAATCACTTTTCAGCTGTAGATGAACTCAACAAAAAACTATGGAACCACCCCAAGCAGTCTGAGCGAATTTCAAGCAGGCACTAGATTGGAAAATAAATTGAAAGTACAAGAAACTATGAAAATTGATTTCAGCTAATATTATGAACAATTTAAACTCAAATTTGTATTTATAAAATTGGATGCGGCCATATTATAAAAAGCTCAAGGTTTTATTTTTATTGAACGATTCATGTCAAAATAAGTAACTGCATTTAATTACAATTAAAATAATTTGAAGAGATTAACATACAATTTCTACGATTATTTCTGATTGTGTTACCTTATTGCAATTTCCATAATGAGGGTTTATGAAAAAGTGAGACCAGAAGCATTTTTCTTATCATCAAAGAAAAGCACTTTTATATTGACACTCATTTTCTAATATTAAGTTTAGTACTTTTTGTAGGAATCAAGAACTAATTCGAGAATGGTCAGAACTTAAAATAAGCGGTGTGGCTACTACTTGAAATTTGTTTGCAAGAAATTGCATCACTCGACAAAGTATGTTGGTACGGCATTAGTTTTCAAATGATTCTAATGCCTTTTTTACATAAATCTCCACGAGAAAAATGCCACAAATTACAATTTTCTCACTCTAATGTTCTGCATTGTTCCTAAAGACATTAACCAGAATCATGCCTTTTGTTTCAAGCTATAATAAAAATAAGCTATTTTTATTATCTACCAAAAATAATTCATTTCATTTATTTTTTCTTTACTTCCACACTACAAAACTAAACATTCAATTAATATCTGTAGGAAGAAACGGTTTTATTAGAAAATATCTTAAAGGAACAAGATTAATGCAAATTCACGAATTATGAAAGAACCAACGACAACAAATACTACACAAAACAAAACAAAATCCGAAATTCTAAAACCCGTCTCGATCTCTGTCAAGAGTGACAGATCTTAGTGACAAGTCTTCCTGTTGATGAAAAAGCACTGTTGCACGGTCATTATAATTACAGTAAGATATGTTACATTATCGTATTAAATAAGTTTCTTGCGCCTAAAATTCGGAGGAATCTATCACTAAAAGGTTATTTCGGTTGAAAAAGGTCCTGAATACGCTGACGAATTTCTCTCTTTCAAATGTATGGGTTTTATTGCCTCATGACACAAAACTCTGAATTGGAACACCAAATGATTTCCACTTGGCAACGATCTACCCAAACTACACTAATGACGAGCATGCGCACAATCGTAAACGGGTCACATACATGCTTTTCGCCAAGAAAATTGGCAGAATTAGCATTCTAGAGTGAGTATATAATATATATTTCGATGTGCTGGACACGGTGATTCATTCAGAAAAGTTTCATAGACGTTAGACGTTTTGGACACAACCTAACCTAACCTAACTAATCTAGCTATCCGAGTTGCTGGTAATTCGATCACTAATTGATATGAAAAAGTGAAGTCGCAGCAGATACTCGCTGCGCTTGCATTTTATAAATTACCAGAAAAAATAGACACGCTGTAACTCTTATTTCCATATAATAATTTGTGACTGAGAATCCAGAACTTAAGCATTTCAACGTTGTTTCGCATTATTTAGTTGTTTCAAGAATTTCTAACGTATATCATTTGAACTTAAAGTGCGATAAACAAAATGAAATAAACATGGTCTTTTGGACCTGGCGTCATTAGATTTACAGAAGCATTTTCAAAAAATTGATCATACAAATTAATAAAGATGAATATTTATAATGATATTCTTTGGGCAAAATTTCCTTAAATCTTTTTTAATGATTTCTAGCTCCCCCGACTTGGCAACATTGACGCATTTCTGCAAGGTTCAAATTTCAAAGCGCAATTCATCTAATTGAATAGTATCCACTCATATCAGATTTCCAGTTATCCAAAGAGACGAAAACTTGGTAACGGCGCAGTTCCGCAAAATGAAAATAGTATCATTAGAATAGGTTGAGGGTCCATAATCGAGACGTTCGACTGTTTAATTCATATTAGATTTCCAGTAATCCTAAGTGGCCAACTCGGCAACAGGGCATTTCCGTAAAACAATTGGCTGAGGGGTCACAATCGCGACGTTCAATTGGTTTTTCCATATCAGATTACAGTAATCCCAAGTCACCAAAAATTGTCAACGGTTTCCGCAAAAGAAAAATAGTACCAATAGAATAGATTGAGGGTGTATATAATTGAGTCGGTCAACTGTTTTTTTCATATGAGATTTGCAGTTATCCGAAGAGGTCAACTTGGCAACAGCGCATTTCGGCAAAACAAAAATTGTAATTACAATTGGTGCAGGGTCCACAATCGCGGCGTTGAATTGTTTTTTCCATATCAGATTTCCAGTAAACCAAAGTTCAGCCCAAATGGAAAGTAGGGACGGGTCCATGTCATTTACACTCAGTAAATTTCCTGGCAGAAATTTTCCTCTCACAATTTCTTCTCGAACAAGTTGCTCTTGCACAAATTGCTGTCAACCAGTTTGTTCCTATGTTATTCGCTCTCGAAAAGTTAGGTGTTATTCAATTTGTTCTCATGATATTCGCACTAAAATACTGAATAATTCAATCAGATTCACCTCTTGGACTCTGTGTAAATTTCAGTGGCATTGTAAATACACTTCTCTTCAATATAATAATAACTTCAAGGCATCTGTCCAAATGATTTAGACCATTTTTTATGGACATTCACACCAAGGTTTGTTCCTGTTTCGTTGTTTCGTACACTCGCGTTTCATAGACCTCAAAAATGTTCCTAAGATATTCTTATTCCGTACATTGAATTAATTAACCCCTTTTCGACTTTTCCATACACCGACCCATTTTTACTTGTGAAAATACATTTTGTAAGGAGTAATTTTTAGGATGATCTCATGGCATGGCGTCACACGTTACAAGGTAAGGGCTGCGTCTTCCCTAGCTCACACAAGTCTCTCGAAGACTTCCGAGGATTGCACGTAGGTGTGCAATTGGTTGACGGAAATAACAATTTTTCTATAACAATTTGAGTGCGTGGAAATTTGCGTGGTCTATGTACGAAACGAGAATCCGAAAATTCATTAATTAATTCAGTGTACCAAACAAGAATATTTCAGGTAATTTTTTGAGGTGTGCGAAATGCGAGTGTACGAAAAACGATACCACCCACACCAACAAGACCCTCTTTTAATTCTTCAGGTACAATCCACTACATAAATTACAAGTAAATAATGTCAAGAGACTGCTTGAGTGAGCAAATGAGGCAAATGAGGAAATTGCCAGAGAGCAAATAACTGGAGAGTATGTTGTCCAAGGCGATATTGGGAGGGCAAAATGATCGAGATAATATTGTGCAAGAGTAAATGACCTGTTTCCGTAGGGACATTTTTAAAAAGAACTCTTCATTCTGTTTTCAAATATGTTATTTTTTCGAATTTGTTCCAAAATTTAATAAGAAAAAATAAAACCACCCGTCCAATTACTGATAATGTAAAAATATAATGAATTTCAACGTAGGGTATCAATCAAGATATACTTTACAAGTTCTCGTTGACAAAGCTTATGTCACAGTATTAAAAGAATAAATGTATAAATAAGTATAAAAATGAAATGTGATACCTACATACATATACAACAGAAAATATTGGAAGTCAGAATGGACAGAACAAAACTACAATCAGAGGTTTATAGCATTACTTTACAAAATATTATACGAACATGAAATTATGAACGCAACAATGCATATATTCATTATAAAAATCCAGTTAATGAAAGTTGTGAAGGTGAATAAATGAAGTAAGTACAAGAAATGATATGCTATGATAACATGAAAAATTGAAGACAAAAGAAATTTAAAAAAGCTAAAATGTGGTATAAATTTTTTATAATTCCGTTTAAGACACTTTATGTTCCTTATACTAGGAAGCAGGTAATTGTACATTTTGACACCACTGTAGATGATAGAATCTTTTATTACCATAGTATTGGTAGGTTGGTTTGTTTTTTTGGATGAGGCTGACTGATTCCACAAAATGAATGGATATAACTACTGTTAACATACTGTGTTCTCTGACTAACTCTGCACACGAATCTCTTGGTTTAACATTGCACATGTATCTCAGAGCTCTTTTTTGTAGAACGAAAACGTTGTGAAGTAGATATTTGCTGCAAACCCCCCAAACTGCAATACCACACCTCAAAAGAGACTCAACTAGAGCAAAGTATGCAGTCCTTGCTGCAGAGTATACCAACTCATTATATATTACCCGTATGGCGTAACAACCATATGCCAGCTTGTTACAGAGGGTTTTGATGTGAAATTCAAATTTTATTTTGTTATAAATATCTGATCCAAGAAATCTAGTTGAAGTTTTGTTGTTCAAAATGCTCGCCTCGAACGTCTTGTCAACATAATAATCTCAAATGAAACTGTCTTCCAGCGTTATGGAACATCTGTGGTGTAACCGACCTAAACACCAGCGTTATCCTTCTTCCTAAGTCAAATTGATGTAATATTTTAGTTTTTTTTACCATACTTCACATATCCCCATAAGGAGAAGTCCAATGGCGTAAGATCAGGTAATCGTGCTGGCCATTCAATCCATTTTCGCCTTCGTATTGGAAATATTCGGTGTAGGTATTGATAGACATTGATTTGGTAATGTGGCGGTGCTCCATCTTGCTGGAAGCATATTATATTCGCTGGAACTTGTGGATTTTTTTTAGGACGAAAACTCTGTTGAAGATTCGACCCAAATTAATTGCTGAAATTCAGGATGGGACATATTCCACAAATTTCATTCTGAATGTGTAGAGTAATGAATCAATTTCCATAATAATGGTGATCCCTGCATTTCATCTAAAAGTCAGTACTAACCAAACCGAAACGTAAATCTATATCTTTATAATAGAAACTGCCACTGAAATTTGTGTATGGAAATGAGGTGAGCGATAAACATAAAAGATTTGAAGGCGTCGATGCTGACTGTATCTTATAGATGATAATTCAATAGAAAAGACATTTCTCTGCATTAGAATTCATTGAAGTTCTGAAACATGTACCAATGCACATATCAGTATAATCCCAATAGGGCTCAACAGAATATATTCATATCGTAACGCTATTTAATTTTGATTTATATCCTCTTCACTTTCGCCTGTCTGGAGTTTGCCTCATTACTGGAATAGGAGGATATTCCAGTTCCTACTCTATAGATGAAGTTTCACGGGGGGACCTTAGATTACGCTTAGTGTAACATTATGCACCGATAGGTCTGTCAATTTTGATTTATTTTATATCTATCATGAATCACATTGGTAAATTTGCTGCTATGTGAAGCGTGATTGAATGATTCACGTACAGTACCGAACGTTCGCACCTTTAAAAATATGCGTTAAAATTGTTTTTTTCGTTAACCAGCTGTCGTTCCCTTACGAACGGCAGCCATCAGAAGTCGAAATTTGAGCGAGCTAAGGGTTAACGAGGTCTTACTTTTTTACGTGCGATTCCTAGCACGTTCTCGGGCCATCAGTAAAAATGTCTGTAGTCGCTAGGGTTTGAACCTTCAACTGGCAGCCAAATTGATTGAAACAATGTCGCTTTAACCACTCTGCTAGTAACTTATTCAACTTTCCCAGTACCTACATGATAAATCTGAATTTTCTTTTGTACTAAACCAAGTGGATTCTGAAAAAGTTTGTTCAGATTTGCATTAGCCTATGCTATTTAATATTTTAGATATTCAAGGAACCTTTTTCAACTAACTTCAGAAATAGGAATTTCCACATTAATTCATTTAAAAATGTATACTTGTAAATGATTACAGGTGGTGCTATCAATTTATGGGGTTTGAAGAAGGTGGTGCTTTATTATAAGTGTGTCTCTATAGTTACAATATTTCAGTTATGGGCATTGAAAATGAATACATAATTTTTTTTAGAAATTTCATAAATTCTAACAGTACGTTCACCAATTTTTGCTAAGCAATTTTATACGTGTCAGACGGGACTTTGCTATTATTTCTTCAAAACAGACCAGAGCAGAAATTCACATCTTGATTGGAATACTTGACTGACAGTGCTTGACCCGACGGACTCTCATAATTCAGAAAGACTAGTGAAAATGTTGCAACGTCACCAAGAATAAGAAACAACATTCATCTATAACTGTAACGTACTCATTCCTTTTTCAAAAGACAGAATTTATTCAAAACATATGTTGATAATGCAAAGTTGTCTTCGATATAAAAGTTGTCCGTTATCCCAAAATAAATTTCGTCAGATCATCCAACTCAGTTCAGAAGCACTGACTTATTTCTACATCCCCGAGGAAGTTGGAACACAAAGACAAACGCAATACCCCAACTTTCCAAACAACAAAGTGACGAAATTTCATGTTGGACAACCGGAAACCTTGGAGCACACAATATTTGTTTAGGACAATATTTAGTTCTATGTTTGGAACAAAACAACTCATGGGAATTAGAGACGGCCACTTATTACTTATTGTTACCACAACATTACCTGAATTATAGTTCGTGGTTAGAGTTTCTCGCTCCATTTAGCAGACTCAATTATTAATGATATCTATGCGGTTCAAAAAGAAATAATTATACACCGCAGAACATAATTATCATTCCAGATACAGGTTCGAAAAATAATTTTGACTACAAACTGAAACTCATTGAATAGTAGTATATTGAACAATAAGCTTTGAAAACGACTCTTTCCACACGAGCGAGACAAATTGGTAAAGTGAGCCGAAGGTAAGGTCCACTTGTCGAGTAAGTGTGCAAAGAGGTTTTCAAAGAGTTTTTCACAAATCTTTTTATACTATTGCAAAAAGAAACCACACAAATTTTATTTTACTCAGTAGAACTCCCACCTTTCCTTCAACTAACTTTGGAAATAACAATTTTTTGAAGTCGTGCTCCTCCTGATCATTTGACAAATTGAAGCCAAAAGCTGTCGGTGCATTAGAAAAAACATCAGGGTGGCAATAAAAATATTAGAAAACTCTAAAGTTTGTGGGGCCCGTTTTGTTGGGTGTACGGTTAAAAGTTTATGTAATTTTTAATGCATAATTTGGTTAGTTATTCAGAAAATCGGTGGTTTCTAAAGTTCCTTTTGGAATTGTTCTGTATTTGTGTCTATAGATTGTTTGGTGTGATGGCGGTGAATGAAACATATACAGGGTGACCCAGGGGTGTGTGCATGGTCCATATCTTTTTTTCTATGCAAGCAATCGAATTGATTTTTTTTTCAATCGATAGGTTCAACACTGAGTACATTCTTAAAATATTTTCATTAATATATGAGATGTTTCAAAATAAAATACATAACTTCTTTCAATTTTTTAAATGGCAACCCTCCTTTTTTATTCCATTTTTGGATTCGCCACTAAATTGTCAACATAACGCACCCTGGTTTCGTATACCTATCTGCAATAGTTTTTGACTTATGCCAATTTATGTGTCAAAATCGCGTCGTGCATGGACCCACAGAAAAATTCATAACTTCAGAACCTTTCAAGATAACTCAACCTACTTTTTCCCAGACTATTCCTCAAGCTTCAGAGCATCTTTTGAAATGCTGGCAAACTTGAAGTCAATGTTCCATCGCCTACTACGATTTTTTTCAAATTACGGTTTACAAATGGCAATAACTCGATTTTTTCAAATACAACACCCTGTATTTTATTACACCATTACATGACATTTTCTGAGAGATTTTCGTCAATATAGCATTTGTGGGGTCTACTTTGTGTAGTTTGCGAAATATGTTGAAAATAAGAAATGTGGATGATTTTTGAGGAATCTAGTATGCTGCTTTCGTAAAATTTGACATCCTTGTACTGTCAATAATTGTACACGTAAAATAATTGAAAATTAATTTCACTTGCGAAGAATTAGTAAATATGGTCTACTGTATTGGCGAAGATGACAGAAATCCTTTATTAGCAAGCAGAATCTATCATGAAAAATATACGGAAGCAAGAACTCCACGGGTATCTTCATTCCAAAAGTTAAGAGATCGGTTTGAACTCAGAGGTAGTGTGTCTTATACTCAAAAGGAAATTGTTGGTGGTCGAATTGAGTAGGAAAATGAGTTGCAAGTTTTATTGATGCTATAGGAAAATCCTCACGTTAGCACTAGGGAAATAGCAGCGGAAACGGATATTTCACAAAGTACTGTGAACAGAATAATATTGAAACATAAGTTCCACACTTTTCATCTGAACCTACATCAAGAATTGTATGCTGATGATTTTGCCAATAGAGTTGCGTTCTGTATTCAATTGAATGGCATGATTGAGGATTATAATACTTTAAACAAAATTCTGTTTTCTGATGAAGCAACTTTCAAGAACAACGGTTCGGTCAACAAACACAACATGCATTATTATGCAGTCGAAAATCCTCACTGGTTGAGGACCCTTGACCACCGACAGCGATGGTCGCTTAATGTTTGGGGAGGAATTATTGGAAATCACATTATTGGTCCCTACTTCTTCGACAATGTGCTAAATGGTGAAAGATATTTACTTTTCCTTCGCGAACTTCTTCCGAGAATGTAAGAAGAAGTGGATTTGAATACCCGAAGAACCATGTGGTTGAAGCACGATGGTGCGCCGGTGCATAACCATAGTATAGTTCGAGAATTTTTAGATCAATCCTATCCTAATCGTTGGATAGGCTGAGGAGGTACTATTCCTTGGCCCGTGCGATCCCCAGACCTTACGCCTCTAGATTTCTTTCTTTGGGGGTACGTGAAAGAAACGGTTTTCAGAGATCGTCCGACAACTGCAGATGATATGAAAAATAGGATCACGGAAGCCTTCCGTTCAACTAATGGAGCAATGCTTGCTAGAGTTCGGGACTCAATCACAAGAAGACTAGCAGCTTGTGTGGAACATGATGGGGACCTATTTGAGCATTTGTAAGTGGCCATTCCCTAAAATGTTTACATGGTTTATTGTTAATCACTCTTTCCTGTTATTGTAACTATTACTAGAATTATTTCCTTTGTAATGTACTCCTGTTTATATTACAACTTCAAAAACATATTCTCTCCATAATTTTAAGAATGTGTCAAATTTTACGAAAGCCTACTATAGATTCCTCAAAAATCATCCACATTTCTTATTTTCAACATATTTCGCAAACTATACAAAGTAGACCCCACCCCACAAATGCTATATTGACGAAAAGCTCTTAGAAAATGCCATGTAATGGTGTAATAAAATACAGGGTGTTGCGTTTGAAAAAATCGAGTTATTGCCATTTGTAAGCCATTTGAAAAAAATCGTAGTAGGCGATGGAACATTGACTTCAAGTTCGCCAGCATTTCAAAAGATGCTCTGAAGCTTGAGGAATAGTGTGGGAAAAAGTAGGTTGAGTTATCTTGAAAGGTTCTGAAGTTATGAATTTTTCTGTGGGTCCATGCACGACGCGATTTTGACACATAAATTGGCATAAGTCAAAAACTATTGCAGATAGGTATATGAAACCAGGGTGCGTTATGTTGACAATTTAGTGGCGAATCCAAAAATGGAATAAAAAAGGAGGGTTGCTATTTAAAAAAATTGAACGTAGTCGTGTATTTTATTTTGAAACATCTTGTATATCGATGAACATATTTTCAGAATGTGCTCATATTTGAACCTATCGATTGAAAAAAAAATCAAGTAGATTGCTTGCATAGAAGAAAAGTTATGGACCATGCACACACCCCTGGGTCACCCTGTATGTTGGACTGCACCTATGCTTCTCATGAACGCTTCTATACAACTAATTACATTGTGAAATAGCAAATATTGTTAATTATAGATAAATGAAACTAGTTTTCATGTTCTTTCGGACATGGTTCTACAACAATTGTCATCATGACAACTCCCCGTTTTATCAATATATCCTTCCCAAGATCACAGTTCATCCTTGTGCGACGTTTAACACGTTAAGTGCCAAGAGAGATTTAACTGATCTTTCTGACATTTGGAATTATCCGATCCAGCAGTACCACAAAGGTCTCGAGACGTCAAAAATTGAATGTGGCCTAGCGGTACCAGTATATCAATAAGTTGTTATGGGAATAAAGAACAGTTGGCCTAAATCTTGATGAATATACTTGGTCTATTCAAAGGCTGTAATACTGAGAAATTCTGGATGGTGGGTCCTTGTTGAATAGCGAGTATGAATATCGTGATCGAAAAAGACCGTCTGAATATAGCTGATTTGTGTGAGGATGGTGAGATCTTTTCACGAAATCGAATATCCACATTATGCACATCGCATTGGTAGGTAATCTCCTGGACACCATATTTAGCCATTTTTCTTCTTCAAGTTTTTGCGATATGCGTTCAAATTTTATTATACCATGAACACACCTAAGTTGAAAATTGTGAACTCTTTGTACCAGATTCATTTCGATTTTATCCAGATTCAAGCAAGGACCCTACACTGAATCACAATAATTCAAGTTGCTGAGCACTTATGTATCATAAAGCAATATTTTTGTTGGCTGAGGTAAAATAAATCTATGTCTTCTTGACTTTTGAAAGATGTACTTTTTTATTTTGAGTTGATCACCTTTTGGGAATTTATTGACTTGATATCAGATGGCAACATATTATAAAGTTTTGAACCCATGTAAATAAAACTTCTCTGTATTAGGTTTTTTCAATACAGGTAATGTTATTGAGAAGTGTTTATATCTTGTGTTATATATATGTTCTATTGTTTGGATTTTATTTCGATACTGATGTTTTATAAGTGTTTTGTAATATTTTTGCCTCAAGTCATGCATGCCACTCAAATTATAAAATGATTCGGTTGAATATCGATAAAGTTTATCAAATATTATTTAATTTTGTGAATCCACTTCAATTTTGTTCCGTAGATAATTCCATGAACCCCCCCCCCCCCCCATGCAATGATTCCATAATTTATATGAGGCTGTAACAGTCCCTCCTCAAGTGGCGATCCAAATAAATTCCAAGGTATTTTATATCTTTCCTACATCGTATTGTCATGGGGGAGTTCACAGAAGAAATTTCTAATTGATTGTATGATGGGACTCCGTTTGAGTTGCTACAGAAGGGAACGAACAAAGTTTTGTCTTTATTTACCGTCAACATAATATACACATTGAGTAGTTCTACTTTTTCATACATCCTCAACTTGAAAAAGGGTCTTCAAAAAGAGCAAGTATCAAGAAACTGCTCAATGAATTATTATCAATGTGTTTGCCTCATGTTTTCTTCCTAGATCCGATGCTAATTGACGTAACTAGAACGTGAACTGATAAAGGGTCTGACACATTGGAAACTTCTTACTCATTAGATACACATACAGGGAGCACGTAAAGGTAAGGAAAAATTCGTTAAAAGCTTTATATGCCCATTGGGCGAAGAAAGCTCTGACATGCCGATTTTATTTTTCAGGTGCGCATTGTATCAGAGTTCAAGTTATGACATTATTATAATTTTTTTTTCTAATGGTAATACCACATTTTGATAATACTTTCAAAAAGAACGCACTTTTCTGTGTATGGATATCATATTTTTTCTTATGTTACATAACATTGTTAGAGAAATAAAATTTAATTCATAATAATGTAATAGTAGGTCAGTTAACGTAAAATTATGACTTGAGGTATTCCCACGAGAAAAATCTAGTGGGATTAGATCAGGATATCTAGCTGGCCACTCTAAAATTCCTCGTCTGCAATCGGAATCACCTTCATTAGGTTCATGAATTACTTTACTTTATATGGGTGTCACTTATTCTTCTTCAGTCATTTCAAAACAGACGTTTGACACATTGATTGCTCCAATGCAACTTGGCACTGACTGTAAATTTGTTTTTAAAATTCGACTTAACAATAATAGTTAGCTATCAAATGTTTGTGGTATAAATAAATTATCGACATCATGCCCCGTTTAAGCGAAAAGAAATGCAGAGCAGAGATTTTAATGATGACAGGTTAGGGAGATAAAACCCGTACGCAAGCTCAGGTTTGAAACTTATTTAACAATAAATATCTTGATAGACCTATTACACGTTCGACGTTGAGGAAAGTCATAGCAAAATTAAGAAATTTTGACAATGTCGATGATAATTCTACAAAAGGTTGTCCAGGCGTTACGGAAGATCAGCGATTGGATGTATTTTGTATTATCATGTGGTTGCTGGTAGCTCAGTGGTTCGATGCATTGGACGTATGTTAGATGTGCTGGCCGTTGATTCTTCCGCTTGCATCTGACCCGGTTTGAATCCGGAGTAAGAGGAAATTTTTCTCAAGTACATCGTTATCGATTGGCTACCTCATACCTGGTTGTGAAGCAAGCGAGATGTGAGTTGCCTAGATGCCTAGATGCCTAGATGCCTGGTGTCTGCTCGAAGTGTGCTACCGACCACCCGGGGTGGTGGGGTAGTGATGTTGGTTTTTCCGTGTTTTCCTGCAGCTGAAAAGTGAATACGCCAACAAAAATTACTCAGTTGCTCCAGAGTGCCACGGCAAATAATAATAGCCGTCCTTCATCCGCACAGGCTATGCTTTTGAGTACACTATTCGAGTATTTATGAGGGAGTATTATTATTATTATATCTTTCCCAGCACACGTTCTTCCAACGAACGGCAAAGCTTTGGAACTTACTGCCACGGAAAGTGCTCCCTGAGGCATACAGCCTGCAGACATTCAAGAAGAACACCAATTCCTAACTCCTTTCCTTATGCTCTCACGACGTTCTTTGAAAATTACAGGAACACACAGGATTTTTCTTTAAGTGAGAATCAAAACATGAAAAAAAAAACTGGAAAAGATTACAAAATTCAGTGAACTATACGTCATAATAGTTTTTCTAAAAAAAAACAGAGTCACCTGTCATTGGCATTTTCTCGAGTTTAGTCCTACATCATAGGTGATAAGTTTTTGAAATATACAGGGTTAACCGTGAATAGTAGTGATGGTCCTTAAATATGTTCTTGTAATAAATGTTGGTAAACTGCACTATGTAATAGCTGTAACCAAAATGAAAATACCAAGTGGTATATACCATTATGTCATTGGATTGATAGAGGAATAACACACTGAGATCACTTTGAATTAGTGTTGTCTTACTGAAAAACTAACTTTTAGGACTTGGTGTAGTTAATATCCGATGTCCAGATGTCAATAAATTGTTTATGGGAATATGAAATAGTTGGCATGAATGGTTAGAAATATACTTGGTTTATGTAGAGGCTGTACCTACCATTGAGGTCTTTCCTGGCCAGATTTTCGGAACTTTTCCACAAGCAATTACACAAACAATAAAATGGCCTCATATATTCGATTCGTTATTCATTATACTTCATTCCAAATAAGAATACAGTAGGTGGCGCCGTGATCAGTGAGGAAAACTCACACAGCTAGATTTTTGTTGCGGCCAAGGAAAGCGCCAAATTTGAAAAATTTACTATACTTTCAGACAGCAGCTTTCTGGAATAATAACAGGTAGGTGTCTTATTAATGATATGACGAAAATGGTTTTTTACGGTTACGAAATAAAGATCTCAGTTTCCTATATATTTTTCATCCGTCAACTCTTGAAGTTACCTTTCCTCCGTCATTCCGTCAATGTCCTAATTTATTAGAAGAGCTGAGTAATACGAATTGGGACTTACGAATATATCGCATTAATTTCTTCTGTGGTATTTAATTGTACATATGTACTAACAATCTCTTTTAGAAACTCAAGAAAGGAAATAGATATGTGGTCATACCTAAACATAACCTCACCAAAAATTATCCACCAAACTCGCCAACATCTCGAAATATGGAAAAATCTGTTCCACCACATTTACTCGTTGATTTACAAATCGATGAATTACCTATGTCAATTTAGTTTCTATTTCGCCTGACGGCTGGCTTTGACATTACTTTTTTGAGGTCCGTGATATTGGCAGAAGTCAGAAGTGTAAATCTACCAAAACAAATATAACTGGATTACATATGTTATTGCTCTATGTGATACTGGCTTGGATTTCATCCAATTAGCGTGAAGCTCGAGCTTCCAGCACTGTATTCTTATTTGGAATAGAGTATAGTGTTGAGGGAGGATAGGAGAACCACAGAACAAAACAAAACCAGAGGGGAAATGTTCATCAGATTTTCGATAAATTTTATGAGTTGAGTATTCAGTCACCAACAATAATTACTTGAATATTCCTGAATATAAGACAAATAACCACTGCGTTCAGTCAGCTGAAACCCATTTCCCCAGTACACCTCAAAACCCAATCAATGTTTTTCATTTGGTGAGTAAATTATTCGATTCTCGTTTGTTTCTGTTCCGCCCGACGTATTTTACGGAGTTTCATTTGTGTTTATCTTCGTTCGTTTTCCAGACTCACATCACACACCGAGTAATTCAATATATTGCGACCTTGTGCCGATGACTTTCCCCCGTCTGCGAGACGATAAAAATCCACTAAAATTTAATTATCCGATCGGAGGTCGGTAGCAGGGACAGTAGCTCGGGATGAAATAATTGAAGAGACAATTAGGGTAGCAGGGTTGAAAAGTTCCCTTCCACCGATAATCACCTCGTAAACCGTAATACGATAGGAGATACGAGTAGATTGGAACGAGCCAGCGTAATGTTGGAAAGTTGAGTCATTAGGCTCTAGCTATCAACAGAACAATCAGGTTTGAAGATAAAAAATTAGACTACTAAGATATTGTACATTTCATCAGTATCAAATTATATACCTTCATCAACTTTATACTCATTATTAATATTATATTCACCTTTATTATTCATATTATTATTACTCCTATTTCCACATTCATTCTTCTCATACATATTTCTAGTACACAAAATATCCTTTTCAAAATCAGTTTTTTCTTTATTCAAATCTATAAATTCCAACCAATTTCCAATGGTTTTATTTATTTTTTCTCATAATCTATATTTGCATTATTTTTCTCTAATTGATGTGTAACAAAAGATTTATCCATTGTGTTCGATAACTAGGGTGTGAGCTGTTATTCATATAGAAATTTTTGACGAATATATAATAATATAAATAGTAATAATAATGAACTTTATTCATGAAGTAAGAATAATACTTGAGAATACATTTAAAATAAGCATAAATAAAGTTGGTAATCGATAAGTGCAATGCACTTGTTTCGATTATAAATAAGTGGATAATGCAAATATAGTATATACATGAAATGCAATAAAATACTATAAAATACAATAAAATATAATAAAATACAATAAAATACAATGAAACACAATAAAATACAATACAGACAATATGAAAATACTTTAGGATGCAAAAAACTCAATGAAAAAGCGGTAAAATATACTTTTTAATTATGGTCGAGATTAGCAATTTTTTTATTCAGTCATTTTGACTCTATCAAGGTAGTAAAATACAATCTAGGAGTCTGGAGTAAAAAAGGTTTCAGTTGTGTTTTGAATGTTTTTTTGTTGCTAAGAGATTTTGTTTCCGGGAATAGAGTTGTATATTTTAGTGCCGATATAGGAGAAACTTCTCTGTGATAGCGATTTCTTTACCAATGGTTGCATACGTAGTTGGCGCCCTCTGGTTTCATACTGATGGAAAGGATGAGGTGCTTTATCTGCACTGAAATGATATGTTATAAACGCATTGAAGTAAAATAGCTGGCGAATATCCATAATCTGTGATGTACTGTATAGGTTATCAGAAGAATATCTACGCGGTTTTGACATGATTATTTTCAGGAACCTTTTTTGTAAGATTTCCAGTGGACTTATATATATATATAGATATATATATATATATATATATATATATATATATATATATATATATATATATATATATATATATATATATATTTATATATATATATTCGCGCAGCTGCGCCCCATGCCTGTATTCCATATCTGAGATGGCTTTCTGCAAGTGCAAAGTACAATGTTTTTAATTGTTCTGGTGGTAAGTATTCTTTCATATGTTTAAAGGAGTAGATCATTTTTTGCAGTTTTTTTTATCACGTAGTTGACATGTCCATCCCACGTCAGATGTCGATCGAGGTATACGTCCAGGTATTTGATTTCTTCAACAGACTGAATACCATATTCCTTGCCATTTGTGCTCATGTTGATTTGTCCCATATCTGTCATACCAGCAGCATTACAGCTGAAGGGTAGAAATTTAGTTTTTTTGAGGTTCATGGTGAGGAGTTTATGATCAAACCAGTCCTTTACCTTGAGGTCTTTTTGAATTTCTTCCTTGAATTTGGCCAAGTATCTGCTTCATAAAAAACGCAGTGTCGTCTGCAAAACCTATGATATCACCAGTTACTTTCAAGCTGAATAAGTCGTTAATATAAAGATTGAATAGTGTTGGACCCAGGACCGTTCCTTGTGGTACTCCATACTCAATATCTAATTTCTGACTCGTTGTATCTCCCACTCTAACCACTTGCTTTCTTGTGCTTAGGTAACTTTTGAATAAACTCAACACCATTCCTCTGATACCAGAGTCTTCTAATGCTCGAATTAATAACGTGTGGCTTACAGTGTCGAATGCCTCACTTAGGTCTATGAACAGGCACAAACTGGGTCTTCCATACTCTAGAGATGTATGTACTTTTTTGGTTAAGTTGATTATGGCATCCACAGTTGAAACTTTTTCTCTAAATTCAAATTGTCTCTCAGATAACAAGTTAAATTTATTTAAGAATGAACTCATTCTGTTTTTTAAGAGTTTTTCGAATATCTTTGCCAAGTGACTAATGAGGGAAATTGGTCTATAATTACTGACGGATGTTCTATCACCATCCTTAAATATCGGCACTACAACAGAACTCTTGAAGGCATCAGGCCAAATTCCTTTTTCAATGCACTTATTTATTATGAATGTTAGTGGGGCCGAAATATGACCTGAAATCTTTTTCAAAAGTTCTGCTCTTATGTCGTCAAGTCCTGGAGATTTATTGTTTTTTAGTTCACTTGTCAGATTGCATATTTCTTTGGAATCCGTAGGCCGTAGTTGCATAGAGTTAGGCAAGATCTTTGAAGTGTGTTTAAAGTGAGGGTCCCTTTCAATTTTTTCGCCAAGAATTTTTCCAAAACTTACAAATTTACTATTAAATTCGTCTGCTCTTTCTTCATCGTTTGTCAGTGGATCCCCATTTTCATTCGCGATTGTGTCGATATTAATTTTATTTTGTTTCCTCCCACAGAGTTTTCGTACCATGTCCCATAAATATTTTGCATTTGTTTTATTTTTTCTCAGCTGTTGCTCATAATAATTCTGTTTGGTTTTCTTCAATTTGTTCGTGAGTTTATTTTTGTGCCATTTATAGTCATTTTTCAAATTTTGATTTTCAGGATGAATCTTTAGTTCTTTATGCATTTCGTTTTTCTTGTTAATCATCCTCAGTAGACTATTTGTGAGCTATGGTGCAAAAGGCGTATTTTTGCGTTTAACTAGTTTTTTTCTGTGCAATTTTTCATCGCTAATTTTACTTCCTTAATGAAGGCATTCGTTGCTGTATTCGGATCTTCTTGTAAATAGACAAACTCCCATGAGATTTCTTGAAAAGTTTCAATCAATTTCTCATAGTTGATAGGTATAAGGAATACACCTATTTTTTTGTTGATTGTATTTTTCAGTGATTTCATATTTTAATATCAGTGGGATAGTCATATCCACACTATGATAAAGTTTTGGTTTGAAAAAGATATGATCTAGACATGTTTTTTGTCTTGTGGGATTGTTGATCATCGAAATATATCCAAATTCATTAAGTATATTCATTTATTCGAATTTGATCACACTGTTTTCTAGAAGGTTTATGTTCATATCCCCAATAAAAATATTATAATCAAATGTTTGGGTTTGATTTTCTTGGAAGTACTCCTATATACTTTGGAAAAAATCATCTATATTAGAGGCTGGTGAACGGTAACAAGCGGTTATGCATATATTTTCGTGCCCAATATCAGCCCTAAGGAAATTTATACCACGTTTAGATATTACTGTATGTTGGAAGGAAATATTGTTTTTCAAGTATATTACTGTGCCGTCATTTTGATTATATTGTTCATGATTATAAATTAAATTATAACCTGCTATGTCACACAGCTCTGGATTTGCCAGGTACCAGGTTTCAGTAACAATCAAAATGAAAGTTAATGTTATCCAGTAGTATTTTAAATTCATCAAAATTTTTACTCAGACTCCGTATATTGTTATGCAGAATGGTGAAATGTTGGGTTTTATTAACATCTAGAACTTGCTTACATTCTTCACATGTATCTAAAGTGAAAGTATTGATATTATCCACTTCAAAGTCACGTAGATATGGATCCATATCAGATTGAGTAAAATAAATTGGGTAAACAAATGTAAATTTTCATTGGGGAAAAGGGAACAATTAACTTAATTGAATAAAAGAAAAAATAACTCCAGATTCAATTGTACTAGAACAAGGAAAACAGCCAAAAAATACACAGTCAAGAATAAAGGGTGTAAAAATAAAATAATACATATATAAAAAAAAGATGATTATCGCAGAATGGATGATAGGGTGTTTAAAATTACTTATTTTGGGATCGTAGTCTCTGTTTTTCCCTCTGTTCTTTCTTTTCTGTTGGACCTTTAAGGAGTGTTTTCTTAAGAACGCCCTGTTTTGGTGTTATTGAGATGTGTGCCACTGCTTCTTCACTCTCCTCTTGATGGAATACCTCTGAATATTGTCTGCTCAAGTCAGGAGTGGGTGTAGAGGAGCCGATAATGGTTTCTTCTTGTCTGTTCTTTCTTTTGCCTCTAGATGCTGAATTGTGTAAGTAGTGTTATTGATGATGAGTCTATTTCCTCTAATATAGCAGTTATTCGATTGATTCTCCCTTGCTTTCAAAAGATGTTCTCTTAAAATCTTACTCTCCTCTCTCTGTTGTAGTGTCTGGTCCTGCTTTATAATCAAGGATGTTTCTTTCAATTTTCGACAATTCTTTAATAGCATCTGCTTCTTGAGATGTGATAAGAACTCAACTTTCAATGGACTATTTGGGGAAGATTCTAGTTTATAAAAGTCATTTATATCTGATGCGGTTATTTGAATATCAAGTAGATTTTTGAGTTCTTGGCATACAGAGTCTATCGATATACCCTCGCTTGGTGTCTGTAATCCAAACAATACAATATTGTTTTTCCGGCTTTGTCTGTCCAGATACTCAACTTTTTTGGTCAGCACCTGATTTTCGGACTCTAGTTCTCTGATTTTGGCTTTCAAGTCTTCGATCTTTAATAGAACACGAGCTTCACTAGCTTCTATGATACTCTTTATTTCTACTTTTGACTTGATTATTTCTTCTATCAATTTTTTATTACTAATTTGTTTGTCGTCTGACATTTTCAATTTTATCCGAGTTCAAATTATGGATACGCTAAAGAATGAAGTGTGAGGCTACCTTTAGTCCAGTGCGTATAAAAGTAGATAACGTTTTTTTTAGGTTCGATCTATCAGTAGAAGAAATGTTTGTTTTTGGTATGAAATAAACTGGGGAATTTATTCGACTATATATTTATATTTCTTCACTTGGACCAATTTCATGAATGTGCACTTTACTCTATTGATTCATTGTAAATGGTTAATTTTTTTTACTCACTGATTGAAGATTGGAATATAGCTGATGTGCTGACAAAAACCTTAATGAACTTCGCCTTTTCTAAACGCGATATATTCGCATTTACTTGGGAGCACAATTTTAACACGTCCACAATGAGCACTGAGCACTGAGCAACGAATGAATCATAAATAACTGTCTAACGAGAGCTATGATTTCCTTACTATTTTTTTTTGTCTCGATGTCCTCGATCAGAGCTGTCCCAAAGCACTGTGCTTAGTGCTCGTGAAAGTGCTTTAAACATTTTAGTGCTCGTAATCACTGTGCTTCCGAGCACTATTTGGATTCAGTGCTCAGTGCTTCGAGCATTTTACGAAAAGGCTTAGTGCTTAGTAATCCCAAAAAGTTCTCCCGAGCACCGCAGTGCTCGGGATTACTAAGCACTAAGCACTAAGAGATGAGAAAGAAATTTTTAGCACAATAAATGAGCTACTTAGAATAATATGCTGAGGTCAATAACAGTCTGTCCTTGACACAATCTTGGCTAAATAGCAATAAGTTAGTCCTAAACGAAGAAAAGTCTGAGACATTGATTTTTAGCCAAAAACAGCACACTGACCTAAATAACTCTGATTGCGTTAAATTTTTGGGTGTCCTCTTGGATGATAAACTCAGTTGGGAAAAACATACGACTTTTGTCTGTAAGAATGTCACGGAAAATCTTTCTAATACGTAACCTGCAATATTGCTTGTTATACACGACTATAAAGAGTGTATACTACGGCCGCTCAGCCGAACCGGACAGGGGGCCTAAAATCTTTATTTGAAGTCGTAGAGCCACGAAACAAAAACCAAAATGATCCTCATCGAAAATCAGGAGAGATGACAAAATGACAAAAGAAAATTTGAAAACGCCATAACTTTCTTATTCGAAAAGATAGGGAAAAGTTATTTGCGAAAAAATGAGCGTCGTCAAAAAGTACATATAGTTCGAGAAAAATTAAAAATAAAAAAAAATAAAAATTTCAAAATCCGTCTGTCTGTCTGTCGTAAGCACTGCAAAAAGTTATCATTTCGGCACCTTTTGAGATATCGCTTTGAAATTTCAACTAAGTCAATAACTCGAGGACATTAAGATTAACTTGATTTATTTTCACGATCGGAAAATCCGGAAAATTTTTAGGGCCTTTTTTTATATTTACCAAAGTACAGGTCAGGGAAGTGATTCGATTCATCTCATATTCCTTGAAGATATAGTCCATAATGCCGTGACAGAGCCTATTGTTTTTGAGAAAGATCGGAAATTGCGAAAAGTGAAAAAGTTGAATAAAAACCGCACAGATTTTTTTAATCAAATTTCAAAGATTACGATAGATAGAGCTAAGATATACAAACAAATCTTTCCACATTGAAATTTTGGATAAAATGATCGGAACACTGGGAAAACTTGAGAAAACTGAATGAAAAAACTTGCGTTTTTGAAGAAACGAAATATACAACGAACGGTTGATACCATCACAATTTACTAAGAATACTTTTTTGACCGGCTTGAGAAAAACTACAAAAAATATGAGAAATTTTTTCCGGAAAAATCAATGGCCGAGGAAATATTTCAAAAAAACGGAAAAATCGATATGTTGACCGTACTAATGATAAAATTGAAATTCTCAAAATCGCCTCGAATACGTCTCTACGAACTCTACTGACGCTCCAAATCGTTTTTCTCCGACTCGATTAAAAAGTGGAAAAATGGTGGAAAAACTGAAAAAAGTTTAAAAAGTGTGTAATTTGTGTCTATCATCGCCAAAAACTCGAAAGCGGTGCTAGATATCACAAAAATATAATCATACAATTTTGTTGTACTTAAACGGTTCTACAAAAAAGTCAGATCAACATCTTCTATATCTCGATAAATAAAGTCGTGAAAACCGAATGAACATAAAAAAATTACCATTTTTTGACGGGACTTAAAAAAAATTTTGAAAACAAATAAAAATTTGCGACATATCAAAAAATGAATCTGGAAACTCTATTGTACTCGACCAGATTAACAAAAAGTTTTTATGAAATTTTTTGATATCTTGAAAAAAAAATTTGAAAAAATCAAAAATTGAAAGATATCAAAAAATGTATATGAACAATTTTATTGTCCTCGGAGAGATAAAAAAAAAGTTTGAATGAAATTTTTTCATATTTCGAAAAAAATAAATTGAAATGTGGACGTTGGTGAAAAATCGCCCTTTTTGGGTTTTCAAACACCAATAAATCGATAATGAAACAAGATATCAAAAAAATGTATATAAACAGTTTTATTGTACTCAAACAGACTAACAAAAAGTGTCCGAAGAGTTTTTTCATATCTTGAAAAAAAAAATTGAGATACGGACTTAGAAGAATTTTCTGTTTTTTTTTGTGATAAATACCGACAATTCGAAAATGAAACAAGATATCGAAAAAACGTAATTTGAAACTTTTTCTGAAATTCGATTACGTCGAGTGCCGTAACCAGTCGTGTATCCAATTATTGATGACCATCAATTATAGTTTTAAACGAATTCCGCTTGAAGTCGTGTATTCATATTATTGATCCGCTTGAAGTCGTGTATTCATATTCTTCAACTTCCGAGTTCTAGGCGATGCGAGCACTCATTTGTTTCACTCAGCACTGTTAACATCTTACCACGCACTCATAATAATATAGTCCACAATTTTTCATGCCTTATTAGTATGGAGCCACTCAGCAGATGCCTCAGCAGTCTTCTCCATGCAAAGGAAGGCGGTCAGAATCATTGCTAGTTTGCCTTATAGAGATGATTGTATGTGTGTTTTAAAACATTTTAAGATACTAAACTCTTCCATTTGCTTACATACTGCAAAGTCTTATGCACATAAAAGCAAACTTGAAAAACTCCAGTACAAATGAACGGGAAACAAAAATATGATACATCGACACTATTTGAGAGTTTAGAAAACGAGAAACGGGACTAGCTACTATGCAATCAAGTTATTCAATGTTCTAACACACGATGTCCAAGTTCTCGAGTGTGTTCAGTTCAAATCTGTTATCAAGTGGATTCAGGCTGATAAAGGTGGGATTTCCTAGCGACGTCCAGCGTTTGCGTCCCGCCGCGACGTCTGGCCGTTAGTGACACATACAATGAATTTTCAATGCAACTGTCTTGTTTGAAGCGGCGCGATTCAGCGTCTCAGCGGCCGGCCGCCGTCGGCCTCTTCCCGACTGCTCAAAAACATGTCAAGACGCGAACGCCGACACCAGCAGTAACATTATTTCAATGTGAAATAGGCGTGGTGGATATTACTAGAACGTGTCACAGAAATTTACCAATACAGACGACGAAATTTTGATTAATCAAGTATGTGAATATCCCTGCCTTTATGACCATTCACACAAAGACTTCAAAGATTTTCAAATTCGGGAAAAAATGTGGAACGAAATTTGCACAGTTTTATCCATGGGCTGCGAGTATTAAATAAAAAATCCTTTTTTTTTTTTAATTGGTTCAGAAAAGGTCATTTATAGATTTGAGTTTTGTGAATAGTAGGGAGTCATGAAGTCAATTAGTTTCTTTGTGTGTTCCCCAATATTTTTATCGATAAGTTAGATGATTGTCAGTTTATTCAGATAATTATTGTCGGTTCAGTATAGTCGTCATTATTGTTTATAGAGAAAGAAGACTCTATAAACACTGTCGTCATCATTCTCATCTCTCAGTTAGTCTCGTTCATGTCCTCGCGAATATCGCAATTTTTTATGCGAATAAAATGGCTATGGACAGGGTTCTGCATCAACGATTGGTTCAGCATGACTGGCAGCCGTTTTATTCGCAGAAAAATTGTGAAATTTGCGAAGGTATACAATACTGTAACATTAATGCTGCTAGAACATTCCCATTCATTATGACAACAAACAATTTTCAATTTTAAACTGCATTCAACCAGAACACAATTCCCAGATTTACATTTATAAACTTGTTACTTTCAGCAATTTTTTTTCCATTTCTCCTAACTAAATTTGTTTTTTGCATTTTAACAATCTTGATCCTAAATTCTATTATCTTTCGTAATCTAACGTTATCTATTCAAGGTTTATTCCAAAGAAGTGCGCTTAAAACTTTACAGTGTGCGTATCATATTAATTGTAATAATGATCTTTCTCTTCGACGAGCCAACCCGTTGCCATTCGAAAAATAAGTAGTAGTACAAATTTTAAAATACTTTTTTCTCACATGTCAGGTATATTTCAACCGTTAATAGTGAAGTTGTATTTTTTCCGAAGGGTTTGAATAAAATTAGCGACATGAACGTACCCACAGCCCTCTTGATTAACGTAAATAAAGAATGAGAAAAAAAATTGTTACAAAAAGTAACCAAAAAGTAATCGGAATGTCATATGGGGAAAAAAGAAATAAAAATATAGCAGGTGTCCCATTCAAAAATATAAAGAATGTTACTTCCGGTGAAATGAATTTGCATGTAGCTGAGTTATTTATCACAAAATGCAATTTTATGTCGGACATTTTAGTAAGGATGGGTAGCAGTTAAATATTTCAGTTGTGGCGAAGAACATGCCATTTGGGGTAGTAATAATATATAAGACCCTGAACGTCAACCGACCCGGAGCCCAAGTTTTAAGGTTCTCGGTCGTCCGTAATGACGTCATGAAGATGGCGGCCGTAGGAGGGTGCTGGACCACTATGAATTGGTTATAACGATCAAACGCCTGAACCGATTTTAATGAAATTCATCACACTGGTATTTGGGTACAATATCTCGATCCAGCTCGTCGATGGTCAAACTCGATCAAGCCGTTTAAAGATGGCGGCCGTTCAAAACTAAAATAATTACTTATAACATTTGAACGGCTCTTTTGCGAAAGAGATGCAATTCACGCATCAATGAAATGAGCGATTTTCTGTGAGTGATACTTCTGTGTCCAATTTTATTAGATTCGGTTCAGGCATTTGGTCATTATAGTCAATTAATGACGGTCCGGCATCCTCTTACGGCCGCCATTTTGACGTCATTACGGACGATGGAGACCCTTAAAACTTGGGGTCTCTTCCTATTTATGTTCAGTAACATATATATTATAACCACCCCAAGTGGCATGTTCTCCGCCAGAATTGAAATATTCTACCACTTTCTACAACTATAAATACAACCCGACTGCCATTCCAAATTTCATTGCATTAACTTCGAAAACAAAAAAGTCATAAAGTCGAGCCGCCTATTATTTGTTCTGGCAAATACGTTATTATCATTATTTTCATTTATCAAAATGACTATTTTTTGGGGAGTGTACTTTTTTATGTATATATCAGTGTATAAATCAATTTTCGATGTTTTCTTCTAATATTGATTTAAAAATTGTCATATGGGTTTGAACAGCAACGAACGTTCATTGATAGTAGTTGAAATAAACACTTTTCTTGTTATAACTTTCAATATAATACTTCATCAACTTGCAGCAACATAGTTCCAACATCAACAGCATTTTTTTCCTCAAAAATTCTTCAGCACGCTTTTCATGTGATATATAAATAACATCATACAATTCTGGACGTTGATAGATTAATTCAATTTTTGTTATGCGATATCTTCCGGAATTTTTCAATCAAAATATAGAATCCGGGGAAAAATAAATGGCAATGGTAGAACAGACATATATCATGATGAGCGAGAGTTTCATCAAAACAAGTGGGCAGACGAGATAGGATATCAATCGGTAAAATGTTTCCGGAAAGAGTTCGTGAAAACACATGATTCCTGGTAAAACAAAGTCATTCAAATGATATTCGATCAGTGAAGTGCTGTCAACTAGTATTTATGTGCTGGCTATGTTCACCATAACAAAAAAAACTATCCTAGGATTCTGCATATAGAAATGTTAATGAATGAATCATCGAATATAATTTATTTGTATCCTTACTTAAAGAGTTTGCCCTGATACTTTTTGTACATTTTATTGTAGATTCCCATTTTGGAAACAAAGTTTTAATTGATCAATTCTTTTGATATGTGAAGAAGCAAACTTTGTAACTGTTTTATCACGATTTTATTTTGTTTATCATATACATATACGGTGTGGATATGGGAGTTCATTTTATATGTTTTGTATCGACACTGCCATCAAAGGGTTTTCAAGAAAGTCTCAACTCAGTTCTTGGGCTTGGATTATATCATTTCTCACGTTGTTTCAATTGGTTATGGGCTCAGCAGTGGGACTCTGTGTCATGTAGAATTCTACCCCTCGTTTTCTACAGTCGATTACTACTGTCACAATATCACTATCACTATATGGCACTCTGTGCTACAGTCACCTACACATCGGGTTTGTTCGGCAACATACTATCCGATTCAAAAACATTTGCCAAAATTAGATGATTTTCCAGTAACATTTCATACTCTTGTGTCCAAAATTAATGTCATTGTCACGCATTTTTATTTTTAACTGCTGGCAGTTTCACGTGTTTTTTAATTCATTTTAAATGAAATGTGATATTATTGCATTATAGTGCACATAAAAGGATTACGTGTATCAGGTCTGGAGGAAAAAGAGAGACATTCATTTAGGAAATATTGAGGGAGGACTCGTAAAAGAATAGTCATATTCATTTTTAATAGAAGAAAGAACTCTTTGGAGTAATTTATTATATTTTTAACAGTATTCTGCCTCAGATGAATCATTTGAATAAACCTGTGGCTATACCACCAATAATTAGATGATTTCTCAGTGTTCCAAGTTTCTATGCAACAGGAACATAGTCAGCAATATGTATCGAGGGCCATAGAAGAGGTAACCATTGCTATTGTAGATACTTTGCCAGTCTTTAGCTGATCTTTTTGCAATTTTTCTGCTTTTGTCTTCGTTTTTGACTACCAGTCTACCACTACCCGACTTTGAATAAAACAGAAGTACCTGATCATGAATATTCACTGGCTAATGGATTATGGCTCTGCACTATGACTTTACTTTTCTGAATATAAATTCTCCATTCTTCGACAGATTTTCCTCCAATACCTAAGCTGTTGAGCTTGTAGCTTGTAGCTTTCACGACCTTTTCCTTTGCCCTCTATTCCATTGAATTTATTTGTTATCAATTCGTTTTTTTTCACCTATATCGAGTCTTATTGGCAAGTAATCACTCCGTACCCTCATTTTTTAATATTTTATACCATCTGCTTTTGAAATCGTCACATAAATATAATTGACATACAGCATTGACAGAATAAAGGGAAAAGTAGGGTTAAACACAGAAAACGACATGTCTCGACGTATTGCTTTCTGGCTACCGGGATACTGGAATTCAGGCGATTATTTCACTTATGCTAAAATAGCGTGTTATGATTGGTTGAAATTTTTGTGTTGATAAATGAAAACATCATGTTTTCGATTTTGTAGTTCGGCTCTTGATTGGCTACTGGATATGTAAATGATGTGTTTTCGATTTTGTAGTTCGATTCCTGATTGGTTATTATCAAAACACAAACTTACCACTAGCAAGCTGCTATAATGACACAACACCAAACTTTGACCAAAACTAAATAAGAACTCACTATTAATTCATGTCAACTTCACAATTTCTGACAAATTTTGCATACTCGTGGATTAATCAAATCACTAAATCAAAATGTTATCAAAACATAACCTCGAGCGAGAAGCAGTAGATTAGATATACAATGACGAAACTACGAATGACGCGCTCTGTCATTGGTAACTGAAATAGAGGGATGTTTAAAATATCAAGTAAATGTTTTGTTAGTTGCATAATTTCAGAACTAATGCGGGATTAATGTTCCTAGTTAAATTGAATAGTAAATAAATAAAAATGGTTTCGATTTTGTTCATGAAATAATCTTAACAAATACAACTGGTGTTATCGGCGATTATCGTTAATTCCTTCTTTAGGCAACCACACTCGCGCAAGCGCTCGTGTGGTTGCCAAGCAACATAATTTGATTCTCAAATTCAAAGGAATTGCTATTTCGATAATCACCGATACACGTGTGGTATTACCTACGATAATTTTTATGCACAGAGTACCAGTCATATGGAATTCAGTCGATAAGTGGAATATAATATGACACAGAGTCCCTCTGCAGATCATTGCTAAGAAAGTTGAAATGGAAGGCGAAACAGTCAGAATGGAAAAACAACAAAATTCAGAAATTGGGTAGGATGGAAATTCCAGATTGAGGTGATCCTGAAAGCTTCGAATATCTTCGACGTCATTACAGTACAAATTCAGAAACTTGTGAACGAAAGCAGAGGAGAAGCTTCATAGCAGCAGGAGAGAGAAAGGCGCCAGAAATAACTAACAAAATCGATGGAGAAACAAGTATAACAACACATTTTGTTCTACGAAACATCCAAAGACATGTGGGATAAGTTACACAGTTATATCAATTATGGTAATATTCTGTTAAACGTTTTCTTCAGCATATTCAAACACTTTTTGTCGTGCCTTTGGGACAACCATTTTACCGTGTTTTTGCATGATTACCTCTAAATAGAATTCGCCAGTATCGATGTGAAATAATTCCATTTCATTTCATCAATGCTGATAAACCCACTCTAGAGGTATGTTGAAAATTCGTTTATATATGCAAACGAATATTGGAAGCAACATTTTTATACGGTTCAAATCTACCCGATACCAAATTACATTCCCTCTCTAGTAACTGAATTCGATGCTCCAATGGTAGATATAAGAAAATCTTTTCCAATCATTCCCCTCTTCTTTTATTTTATCGTTCTGTAGTCGATCAATTGAAAGTGATTTATCAGAGTGAACTTTTATTGAATGTAAACATGAACGAATTGAGTGTATTATGAAATTTTTCATGAGAGATCGATCCAACCATAAAATATATTTCTCTGTTCGAAGCTAAGGCTCCATTATTTCAGGAATTCTTTTCAGACCATAACTCTCTGATAAAGTTTTTAAAAAGTCTATTCAATCCTGAATGATAGCATAATTTATCAATATCTGATATGTGCCAGCCATCGAGTATGTTCCCAACAAGTAGAAGGTGAATGTAAATTTTAAGGGGGGTTGTACAGGGTAGTCGGTCTGACAAGCACTTCGACCTATTGGATCTCTCATAGCCTTCAATCTATTCGAGGCCCACGATTTCGAGACATTATATAATATTTATATTTATCAGTTTCCTGGTAGTCAATTTCCTGAAGCCTCAAGAAGGCCCCTTCCAGGAACTTTTGAGCCTCTTGCAGAATAGTTATCGCAATAGCGGCCATAATCAATCTCTGATTTGCCCATTCTTTTGAGGTGAGACCTCAGAGGACGGTGTCTGGTGATTGGTTCCGATCAATTCAATTCAATTTAACTTTCTTATCTAACTCGTGAAGCTGGTCAGCTTTCCTTTGCGGTAGGCTCACTAGCCATTTCGCTAGTATTTGTTCTGGCACTTTATTCCAACGATTTTTCATTTTATAAGTTACCCAGCGGCAACCCAACGGCAGCAATAGAAGCACTTCTTTGATTACTTCCTCTCCATATAGTTATGAACAAAAATGCAGGATGGGCAACATACAGACTCTACCATGCGGCCATTAGTCTACCGCAGGCATGTATCATGAGAAGCACCAGCATGCTGGAGGGCATAATATCTCACAACATTCTGGGAATGCCCTCAGACATCATGCCTAAAAATAAACCTCCACACGTCCTACACTGTGGTCTTTCCCGAAAGAGAAGACTGGGTCCGAAATGGAACCGATCTATGAAGGGCAAATGAACGTTGGTTTACCGAAGGCGTCGGAACCAGAATATCTGGGATGAACCTAGAAGTGAAACGCTAATTCAGTGTGGAAAAACTACCTACGATATTTCTGGCAGAGTTATATGCCAGTGCTCGGAAGCTGGAAAATCGACACCACACACAAAAAACAATAAAAATATTTTCAGATAGTCAAGCATCACTGAAAGCGCTTGAATCCAACTGCTTCAGATCTAGAGCAGTATGGAACTGCAGAGATACCTTGAACTGACCAGCGCAACGCAACAACGTTACCCTAGTCTGGATACCAGGTCACACAGGCCTGAAAGGAAACGAAATAGCAGACGCCCTACTTCAAAACCTGAATCTGTTAGTATGTAGCGTTTAAAGAAAAAATCGATTCTACATATGAGGGGAAAATTTTTATTTCGCCCTGTATGAAATCTTGGGAGATATTCTCGTTCGCTCCATTATTTCAACCATTTCTATCTTTACATAACTCCAAAACCTAAATCTGTTAGTATGTAGCGTTTGACGAAAAAAATCGATTCTACATTTGAGAAGCAAATTTCAACTCGCCCTGTATGAAATCTTGGGAAACATTCACTTCATTATTCCGACCATTTCTATCTGTACATTACTCCAAAACCTGAATCTGTTAGTATGTTGCGTTTAAAGAAAAAATCCATTCTACATTTGAGAAGAAAATTTTAACTCGCTCTGTATGAAGTCTTGGGAGACATTCTCGTTCACTCCATTATTTCGACGATTTCTATCTGTACATTACTCCAAAACCTGAATCTGTTAGTATGTAGCGTTTAAAGAAAAAATCGATTCTACATTTGAGAGGAAAATTTTAACTCGCCCTGTATGAAGTCTTTGGAGACCTTCTTGTCCACTCCATTATTTCGACCAGTTCTATCTGTACATTACTTTAAAACCTGAATCTGTTAGTATGTAGCGTTCACAGAAAAAATCGATTCTACATTTGAGAGGATAATTTTTATTTCGCCCTGTATGAAATCTTGGAAGACATTCTCGTTCGCTCCGTTATTTCAACCATTTCTATCTTTACATAACTCCAAAACCTAAATCTGTTAGTATGTAGCGTTTGAAGAAAACAATTGATTCTACATTTGAGAAGCAAATTTTGACTCGCCCTGTATGAAATCTTGGGAGACATTCTCGTTCACTCCATTATTTCGACCATTTCTCTCTGTACATTACTCCAAAACCTAAAAATGTTAGTATAAAGCGTTCAAAGAAAAAATCGATTCTACATTTTAGAGGAAAATTTTAACTCGCCCTGTATGAAGTCTTGGGAGACATTCTCGTTCACTTCATTAATTCGAACATTTCTATCTGTAGATTACTCCAAAACCTGAATCTGTTAGTATGTAGCGTTTAAAGAAAAAATCGATTCTACATTTGAGAGGACAATTTTTATTTCGCCCTGTATGTAATCTTGAGAGATGTTCTGGTTAACCCCATTATTTCGACGATTCCTATCTATACATTACTCCAAAACCTGAATCTGTTAGTATGTAGCGTTTAAAGAAAAAATCGATTCTACATTTTAGAGGAAATTTTTTAACTCGCCCTGTATGAAATCTTGAGAGACAGTCTCGTTCATTCCATTATTCCGACCATTTCTATCTGTACTTTACTCCAAAACCTAAATCTGTTAGTATGTAGCGTTTAAAGAAAAAATCGATTCTACATTTGGGAAGAAAATTGTAACTCGCCCTGTATGAAATCTTGGTATACATTCTCGTTCACTTCATCATTTCGACAATTTCTCTCTGTACATTACTCCAAAACCTGAATCTGTGAGTATGTAGCGTTTAAAGAAAAAATCGATTCTTCATTTCAGAAGAAAATATCAACTCGCCCTGTATGAAGTAATGGGAGACATTCTCGTTCACTCCATTATTTCGACCATTTCTATCTGTACATTACTCCAAAACCAAAATCTGTTAGTATGTAGCGTTTGAAGTAAAAATCGATTCTACATTTGAAGAGAAAATTTTAACTCGCCCTGTATGAAGTCTTGGGAGACATTCTTGTTCACTCCATTATTCCGACCATTTCTATCTGTACATTACTCCAAAACCTGAATCTGTTAGTATGTAGCGTTTAAAGAAAAAATCGATTCTACATTTGAGAGGAAAATTTTAACTCGCCCTGTATGAAGTCTTGAGAGACATTGTCGTTCACTCCATTATTTCGACCATTTCTATCTGTACATCACTCGGAAACCTGAATCTGTTAGTATGTAGCGTTTAAAGAAAAAATCGATTCTACATTTGAGAGGAAAATTTTAACTCGCCCTGTATGAAATTTGGGGAGACATTCTCGTTCACTCCATTATTCCGACCATTTCTATCAGTACATTACTCCAAAACCTGAATCTGTTAGTATGTAGCGATTAAAGAAAAAATCGATTCTACATTTGGGAAGAAAATTTTACTCGCCCTGTATGAAATCTTGGGAGACATTCCCGTTCACTCCATTATTTCGATCATTTCTATCTTTACATTACTTCAAAACCTGAATCTGTCAGTATGTAGCGTTTGAAGAAAAAATCGATCCTACATTTGAGAGGAAAATTTTAACTCGCCTTGTATGAAATCTTGGGAGACATTCTTGTTCACTCCATTATTCCGATCATTTCTATCTGTACATTACTCCAAAACTTAAATCTGTTAGTATGTAGCGTTTAAAGAAAAAATCGATTCTACATTTAGGAAGAAAATTGTAACTCGCCCCTGTATGAAATCTTGGGATACATTCTCGTTCAGTTCATTATTTCGACAATTCCTTTCTGTACATTACTCCAAAACCTGAATCTGTTAGTATGTAGCGTTTGAAGTAAAAATTGATTCTACATTTGAGAAGAAAATTTTAACGCGCCCTGCATGAAGTCTTGGGAGACATTCTCGTTCACTCCATCATTTCAACCATTTCTATCTGTACATTACTCCAAAACCTGAATCTGTTAGTATGTAGCGTTCGAAGAAAAAATCGATTCTACATTTGAGAGGAAAATTTTAACTCGCCCTGTATGAAGTCTTGGGAGACATTGTCGTTCACTTCATTATTTCGACCATTTCTATCTATACATTACTCGGAAACCTGAATGTGTTAGTATGTAGCGTTTAAAGAAAAAATCGATTCTACATTTGAGAGGAACATTTTTATTTCGCTCTGTATGAAATCTTTGGAGACATTCTCGTTCAATCCATTATTTTGACCATTTTTATCTGTACATTACTCCAAAACCTGGATCTGTTAGTATGTAGCGTTTAAAAAAAATCGATTCTACATTTTAGAGGAAAAATTTTAACTCGCCCTGTATGAAGTCTTCGGAGACATTCTCGTTCATTCCATTATTTTGACCATTTCTATCTGTATATTACTCCAAAACCTGAATCTGTTAGTATATAGCGTTTAAAGAAAAAATCGATTCTACATTTTGGAAGAAAAATTTTAACTCGCCCGGTATGAAATCTTGGGAGACATTCTCGTTCACTCTATCATTCCGTCCATTTCTATCTGTACATACTCCAAAACCTGAATCTGTTAGTATGTAGCGTTTAAAGAAAAAATCGATTCTACATTTGAGAGGAAAATGTTAACTCGCCCTTTATGGAGTCTTGGGAGATATTCTCGGTCACTCCATTATTTCGACCATTTCTATCTGTACATTACTCCAAAACCTGAATATGTTAGTATGTAGCGTTTAAAGAAAAAATCGATTCTATATGTGAGAGGAAAATTTTTATTTCGCTCTGTATGAAATCTTGGGAGACATTCTCATTCAATCCATTATTTCGACCATTTCTATCTGTACATTACTCCAAAACCTGAATCTGTTAGTATGTAGCTTTCAAAGAAAAAATCGATTCTACATTCTAGAGGAAAACTTTTAACTCGCCCTGTATGATGTCTTGGGAGACATTCTCGTTCATTTTATTATTTTGACCATTTCTATCTGTATATTACTCCAAAACCTGAATCTGTTAGTATGTAGCGTTTAAAGAAAAAAATGATTCTACATTTGAGAGGAAAATTTTAACTCGCCCAGTATGAAATCTTGGGAGATATTCTTGTTCACTCTATTATTTCGACCATTTCTATCTGTACATACTCCAAAACCTGAATCTGTTAGTATGTAGCGTTTAAAGGAAAAATCGATACTACATTTGAGAGGAAAATGTTAACTCGCCCTTTATGAAGTCTTGGGAGACATTCTCGTTCACTCCATTATTTCGACCATTTCTATGTGTATATTACTCCAAAACCTGAATCTGTTAGTATGGAGCGTTTAAAGAAAAAATCAATTCTACATTTTAGAGGAAAATTTTAACTCGCCCTGTATGAAGTCTTGGGAGACATTCTCGTTCACTCCATTATTTCGACCAGTTCTATCTGTACATTACTTTGAAACCTGAATCTGTTAGTATGTAGAGTTTACAGAAAAAATCGATTCTACATTTGAGAGGAAAATTTTTATTTCGCCCTGTATGAAATCTTGGGAGACATTCTTGTTCGCTCCATTATTTCGACCATTTTCATCTTTACATAACTACAAAACCTGAATCTGTTAGTATGTAGCATTTGAAGAAAAAAATCGATTCTACATTTGAGGAGCAAATTTCAACTCGCCCTGTATGAAATCTTGGGAGACATTCTCGTTTACTCCATTATTTCGACCATTTCTATCTGCACATTACTCCAAAGCCTGAATCTGTTAGTATGTAGCGTTTAAAGAAAAAATCGATTCTATATTTTAGAGGAAAATTTTAACTTGTCCTGTATGAAGTCTTTGGAGACATTCTCGTTCACTTCATTAATTCGAATATTTCTATCTGTAGAATACTCCAAAACCTGAATCTGTTAGTAAGTAGCGTTTAAAGAAAAAATCGATTCTACATTTTAGAGGAAAATTTTTATTTCGCCCTTTATGTAATCTTGAGAGAAATTCTCGTTCACTCCATTATTTTGACCATTTCTATCTGTGCATTACTACAAAACCTGAATCTGTTAGTATGTAGCGTTTAAAGAAAAACTCGATTCTACATTTTAGAGGAAAATATTCACTCGCCCTGTATGAAGCCTTGGGAGACATTTTCGTTCACTCCATTATTTCGACCATGTCCATCTGTACATTACCCCAATACCTGAATCTGTTAGTATGTAGCGTTTGAAGAAAAAATCGATCCCACATTCGAGAGGAAACTTTTAACTCGCCCTGTATGAAATCTTGTGAGACATTCTCGTTAACTCCATTATTCCGACCATTTCTATCAGTACATTACTCCAAAACCTGTATCTGTTAGTATGTAGCGTTTAAAGAAAAAAATCGATTCTACATTTGGGAAGAAAATTTTAACTCGCCCTGTATGAAATCTTGGGAGATATTCTCGTTCACTCCATTATTTTGACCATTTCTATCTGTATATTACTCCAAAAGCTGAACCTGTTTGTAAGTAGCGTTTAAAGAAAAAATCGATTCTACATTTGAGAGGAAAATGTTAACTCGCCCTTTATGAAGTCTTGGGAGACATTCTCCTTAACTCCATTATTTCGACCATTTCTATGTGTACATTACTCCAAAACCTGAATCTGTTAGTATGTAGCGTTTGAAGAAAAAATCGATTCTACATTTGAGAGGAGAATTTTAACTCGCCCTGTATGAAATCTTGGTAGACATTCTCGTTCACTCCATTATTTCGACCATGTCCATCTGTACATTACTCCAAAACCTGAATCTGTTAGTATGCAGCGTTTGAAGAAAAAATCGATCCTACATTCGAGTGGAAAATTTTAACTCGCCCTGTATGAAATCTTGGGAGACATTCTCGTTAACTCCATTATTCCGACCATTTCTATCAGTACATTACTCCAAAACCTGTATCTGTTAGTATGTAGCGTTTAAAGAAAAAAATCGATTCTACATTTGGGAAGAAAATTTTAACTCGCCCTGTATGAAATCTTGGGAGATATTCTCGTTCACTCCATTATTTTGACCATTTCTATCTGTACATCACTCCAAAAGCTGAACCTGTTTGTAAGTAGCGTTTAAAGAAAAAATCGATTCTACATTTGGGAGGAAAATGTTAACTCGCCCTTTATGAAGTCTTAGGAGACATTCTCCTTTACTCCATTATTTCGACCATTTCTATGTGTACATTACTCCAAAACCTGAATCTGTTAGTATGTAGCGTTCAAAGAAAAAATCGATTCTACATTTGAGACGAAAATTTTAACTCGCCCTGTATGAAGTCTTGGGAGACATTCTCGTTCACTACATTATTTCGACCATTTCTATCAGTACATTACTCCAAAACCTGAATCTGTTAGTATGTAGCGTTTAAAGAAAAAATCGATTCTACATTTGGGAAGAAAATTTTAACTCGCCCTGTATGAAGTCTTGGGAGACATTTTTGTTCACTCCATTATTTTGATTATTCCTATCTGTACATTACTCCAAAACCTGAACCTGTTTGTAAGTAGCGTTTAAAGAAAAAATCGATTCTTCATTTTAGAGGAAAATATTATCTCGCCCTTTATGAAGTCTTGGGAGACATTCTCGTTCACTCCATTATTTCGACGATTCCTATCTGTACATTACTCCGAAACCTGAATCTGTTAGTATGTAGCGTTTAAAGAAAAAAGCGATTCTACATTTGAGAAGAAAATCTCAACTCTCCCTGTATGAAACTTTGGGAGACATTCTCGTTCACTCCATTATTTCGACCATTTCTATCTCTACATTACTCGGAAACCTGAATCTGTCAGTATGTAGCGGTTAAAGAAAAAATCAATTCTACATTTGAGAGGAAAATTTTTACTCGCTCTGTATGAAGTCTTGGGAGATATTCTCGTTCACTCTATTATTTCGATCATTTCTATCTTAACATTACTCCAAAACCTGAATCTGTTAGTATGTAGCGTTTGAAGAAATAATCGATTCTACATTTGAGAGTAAAATTTTAAAACGCCCTGTATGAAATCTTGGGAGACATTCTTGTTCACTCCATTATTCCGACCATTTCTATCTGTACATTACTCCAAAACCTGAATCTGTTAGTATGTAGCGTTTAAAGAAAAAATCGATTCTACATTTGGGAAGAAAATTTTAACTCGCCCTGTATGAATTCTTGGGAGACATTCTCGTTCTATCCATTATTTCGAACATTTCTATCTGTACATTACTCCAAAACCTGAATCTGTTAGTATGTAGCGTTTAAAGAAAAAATCGATTCTACATCTGAGAGGAAAATTATAACTCGCCCTGTATGAAATCTTGGAAAACATTCTCGTTCACTTCATTATTTTGACCATTTCTATCTATACATTACTCGGAAACCTGAATGTGTTAGTATGTAGCTTTTAAAGAAAAAATCGATTCTACATTTGAGAGGAACATTTTTATTTGGCTCTGTATGAAATCTTGGGAGACATTCTCGTTCAATCCATTATTTTGACCATTTGTATCTGTACATTACTCCAAAACCTGGATCTGTTAGTATGAAGCGTTTAAAAAAAATCGATTCTACATTTTAGAGGAAAAATTTTAACTCGCCCTGTATGAAGTCTTGGGAGACATTCTCGTTCATTCCATTATTTTGACCATTTCTATCTGTATATTACTCCAAAACCTGAATCTGTTAGTATATAGCGTTTAAAGAAAAAATCGATTCTACATTTGAGAGGAAAATTTTAACTCGCCCGGTATGAAATCTTGGGAGACATTCTCGTTCACTATATCATTCCGACCATTTCTATCTGTACATACTCCAAAACCTGAATCTGTTAGTATGTAGCGTTTAAAGAAAAAAATCGATTCTACATTTGAGAGGAAAATGTTAACTCGCCCTTTATGGAGTCTTGGGAGACATTCTCGGTCACTCCGTTATTTCGACCATTTCTATCTGTACATTACTCCAAAACCTGAATCTGTTAGTATGTAGCGTTTAAAGAAAAAATCGATTCTGTATGTGAGAGGAAAATTTTAATTTCGCTCTGTATGAAATCTTGGGAGACATTCTCATTCAATCCATTATTTCGACCATTTCTATCTGTACATTACTCCAAAACCTGAATCTGTTAGTATGTAGCTTTCAAAGAAAAAATCGATTCTACATTCTAGAGGAAATCTTTTAACTCGCCCTGTATGGAGTCTTGGGAGACATTCTCGTTCATTTTATTATTTTGACCATTTCTATCTGTATATTACTCCAAAACCTGAATCTGTTAGTATGTAGCGTTTAAAGAAAAAAATGATTCTACATTTGAGAGGAAAATTTTAACTCGCCCTGTATGAAATCTTGAGAGATATACTCGTTCACTCTATTATTTCGACCATTTCTATCTGTACATACTCCAAAACCTGAATCTGTTAGTATGTAGCGTTTAAAGGAAAAATCGATACTACATTTGAGAGGAAAATGTTAACTCGCCCTTTATGAAGTCTTGGGAGACATTCTCGTTCACTCCATTATTTCTACCATTTCTATGTGTATATTACTCCAAAACCTGAATCTGTTAGTATGGAGCGTTTAAAGAAAAAATCAATTCTACATTTTGGAGGAAAATTTTAACTCGCCCTGTATGAAGTCTTGGGAGACATTCTCGTTCACTCCATTATTTCGACCAGTTCTATCTGTACATTACTCTGAAACCTGAATCTGTTAGTATGTAGAGTTTACAGAAAAAATCGATTCTACATTTGAGAGGAAAATTTTTATTTCGCCCTGTATGAAATCTTGGGAGACATTCTTGTTCGCTCCATTATTTCGATCATTTTCATCTTTACATTACTCCAAAACCTGAATCTGTTAGTATGTAGCGTTTGAAGAAAAAAATCGATTCTACATTTGAGGAGCAAATTTCAACTCGCCCTGTATGAAATCTTGGGAGACATTCTCGTTTACTCCATTATTTTGACCATTTCTATCTGCACATTACTCCAAAGCCTGAATCTGTTAGTATGTAGCGTTTAAAGAAAAAATCGATTCTACATTTTAGAGGAAAATTTTTATTTCGCCCTTTATGTAATCTTGAGAGAAATTCTCGTTCACTCCATTATTTCGACCATTTCTATCTGTGCATTACTCCAAAACCTGAATCTGTTAGTATGTAGCGTTTGAAGAAAAACTCGATTCTACATTTTAGAGGAAAATATTCACTCGCCCTGTATGAAGTCTTGGAAGACATTCTCGTTTACTCCATTGTTTCGACCATGTCTATCTGTACATTACCCCAAAACCTGAATCTGATAGTATGTAGCGTTTAAAGAAAAAATCGATTCTACATTTGAGATGAAAATTTTAACTCGCCCTGTATGAAGTCCTCAGAGACATCCTCGTTCACTCCATTATTTCGACGATTTCTTTCTGTACATTACTTCAAAACCTGAATCTGTTAGTATGTAGCGTTTAAAGAAAAAATCGTTTCTACATTTGGGAGGAGAATTTTAACTCGCCCTGTATGAAGTCTTGGGAGACATTCTCGTTAACTCCATTATTTCGACCATTTCTATCTGTTCATTACTCCAAAACCTGAATCTGTTAGTATGTAGCGTTTAAAGAAAAAATCAATTCTACGTCATTTGAGAGGAAAATTTTTATTTCGCCCTGTATGAAATCTGGGGAGACATTCTCGTTCACTCCAATATTCCGACCATTTCTATCATTACATTACTCCAAAACCTGAATCAGTTAGTATGTAGCGTTTAAAGAAAAACTCGATTCTACATTTTAGAGGAAAATATTCACTCGCCCTGTATGAAGCCTTGGGAGACATTCTCGTTCACTCCATTATTTCGACCATGTCCATCTGTACATTACCCCAATACCTGAATCTGTTAGTATGTAGCGTTTGAAGAAAAAATCGATCCTACATTCGAGAGGAAAATTTTAACTCGCCCTGTATGAAATCTTGGGAGACATTCTCGTTAACTCCATTATTCCGACCATTTCTATCAGTACATTACCCCAAAACCTGTATCTGTTAGTATGTAGCGTTCAAAGAAAAAAATCGATTCTACGTTTGAAGAAAAAATCGATTCTACATTTGAGAGGAGAATTTTAACTCGCCCTGTATGAAATCTTGGTAGACATTCTCGTTCACTCCATTATTTCGACCATTTCTATCTGTACATTACTCCAAAACCTAAATCTGTTAGTATGTAGCGTTTAAAGAAAAAATCGATTCTTCATTTTAGAGGAAAATATTAACTCGCCCTGTAAGCAGTCATGGGAGACATTATCGTTCACTCCATTATTTTGACCATAACTATCTGTACATTACTCTAAAACCTGAATCTGTTGGTATGTAGCATTTAAAGAAAAAATCGATTCTACATTTGAGAGGAAAATTTTAACTCGCCCTGTATGAGGTCTTGGGAGACATTCTCGTTAACTCCATTATTTCGACCAGTACTATCTGTTCATAACTCCAAAACCTGAGTCTGTAAGTATGTAGCGTTTAAAGAAAAATTCGATTCTACATTTGAGAGGAAAATTTTAACTCGCCCTGTATAAAATCTTGGGAGACATTTCCGATCACTCCATTATTCCGACCATTTCTATCTGCACATTACTCCAAACCCTGAATCTGTTAGTATGTAGCGTTTAAAGAAAAAATCGATTCTACATTTGAGAGGAAAATTTTAACTCGCCCAGTATGAAGTCTTGGGAGACATTCTTGTTTATTCATTATTTCGACCATTTCTATCTGTTCATTACTCCAAAACCTGAATCTGTTAGTATGTAGCGTTTAAAGAAAAAATCGATTCTACATTTGAGAGGAAAATTTTTATTTCGCCCTGTATGAAATCTTGGGAGAAATTCTCGTTCACTCCATTATTTCGACTATTTCTATCTGTACATTACTCCAAAACCTGAATCTGTTGTATGTATGTAGCGTTTAAAGGAAAAATCGATTCTACATTTTAGAGGAAAATTTTAACTGGCCCTGTATGAAGTCTTGAAAGATATTCTCGTTCACTCCATTAATTCGAGCACTTTTATCTGTACGTTACTCCTAAACCTGAATCGGTCAGTATGTAGCGTTTAAAGAAAAAGTCGATTCTACATTTGAGAGGAAAATATTAACTCGCCCTGTTTGAAGTCTTGGGAGACATTCACGTTCGCTCCATTATTTCGACCATTTCTATCTGTACATTACTTCAAAACCTGAATCTGTTAGTATGTAGCGTTTAAGAGCTACCATCACCAAAAAGTCGAATTTCTTGCTCATCCCTTCCAGTTAAGGATTTTTGGGATACTTATTAAGAATGGGGGTGAAGATAATGAACTCGATGAACACTGGCAACACAGCACCTGTCCAATCTCGATTACAGCGCCAATCAGATATAAATTTTCCGATAGTAGAATCCGTTTCTTGCAAAATTCATTGATTTCATCAAAGAGATATTTTTTTATGGGATCGGTGGTCTCATAAGAATTCCGGAACTTATCAATTTTTTTAATTCATCATTTCATTTAATTTTTTATTTCTTAAAAATTATCATAACCAAAAATCACTTAAGTTCCGGAATTAACAAAAAAACATTGGGTAGTGCAAAAAAATTCAAAAATTCGCAAACAAAAACTGTGGTCTCAAAACGGATTCCCGTTTTACCAAGGTAGTGTTTGCTCTTAAAGAAAAAATCGATTCTACATTCAAGAGGAAATTTTTAACTCGTCCTGTATGAAATCTTGGGAGACATTCTCGTTCACTCCATTATTACATTCCCACTACGATATTCTTGTATTGTCATCGGTATTTGATATGTGTGCAAAATTTCAGATTTTTTGGATTATTGGAAGTATGTGAAGAATGTATTTATATATTCACATAATTATTATTATTAAATCATCATGAAGACAGCCATGAATTGTCATCGATCTTTGATATATGTAACAAATTTAAAATTTTACGGACTATTGGAAGTAGGTGAAAATTGAATTTACAAATTCACATCATTATTACAATTATTATTATTACATTTCCTACAGCATTCAAAGAAGCTATTATAAAACCTATTCACAAGGGTGGGAGTGAAGAGACCATTCTGAACTACAGACCTATCTGTTTAATTAATTGCTTGGCAAAAATATTTAAAAAAAAACTGAAAAAAAAGAATAACTGGCTATCTAGACAAATATAAACTGCTTTAGGAAAAACAATATGGCTTCAGGCAGGGTATGTCCACAGAAGATGCAATGACACATCTGATTTCGCGAATATATCAGCTAATCGATGAAAGTAAGCCCTCTCTATGCGTCTTTGTTGACTTAACGAAAGCTTTTGACACCGTTTGAAAGAATTGGATTCAGAGGAATAGCCTACGATTTAATGGCAAGGTACTTAGAAAACAGACAAGACAAAGTAAGAATAGGAGATGAAATTAGTTTAATAGAACTATGGCCTTTGGAGTTCTTCAAGGTACTGTACTTGGACCACTGCTCTTTAATATATATATTAATGATCTATATAAACTCTCTGGCGACATTGTCAGTTTTGCCGATGATACGGCGGTCGTCTATCAAGCGGATACTTGGTCGAATCTGAAAGGAATAACAGATAACGATTTTCCGAATATTGTAAGATGGTTCAACAACAGAACACTGACTATGAACTCCGATAAAACATTATTTTTGCCTTTTGCATGTAATTCTTATATGCTACCTAACTACGAATCAATTGAAATCGTGTCACTCAACTCTACTGTGAGAATACAATCAAAATCTAAAATAAAATATCTTGGAATAATCATTGACCCCAATTTGAAATAGAGTTATCATGTTGATAATATTCTTAGAAAACTGAGATCACTTGTAAGTACATTCAAGTTTTTCGAAACCATATTTAACGTAAAATACTTGGAAATCTTGTACAATGCACTTACACGAAGAGAGCATTGTTTTTGATGCGAGACAGCTATATTTCCAGAGTATCATTATCAAGCACTACAAAGAAAAGCACACTTTGCAAAGATAGACTATAAATATGCTACAAGATATAAGGAAAAAACCACAGTTATACCCAAATTATCAAAAACAGCTCAACGATGCTATACTTACCTCAGCCCAATAATATATGCCGAAATCCCAGCAGAAATAAACCGAATCCATTCAATCAGCTTATTCAAAAAGAAACAAATTGTGGATTCGAAGTTTCCCCAGACGGAAAATACACCAACTGATAGACAGAAAAAATACTTACTATCTATCAAAAACCAAAAAAAAATGTCAACAACTCAACTATGTTCATGAATTATAATCTATCAGTACTTTGCGATTCAAATCATTTCGAGTTGTATCACTGCATTCCATTGTTATTGTAAATATTATTAATTAATATCATTTCTATTATTTTATCATTATTATTTTTTTTCCTTGGTGTTTAGGCATCGACTGCTATGGTCATTAGCCATTATCATCTAGCCACCCACGTTGAGGGATTCATCCCTTTGTGGGTTACTGCTTATTTACCATGTTTGTTAATCAATGTTCAATGACATATATTGTGGTAAATAAATTATTATTATTGTTATTAAATTATTATTCTTATATTTTCTTGTATTGTCATCGGTATTTGATGTGTCCCAAATTTCAGATTTTTCGGAACATTATTGTTATTCGAAGAAAACAGTTCTTTGGGAGATCGTTTAGTAACGAACAGTCGTTGCCGACCGATGATGAACCCTTTACTTCCACAACACCTACCACGTAGGCTTATTATGGCAAGTACCTGTCAGAAAACAACTACTCCCCTGGCTAAGACCACGACGGGTACTGAATTAAATCCAACAGATACTTGTGCAACATTCCTGAGAGCATCAGAGGACGCAGTTGCAAGTGCCCTCTATGACCAACCAGCAGAATTATGTTTTGATTTGGACAGGGTGACAACCTTCAGAATAGTTTCGAGGTTGTTGAACTCATCAGTGCGAGGGTAGGTCAGCACTGAAGCCATCTGTTCCCCGTCCAAATCATTACACACTCCTGTTATAATCTCCCGGAAATGCTCCTGAAATTAAAATGAAATGCCAAATGAAATTTTGAAGTTGGAGTATATCCAAGAGCGGAGCTCCAATAGGCCCCGCCCACTAGCAACTTTGCTTCGGCATTGGCCGGAGTAAATGTCTAGTTTGGCTATTTAAGAAGCTCGTGACAACTAAATGCGTGTGCACGGAGGTACGGAAATCGGAGGTGAGTACCTCATCCGGTGGGCTACTCTCCGCACACAGCATCGTCGCAATCCAGCAACTACGGAACTCTTCTAACTGGATCAGGCAGGAACAGTACGAATTCTTTTTAAATGTTGTTGGTGTTAACCAACGACGCTTCATCTATCTAAGCCAGGCCGTAGATTTCTCAAGGAAGCTATGACCTGGCCAGAAATACTAATGACACCAGAGCCATCCGGGCTACCACTCGGTAGGACTACTACTCAAAGGTCTGTGGCTCCCGGACGACTGCCAAAACACCACCACCATGCACCCCCTAAGGTTGAGGCCCGGAAGGATGAACTCCCCAGCACTCGTACGTACTCGAAAGCTCACCCCCCCTATCCACCACCCCCGCTCGTTAAAGCGGTTCCTCATCCTGATGACTGGCGATCAGCAGAATAAAATCTGACCGTTTGATATGGAGTGCCCAGCCAATTCTCGGCTTGAAGCTCCCTTATATCTGACATGAGTTGACTTTTAAACAATGACTTTACTTTACTTTACTGTGCATGGTGCCCCCCTGAAACTGGCTGAAGGCCTGAAAAAACTCTCGGCTGAGGGCCGAGTGCTGTGTGCTGAGTTAACACTGCCAAAACAGCCGAAAAGGAGCTTTTAAATATATTTTGTGTACATTTACTTCGGCCAATGCCGAAGCAAAGTCACCTGTGGGCGGAGCCTATCGGAACTCCGCTCCGAGATATACTCTCAAGTAAAAATTTTATTTTAGTATTTCTAGCCGAGGTTTACACCCGTTTTAAACGAAATAGTCAGTCGTTCGCCAGTCGCCTGCCAGCTCTGGCAGCGAGTTGCTCGCTAGCACCGGCGAAAGGACATAAGTGTCCGATTTGAGAGCACACTCTCCGAGTGGCTCAATAAGACTTCAAATGGCTTGTTTTGCCTTTAAATGGCTTTTAATCCAAATTGCGATTGTATATGGAAATAATGGAGCATTTCAACCACTGAAAAATCTACGGCCTGCAGTTGATGGGAAATCGTTGGAAAACCCAACAAATATCATAAAAGAATTCGGAACGACGCTTATACCTGAGTCTTTTTCAAGACTCACAGTGCATGTTGGAGTTATTATTCTGTTGCGGCTACAAATAAATGGAGATGGTATCCGGAGTTGCTGGACTTTTGCAACATTGCGCACTCGTGGTGATCGAGCTAGCCGGAAGAGGATAAGAATTCCAACCTTCCAAATCAACCCGAGTCGCGCAAGCGTTGACACTCCGCTGGTTTGGTCAACTCTGGTTCACGCGGTGAAGCGGTTTCTAGGCCGCTCCACCTAGCGAGCAGAAGGAGAACACTCCGAATCTCCGGGTTAAGAGATGTAATCGAATAAAACAGAGGTCTTTGGCAGATCTTTCAGTGTGCTGTCTGTGTTGACCGACCCTTGCATTGATGAGAGGCAACAACCTCGAAACTAGTCTGCAGGTGGTCACCCTGTCCAAATCAAAACATAATTCTGCTAGTTGGTCATAGAAGGCACTTGCAACTGCGTCTTCTGATGCTTTCAGTTACATTGCACAAGTATCTGTTATATTTAATTCAATACTCGTCGTGGTCTTAGCCAGGGGAGTAGTTATTTTGCCATAATAAGCCTACGTAGTAGGTGTATATGGGAGAAAATGGTTCATCAACGGTCATTAACGACTGTTCGTTATTATTGTTGTTATTGCATTCTTATTATGAAATTCTTGTACTGTCATCGGTCCTCCAGGTTTTTAGGACGATTGGAAGTGGGTGTAACTTTCATGATTTCATTACATTGTTCCTTAGTTAGTTAGTTAACCTCATAAAAACGTGTTGAAAATCCGAAATTTCTGCCAATCAAGAGGCCGGCCCTCCTGAAAATAAATGGGGCCAATAAGTTGCACGCGTGGCATGAGCATGGACAAGCAGTAAGTGATTCGACAGGGCACTCGTGATGCAAATCGAGTGCAGTGTTAACGATCGATCCACAGTCAAATGACGTATGATAAGGACCGACTGTTTCCGTCGCAATGATACCTTTTATCTCCACGAATCGTGCATTTCGCTTGAAATTCTCGACATATGAGATTCACAAATGTCACACGATGGGTCGAGTCCTGTTTAAATGAACCGCGGGTCTTGAACCTTGAAGTAGGTAATTGTTCTGGAAAATGAAAATTCTGTACACGTGGCGACTCATAAATATACCTTCCACTTTCATATATATTTTCAACTGGATGTGTTGCGATATAGAGATCTGGAGCATCTGAATAAATAACTAATTTTGAATGAAATTGTTTTAATTTCAATTCTCGATCGATATTGATTCTTATACAGGGTGTTTCAAATTCGATCCTCACCATTGGGATTTCGGAAGCTATGAGAGATACGAAGATGGTTAAATTGGGGCAAAGTTGCGCATTCACCTGACAAACAATACGCGGTTAGAGAAGTTCTGAAATTCCGAGTATATTCGGAGATATCCGGAAAAGACAGAAATTTCGGAAAACGGTTTTAAATTTTTTTCTGGCTTTATTTTTCGAAGGATTCGAAAATTAATTACACTTCCACGTTTCCAGTTTTTTCCTGCTACATTTGCTATCCGACGTTTCGTCTTTCGGCCACCATCATCAACTTTATTTTTTCTTATGGGCGCTACATTGGATTCTTCCTGTTTTGAGTAAAACTAGATTTTATCTTTTCCGAGGGGGAAACCGCTGGGGAATTTTGGTGTACATGCCTTGGGTATTAGTGGCATTAGTTGGGAATTAGTTGGGAATTAGTGGTATTACTTGAAATTTTTTCGGTATTGGTGGGCATTACAAGGGAATTAGTGGCATAACTTGGGTATTACTCGGGAATTACGTGGGAATTAGAGGAATTTTTCGGGAATTAGAGAACATTGGTGGGAATTATAAAGATAAAGAATAAAAACGTATGAGCTTTTTTTAAGCTCTTGAACATAGTATTTGGCAAAACACCTAAGATTAGGTCAGGATTAAAAGAAAAAAAAATAATTAGATATCGAAATGTATGTGTTAGTTTCTTGGTCATTTTATTTTGGATCATTCAATTCCGGTATGAACTTCATTTAGGTAGATCTCGAATTTGGAGAAATTACTGGATAGATATACCTTGACCAATAAAATCTTTCTCCACCAGTGTAGATAGGTTCTGGGACCTTTGATCTGAAATGGAATGATTCACGTGGAATATCGGCTGAATATAAAGTTCTGAAAGTTCATCAAATGTAATTCATCCATAGGAAGTATATTCAGTTGGTATGTGAATGTGAAGGGTATCTATCTGAATAAGCATATTATAAAAAACTCTATAATTCAAAAAGAGCAGATATTCTCTTCAATAGCATCTTTTGTTATATTATTTTAGTCAAAGAGCCGACTAGAGGTCAAACTTAACCCATCTGCTTACCGAATGAAATACTTTCTAGAAAGTTTCATAAATAGACGAATACGCCTAAAATGGCTTTCCTGTCAAAATGTGTTCATGGCTATAGACATTGAGTTCCAAAAGTTAGCACCTCATAGAAAACTTTTTTATTATTGATTTGTTAGAAAATTATATGATTCATAAAAATTGATGCATTGCCAAAAACTTCTTGTTCATTTATCAAAATTTTAAATTTTCAAACGGTGTACAGGGGAGATATTAGAAATAGAATTTTGATCAAGTAAAATGTAATAGTTATTTTTCCAAAAATTGTTTCCTTTTGGGAGATAATGAGCTTTAACTGATATTTTTAGATTTCCGCGTGAAGAATTCGGGATATCATAAGATTTACACCGACGCTCGACTAAAATCTATGTATCTCCTTTGTTTTTGGTCGATAGTTCATAAACTAAACGGTATTTCAAAGAAAAATCCTTCAGCAATGATCATATATCAATTTGGCGAAATGACGAAGAAAGGTAAAATTATCATATACAGGGTGTTTCTTAAGTACGTGTAGAAACTTCAGGAGCATGTTGCTGAAGTCGAAATAAGAAAAAGAGTTCTCATAAACACATGTCCGCAAGTTATTCGTTTCTAAGATAGAAATAGTCTAAGTTTAATTCTTATATTTGTTTTTTGTGAATAAATTCCAAAATATTTGTGATATTCGAGTATAGTTTGGTATCTGGGATGATTTTTCAATGACAAAATCAAATTTGATTTTAATTGTGAAAAAATAAATTCTAATTGAATTTATTTTAAATTTGAAAATCTTGTCGTTCAAAATAACTTTCATCGATTATTTCAAATCTCATTAACTCGAAAACAGTTGCTCAGATACCAATAACTTGCGGGCATATGTTTTTTCTTTTTTTTTTCTTTTTGTATAACACTTGAAACTTTTTGATTTCAACACACCTTGCCTTTAGTTCGTTAGTCCATTTGTATTCGATGGTTGAGTGGAAGAAAGCACCTGTCTAACTCAACTGGTTGCGAACCGGAGCTAACTCTGCCATTTGGTAGGTAGTTATCTAGTACACTCTGTATCTTTTCTGTATGGTTTACTATCCACTAATAGAAGCGTTTATTATTATTATTATTATTATTATTATTATTATTTATTATTATTGTTTATAGAAACTTTGCTTCTTATTTTGATGTCAGCAACACGCTCCTAAATTTTCTACAAGTACTCAAGAAACAACCTGTATATAGATGGCGGATATTGGTAGAAGTGGTTGTACTCCAAGGTGAAATAACGATCGTTGATAAATAAACAGTGTAATTTTACTGATTCCTTACGTTTTTTTGTCGAATTAGCTCGACAAGCTGAATTTGCACAAAGATTTAGTAGGTCAAATTTGAGCAAATCAAATATAACATTCATTCCCAGTTTATATTGGGCCTGTATACATATGTCAAGTTTTTTTGTACCCGCTGTTATTTAGTTTGTGAAATTTCCGAGAAATACAAGATAATGAATGAAAACTTTGTGATCAGAGGTTTTGAAATATATATTCTGAGTGTACAGGACCTTGGCAATAAAATGACCAGTACGCTTTTGTGTCAAGGTAAAACCTCTGGATCTTGTAATACATTGTACTGGAATGAAATAATATAATTCCGAACGTCTAACAATTGATGATTTATGGAAAAAAACCTCAGAAATTTAGTGAAACTATATAAAAATTAGTAAGGAATTGTTAGGTATTACTGGGCATTACTCAGGAATTACAGGTATTACTGGTGCATTAGTGGTATTACTCGGGTATTAGAGGAATTAGTTGGGCATTAGTGACATTACTTGAGTATTAGTGACATTACTTGGGTATTACTAGGGAATTACTTGGGTATTGGAGGAATTAGTTAGGATTTTTGGAAATTAGTGTACACAATTTCCTCAGCGGTTTCCCCCTCGATCTTTTCAATGATATATCATAAGCTATCATTCTTTGTCCAAAATTTGGAGCTATTGGAAAAAAATAATTCTTATCATAATAGGCTTTGACTTTGATGTTTCTAAATTTGAATTTCAATTTGTTAAACTCAATGACATTTTGTTATTGTACAAGTATTTGAATTTTTGGCAAAAAATGGCTTTCACGAATGAAGAAAAAAGAGAAATGATACAAATTTATTACAATTACCATAAAAACAGTGTTAAGACATCGGAAATGTATTTAAATTTGTATCCCGAAAGACGAAAACCATATCGAACTATGTTCAAGTTATTGGATCAAAATCTCACCAAGCTTGGTTCATTTGAAAAGCCAAGGAAAAAATACGGAGAAAGAATGGACCAGGAAACTAACGAAAATTTGATGAATGAGGTATGTACGAGGATGTATTGATATCTAGTTAGCCTAGACCAGTTCCCTGCATAAACAAAATATTGCGTTACCATAGTAACGAACAATAACTTATTAGAAGTGTCAGTGTAAAGTTTGACGTCAAAAAAGTAAACCAGAGTTACGCAATAAATTAAAAGAAAAAGTATGCCCACCGAAATTGTGAAAATCGAAAAATTGGAGTATGGAGCCATCATCAAGTACCTGTATTTAAAATGGTTAAGAGGTAAGCAGATTTACGAAGATATGCTTAATACCCTTGGTGATCAATATCCTTAATAATAATAATAATAATAATAATAATAATAGCGTCTTTATTATGAGAAAATATTAATAGTACAAAATTTGCAATGTGTTGGCGACATTCAGTCAAGACCGCTCTTCCATGTAACCAACAAACAAGTATAGAATTTTGAAAATAATTTTGACAGTAAATATTATATGAGTATATAACAGAATAGTGCTATAAATAGAGATTAGTGCTATAAATAGAGATTACAAAGTAGGTAGGTAATATAAGTAAAAATTATAAATCATATAAAATAGTTTGTCTTTCGGACAGAATCCAGGATTTGATATGTTTTTTGAAATTGTTCCAAGTTCTGAGATATTTAATTTCTGTGGGAATCATATTATAAATATTGACTGCATTATATGAAAAACTACGTTTAAATTGAGTTGAAAAATGCCTTGGAACGCTGTACAATTCTCTACTTCTGGTTGGACAATGATGAAAGTCGCCAAGTTTTTTCAGTTTATTCACGAGGTATGCAGGAGTTTCGTGTTGATTAATTCGATAAACCAACCCAGCAAGTCGGATAGTGAACCTCTCTTCCAAATTCAGTATTTTCATATCCTTGTAAGTTCGGGATATATGGTCATATTTCCTGAGCCCATATGAGTACCTTATGCAAGAGTTCTGTATTTTTTGCAGAGTATACTTGTCTTTCGCTAATAAGGATGGCCAATATATTTCGGAGCAGTAGGCAAGTCGCGACAGAATCAACGAATCACATAGAGTCCACTTTATATCATTAGTGAGATAAAGTCGCTTCATATAAAGGAGTTTTAAAGTATAATAACTATGTTTAACAAGATGAGCAACATGCTTTTCGAATCTGAGAGTTGAATCAAGATATACGCCAAGATTTCTACAATGTTTCACAATGTTCAGCTTTTTTCCGTTCAATTTTATTTCATAGTTGGGGTCCGTGGATATCTCGTCACTGTTATTTCCAAATATCATCAATTCTGTTTTCGATTCATTCAGTAACAGTTTGTGAGATTCTGAAACTGAAGCGATCACCTTTAGGTCTTCGTTAATAGCAACACTCGCAAGAAAACTTTCTGATAACGAAAATGAATTGTATAATTGAGTATCATCAGCATATTGGTGCGAGTGACAGTTCTTCAAAAAAGACGCGAAGTCTGCTGTATAAACAGAAAACAGTAGCGGGCCCAATATGCTTCCCTGCGGAACACCCCTAGAAATTGTTTCATAACTAGACTGTTTATCCCCAATCACCACCCTCTGACGTCTTTCACTTAGATAATTCTGGAAGAAACTAACAGAAGTATCATCCAAACCAAAATATTTCAATTTTTTCAGTAAAATTCCATGGTCCAAGGTATCAAATGCCTTACTAAAGTCGAGCAGAATAAGGCAGGTGTTCTTTCTTTCATCAATAGATTTGAAGATATCGTCCGTTACTTTGAGCAACGCTGTAGTAGTGCTATGATTTTTCCTGAAACCTGATTGAATTTCTGATAATATTTTATTCTCAGTTAGATAGTATGTCAGTTGATCAGATACTAGTCGTTCTATTACTTTAGAGATAGTAGGTAATATGCTGATTGGGCGAAATTGTGTTATATTATCTGGATTATCAATTTTAGGAATGGGTATAACATTGGCATCTTTCCAGGCTTTTGGAAATGAACCTTTCTTGAAGCAAGTATTAATTATATGTACCAAGAAGGGAGTTAGTGATGAAAACAGTAAATCAAGCGTATGCGACCGTGAAAAATTGGACTGTAAGCTTCAAAAGAGGTAAATTTTCCTTTGAAGGTGATGACCGATCGGGAAATCTGCTGGAAAAGTTCTTGCTTCAGTTTTTTTGGGATTGCCATGGAGTAATCATGATTGATTTTTTGGATAAGGGTAGATCAATTACTGGAGATTACTATTGACATTACTGACCACTCTACTAGAAAAAATTGAAGAGAAAAGACGCGGAAAGCTATCCAAAGGTGTTTTGTTTTTGCAGGACAAAGCAGAACGATTTTGCACACAAATCTCATGTTGCCATGCAAAAAATTCGCGATTTATGGTTTGAATTACTAGAACACCCCCTTATTCACCAGATTTGGCTCCGTCCGACTATCGTCTCTTTCCTCAACTGATAAAAAGTTTGAAAGTTCGTAAATTTTCTTCCAACGAGGAGGTAATAAAAGCTGTGGAGATCTGGTTTGCAGAGCAAGAAGAAACATTTTTTTTGAAAGGTCTAGAGACGTTGCAGGTTCGCTGTAATAAATGTATCCAATTAAGAGTAGAATATGTTGAGTAATAAAATATTTTGACATTTAAATTTTGTTTGGTTCTATAGAAGGCTAAGAATTTTTCAATATATCCTCGTATGAGGTGAATGAGACATTGTGTCCTTCTCAATAAAAATTGATAATTTGCAGATAAACATGAATCTGGGGAAATCTACACGTCAAATTTTCTTCGATATGAATATATGTAATACAAGTGCTTGGAGACATCTCAAAAAAGCGGTTTAAAATGTTACAAAATACACATATCTCAAAAATTGCATCCAGGTGATCCCGAAAGGCTATAAGAATTTTATAATTGGCTAATAAGAAGACCAGATTTTCCTGTTTTCCTGGAAAATGTAATTTGGACAGATGAAAGCACTTTTACGGATTCTGGGATATTCAACCGAATTAACGAACACATTTGGCAGTTCCAAGATATTCGACCTCTAATGTGATTCAGTTTTAACGTGTGGGCAGGAATTTACAAAGATAGAATTTTGGGTCCTCATTTATTTGACGGAATTCTGAACGGAGAAACCTTTCACCAGTTTTTAATATCGATTTTCGAAGACTATTTGGATGATCTACCTTTGGCTAACTATAACAACATCTGGTTTCAACATGATGATGCTCCACCGCACACTACCAAATGAGTATCTAATTACTGACTGAAAGGTTTAGTGATAAATGGATAGATAATAATGGGTCGGTGAGGTGGCCAGCAAGGTCTCCAGACTTAAATGTTATGGATACATTCTTATGAGGTACACTGAAAAATAGAGTTTATGGTCAGAGGAAATATCAAAATATTGAAGACCTTCAACACAGCATTGTTAGAGAGTTCGGAAGATTGAGGAAGAGGGAAATTATTCGTGCAGTGAATAATATTCGAACAAGGTCACAGTTGTGTTATCATGAACAAGTCCAACATTTTAAGCATTTGCTGTGATTTACTTTTGTCTCTGCATTTTAGTTAATTATTGTTGTTTGTTCATAGTTCTATTTTTATTGAAAAGAACACAATGTCTAATTTACCTCACACTCACCTCATTTATCAAATTTTGATTGTTGATTCTGTCTCCGTATTTATTCATTGGCCTTTCAAATGAACCAAACTCGGTGAGATTTTGATATAATAACTTGATCATAGTTCAATGTGTTTGTCGTCTTTCGGGATACAAGTTTAAATGCATTTCGATGTCCTAACACTGTTTCTATGGTATTTGTAATGAATTTGAATCATATCTCTTTTTTTTTCATTCGTGAAAGCCATTTTTCGCCACAAAAGCAGTGACTTGTACAATAACAAAATGTCAATGCCTATAATGATAAGAATACATTTTTTTCAATATCACCAATTTTTCAAAACAGCATAATGATAACTTATGATACATCATTAAAAAGGTAAAATCTATTTCTATTCAAAACAGGAAGAATCCAATATATAAGAAAAAATAAAGTTGATGATGGTGGCCGGAAGACGAAACATCGGATAGCAAATCAGAAAACATCGTTATGTAGCAGGATAAAAGTAACAATTTGGAAGTGCAATTAATTTTTGAATCCTTTGAAAAATAAAGCCAGAAAAAAATAAAAACCATTTTCCGAAATTTTTGTTTTTTCCGGATATCTCCGGATATACTCGGAATTTCAGATTTTTCTCAACGGCATATTGTTAGTCAGGTCAATGCGCAACTTTGCCCCAATATAACCATCTTCGTATCTCTCATGGTTTCCGAGATCCCAATGATCGAATTTGAAACACCCTGTATATAAAATTTTCCATAAGGGTAACGCTTTTATCGAAGAATTACAGAGGTAATTGCACTGTGGAGCGATAACTGCACCGCTAAAATATCTCGTCGCCGTGACACCAGGAACAATACTGAAAAATGTCAGATGAACTTCAAAAAGTGAAAAACATGTCAAGTGTGTAGCACAATTTTATTTATAGCCTTGGTCGGTTACATGATACTTCTCACAAAAAAAATCAATATTTCTTCTTTTGTGAAAAGCGTGTTATCTTATAAAAATAGCACTTGGTATTTTCATATTTTGTAAAAGAGCCCTCCTTCTTCGGACTAGGGCTCTTTCGCCAAAATTTGAAAATGAATTAGTGCAATTTTAGATAACACGCATTCTTGCAAAATTCTCTGTAATTTTTATGCACTTGAGCAATCATGACCAATAAGTGATGTCTTGAATTTTTATTCTAGCAATGTGCAGATTTTGAGAATTAAATTAATTTTTTCTACGACAGTGTGTAAACTAAGGGTTTATGCACTGTTCACCGTGCGTAAAGTGATACGCTCCAACACGAGTGAGTGAAAAAATCAACTATAGGTAAGTAAAGTAATGTTCTAGGCACTGTTCTTTCATTTACGCATTCATCAAAAGATTTGACAATACGATGAAAATTGATCCACTTTTTTCAATACACACATTTTTGTGTCTGCGTGAATTGTGAACCTTCCTGAAATATTCATGAGGGTTTAACCATTCATATGAACTGAAAAAAGGAGTGGCTCTCGAACAGATTCTTGAGGGACTCCAATAATAATGTTTTGACAAATCGCAAAATGCGGGATCAACTACCTCTCCTTTATTGATTTCAGTGTGAACTGTATGAAATTGGCTGAAGATGACAGCAGTTAGGATAGATGTTAATTTTTATTTTCAATAGTAATAATGTCGAAAAACGAGAAAAGAATTTGTATTATTTTAGAGAATTCAATGAGTTCCTTGGGTCATTTCTTATTTTACTAAGTAAAAAACAAATATTATACCAGTATCATACAAGCTTATATAACTTCATTGATTTATCTCGTGCTCATGCGATTGGTGAAGACTATAATGATGAATGACGATACTGGGCAATTGAGTAGTTTAACAAGATTATAGACAATACATTTGAATTGCAATGGAATCGATCAATAATTGAACATATAGCGTCAATGACGTTTACTAAGTGACCTTTGCAAATGCATTTCTTTCACCTCTCTTTTCCATTTTCAGCAGTTTTCACTGACTTAGTAAATGGAAGAATGGATTTCATTAAATCAATTGGAAACAACGTATAATTATAAAAGCTTCGCAACCTTCACCCATTTTTTCATGTATCGCGCCAATCCACATGTGATTTGTTCCCTTTGAGATTCACGAGAAACATCAGAGGTTTTCATCCTAATTCGTGTATTTCAGAGTAGTTGTATATTTCGAAGTAGTGCATTTGTTGTGTATGGGAGTTGGAATTCTGCATCATGAATAATTCATAGATGCCATAGTGATTTAGGAGATTTATGAGATATCACACGTCAAGAGTGTTTGTGAGCTTAGTACAGCAAAAAGGCGAGTTAGGGCAAGTGACAAAGTTGTTTTCAAATTATGAAGAAACTACGAAATCATTCATCTACATATTACTTACAAGAAAAGCATAGGATGATTTGAGTTTTCGATTCAGCAAAAGAACAAATTAACGTAAGTTTACGAGGATGTATTGATATCTAGTTAGCCTAGACCAGTTCCCTGCATAAACAAAATATTACGTTACCATAAATCAAATTCAAATCAAATAAAATATACTTTATTGTCTGAAGAACATAATTCTTATTGACAAAGCATTTATACATAAAAAAAAATAACATTATTGTGTTTCTACATATATATACACATACACATACATATACGCATACATACCATACATGCACACATACAACAAACAGGTACAAAATAAATAATGAATTAAAAACAACATAATATGCGCAAAAGTAAATAAAATAAAATTGGTACGATATTTTCATCGTACTGGTCAACTACAAACAAGTAAAAATATAAAAATACCAGTACAAATTGAATAATAAATAAAAATACATTATGATAGGCACACAAGTAATTAGAATAAAAGTTTAAACAAAATTTTCATCGTCAACAACAAAAATGTTTAAATATAAGAATATGAAAAATATAAGAAAATATATAAAAAATTTAGGAAAATGCCAGTACAAAATAAACCTTAGAACAATTATCATAAAACAAAATAGCTAAGATGGGATGACGAAGTTGAATTTCACAGCACTAAAGCTTCTCACAGTAGAATTCATCTAATGAGTAGAAAGCCTTTGTCAGAAGAAGATTTTTTACGGAATTTTTAAATTTTCTTCTATTGTTTATGTATTTAATTTTGTTGGGTAGATGATTAAATAATTTTTTACCATTATAAATTATAGAATTTTTAACCTGTGACAATGTTGGAATTGGTAATTTTATATTTAGTGGCTGTCTAGTGTTATAATGGGTAATCGTATAGATTTCGTTTTTAAAGTTACTGTGAATGAGACATACAGCTTCTAAAATAAAAATGCACGGTAGTGGTGAAATTTTATGTTTAATGAAAAGTGGCTTGCAAGAATCCTGGAATTTAGCTCTGCACATATACCTAACTGCTCTTTTTTGCAATAAAAAAACCATATTAAAAAGATATTGACTACATGATCCCCAAAAACAAATTCCATATCTTAGATGTGAGTCAACTAATGCATAATACACAATCTTTGCCATATTTTCACCAAGTTCCCATGAAATGGTTCTTACTGCAAAACATCCTGATGTTAGTTTTCGTCTGAGTCTTTCAATGTGATCTTCAAATTTCAGTTTATCGTCAATATGTAAACCCAGAAATTTTTTGTCTGACCTACAACATATCACTTGATTTCCTAAATGAATTTCTGGAAGATTACATTTTAAAGTGAGAATGTTAGTTTTGCAACGAACAATAACTTATTAGAAGTGTCAGTGTAAAGTTTGACGTCAAAAAAGTAAACCAGAGTTACGCAAAAAATTAAAAGAAAAAATATGTTCACCGAAATTGTGAAAATCAAAAAATTGGAGTATCGAGCCATCATCAAGTACCTGTATTTAAAAGTGTTAAGAGGTAAGCAGATTTACGAAGATATGCTTAACACCCTTGGTGATCAATGTCCTTCGTATGCGACCGTGAAAAATTGGACTGCAAGCTTCAAAAGAGGTAAATTTTCCATTGAAGATGATGACAGATCGGGAAGGCCAGTTTCTGTGTCAGTCCCCGAAAATATCGATGCAGTTCATGACATGATTTTAACAGATCGAATATCTGAAGCACTGAATATTTCATACGAACGCGTTCATCATATAGTTCACGTCAATTTGGACATGAGAAAAATTGCCGCAAAATAGAACCCCAAATGTTTGAATATTGACCAAAAGCGTCCAAGGGTAGTAGTATCGCGTTCGATCTGTGCTCGATTTGAAAACGATGTAGACTTCTTAATCCAAATTGTTACTATGGATGAGACTTGGGTATATTTCTACGATCCAGAAACAAAGCAACAATCGATGGAATGGCGACACTCCGATTCTCCAAGACCTAAGAAGTTTCGTGCCAAAAATCTGCTGGAAAAGTTCTTGCTTCAGTTTTTTGGGATCGCCATGGAGTAATCATTATTGATTTTTTGGATAAGGATAGAACAATAACTGGAAATTACTATTCGACACTCTACGGGAAAAAATTAAAGAGAAAATACGCGGAAAGCTATCCAAAGATGTTTTGTTTTTGCAGGACAATGTCCCTGCACACCCCACTTATTCACCAGATTTGGCTCCGTCCGACTATCATCTCTTTCCTCAACTGAAAAAAAAGTTTGAAAGGTATTAAATTTTCTTCCAACGAGGGGGTAATAAAAGCTGTCGAGGTCTGGTTTGCAGAGCAAGAAGAAACATTTTTTTTGAAATGTCTAGAGACGTTGCAGGTTTGCTGTAATAAATGTATCCAATTAAGAGGAGAATATGCTGAGTAATAAAATATTTTGACATTGAAATTTTATTTGGTTCTATAGTAGGCTAAGAATATTTCAATATATCCTCGTATTTGGTAACCTGATGAGCTTCAAAGTAATTTGTGGTCTTCGGATTTCTGCTGCGATTTTCTCTTCATACTTCTTGGTGTAGTGCTTCTATCTCTCTCTACTCGAGTAGAAAAGCTAGCGAAATGACTTCTGTTTTATTGGTTTCAGCTCCCTACGGCTTCTCCTTGAGTTGGGTCATCCCCAAGAGGCCATCTTGGCTTCACTAACTTAAATTTCGGAATCTAAAGATTTTGGAGGAGCTTCTGGCTTTCTAGTGAAGATGCCATATTCGGTGGCTCTCCTCTTTGCTCATGTTGATAGATTTCTTCATAATACCCTCCCCAGGGAGTTTCAAGGCCTCTTATTGTTCTGAGCTTACGTTCATTAGCTCTTTTGGTTTACATTTTTCCTCATCTTACAGAGGATTTCAGTAGAAGTTTTTTTTTGGTGCAGCCAAAGTATAGATGAACATATTTTAATTGTCATCTTTTTGGTATACAGCTATACATAGGATAAGTAGTGGGGTTTTGCGTAAATATAATTTAGATGAACAAAAAAAAGAAATCAAAATAAATATAATTTAGATTCATTAAAGATCATTCAATTATATTTACTTATTACAAATTCTTCATATGAGTAAAAACAATTTTCCAATAGAAAATTCTGGAGTTCGATTCTGAGTTTTTTGTGATCATAAATATTTGTTTAGTTTTGACGAAGATTATTGAGACAATTGGTTCCAGAAAATATTGGTAATTTTTTGTTTTCCATCAATTTGAATTGTCTGATGTGAAAAGGTCATGCCTGGAACGAACTTTGCCATCATGTAATTCAACGGTTTTTGTGGAGTTTACAAGATTTTAAGGTGTATGTTAGACAGTAATTTGTAAAAGTGAATACCTGTTAGCGTGAGAACAACTTTCCCTGCAAGATTCATGATGGTGGTTGAAGATTAGTAGAATTAATCTTGAGTTTGAATACTCCACACAATGTCTCCCAGACTATTATATCAAGTTCAGGACTGTGTATACAAAGGAGTAGATGAGGTCAAGGTGGTTCAGATTGAAACTGCTTTTCAGTGTCATAGATGCAATTATAATGGTCGGTTTAGTTTGCTACAGATGGAATTGACGTGCTCTCTGAAGTTTAATTTACAGTCAAGCTGTGTGCCCAAAAATCTTGTATGGGTTGAAGTTCTCAAAGTAGTGGAATTGATTTTAAGGATAAAGTTGTTTGTTTCGCTATGTTAATTGATGAATTCTTCGGACACAGCTTTTGAAAAAAGTTATTTAGTAAGTGATCATTTTGGCACCAATTAGAAAAGTCCATGATAATTATCAATAATTTTTATTTCGAAACTTCCAAGTATTCTGATGTCACTATAATTGTAGTATCGTCCGCGTACATAAATATCATTCCGTGTTCTATGAAACAAGTCATTTACATAGAGTAGAGAAAGGAGGGGTCCCAGACTCCACCTTGCGAGGTACCAAGTTCTGGGTCTTGTTCATCTGAGTAGATGTTAGTTACTTTCACCACAATTTTTCTATTTGTCATGTATCTACTGATTTGAAGTCCCTCAAATGCCCATTTTATTTATCTTTTCACAATTTTTTCGAAACAGAAAATAATAGCCATCGTCAATATTTTCGTGAATATGTTGAACCATCTCTGTAGAAGCAGTTTTAATTTTTTTTAAAATCCGAAAACCATGCTGGCAAGGAGTGATTTTTGTATTCAAATCAAGGAAGTTTAGTATATCATCATGCAGACTTTTCAATGAGTTTGGGAAATAAGATAAATCACATATTCCTATATAATTTTCAACATTTGTTTTATCACCTTTTTTGTGACTTGCAACAATTTTGGACGATTTCAAGTCAGTTAGAAATTTGCCTTCGCACTTGGATGCAACTATAATAATAGTTAAATGCACAACCAATTGGTTTCAGTGGGTTCTCTCTGTGTATTATTAACTCTAGTCTGCATTATCATTTGAATTGTATTTATTGAATATTACTTGACATAAATAAACATTTTATTCTCTTAAAGAAAACACTTTAAGATTGCGAATCGACTCACTATCACGATTTTGTTAAAGTTGCGACAGTGGTGTACCTACTTTCAGGAAGGTTCATATTCACGATTTGTTTTTTAATTGTTCCCAAGAAATTATTTAAGGAAATATTTGATATTTACCAATTAATTGAGATTAGTTTATTTGGTGTCTTTGGATTAATTGTTTGATTGTCTTTCCGAGATCTGCTAAACTAGTTATTGACCATTTTTTATTAGTTTTTGATTTGTTGTGAGTATTTTCGATCTTTTATTCTTAGTGATTAATTACCTTCTTCTTCATTGATTCATTCATCTACAAGTTTATTGTTTTGTTCATACTTGTCTCAAATTCGGGTGTCTTCTAGTGTTATTTTTCGAATCTAATTGAAAACTTCCATTTTTCTATTACTGATAACAATTGATCGGAAAAAATAATTTTAATTCTGGTTGGCAGATTATTTTTGGATTTGATTGTTGTTTTTTGTACAAAATTTCAAAACACCATAGGAAGTGCTCGAAGTCATGGAACTCAATGGCTTGCTAGCTGTAATCACTCAATATCTACATTTTTTCTCTTTTTTATTTACCTTTGACAAAGTTTACGATATTGCATGCTCTCTCAAGGGTTAAGTAAAAGAAGTTTTCAGAACGTTTATAAACTCATCATTTCAGGATTCCTTCTCCCCACAAGAAAATGTTTTTTTTTTCATGAGAATATGACTCATTCCAAAGGATTAATTCATCAGCACATTATCATTCGTATACCCTCGTACATGAACTGAAACACACATCCTCTAGTGTCTCATATTTCCACTATTCACATAGCGTAAGAGAACTCGGGATGAAAGCATTTCCGTATGAATAATAGACAACCGAATGATAAATGAAAGTCGACGACGGAAATCCAATTACATCATAAGATCACGTCAGAAAATGTACACCATTGATTAGTTATCGGATATTACGGAAAAGTATGATAAATTCCATTACATTGTTCCGTTTATTTTTCAAGCTGAAAAGATATATTGCAATATCTCGGAATGTCAAAATACTATGATCAATCAGACGTTAATAAACTGATTCACGTCGGGGCGTAGCGCAGAGGTTAGAGCGTCCGACTCTGAGTCGAAAGGTCCGGAGTTCTAGCCCCAGTTGCGGCTGGGATTTTTTAATTTAGTTTGACCGATTGAATTATTAAAATCTCGTGGCTCGACTGGGGTGAGTCTTGCACGATTCACTGTTGCGTTCCAATTAACAGTGCTGCTCCTAAGGTGGCGTATGGAGTTAGTAACAAGGCCTACCAGAACACATGGCTAATGACCATAGCAGTCGATGCCAAAAACACCAAAGAAAAAAAAATAGACTGATTCGATGTCATTCCATTTATTATCATCATCGTTGACTAGTCTGTCGTTAATAGTCTAGTAGCTCTTGAAAGTCGTATGATATGAACATTTTGTTATATTTTAATGAATAGGCTCACGAAATAAGTTTTAGATAACAATATATAATTCATTATAACAGTCTCCCAGAGTGGAAAACGTACAGGGAAATATAAAATATTAATGATCATCAACTTATTTTACATGACCCCACCAATGTCTGGTTCTGCCTCCGTTCCACAGAAACTTTTTTCTACTTTGCTATTTACTCTAGTTTTCAGAAAAGTGTCACTGAATAATATAAGATTGAGGTAAGGATTGGCACCCCCTCTTTAACAAACATCTTGCTCCTGGTGGAAACCACTTCTATACTTGGCTTCATTTGTTTAAGATTTCTTCTGTGGAATTTTCCATTCTCATCTTCAAGACTGAAGTCGAAATCGTTTACAGATACAACCTCACCAATTTTCAAGTTAGATTGAATATTTGGTTTGAATAAAACTTTTTCCCCACCTGAGATTTTACTGAGACTTCCGCCGTTCTGATTGTAGTAACTTTGTTGATTTTTCTCTCTATCTTCCATCTTTGTTTTAATTTCTGCTTCATTTATAAGCTGAGTATGGAGAAGCTGATCTGTATGAATTGGAATTGGAGTACGGATACTTTTACTCATCAATCACTGAGAAGGTAATTAGGAGTATTATTAATTACAGTGAATAAAATAGCCAATAATTCTGCTAGCACCGTAATTTCAACCGTAAACTAGTTATTTTTGTATTAAGAGTGCAAAATGGCAGGTCGAGGCTGAAAATTCTCTCGAACGTGCCATGTGCAACTGTGAATGTGAATTAACATCGTCTGAATAAGGGGGTGTTCTAGTAATTCAAACCCTAAATCTCGAATTTTTTGCATTGCAACATGAGATTTGTGTGCAGGGGTGTTGTCCTGCAAAAACAAAACACCTTTGGATAGCTTTCCGCGTCTTTCCTCTTTAATTTTTTCCCGTAGAGTGGTCAGTAATGTCGAATAGTAATCTCCAGTTATTTTTCTACCCTTATCCAAAAAATCAATCATGATTAATCCTTGGCAATCCCAAATAACTGAAGCAAGAACTTTTCCAGCAGATTTTTGGACACGAAACTTCTTAGGTCTTGGAGAACCGGAGTGACAATTCGGTTTAAGAAGTCTACATCGTTTTCAAATCGAGCACAGATCGAACGCGATGCTACTACCCTTGCACGCTTTTGGTCAACATTCAAACATTTGGGGATCCATTTTGCAGCAATTTTTCTCATGTCCAAATTGACGTGAACTATATGATGAACGCGTTCGTATGGAATATTCAGTGCTTCAGATATCCGTTTTAGCCCAATTCGACGGTATGTTAAAATCATGTCATGAACTACTTCGATATTTTCGAGGACTGACACAGAAACTGGCCTTCCCGATCGGTCATCATCTTCAATGGAAAATTTACCTCTTTTGAAGCTTGCAGTCCAATTTTTCACGGTCGCCTACGAGGGACATTGATCACCAAGAGTAGTAAGCATATCTTCGTAAATCTGCTTACCTCTTAACCCTTTTAAATACAGGAACTTGATGATGGCTCGATAGTCCAATTTTTCGATTCTCACAATTTCGGTGTACATATTTCTTCTTTTGATTTATTGCTTAATTCTGGTTTACTTTTTTGACGTCAAACTTTACACTGACACTTCTAATAAGTTATTGTTCGTTGCTATGGTAACGCAATAGTTTGCTTATACAGGAAACTGGTCTTGGCTAACTATATATCAATAACAAAATAGAGATTTCCAACAAAATATTGAATTGTCCATCTTTTTATTATTATTATCGAATATAACCCATCTAAGGGGATTAAATCTCTGTGTTTAGTTGAAAGTGATTACCAAGTTGGTTTGGTGTTTGTTTCCTTATCTCTAGAGGGATATGAAGCCGAAATCTATCTCTGAGGCCATCCACCATCTAAGGTATGAGTAAAGAACTTTACTTCATAACGAACCCTCAAATTATTGTTCTCCTTTTCATCTTTCAGGCCTCTTATTCTCGATTATTGGGTACAATCCCTGGAATTCTGCACGGGGAAGAATCTTCACAGATCCTGCTGGAGTCCACAGGACCACCCTCAGTGCATGCAGTTAGGGTAGCCAAGAATTTAGATGAGTACTCCCTTTATTTTCTTACTTTCATTGTGCCTATTGCCTTCAAACATCAATTTTAAACCATATAGGACTTTTAATCTATTTAACGTTTACTTAGTATTATTTATAGACTTGTTACAACCCCTAGTACGTACTGGGCTAGGACCTTTAGCCCTAAGAACTTGCTGTCTTGTATATCCAACATTTTGATCAATATAAACCATCTTTACTCTCCCTTCAGACAGGGTCGATAGTTAATATTACCATCACCCAGAACCTCCCCTTCTCCACTGAGTTATCCAGTGCTCTACCCTACTAAATATTTTTGATAATTGGTAGGGCTCTATAAATCTTTGGCACAATCAAAAATCGAGTCATAAAAAAACAGTATCATAATAATTGACGCTGTTAAAAATAAATCCTTCAAAAAGTAATATTTCATTTTTATTTTGTGAATTGTTTTGGCAGTGAAATAAAGGATTTTTTTTTTCAAGGTGAAAAAAATACTTTTTTTTCGATGAAAAAAAAAGTAAACATTCACACATCAATAGAGATGCATAAATGTCAAGTTTTTTTGAAAGTTATGATAAAAATATATTCAGTTCTTTTGGCGTACCTACCACAAGAAATATTTACAGATGATGGTCAATCCTTTTCGTCAATTAAATTTTACAATTTTGCTGATTAATATGCAATTAATCAGAAAACAATGAGTCCTTACTATACATAGTCTAATGAAATGGTAGAACGCCATATTCAAATTGTATAAAAATGGAAGGCGCATGTATAACAATTAAAGTAGATACCAGCGAAAGTGATGTGAATATTTGGAATTATGCTAATTTTTGCCAACACGAGCGGTTAGCATTTTCAAGAGAAAGTTTCTGGTTTGTTAAGTCGCTGTCAAATGCTTAACAAACCAGAAACTTTCTCTTGAAAATGCTCACCACTCGTGTTGGCGAAACGTCGAGATCTTCTCTTAACATACGTCGGGCTTACAACCCGAAGAACCTCCATGTAAGTGACGATGGCCGCAAAAGCCTTTCACGATTTAGCTCTTACAAAGTTATGTTTTAATGAATAGGCTTTCGAAATAACTTCTATATGGCAAATATGATTTATTATGACCGAGGTTGGATAAATAATGTATATATTGAGTGAATAAAATAAAGTTTGGAGTTGATGAAAAAACAACCTCCCACGCAGGCCTTATAAACATGTGCTGGTACCATAAGTTGCTGTCAATATAAATTCCCAGAAATGTCACACTATTTTGCGGGTTTAATTAATTATCCATATTTCTTAAAGTGAATGCCATATTTTGAGTTCGATAGTATTGAACCACTTAGATTCCTTAAAAATAAAATTTGATCGCATTTACTTATGGTCAGATTCGACAATTACATTGGCGTGGATAAAAGGATTATCGAGTAGATGGAAAACCTTTGTAGCCAATAGAGTTGGAGAAATACAATCTCTTACCAATACACAGGATTGGTATCATGTGAATTCACATGAAAATCCTGCTGACTTGTTGACAAGGGGTATCACTCCTGAAGATATATGTGAATCTAAGTTATGGTGGCATGGACCTGACTGGTTTTATATAAGTAGTTCTTTTTGAGACCTGAGAAATCATAATTGTGAATCATTTGGAAATTATTTTCCAGAACAAAAATCTGTTTCTCATGCTACTTTGATTACTTCTGATCTTTTCAATGTCATTAACAAATTTTCATCCTTGAAGAAAATTCAGAGGATAGTAGCATATGTTAACAGATTTATAAACAATTCAAAACGCCTAAATGATAGACAATTTGGTGCTCTGAATCCTTGTGAGATGGAAAAAGCATTGACTATGTTAATAAAAAATGCTCAAATTGAATGTTTTCCATGTGATTATTTAAATCTTTCCAGTGGAAAACCATTGAACAAAAAAAAAGCAAAATTCTTTCTCTAAATCCATTTCTACACAATGGTCTAATTTTAGTAGGTGGTAGGATTGAAAATTCAACATTATCATTTGAAGCAAAACATCAAATAATTTTACCCAAAGGCCACACATTGACATACCTTACATTGAAACATGAACACGAAAGATGTTTGCACTGTGGACCGCAGAATTTATTGTGTTCTCTTCGTCAAAAATTTTGGCCCATATCAGGTCGTAGTCAATGTAAGGATATTATACGAAAGTGTGTGATTTGTTTCAAAGCTAAGCCCAAGAGTTTTGATTACATTATGGGTGATTTACCCGATGTCAGAGTGACAAATTATTTCCCATTCATTAATGTTGGAATTGATTATGGGGGACCCTTTTTATTGAAAGACAGAAAAACTCGAGGTGCTAAGGTTTTGAAGTCATATATTTGTTTGTTTGTCTGCATGTGTACGAAAGCTGTACACCTCGAATTAGTTTCCGAATTGACGACAAATGCTTTTGTAGCTACATTGAAAAGGTTTATAAATAGAAGAGGTAGACCTTCTAATATTTATACAGACAACGGTTCGAATTTTGTTGGTGCAAATAATGAACTTTCAAAGATGTCAGCATTTTTAGCATCCGGCTCGAAAGACCAATGTTTAATTCTTAAAATGGACTCTACTTCTTATATATTGTATAAAGAGTCAAACTGCCTTTCTGTTCTCTCTTTATTTATTTTTTCTATCGACATCTATCACATTGTTTATATTTTTACATATCAACCGTTGAACATATACAGAGTAACTAAAAAGTTTCAGTTCGTGCCTTAACAGCTGTCAATATAAATTCCCAGAAATGTCACACCATTTTGCGGGTTTAATTAATTATCCATATTAATTAAAGTGAATGCCATATTTTGAGTTCGATAGTATTGAACCACTTTTCAGACTTTGCTCTTGCCTCTGAAGGACCTTATCAAGAGTTTCAGCATTTGCCTGGATTGTGGTATCGTCGGCATACAAAATATATGATATGTTACCTTCTGAACATGTGGTAGATCAATAATGAAAATGATGAACAGAAGAGGTCCTAAAATGGATCTCTGCGATACATCGACCGTGATTTTTTTCATTTGTTGGTAGATTTTTTACCTCTCTTACACTTTGAAAACGATTTTTCAAATAAGATTCAACCAACTTTGCACTGTTTTCCTAGAAGTTTTATTTTTGTAATTTCTTCAAGAGAATTTTATGTGACACACAGTCAAAAGCATTACAAATACTGCAAAAAGTTATTTCTGTAATCTCTAGTTTTTCAAATGTTTTTGTTAATTTCATGTATATGTTGAGTAATATTGCCGGTATTTTTTTCCACCTTGGGTGTCGTGATTTCATCATGCATTTCTCTCGTCAATTACCAAACCAGCCTTACATAATCTGACCGTAATTCAAAATACCTTAATAAAGATAATGTTAAAAAAAAATCGAAGATTCTCAACCGATCTAATATTTGAAGAAACTGGATTATTTAACGTTAGGAAAAAGTATGCTTATGAGTCTCTATTGTGGATATTGATTATTGACTAAACCCTATTATCTTACATGCGCATAATACACGAACGACCGCAAACCAGTCTATGACTATACCACGGTATAGGTTGTCTCACAACCAAAAATTTTTCACATACTTTGGTCCTGGATTATATAATCAGCTACCCCTACACATAAAGAAAATTAGCAGCTAACATAAACTAAAACTACAAATAAAACATTTCATTAAAAATCAGTATGAGCAATTAATAAATATCTTTCAGAACGATTCAACTTCAAATGATTTAAACTACAATTTATATTCATAATCTCTCCACATTATTGTTTCTATCCTAACAATTCACCAAACCATAACGATTACCATTTCGTTACTCAGCAAAAGACACATATTATTTTATAATTTTATAATTTCTTTACTTAGATAAACTCGAGCAATCTGAAGGCCACGCTACAACTCATAGCCTAGGTGGACTCAGTCTAAAACTTGTGTAACCACAAACTAATATCGTAAAGAGAAACATTCTCAATTGAAAATTGAAGCAAAACATGACTCCTCTGGAAATGGAAAAAACTACGATGATATTGAAGTTACTTTATTGTAATATCTAACAGAAAACAACGTCCCCGGCTAAAGCCACGCTGGACATTGAACTAAATCTGATAGATATTGAGAAAGACCCTATATAACTTGAGAGAATAAATCTGAAAGTGAAAATTTGCATTTTCATTCAGATAGTTGATTATTTATTAAATGTCCAGTTTCCATTGGAGATTCTTATCTACAAATGAGATAAAGGAGAATGTTATTCAGAAGTATCACTCACAGAAAATCGCTCATTTCATTGATGCGTGAATTGCATCTCTTTCGCTAGGCCTGCAATGCATTTTGGTCGTGTTCCACGGATTTGTTGAGTTCCAGAAATCACACTCTATAGTTTACTTTATTTTATATACATGAATTTCAGTTACTAAGGTTTTTGAAATAACAGATTAGATTTTTACTGTAATTTTGAAAGATGTTGTCAAAATATACGTTTTCGTTTTGCGTATCATTTTTACAGTAAAGTAAGCAAATAAACACAGAGTGGAGTTTCACTACAAAACTCGCTCATTGTTTGGTCCTTCAAGTAAGTTATGAACCAAGATATGGCAAATTCAGCACGAAGTAGAAGAAAGGGAGCAGGAGTAAACAAAAGCTTGTCAGCAGACTTTGATTGGCCAGAAAGATTCGGAAGAGGAATTGGTGAAATGGAAAATTCCCGGAAAAATGGAAGCCAAATCACCACTGAAAGGAAGGAAGCCTCGGAAAAATCGAAACTTTCCAAGTCTACTGTGAGTTCACAATCCCACACTAGTGCCAGAGTTCTTCAAAAGAAACTGAATTATGAAACGGAAAAAAAGCGACAAGAAATCGAAATAGAAAAAGCAAAATTAGAGAATCAACTTCGACTTCTGAAACTCGAACATGATATTCAAGAAGCCGCAATTCGGGATGCAGAAGAAGAGAGACGGAGCCAAAAACTAGGATTAGAAGACGTCCAGCAGTGCACGTCCAGGTCCAGGGTTCAAGAGTGGGTGAACAACTCAGAAGAGAACAGAAGTATTTGGAATGAGTCAAATATCCAACCAGTCATTACCAAGGCACAGATACCAGGGTTGCAAGGTAAACGTACAGAAAATGAAGATCGTTCAGGTGAGCCATCTGATAATTTCGTCCAACCAGGTGAGAATAAATGTAATGAGATCAATATCAGTCAGGTCAATGTAGGTAACTCTGAATCAAATGATGTACAGTTGTTATGTCAGACAATTAACAATCTTCTGAAACAAAACAGCAATAGTTCTAACAATAATTTTCACGATAAACTTTTGGCACGCCAAATTATAGACAAGGATTTTCCAATTTTTTGTGGGAATCCTGAAGAATGGCCGTTATTTTATGAACAATATGAACGAGTTTGTAAAATGTGCTCCTTCGGTCAGGAAGAAATAATGATAAAACTCAGAAAATGCTTGAGGGGGGAAGCAAAATCGGCCGTAGCGGGTATGTTGCTCACTTCAGATAATGTACCAATGGTGATGGAAACATTGAGAATGAGGTTCGGTAGGCCAGATGTTATTATTGAAGTTCTTATATCCAAAATTACTTGCATTCCATATATGAAAGAGATAAGTATTGAAAAATTAATCATTTTCTCAAATGAAGTAAAAAATTTGGTTGAAACTATGAAAAGTCTTAAGTCAATAGGACATATGAATAATCCTCAACTACTAAAAGATTTGTCAAATAAACTTCCCGACATACTAAAGCTCAAATGGGGTGAATATTTTTTCAGTGGACAAAGAGAGGCGAATATTGAACTATTTTCCACTTGGCTGACAGACATGGCAAATGCTGCATGCTGTGTTTATACTCCGAAAGAAAGAAGGAAATATGAAGATTCATTGAAGGACGTGAAGAAACCATTTTTCCAACAGAAACAGAAATGGTCAGGAGCAGTCCTAAGCACCAATACAGAGGAATTTAAGAGCTGTAGGTACTGTGAAAATGGAGAGCATCGTACTTCAAACTGTCCAAAACTGAAATTGGATGATGTAAATACAAGGTGGGATATAATAAAAGGTAAAAAACTCTGTTTTTGTTGTCTAGGAGCGAATCATCAGAAGCTCAAATGTAAATACAGAAAAGAATGTGGTATTGGTGGATGTAAATATAAGCACCATAAACTTCTGCATAATGAAAATTTGGCTGGAGATAGGAGATCTCGTGAAAGTGAATCCGAAAATGTAAATATTGTAAATAATGTGAATGATGTTTCTAGGCAATCCGAAAGAGAAGCAGTTTTGACAGTTGAACGGACGAAACGGAATGTACTGCTGAGGATGATTCCAGTGAAATTATATGGTCCACATGGAGAGATTCGTACCCTAGCACTCTGTGATGAAGGGTCCACCGTGAGTTTGATAGAAGAGGAAATCGTCAGAAAGTTGGGACTCAAAGGTATCAAAGAATCGCTCTGTATCAAATGGACTGGAGATATTTCAACAAAATTCGAAAATTCACAATGTCTAGATCTTCAAATATCAGGAGTAAGAGATTCAAAGCTATATAATTTGAAAAATGCATATACTGTAGAAAATCTTTCATTGCCAGTGCAATCCGTAACAAAAGAAATGTGGGATGGTTATTATCATTTGAAAAATCTTCCAATCACTAATTTTCAGAATGAAAAACCGATGTTACTGATAGGTCAAGATAATATAAATCTCATTATTCCTAGACAAATCCGAAGTGATTACAAGAATGAAAGATTTTCTCCTGTTGCAACAAAATGTAGGTTGGGTTGGTCTCTACATGGCCCAAATATTCAATGTGGAATTGAAATGATAGATTCCATTCACTTTTGCAATAAGAAAGATGAGTTATTACATGATTTAGTCAAACAGTCTTTCTCACTAGATTCATTCGGTATTTTGCCTCCCAAGAATGCTCTTACGATAGAAGAGAAGAAAGCAGTTGAAACAATGAAAGCAACGGCTCGAAGAGTAGGAGATCGTTTTGAAATAGGCCTCATTTGGAAAGATGAGAATCTGAAATTACCTGAAAGCAAAACAACAGCGTTGCAAAGATTGAAATGCCTGGAAAGAAAATGTGAAAGGAACGAGGAATTTGGAAAAATCTACTGTGAAAAGATCGACAGCTACGTGAGGAAAGGATATTTGAAAAAATTGACAATTGAAGAAGCAGCAGTCGAACCTCCTCTCACATGGTATTTACCTCATTTTGCTACTGTGAATCAGAACAAACCCGGTAAAATGAGGATGGTTTTTGATGCAGCAGCTAAATCCCATGGATCTAGTTTAAATGACTTTCTATTGCCAGGACCGGATTTGCTCGCACCACTTGTTGCTGTTCTGATCAGGTTTCGACAGAGAAAATTTGGATTTGCAGGAGACGTGAGAGAAATGTTTCATATGGTCCAAATCAGAAAAGAAGATCGATGTGCCCAAAGATTGCTATGGAGAAACTTAAACGTTACGATGGAACCGGAAGTATATGAGATGCAGGTGATGATCTTCGGTGCCACATGTTCTCCAGCATGTGCGCAATATGTAAAAAATGTAAATGCGGAGGAAATGAGTGAATCACCTGAAATTTTGACGGCTATAATGAAGAAAATATATGCTGATGATTACTTGGATTCCACGGACACTGAAGAACAAGCTTTAGCCAAAGCAACAGAGGTAAAACGAATTATGTCTTTAGCGGGATTTGATCTAGTCAACTGGATAACCAATTCTCCACTAGTGAGATCAAAATTCAAGGGAGAATTACATGAACATAAGAATATTCCTGAAAATGAGCAAGCAATACAAAGAATCTTGGGAGTATGGTGGAATCCTGAAAATGATAAAATCCGTTTCCAATTTTCACTCGAAAATATACCACATAAAATCAAAATCACGAAAAGGGGTATTCTCAAAACTGTGATGAGTATTTTCGATCCTTTGGGATTTTTGGCTTTTCATACAATTGGGGCAAAAATTCTTCTACAAGACATATGGCGAGCAGGTGTCAGTTGGGACGATCCTATTCCAGCTAACTTGAAAAAGATATGGGAAGATTGGCTCATGGAGTTGAGGGATGTATCAAAAATAGAAGTTTCACGGTGTTATTCTTACCTTATACCAACTTCTGAGTTGACAGAATTGCACATTTTTTGTGACTCCAGTGAAAAAGCGTTCTCAGCAGTTGCATATTTAAGAATATTGGATCATGGAAAGATCGAGACATCATTTGTGATGGCAAAGACGAGGGTCGCACCACTGAAGCCCTTATCTATACCCAAATTGGAACTTCAGGCAGCTGTGATGGCTATAAGAGTCTCGGAAATACTCTTAAATGAACTAGAGATTAAAATTGGGAAGTTGAGTTTTTGGTCAGATTCAAAATGTGTTTTAGGGTGGATAAAAAATGATAGCAGAAAATATAAACCATTCGTAGCACATCGAATTGGGGAAATTCAGGAGAAAACCAATATTGTTGATTGGCATTGGATTCCATCTCATTTGAATGTGGCAGATGCAGCTACTCGACAACACTGCAAAGGAAAATTCACTAATATCTGGGCAGTTTGGTTAAATGGTCCAGATTTTTTGAAAAATCCCATAGACTTTTGGCCAGAGGAACTGAAGAATTGTACAGAACGGGAGCAAATTGTCGAAGAATTGAATGAACTGAGAAAGGAATTCACAGGAACTTGCACTTAGAATACGAGTCAAGTTTACCAGATATAAAGAGATTCTCCAATTGGTTACGGCTGATACGGGCAACTGCTTGGGAATTTCGATTCATTGAAAACTTAAAAAATCTAAAGAATAAAGTTGTACATCCGATAAGACAAACTTTGAGTATCACAGAATTGGAGAAAGCTGAGAAACAATGGATTAAACAATCACAGACAGATAGTTTCAGAGACGACATGGAAAATATGAGAAAAACAGGAAGTTTGAAGAAAAACAGTAGGTTAAAAGGATTATGCCCGGAGTTAGATGAAAACGGAGTGATGATACTGGGTGGAAGATTAAATTTAGCTACGTGTTTAGCATTTCAAACAAGAAAACCCATTATTTTATGCCCTAAACACCCTTACACAAAATTGCTGATAAAGTTCTATCACGAAAAATACGGACATATTGGAACTGAGACAATTTTGAATGAAATCAGACAAAAATTTTGGATAATTGATGGACGTGCTGCGGTGAAATCCTCTAGAAAAAACTGCCAAAAATGTAAAAATGGTAATTCCCAACCCAAACCTCCAATTATGGGTCAACTTCCGTTAGTACGTATAACGCCATGTATACGAGCATTCATCAATGTAGGAATGGATTGTTTCGGACCATACTTCGTGACAATCGGAAGAAGGAAGGAGAAGAGATGGGGCACCTTATTCACTTGTTTGGCAGTGAGAGCAGTTCACTTGGAAATTATCTCCTCTATGAATACTGACTCGGCTATTTTAGCTATAAGAAGATTCATCTCCAGGCGAGGGCAACCCGAAAAAATACTCTGCGATAATGGCACAAACCTGAGAGGAGCAGCTAATGAACTTCGACTAGCTTTGAAAGAACTAGAGCAAACAAAAATATCCGATTTCGCAACCAGTAGAGGTATAGATTTTCACTTCATTCCACCAGGAAGTCCACACATGGGAGGGGCCTGGGAAAGGTTGATTGGTTCCATTAAGAAGTCTCTGGGAACAGTGGTCTATGGGCAGTCCCTGAAAGAAGAAACACTGGCGACACTTTTTGCTGAAGCTGAATGTATCGTAAATGCAAGACCTCTAACACATGTTTCTATCGATCCGAGAGACCCTGAAGCACTTACCCCCAATCATTTCCTCCTAGGATACGGACACACAGAGGGACCACCAGGAGATTTTGAATCCGGACTCTACATGAAAAAAGAATGGAGGAAATCTCAAATGTTAGCAAATGCATTTTGGAGACGCTGGGTAAAGGAGTACTTACCTACACTGAATAGACGAAAAAAGTGGAATGATAATAATGAACCAATTAAACCTGACGATATTGTGATCATTGTCGACGAAAACTCACCACGAAATCACTGGCTGATGGGAAAAGTAGTATCAGTCTACCCTGGTCCAGATGGGCGTGTACGCGTAGCAGACGTGAAGACAACGAAGAACACATATAAGAAACCCGTGTCAAAGCTATGCAAATTAGAAGTGGAAGCAGTAATAGAAGATGAAGAATGCAGTTCTTCACTGGGGGGAGAATGTTCCACGGATTTGTTGAGTTCCAGAAATCACACTCTATAGTTTACTTTATTTTATATGCATGAATTTCAGTTACTAAGGTTTTTGAAATAACAGATTAGACTTTTTACTGTAATTTTGAAAGATGTTGTCAAAATATACGTTTTCGTTTTGCGTATCATTTTTACAGTAAAGTAAGCAAATAAACACAGAGTGGAGTTTCACTACAAAACTCGCTCAGGTCGACAAAAATCTATTTCACTATTCTAAGATCATCAGGGAGGTAGGAAGAATTGGGAAACATACTCTTCAGAAACACTTGGTTGACAGGACTTTCCAAGTAAGAATGAACAACTCCAACTCACGTATGAATTCGGCCAGAGCAGGAGTGCCTCAGGGATCGAGCTTCTCCCCACACTTATATTCTTTGTATACATATGACTTTCCAAAACTCCTCCAAACGCAAACAGCAGTCTACGCTGACGACACTGCAATCTACGCAACGTCGTTTTCCAGCGAGGCGGCTGCACGCAAACTGTTAATACATATGGATAGGCTAGTCATACCGTATATGAAGAATAATAAGATAGTGATAAATCCAGAGAAGACGGAACTTATAAATTTCACGAAGAAACGTACGAACAGAACGATCTTCGTGGAATTTAAGGTCTTGAATCGACAGATTAGAGAGAAAACTTTCGTGAGGTACCTGGGAGTCCAACTGGACAGGTGTTTGAATTTCAATACTCACGTCAGCCTGGCAATTCAGAGGGCATCAGCTGCTGTCAGAAGGACATACCCGCTGATCGCCCGGAGTTCCAAGCTGACGTTAGAGAACAAAGTACTAATCTATAAACAGATAATAAGACCAGCAATGACATACGCCTACCCAGTATTCTGTAGCCTCCTCAAAACTCAGATGATGAGATTGGAGAGGATGCAGAACAAGATTATCCGTATCATCACGGATAGCGATCGATACACTCGGCTGAACACACTACGTGAGTTGGCCAACACTAAAACTATCGAAGACTACATAAAAAATATTTCAGACAAATTCTATCGATTCCACATCTTGGGTAGTCCGTTAACTAGAGATTTAACTAGCATTAGAGCAAATAACAATCAAAGGTATAGGAAGCATGGAGGGCTAATATACCGGACCTTGGATATTTTCAACAAAATACTAGAACAATAACAAAACCAGAGCCGCAAAGGCACCCCATGGCTTAAACCCAGTTTTTTTACTGTATTTTTCTGGGAACACCCTCTCGCATGAACATACTTGAAAGATGACAACCATGATAACCTGATGACCTGTCAAACAAAACGAAATGAATTCCCCCACATAATTCAGAGGAGGTGGGGAAAGTCTAAACACCTAGACACAGGCGCAGAAGGTATAGGGTCCCTGCTAACACGGCAGGACGGGTGTTCATATCCCTAGGGATAGAACCCCATGTAGGTTGATTCGCTCGCCCACCGGTTTACCGGGACGCAGGCCAGAACCCCTTCCCCCCCCCCAAACAAACCCACATGATCGAAATCTCCTTTGTCCCATTCTTTAGGGGGATGAAGTAATTTTTTATTGTGTGTTTTTATTTATACCCTGTCTACGTACTTGTTTTTATATTTACAATGAATTTAATTAAATAAACATTTTGAATTTAAATTCTTCAGAAAAAATTTCACACTGTAATGAGGTATTGTTGGACTATTTCTTGTGCGGTGAAACTTTGAAAATATTTTTCTGGCATAAAACCTGTCATGGGTATGGCAAGTTGATTTTATTGAAAATATGAACAGGATGTTCATAAAGTCAGTTGTAGAATCATCTGAATTTAGTCGCTATTTTCCATCGTACAAGATAATCTCTCTTGGAAGGAATTCATGTTTTAAAGAGAAACATTCTCAATTGAAATGATTCCACAACTGACTTTATGAACATCCTGTTCATATTTTCAATAAAATAATACTTACAACATTATATACCAACACCGAATCTGAATAAATCTATGTATTTATCTAACCAAGTTTTCGTTTAAAATAAAAGTCCTTCCAATAAAACAAGAATCTCTTGCGGTATTATCGTCGTTAAAATTTTGTTTCGTTGTTCCTCGAATACTTTCAACTAGACCATCTAGACAGGTTATATAACAATGTCAATACCTCATTTTACTTCTGATTCACACGAAATGAGGAAATGATGTTTGACGAACATATGAGAACCAATTGAAAATGGTAGTATTTTTGAATTTGTCGAATTCATGATCTTCGGGACATCTGAAAAACCATTGAAAAATAGTTGAATCAACACAGTCTATTTTAATTATTGTAACAACTCACATCGGGCCTATCATAGGTTATTACTTTTTGGTGCGATAAATTCTCTCAGAATTCCCAGCAAAGCGTGCATCGAGAAATCCTTTTATTATTCGTACAAAACCCTAGGTTTTCTTCAAAAGTGACACTTACTGAATAAATCCACCCGACAACAAAATGCTCCTAACTTTAAGCAAACTCGTGATGACCAAAGAATAAAATTCCCCCTAACCCGATCCATTGTTTGAAATTCTGTTGTTTGGAGAAACGGGAATGACGGCACTAAGGCAGTAGACCTAACTGAAAGTAAAGAAGGTTTCATACGATTACAGGGCCCTTAGGGACGGACTCCCCGCATCGAGGGCTTTGGAAAATAATTGGATGGGTCTCATAAAATAAACCATGTCACAATGCCGACGATATACAACACAGAAGAAAGTTCTCCGATGAATTTGGTTTAACTATGGCAAGTTTTTTGTTGGTGTCAATGGAAATTTAATTATAATTACTTCACTTTTTCATCATCTGATACATCATCAACGTCAGAGCGATGTTCATATTATAGTTAGGGAGGTGACAAACAAAATTTCGATATGATCGGCACACGTGGCAAACGTTATCAATAGCGATAATTATACCTCTAGAAACATCAAGGACCGCGTCTGCCATCATGGTGGCGCTGCGTTGTCAATTGACAGCGTTTCAAAAATGTTTGAAAAAATGTGTGCGCACATATCTGCCTCTGGGGCTGATGGTCACAATCAACCATATAAACAAAGAAAATGGAAGAGGCAGACATACAGGGCTCTAGCTGTTGTAGTATTACATTTTTAAAGTTATTTTTATGAATTAAAAAACTGTATATGGAGTGCAAACTTGGTAGACCTGGGTTGTTCGATTAAAAATAATGAAGAACCATGGAAAAATTGTCTGCCAGCATGTTGCCTCTGCGTTATTGCTTCAAAATTGTAAAATAAGGTAGGTATATTATGCGCTAATGTCTGCCTCTTGAACTGATGTTTAGATTTCTTATAAAAACCAAGAAAATCCATGAGGCAGACATCTAGGTCTGTGATATTCCAATTTTCCAATTCGATTTTTTTTCAACCCGACGCTCGCGCCAAGTTACGAGTACAAAATTCTACGTCTACTGAATATTATTGAAAATTACACACCTAACATTTTCGACTAATCAAATGCCTTTATTTTTTATCCTTACCCTAGCACTTAATACAATTTCCGGAAATTTTTGTCTCCTCCTTGGGGCAAGGAGCATGAAATTACACTGGACATTTTTGATGTTTATAGTTAAAATGACATTTGAAGAGTGAATTTGAATCCCACTGCTGGGACTATTTTTTTCCGTCAAGCTTTTAGTTATTCATTTATAATTGTTATTCTACCTTATATTGCTTTTGAATTAACATATAAAGACTATTTAAATTTAAAAACCATCAAAACCCCCCATTTTCCTAGTATTTTTTAATAATGTATTGATGTGAAATTTTCTTACCGAATACCACTCTTCAATTGAAAACAGAAAAAAAATTCTCGAACACGAATATTTTATAGTAAGTTCTTCCTCGTCTTCGACTCGAAGACTCGAATCTGAACACGTTGAGTATTTTTTAGACGAGGAAGGAGACATGGATGAAAACGCCGACATGAATGATCGGCATGATTTCTCGGATGCCAGCAATGACGTCGCTTCTTGAATATTATAGCTTTTTTTACTAGAAACAAAAATTGATCGTAAATAAAAGTTCCAAACGCATTTGTTTTCTAGTTGAAATTAAAAAAATTATTATTCCTTAGATTTCGGCTTCAGTAGTTGAATCGTTACCGTGAATTCAGCAAATAATATTAAACAAAATAATGATAGTAGAACTAAAAAGAATCGCAATAATCCAAAGCAATACCCGCTTTCCCTTGATTCCGTGAAATTCAAATAATTGTACAGCTAAAAATCAGTAGGCAAAGTGTCTGCTTAATTTCGTTTTTTCGTATCCAGGGAGTCATAATGAATTGAATTGGCGCAATGAGAACTGTGTGCAAATGACTTAATAGAGCTTTTTTACCTTTTTACAATTCCGTCTCGTGATAATGCAAAGCCCTGAATGTCTGCCTCTTCGATTTTCGTCGTTTCCAGGATGATTGTGACCATGAACCTAAGACGCAGATATGTGCAAATGATTTAACCCCTTCCCCATTTTTTAAGCAACTTCAACCCGCTGTAACGCGGAAACGCAGTGACATAGGACCTTAATTGACTGGACCAAATCAGACCGTAATGATCTGAGCTGCAATCCACCTCGATGTGAAACTTGTGCTAATCATATACCGAAATGCTCACCACCTTCCTAATTCTTTACCTAGCAATATAGTAGGTACTATCTGCCAATATCAAATTAAAATAGTATAAGTAATTTATTTTGATGCAATAGACACTACAGTGTATATCACAAGTCATGAAAGAAGGTAGGTACAACATAATTAAAATCGCAGAATATCTCTAAGATGAAAGAAAATAGAGATTCCTTAAAATAAAAGTAAAAGTTCATGGATAAAATCTGACACATGAGTCGAACAAAGTACGCAAAAATACAAATACAAAATACAACTTGAATATGAAATCAATGTTAATTTAAATTATTTTTAAAAACACTTAAGACAATCGCATGGTAAAATCTGTGTCGATTCCTATGAACAATACAATACAAAATTTATATATTATACATACATATACACATTTATACACATATATATTATTTTACACACATATATGAAACACACACACACCCCTACATAATGCAAACTTCTAGTAGGTCAACATTTTACGAAACATAGATATATGTAGAAAATGAAATGGAAAATAAAATTCAACATTTATGGTTTTGCACACTCAAAAAAATAATCTTGCAAAAAGTGTGGCGAGCATGTTCAAAATTTCATAGAAAAACGCCTGACATGTTCAGTAAACTCAGAAACCGAATAGAAACAATGTTGCAGAAGATATTTTTTTATTTTTTTCTGGAATAAAAGTGAATTTAGAATCTTTATTTCTGATGGTAACATATTATAAAGAAAGTCCAAAGAATTCTTCTGGGAAATAGAAAGCCGGTATTTTGGTAACCTAATGAAATTTGCTTGTCTTGTACCGTAGCTATGTATCTGAGATTGTCTAGTCAACCTACTAGTTTGTTCATGTATTTCTCTCAGAGAATGTTCGATATATTTTGACGGAAGCGTGTGAATAGAACAGTGTTATTCGATTTCATATCGAATAGGTTTTCAGATGGACTTCAGGTGTTAATTTTTTGTGCAATTTATCATTGTTCTTTCATCGGGAATTTAGTTGAATAGCAAAGTGAAGTATTTCACAACGGATACTTGAAAGATTAGGAATAGCTAAACTGAAAAATGCATCTCTCACTGTTCTTCATGTGACAGGAGTCCTGTTGAATACTCATATATACTGATTATTAACACCACAGTTTTAAGATGACAAGTCATGAAATTATTTTTATTCAATCAAGATTGAGTCATGTAATATTTGAAAGGAAACAAAATTATTGTACAGGGTGTCCCAAATTCGAGCCTCATCATTGGGATCTCGGAAACCAGAAGAGATACGAGGTAGGTTAAATGGAGGCAAAGTTGTGCAATTTGGTGCTCATTGTAACGCCGCTTTCATATTTGAAAAGTTCCGAATACTTCCGAAGATTTTTGGAAAAAAACAATTATTCGCGATTTCATTTTTATTTTTTTGTGACTCTATTTGAATAGATATAACAAAACAAATTTCACATTCTCATTGCTACCTTTTCTGTTCTACAAGATGGTGTTATCAAATTTTCAAACGGTCGTTTCGTATTTGAGCTGCCATCATCAACTTTGTTTTTTAAATACGGCCCTGGATTTTTTATTATAGATTTTAAAAGTTTCTAATGTCCCAAAACAAATGATGTATCACACTTATTCTAAAAGTTTATATTAATAGCATTTTTCATAAGAACTCACGAGTTAGAGAGAGACAAAAATTAGATTTTTAATAGAGTTAAAACAAACTTTTTTTGCAATGACAAACTGCATAAAACTCAAAAACTAACATAAAAGTGGGAGGTTAATAAATAATATAATTGAAGTGTCATCCCTCAAACTCTAGGCCCTGGGCTATATTTACAAAAATAATTGCATTTTATCAAAGTGGCTGTGCATCGTGCATTCTGGCTATCTTAGTTCATTTGTTAATGTTTAAATTATCCAATATTTTGACAGTTCACTGTTCGTTCACTAATCCTTAACGCTTATTTAACGAAAATGACTTTTTCTAACGAAGAAAAACGAGACATGATAAGGATTTATTATATTTCGAATCGAAATTCAAAAACGGCTTGTGAGCGCTATTTGTTGGAATATCCAGAAAGACGGCAGCCGCATTATAGTTATTTTGCTAATATTGATAATAATTTAGATCAGTACAGAGGTTTTGTTAAGCCAAGGGTTGAATATCGAACACGAATCGATCCAGAAGAGGAACAAATTATCTTGAACACTGTAAGTTTGAAAACTGTTACAAAGTAGAAAGTAAAATGAATAATTTTAAATTATTTTTTAAGGCCAATAATAATCCTCGACCTTCAGTTAGAGTTTTCTCAGAAGATTGATTTGGTATAATTTGTTTTGCAAGCTATTTTGTATAGTAAGATGTTTAATAAATCTATATATACCGCGAATGAGAGTTTGGAGAACTTTAAATAAGCGTGGATATAAACCTTACAAAATCAATCAATCAATCAAAATCAGTCAAACACTAAGACCTGGCGATGCTGAGAGACGATTAGAATTTTGTAACTGGTTACAAAATAAAATTAATGAAAATGATGACTTCCTAAATAAAACTATATGTACAGATGAATGCAGTTTTTCAACAGATGGACTATTTAACAGACATAACGAACACTATTGGTCAGTAGAAAACCCAAGGCAGAATCAAGAAGTAAGACCTCAGGGACGACAATCATTTAACGTATGGGTCGGTATGTGGCACAATAAAATTATCTGCCCGTTTTTTATTCAAGGAAAATTAAATTCCGATAGATATGCAGAAATAATAGGGACCAATATATTGTATTCCTTAATGGAAGAACCTTTGGGCGTATTACGTCAACTATGGTGGCAACAAGACGGTGCACCACCTCATAATGGGAGATGTGTTAAAAATTTATTAAAGGAATTATTCCCTAATAAATGGATAGGAAACCAAGGTCCCGTACGTTGGCCAGCTAGAAGCCCCGACCTAAACCCTCTAGACTACTTTCTTTGGGGATTTCTCAAAAACCGTTTTTATCGAAACATGCCACAAACTCTTGAAGTATTACGACAAGACCTAATAAGGGAGATCAGGGACCATTCAGCGTGCCATCCATAAACTTCACAGACTGACACGAAAATGCATTCAAGCAGGTGGATGACAATTTGAATATTTGCTTTAACTTTCATTGGGTATTAAATTTTATAGTTTTTGTTTGACTTTTTTTGGAATAATTAAAACATCATGCCTATTGTTGAACATCACACATTGTTTTATATCAATTTTTAGGAGCTTCTGAGGTCCTCAAAACAATGATGTATCGTTCTTTTTCGAAAAAATTATTTTAACGATGTCCTGCTAAGATCTTACCAAAAATCTATTCTCTGTCTCTCTCTAACACATGAGTTCTTATGGAAAATACTATTAATATAAACTTTTTGAATAAGTGCGATACATAGTTTGTTTTGGGACATTAGAAGATTTTAAAAATAATAAAAAATCCAGGGCCGTATTTAAAAAAACAAATGATGATGGCAGCTCAAATACGAAACGTCCGTTTGGAAATCTGATAACACCATCTTGTAGAACAGAAAAAGTAGCAATGAGAAGATGAAATTTGTTTTGTTATATCTATTCAAATAGAGTCACAAAAAAATAAAAATGAAATCGAGAATAATCGGTTTTTTCCAAAAATCTTCGGAAGTATTCGGAATTTTTCAAATATGAAAGCGGCGTTTCAATGAGCACCAAATTGCGCAACTTTGCCTCCATTTAACCGACCTCGTATCTCTTCTGGTTTCCGAGATCCCAATGATGAGGCTCGAATTTGGGACAGCCTGTATAGTGTAAATACAAGAACAAATATATACTAGTAGTAATAAGCCCCATTTTTCTCAAAAACTTCTTCAGCTTCTCGCTATTAACCGTTTTTGTCGACCAGCTATTGCCAACAAAGTTCGAATTGTTGAGTGTTTCACATCTGGCGCAAATACTTCAACAATGTCTTTCCCGAACTTCTGAGAATATCCCTGTGCTACTATTTTTTCCTTGTATCTATCGACTTTTCTAGTTTCATCAGATTTCAATTTTAAGATACATTTACATCCCACGACCTACCTTTTTTCAGGAAATTTCACGAGAGAACAAGTTTCATTATTAATCATAGCTTCTATTTCTTCATCCGTTTTTCTGAATTATTTGCTTGCATGGCTTGGTTCTCGAATGAAGTAGTGAAACAAGATTTTTCTGAATATCTTACTGGTGGTTTTCCTTTATCAATTTTTTCAATTCTCCTTGGTGGTGCTTATTCCTCCTTATCATTTTCATCATACAATTCTTCCTTATTAACATTTCTGTATTCAACTTGCATATTTTCGAAATCATATTTAGCACCATTCAAAGAGGAAATGTTTTCATCAATAAAATATTGAACTTGACTTTCAAGAGAATGCATTTGATAGGTGTTTGATTTTTTATTTTATTGATTTAAAGGATTCAAGAAAACGAACGTCCCTACTTGGACCAATTTGATTTGTTTCCACATCAAGAAGTTTGTAGGCTCTGGAATTTTCTTGATAACCTACATAAATTAGTTTTGTAGATTTTTCGTCAAATTTTTGACGTTTTTCTTGAGGTGTAGGAACATATCTGAATTACAGTGACCTACGACCGATAAGTATACCCATGTTTATCAAAGGTGCTGAGAAAATTATGAACCATCAAATAAGATTCCATCTCGAAAAATACACAATTTTACCTGCTGAAAATCAGGTGTTAGGTCTGGATGTAGTTGCACAACGGCATTGCTAAGATGTAGGGAAAACAACAGTTCTCATTCCTTTAGATTATACCAAAGCATTCGACACTATAAACCATGAGTTGATGGTTTCCATTCTGCACTTTGTAGGGTTTTCAAAAGATGCTATAAAACTTATGAGCAATTACTTACAGAATCGATCTCAATATGTGGAAACATCAAGAGAAAATTTCAATTAAGGGGTGCCTCAAGGGTCCATTCTTGGACCTTGCGGACATGTGTTAATGGGAACATTTTTTCTTATTTCGACGTCAGCAATATGCTCTTAAAGTTTCTACATGTACTTGAGAAACACCCTGTACACTCTTAAGTCCCACGTGATGAATTTTGGTAAAAACAAAAAATACATTGAATCTGTTATGTCAGTCAGAATTCAAGACAAACCATTGTATTTCACAAATATTGCTAGGAATTTAGGTTTATTTCAAAAAGCATATTGGTAGTTGGTAGTTGGTAGTCTCTTACTTACTGCTCTTTGAAAATGCTTTATTCGCAACGTCATTTGCTGACACAATCCCTCAAAATATTGTTAACTGATCTGCCTACTTCAATTTCTGTGTATTCTCCATGCTTAGATCAAAGTGATATCAGTCGCATTAAAAAAGTACAAAAATCATGTCTGAGATTTATTTATGGCAAAGGAAAATATGATCCAGTTTCGCATATGTAGAAACCTACAAAATGGTTAAAAATGGAGAATCGTCGAAATCTCCACTTCCTAGTATTGGTACATTCGATTATAATGAAACAATGTCCAGCATATCTATGTTATAAAATTAAATATAGTACCGATATTCATAACCTCAACCTACGTCACAGAGGACATATTTCGCTGCCACCTTATGAAACAACCCTATTTAGGAAAAGTTTTACAAATCATTTCTACAAATTAATCAATGAAGTTCATCCTACATTCCAACAAATGAAACCAATGTTATTTAAGAAGATAATCAAGAAAGGTTTTCAAAACAAATGATGTGTATCTCAATTATCCCACAACTTTTCACTCTTTAAGATATGTTTCACGTGCAAATGATATACGTTAAGATAATCTTCAGCATGTTCACCTGGGTTTGAACTAGAACTTTTCAAAATTGTTTTCAAACCCATTTTGCATTATTATCTTTGTTACCTCTTCAATCATTGTACTTTTCTGTAAAACATGCAAATAAACGTTTTTATTATTATTATTATCATATGCTGAACTGCAAATGAATACAAATTATGTTCTTCAAGTCAGGTTAAAACTTGAAACAACTACTGAATTTCATGGAAAATGAAACAATGCAATCGCGGTGAATCATCACGGTTTCCGTATTGCAAACTCTACTGTCACAGGTATTCACAGTCTCTATGAAAAAAATTTAATTTCCCTAGAGGAAGGCGAAAACGCCGTCAGAGTATTTTGTGATTTCAGCCGTGTTTTAGATTGTGTACAACATGAAATTTTGTTGGATGAATTATTTAGTTACGATATCCGTGGAAAACTTTATGAATGGTTTTCGTCAAATCTCAAAGGAGGTCTCAAGAAAATCAAGATAAACCACGTGGAGAACAATGAAGAAGAGGTTGAAGGGTTGAACTTCCGATGGGAATTGAATTTCCATAGCGCTCATTATTGGGCACTATTTTGTTTACGCTTTACATCAATGAATTACCACTAATCCTACCTAATTCATTTACTTATTGGTATGCAGATGATTCCACGTTATTATTCTATTTCTGCTGTACATCAACGATAGATACTTCTGGACATCTTACATTGTTTGCTGATGATACCACGATTCTCTGTCACAATGAAGATCATGATGCTCTGGTTCGAACTATTCCTGTTGACGTAGAAAAAATCAAAATGTGGTGTGAGGCTGACGTGATCATATTAAATGTCTCTAAAACAAATCTGGCCAGTTTCAATATGGATCTAGAACAAGTACCCTTGGGATCTCAAGTAATTAAAAGCAAGCCCGAAACAAAATTTCTTGGGGTACAAATTGACCACCATCTGAAGTTCGAGGCTCATATAACGGTTCTACAAAAAAAGGTTGTCTTCTGGTTGATGAGTTGTCAATATAATATCTCGCGAACTTGGAATGTCATCTTCCTCATACTACTCATTTATTGAGTCCCACCCACGGTATGCAATTCCATTCTGGAGTTCTTGCAGTCATGTTTTATTCCAAAGTGTTTTCGTCCTCCAGAAACGAGCTCTAAAATTTATCTTCAAAGTGAAGATGCGTGAATCGTGCAGGCCAATTTCCGTCAATAAAAAAATACTGACGCTTTAGGAAATTTTTCATTTTAGAGACAGCTTGCTTGATGCACAAATAAGGGAGAAATTCATTAATTCCAACACGAAGCAGTCTTTCCTTCCTATTCCCACTTCAACTTTCACGAAGCAGTCTTTGATTTATAGAAGCAAGCAAATTTACAATCATTCACCTAATCAAGTCAAAAACATTAGCGACATGAAGTATTTCTGAAAATCAGTTAAAGCACCTCTGATCATGAAATGCTTCTTAAATTTGGGGGAGTATCTTGCATATGCCTTCTAGTCGTTCTATATTTAATATTCTGTATTTGATAATTTATATTGCGATACTATAATATATTTCACATGTTATTTTGTTTGTCCTTTTTGTAACTTTGAAATTTTAATTGGTTTTATCTTTATAGGAGAGTTTCTCAACATGTAAAGAATTGACAGTGTGGTGGTTTTGACTTTTTCGACAAATGTTTTCCATATCTCGCATTTCTGAATTGTACTATTGGCCTAATCTTACACATTCAGTTCATCATTATGTCAGAAAATGTAAAATTTGTGCGGCCAGCAAATCATCCAACCTACCTCAGGTAGGCTTGATGGGTCCTTTCGAAATATTAATCATCCGTTTCAACTCATTTATGCGGATTTTCTTGGTCCAAACCCAAGATCAAAGATGGGCAATCAATATCTTCTGGTTGTGGTAGATTGGCCAAAGCACTTCAAAGGCAATAGTGAAATTTATTGAAAACCATGTTTCCCTTATATTCGGCATTCCACAGAGTTTTTGCCTGTGACAATGGTCCACAATTTACTAGCAAAGAATTTGAAAATCTCATGAAGGAATATTCAGTTCAAAAGATGATGCAAGACCAAATAAATCATACTGAGCAGGTTAACAAAACTATCATAACTGCTATCCGATGTTATGTTCATGAACATCCCAAGACCTGGGATTAGTGTATCTTTAACGTGGCACAGGCTATTCGTCTTGCAAGACATGATGTTATGACTTAATCTCCTGCTTTTCTAGTTTATGCTAGGAACATTCCCGTATCAGTAGAATTCTATGGAAAAATTGCAGAGAATGCAAATAATGTTGCCTCCATTAGTGACAAAATCCATAGCCTTCAGGATTCCCAAGCTTTGCCCCCATTTAACGAAGATGTTAGAAAGAAGCTATGTTCAAAATGCTAAGAGATATAATATGAGGAAACGGTCTCTGAAGTTGCACGTTGGTGACTATGTTTGGAATAAAAATATGTCCTTTCTAAGGCTTCTGATGACTTTTCTGCCAAACTAGCTCCCAAATTCATACCGTGTGTGGTTACTAGAGTAATTTCTCCTTTGGTTTATAATTTGAAAGACAGAGATGGACAAAAATTGGGCGATTGGCATATTAAGGACATATTCAGATCAGAGTAGTGAAGAAGAATCTTCTCTTACTCAGTATCATTTTTACATAGGGCATATGTGTTGGGTGTCCTCGTGTTTTCCTATAGCTCTAGTAGAAGGATCCTACCCAACCAGTAGGGGAGAATTTTGACAATTTTCTAGTGAAATTATAGTTTTTTTTCTGTTTTCCTTCGGATCCTTCATACTGGAGAATTGTATCAATTTCTCCCTACGACAGTAAACATCTATTGTTCATTGTGGCTAGTTTCCACTAGGCTACTCATGATACTACCATATTCTTTGGCACACTACTGAATACCACTGTATGAATTGTACTTTGTAAGTTATTGTTGTAATTGAATATTTTTTGATTCATTCATAAAAATGCTTGGAAGTCAAAGTCAATTTGAATCTTGTATGTATTGCCTTGATTGATCATTGATATTTTTAATGTGTATATATTTTTATCTTTCACCTTGATGTTTTGAGAGTGAGTACATTTCATTATCTTACCCTGGAGTTGGAAAATTACCGACTCATAGATTTAGTAATGAAGAGAGAATCCTCTGGTTAATTTTCTGTAATGGGAATTCGATTGCTCCAATTAGAGTAATCAGATGTCCTTGATTATTAGTCTCTATCAATATCTTTTTCTTACAGTGTTAACATTTCTGAGACTTATTCCGAAAGCTACAGGTCAGCTGATCTTTAGTGTGATCTTTTTTCTGGTTAGTTTCCAACAATTCGATGGAATTCGATTGTTCAGATCCAAATGGGTTCTCTGCCATCTAATCAGGTGACCTTGATCACAGCTCCGCTGACTTTGAGTGTGATTTTTTTGATCAGTTTCCTGCAATGGAATAAAAAACGACTCAGGTCGGGCTCAAGAAACGAAGCTGATAATTGATAATTCACCAAGGCATATTCACTTTGAATATTTTACCAATATATCCAAATGATATTATACCAAAATCGCTCAATGTTTTGAGGACACTATCGCTTCAAGAATATTTCACCAATACTATTTTTGAAATGTCTGAACATTATTGAACCAAAAGCGCAAAATTTCCACATTTTGTTTGTCTCCAATATAATGTTTGAATATTCTGTCACTTTTTTTATAATATTGTACCAATATCGAATATGTTCACATTTTTTTCTGGACAGTATTGCGTTTCATATCGATATTACCATAACCATTATTTTACCAGTATAGGTGAGTTGGAATTTTGATCTCATGTTGAAAACCATTTTGAGTTTAGGTGTTAGAATATTTTTTCATGAAATGAATTGTGTTCAACTCATTGAATAATGAGTGCTATTTTCATGATTTCTGAAAGGGGGACGCTTGGGGGGATGAATTAGATTGCTCTAATTTTTCCCAATACCAATACAAATTTTTAAAAGTTCAGTTTTGCTTTACAGACGTGGCTCATCAAGATATGAAATGGTCGCACTGTATAATTCCCCTTCCCATTTTATGAATAAACGAATTTTCACTGATCCAGAGCAGCTTCCTTACAGAACAAATAATTCGTGATTTGCCTTTTCCAACGAAATTGAAACTCAATTATTCATTTCCCGGTTAAACATTGTAAATTACGAAACTTTCAGAGATCTTATCGCACAGTGGAAATTGAACTAGGAAAATCGATTTTCAATTTAGGTAAAGTTCTCGGGCCATTTAGAATGTACGTTGTCTCTGTAACTAGAATGAAGTTGGGGCAATTTTGCAGATCGGTGTTCCCCGCACATCCCCAAATGTGTGATTATCGACTGAAATTGAGAAATGATTTCTCATTTTTTCAATCAGTTCTCTTCATCCAGAACTTGAGAACCTTGAGTATAGTTAACTCTGATATGATTATTGAATTGGCATACTTCATACTCAAATTATAATACCCTTCATTGAAAACAGTAAATAATATACGGATTTCAGAATTTGAAATATGTTCAAGGTCATATATCATTGATAATTTGATAATTATATTTCTCTCAATTCCTTTATCAATTGACTTGGCCAGTTAACCAGGAGTGAAATCAATATGATACAATAATACACACCCACTATTTTACGATACATATCTGCGAATTCCAATTTTTTGGAATGTTCAACTGATATTTTCTAGAATCTATATTATTTCCATACTGATACAGTATTTTAAAAAATCGTATGTATTTTTCAGTTCAACATTTTTATTTTTCCATGATTTGATTTGCAAAATTCCATCAGATTTATTTTCACACTGTTGGTCACGAGGCAATAGATACAGCTTTGAAAAATCCCGTTTTCTACAGTGTGACACACTTAAGTTGAAGACACCCCTGTATTTTAGTCATTTTTGAAAGCAGAGATTTGATTTACGGTACAGCCGTATACCTTCATGGGCACTTTTTGCAATACTCAGCCCGAGTGACAGCCTTAAACCCAGCCTACTGCGATCCCGCGAAAAGGGCAATTCTCGATATTTTGCGTCGCGTTGGAGATACCGATAAAAGTTATTCGAAAAAGTTGCTTAGAAATCGATTTTGACCCTATATACCGAATTTCAATGCAAAATTCGAATTTTGAATTTTTTTGTAATTTTCATATTAAAGTCCGATTTTCAATTAATGGTTCTGAATAAGAAGCTACGAAAACGATAAATTCGTCATAATGTAGGAATAAGAATGAAAAACCAAATATTCATTATGAAAAAATTAAAATTTTGTTTATTAGTTGTTACTAAAAAGCAACAGAGACGATAAAATCGGTCAAAATTAAATGACAATTAATGAAAAACTATTTATTGAACCGAATTCGAACAGGAAATGAAATAAGCACTAATATTGAAAGTCAGTTCTAAATATTGTCTGTCTCAACTGGCCCGCCCTCAATTCTGATACATTTTTCAATTCTTTTTCTATTATTATTGGCCACTCTCCTAAGTTCTGGAATACTTATTTCATGGCAGGCTTGCCTTATTCTCTCACAAAGTTCTTGCCGATTTCGTGGCCTAGACTTGTAAACCTTATTCTTGACGGTTCCCCAGAAGTAAAAATCCATTGGTGTTATGTCAGGAGAGCGAGGAGGCCTTTGTTTATATGGGCTATTTCTACCAATCCAACGTAATGGAAAATGTTCGTTTAACCACTCTCGAACCATTCAAGAATTATGAACGGAAGCTCTGTCTAGCTGAACGTACATCTCTTGTCGCACATTGAGGGGAAGATTTTCAATGATTTCCCATAATTCATTATCAAAAAAATTCAATAGTCGTTCAGCGTTAATGGTATTATTGAAGAAAAACGGTCCAATTATTCTGTCGCCTAAAATACCACACCATACATTAACTTTTTGAGAGTATTGGTCCTTACAGTTTATAACCCAGTGGGGATTTTCGGTAGACCAGTATCTGCAATTTTGAGCAGATACTATTCCATTGGTAGTGAACATAGCCTCATCAGTGAACAAAATTTGTCTTAGGAAATCTCTATCATTTAAAAAATTTCCTTGGGCCCAATAGCAGTAATCTAATCGTTTATATTCGTCACCTTCTTTCAATGTGTGCAAGAACTTTGGTTTAAAAGGTTGATTTTATGACGAACGAGACATCTTCTGATTTTCTCTCTAATCAAATTTAATAGCTCAGACCTTTCACGCAAACTAATTTTGGGATTGGCACGAACTGAAGCTAAGATATTATCATCATTACGGTACCTTCGATTTCGATGTGGATTGTCAATAGCTGGACGATACTTTAATACACTTCCGGTTTGAGTAAAAAGTTTATTGACGGAGGCTGCCGTTCCATGTCGAATACGATTTTGTTGCGGATGTCTTCTGTTGAATTCATGAGCAACTTGTCTGCTACTTCGAGCACCATCACCAAATAACCTTATTATTTCAATTTTTCTCGTAAATTAAGACGTTCAATGGGCATTTTGTTACTGTTTTTGACGCATTTACTTTCAAACTGACATTTGGTATAACTAGTTCATTTGTTTTCATGACGCTATAGTCCAAATTGAAAACTGTTGAAACACAAAATATGAGACTTCTTTAAAACATTGAGAATGACGATTTTCCATCCAAAATTAGGCAAATGGTATTATTCGCAACCAATCATATTTAACAGAAAATTGAAAAAATCCTCAAAATTAGAGACAGGCTAGTAAAGAAGACTAAATTCGATTAACTTACATTTGATAAAATAATAATTTTCAATTTTATTTATTTCAATACGTTAATTTCATTTTATCATTTCTGTAGCTTCTTATTCAGAATCATTAATTGAAAATCGGATTTTAATATGAAAATTACAAAAAAATTCAAAATTCGAATTTTGCGTTGAAATTTGGTATGTAGTGTCAAAATCGATTTCTAAGAAACTTTTTCGAATAACATTTTTTCGGTTTGTCCAACGCGACGCAAAATATCGAGAATTTGCCCTTTTCGCGGGATCGCAGTAGGCTGGGTTTAAGGCTGTCACTCGGGTTGAGTATTGCGAAAAGTGCGGCCCATGAAGGCCTACGGCTGTACCGAAAATCAAATCTCTGCTTTCAAAAATGACTAAAATACAGGGGTGTCTTCATCTCAAGTGTGTCACACTGTATATAGTAATAATTTGTCATGTAAAAGTATAAGATAAATTCAGTATTTCCACATCTTGATTATTCGCTACATAATTTGTAAAAGCATTTCAATATCTGTAGTGAAATATTAATTTCTTGACACATTGACAATGTGGCAATATCGTACATACAGGGTAAACACGTAGAATTCCACATATAACCAACAGAGGAATGGCAAAGAAAAATTATTTATGAGTTTTTTGTAATCCCATACTGTTATTTTGATTTAAAGGTATTTAGATGATAATTGAAAAGTTAATGTTAACAGACTCCGTCCGTTAAGATTTTTTAACGGCCGGCGGACATTAAGGAATCACTTGTTCGAATATTTTTTTCAAAACTTTATTTTGCTTACAATAACAATAATTATAATAATACTAACTATTTATAAATTTGAAAAGTAATTTGGCAATTGCTATTATTTGAAATTTCTATTCCATCGATGACAGATTTACCGTCTATAGCACCAGTATTTGAATTTGTTGTTGGTGTGGCTTCATAACTATTAAATAGTTGTCTCGTTATCGTAATCCTCTTTGAAACTGAAATTTCAATATACGACAACGCCACCGCAGAGGAGTTCCAACCTCCAAGTTCTTTTACAGATAGTAGATTGCCACCATTTTCTACAAGCATAGTAGCCGAGGATCTGCGAAACGAGTGCCCTGTGTAGAGCTGAGGATTTTCCAATTTTAAGAATGCTGCAATTTTCTTTGGAACAGCTCTAATAGTATGAATGCCCACAACTTGTTTTACACATTTACCATTCCTATGACCAATGAACAATCATCAATTTTCCAAATCAACGAATTTTTGGTATAAACCATAGAAAGCCCTTCTTTGGGAATGACAATACCCTGTTCTTTTTGTTTTTAGTACCTCAATGTAACCAAAACTCTGGTACTGGTGCGTTCAAGTTCGTCACGTCTACAGGCACCAAAATTACCACACATTAATACAACCATTTCAAGCAACCATGTATGAACATCTGCTTCCAACTAAAACTCGGTTACTTCTTCTTCCGACAAAATTTTTGCTTTCTTTGGTGTATATCCATCAGACTTTCGTCTCAAGAAAAAAAATAATTTTCCAAATCTGAAAATACCATTTCTGAAGGTAAAACTCTAATATGGTTTACGATTTAAAATAACTAACCTTAGAATATCAATGTTGTCATAAACTCTCAAAGCAAGTTTCAACGTAGAAATCTTGGTCCACAGCGAGATAGGAGAACAAACCTCTGATTTTCCTTTCGTATAGGCTAATAATACATCTTCATTGACCATCTTTACATTCTTGCATTTACTCCACTCACACAATTCCTTCTCCTTTTGCAGTAAGAAATTATTATTTTTTTCTCTTATTTTCTCGTTTATGGGATTCTAACACATGGATAGGTATAACAATCTAATAGAGAAAAACCAAAGCCATAAGGTTTGCACATTCTTAAAGGGTTGAAATAAGGGCGCGATCTTGTAAAAAAAATAGTTGGTTGCTGATACATTTTCTTGCTTATGGCAATCGACAGAATGAAATTTAATATCATTAGGAACCCGAAAAAAATTTCCCATAAGCCGGTCTGCTGTTGAGGTATATTTTCTGGACGGAAAATTTTGTGAAATTCTGACCACACCACTGAATTCGTGACATTTTCAAATGGTTCATTTGGACATTTCGTCCATCAATAAAAAAGTTATGGGAGAATTAAATTTAAAAAATATGCCGTTTAATCAACCCACCATTTCAATTTGTACTCTATTCCAAAATTCAGAATACACCACTGTACTCAGGGAGTCTCAAAATATCACTCAAATCTATTAATAAGTGATAATAAAAAAAATCATTGAATAAAATGATATTTTCATGAAATTCCATCAATATATTTTTCAAATTTTGTTATCCTGTAATTTTCTTATTTATAAATAGATATTGACGAAATTCTGACCAGTGATATTTCGAGACTTCCTGGTGTATTCCAAATTTTAATTAGAGTTCTGTAATTGAATTGGTGGGTTGATTAAACGGCATATCTTTAAAATTAATTTTCCTTTAACTTTCTTATTGATGGACGAGTTTCAACAAACTTTCAACAAGAACTATTTGAAATTGTCGCGTGGTCGGATTTTTTCAAAAAAATTATTTTAGATTTTTCACCCTGAAAAATGAGAATAGTTGTCCCTGAAAATGAAGAATTGCTCACTAAATCAAGTGTCCTGTTGGACTTTTTGAATGTCTACCAATTGAAAAAAAAAATCATTTCAATCAGTTGAAAAATTAAAGTTTAAAATGAGTGCTTCCATTTTAAATGGGTCATACTGCATAAAATAAATACAATTATTTGAAAATGCTGCTGCAAGACATGAATAAAGATAAAATTGCTCATCTCTTCTATGGGATTTGGCATATGCATTGAAAAATTCATTCTTAGGCCATATGATAAAGCCTAAGTCCTAAATATGATAGTAATATTAAAAACAGATAATTTATTTATTTGAGAAATGCCCACTTTTACTTCAGGCGTATCTCCAAACAGAATCAAACGAACTTCAGTTTCTTAAGAAACACTTTATTCATTCCCACGTAGCAATTTCATAGACAAATGTGAGCAGAAATCATTACGAATACAGGGTTATCCAAAACTGAATGCATGCCCAATTTGGAAAGTATAAAATATGACAGTTCCTGAGCGAGAACGTTTGTAAAATGATCTGTTTCACTAGATACCTTGTTTTTATATTGAAAAAAACTGAAATAATTTATGCTGGGTGATCCATAATTATAGAAAATATTCACAATGAAGTTTAGGTGTACAATCCAGTATTTTTGGGTTGAGTTATAATGTTTGTTTAATTTTTCTAGAATATATAATCATAAACTCCAAAGAATACAGGGTAATTCTGTCATAGAAAAACTGCCAAACCTCATAAAAATTAACAAAAATTACCTTTTTTTGAACGTATTCTGGACTTTAACTCTGTTGAGGTAGAATTTTTCTTCCATACCACTGTATGCAAACACCAATACAGCTGAGAGTTCTTATCCACTTTCTATGACCAAATATTTTTTTATGTAGCTGCCAATATGAAAATGAAAAAATTGAAATTCTGACTGAAATCAAGTGAAAACACACTTTGAACAATCCAACTCTACTAGTAAAAAACACAACAAGAATCCTAACTTGTAGTTCGAAGTTGCCAATGGAAACTGTTTGCGTTTACTTGTTTAATGATCACTGTGGCCAAGATAGGATTGACCAGCAGTGTAGGTATTTTGAAATGGTATTTCGGAGATCATTTCTTGGAGATGGGAAAAGTGGTGAAATATTCGTGATTTATTGGTAATCTTCGGAATAACGTCAGCAATAAACGAAAGTGAATATCGTAAAAGTATCGTTCATTCATATATGAAGGAAACAAAATTCGCATTTCAAATGAAGAAATTGTTTGTCATAGAGGGAAACATTTTCTGCAATAAAAATAAATTTATTCAAAAATTAAGTCCAGAAATTTTGGGTCCAAATTCATAATTTTAAAATTTCGTATCAAATACATTATATTGATGAGGTTTAAAATTGTCACCAGCAGTAAGGAATACCTAGATACACTTTAATTTTCTACAATGTGGGGTATTTTCTGTTCTTAGGGCTCAAAAGTTAAACTTTGATGTCGGATTCTAGTAAAAAAATAACCGTATTGGAAAAAATGACCACATTGACGGTTTCTTGGAATATCTGAAAATATTTGGAACCGCAAAAAATTCTTTTTCGTGCAATCGCACGCGAAGTCAGTATTTCTCAGCGTTCTCAGCACAGTCCGCGAAATTTAATTTCGCTGCCGTTACCCATAGCAACGGCCGCGAAACCAAACGTCACTTTCAAAAATGTTTTCAGACATCGTCTTAACATTCTGTTTGTCACACCAATCTTTAAACTCGCCGTAACATTTTTCGTACTGCCGTTTAGATTTTTCGGATATTAAAACGGAAAGCGCCGAATTTACAACGCTTTTGAGTTCAGGAGGAGTGGAAGGTACTGAAATATCGCTATCAGTATCAGACATTTTGCGTTTTGACAAGAACTGTCAAAATATTTTGTATATATTGAAACATATCATTTCCATCGCACACGGTGATATTGTTAAATAAATTGAACTGCTGTTGATTTTAGAGCAATAATATATTTATTTACAACTATCTATTTTAATAATTTTAACGATTGCACGAAAAATAGTGTGTATGCCATGGCCGCGAAACTTTTTAACGACCTCAAGATTATCTAGCCTCGGCCGCAAGCGGCCTCGGCGATAACTGTTCTTTCGGTACGTTAAAAAGGTATTTCGCGGCCTTAGCATACAAATAACTATTCTTCAATGGATTGGTAAATCTCATCAAGGGTTTTAAACTGAACCCACTAATCCATTAAAAAAATTGGGTGAGTGGCTGTCACTTTGCGGGGGGTGAAGGAGGAGCAATTTTTTATGCCACACAGTGTCTCCCGACATGACATAGGGTTTTTCTTAAAAAATAATAACGTCGAAAATTAATTTATCCATTACTTTAGGTCCTCACTGTATAAAACGTTGTTATCGTGTTTACGACTTATGGCTTTATTTTTCTGGTCTCAAAATCAGTTTTTCTTCCTACATGTCAATTCCCATAAACGAGAAAATGAACAAAAATTCCTATCATTTTTCTAAGCACGAACTAAACTTATGGCTTTTTTGATAACAGATTTTTACATTAACAAATTTTTATTGCACATTATTTTGTTCACGAGAAAGTTTGCCGCTAAACGAAAAAAAAATTCACAAAATTTTCCGTCCGGAAAATTGACCTCAACAGCTTACCGGCTTATGGGATTTTTTTTTTCGGGTTCCTAACAATATCATTCTATCGATTACCATGAGTGAGAAAATACATCAGCAACCAACTCTTTTTTTACAAGATCGCTCCCCTATTTCAACCCTTTAAGTACGAGCAAACCGTATGGCTTTGGTTTTTCACTATTAGATTGTTATACCTATTCATGTGTTAAAATGCCATAAACAAGAAAATGAAGAAAGCAAATTTTTTTCTGCAAAAGGAAAATGAATTTTGTATATGCCTAGCACACGTCCGATCGCTGAATTTTAATTTTTTGGGCTCAACACTGACATAATTTCCACTGGTTGAAATCGTAAAAAATAGAAAATAAGTCAACAAAATCTGCCGTTATCTGACGGTCTAATATCAAAACTGATTGGAGATGGTTGAATTCTGAGGAAGATGTTATTATTACTTACTAACAGATTAATGATGGCTTCTTCGTAATGAATATGTCATTATGTGTATTTGTCGATTTGCATGGAATCTAAAGTCAGTCAACTGTTTCTTGACATCAAATATACTAACGAAAGGTTTGATTTTGTTCCAGATTGAACCTCCGACCAGTGGCGGAGGTGTGACGGCGGGTAGCTGCGGCGGTCAACATGGGAACAGCGGGGGTCATTTGATGGTTGCGAACCCAGCAGCTGAAGAAGGCAGCTCCGATGACGCCAACACGCCGCTGCAATCGCCGAAGTCGCAAAACACCAGCCGAGAAGAAGACGACAGCTCGAATGCGAACGAATCTGACTGTAAAAGTCCGAGTCAAAGGTGAGGTATCAGCTTCATCATTTTACTGAACGCCAAAGCTTAGTTTTGCCCATTCATTAATTAATTTTCAAATCTAATCGGGAAGAATTTCCCAAGCGGTTCAATGAGCACTGTCACCAACATGATGATTTATGAAATATGATTTCGGTGAATTTGCTCGAATTTAGTATACAGGGTGTGTACTAAATGATGTCATTCATTTCAAGTGTCATATTTTGTCAAGTTATGCTTTGTTTTCAAGTAAGGGGGTGTCAAAGTTTCAATAAAAAATCGGTTATTTATTAATTAGTCAAAAGGCTTTTCGCTGAATTCAATAATACCTGATCTGTTTCTTAGCAGTGACAAGGGGCTTTTTTTCTTGAAATTTAATCTCAAATTATTAGTAGCAAAGGGTCACTTGGTTGATATTTAGGGTGAAAATCATTGCATGCCACTGCTTTACTTAAGATTCATATTTTTCGTGAATTTCCCTAATGAATTTATTCCTACCTGAACTCTTTCATTAGTTTCGGCGTTAATATGTCGTTGTGTTCCCGGACCTATTGTTGTTCCTATCAAAACTTATAATTTTTTACATAAAATTAAATAGAAGTTCAAGAAAATATGGAGGATCTGGAAAAAAAGATTATTCACATAAATTTTTGAACTTTGATGATGCGTAACCACCATTTCTACGCCACTGACTTTCATTCGATGAAGTTTAGCTATTTCAGATTGACAGCATTAAAAGAATAGTATATTACGTTACTAGTGTGGAAAGTGACCCATTTCACATGAGTGCGACAATTCCACGAGTGTGAAATGACACTTTCCACACAAGTACTATTTTTCCGATGACCACAGATTAATGCATAATTGCAAGTAAATTAATATAATTTCACTTTATTCTGAGGATTTTACAAAGGAAAGTAATAATTAATCAAGATTACTGCTAGAAATTAGCCTAAAATGAAAATGGGTAACGAAACATGCTCATAAATTCTCAGATATATCAGTGAAATATCAGCATATCACTAACGCACACATTTTCTCAACATCAAATATCTCAAAAACGGTTGATATTTTCAAAAATGAATCAAAATCTATGTTTTCAGTGGCGTGAAAGTTGGGGAGGTCCGATTATATGGTTACCAATACGTGAATATTATCAAAATTTCAAAATGAATCAAATAACATTCTCGAGTCGTTATGGAAAACTTTTTATTACCACTTTCAACACCTTTCTTTTAAAAAACTTTAGAAGACTGCATCACATATTTCTGACAGTTAGTTATTGACAATACAAAATCATTAACCCGAAAGGTAATGACACATCTCCTTGCATAAATATTATCATCAACATGTTGTTTTGAACAATAACTTACACCTGATTTACTTTTGCAGTAAATCAAGATGTGGACCGCCTTAATGATTCTGTTTTATCAGTTGTGTTGGTCACAGGTTACTCGATGTAATTAAATCTCATTTTATTACCGAAAAAAAAGATTTATTTTTAGAAAGATTTATTGTAATTCTCGTTATCGTTTTTTAACAGATGTTTATTTAAAATCTATTGAACCTATTGTGCGGAATCGCATTAACAGTAATGAAACGATCATTTTTCCGAACCTGATATTGCCATTTCAGAATAATCAGTAATTTCAATATTTAAAAATGAAATTCTACACATGCAAACTTGAATTTTGACCGAAAATAGTGGAATTGTATTTTTCCCAAAATTTTGGGACTGAAATCAGCGATTTGAACGTATCCAGGCACTCAAGATTGAAAAATTGATTTCAAAATTGAAAACAAAGTTGGCTACAGAAAGTAACAAGTGATAGATGGTTATATTCAGAATATCATATGGAGACAAAGAAGGGAAAATATCCCGATGGCCTCATGTAAAAATAGAAAGTTTATGTCACTTCTGGTGGAAACAGAAGTTGCATGAACTTGAGTTACTTGTTGAAAAACATACTTTGATGTCTTATGCAGATCTTCCAAATTTCATTCCATTTTATTCAAAAACAAAAAAGTTATAAGTGCGAACCACCGTCCGCGGACACCCGGTATAGTTACATGGTTCAGGCTCAATGCATTCATTCTTTCAATACTACCAGATATGATTCTAGATTTTAGGCAATGGAGTGGTCAACGGGGTAGGCAAATAATGGTGAAAGAACGTTAAGACAAGAACAGGATTGGTGCTAGGACACTAGGAAGAGGGAACTAATTGATATTTCATACATACTGGAGCTCAATTTCAATTCGGTTCACGAGAAGTTGTTGTTTCTCTTGATAGAGTTTCTCTTTCGAAGTACCTAGTTTAAAATTAACAGCTCGCTCAACTATGATATATCATATAAATCATTTTTCGGAATATATTTCATACATAATTTTTCAAGGTGAGTTTTTCCTATACTTTATCCACTGTAACACTGAACTCACGGTTCAACGAGTCCGCTTACGGATACTTCAAAGGAAACAGGTTAATACCTCCCATCCAACAATATATATTTTTGACACTGTATAACGTCACCGAACGTCGTGTCGTAAGCTATAATTATCAGAATTCAGGGATATATCGATTGGTGCCTATTCCTTGCTGATATTATAATGTCAAGTTCCCAAGATTGATGGTCATCGCGAAAACTTGATAAATGGCAATATAGGTGAATGCAGGTATATATACTCATCCAATTTTTCCAATCTTGTTGAAATAAATGGTGTTTTACTCCACTTCTCATCTAAAACTGAAGAGAAGTCTAGTAAAGTTTTTGTGGTACCTCTTCGACCTTCAATTTTTGTTTGGCAGGATAATGGTTGAGGAAATAAAAATTTAAATAGTAATTCATTTTGTATATAGGTAACATCATAATATAACAATACAAAATAACGATAAAATAATATATAACAACACAATTATAATGATATTTCAACAAGTTATGGACTTCACGATTTGATTTACAAATAAACCAGGAACCACAAAGTCAGAGACTGTCCGTGGTGTGAGTTGAATTGAAATAATTATTCAAACCATATGGAAAGTAGATATGACTATAAGTGAGAAGAAAGTGACTGTAGATGTCATAAATAACATTTTGTAATATAACTATATGAATACATATTTTTTTCACATTCGAAAAAAAATTGTTAAAATAAGCGACGTTAGAACAGTGTGAAGAATATGAGATCATAAATAATAAAAATGTAAATAGAAATAGATAATAGATAATAAAAATCATATTTGATCTATAAATTAACATAATCGTCATTCATAAAATCTATTGCAATTCGACAGAAGTTCTACTTTTAATCCACTGTTGCCTCATCTCCTCAAATTCTGTAATATTCTGAGATCACAGTGCATGATTTTTCAAACTAGAAGTTATTGTAACTGGTCTATAATCTTCAAGTCAAGAAAGACACTTCTCATAAATAAGGGAAGAACCTCATCAACCTCAGTCAAAACCGTATTTGACTGAAGTCCAAAATTTCTCGTCTTGCGACATATTTATAACATAGTTATCGCTATAATCAGAAACGATCGCTATATACGTGCAGAAACGGTAAAACGTTCCCCGCCTAATGGCTTATAAAGATGGATAGCACGTACTCTCCTGGCATGACGGTATCTGAAGAACTGCTGCAGTTACTTGATACTGAGAATATCTCATTCAGTTCTCTATAAGTTGGCGCAAAACAGGAGAAAACCCGTGGGAAGATGGAATGAAATTAACAAAAACGAAAAAGAAAGAATCGAATATATCTCCGAGCAGCTCTTAAAGGAGAACTCTCTATTGTACTATATCTTGGATATAGCTACGATGTGTATTTTTGACATTGAATGGGATAACGTAAAGGAAAAATTGCTTGCAATTTACCTTTATGAATTTATTCATCGTATTCAGTTGATGTGTTTTTTTTTAAACATAAGTGTATCCAATGAATGTGTGGATCATGAAGTAGGCCGCCAATAAAGCTATATTTATTTATTTTGCGAGTTGGCTTTCTTGGGTTTTGGATTCGTAGATTGAAAATCAAACTTTTCTTTCTTCAGACATCGCCCTTGGTCAAGGGCTTCATCGGTATTTTATTTAAATAAGTTTAACTGGTTTGAGCTGAAAATAATGATAGTTCTTATAATGTTCATTGTTTTGTTAGTTGGTTTTTCATTACAAACATTATTAACGAAACAATGAACATTATTAGAACTATTATTATTTTCAGCTCAAACTATGTCACAGCAGGCAAAAGTAAAGAAGAAAGCCGAGTAGTTGCTGATAGTCAGACGGGCACACGGGAAAACATGGGGGCAAAATCCAAAAACGATGTGGATATACAACATTGTGGTGAAACCCATGATCACATATGCATCTTTGGTATGGTGAACAAAGACAGCACAAAAAATAGCCGCGGCTGAGTTGAGCAAGGTACAAAGACTTGTATGCCTTAGCATAACGGGAGCTATGAAAACAACACCAACATTAGCCATGGAAGCACTGTTGAACCTCCCACCGATTGATATAACAATTATGGGAGAGGCAAGAATGGGACTTCTAAGGCAACAAAACTCGAGCAGTAGATCGGATCAGAACAAGATAAAGGATATAGTGGGAGGCAACATTCTTGAAATGGAACCAACGGACCACATGACTCCTAGATACTTCTTGAACATTAACTTCAAGGTTATCATACAAGATCGAAGGGAATGGTCAGATGACAACATCAGGAGCAAACCTGGAGAGGGGATCTGGTATACGGACGGATCCAAAACCAGCGAAGGAACTGATGCTGGAATATACAGTGAGGGGAGAAACTCCCAAATAAGCGTCTCACTAGGAACAAACACCTCCGTATTCCAGGCAGAGATGTACGCTATCTTGCAATGCACAAGAGGAATCAATATGAGAAAAATGCGTAATGCAAGGATCAGAATATGCTCAGACAGCCAGGCATCACTGAAAGCTCATATGATCCCGAAGGAGTCTTCGAAACTGGTATGGGAATGCCGAGAAGAACTCAGTGTCCTCTCAGAACACAACAAAACAACTTTGATGTGGGTTCCGTGATACTGTGGCATCGAAGGCAATGAAAAAGCTGATGAACTAGCCAGAAACAGTTCATCAACTTCTTATATTGGCCCAGAACCCGCACTCGGGAATACTAAATCCGACATTCGAGGATGCATTCGGGACTGGATCAAACGAAAACAAAGGGAGAGGTGGAATGAAGCTCTCTCATGCACCACGAGAAAACATACATTGAAGAACCGTCAAAACACAAAACTGAAGAGCTACTCAAGCTGAGCAGGAATCAAGTTAGAACGATAACGGGCCTTCCCACTGCTCACAGCCCAATGAGGAAACACCTGTACAAAATGGGGCTGTACAACGGAAAACTTTCCTGCAGACAATGTGGTGTAGGGACAGAAACAGCCAAACACGTAAAGTCAGAATGCGAGGCATTAGACCGCAAGAGAAAGGCAATATTCGGGAAACCCAGGCTATTTCCCGAATAAGTCAACAGTCAACCGGTGAAGAACCTGTACAGACTGGAACAGGGGACTAGACTTACGGAGTGGGTGCTGTAAAACTAATTGGAATGCACAAAAAGCCCATGAGGCTGAGGACCAGCATCCGAATTTAAATAAAATACTGATACTCCAAGGGCCAAACGTTTCTGTCTGATTAAAGGAAGAAAAATTTTAATTTTGGTCTACGAATCCAAAACTCAAAAAACTTGCAAAATATATAATAGGGTTCAAGAAACCTCAAGAAAGTGAGAAAACAAAATATATATTTTTACTTCCATATAGCTAGAGAGCTGCCGATATGATATACTCACAGGTGAGAAAATCGTCTGCTGGGCATGAAATATTATTCTTGGAGTTGCCCCAAGTCGCCTGGATGTAGTTGTAAAATTTCTCCAGGTCAAGGTCAAGGAGGAGGGGGGGGGGGTGGAAAACCAGTCAGTTTATGACCATTTGCTGGTTTCACATTTCGCATGTATTGATATCTAGTTAGCCTAGACCAGTACCCTGCATAAACAAAATATTGCGTTACCATAGCAACGAACAATAACTTGTTAGAAGTGTTCGTGTAAAGTTTGAAGTCAAAAAAGTAAACCAGAGTTACGTAATAAAAAAGAAAAAATATGTCGACCGAAATTATGCAAATCGAAAAATTGAAGAAATCGAGCCTTCATCAAGTACCTGTATTTAAAAGGATTAAGAAGCAAGCAGATTTACGAAGATATGCTTAATACCCTTGGTGGTCAATGTCCTTCGTATGCGACCGGGAAAAATTGGACTGCAAGCTTCAAAAGAGGTAAATTTTCCATTGAAGATGATGACCGATCGGGAAGGCCAGTTTCTGTGTCAGTCCCCGAAAATATCGATGCAGTTCATGACGTGATTTTAACAGACCGTCGAATTGGTCTAAAATGTATATCTGAAGCACTGAATATTTCATACGAACGCGTTCATCATATAGTTCACGTCAATTTGGACATGAGAAAAATTGCTGCAAAATGGATCCCCAAATGTTTGAATGTTGACCAAAAGCGTGCAAGGGTAGTAGCATCGCGTTCGATCTGTGCTCGATTTGAAAACGATGTAGACTTCTCAAACCGAATTGTTACTATGGATAAAACTTGGATACATTTCTACGATCCAGAAACAAAGCAACAATCGATGGAATGGCGGCACTCCGGTTCTCCAAGACCTAAGAAGTTTCGTGTCCAAAAATCTGATGGAAAAGTTCTTGCTTCAGTTTTTTGGGATTGCCATGGAGTAATCATGATTGATTTCTTGGATAAGGGTAGAACAATAACTGGAGATTACTATTCGACATTACTGACTACTCTACGGGAAAAAATAAAGAGAAAAGACGCGGAAAGCTATCCAAAGGTGTTTTGTTTTTGCAGGACAACGCCCCTGCACACAAATCTCATGTTGCCATGCAAAAAATTCGTGATTTAGGGTTTGAATTACTAGAACACCCCCCCTTATTCACCAGATTTGGCTCCGTCCGACTATCATCTCTTTCCTAAAAGCTGTGGAGGTCTGGTTTGCAGAGCATGAAGAAACATTTTTTTTAAAGGTCTCTAGACGTTGCTGGTTCGCTGTAATAAATGTATCCAATTAAGAGGAGAATATGTTGAGTAATAAAATATTTGACATTGAAATTTTGTTTGGTTCTATAGTAGGCTAAGAATTTTTCAATATATCCTTCTGTCAAGTTTGACCCGCGAACGAGGTCAAGATTCAGAGTTATGCCAAAGAAAACCGCGCCTGACGTATTTTTGGCATTATTCTGGATCTTGACCTCGTTCGCGGTTCTAACTTGGCAGAAGGTATGCTCAGTGCCATAACTACCGGAATGTGAAACCAGCAGACGGTCACAAACTGCTGGTTTCCAAACGACCCTTCCCACTCATACGAAGGACATTGACCACCAAGGGTATTAAGCATATCTTCGTAAATCTGCTTGCTTCTTAATCCTTTTAAATACAGGTACTTGATGAAGGCTCGATTTCTTCAATTTTTCGATTTGCATAATTTCGGCCGACATATTTTTTCTTTTTTATTACGTAACTCTGGTTTACTTTTTTGACTTCAAACTTTACACAACACTTCTAACAAGTTATGGTAACGCAATATTTTGTTTATGCAGGGTACTGGTCTAGGCTAACTAGATATCAATACATCCGAAATGTGAAACCAGCAAATGGTCATAAACTGACTGGTTTTCAAACGCCCCCCCTCCTCCTTGACCTTGACCTGGAGAAATTTGACAACTACATCCAGGCGACTTGAGGAAACTCCAACAGCCGTATGCATAATCAATCGCCAGCGACTCGCCAGAGTTTCGCCGTTCGCTACACAAGGATTATAATGCATAGTCGATCTACAAAAAAGTGACAACTACGCGATAAGTCACATTTTGGCGAAACGCTGGCGATGTACCACATTTCTGAAGGTCGACTGTGCATTATAGTTCTTGTGTAGCGAGTGGCGAAACTCCGGCGAGTCGCTGGAATTGACTATGCATACGGCTGCAAGAATAATATTTCATGCCCAGCAGGCGGTTTTTTTACCTGTCAGTATATCATATATGGGCAGCTCTCTAATATAATTCTTTTCAAGCTCAGTAATCATGACGTTTGCGTTACCTGATCATAATTATCTAAATAAAATCGTTGTGTTAAATTTAAGAATGGAATTGTTCAAGAAATACGTTTTACTCAAGTTTTGCAAAGAGGTCAGTGAAATTAAAATGTATCATCGAAACTTTATATTTTCAACGTATTTATTACAAGAATGAACTGGTCAGAAATTTATCTCTGCAGACAATAGCTATTTGTATATTTAGAGCGCAAAGAGAGTTACCGCGCGACGCAAAGCGAAGCACGGTAATCTTTGAAGAGCGGCAATGATACTTTATGCTCGTAGTGCACACATGATATTTTCTACAAACGCAGCTCTTAGATATAAAAACTTCATTTAACATAAAGGTACATATTACCTATGAGAAAATTTACACTCAATAGTAATCCCAAATGGGTAAGCTATCCAAATATCCCATAATTCACATCTCTAACAAAAGTAAAAAAGAGAAATAACTGGCCTAAAAGAAAACAAAAATATTATGAATTTTGAGATCGAACTCACGCCGAGATCGAATCCAGATTGGTAGTCAGAATCTCTAACCTTGACACCAACGCAGTTCCTTAGAAAGTTTAGAATTTATCGTCTTTACTTTCCATCATAAAAGAATAGGTTCGTTTCCAACAATAGCTAGGAAGATCGAGCGTTTTTTCAATATCTTCTCGGAAAAAGTTAACTTTGCGTTGAGATCTGAACGCGTCAAAGGCTACTTTGGTAAGCGGTAGTAGAAAAAGATTTTTTCCAAGTACGACATATATTTTATGAAATAGACAATTTATAAATATTAGTGAATGTTTGCCTCTTTAGTCTTTATTCTACAGGGTGACACAGGGTTGAACCGCCAAACGTTCAGTAGCAGTTTTTCAGGTAAAAAGAAAACTTTTTTTCCCATAAGAACGTGTTCTAGCTTGCTTCTTTTTCGAAATACAGAGTGTTCAACAATTTTAGAAAAAATCAGTTTTTTTTTAATTATTTAAAAACCTTTTTGCTGATTTTGAAAAAAACTGGCATGCTTATTTGCGGTAATAGGGGTCTTTTTTTAAACTACTCATTACGGAAATTTCAATCACAGTGGCGTCCCATAGGGTAATATTTATTGATATTGGGATAAATTATTGTACTCCACTGTGTTTTCGTATGTTTAATTTTGATTTGTTTAGGATTGAGCAATTAGAAATACAATTTTTTCGTTTGTTTAATTTTTTTCGAATCTCACTTCAATTTTGAGAAACAATTTAAAAACCGTTTCCTTGCATGTACAACGAAAAAAGTATCTAAGTAATTGATAATAGGACAAATTTATTCAATTTCAATTTTTAGGAAACGGAAATATAAAAATTCACAATACCGCTCAAAATAACCAACTTTTTTTCAATGCAAAGTTTGCACTTGCGAACGACAGATTCTTCAGCTGCACAGTATGATCTCTGGTGCTGCTTGAAACATTCTTTCCCAGAAAGAACCTTCTTTTCCTTTGGTTTTCATTGCATCCTATACAAAAATCCATAGGGGTGAAGTCAGGAGAGCTCGCAGGTCTTGAAACTTTGACACCCTGTATCTCGAAAACGAAGCAAGTTACGACACATCATTATAAAAAACAAAAATCTTATTTTTGCCTAAAACACCGATCCTGAACGATAGACGGTTTAACCCTGGGCCACCTTGTATATTGAAAAAAGAACACTCGGTTTAGGAATTTCAACAACATGTAGACACTTTAGTTAAAAATATCTGTTTGTTTTAAATTATAAGAACTAAGGCAGTAAGTAATAAAATGTTATTTTTTTATTATTATTATTATTACTTTGAAATTTCAAATTGTTAATGAAGAATTTTTACTTATTAACTATGATGATATAAATTAAGGTAAATATAAGTATCATTTCGTTTATAGATTTACCAGTGTGGTTTCATGTACCATACCCCAAAGAGAAGAAGAATTTCCGTAGTATTTTTTATTTGCTATGGTGTGAAATTTTCAGCATTATTTCATGAGTCCTTGTGAGTCATTAGATCACAGTATCAAAGGCTTTCGAAAATAAGAAAGTAATGATCCAATATATTGCTATTATTGTTACATAGGGTCTTGTGACCTTAGCCACAAATATTTGGTTTGATTTCTATTACTCACTCCTTGTATTTCTATTTTTTACCTACAGCAACTGCGGTTGCCGTTCGATCTGGGTGTCAAAAACCTTCGTTTGTTATTTCATAACGGATCAAAAATAAAAGCAATGCATGTTGTACTTTTGTAGCGTAAATTCTCCTATTATTAAAACTGGTACGAGAATAATAGCCCTTATCTATAAAATGGCTGATAGACAGTCTCCCAGTCTTTGATCCCACTTTTGTATATACTACCAATCTATTTTTAGAATTTAGCAATAGAATCTTTTCAGAAGTTTCAATTCCAAGGCGACCAATGACAGAAGAAAATCGGAACCGGCAAAGTCTGCAACGCAAAGTTGGAAAAATTTACGGGCCGTCATGGCCTACTACCATTCGCTGCGAAAAATCAAGAGGTTTTGAAAAACTCATAACTTTTGTAATTCTATTCTTATAATTCTACAGTTTTTGCCCCTCGTATAAGATTACTATACTGAACGTGTAATTGGTTGTTTTTTGGTGGTCTCAACTTCAAGTTTCTATATGCGTAGACTATTTACCTAAACTCATATTTTATTTCTTTTTGGTGTACTTATTTTTCAAATCGCCATGGACAAAGTGATACGACATCGACTCAGATTCGATATGAATAATCAATAATGCTGAGTGAGGTTGATCATTTAATATTCCTAGATTCTAGAATAGGATTTTTTCAGAGGTGTCGATCACCTTCTATCCAATAGCCCTACGAGCTGGAATATGGAAAAGCAAAAACTTGTCAGAAAATAACCACCTTCCTGGGAACAATCAAGATGGACCCTTAATTACATCTGACAGATACTTGTGCGACCTTTCTACCACACTGTTTCTGCCGCGAATACAGCGACCTGCAGATTTTGACAAATGGGAAAAACATTATTATTTAACATTTCTCAGCAAATTCTATTCTTTGTAAAAGTGGCCTACATCCTACTATAGTCAAATTGAAAAATCCATATTTCAATTATCTCTTTTCGTATACGAGGAAGGTAAAATAATGAAGGTGGCTCAGTAGTGAACTTACATTGAAAAAAAAAAAACTTAAAAGTTACTTGAAGCAGTGACTTATAATATAGAGAATGTTCCTAAATTGAAGCAACAGCTTCCTATTTCAGAATGGTATATTCTGTAACAAGGTTAAAATGAATATTCGATGCGAGTGGAAAGTTCCGAGCGCGAGCCTAAGGTGAGCGTGAGGAACCACGAGCATCACGAATTTTCATTCTAACCGAGTAGCAGACTATACTTTCTCCACGATCAAAGATAGGAAACGTGACAGCAATAATTTTGACACTCAAATTTTGCCACTACGATGACAATAAACTGCGTCAAGGCTAATGTTATTATTGCTAACCAGTGTGAGAATATTATTCTATCACAAGAGAGAGAATGTAAATACATTTAAATTGCATGGGGGCAGAGGTGTTGCAGAATATTTCTTCAATCTCAAGAGAGAGAATTCCAGCATTCTGTAATCAAATTTGATTTCATAATTGGCAAATTCTGTGATGATCGTGGAGAAACAAGTTTCCACTGATTTTTTTCTTTTTTAATGTCACCACACTATGTGTTATGAGAAATATTATCTAAACGACCAGATCAAGTTGAGTTTTGCCCAACTGTCATCTAGAAAATTGCATTGATCGAACTTAGTTCTGATGAAACCTCAGTTCTTGTGGCCATTGAGAAAAAACAGGTATTTTCCATTAACAGCTACAACAAATGACATCTGCAATTGAGAAACATTTGAAAGCAATTCAACTGTGTTGCAACCAACGTCGAAACAGGTGTCCCCAATAAATATAGCTATAAATGGTGATTTATTTTCAAAACGAAGCCACAGAGTGAAGCGGAAATTGATGTAATTGTTATATATTGGCTTTGTAGAACATTGGTCAACTAGTGAACACTATCTATGTTGACATTTGATTTGTGTTTTTTGTTATAATAGCTGCACTCCTTAATCTCCAAGAAAAAATTGAAATTGTCTCAATACACTGCGACATCTATCGAACTTTTCACGAAACTCCAAATACGTCACGGAGCTGAAGTGGTTCAGATTCTACTTTTATTCAAACTGTGGGACCCGGAACTCCCTTGTTCGCACAAGCTCTGCTTTTGAGGGGTTTTCTCCGAAAACCTGGGAGTTTCGTAAACACAAATTTTAAAGTTTTTTTTAAAATTCAGGTGGATGTTTCTATTCTGCAACAGTGACAAAAATTGTAAAAAATTCAAGGAGTATGGATCAATTGGGAACAAACATAAAATAACACACCAAGGAAATGTTACCGTAGATGAAGACGTTGCCCTGAATACTGTTTTATCTGTTTTTGGATGATCCAAGAATTCCGTTATCTCAAAGACAAAAATATATTGGCTTCTCCAAACGGTCAATAAAAATAGTATCGAAAGCGAACAAATTCAGTCCATACAGAACAAAATTCATTCACGCACTCAAAGAAAGAGACTTTGATGAACGCTTGAATTTTCCTTTATGGATTCAAGGCGAAGTTGAAGAAGATAACCATTACTCCAAAAAAATGATGTACTCCGATAAAGCTACTTTCACATCGAATGGTGTGGGCTCATAAAGTTGTGGATTATGGCAGATGAAAATCCACATTTCAGAAACAAATGTAACAATCAATATAACTTCAAAATAAACGTCTGGTGTTGAATTTTGTAAGATGAATTTGTGGGACCGGTATTTTTTCGACAAAATTTTAATTCAGAATGGTATTTAGTAATGTTACAAACGTTTTCATCGCATTATCTTTACATTCTCCCATTACATGTCTTTTCAACAGGATGGTGCAACAATCCATACTCGACTCAAGAGGTGAGAGTGTGGCTGAATACGAAATTCTCAAATAAGTGGATAGGGCGATCCGTAGCCTGCTAGATCTGCAGACCTGACTCCTATGTTTTTTTTTTGTGGGGATACCTCAAGAAAAAGTCTATAGACAACGGCCATTTAGAGACATGAACCATTTGGAAGATACATTACGAAAGTGCTGTTTAATGATCAACCCTTAAATGTTCAGAAATGTACGTACGCAACGAAATGCATAGAAGAACCTAGGTGCATTCAAAATGAAGGAAGACACATCAACTAATACAGTAGGAGTTTTTTTTATACTATTATTCATATGGAGTTTTCCAATTTCACTAAAGAAGAAAAACTGTCAGAAACAAAAAACTGCACTTATAGAAATTTAAATTTATTCCTGGATTATTCGACCATTTTACAATAACTATTTTCTATTGGGTAATCACTTTGTTCATGGTGGTATTATAGGTTGTATTTTGCATGAAGGAGGGCAAGTAGATTTAGAATAGAATAGATCTTATATCCAATTTTCATATTGTGTCTGTATGTATAAGAAAGAGTATGTTCACTGTGAGGTCACTGGGCCTCTTTGTAACCATAGTAGACCAGTGCTGATAGATGCCAAAAAAATATAAAAGCTGAAGAAAAAAATTTACAGTATGAGACCTACTGGAAGGGGAGCGAAATATTGTTCGAATGACGGGAAAAATTAATTGGAGTCGACAAAATGGAGAAGGGTGGAACGGGGTGAAAATTTAGGGGTTGAAAGCTTTATTTCACGGTTTTTTGCGATTCACAACGAAAGTTGACCTCCTATCGAAAAAAACTTGTTGAGCAAAGTTGGTGATAATGGAAAGATCTACAACTATTGTGATCATCATTTTCACACATCACCCCAAATTTTCCGGGAAAATTGAAAAAACCGACTTTCAGTTCAAAATTTTTTTCATTCGCAATTTTTTTTTTTCAATTTCAATTTATTTCAAGAAAGCTGTAATTTTTTTAGCAAAATACACATTAATCCTTTTGTTTTCGACAAATTCCGAAAAAACGAACTCATTTTCTAAAAAGTTTCACCGCTTAAGTCCGTCTTTTGAAGCTTGCCAGCAGCCATTTTTCCCGTTGAAGCGTATACTTTCAGAATATGTAACGAAAGAGTAGCACTACGATGGAATTTTTTTCCAGGAAACGAGAAAAAATAAAAAAATAGATTTTCAAAAATCAATTGTTTACTCACACGGAGAGGAAAAAATCCTTTTTCATGAATTTAGATGTTGAATGGATGAAACTCAACTAATCGCATAATGGTACTATGACCAATGCCCCAGAATTAAGATTGAGATGGATTTGGTTATCGATTCATTCGTTGCAGTCATTAGTTATTGACTGCTAGACCTACCCTATTCTGATGAGGGGCAACACCCCGAAATCGATATATAGGTAGTCCGAATGTTTTGATGAACATTTCCATGCAACAAGCAATTGCAGAGATAACCTTGTAGGAACTCTGCACGGGAATTTCATCAGATGTAATTCAATGTTCGTCGTGGCATTAGCCATGAAAGTAGTTGTTTTCTGATGGATTTTCGACCCAACGTTTCCTATCGTATAGGATATTAGCAATGAGCAGTCGTCCGGACATCGCCTCAAGTCATATGCTCATTGTTTGTGAACTACAGTTTTCTTCTCCCTTGAGATATAATGTTAAAGGTAGCAAAGATAATGATAACTTACCAAGCATGGTATAGTAATTACATGAAAGAAATGTATTTTTTATTTTAATAATAAAGCACGAAATCTATCTAATAATCAACAAACATGTACATACTTCTGTTATGATTTAAAGAGTAAAATTTAGTAAAAAGACCAAGATAAATCGAAGGATCTCCACCCTGGAGAGCAACTTAGTGAAAGTATTAGAAATTTAAGGAATTGAAAAATGTAATGCCATCAAAATTGATCAGGGAAATTTTACTCTTTGAGTCATCACAAAAGTATGTACATGTTTGTTGTGTCTTATCCCCTAGTACTGATCTGTGATCCATGACTTGACAGCTGATTTGCATAATATATCAATTGTCTTTCCATGAAAATGTGATAATTTTTTCGGAATATTCGAAAAAAAATAAGAAAAATGTGTATTTCGCTGCAAAAAAATAAAAGCTCTCTTGAAACATAATGAGCTATATTTTCACCAAAGGACCCCGCACTAATCTTATGGAAAACCGGTTTCGGTAAAAATCGCTGAAATTTCAATACGATAGGGTAATTCGAGGATAGATGGCTCAGGTTTTGAAATTTCATGTTAGCATGTTCAAACATTGAATTGGAGTTGCTGTTAATTTATATAACGAATCTTTATTGAGTTTAGGGAAATGTCCTAAACACTAAAATTCATAAAAATATTAAAGTTATGTTTCATAAAAAAATTAAAATAGTTAACAAAAACCATCTCCCCCACAGTGCTGAGGTGAGATGACGCAACTGATAACAAAAGATATTTTGGCCAAAATTTCACTTTGTTTTTCATACAACAACACCACAGTCATGGCAAAAGTTAACAAACTTGGAGCAAGACTCGTGAAACCATCTGGATCAACGTAAGCAATTTATCCAGTCGTCAGATTTTGTGGTACAAACTGACAGCCTCGGGTTTCTCTGCAGAAATAACTTAAGCCATGGAAAACCAGGCAATCGTGATTCCTTATTAAAAGTTAAAACGATGTTTAATGCCCAGCTGTTCGGCCAATTTGAAAGCCATACTTCGCACGTCAGTTCGAGTTGGAGCAAAACCGTTTTATGGGAAGTTTTGGGATATGTTGGGCCAATTTTGCCTCAGCAGCTTCACCTAATGTGGAGGAGGGTCCAAGAGGACCTTTTTTGCATTTTTTCTCAGATTTCTTCTTCGTAGAGTGGTTGCCGGTACCCCAAAGTTTCGAGCAGCATCATTCACTCCCATTATATTTTTATTAACGGCTTCAATGGCTGCGGTTAATTGTTGTTCGGTCCAACTAGCCCTGGAAAAACTTCCAGTGCGTTCGTATATTGTAGGCATACTGGAAAAAAACAGAAATTTTAATGAGCCATCTCACCTCAAAAATATGTTAGCCATCTATCCTCGTTGTGAGAGGAGGGATGGCGCACATCACAAACCAAATACGTTTTGAAATATGCGGAATTTTAATGTTATGCAAAAAAACTTGAATATTTTTACTTACCTGAAACGATTAAGTGAATAAAATTTTAAATAATTTAAAGTTCACTAGCGCAAAAACAATTTCGTAAAAATATATTTGACCCCACCAGATCACGTATAAAAATATCTTTCAATAGGCCTTTAACCGGTAAATTCAAACTTTACAGCAGCTTGTTTACAATGAACTGAAGTACATCAGATCGCAACCGTTCATCTTCGACACTAGCGGTGGCGCTGTAAAACCATTGCGCCATCTCACCTTCTGCGCCCTATCCTCGAGTTACAGTCCATGCCATCCTGAACGAAAGTTACCATTGCGCCAACTCTCTGAATGCCGGCGTTTGGATTCTACAGGGGGTCAACTTTGATATTTGGACGATTTTTCAAAAAATCCGGAATTTCATTTTCATTGTATCAATCGTAATTTTTATAATGTGCATCAAAAAGTTCAAATGACAAAAGTTTCTATAATCAAAACTGGCGTGTATACAGAGGGTTAAACTTTGTTTTTGGTAATTTTTTCGAACTTTTTTCGAATATGCAATTCATGTTACTTACAGTACATGAGAGGGCGATCATATTTTGCATTTGAACCAACCATCCAACTTTAAGTATTTGGATGATACAGCTTCCACCAATACATTTCGCTAATTTTTTGAAACTATGTAGCTGATATGTTCACAAATGTGTCAACGTCTGTGCTCATTAATCTGAATCTATATAAAGTTGCGGCGATGGTCCAAAGAATATGGAGAAGGGATGTTTCGGAATAATTTTGAAATGATTTCTAAAATCATCCGTGAATTTTTTAATTTTCTGTCATAATGTAGATGAGTCATTCCTGATAAAAAGTTCCTCGCGAATGCCCCACGGCTTGAATTATCGATTTCTCGAATAATCAATAATTCCTTTGTAACGAAAAATAATATTGTTTCCTAGACAAACTTCGAAACATTTCAATGGCAAAATATCTGAAATGAGAATTCATGAATGATAGAATTTAATTCTCCGTTACAAAGGAATTATTGATTATTCGAGAAATCGATGAAATATTATATACTTCAAACTATGGCATTCGCGAGGTAGGCACTATGGAACTTTTTGATCTAGAATGACTCATCTACATTATGTCAAAAAATAATAAAAATTCACGGATGATTTAAGAAAATCGGGTTTTCCGATTTTACCGAGAAATTTGAGGTTATGTGGAAAAATATTTGGGAAAAAAGTTGTGGATCTTTTTATTATCAACAACTTTTCCTTTATACTTTTTTTGATAGAAAGTCAACTTTCGTTGCAATTGGCGAAAAACCGTGAATACCTACTTTCAACCCCTAAAAGTTCATGCCGTTCCACCCTCCTCCATTCTGTCGACTCCAATTCATGTTTCCCATTATTTAAACAATATATCGCTCCAATTTCAGTAGGTCTCAAGGTGTTAAATTTTCTTCATCTCAAAAATGCGTCAGCATTGGTCTATAGTTGTCTTGAATGGACATAATTTAGGAATAGGTAGCAGAATAGAATTCTGTCTGTATGTCAGTAATGCAAAATACAACTCGAATCTATATTTTTTTACAGTCGAGACACTTCTCTAGAAATCTGACTCAATTATTAGGTACTTTTAGACTCTGTCTTATTTGTAAATGTTTCTCTTTTGTTAGGTTATTGATCTGAGATGGATGTTTTCGTGAAGTGATATTATGCATTGTGCAGTCCACTCCTGATATTTTTGAATTTAATGGATTTTTTCTTTTTGCAGAACCAAATCGAATCAAAGGTGGATGAAACTCCGGACTACTGTACAGATATCTTCAGCAATATCAGCAAAGGTGAGAATTAAGAATCGAATTGAAAGAGAAAAAGATATAGACCAAGGTATTGAGGTATTTTCCCACACAAAATATAAGACGCAAATGACCTATTTTTCTAAGACAGTTCCTTAATGAAAACCCAAGTTGTCGCCCGAGCAAAATCGCTTCGTGGATTATTTAAAACAAGCAATAGTGCAAAAAATAACAACTTTTTGTTTTTTTGTGAATATCTCAAAGATTATTCAAGGAATCGTTTCAAAACTTTTTTAGAGATAATTAAAACCTACAAAATGGATTTTCATTCAACCTGATCGGTGCATTTTCCACTGAGAAAATACGGGAAAACCTCGAAAAAGAGACAATTTAATTTTTAACTTTTAATGATTTTAAATCTGAAGCTGAACAAACAATATTGCGGAAATTGATAGACAATAATATTATGTTCAACTGTGCGCAAGATGTTTTCTGTAAGTTGAGCAGATTTAAGGAAAATCGTCGTATTCAAATTCTGTAAATGGCATCTGGAACTAGAGATTGATATTAACAATTTGTTCATATTGGATTTTCACCTGAGAGGTGGGAAATGTCACTGAAAGTTGATCAAAATGTTTCAAAGTGCGTCCGAAGTCACCCGAAGTCGCACTGAAGTTAAAGTTACGTTAGGCCCCAAGCAGTTTTTGGTCCGTTGAAGCCTCTCCGTTGTTGGTGAGAACAGTTGAATTGATTTCACTCATACATATCCATAACACCCACGAATAAAGATAATCGATATTACTATACAGTGTGTCCAAGATAAGAATGAACAGCATGGGGATATCGGAAACGGTAAGAGATACGGGGTCGAATAAATTAGAGAAAAGGAACTCATTTATGTGCCCAACAATATGCCATTTAGAAAGTTTTAATATTCCGAGTAGTTACGGAGATATCCGAAAAAAACCGAAATTTGAGAATTTCGTTTTTATTTTCTCCTAAATTTATTTTCAAAGGAACTGTAAAACAAATAGCACTTTGTCATAGCCACTTTTTAAGGACTACCTGATAACGTAAGCAGAATTTTTCTGTGACGTTTCGTCTTTTTATTTTTATATGGGCCGAAACTAAAGTATACTTTGTATACGACTCCATTTTTCATTGTGAATACAGCAACGTATCACACAGTATGATTTCAGAACCATTTCTCGCGCAAAATGAAATTTATTGATTACTTAACCTGTTTTTCTTCAATTTTAGATAGTATGCGCTGGAAAATATGTTATATTTTGATACGTGAAGTAAATTAATTAGTCTTATTTATAGAAGTATAAATTTTAAATTACCACTTGCCGGAATTTTTGCGTTGTTGAATACAAAGATAAGTCGCAATATCAAAAGTTTAGTTTATGAATGTAATTGTAATGTAATAACAAGGAGTTAATATGTATTACAGGAAAATAAACAGAAACTTATAACAAGTAAGGTTATTCTGGTCTTTCATTGTCTAAAAAAGAAAACAAAGAAAAATTCAATTCTCTGCAATTTTTTAGGAAATAAACATGAGTAAACATTGATATTCTACGAGTTAAAATATACGTGAACAAATATTAAGAGATAATTCTTGCAATATAATAAGAATCATGAATATTAAGATAAAATTTTAAAATAAACAGGAATGAGCATTTTTATAAATAGTAAACACAAAAGTTCAGGGCAAGTGTCACTGTAATAGTCCAGGGCACGATTGTAAAAACAAAAACATAGTAATAATGTAATTTTTCTAAAACTTTCTGTTGAATTATTAAAAAAGTTCACAACTCTGGCATCTGGCATACTTTATGATATCTCGGTATCAATATTAATTAAACCACATGCAGATTATTGCTAGATAATAGAGCAAATCTACGAGAAAGATTGAATAATCAAACTATTTCTATTATCATTATTACCAAATATGCATTAAAGGCACATTTTAAGCATATTTATTCAATTATATATTACGAATGATAGATTTTTCAAATCGCTTTTACACTTATTTGACTCTTCATTTGGTGCGTTTCTTAATTTAGTATTAATTAAGCCTGCTTGGGAAAAAAGACAGATGCTACCGAAGTAGCCTGAATGGATGATAGATCTACGAAATACGAAATACCCATCATATGCATATGAACTGTAGGACAATGGACCTTTACATTTACGGAAAATAAATTACAAAACTCGTTTAAATCGATAGTTGTTAGTCTGAAAAGCCCATTTAACAAAAAGTTCCATTATTTTTTTTCATTTTAAAAAAATATCACATTTGAAAGTGTGCCGCTGACGTCACGTTCATCGGAAATATCTCCAACCATAATCCACGTTCCGAAACAGGCAATACCGTTCTCCTTAAAAATATAACGTCTAGCATGATATAAGCCGTTGAGAAATAATCAATACATTGACACTTGATCAACTCATAGATAAATATCCACATATTAGCTATTTTTTATTGTATTTGTAACTTTCAAATTTTCTGAACAGACCATCCTTTTGATGAAGAACGAGCATTGACAACACAGCAAATCGTAATGACAGTTCTCAACTGTCAAAAGTTATATGGAGATGTGAGGTTAATGTTTATTTTATTTACATTCAGCCATCAACATTCAACTGATAAATTCGATAATAGTGTAGTGACGTGTTTTCATAAACGATTTGGTGTGAATTTATTTGTGTAATTGTGTATTAAAAATATGGAACAAGGCTTCGTGAAGGAAAGTTCGGATAATTTACCGAGGTACAAAGCACCTTTTCGACATGTTCAGTTATTGCAGGGAGGTACTGGAGATACAGAAATTAATAACAAATTTTAGAACACAAACAACAAAAGCTCTCAAAATTTATAAAACCGCATTAACCTCAAAAAATAAATCAAGGTACTGTTCGTTGAAGTTCAGATCTGATGGAACTGCTTCACTTGTATCAAATGGGTAGGCAAATGAGTTAGACAGAGACAAACTATTCTTATTGATCGCACCGTGAAACAGACGAAAGGACCCATCTGGTATCAAATGACAACTATCATACGATACATTATATTTGAATGAGAATTTGGTGCACAACTTTAACAACGTTGCCAAGTTTAGTTTTGATGAACGTGACATCACGAAACCACTTTTCTTCTGATTATAGATAAACTAGGGCTCAGAAAAATAAAAGAAAAAATCCCTAGTGATATTAGCATATTTACTTTCTAATTTCAGTGTTACCTCATATCTCTTGGAAAGGACCATTGAATCAAATTTCTAGACGCATTTTGATCCAAGACCAAGACCAAGTTCAAGACTGAGCCAGTCTCGTCTTGGTCTTGAAACAGCAAGACCATCAACAAGACCAAGACTGATCAGTCTTGGTATTGATCTCGTGCAGCCCTAATAATGATAATAATAATAATAAATGTTATTCACCATAAGTATAAAATTATAAATTAATTGGACTACAGTACACAGATTTTGAGATATAGTAAATAAGCAGAATGGCCCATAAAGCCCTAAAGGAGCTTGTCTATGGCAGATGAGTTGAATCAATCGTGTGAATATTTTATGGAATAGATGGTTTTGGAAATTTACATTAAGTATTCAATAAGTAATAAATACGTATACATGAGCACGTGGGTAAATGCCGGTAAGAATTATAAAAAAACTCTCATATAATTCTTAAAAAATGGGACTTAACAAACAGTTATACGGGTAAAAACTATATCTGAATAAAATGGCTGAAAAATCTTTATGAATACATAGATTATATAATTTTTTGTTCGCATAACGAATTAAGATTTTCAAGACATTTATTTCAGTTGAGCATTAAAACAAATTGAATTACAGTGGTTGAACATAAATATAATATAAAATCTGAAAACATGGAATATATATGAAACGCTGACATGAAACTCCAACATTATGACGAAGTCAGGTTCAAAGAACATCAAAATGTGTATGAAACACTATGTTAGTAAAACACCATTTTTGTCAAGAGTCAATAAGGAAGTGTAAAGTAATTCTATTCATAGACAAAAGCCAAACCTTCACTTTCTTTTTGAATAAATTCAAGGAGTTGATTGATTTTATCGGGCCTGGTACCATATTCCTCAACCTCGGAGCAATGTAAGTAAAGGATCGTTAGCCTATTGATTTTCCCCTTGTACGGTATGGGTGTTCAAGTACAGACGAGAGTTTTTTTTGTATGTGAATGTTAAAATTGATTGACAAAAGAGCTGTCTTGGGTCCATTACCTGAATTTCATTGAACAAGAGATCGGAAGAGTATCTAGGGGGTTTATCGAATATGATTCTTAAGATCCGTTTTGGACAATTTCCAGAGGCCTCAGTTTGGTTTTTCTCAATCCTCCCCAGCCCATTTTGCCATATTGTATGATAGACTCTACCAACGAATAATAAAATATCTTGCCGGAAGCAGCATTTCATCTGTTTGAATTTGAATATGAGTCGACGCAGTTTGTTGACTACCGTTTGAATATGGACATCCCACTTCAAGAAGCCCTAGTATGTTATCATTCTGTTATCCAATTTGATTTCAGAACTGGCAAACTATAATAATAATAATAATAATAATAATAGTAAATGTCTTTATTATAGCCAAGTAAGAGTTTACATGCATGCGGTTTTAGTGACATAGATTCAACATATTGACCATGAAGGGCGAAGTTTATTTTTGATCATGTACTAGACATAACCAAAAATATTCTTCCACTTAACCCAAAAACAGAGATGTGTTTATAGAAATCAATTAAGTATTACGCAAGAATTATTTGAAACAGTAACAGTTAAAATCATTGACGATGCAGTGCCTGAACCTATGAAATAAGTTTTGGCTTACCTACCTACGCACAAAACACAAGAACCGAGAGTTTGAAGAAGAATTAATGTTATTGGTTGTCCAAGAGGTGTGCTTTGAATTTTCGCTTAAATTTTGGAACACTGAAATGCTTAGGCTCTGATGGAACTGAGTTATATAGATGACATATTTGGTATCTAAAAGAACGTCTGAAAATTTCTGTCCTGAAGGAAGGAACAGTCAGTAGCCCCTTATTTCTTATATTAATGTTGTGGATATCAGAGCGATAAGTAATTTTACGATGCAAATATGGAGGTTTTTTATTCACAAATACGGCATGACATACATTAGTTAAATGTAGCTTTCTCCTGTTCTCCATATTCAACCACCTAATTTCCCTCAATTTATGCGTAATCCTTTGTCTTTTTCGTATTCCAAAAATCAGACGTAGACATGAATTCTGAACTTTTTGAATTTTATTTTTGAATTGGACGGTTAAATTGGATCCATTTAGGGCATCTGCATAATTAAATAATGACAGGACTAGCGTTTCGCAAAGTAGCTCTTTAACGTGAATAGGAAATAGATGCCGGTTGCCATATATTAATTTAATGTTACAATAAGCTCGTTGTATCAATGTATTGATGTGTTTCTCAAATCTCAAGTCAGAATCCAATATCACGCCTAAATTTTTTGCTTCATTTACCACTGTTAGTTTTTCATTATTAATATTAATATCAAGAGTCAAGTTTTGTCTATGATGTTTACTACCAAATAACATTACTTTAGATTTTGTTGAGTTGATGAGCCGACAGTGATCGGTGGCATAATCAATAAAAAAATTTAAATCATCATTGACAACTGCACAAGCATTTTCTATTTCTTGAGGTTTGAAGCTATAATACAGCTGAGTGTCATCAGCGTAAAGATGAATATTGCATTTTTTGATTTGGACAAGAAGATGATAAGTATATATCGAAAACAATAATGGTCCAAGTATAGATCCCTGTGGCATACCAGATCTCAACGATAAATAATCGGAACTAGTACCATTGATGCAAACCTGCTGTTGTCGATTTTTGGGATAATTTTCGATCAGGATACGAGCACTGTTGGAAAATCCCATATACTTTAGTATAGCAATCATTAAGTCATAATTGATAGTATCAAAAGCTCTGCTAAAGTCTAATAATACTAGCACTGTAACCTGACCCTTATCTGTAGCTTTTAAAATGTCATCAGTAATATGGAGCAAGGCAGTTGTACAGCTGAAACGTTTACGAAAGCCCGACTGAATTGAGGGAATTAAAGCGTGGTTGTGTAAATATTCCTTTATTTGATATTCCAATGCTCTTTCCAAAATTTTAGACAGCGACGGCAGAACACTTCCTTAAATTCAGTGGGAACCTTTTTTTTTGGTAAAACTTTTACAATTGCCTTTCTCCATGCATTTGGAATCACGTTTTCAGATATACAAAAATTTATTATATGAGTTAAATAAGGAATAATATGTGGACAACACAATTTAACCATATCAATGCTCAACCCATCAATGCCCTTGGCTTTAGTTTTAATTGCACAAATGGTTTCAAAGATGAATAAATCATTAACTTCATTAAAGTTGAAATGAAAGTCAGTTTGCCCGTTGAGTTCATAGAAATTCATATCTGCAGATGGTTGAGTTTGAGGAATAGATTCAATAAAGAACCTATTTATTTCATTTGGATCATTTATTGTATCCGGTATTTCAAAAATTTTCTCCGGTAAAAATTTATTTTATCTCAAGATTTTCCACATATCATTTGGAGTGTTATTGTGACTTAGTTGGTGAGTAAAGTAAGCTTTTTTTTCCCTTTTGATTGATTGGAATGTGAAGTTACGTAAGTCTTTATATTCTCGCAAATGAGCAATACTCTTTGTTCGTTTATATTTTCTTAGGGCTTTGTCCATTTCAGCCATCATTACTTTTATAGGAAATGTTAGCCACGGTGCTTTAGGCTTTGTTCCTCTCGAAGTAACAAAAGGAGCATATCTATCAAACAAGGCATTCAAACAGTTCACTAAATACGAAACCTTTCCATCTACAGTTTCCTGATCGTATATCTTAAAAAATGATGTGCTAAATAAGTCACGCTGAAATCCGTCTTCATCAAAATTATTGAAATTTCTGTAAGTAATATATTTTGGCCCTACATGATCACTGCTAGTTTGAAATTTACAAAATACCATAGAATGATCTGAGATGATCTGCTGAATGACTCCTTTTTCACAATCGAAACCCTCTGGAACTATAACATAATCCAGAAGGGTTGCCGATGTTGCTGTAATTCTGGTAGGTTCATCAATTATTTGACAAATTCAGCGACTCTAACACAGAATTGAACTTCTTGACATTATTATCTTTAGATTCGAGTAAATTTAGATTGAAATCGCCCATACAAATAATATCGTCAACTGTTGGAAATATAGAAATCAGGCTATCTTCAAACTCATCTAAAAAACTACACACACTTTGCTCGTGAGGTTTGTAAATAACTCCTATGGCATACGATTTTTTATTTAGACTTGCCTTTATCCACAACTGCTCCCAAATAAAATCCTGCCTACTGGTGATTATTACGCTGTGGATTCCATCTTTAATATAAATACACAAACCTCTACCATTACGATCTTTATCTGCTCTGAACAGGCTGTAATTTCTTATATTCAGAAGGGAGTTATATTAAGAAAATATCGAAATTATTTTGTGCAATGATTCTTTTAACATCGTGTATGGAAGGTAACAACGATCTGGCATTAGCGAAGCCAATTTTCAAACCCTGCATTCACAATAACGGAGAATGTTTCTGTTTCAAATAAAAAAAAAATCATATAAAAAAAGAAAAAAAATATAACAATTCCTTATCTGAGTAATGATTAAATCTGACAATGAAGAAACACCAGGGAACAACTCAATTGCACATATGTAGCTGGCGCTGCAAAATTAATCTTATTTGGAATTTATTCGACATACAAGTATGAATAGATATATAACATTAAAAAAAATGAAACAAATAGTGTGAAAAGAAATATTACTCAGGAGAAAAATCGATGAATAATTATAGTAAATCAATATCTTCAAGTTTACCGATTTTTATGACTTGCTCAGAACTATTACGCTTCACAAATACGTACTATATTATGATCATGAAGAAATAAAAAGCTATTAACTATGCCCGAGAATATTGAAACTGTATTTCTTTTCATCTATGGAGCCATTTGAAAGCTGTCATGCATAGAATAATGAAATTGCCAATTACGAAAAACTCTTGTGAACAAAATACTGGACCACTATTTCTATAAAGGAGACTCAGAGAATTTTTAGAAAGAATGTGTTTTTTCTTCACATTCAGTAAATCTTGTTTCATGCTTGATATGTTGATTTCAAACATGGATGTTCAGTCTCATTGCGTTAATGATTTTTCGGACCAAAGTTTTTCTGACATTTTTCAAACATGCCGAATAAAAATCTCTCTTCCGTTTCTATCGAATAATATTCCTGCACACTTTATTGATTTTTCCGAAAACTGAGCCGATTGTTCAATATCTTCGATTGTCGAACAAAATAGCTTGACTAAAAAATTTTCAATTAGGGTAACATTTTTTTTGAAAACTAACTCAGACAAAGAGACCCACGCTTATCAGTCTGATCAAAAACTGAGTATAAACAAGTAATAATTCAGATTGAATATTGAAATTGAAACAAATCTGTGGATGTCAATCTCTATTACTATACATTAACAAGTCAATTCACTCGTCGATTTCTATTTGAATATTCAAAATGTTTCAATTACTCTTGAGATCCTTTCAGCAGTTATACCGCATGTGAAACATTTTCACAAAATGCAGATAAATGCCATTTGGCTCCAGCCACTAAAAAAGTACTTTAAAAGGAAACTTCGTGAAAGCGCGAATTAGATGTAGTTTCAGCAATTTCTGAAAACTCTTTTCAGTGTCGCAAATTGAGTTACTCTGCTATAGAGGAGTAGAATAATGAGAATTATGATACGGATATTCGAATTAGATTACTTTTAATGATTGTGTTGAAAACAATTCAGTATTATATACACGTATCTACCTGATTAGGTACCAGAGATTATTTATACACATACGGTAAATCCAAGATAAAGTTGTCCACCACTGCGATATCTAAAGTGAAAGATACAGTTTTGGTTAAATGAGAAAAAAATTGCGTGACAGAATGTCCTTTTATATGGAAGCATAGAAAATATTTTTGATTTCCTTCTATTTTGGAAAATTTGAATTTTCCTCTTTTCCTTCCCTTCCATCATTCTGCCATGACATTATTTATACTTTTCGACGTTTCGTTATCGAACAACCATCATGAAATTTATTTTTCTTTTACAATTTTCAAAGTATTTTTCATTCAAAATTCAGTAATGTATCACATAGGCAGTTTCATTATGTGTCAGACCGTCTCCACTATAAGAAATTTTCAAGTACCTACAGACTACAATTTTATTGGACTCCTACACTCAGGTGATATGGATATGAACGGCGCTAAATGATTGCAAATTCACATATTCACAAACTGTGTTTGAGAGAAATTTTTATAAACATTACCATGGCACTTCATGCATTCCACTCCACTATATTCACTGTTTGATTTCCGAGTTTAATGAGCCATTAAAACTATATACTTTTCCATATTTCTGTGAAATGCTACGTTGGCACTAATCCTAGTTCTCGAGTAAACGCTTTAAAAATGACAAAAACATCACAAAAACTGGATTTCAATTTTGGAAGTTAACCAGTATTTTTTGAATTTTTACTATTGTGGATGGAAAAAGTATATAATTTTCCATACTTCTGTTGAATTCTACGGCGACACCATTCCTTGTTCTGGAGATACCTAGACGCCTTGGAAACTACAAAACAGTATGAAAATGGGATTTTTATTACATTTCGACTTTCGCCCCAGATTTTTAAGATTTCCTCCATCATAGATGAAAAGATTACATAATTTTCCATATTTCTGTTGAATTTTACGGTGGCACCATTCTCGCCAAGATAAACGCCTTGAAATTGACAAAAACTGCATAAAAACTGGTTTTTGATTACTTTTCGAGTTTCCTTTCGGATTTTTTATGTTTTCACTATCTTAGATGGAAAGAGTATATGAAATTCCATGAATCTGTTGAATTCTACGCTGGCACCATTCCTTGTTCTCGAGATAAACGCATTGAAAATGATAAAAACAGGATAAAGACGGGATTTTGATTACTTTTCGACTTTTGCTCCAGATTTTTGAGATTTTCACTATCATAGATGGGGAGATTGAATGATTTTTCATATTTCTGGTGAATTCTACTAAGGCACCATTCCTTTTCTCCGAAATAAACGCCTGGAAAATGACAATAACAGCATAAAAACTGGATTTTAATTACTTTTCAACTTACCCTTCAGATTTTTTTAATTTTCACTATCGTATCTGTTGAATTCAAAGGTAATATCAATCCTTGCTCTTAAGGTGAACGCCTTGAAAATTACAAAAACAGCTTAAAAACAGAATATCAATTATATTTCAACTCTCTCCCCTATCTTAAATTTTCACTTTCGATGATGAAAAGACTATATAATTTTCAATATTTCTATTGAATTCTGTGGTGGCACCAATCCTTGTTTTTGAGATTTTTATCACATTTCGACTTTTGCCCAGGATTTTTGATAGAAAGTTTAAATGATTTTCCATATTTCTGTTGAATTCTACGGTAGCTCCATTCTCGGTTCTCGAAATTATCGCCTTGAAATTGACAACAACAGCATAAAAACTGGATTTTAATTACTTTTCGAGTTTCCCTCCAGATTTCTCAAATTTTCACCATCGTAGATGGGAAGAGTGTGCGAAATTCCATATTTCTGTTGAATTCTACATTGGCACCATTCCTTGTTCTCGAAATAAACTCCTTGAAAATGACAAAAATAGTATAAAAACTGGATTTTAATTAATTTTCGAGTTTCTTTCCAGATTTTTGAAATTTTCACTATAGCAGATGGAAAGAGTATGTGATTTCTCATATTTCTGTTCAATTCTTTGGTGGTACCATTCCCTGTTCTCGAGTAAACGCTTTGAAAATTACAAAAATTGTATAAAAACTTGATTTTTATTACTTTTCTACTTTCGCCCCGGATTTTTGAGATTTTCACTCTCATAGATGAAGACCTTATTTGATTTTTACCATTTCTGTTGAATTCTAAGGTGGCACTATTCCTTGTTCTCGAGATAAACGCCTTGAAAATGGTAAAAAAGCATAAAAACGGGATTTTAATTACTTTTCGACTTTCCCCCCAGATTTTAAAAATGTTTACTAACGTTTATGGTGAGAATACTTGATTTTTGCATTTCTGTTGATTTTCTACGGTGGCGCCATTCGTTGTTGTCTAGATGAACGCTTCGAAATTGACATAAACGGTATACAAACGGGATTTTTATTACTTTTCGATCATCATAGATGGAAAGATTATACCATTTTCCACATTTCTGTTGAATTCTACGGGACTCCATTCCTTTTTTTTTCGAGATAAACGCATTGAAAGTGACAAAAACAGCATAAAAACTGGATTTTAATTACTCTTCGACCTTCCCCAAGAATTTTCAAATTATTACTATCGTAGATGGGAAGAGTATATAATTCTTTATATTTCTGTTATGGCCAGCACCACTCGAATACAATCCAATTTAAGTCATGACTACATAGAGCTTCTTGTTTCAGAAACCACCCCTCAAGCGAGAAGACTCTTTTTTACAACGCTTCTCTACCAGGCAAATACCAGAAACTCAGGAAACTGTTGAGGATACTGGCAGCGAAGGAGGTACTGCAGGTATTTTTGAGAATATCACATAAACATTTCGATAAACAACAAGAATTCCGTACTGTGAATAAAATACCAAATTTTGATTATTACCTTAAGGTTCATATAAAGTCAAATATTTTGTGTTTCTGAACTGTAAGATGGCACTGACAAGATATGTTTTTCCATAGTTACAGCGATCTTTTATAATATTTCCAAATAAATTACAGTTTTATGCTGGAATATATACCAACTATCCAACTGACAACCCTACTGAAAATGCATTGTTGCCAAATCTCAACATTATTCGGAGTACTGCGAAATAGCTCACAGGATTATTAATATTTATCTGGTATTAATTATGGTAATGTGGTTCAATGCATTATGTAGCTATATTACGGATAGCCGGATTACTAATAATAATAATTATTATAACATTTCGTGTTCGTTGTGGAGATGATTTTGTGATTTATTTCTCTTCAATAATGTATTATTTTTCTACAGTATTATCTACATTAGAGATATAGAGTATAAACAGGATGGGTCAAGGTCGATGGTACCTTAGACGTTTACGGAGAACGGGACATAGGATCATTCTGAAAATTTAGTTTCTCAAGTAGTTGCTCTTGGTCTATCGATCTAAAATATTTTCAGCAATGCAGCGTTGCCGCTTATACCAGAAAGTGGCAGCATCTTTGTTATTTCAAACGGGTCACCCTGTATATTACCGCATTTTTGAACTTGTCATTCCTTTCTAATTATTTCTGCCTCATACTCCCCTATACCTATCTCTGACGGTTTTTGAGATATTGTTTATTTTCCATATTTTTATCCAAAACATAGCTCGAATTGAATGTTTATTTCTGCGGTATTTGGATTCTTAGGAATTTTGGATTCTTAGGAATTTTGTGTTTAGTTCAACAAGATCATGTACATTGATTCTGTATAGAGAAGTTTGTTCTGCGTTATACAGGGTCGTTCAAAATTCATGATCTTACTGCTAGATACGAAAAGGGTTGAAAGTGTGTTTTTTTAAATGGAACATCCTGTATATTATGAAATATCCTGAAAGATGATTAAATTCCCTTCGAATTGAAATATCATGTTCCTATACCTAAATTGCCAGAATTTCGAGATAATACCAATTTTCACTTGTAATCTCCCAAGAGCTTGAATTATTGCCGGAAATTTTTCGATTACATGAATTTTTTAAAATTACCCGAGTCGCGAAATTATGTTGTAATCGTTCATACTTCCTTTTGTTCATTGGTTGTAAATCAGGGTACGTTTCATTGAATTTACTGCACGTTCTTGCTATAATTCCCTCACATTTTCCATGAAGAATAAACAAATTCATCAGAACTTCGTTTGAATAGTTATTTCCCTCCATTTCAATTATTTTAGAGTCACTTTCGTTAAGAAACACACAACGGTATTATAAATAGTGCACTAATTGTCAAATTTTCATAATGTCATGTACCGTCATGACATTTAATGGCATTTAATAGGTAATTTTCTTTGAAAATTCATGTACAAGATAAATTTACGGCAATTAATTCAAGCACGAGGGGGATTCGGTAAGAAAATTTCACACCGAGAAATGAAAATCATCCAACAATTCATAAGAAATAACTAACGATGGTTTCACCTGAACTATTTATAACCACTGAAATATTGATATGTAAAATACTTAACAAAATTTTCATCAATAAATGTGTTTAAATTTGGAACAAAAAAAAGTTATGTTCTTATCGTGGATTGAACCATCGACCTAGCGACGGATAGCAACACTACCGCTGAGTTACGGGACTTGTGATAAAAATTTATGACAAATGGTGTATTAAACTTCTTCTGAAATATGATTTCAGAATTGACAATTTCTGCAATAATCGTGGAGAAAATATTTTCAGACACATTCCAAATATCTAATAAATACATAATTATCTCCTTTCATATGAAAACTATAGACTTCCATTTGTACATTAAAGCAAAATATCAACTTATCAAAAATTACCACTTATTAATTTCGCCCAGGGTACCCAGGAGGATAAAAATTTCCGGAAATTTTTAGGGTTGCCATGGTATCTAAACAAGAACGAATTTTTTGATTGGCTACAAAAGTGAGGTGTGATATTTTCAAAAAAAATCGATTTATTTTTCTCATATTTATCTAAGGTGGCTACTAAATGTCATGATGGTACATGACATTATGAAAATTTGACAATTAGTGTACTATTAATAATACCGTTGTGTGTTTCTTAACGAAAGTGACTCAAAAATAATTGAAATTGAGGGAAATAACTATTCAAACGAAGTTCTGATGAAATTGTTTATTCTTCATGGAAAATGTGAGGGAATTATAGCAAGAACGTGCAGAAAATTAAATGAAACGTACCCTGATTTACAAACAATGAACAAAAGGAAGTTTGTACGATTACAACATAATTTCGCGACTCGGGTAATTTTCAAAAAATTCATGTACTCGAAAAATTTCCGACAATAATTCAAGCACTTGGGAGATTACAAGTGAAAATTGCTATTATCTCGGAATTCTGGCTATTTAGGTATAGGAACATGATATATCAATTCGAAGGGAATTTAGTCATCTTTCAGGATATTTCATGATACACAGGATGTTCCATTTAAAAAAACGCACTTTCAACCCTTTTCGTATCTAGCAGTAAGATCATGAATTTTGAACGACCCTGTATAACGCAGAACAAACTTCTCTATACAGAATCAATGTACATAATTTTGATGAACTAAACACAAAATTGCAACTTCCTAAGAATCCAAATACCGCAGAAATAAACATTCAATTCGAGCTATGTTTTGGATAAAAAATATGGAAAATAACCAATATCTCAAAAATCGTTAGAGATAGGTATAGGGGAGTATGAGGAAGAAATAATCAGAAAGGAATGACAAGTTCAAAAATGCAGTAATATATAGGGTGACCCATTTGAAATAACAAAGATGCTGCCACTTTCTGGTATAAGCGGCAACGCTGCATTGCTGAAAATATTTTAGATCGATAGACCAAGAGCAACTACTTGAGAAACCAAAGTTTCAGAATGATCCTACTTCCCGTTCTTCGTAAACGTCTAAGGTACCATCGACCGTGACCCACCCTGTATAATATGTATGAAGCGAAAGGTAGTCTTGACTGACTAGTTAAGAAAAAATACGGATGAGGATGCACTCAAAATACTGGGCTGTTCTAAAGAATACTCTTTGTTATTTGGCCGAGCTTTCGGAAATGTTAATTTTCTTTAACAAGACATTAAACATGAGGTTTATAGTAAAAAGTCAACATTGATGAGACACATACAAAGTCATGATTCATGATGGTGGAAAACATCTAAATCCTTTTTTTAATAATTATTATAATAATTTTGGTTCAAACTTTCCTATTATATTTTTTGAAACTTGTACACATAACTCAGTACGTGGTACTGAGTTTGAACAAAAAGGTCTTCGTCCAAGACAAATATGAGAGCGCGCCCAACAAATTTCCTGACATTTGTTGACAGAACACAGCAAGGGACATTGAAACAGAATAATGGGCCCCCGAGGTCTCCCTCCAACCAAAACCGACGGACAATACTCTTCAGAGGCCATTGAATTCGAATAACGAGGTCTCCACCCAACAAAAAACCAGATACACTACAAATTCAACCAGCATCATAGACAAGACTCAGCAGAGGCCACTGAATTCGAATAACACGATTCACGAGGTCTACATCCAATAAAAATCTGGAGACACTAAAAATTCCAGAAAATTCATAAACTGGACCAAGCAGAGCCTACTGAATTCTAAACACGAGATCCCCGAAGTGTACATCTAATAAAAAACTGGAGACACTACAAAATCAACCAAATTCATTGACAGGACCCAGCAGAGGCCACTGAATTCGAAAAACGAGATCTCCAAGGTCGCCAACAGAAACACTACAAATTCAATAAAATCTATTGACGGTACTCAACAAAAGCCACTGAATTCGAATAACGAAGTCCCCGTGGTCTCAGCCCAACAAAAAAACCGGAGACACTACCAATTCAACCAAATTCGTAGACAGAATTCAGCAAAGGCCAATGAATTCGAAAAGCGAGGCCTCCGAGGTCTCCGCCCAACAAAATACCAGAGATACTACACATTCAACCAAGTGATGATTGGGATGAAAATGAAAAAAAAAATTATTTGACTCCGGTGTGCCTTTGTTGTTCAGTGGTCTACAAAATATTTCAGTTTTGCGGTATTTCCGTTTCTTTTGTGAATGTAGACTTCACGGGCATCATTACTGTTGATTAGCGACCTCTACAGAGCCTTGTCAGTGAATTTAGTGAAACTAACAGGGCCTCTAGTTTTTTGTTGGGTGGAAACCTCGGGAATAGTATAATTTTCCTAACAAGTGCGGAAAGTGATACTTTCCCGCACGCGACTGCCGTTGACCCGAACGACGCGAAGCGGAGTTCGGGCAGGCAGTCAAGGGTGGAAAGACACTTTACGCATGAATTAGGAACATTATTTTTTCTACGATCGCGTAAAGATTCAAAAAGCACATTGAAAATATATATTTTATTTCAACATACAAAACATTCCATGAAAATCCACTAATTATTATTAATGAGAAATACGCCGAAAAATCTCTTCTCTGAAGCTATTCACTCCTTTTTCCTTACACTGGTTTAAAAATTGGTTGTATTGCTTCTGGGAGCTCTTCGTCTGACGAATCCAATAAAATATTGCTTTTATTGAAAATAATTTGAAAAATGCCAGAATCGGACACTTTGACAACGCTTCGACTTGAAACTTTGACGTTTTGAAGACAACTTGGTTGCCATAACAAATCTTTGGTTACCACAGCAAACCACTTGACTCAGCTTAGTTTGATTGTTTTGTGCAGTGATTTTGAGAAATGTATAGGGTAGATATATGAAACTATCGCAATTTCTTTATTCCAATGGATGAAAAATAGTCTGGGTTAGATTGAATATTAAAACCTATATTAGTTTGAATAGTAATATACAGGTAAAATCAATTAAATGTACATTTAATAACGATAAATTGACATATTTTACTTTCCCGCACTATTGCGGGAAAGCGAGTTTTCCCGCACTAGTGCGGGAAAGTCACACTTTCTAAACTAAAATGAGTGCGGGAAAGTGGGTAGAAAAAATAATTTTTGAGATCAGTTGAGTCCTGTCTGTGAATTTGGTGGAATTCACAATGCCTCCATAATTTTGTTGGGTGGAGATCTCGTTTTTCCAATACTGTAGGCCTTTGCTGAGTCCTGTCGACGAATTTGGTTGAATTTGTAGTGTCTGCGCTCTCTTGTTGGCTGGAGACCTTGGTGACATCGTTATTCTAATTTAGTGGCCTCTCTATACAATATAATGTTACTTAAAACAACTGGAATAGACAATAAAGTCGCTATTATGATCATTATTATTATTATTTTACAATTCTGTTTTGCGACCTGTTTCACTTCCAAAGCTGATATTTTAAATCGCAAAACATAAAACTTATTAATTGAATACTTCTTCGATTGTGTCCAAGGACTCCAGGCTTTAGACGGACCAATCCAACATCCAACTGATGAACTGACAAACCCCTATCGACGTAACTTTCATTTTCGAAAAATTAAACAAATTACATCGGTTACCGCTGTCTAGAACTATTGGCAACGCTGTACAGTAAATATGACAGTGACAATAATTCTGTGCTTGTGGACAGTAGCAGAACTATTTTTGTCATTTCGTTCATGTACTACAGAGGAATCACTTACTGGAGCGATTTACCGTTTTTCGTCCGAGATTTAAAAAATCATTAAAATTATAAATCGTTTGATTTTATAACAAGATTTTCAGAAATTTTTCAAATTGTTAGGGAATGTTGAAGTTGAAAATTCTGAAAAAAATCTTGATTATATTTTACTTTGACATTAATATGTCATGATATTTGAAATAGAATCAGAATAATGGTTTTTGGGAAAACTTGAAAAAACCTCTGAGAATTAGGTTTTTATTTTTTTCATCGAAAACTGCTCATCAGATTTTCTTCTACATCTCTTTAATTATTCAATTTGAATACCAAAATAACTCGAATTTTTTTCAGAATTTTTAAATTTCCCCTTAATTTTTTCATGGGTTTATATGAATCTTAACTACATGGACTACTTGAACTACTTGTCATATAGGCATGAATAATACACTTGAAGGGTTGAATCGAAATCTTCTCGTTTATACCTCTGATAGATATGAAAGATATAATAGTGCTGACAAAAAAATGAAAATTTGAGCGGTCTCCGCGTGGCTTTCATATGAAAAATTCAATTTTCATTTGTACAAAAAACATGTGTTTTGGGACTATTTTATCGCCAATGACATATATATTAAAATAATGTTAAGATAGACACTATCAGGGAAAAATGATACGCATAAGGGTTGCACGTGGCCAAAGGGTACAAAAATGATGACGTGAAATTGTGACAAGAAATTTTTGGCGTTTATCTCGTAGGTATGAGGTTAAGTGCCTGAAAATTATGTGGAAATTTCAAGGAGTTTTTGGATGCTTTTGTCATCAATGAAGTGGAGTGTAAATGTTCATTATGCAAAATGGCATGAGTGTCGGGCATGTGCTTCATATTAAAAAGTTTCAAGGAATTTGTAGAAAAATATGTGAAAATTCAAACTATTTTGTTTTCATGCCATTTTCCATGTGCCACTAAGAGTTATTTCATGTTTCTATAACAACTATCAAAGTTGCCAAACGTACTAAAAAACATAAAAAATAATAGAAAACATTAGTCGTCATTTTATGTGACAATTTTGGTAATAAATATCAAATCTGTTGAACAATATAAGTAGAGTCGGGCATCCCCCCTAGCCGGCGGGTGGGTTATTGAAAAAAATATATATATCAAAATAGTTAGAAATAAGATTTGCTTCATTTCCATAATAATGTAAACCATTCTAATAGTATTCTGATAATATCAATCTTCATATTGCGAACTATTCATTTGATTAGGACATATTCGAACTTGTTAAACAAACTTCTTTCACAATACCTACGTCATCAGAGAAGCTATAAATATAAGTCTGCCACATCCAAAATCATCGCTTATTGCATATTCTCTTACTACGGCTGCGAGATGTACAATCTTCTCCCAAGTTATATTAGAAACACTATCAATTTGAACAATACATAACCTCACTAAAATTAACAAGAATTGTATGCTGACACATTTCAGCATTCTATATATAATGAAATAATAACAATTTTATTATATCGTACTTTTTGCTCATCTTTTTAAACATTTGTTTCACGTTTCGACTAGTACTTTTATTTCAATAATTGACAAGTATGCATTAGAAATATCCTCTTATCAATATTAGGCATAATCAAACTTTGTGAACAAGAATTTAATTTCCTATGATAGTAAAGTATTTAATCTTTCTCTCTCTCTAACATCCGGTGGACAAGTGGGGTAACGCGTTTTTGATGCAAGAGGTAGCAGGTTCAATAATGGCCAGAGAATATTTTTTTAGACCAAGTGTAGGTATTTCGATCAATCATTTCAACAGTTCAAGAATAATTAACTACTCAGGTTAATATCTTCTATAATTTTTTCTTGACATGTTCGGCATTATCGTTAGTTATGCCTTTTTTTTAAGAGTCCTAAAATTACTTTTTCTATAGGTACCTTCAAAATGGCATGAAAAACAAAATGGTGGACATTTTCATGCAATTATCTACAACTTTATAGCATACCTTCATTTTGGTAACTTTCAACCAACATGCCAATTTTACATAATGAGCAATTCATCATAAACCTCAAATCCCTGTCCACATAATTTTCCGGCACTCAACCTCAATTTAGCAACGTGCCTATCATTTTTCGCAGCTAGTGTATATCTTAACATTCTGTTGATGATGATACTCTTTTATTACTTTACATTTACAAGTTTGTTACAAGTCAAGTCTTTAATAAAAAAAAATTAAAAAAATAAACCCAAACATTTTAAAAATATACCTACATAAGTGTATAGTAATATAGATAACAAAATACATACACACACGCATATACAGGGTATCCCAAACTCGATGACCAACTGGAAGTTTCTGGAAAAAGGGAAGCAGAATTATTTTGAAAATTTGGTTTCATGGAAAATCAGTTCTGCTCTATCGATCTTAAATATTTTCAGCGCAACGACGTTGCCGCTTCTATCGAAAAGTAGCAACAACTTTGAATTTTGAAAAGAATACCCTATATATCATTGCATTTTTCGCTTCGCTACTGCTTTTAGATCATTTTCATATAATACCTCCCTATACCTATCTCCAGTGGTTTTCGAAAAAAATTAATAATTTTCTTATTTTTGTGCGAAATTTAGCTTCAATTAAATGTTTATTACTGCAGTATTTGGACACGTAGAAAGCCGAAATTTTTTAATTACACTTATAAAAATACCGGATTAGAGACAAAAGAATCATGCTATTGGATTATTTTCTCTTCTAACAAAGAAATTGTCTTCGTCCCAAATATTTTGCTCTTGAATGAAAATCATTGTTGCTTTTGTAATAAATTTTCTGTTCTTTTGGCTTCAAATGCTTTTGAGAGAACGTTATTAACTTTGTCTCCAGTCCTGCTTGGTTGACTCTTGTTTCAAAACCATAACCACTTGATACAAGGTCCAAATGTGTTTGGTTGACATAATCTACCTCAGCTATCTTCGCCATGCATGAGCTCGGGTCTACCGGTCTACCCGAAGTTTGCCGATACCCATTTGAATTTGAGCAAGTCGCAACGACCTGCGCCCGCACAGCAGGTGCAGGGTGCAGGTGTCAGCGTATCAGTTCACTGGTCACTAGTTAGCGCCATTCTGCCATTGTATTTTCTTATGTCGATGAGTTGATGTTGATAAATGGTGTTTGCCGGCAAGATTTGTGTTGTGAATAGGTATGATGAGTGAAACCGGTTTAAAAAAGTGGTATCGGTGATACTATTCAAAACTGTTTTCAACCCATGTGTGTACGTCGGACCGTTCAAAAGTTAACAGGGGGGGACTATTTACGTCCACACTGTATAATATTAGAATGTTAAGCTATAATGTGAAAATTCGTCAATGTAGGTGGAAATTTATTTGTTTTACTTCCTTTACGAGTTTTATGATTTTGTTGGTACCACCTAGAGTTAGTTTTGTTTTGTTCCTTATTCACCAGCAATACCAATTTTTCCCTGATTTGTGTTCAGTAACCAAAGTAACGTTTGATGTGTTATTATTTAAATAAATACATTTTTATTAATATTTGTTTTTCTTAATATCCCTATAAGTTTTTATGAATATTTAAATTTCAATTTTGAATTTGATTTTAATCAATGCAAGTTTGTTGCTTTAAAACTTTTCAAATTTTCACATGAACTATTATTATCTTTTAAAAAGAAAATTTGTTCTAGACCATACATTTTGTCACAAGACCGTTTTGGATCTTTTTAAAAAAGAGTAAATTTTTCACTTGAGGACGCAAGGTTTCAAATCAAGAATTCAACATAAACCTAAGATTTTAAATGAAGCATTTGTTGGTTTTATATCAAAAGCCTTTTATTTTAAGACAATGACATCATGTCTATTATTTTAAAGCACGTAATTTTCAAACAATCTCCTAATGAATTTGATCGAAAACTAAGGCTCTTTTGCTTCAAGTTCACATGACTTTGAGCTATAAGAAAGATGGCATTTCCCTCAAAGCTTTTCAAAATTTGGAAAAATAATGATTTTGAGACAAAATCATTTTATATTATGACAAAACTAAAGTTTCTTGCCTGACATTTATATAACTTTGTGCTAAAGAAAATGATGCGTTTTCCTCAAAGAAATTGAAATTTTGGTTCAAAATATCTATGCATTTCGCCCATATCAAATGCTGGGCGCCCTTGAGGCAAGTTCAAATTCTTTCAAATCAAGGAATCTTTTTTATCTATGTAGTTTGACAATGTCCTGTGTATTAGTTACGACTAGAGGAATTCGTTATTCATTATACAGGGTCGTTGAAAATTTGTGATTTCACCGATAGATACAAAAGTATTAAAAAGTGCATTTTTTCAAATCATGAAGTACAATTGAATTTCCTTTCAACTCATTCATCACGTTCCTATACCTAAAGAGTCAGGTTTCCGAAATAAAAGAAAGTTTTCGGATTAAAATTGGAATATTTTGCTATATTTTGAATTGGGTAGATATTATGAAATGTCATGAAACATGTCATTGTGAAAATTAGTACATTATTAATTAAACGTTTGCGCGTTCATTAACATAAATTCTATTATAAAAGAATCGAAATGGAAGATTATTATTATTCAAATGAAGTTTTGATGAAATTGTTTATAAATCATGGTCAATGTGATAAATTATAGCAAGAACATGCAAAAGGTTGTACAAAGAATGATATTTCGAATTTGTTTCATATTCACTATAGGTAAGTGCAAAAATATGATTTCAAGAACACGCAGGAGATTCAATGAACTTACCACAAATGAATAGAAAATTTTTTAGAAGAATCGAACGGAATTATGAGGTGTTTGAGAATGTTGAGGCGCCAAGAGGTAATCCTTTAAAACGTGTTGGTTTCACTTATCACTTATGAAGTTCCAAATTTTATTCAGAAAATTATATGGAAATTATTGGGAGATAAAATTGTCATGTAGATGTAAAACCGAACCAAGCATACTTTTTTAAAATCTGAATTAAAATTTCATATCACTGTATTTCTCAATTCATGTAATATTAGTTTTGGAAAAGACTGTTGTGACAAAAATACAAATATCATTATACTATAAACAGATACAAATATGGGACAAATTCGACAAAAATTATTCAGATTTTTATTTGAATAATTATTGTATTCGAATTTGATTCTTTTCTAATCAAATTTACGTTAATGAACGCGTAAAAGTTTCATTATCAATGTACTAATTTTCGAATTTTTGTAATGACGTGTTTCATGACATTTCATATCTACCCAATAAAAAAGGAAAAATAATCCAATTTTTATAGAAAACTTGCTTTTATATCGGAAACCTGACTCTTTAGGTAAGGAAACATGATACATCATTTAAATGGAAATTTAACTATCTTTCAGTATATCTGATAATACACAGGGTGTTCAGTGTCACTGTCGGCTATGGTATCCCTGGTTGGGGGCAAGAAGTTTTACGTCCTCAAACAGAATCTTGTGGTTTCCTTCACTGAGCGCGTGTTCTGCCACTGCTGACTTGTTCGTTTGGCCTAATCTGCAGTTCCTCTGATGTTCGTTCAGCCTTGTTCCCATCGATGTTTTTGTGGTTCCGATGTATACCTTTCCGCAAGTGCATAGTATGCGATATACCCCCGCTGCAGATAGTGGGTCTCGTTTGTCTTTTGCCGACCTAAGGCTTTGTTGTATTTTCTTGGTGGGTTTGAAGACCGTTTTTAGGTTGTGTTGCCCCAAGAGTTTTCCAATTCTGTCTATGACCTTAGGAATATATGGAAGATACGCAACGTGCTACTATCTGAGCCTCCTCCGTACTTTGTCTCGTGTAAGTACTCGGTTTTATGGCCCTGATGATTTCGGGTACACTTTGTCCGTTCGATCCCAAGGTTATTTGGAGATGTTCTAGTTCATCCTGTACATGCTCTGGTTCACATATCCTCCGAGCTTCTACAGATTGAACTAGAACATCTCCAAATAACCTTGCGATCGAACGGATATAGTGTACCCGAAATCAACAGGGCCATAAAACCACGGACTTCCACGAGACAAAGTAGGAAGGAGGCTCAGATACTTGCACGTGCGTATCTTCCATATATTCCTAAGGTCACAGACAGAATTTAAAAACTCTTGGGGCAACACAACATAAAAACGGTCTTCAAACTCACCAAGAAAATACAACAAAGCCTTAGGTTGGCAAAAGACAAAAGAGACCCATTATCTGCAGCGGGGGTATATCGCATACCATGCACTTGCAGAAAAGTATACATCGGAACCACAAAAAGATCGATGGGAACCAGGCTGAAGGAACATCAGAGGAACTGCAGATTAGGCTAAAAGGACAAGTCAGCAGTGGCACAACACGCGCTCAGTGGAGAAAACCATAAGATGAGAACCATGAGAACGTAAAACTTCTTGCCCCCAACCAGGGATACCATAGCCGACTTGTACGGGAGGCAATAGAGATCCACAAACAAACGGAGAATTTCCACAGAAAAGAAGAAGCTGTTAACCTCTCAACCGAATGTGGAATCCCATTCTTAGAAATTCCAGAGTAACTAATGAAAACTACGACATTGAGACAGCAGGCAAAACGGTGTCAATTAATGTTATGGAAAATATGCTTAGCCCAGATACGACAGTAAGTAATTCTTAAAGAACTAAGGATATCAACGACATTAAGCCAACAGGTAAAAAGGGGTCAATTAGGGTTAGTGAGAATGTACCATATCCAGATACAGTAATTAACGAACAAGACTACCTAAATCAGAATAAATACAATCTTCGCAGACGGAATCTCCAGTCATCTGGGATTATTCATGATGTGTAAGCCTCTGAAGAAGCTAGCCACTCGCGCTAGCGAAACGTTAGGAAGAAATTCCAAAAAACGACGGCCTTCAAACCCGAGTGAAAATTGTAACACTGAAAACTTCGGCCGCAAAAGCCTTAACCATACAGGGTGTTTTTAATACTTTTGTATCTATTGGTGAAATCACAAATTTTCAACTACACTGTAAGATGAAGAACGAATTCCTCTAGTTATAACTAATACCCAGGACATTGTCAAACTACGTCCAAAGTTTCAGCTCTCTACATATCCAAATACTTCAGAAATAAACATTTAGTTGAAGCTATGTTTCGCAAAAAAATAAGGATATTAATGATGTTTTCGAAAACCACTAGAGATAGGTATATGGAAGTATCATATGAAAATAATCTTAAAGTAATAGCAAAGCGAAAAATTAAATAATATACAGGTGATTCCGCTTCAAAAATTAAAGTTTTTACTACTTTTTGATAGAAGCGGCAACGCCGCAGCGCTGAAAATTTTCTAGATCCATAGAGCAGAACTGATTCTCCAAAAAAACAAATTTTCAAAATAATCCCACTTTCCTTTTTCCAGGAACGTCTAATAGGTCATCAAGTTTGGGACATCCTGTATACATATACAAATAAAATACAAAAATTCGAAAATATTACATGGCAACTGCGATTGAATCGTCCAAAATCTCATAATGAAGTACTTTTAAAATTTAAAATTAAAATTGAATTTCCCGTATGAAAGACTCATTCATATTCTTTACTTTGCACCCCCAAACATTATCTGTTAGTAAGGTTGTCGCATTTTCCTATAAGGTACTCACAAGAACTGTGTGATACTTACCAAAATCGAAGTGAATAAAACTGTATGCTCTTCTACCTGTTTTGAATAATCATCCATATATGAGAAAACCAGACATGTCTCTATTCATTAGTATCTTTCTTAAACACCGTTCCAACTACTCTCATTACTAAAAATAATGCATTTGAGATTATTTTTCGCACTTTACTTTTCAACTCTCACAACGAGTCGTGGACACCCACAACTTTCGTAAAATAATAATATAATTGGTATAATTCAGATAGAAAAGGTCTTCTTAAAAAAATGTAGCAGATGAAAATTGTAGAAGCAAAGAGAATTACTGGAATGAATACAATGACTTTGCAGCAGAAAATAATATATTTGCCCGTAACATATTATTCGAATATACGCTAGTGCCTTTTTCATTCTAGGAGTGATAAATTATGACCTTACTATGCTCACGTGTATGGAAGTGCACTCTAACCACTGAACTTGTAAAATGAATATGCAAATATTCTTGAACATAAAAATTTTATGAAAAATACAGAATTATTATTGAGTTATATACCGGGTGGCTACGGAAGTATTGCCTACGGAATATCTCAGTTATTGTATGAAGTAGGTTTGTGAAATTTGGAGCATCGATATAATGACATAAGAGCTAGAATTTGAGCATATTGACAATTGACATGTCGAAGTTAACTTCCGGTCTGACCGGAAGTAACATCAACTTTCTTATTTTAGATAGAAACCCTATTTTTTTTTCTTTTCGCTTTATTCAGCATTCAATTCCCTTTCTAATGACATATCACAAGTTGGTATCTAACCAGAAACTAGATCAGAAAAAAATTATTATTGAGATTCACCGAGTAGGCCGTGGAAGCAAAATGAAAGCCAAAAATTGAAAAGTTGGGTATGGAAACCATACGTTACTTGATAAAAGTTGCTACTACTGTGATATTTTATTTTCATTCGTCGGCGTTATCAAAAGCCGCCAAAAAAAATATTGGAAAAATTGGGGAAAAGACAATACTCTGTATGTACATAACTTAAATAGGAACATACAACTTTTTCTTGCCTGTACTATTCAGCATAACCGTTCCTTTCTAATGATATAATAGAAAATAATTTTTTGAACTGAGATACCGAAAAATCCAATTATTATTCTTCAAATAACAAAACAGATTATCGCCATACGCAAAAATAAAATTAAAAATAATGTGGAATGATAAATTATATCCTGTAGGTTCTAGGTTAAACAGGAACATAAACACTTGGTCTGTGCCATCGTCCATAGATATTCTAATATCTACCTATGGACGATGTTTGTGCTATTCAGAATAATCATTCCATTGCAATAATCATTCGAACCAAAATATTAACAAGTAGGCTGATTAAGATGTATTTTGGAATGAAACAAAAAAGTAATGAGAGCTGTCACGAACGCTGCTATCCATATTATTTTGACGTTCGAATTAGTGTTTTTGATTCTGCCATTTTAAAAGGGATTGGAAATCGAAATCAGTTAGTGGAATATTCAAAAAATGCCCCGTTATTCACGAACCGAACAAATTGACATGCTTCTCATTTATGGTGAATGTTTAAAAAATTCTCATGCCGCTAAACGATTGTATTTAGAGCGATATCCAGGGAGGCAGCAACCGTCAAGAAGGTATTTCCAGTGGCTTAAAGGTAAATTAAGAACTGAGCCTGATGTTCACGAAGACCAAGAAGCATTTGTTATTAATGAGGAAACTGAAATTAATGTATTAGCTTTAGTACAATATGATAGCACAATTTCTTCAAGGCAGATTGGCGCCGAATTTGCTATAAGTAAGGACTCTGCTAGGAAAATTTTGAAAAAACATCGATTGAAATCCTTCAAGTATCAGTTGCATCAACATTTGTATGAAAATGACGGTGAAAGGCGCCTGGAATATTGTAATTGGTTTCTTCGACAAAATGCTTAGAATCACCATATCTTGTTTACGGACGAGTCAAGATTTACCAACAATGGATTATTTAACAGGAATAATACAAGGTAGGTACTGTACTTTATTTGGATTATTGTCGATAGTCGAAGTGTAAAGTGCTAAAAGTGTGAACGGTCTTTTGTTCCAGATGCTGGGCGATAGCAAACGAGCACTGGTTTCGACAAGGCGGCTTCCAGGAGAGATTTGGTGTGAATGTTTGGGCAGGAATAGTTGGAACTCATATTGTTGGCCCCATTCTTTTTCAAGGCCAACTAACCGGAGAGAGATACTTTAATTTTTTAACGAATGAAATTTCGGAATTCATTAACAACCTACATGCGGAAATAACTGAGAGAATGTACTTCCAGCAAGATGGCGCCCCTCCGCATAATTCAAGAATAGCGAGAAATTATCTTCAAAATCGCTTTCAAGAGAGACTTATAACAACCCATGGTCCAGTCAGGTGGCCTCCAAGGTCACCTGATCTTACTCCGTGCGACTTTTTTCTATGGGGGCATCTTAAAAATAGGGTGTATTCCACACAGCCTACAACTCTACATGAGCTAGAAGTAAAAATTCGTAGAGCTTTCCAAGATATCACGCCCCAAATGTTGAGAAACGTTTCACATGAAAATATCACCAGAGTTAATAAATGTATTGACGCTGAGGGAATGCATTTCGAACATTTGTTTTGAATTTATTTTATCTTTAATCCTATCAATTTGAATTTTTTTTTTCGATAAATCTGTTTTTTCGTTATTTGAAGAATAATAATTGGAAAGGAATGGTTATGCTGAATAGTACAGGCAAGAAAAAGTTGTATGTTCCTATTTAAGTTATGGACCTACAGAGTATTGCTTTTTTCCCAATTTTTCCAATATTTTTTTTGGCGGCTTTTTATAACGCCGACGAATGAAAATAAAGTATCACAGTAGTAGCAACTGTTATCAAGTGACGTATGGTTTCCATAGTCAACTTTTCAATTTTTGGCTTTCATTTTGCTTCCACGGCCTACTCGGTGAATTTCAATAATAATTTTTTTCTGATCTAGTTTCTGGTTAGATACCAACTTGTGATATGTCATTAGGAAGGGAATTGAATGCTGAATAAAGCGAAAAAAAAATAGGGTTTCCATTTAAATTAAAAAAGTTGATGTTACTTCCGGTCAAACCGGAAGTTAACTTCGACATGTCAATATGCTCAAATTCTAGCTCTTATGTCATTATATCGACGCTCCAAATTTCACAAACCTACTTCATACAATAACTGAGATATTCCGTAGGCAATACTTCCGTAGCCACCCGGTATAAGATTTAGTTGTGAACTGAATACTAAAGGCAGTCAGCAAGACGTGAATTTCAATTCACACGATTCACGGAATCTCACAACTTCTGGCAAAAATAATATAATTGGTATGATGTATTGTTCACATAGAAATGGTCTTCCTCAAAAAATGTAGCAGACGAAAATTGTAGAAGCAAAGAGAATTACTGGAATGAATACAATGACTTTGCAGCAGAAAATAATATATTTGCCCGTAACATATTATTCGAATATACGCTAGTGCCTTTTTCATTCTAGGAGTGATAAATTATGACCTTACTATGCTCACGTGTATGGAAGTGCGCTCTAACCACTGAACTCGTAAAATGAATATGCAAATATTCTGGCACATAAAAATTTTATGAAAAATATAGAATTATTATTGAAGTAATATATAAGATTTAGTTGTGAACTGAATACTAAAGGCAGTCAGCAAGACGTGAATTTCAATTCACACGATTCACGGAATCTCACAACTTCTGGCAAAAATAATATAATTGGTATGATGTATTGTTCACATAGAAATGGTCTTCCTCAAAAAATGTAGCAGACGAAAATTGTAGAAGCAAAGAGAATTACTGGAATGAATACAATGACTTTGCAGCAGAAAATAATATATTTGCCCGTAACATATTATTCGAATATACGCTAGTGCCTTTTTCATTCTAGGAGTGATAAATTATGACCTTACTATGCTCACGTGTATGGAAGTGCGCTCTAACCACTGAACTCGTAAAATGAATATGCAAATATTCTGGCACATAAAATTTTTATGAAAAATATAGAATTATTATTGAAGTAATATATAAGATTTAGTTGTGAACTGAACACTAAAGGCAGTCAGCAAGACGTGAATTTCAATTCACACGATTCACGGAATCTCACAACTTCTTGTCAAAAATAATATAATTGGTATGATATATTGTTCACATAGAAATAGCCTTCATCTGGCCTTATTACAAGCCAGCACTCCACAGATGGGGAGCTTCGGAAAAACTCCATTTCAATCACAATGTATAAAGTACGGTGGCAGTGAGGGTTTTCGTGGCCGATGAAGGTCGATGGGATCACCCAATTTTTTCTAATGTATTTTGACCCACTGAATCCAAATTTCGAGGGTGATAAGCCGGGAAAGCACCCGGAAAATTATTATAGACGATTTTCCGAGAGAAATCGAAGAATCCATTTTTTACAAAAACAAATGACGTGAGGATATAATGAAAAATTTTTAGCCTACTATAGAACCAAACAAAATTTCAGTGTCGAAATATTTTATTACTCAACATATTCTTCTCTTAATTGGATACATTTATTACAGCGAACCTGCAACGTCTCTAGGCTATAGACTATAGAACCAAACAAAATTTCAATGTCAAAATATTTTATTACTCAACATATTCTCATCTTAATTGGATACATTCATTACAGCGAAAAAATGTTTCTTCATGCTCTGCAAACCAGACCTCCTCAGCTTTTATTACCTCCTCGTTGGAAGGAAATTTACGACCTTTTAAACTTTTTTTCAGTTCAGGAAAGAGATGATAGTCGGACGGAGCCAAATCTGGTGAATAAGGGGGGTGTTCTAGTAATTCAAACCCTAAATCACGAATTTTTTGCAAGGCAACATGAGATTTGTGTGCAGGGGCGTTGTCCTGCAAAAACAAAACACCTTTGGATAGCTTTCCGCGTCTTTTCTCTTGAATTTTTCCCGTAGAGTGGTCGGTAATGTCGAATAGTAATCTCCAGTTATTGTTCTACCCTTATCCAAAAAATCAATCACGTTTACTCCATGGCAATCCCAAAAAACTGAAGCAAGAATTTCTCCAGCAGATTTTTGGACACGAACTTCTTAGGTCTTGGAGAACTGGAGTGTCGACATTCCATCGATTGTTGCTTTGTTTCTGGATCGTAGAAATGTACCCAAGTCTCATCCATAGTAATAATTCGGTTTAAGAAGTCAACATCGTTTTCAAATCGAGCACAGATCGAACGCGATGCTACTACCCTTGCACGATTTTGGTCAACATTCAAACATTTGGGGATACATGTTGCAGCAATTTTGCTTATGTCCAAATTGACATGAACTATATGGTGAACGCGTTCGTATGAAATATTCAGTGCTTCAGATATCAGTTTTAGCCCAATTCGACGGTCTTTTAAAATCAAGTCATGAACTGCATCGATATTTTCGGGGACTGACACAGAAACTGGCCTTCCTGATTGGTCATCATCTTCAATGGAAAATTTACCTGTTTTGAAGCTTGCAGTCCAATTTTTCACGGTCGCTTACGAAGGAAATTGATCACCAATGGTATTAAGCATATCTTCGTAAATCTGCTTACCTCTTAACCCTTTTAAATACAGGTACTTGATGATGGTTCGATACTCCAATTTTTCGATTTTCACAAGTTCGGTGGACATATTTTTTATTTTAATCTAATGCGTAACTCTGGTTTACTTTTTTGACGTCAAACTTTACACTGACACTTCTAATAAGTTATTGTTCGTCTAAAAGGTCTCAACAAGTTTTTCCCCAAAATGCACCGTTTTCGAGTAAAACGTGCTCGAAATTCGAAAAAATGCGATTTTTTCAATTTTCAGTGACCTCTCATTCAGTCAAATAATAATATTTTGAGGATCACCTTGCTCCAAATTATTGACTATAAATAACGAAAGAGACATTCCTGAAAAAATCATTCGTGTGGATTTTTCGGCACTGAATTTCCCGATGCTCACGTCGTGGACGAATTTCTTATAGTGTCAATTGAAACGGGTTTAGCACACATTTTGTCATGATCACAAAGCATTTCCATTGCAGAAAATTGTAACATCTTGATTGAAATTACAATAATTTTCCGAGGAAAATCAAATGATCAATTTTTTCCAAAAACAAATGATGCTTTATTATTTTCCATAAAATTCTTCACAAAAAAGTTCCCTGCATGTTTTTCTCTAAATTGCACCGTTTTCGAGTACATATTTGGTTATGATTAAGAGCATTTCAGTTTCGGAAAAACGGAAAATTTTGCTTAAAAGTACAATTTTTCAGAAAATTCACACTTTTGTTGAAAAAAAAAAATTAGGTATGTTACTTACTTTTTGACAGACACAATTTCTGCTCAAGACTTTTTTTTTTCCGGGTGCAACTTTTGCAAGTACAATTCGGTCTAATGCAAAAATTGAGTTTTATTCAAATTTAATTTTGGCGTTTGAAAAACAAAATGAGCAGCATGAAATTATTGCTGCCTCAGAAACGCATGTATTCCGGGTGCAACTTTTGCAAGTACAATTCGGTACCAATTCTGTACTTGGGAGGATCAAAATTTCAACCGTTTGCTGTTAAGGCATAGAGTCTGCTTCAATAAACCCGAAATCCAATAGGTTCAAAAGAAAAATCATCCAAATAATGAGTTTGATTGTAAACTTTGAAACAAGCTCTGAAAATATGCAATTTACTAAATGCACTTGATGATAATATCAAACTATCAATTCATCAAATGTTTTAGAGGTAAGATACTTCTTTAAAACTCTTGCCAAGTATTCTTCTGCGGCTTGTACGTCTCTGTATACCGACTTCAGAGATATCTGTAAACATTTCGAACATCATGAAATCGTTTAAGGCAAAATATTTTTTCAAATCATTGATGAAAACTGTACATGATTAACTTGCAGTGCAGATAGCTTAGTTCCGAGTTCCGACTTTGCTCGTATAATCGGAACCAACGAAATGGTGAAAAGCTGGTGAAACTCAGTACAGTTTGTCTCCTTGGAGAGATGCAAGTAAATGAAGGGGAATAACTCTCTTACGATTTGCAATACCCACTTCTATCTAAATCGTCTGAAAAATTGAATGAATAACCATATGATATCAACCAAAACAATAAATGAGATTTTTTCAGGAATATCCCTTTCGCTATTTATTTGACTAAATGAGGGGGCACTGAAAATTGAGAAAATCGCATTTTTTCGAATTTCGAGCACGTTTTACTCGAAAACGGTGTATTTTAGAGAAAAACTTTTTTGTGTTGAATTTTATAGAAACTATTATAGTATCATTTGTTTTTGGAAAAAATGGATTTTTCGATTTTCCTCCGAAATTTATTGTACTTTTAATCAAAATTTTCCAATTTTCCGCCACAGAAATGTTTTGTGATCATAACAAAATATGTGCTGAACCCGTTTCAATTGACACTATAACAAATACATCGACGACGTGAGCGTTGCGAATAAAAAAATACCGCTTTCATGCTAGGTAAAAGTATCGGGAAATTCAGTGCTAAGAAATCCATACGAATAATTTTTTCGGGAATGTCACTTCCGTTATTCATAGTCGAGACATATAATAATAATTTGGGACAAAGTGATCCTGAAAATATCATTATTTGACTGAATGAGAGGGCCCTGAAAATTGAGAAAATCGCATTTTTTCGAATTTCGAGAAAATTTTACTCGAAAACGGTGCATTTTAGAGAAAAACTTGTTGGGAACTTTTTTGTGGAGAATTTTATGAAAAATATTATTGTTCCATTTTTCTGGAAAAAATGGATTTTTCGGTTTCCCTCGGAAAATCGTCCATAACAATTTTTCGGATGCTTTCCCGGCTCATCCCTCGAAATACGGATTCAGCGGGTCAAAATACATAATGAAAACTTGGGTGATCCCGTCGCACTTTATTGGCCACGAAAACCCTCCCTGCCACCGGACTAATAAGTCGAAATTGATAACATATATCTATAGCCATTGCCAAGCTCTTCCAAGGAGAGAGTTTTCTAATGGTTGCCAACTTCGATTTTTGTATGAAAACTAGGAAATTCTGATTGGATTCTTCATACCTTTATCAGTAAGCAATATAATTGTATATGCCAGATATTCAATGAAAATTTTCCTGGATGTGAAATAAAAGATATATTATTGGTAATTCATTCCTTATCCAGGGAAATTTTTCTTGAATATCTGGCTTATACAATTCCAAAAATCGAAGTTGGAAACCATTAAGGAACTCTTTCATGAAGATTTCAAGATTGGAAAAATAAGTGTTTCACAGTGGATGGAACATTATAAGTATCTGCTTTACCTATCTGTTACGCTTTTTGAGATGAAAATTATATTGTCTTATTTTTTGCAAAACCTGACTATTGAAAAATAACAATTTTTTGCGAAAGCAAATTCACGAAACATTGCGATTGATATACAGGGTATTTTAGTTGACAAAACTGAGTTTCAGTCATTTTTATTGAGTCCTCAGAAGGAACTTAATTCTGAGCATCCCTGTATACTGAATCTGAGATCCAGTTCATCGACAGTATACCTAATGGTCTCATGCACCTATATTGCAATATTTTGTGAATTTGTAAAAAAATGTTATATTTCAATGGTCAGGTTTTTGCATAAAAATTGAACAAATTAATTTTATACCAGAGAAAGTCATGAGGAATCCTGAAAGGATTCTAAAAATGATTTAATATACGGGGTTTTCCATTTGAAATAACAAAGTAGCTACTTTCTGATACAAGCGACAACACTGTATGATAAAAATATGTTAGTCGTAACATGTTTGATTATCCACGTCCACTAATTTACGAAATGATCTGTCATTCTGGTATCCAGATGGTTCTAATGTTCCATCCACTGTGAAACACCCGGTATTATTTTCCAAATCCTAAAATCCTCATTGAAAGAGTTTGACTACTAACTCCTCGTTGATAGAAGTGAAACAGATGTTAGATTTTCAACATTCAGCACCTTTCTATGAATCATATTCCTGAGCAAACGCTTTTTCACTCATTTCTTCTTGTTAGCAGAGTATGGTTCGAAGAAAAGAAACTGAATAAGATTCGACTGAACTTTCACTGAAGTTTTTTTATAAAAATTTTTCATCTATCTGAATAAACATATGTCGTTACCATAACAAAATAAGTATATAGAGCATATTACATAACATAATTTTCAACACTTCTTTTTTATTTTGAAATAATCTCAAAAAACGAATGTCCTCCATAAAACCAAATTTCAATCAATACTTAAAAAAAAGGTTTGTTATGATGAAATTGAAGGATTGTCCGAATCTAAGAATTATTATTATTTCTTTAAATATTGCGTGGATAGCCTACATTGAAGCATTTTGAAATAAATGGTAGCCATAATGATTCAAAGAAAATGTGATTGTCTTCTTCAATTTTTCCTCAGAATAAAAAACCAAAAAAATATATTAGCAGTTTTTTTGAATAAAATTTCACTACGCCACTGGATTTGTGATAATTTTAAATCGGAGTAACAAAAATTACATTATTATTATTATTATTATTTGTGAAACTTCACTAATGTGGATAAATTTGACTTGTTTCGTCTTTCGTTTTGCTGACTTAGGAACAAATGTTGGTTAGAATTGTTCCCAATTCACATTGATGGCGGTCCAATGGAGAATTGTAATTTACAATGTTCCACTCGGGTAGTAATATTTCGATAACATAATTAAAATTTCATTATTATTCATTTACTTGGCTCCGAAGCGAAACTGTTAATACTCCATCCATAAAAAAAATTGTATCGGATAATAAATAACAATTCTAGATGGTTGGTCCGCTTTCAAAAGGGTCACTCTGTATATATGACTGCTGTCTACTGGAGAATTGTAATTTACAGTGTTCCACTCGGGAAGTAATATTTCGATAACATAATTAAAATTTTATTTAAACTATATTTGGCTATATATACAGGGTGTTAATTAAGTACGTTGACAAACTTCGGGAGGTAATTCTTGGAAGGTTTTCAGGACGAAATGTTTATATAAACATATGTCCCAAACGGCTTGGTTTTCGAGATACAGGGTGATGAAAATACATTTTTTTCAAGATTTTTTAGAGGTAACTTCGACATTTTCTACAATAATCAGTTCAGGCAAGTACAATCCATTCAATAGTACGCACGATACAAAATAATGCATTTCTCAAATAATTCACAGGGTCCTCCTTTTTTCAGAGTCAAGCTTTGTTCAACCCTTCAGAATTTTTTTTTCCGCCGCCACTGACATATTATGAGAAAGGAATAATGAATGTTGTTTCATTTAACATCTTTTTGCTCAATTGATGTTTTTCATTTACTTGTACGGTTCAGGAGTTACAATGAAAATATTAACGCAAACATTTTCCAGTAACGCATAACATAAAGAAATTTGAGAAGCAAATAGTCTAACAAACTTGAAGGGTGATTCTTTGAAAGGTTTCAAGATGAAAAGTTCATATAAACAAGTCCCAAGCGGATTGGTTTTCGAAGTACAGGGTGATCAAAATACATTTTTTAGGAGTTTTTGGAGTTTACTTCGAAATTTTCGACAATAATCGATCTAAATTAGTTCAAATTGGACAAGTACAATCCATTCAATAGTGCGCATGATATAAAATAATTCATTTCTCGAAGTGTCATTGCCACTCTCCAAAGATTAGCGCGTGACGCAATACGTCATTTTGTTCTCATTACACAAATAGCTATTTTCTGCTCGTGTAGAGAAAATTTAATGTTATGGAGCTCCTCAGGTCTTCTTCACTTTGAACTGGAGTTCGGTACACTAATGATTTAAGGTGCCCCCTGAAGAAAAAATCAAGTGGATTCATATCGGGTGACCTTGGTGGCCAAAGAAGTGGCCCACCACGCCCAATCTAGCGATCAGAATAATTCTCTTCTAAATATTGGCGTGCAACCAATCTGAAGTGTACTGGAGCACCATCATGCATAAACCAAATTCCAATTCTTTCCCTCAGTGGGATCTCTTCTAGGAGTCCAGGTAAGATGAATTCAAGAAAATGTCGATAATGGTCACCATTGAGTCTAAGTGGCAGAAAATGTGGCCCGATAAGGAAATTCCCTACAATTCCAACCCAAACATTCACAGCAAACGTCTCTTGAAAATGATTTTCAATCACGGCGTGTAGGTTTTCATCAGCCCACATATGATTGTTGTGAAAATTAATAATGGCTTTACGGGAAAAGCATGCCTCATCGGTGAATAACACTTGAGATAAAAACCATGGATTTTCCAACAATTTATTTCGAATCCAAGTGCAAAAAGTTAATCTCTTTGGAAAATCCCTTGGCAGAAGAGCTTGAACACGCTGTATGTGATAGGGATAAAGTTGTTGCTCTTTTAAAATTTACCATACCAATACATGGGTTACGTTAAACTGTGCCGCAATTTGTCTTGTACTGGTATCTGGATGCTGCTCAATTTCGTTAAGTACAGCTTCTTCTATCTGAACTGTTCTAACTCTCCTGGGTCTTCCTATGAAAACAGCAGACCTCTTCAAAGTACCCGTTTCACGAAGACGGGAGTGAATATTGATGAACATTTGTGTGCTGGGAATATGACGTTGTGGAAATCTTTCTAGATACATTCGTCTGGCGGCACGAGCGTTACCATCAGCCATTCCATACATTAAGTGCATGTCTGCCATTTCTGAATTTGTATATTCAACCATTTTATCCAAAGGAATATTGAATGAATCTGCTTTATAGCTTGCACTAATGAAGAATTAACAATGAGACAGTTTCTCAACTTTCGATAACTGTCAAGTTGTTGATATTTAAATAAATGAATTAATATCAAAGCCCACTTTGCTATTTTTATGAATTCAAATTGATTACAAAATTTCTGCGTTACTGCAGAAGAAAAAACAAACCGAAATTTCTGATAAAATAATGTACTCCGTACGGAAACAAAAATTTGTTTGATTTAGTTTTTCGGAGTTATGACCAGAGATTCATAAATGAAAATCAAATGTGTAATGATCTGCGACTATTAGATAAACCCTATTAACTATCTTCCATTACAGGATTACCTTTCGGAAGTTTTTTATGTTGAAAAGGAAACGTTCAATTGAAAACTAAAAAATATCTTTTTTTAAAATAACAAAAAATTTGTATGAGTTCTCTATCAAGACTGATGGGTAAAAACATTTTTAATCAAATATCTCAATGAAAATGTACATTTTTACCATCAGAATCTTCAGGTTGAAAGTTAAGGTTTTCCCAATATCTGTCAGATCTAGTTTAATATCCAGCGTACCGCAGTGACGGGGAGATAGTAGTTTTCTGTTAGATATCACAAAAAGAAATCACATCTTTACAATAACAAGCTTTTATTTAGCTTCACTTGTAACTAACTAACAAACAATTTAATAAAAGTTGAATTTGACCCACTTCTAATACTCCGATTAATTTGAAATTTGGCAGGTTTCCGTAATTCCGGTGACAATGCATTAAAAAAATGTTTGTTAAAAAACAAAATGGCGGCTCCAATATGGCGGACGAGTTTTGTGATTATGATCCGATTCTGTTCAAAATTGGTATGTGATGGTTTTTGGGTTGGAGATTTTCAGTTTCACATAAAAAATAAACTAAAATGTTAAAAATGAAAATTATAAAAAAAAACATTTTAAAGTTTTTATACAATACACTGAAAAGGAAAAAATAATTCATTTCATTGTTTGATCTAGGTAATCTTGTACAAAAAGATTTTGATACAGAATAACCTACAAAAAATGAAACAAATAATTTTTTCATTTTCAGAGCATTTGTATAAAAGCTTGTCTTTATATTTTTTATTGTATAATTTTTATTCATCGTAGATTTCTCTAATTCTGAAAAAATATTTCCATCAATTTACAATAATTGAAAATGTTTAATTTTCAAATTTTCTAATGTTATGCCACACTGGAAAATGTTTAAATTAATATTTTCATTATAGCCCCTGAACCGTACAAGTAAATGAAAGAATGCAAGATATCAAAAAGATTTTAAATGAAACAACATTTATTATTCCTTTCTCATAATATGTCAGTGGCGGCGGAAAAAAAAATTCTGAAGGGTTGAACAAAGCTTGACTCTGAAAAAAGGAGGACCCTGTGAATTATTTAAGAAATGCATTATTTTGTATCGTGCGCCCTATTGAATGGATTGTACTTGCCTAATTTGAACTGATTATTGTCGAAAATGTCGAAGTTAACTCTAAAATATCTTGAAAAAAAATTATTTTTATCGCCCTGTATCTCGAAAACCAAGCCGTTTGGGACATATGTTTATATGAACTTTTCGTCCTGAAAACCTTCAAAGAATCACCTCCCGAAGTTTGTCAACGTACTTAATTAACACCCTGTATATTATGTTTGGCTGTTAATACTCTATCCATAAAAAAAATGTATCGGAAAATAAATAACAATTCTAGATGGTTGGTCCGCTTTGAAAAGGGTCACAAGTTCACAGAAAGAAGCCCGCAGTCATATGGGCTTCTTTCTGTGAACTTTTGCGGCTACCGATACAAGTTTACAAGTGAGCCTTTCAAGTACGTGCAATGATATTAAGGGCACGACGTGAAGAGGAGGGCCTTAAAATGCACTTGTACACTTGTATCATACGATATTTTTTATTATTCCTTCAACACTTCTTCAAAAATAATGTTGGAAATGAATTTTTGATCAGGGGAATGTCACATATAGTAATATCCCGGGTCTACATTTCAAGTAATCTGAATTCAATATTTGGAAGTCTTGCTTCTTTTGGTGAAACGTCATTAAATTTTTTCAAAAATTTTTATTTACCCAAAAGTACAAAAAAAATATATTCAATAAATTGGACAACAGGACGATATATGAATTATAACGTAAATTAAAAGTTCTGAAACAATTATTACTGCCCGTGAAACACAAAATTAGGTAAAATTTTGTTTTTAATTTGCAACCTGGATTTTTACATTTTTAAGATCACTTGCCACAATTGGTAGATGTATAGTCTTCTGTTTTGTTGCAGACGTAGGGGTTCTTGAAACAGACCGGTTGAGATTGTTTCTAGTTACCATTACCGGTAATCAATTTTCACCAACAGTTCGAGTGTTAGCTTCTTCAAATGAAGAATTGACGTATGAAATTTTGAAATCTAGGTATTTCAAAAAGTTAGCAGATTTGTCCTCTAATTTTTTTCGATCGCCTTTATATACATTCCACGAGTTAGCCACTCCCAAGTCAATTTAATGAAAAATAGATTTAATGGTCCATTTCTTAGTTCTTGTTGTACTGATGCGATACCTAATAACTAATCATTCTGTCAATTAAGTCATTCCCTTCCATGCAGGAGTTCCTTTGTTCAAGAAAATGTTGGAGTACGTCCTACTGTCCAACTGAATGGACATGGAACAATAACCTATGAAGTGAGCTTGGTAACTTATGTTATGAACTAAAAATATTCTAAACACATTCTGAAACAATTTTCTCAGTGGATTAAAACAAAAAATACGCATAAAATCGCATAAAATCGGTACCCACCGTCAATAGGGCAGATGCAGTTGTCACTTGTCAGATGTCAAACAGGACATGGGGGGACAAACAAAGCCATTTCCCATAAGACTCTGTGTATCTTTTTACTTAATTTTCTGGAAAACGAGTCATTTGAAGACATTTTTACCGATAGTATTGTGATTATTGGTTCATTGTGAATACTGTGAAGTAGGTGTATAAGTCTGTAGAGGTGTTATTAACAGCGAATTTTTAGTTAAAAGATACGTTGTCACATGATTCACATTTCATAATAGGTTTCGTTTTTGGGTTTTATTATGAAAACCATGAAGTTTTGTGCTGTTGTGGGTTGTAGTAACCGACCAAATCAAAATGAAAACGTAACATTTTTCAGATTTGCTTCAATACGATGTGAAGACAGGTAGATATCAGCTGCTATGATAGAGAGACATGCAAGTTGGATTGCAGCTCTTCATAGAGATGGTTTTACACAAAATAAAGCAAATCAATACTTCGTGTGTTCTGCACATTTCGTTACAAGTAATACATTGACAAAGCTTATCAAATATGTGTAGATGAATAATTTTTCATGTCAACCTTCTGATAATCCCGAACATCCACACTACGTGCCTTCTGTAAATCTGGGGTACTGCTACCTATCTCAATTAACAGCTCATCTGACAGGAATTTTATTGAATATTTGTTCAAATGTTTTATGCTGAAAAATAATAATATATTTTCAGTACTAGGACGAAGGTTCTCCAAAGGAAACTGCATCAAAAATTGATGAGGAAGAGGTAAAAATATGTATTTTTCACATTCAACCACCAACTTGTATTTGATTATCACATATCTTGAACTTCATTCCATAAACGTACCACAGATGATAAAACTGTAAGTATTGGCTTCATTCTTTCATTTCATACTCTCCAGAAATCACAAAATTAATATGAATTTGCTACTTACCTGTATTTTGTTCTGGCACTGTAAATAACAACTGTTGTCTAACTCAAACTATCAAAAATTCAAAAACAGTAGTATCAATAAAAATTGATGATTTCACCTACTTTACAAATTCTCAGATCTTTGAAGTTTGTTGTAATTCTGATAATTTTGATGAATTCAAATTGTTCAATTTTCCTCATTGCAAAATAATAAGTTTTTTTATAATTATAAAGAAATTTTTAAAACATTGTATTGCCAAAAAACTTCTTGTTATTGAAAGATACAAATCATAAATTACCAAGCTCTTTTTCCTTAGGCACCAAGTTATGGTGTTACTGCAACACACCAGATGAAAGAACAAAGATCAACTGCCAAAATGGATCTTGCAAAATTCAATGGTTCCATCGGGGGTGCATCGAAATCAAGAGGTTACCAAAGGGAAAATGGTTTTGCAACACTTGCCTCAGAAAATGATGAGATGAAAATATTTTGTTTATTCATTGATTCTTAACATTGAGTAACATCATATATCTATAGAATATATATTACAAATATTTTGAAATCTAATAACATGTACAAAGTGGAAAATATATATCTAGTACTACCAAATATTATTTTCTAAAAAAATATAAATTTCAACAAACACATACACATATATAATATGTATTTCTATATTTGGAAAAAAGTAAATAAAATACATAATTGAAAGTACAATATTTTATGAGAACATTTTTATTTGTATAACAATATATATACTGAATGTACAATTTATATTTAGAATTTTTTATCCTGTTTTAAATGTACCTGAACTTCTGTGATCAATCTGTTTATTTCAAATAATAGTTTAAGAAACTGTAGTAATGTCAACTTTTTCAACAGTCTGGAAAGAGAAGAAATAAGGCCTTCTCTAGATATTTCTTCTTTTCGAATTTCAATATATTATAATACAAATAAGAACTAAAATGTTCGAAATATTCAAATTTGGAATCACAGCAAGGGCAGTTTACTCTTGATCAAAATTCTAATTTTCGTCCCCCCCCCCCTGTACACCGTTTGGAAATTGAGAATTTTGATTATTTGATTACAAGTATTCCGTAATACACCAATTTTTATGAAGAATAAAATTTTCTGACAAATCGATAATAAAAAAGTTTCCATATGATGCAATTTTTTTAAACTCACTGGTATATAGTCCTTTTGTTAGGCAACCCATTTTAGGCGTATTCGTCTATTTATGTAACTTCATAAAAACTTTGTTTCATCCGGTTAACAAATGGGTGATCGTCGACCTCTCTTCGTCTCTTAGACTAAATGCGTCTCATTGATTCGTTATTCTACATGGTTGCCGAAAAAATAGTGTACGCAACACGTCCGAAAACAGTTTTTTTGGACTCGCAGACTTCCAGGACTCGCTAACGCTCGTCCTTGAATTTGGTCTACTCGTCAAAAAAAACAGTATTTTCCGGACTTGTTACGTAAATGACTATAAATGCCGAGTTTTCCAGAAAATTAAGTAAAAAGATACACAGAGTTTTATGGGTAATGGCTTTGTTTTCCCCCCATGTACTTGTTTGACAACTGACAAGTGACAACTGCATCTGCCCTATTGTTGTACGACGAAATTCCGCCATTGTGAACGCGTTTATTACTGAGGATTGAACACAACCATAAACATAGCCTTGAATCATATTTGTGCGCAAAGCATGCGTTCGTTCCTCCAATACGTTGGACCGAGGGTTTCGATGCCGGAAATCTAGTACATATTTAGAATTACCGTAAAATCTTGATGTCCAACATATTGGACATCAGGGCGCAGAAGGATATTGTTGCCATAGGGACTAATTTGTCATTTCTTATGATATAACTGAGAACTGGGCGCTGTATCCCAACAACAACCTTTGTAGCAGGAGGTCTATAACATTGAAGATTTCTCATGCTTTTTAGTGCATTTGACAAGTATTATAATGCAGATTGCAGGTATATTGAAAAAAAGTGGATAAATTATATTTTATTTCAATTCACGTAGTTGCTAATCCTCACTGAATAGATACTTGAGAAAAATTATTGAAGGATATTCAGTTTGTTCTGAATCCTTTCCTTTTTGTTTCAGGTGATAATTATTCGGCACCTCGAAGGAGAAGAAGATACCGAAAACAACCCAAATCCGTCGTTAATCCCGATTCGAACTTTTATTTTTATTGGTTACTAGTTTTGACTGTGTGTATTTTGTACAATCTTTGGACGTTAATAGTGCGTGAAAGTTTTCCTGAACTTCAGGTAAGAAATATTTATGTGTGTGAGATGTTCATTTGATGACAAAATATCAGGAGTACTCTACAAATACATTGCTGCCCAATAAAATTCCACAGACCTATTTGAATAATGTAGACCAAAACACAGCCTTCTACGACCAAAAATTAATTGATAAAAGAAATTATTGTCAAAATTGAATTCGACCATGTAATTTGTGTTGAATTGATTGATACTGAATTCATATTCGGCAATATCAATAGTTATCCCTATTGTTTTGATGCACCTGCAGAATAACATGCATAGAATTATCTGCAGCTTAGGCCCTTCAATAGACATGCCAGTTTTATGCAATGAGCAATTCATCACAAACTTCACAAACAGGCTTGAGAGATATCATCTCACTTCGACATTCGCAAACCTCATGCCACATTTTCAATAGGCGATACTTTCAATAGACGCCATGCTTTCAATTGTGGTTGGTGTAAGTCTGGCTCTATTATCCAACCAACTTTGCTTATGGCGTTTTACGTGTAACAGTTTTTTGGTGGTGATTTTGAGAACTTTAGAAAATGTATAAGACATTTTTCGTGTTTTTCTGGTAAGCTCGAAAACTTATGAGTGAAAGTTATAAAAATTTATATTGCATATAAAGAAGTGTGAATACCACTTCACTTGGGAACATCTCAGTAATATTCATACAAGTGTTATCAATAGTAAACAGCTCTCAAAATCAGGACCAACTCGAATATTACACTTGAAAACAAAGAAACAAGGTGTCCTGCCATAACAGGACGGTGCTCATTGCCATAATCCTATACAATAGGAATAACTGGGTCGAAAATCCACCAGAAAACAACTACTTTCCTGGCTAATATAACGACGAACGTTGAATTACATCCAATGAATTTCCGTGCAGAGTTCCTACAAGGCCATCTCTGCAACTGCTAGTTGCATGGAAATGTTAATTGAAACATTTGGACCACCTTTATACAGCGTGTCTCACGGTCGATGGTAGGTTAGACGTTTATGGTATAAGAACTTCGTTTGAATAGTCAATAGCATTCATTTTTGGCGATTTTTTAAAACACCGTCAATAAGCTTGATACTTCCACGGCCACCTAAAATCAAATTCTTTAAATATTTTATACAACTGTCCGAACTGTCATTAAAAATCTCTTTAATAGAAACAATCAGAACATCTACTTAGAAAGAATTATTTAGAAAAGTTCACACATGTATTTGGCAGTTTGTGCAATTGGTAATATTTATTCCCTGTGAAGTAACTGACGAAGTACCTACTATTCAATTCAACTCTAGAAAGTCCTTTATGAATAACCAATAATAACATTTAAATAAACATGCGCGCTGGTGTATGTAGTTGAAGCATCTGCCTTGTAATCCAAAGATCGTGTGTTCGAATCCCATGGAACTCATTCATTTTTTTGTTTTTTTTTTATTACTAGCTGTAACTGTTGTACACAAAAATGTGTATGATACATGGATTTGCTCCACTCGCTGACGTTCGTTTCGCAATATTCCATACTCACAAAATAAAATGCCACTTCCATCACTTGTAGGTATCATAAATAACTATTTTTCCACAGAAACGGCTTTATTAAGAAAAGTTGATGATTTAGGTGTAGGGACATGATATATCATCTTGAAGCATTTTTCATCATCTTTCAATTTATCGAGTAATATACAGGGGGTTTCATTTGAAAAAATAAACTTTTGACCACTTTTATGCATTATGGAAATAACAGTAATTTTAGCACGCCCTGTATGATATGGAGTCGATTTCTTGGTGTTAAGTAAATACTTCGAATTTGTCTAACCTATAATCAAAATATCAACTTTTCATGAATTGAGAGTACTGATGTACTAAAGTTCAATTAGGGCTATGTTTTGGACCATATTTAACACAAATTATTTTTTATTTCGAAAACAGATAGAGATAGGTATAGGACATTATTAACAAAAAAGTATTATAATGAAAGAGCGATTCAAAAAATGAGTTAATGTACGGGGTGTTCTATTTAAAAAAATAAAGTTGCAAGTTTTTTTTGATAGACGTGGCAACGCCGCAAAGCTGAAAATATTTTAGATCGATAGATCAGGTAACAAAATGTAAGATGTGAAATTTTCAGGGAAATCCTGCTTTGCGTTTACCATAAACGTCTAACCTACCAACGACCGTGAGACACGCTGTATAGATTTCGGGGTATTTCATCAGACTTCATCAGTATAGGGTAGGTCTCAGCAGACAATAACTAATGTCTGCAACAAATGGTTCAATTAACAATTCATGTCAAGACAAAAGCTAAGACCGAGCTGGTAGTGTAGCTTTCACTAAACCACGAGCGCCATCTCAACTTCTACCTCTCAACCAAAGCAATCCCCAACGGTGCGTGATTACTAGAACCACCAATACAAATAAAGAAATCTGCATTGTTCACAATGAACGCTTGTCAACAAAGAAACAAGAGATAGCCTTGTAGGAACTCTGCACGGAAATTCATTGGATGTAATTCAACGTTCGTCGTGGTATTAGCCAGGAAAGTAATTGTTTTCTAATGGATTTTTGACCCAATTATTCCTATTGTATGGGATTATGGCAATGAGCACCGTCCTGTTATGGCAGGACACCTTGTTTCTTTGTTGACAAGCGCTCATTGTGAACAATTTACACTTGAAAGTTAAAACACCGAAAACAAACACATTGTTTGGATAATGAATCCTGACTTAAATCAACCGAATCAAGCGTCATGACGTCACACTAAAATGGTGTATTGGCAGCAACGAGAAGAATGCCGAAAATAGTAACTTTTCCTAACAAGTTCACGCCATCATTCAACCATTTGGCCACACGCAACCCTCATGCCCATCGTTTTTCTCTGCTAAACATTATGTTGATTACATGGCAGCGCCTACAGAATTATCTCAGAACGCATATTTTTTGAGCAAATTACAATTAAATTTTTGTGAATTCGCGATCACTATTGGATCGCACCATAACTCCTAGAAAACAAGGCAAACGTCATTGATCTATGAATTGACGGTTGACGAGATCTTTTTGAATTTTTTTCAATGATTGAACTTTTATTAACTCTCAACTTGAAGTTCTTCTTTAGAAATACTTGTGGTGATGAATTATTTTGCTGAAATTTTTCAGTATTTCACTGGAAAAACTATGTGGTCGAAGGAGAGGCAGTAATCATGTTTTATTCCGATTTATTCTCTGATATAGTTATTATTTTTTCTCTAGGCTATGATTTCAAGTTTTTGGCTAACCTGTGATTCCATGAGTGATTTGGTGTTTCTTTTGGACTTGGCCGTACAGCTTCGGACCGGCTATTTGGAGCAAGGACTGATGGTGTACGATTCGAAAAAATTGGCCTGTCACTATTTACGCTCTCGTGCCTTTTTGCTGGACTTGTCGGCTCTATGTCCACTCGATCTCCTACAGTTTAGGTTAGGATGGCATCCGATGCTCAGATGTCCAAGATTTTTAAAGGTGAGTATGTGTTTTTTTTTCGTAAGTCTCTGTTTTTATTATTTTGCCTCAAATGAAATGTTTACGAATGTTTGTGAATGGTTTGGATTATACAGAGTTCTCACTCAATTCTGTATCACACTGGACCAAAAGAGTTGTACAACTAAACTGTGGTACTGAAGAGTAAATAGTTTCACCATAGTACGTTAAGGTTGGAACAAATTCGTTGAAATATTGACATTAACATTGGGAAAAAATCTAAGACACGTCGATTTTCTATCTCAGTTGCGCATTTTATGGACTACTTATATTTTTGATGACGGCATCACTGTTCAAGTTATGATGTCATTATTTTAAAAAAGAACTATATACAGGGTGTCCGGTAAACCTTGTACAATATTTAAACTGGTGATAGACCAGGTCATGACTGTTCAGAATATCGGAATTTTACCTTAGTAAAAATCTCACTGTTTTCGAGATAATGAGCATTTTTTTAATTTCTGGAAAATCACTATCTCACCTTGGATTTTTGAATGCCATGTATACAAATTGGACGAATTCAAATATATTTGCTGCTGAAGATTACTGATGAGTGATGCTTTCAGATGTACGAAACAGTTTCTCAGAAAACAATACAATTTTTCAAGAAATGAGGGTAAAATGACGGGTAAAATAACAGATTTGAGTTTCACCAATTTTTTAACAACAGTTTGACATTATTGTTTGAAAAAACATAACCAAGTGGAACTGGATATTCATTACAGAAGAATGCTCATTTCGTCCAGGCTCTACTATGGTATAAAACATACGATCATTATTTTTGGAAGGAGTAGAATTTCGATAATATTAGAGTGTGATGTTATTCTGAGCTAAAATCAACTCCATTAGACTTTGTCAGTAATGTCTTTTATTTTTATCCAATCAAGATGAAATTATTAAATAGTTATGAGTAACAACGAATGAACTGCTTAAAAGCATTCAATGAGATGTAATGAAGTAAATACTAATTGAACGTTTTTTTTTAAATCAACATACACTATAAACCACAATAACGATTATTCAACATCGCACTGAATAATATTACAAAAATGTTATTTTCCATCCACTCGTACGCAGAGACGACATATTTTCAAGAAGAACTTTTTCAAATGCGTTATAGGTTATAGCCCCCAAATCAGCGATTCTATGAGAGGCATTGTGCAATCGGATATAGTTCTGCATAAAGCGCTGCTGCAGCAGTAGCACTACCTCCACATTCACCATAAATTAAGTGCATATGCGCATATTCTCGGGGATTATAACGTATATACGGCATGACAAAGAAATAAATACCACTGAATGAAACAAGCGGAATAATTTCAAAGAACTACGACAGAAGTCACAAGTTGTTCAAAAAAAAAGTTTTTAATTTTCGACAAGGATTTATCTCTTAAAAAAGTTTGCACTTATTTGGTTACACCCTGTATATCTGTCGGTCTCTGAAACTTCGTTGTAATTTGGATGTTGGGCAATTGCGAAATTTATCACAAGAATTCGTATTAATCGGTGCCTTGTCGGATAATCGACATTTCATTTCGATAATTTTATTAGGCCTAATAACATGAAAAGTTAATTTCATTGACATACTACTTAATGCTACCAAGTAGTCCATTCTTTATTATTAATGATTATTTCCACATTTTATCTTGATAAAATCTAAATAAAATAATTTTTGGGCGTAAGTATAAAAGTTGATCAGATAAATGAATATTTTGGAACCTTTCAACAATTCAAAAAAAAAATAAAATACCCAAACACCAAAACTATGTCACAATCTTAAAATCTTACTTTTAGCTCCTGAAGATGCTAATTCTGTTGGCGAAACGCGCGTCGAGTGTGATGTTGACATAGTTTTGGTGTTTGGGTAGTTTTCTTTTTTCTTGAATAAAAGTTGATGGAAGCCTAGATTAAAACCACGCCTAATTCAATGGAAATCACTTCTTCCAAAAATAATTATAGTTTGTTTCATATCATGGTAGAGTCTGGACAAAATGAGCATTCTTTTGAAATGAATGTCCACTTACAATTGGTTATGTTTCTTTCAGATAATAATGTCAAAGTTAAAAAAAAAACTTTAATGAAACTCAAATCTGTCATTTTACCCTCATTTCTTGAAAAACATTTTCACTTTCTGAGAAACTGTTCTCTACGTCTAGAAGCATCACTCATCAGTAATCTTCAGCAGCAAAGATATTTGGATTCGTCCCAATTTGTATACATGGCACTCAAAAATCCAAGGTTAGGTAGCGATTTTCCAGAAATTCTTAAAATGCCCATTTACTCGAATACGGTGATATTTTTACTGAGGTGAAATTCCGAAATTCTGAACAATCATGACCTGGTCTATCACCAGTTTCAATATTGTGCAAGGTTTACCGGACACCCTGTATTTTCTTGTATAACAACCGTATGTTCGAGAAATAGAAGATATTTCATTATTCCTAATAATGTAACATTAGGCCTGTTAACCAAAAATTTTTTTTAGGGTATCTAGTGGGGTTAGATCAGCAGATCTAGCTGGCCACTCTAAAATCCTCCTCTACGATCGAAATTATCTTCATTAAGTACTTTCACTTTATTTGGGTGCCACTTATTATTTTTAAGTCATTTGAAACAGATGTTTGGCACATTGATTGCTCCAATGCAAGTTGATACTGACTGTAAATTTGTTTTTGAAATTCGACTTAACAATAATAGATAGGTATCAAATAATTGTGGTATAATTAACTTATCGACACCATGCGAAAAGCGAAAATCAACGCAAAGCGATTTCAGTGATGTTAGGTTATGAAGATGAGACCCGTACGCAAACTGAGGTTTGTGACTTATTTAACGATAAATATCTGGATAGACCTATAACACGTTCGACGGCGAGTAAAGTCTAAGCAAAATTCAGAACTTTTGACAATGTCGGTGATAATTATACGAGAGGTCGTCCAGGCGTTACGGAAGAATAACAATTGGATATATAACTATCATTTTAAGAAAATCCTCATATGATTCATGAACTTAATGAAGATGATTTCGATCGTAGTCGAGGATTTTCAGATTGGCCAGCTAGATCTCCTGATAGAACCGCACTAGATTTTTTTTTGTGGGGATACCTTAATTAAAAATTTTATGTTAACAGACCCAACCTTTAAGGTTCAGATTAAAATTGTGGAGGTGACTTTGTGTTTTTCTGCATCGTAAAACTAATATTACATTATTATGAATGATGAAATATCTTTAATTTGTCGAACATACGGTTAAGTAACATAAGAAAAGATATGACATATACACAGAAAAATGCGTTTTCTTTGAAATTATGATCAAAATAGAGTAATGCGATTCAAAAAAAAAAAATAACGTCATAACTCGAACTGTGATGACGCCATGAAAATTACGATTAGACCAAAAGATGCGCAACAGAATATAAAATCGACATGTCTAAGCTTATTTCGTTTAATGGCCATACCAAGCGTTCAACGAATTTTTTCCAACATTTACGTGATAATGAACCACACCTTCTCTGGTTTTTCTGCAATAAATAATACTGGGAATCTTTTCAGACTAATTCATCGGTACCTTGGTGAGTTATATACTATTTCAAAGTGGGCGATGGAAATCAAAGAGGCTGTATTATTTTCATTAATCGCCAGCACAGATTTGCTCTTGTTCATTCACATTTAAATTTTTTTTCCTCAATGAATAAAAGTTCGTTATCACTCACAGAATATTATCGAAACTGAGGTACTGGACGCCTGAGGTGTCATTCAATGAGAACAAATACTAATTTATCCTTAACCACACAAGTATTTTCTCCCCTAGATGCTCATTTAGATAACCAACGTATCTTCAGTAGGAATACCACACTAACAGTAAATATCCAATGCAGTTGTGTTTATTACAAATATTAATAACTACTATGAATCAATATTGATATGGTACTTGAGTGTGATCATACCAGTAATCAAAACTGATTGATCTGGTCATGTGTGTTTTCACCCACCCATACTGATAGTGAGTAATTATTCCTTCATTGGAATTATCTCAAATAGTTTAGAAGTTAATGGGCTTTTACCACTATTGAGAAAGGATGTATTCAACTTGTTTTTGTGCATAGCAATACTTCCATAAAACAAAAAATTCCTGTAATCAACAACTGGTTTTACCAATTTTAAATTTTAAATGGTAATTTCACGGTGGGTTCCTAATAAATGACCTGCAACACTAGATTTGTCTCGCGAATATTTAGCATGGGCCAAATGTTCACGAAATCGTATATTCGTAGATGTTTTGATTCGGAGGGAGAGGGGTTGTTCTCATTCGATGTCAGTTTACTTTTTCCAAGTGTGCCAATTGCAAAAACCTTAAAATATGCGAGAGACTTATTAAAACTCAAGTATATTCAAAAGGAAATGGCCAGTGAGTTCATCAGTTGAAATTACACACGATACACGACTTACAAGAGGTCTCAGTTCATCATCAGTTTCATTCTCCAAATATTGTTGAGTAATCTGTTTTACAGACGGGTCCAAACTGGAGGAAGGACCAGCCGGAGCAGGAGTTTACTTGATGGAAAACGGAAAGAAGAAAGCCTGTGCGCTAGTTCTCTGACAACAGTTAACCAACTAGAGGTGTTTGCCATTCTGCAGGCAACCAGAAGAGGTCCTGTCCAGGGAGACATGTATATGTCTGCTCGGACAGTCAGGCCACTATCAGAGCTCTGAATGCAACCAGAACCAGATCAGTACTGGTTCAGGAGTGCAGAGATGCTCTGGAAAGTCTTGCGACTGAAAAAAATAACGTTGATGTAGGTCCCGGGCCATGCTGGGATTGAAGGCAACGAGCAAGCGGACCAGCTAGCCAAGCAAGGAGCCGGGCAACCCTACTACGGGCCAGAACCCGCACCCGGCATGATAAGAAGACAAGTAACAACGGCACTGAATAAGTGGGCCGTTGATACATTGGGAAAAGAGTGGAAAGGGATAGATGGCTGCAGGCAGTCAAAGCAGATGATATCGGGGCCCGACAGGACAAGGACGGCCAAGATACTGAAGCTAAACCACAAAGAACTCTGACTCTTGGTTGGAGCTCCAACGGGCCACTGCAGCCTCAGGATGCATCTGACTCTCATCAGAGTTGAGGAAGACCAAATATGCGCGGAATGCGGTGAGGAGGACGACTCCTTACACTTCCTGTGCGAATGTGGTATTTATAGCAGGCTTAGCCCAAACGTCTTCGGAGCTGCCACTTTTGAGGAGGAGGAATTTCACTCATTGCAATGGAAGGACATTTCGACTTTCATAAGAAGGTCAAAAAGTCATGTGTTGCCGAGGACAACCGAAAGAGATCAGATCGGATAATGAAATCAATTTTTTGGGTGCGGAACGGAAGTTAAGAGAATATATCAGTTCTCTAGACCAGTTGATATCTGATGAACTTTCTTCAAAAGGAATCAAGTGGAGGTTCAATTGCCTAAGTGCTGCTAATATGGGTGGCGTATGGGAACGAATGGTTCGATCAATAAAAACGGCTCTGAAGGTATCCCTCAAAGAACAACATCCACGAGAAGAAGTGCTGCTGACTGACCATTCTCTATGAAGCAGAATATATTGTGAACTCGAGATCCTTGACACATATACCTGCTGATCCGCATGAGCCAGAAATGATTATTCCAAATCATTTTATACTACTTCGACTTGGGAGTGTTAAATCAGATGGAGAATTTGAACTGAGTAGTAGAAAACAATGGAGTTTTGCACAAGCCCTAGCTGATTCATTTTGGAAACGCTGGATAAAGAAATATCGGCCAACTCTTGTTCAGCGACAAAAATGGCATGACAAAACTACACCTATCAGAAATGGGTATATCACGATTATGGTAAATGACAAAGCATACCGAAATGAATGGCTGATAGAAAGAGTTGAGGAAACTTATCCGGGACGAGATGGAATAATACGGGTTGCAAAAATAAAAACAAAAAGGGGCATCTTCGCAAGACCCGTTTCCAAGTTGTTCATAGTACCCACTTCTACTGATGGATTGTGAAGAGTCAGCTCTTCACTGGGTGGAGGATGTAGAAGAAATAACAGAGCCCTAGTATATGATTTCACATCATGGAAACGAGTTGTTATTATTCATGTTTTTGGAGTTACTGATATTGTCAAAATATAAAAAACTCAGTCTAAAGTTGTTATCAATTTCTGAACATTTATCGTACAGTTTCGTAGTTATTAGAGCTGTTCTGAATATATTTTACAATGGCCAAATCAAAACATCTACGATTATCCGGTTCCATGAACGTGCTAATTATTAGCGAGGAAATAAATCTAGTATAGCAGATCATTCATTAGAAACTCACCATGATATTACCAGTTAAAATTTGGAATCAGTAAAACTAGTTGATGATTACAGGAAATTAGATTGTTATGAAAGTATTGCTATTCACTAAAACAGTTCGAATAACGATAATGGCCAATTGAATTCCAAACTATTTGAGTTAATTCCGATAATGGAATGAGAACCAATCATCGGTATGCATGCGGAAAATTATACCTGATCACATTAATCAGATTTGATCACAGTTGTGATCACACTCAATTTCCATATCAATATTGATTCATAGTAATTAATTATTTGATAAATATGACTGGTTTGGATATATACTGTTAGTTCAGTATTCGTACTGATGATGATAAGTTGGTTATCAAAATGCGCTTCTAGGAGTGAAAATACGAGGATGTATTGATATCTAGTTAGCCTAGACCAGTTCCCTGCATAAACAAAATAATTGCGTTACCATAGCAACGAACAATAACTTATTAGAAGTGTCAGTGTAGAGTTTGACGTCAAAAACGTAAATCAGAGTTACGCAATAAATTAAAAGAAAAAATATGTCCACCGAAATTGTGAAAATCGAAAAATTGGAGTATCTAGCCATCATCAAGTAACTGTATTTGAAAGGGTTAAGAGGTGAGCAGATTTACGAAGATATGCTTAATACCCTTGGTGATCAATGTCCTTCGTATGAGACCGTGAAAAATTGGACTGCAAGCTTCAAAATAGGTAAATTTTCCATTGAAGATGATGACCGATCGGGAAGGCCAGTTTCTGAGCCAGTCCCCGAAAATATCGATGCAGTTCATGACATGATTTTAACAGACCAACGAATTGGGCTAAAACGGATATCAGAAGCACTGAATATTTCATACGAACGCGTTCATCATATAGTTCACGTCAATTTGGACATGAGAAAAATTGCTGCAAATTGGATCCCCAAATGATTGAATGTTGACCAAAAGCGTGCAAGGGTAGTAGCATCGCGTACGATCTGTGCTCGATTTCAAAACGATGGAGACTTCTCAAACCGAATTGTTACTATGGATGAGACTTGGGTACATTTCTACGATCCAGAAACAAAGCAACAATCGATGGAATGGCGACACTCCGGTTCTTCAAGACCTAAGAAGTTTCGTGTCCAAAAATCTGCTGGAAAAGTCCTTGCTTCAGCTTTTTGGGTTTGCCATGGAGTAATCATGATTGATTTTTTGGATAAGGGTAGAACAATAACTGGAGACCTTACTGATTACTCTACGGGAAAAAATTTAAGAGAAAAGACGCGGAAAGCTATCCAAAGGTAATTTGTTTCCGCAGGACAACGCCCCTGCACACAAATCTCAAGTTGCCATGTGATTTAGGGTTTGAATTACTAGAACACCCCCCTTATTAACCAGATTTGGCTCCGTCCGACTATCATCTCTTTCCTCAACTGAAAAAAAGTTTAAAAGGTCGTAAAATTTCTTCCAACAAGGAGGTAATAAAAGCTGTGGAGGTCTGGTTTGCAGAGCAAGAAGAAACATTTTTTTTGAAAGGTCTAGAGACGTTGCAGGTTCGCTGCAATAAATGTATCCAATTAAGAGGAGAATATGTTGAGTAATAGAATATTTTGACATTAAAATTTTGTTCGGTTCCATAGTAGGCTTGAGTAGTAAAGGGAAAAATACTATTTGTTTTCATTGAATGACACCACAAGCGTCCTGTATCCTATTTTCGATACTTTTTTTGTGACATATTTTTGTTACCCATTTGGGATACCTATCTATTGAACCGATTCCACATTTGAACGTTATTGGTTATTCTGTGATACTTCTAATTGTAACTGAGAGATGAACACTTTATCAAGGTAATAAGATAATTATTCCATTGCAGGTATATCGTGCCATTAATTATTATTATATGGTAGAATCCAGAACCGTTTGGCCGAATTTGTGGAGGGTGGTTAATCTGATCCACATTCTTTTGATACTTGCTCACTGGTTTGGATGTTTTTATTTTCTACTGTCGGAAGCGGAAGGTTTTCAGGTGAGTTAAAGTTCAATATTTTTTATGACTGAACGTCAATTTTATAACGGCCTAAAGTATATTACACCTGGAAAATGTATATGAAATATTGGGAATAAACATTGAAAAAGCAATATACTAATATGAACATTTGAGCAATATTGAGTACACATCTTACGCTGGCATGTCATTGGCTACAACATTATAGCGATATGATTTAAATATCAGAAAGAATATTTATAATGGGATAATGATATTGATGGAATATTACAAAAAAATTATTATCATTGTTGACATTTGCACACTGGTATGAAACCGCTAGATGGCTCTACATATAGAACGTCAGTTAGAACCTAAGAAAATCAAGAAAAGCAATAGTTTTGTAAACTTCAGAGGTGTTGAAAAACAGAACTAAGTTTATATTTTCCGATGAATTTGCAACCATTCAAACAAAAATGTTTTCAATCCAAATTTTTAGTGCATTTGTATAAAAACTCGCATGCAACACGGAAATTAGGGTAAAGTCAAAAGAAAAATGTTTGTGTATTTGTACTGTACTAAAAAAAGCAAAAGTTTTGTAAACTTTAGAGGTGTTGCAAAATAAAACTCAGTTTATTTATTCCGATGAATTTGCAACCATTCAAACAAAAATGTTTTTAATCCAAATTTTTAGTACATTTGTATAAAAACTTTAAAATTTTAGCAATTTCTCTCCTTCAATAGATTCAGAATAAGATCAAAAATCACAAAACTGGTCTCCCATCTTCATTTCAAAATTCTTCCACAAAATCATAAATTTGACTCCGAAAACCCCCACACACCAATTTTGAAAATAATCGGACCATAACCACTGTCAGACTAACACGCATCATGCAGTTAACCTATTCATTTCCACATAAATATTCCAGTGAAATATAACTTCATTGCAATTTTTATTAGAATGATTTTTTATAAATTGTGATTTTTACGACTCGTTTTTTACCTCTCCCTTGACAGTGGTAAGTTTTCCTTTGGCTTTCTCAAAAACATGTCAATTTCGCATTTGTATGTAAGGTAATGACCAGCATTTAGTTTGTAAGTTGAAGTGAAAGATATTTATTAAAAGTAATCTAAAAAAAAATTGTCTGACAAAAAGTTTCGGTACCTCTAGTTTTTCCCCCACTCTAAACGTGTCGATTTCACTACTCGTAAGTTTGCGACTAGCAGCAATCAGAGTTTTCTAGGAGCATACAATTGCCCGAAAGGACAATTGACCGAAAAATGTATTTTAGCGCTACTTTATAAATTTGTAACCAATATTTTCGGAAAATTCTGTATACTATTATTTCTTCTCTGATTTACAATAACACCCTTGATACCTACTTTAATAATTAAGGTTACTCATTGAACGTCTCCAGGTACACTAACTAAAAATATTAACTCCAAAAATCTTATAATCCCTCTTAATAAATAATAATCCTGATATCCTAACATCCTAATAACACCCTTAATACCTACTATAATAATCAAGGTTTGAATAAGTGAGACTCGTTAATTAGTCATTATTTACTTTTATTTAAATACTGCATTCATTTATTGTCCAAAATCTGAGCAAGAGTCACGACGCAAAATGGCTTTGGAGTTTGTACTTAGTGGAAAGGGGAAGAGGAAATTATTGATTGACGGCTATCTTTACCAGAAAGATAAAGAAAATCAAAGTATTTATTGGAAATGTGATAACTACAAGACGTTTAGTGTAAAGCTCGTAACCTTAGAAAATGCACTAGTAAAAAGAAGTGGAACACACAACCATGTAGCGGATGCAAGGCAAGTGGAAAAAACAAAATTCCTCAATGGCATACGTGAAAACGCTACACAAACCCAAGATGGGCCACATCATATACTATCAACTGCATCTATTCAGCTTGGTAAAGCTACAGCTGCCACGCTTCCAAAAGTGAGCAGCATTAAAAGAACAATAAGGCGTGTACGAAGTTATCAGCAAATTATCTTGGATGAACTTTCGCTTGTCCGGATTACCAAAGCACATCAAGATTGTTTTTTTAGTATTTAGCTGTAAGTTGTGATTATGAGATAATTTTTTTATCTGATTGAGATCATCGTTGATGAGATTTTGCGCATTCAAATATTCCTCAGTGTCAAAATGGGTGTAAAGTTGTGTATCATCCGCATAAGCTTGGATTTTACAGTGTTTGACAGATGAAATTATATCCGCAGTGTAGATAATAAAGATTAAAGGTCCAAGTATAGATCCCTGTGGGACTCCGGATAATATATCCAAGGACGCAGAATATTTGTCGTTAACAGAGACTCGTTGTGACCTACCTAATAAAAAAGACCAAATGAGAAAAGCTGCTTTATCATCAAAGCCATAATATCTAAGTTTGCAGCAAATTAATTCGTGGTTGATGGTGTCGAAGGCTTTTGAAAAATCTAAAAGCACTAATGAGTTTACAATACCCTTGTCAAAAGCTTCAATTATATCAGTAGTGACAGTGGCCAAAGCAGTACCTGTGCTGAACCCCTCTCTAAAGCCACACTGTGTACCAGGGAGTATTTTGTTTAGTGTAAAATATTCAAATATTTGTTTATAGATAATCCTTTCCAGTATCTTAGACATAGTTGGTAGGATACTGAAAATCATCCAAACATTTGGAGATTTATTAAAGGCATTCAGCTGGAGCAAAGCTTACACGAACTTCAAATTGAACAGTATGTAGGAGGCTTGGAAGGCTCTCCTACACGTGAAAAATACATAGATTGTGCTGAGCGGTCTGGTAAATAGTTACGATCCTGCGAACACTTATGAGTTCCTACGGGGAATAGCACATTATTTTTCGTATTAGTATAAAGATAAATATTAAATAAATTCTCTAAAAAAAAAGGCAAATTGAATGTTTTATTCCAAGTTCTAAACACGCCTAGCAATAGACGTGAAAACGTGCTGTGCGCTTATCGTTCAACGGATTATATTCCGTAATATATCCAGTGATAAGGCACTCAACATGATCGTACGCGCAATTAAATAGTATATTGTGTATTTAGTAGTAAAAGCAATACATTCCCGGACGACAATATAAATTGTTGGCCGAGGCGTTAAACCGAGGCCAACAAGCATTGAAGTCTGGAAATGCGCTTTTACTACGAGGTTCACATACTATTTTTTCTGAAATCGCAATCAGCATTATCAAAAACTAAGGAATTCTACATATTGTTTGCGTGAATTCAATAACTAAATGTAAACAAGTCGGCAAAAGTTTTCCCGTATCGTTTTCGATACGGGAAAGTACTCTTCCGTACCGTTTAGGTCCGAAAACGGTCCGGGAAAGTTCGTTTCTTAGCAACGGACTAAAATACTAGATTAGCGTATTTTGAGGCCTGAAGTTGCTCCGAGAAAGTGGACATTCTTGAACGATTTCAGAAAAAATCTATTGGTTTCACTATATTTAAATACATTTTTTGTTCAATTGTTCTTTCGGGCAATTGTTCTTCAAGCAATTGTCTATTCGGGCAATTGTACATTCGATCAATTGTGTTTTGGGAAATTGTTCATTCGGGCAATTGTCGGGGAACTGCTTTCGGGGAATTGTCTTTCGGGAAATTGTTTCCGGGCAATTGTCCTAGATCCGTTGCAAATGTACTGGAACGTTACACATTTTTTTCATTCACTATCTATCCAATTTGCAGAACTTTAGTTATTTTTATAAACAAATTACAATGGAAAACTAAAACAGATAAGAAAAACAAGCTGCTGTAATATTCACAAGACTGCAAACTTAATTCGTGTTTTCAAACATTATTACTAGCAGTGTGCCTAGTTTGCAGAAATTTTGCAATTTTCAGTGCAAAAATACAGTAATAAAACGTTTTGTCATCTTAACAATGTTCTGTTCATAGCAGACTTCCTCAAAATTTTATAATTTGTTTTCATTACTGCACTAACATACAACTGAAGATTGAAAACCTTTGGAAATAACGTGAATTGATTGTCTATATCTACAACAGGCCTATCATCAAAAATTCGCGTCATTAGACCGCAACTCAATATTCATTTAAACTGTATTTTTCGGCGATATAAATTAACTTCCCCTTTGACCCAAAGCGTCGACGTCACAACTTTCCACCGCATCTGGGTCTCTTATATTCTTCATCCTTTATCTGTTTCAGGGCGATTGGGTATATCCTTATCGACCTGGAGACTACGCTACCCTAACCCGAAAATATTTAGGATCGTTATATTGGTCAACGCTCACTTTGACGACCATTGGTGATCTGCCAACTCCTGAAACGAATGCCGAGTAAGTGTTTCCGAATTGTTTTTTATATAAACAGAGTTGGGAGGTTGGTTGGGTAATGATGCATGTTTTCGAAGAAAAACTAATTGATGGTGGAATACAACGATATGCGATATAGAATAAGCATTACTCGATTCGTTTCATCATCAATGATCTGAGACGTTGTAGGCCAATAAACAGAGCAATTTTTCTCATAAAAGTTCAACTTAAAATTGCTCCGCCGATTTCTTTTTTGCAATTCGGTCGTCACGGAGGGTTGAATAATTAGCAATAAAGTTATCACCCCCTGGAGGGTGGTGCAACCTCCCCCAAATCATAAAAACTATTTTCTGGAAGGTATTTTCTTGACATTTCAGCTCTGGGCACTAAATATGAGTGAAAATCGGTATTAATAATGGGGGCGAATTATTTTCAACAATTAAACCCCTTACCGGGGCATCAACCCCTTCCCGAAATCGTGTTTTTCTGGGGTATTTTCTATGAATATATAAAATTGTCAGTCCTGAGTAATGAAACTGAGCGAAATTTTGTAAAACTAATATGTATAAATTATTACAAACGATTATCTCGCCCCCGCATTCGGGGCATATCCCCCGCATCGCGGAGACATTGGGATAAGAGGGAAGGGGAAGAATATTTGAAAAAACTCTCAAACTACTACTCTTAGATATAAATGTGGGTAAATAATCATTGAGAACTGTCACTATTGAGATTTAGAACTATTGTTATGAAAATTATTCGCAAATTCGAGAGAAGATAAACTTATTCTATAAATTAAACGCGGACCGGAGGTAACGAAATATGAGAGTATTTTTCAATTATATTGAGAAAGGGTATGGAGAAATGAATCCACAAGTAATCACCATCAAGAAATGTATAGGAAAATATATTTATTCACTCATACAACTCATCATCTACTTCATCTTCAGTCCTCGTCTTCATCTTCACAATCCGGATATTTTGAAACAGAGCTGAGTTGAACATGAAACAAATATTTCAAAAATAAACTAACCATTTTCAATTAATAACAGTCACAGAGCAAGCACTAAGAGATGTTTCCTTGTCTCCGACTATCGATGTTATCCCAGTATCCAGTGTTTTTTGCACAGGAACTTTCATATCATCTGACGTTTACATAGAGCAACGTTGACTGTTGCCCACTGCGCACCGACAGAATCGCTCCGCTGTATACTATACAGCGTCGCGCTAGCTGCCGCATTGACAAGGTCCCAAGCCGATTTTCTTCAGGTTCTAGAATCGCAATGTGTTTAAAGCAGGTACACTTCGGGACAGTTTCCTTTGGTGCACTGTCTTCCTCGGTCTCAAATCGCCAAATTCCATCAAGGACTGATTTTATTTTTCTTTCCATAGAACAATAATGCCGAGTAACCTCTATTTTAAGTACTTAAAAGATTGACCGGATTGCTTTTAAAATTTGTACAAGTAACCAAATTCGTATGAATATTTTTAATAAGAACAGGGTTTTTTCTGCAAACTGGCTTTTCATTCATGTTGATACGTGCTTTTATCTCTGAGTTATTAGCACTTGAATTTATAAACACCCTCAAGATTTTGTAACCTAAAATATGCGAAGAATTGAAAACACTCGTATTTTAAACCAACATTATTTGGACCGGTTAAACGTTATGCAATTTGACAATGAAGTATTCATCAACTGTTCATTTTACTTGCTACAAGTGATATGACATTATTTCAGTAATCACAAGCATTATTTCACGAAGTCAGGAACTTTAATATTATACGATTTTCAATTGCAATTTTGCAGCTGGCAACTGCGCGTATAAATATAAATAATATCAGAATACAAAGCTGCAATCATTATCTTCAAAATGACGTAAGATTTATCCGTATTGAACTTTTATGTGAGGAGTTATAGAACTTTACTTCACGCGCTGGTTAAAAAAATGCACGTTGGCGGGAGCCGGCGCAACACCTGCCCCATTGCAAAAGCATTTAACTTCAACAATTTTTTTCAAGAATACCGTACGATTTCTCAAAATTTTGGAAGGGACAGTTTTTTTGTAAAAATTTGTGCTCTTTCTGAATATTGAGTTATTTTTTTGATTTAAAGTGAATTTTTTGAGATATTTCGAAATTACCTCAAAAATTAATTTCAACGCGTATTGTGGGGGGTTCCACCTCCCCTGGAGGTGATAATTTTTTTCAGAAGTAATATGTACTCTGTATTTTACAATTTAAAAAAAAATTATCGGCGGAGCAATTTAAGTTGAGGTTGATTGGCCTATTGGGATTATCGGATTGGTTTAATTGGTACAGAATGGTGTAAATTTTATTTTTATAATTCATTCACTGATAACATAAAAGGAGGCTGTCGATACAAATGTTCAACAAGAGTTCTTATTTGGTAGATTCGTGAAGTTCGGTGTCCTAATTGATACTTAGAGTCATCGACACCACATTGGAAAAATGGTATCAAAAACCAGTTTTCCGAAAATGAAATTCTGAACGCCACATATGTTAAAAATGTTTACAAAAATTATTGAGCTCAATCTAGAAATTTCGATATTGGTCAAATAATTATTGATTTCAACATCTAGAATAAATATTGCAATCTCAATATTTCACTCATATCCATTCTAGGAAAAAAACTATATTTTTTATCCAAGTTTGATATCACATTAGTTAAATATTATTCAACTATATTCAAGAAATGCTATCAACTTATATTGGGTCAATATTGGTTTATTAAAATTTACCAATATCGATAAAACAATATTGTCTTCATATTGTTTCGAACATCTAAGATGAATATTGCAACGCCAATATTCCTCTCATACCGATTATAGGAAAATCACTATTTTGTATATCCAAGTTTGATTGCACATTGATTGAATATTATTTCGACAATATCCAACGTACTGTATTAATTTATTTAGGTTCAATATTGGTTTAATAATGTTTACCTATATTGATAATACAATTTTGTCTTCATATTGTTTCCAACGTCTAAAATGGATATTGCAATCTCGATATTTCTCTCAGATCGATTCTAGGGGTGAAGGAATATATTGTACATCTATGTTGGATAACATATTAGTTGAATATTATTTCACCAAAATTCATCGAATCTTATTACCTTATGTTTGGTCAATATCGGTTCAATTGTATTTACCATTATCGTTAAAACATCATTTTCCACATATTGCTTCCAACGACTTGGATACATATTGCTATCCCAATATTTCTCTCATTATTTGTAGGTACAGAAATAAATGCTATATATCCAAGATAGCACATTGGTTAAATATTATTTCACAAATATTCAGTAGATAATATTATTGATCAAAATTATTAGGACAACCTCATGCTTATATTGAAATAATGATATTGATACAATATTAAAAAAATGCCTAATACCATTATAGAATTTTGAATCGAATTGTCCAAATATTCAATAGACAATATGTATTATGATCAAATCTGTATAAAAAACTGCCAGATAGCTCTACATATAGGAAGTCTTGTGAAGCCTAAGAAAATATATTGAATACTTCTCACAAATTGTTTTCAAGACAGTTTATTTACTCAGTGGTTGTGGCGACCAAAAGGCAGACTCTGGTGTCACCTTATTTAACAGAAGGAAAACTGAAATGTAGAAGTTCCAAGTCATTTGACATTTGATAATTAACCAAGGCATATTCATTTTGGATACTGTACCAATATATTCAAAAGATATTGTACTAATATCTCTGAATATTTTGAGGCTACTAATGCTTATAAAAAAATTCCATCAATACTATTTTTAAATGTCCAAACAATATTGGACCAATATCTCAAAATGTTCACATTTCATTTCTAGCTAATATTTTCATAATCTTTTACCAGCGATATTGTACCAATATCGCTGAATATTTTGATGCCAATACTGATTCGAGAATATTTCGCCAATATTATTCAAGTAATATTGGACCAATATCGCCGAATGTTCACACTTTTCTCTCTAATATTGTGTTTCAAATATTTTGCCAATATGTTCACCAATACAATTGTAATAATATTGCAACAACATTGCGGTAGAAAATAGAGTCAATACCATCAAAATTGCTTCAATGAAAATCGACAAAGACAATAAAGGTATTTCTATCTTAGTTGTAAATCATTTCCATCAGTGGTAGAACTTTAACTTTCATATTAGAAGGTCTGAAAATAACTGCAAAACTCCAATTAATGAGAAGTATATGAGAATTATTTTCTGTTGTATTCAAATCACTATATTAATAATAATAAATAGCTTCATTTCAAAGTGTGTGGCTAGTTATGAAGCGCTAGTTTTATATTTCGAATGGTTATACTTGAATTATTAAAATTTGGAATGCAAACATGAACAGGTATGAATTATTTTTCCAGTGGACGTAATCATCATGGATGATGTCACAGTGCTATTGTGATCAATAACTTCAGAAAATATTATAGGACAATTGATACCTCTACACCTAACCATACTAATTTTGTATGAGTTTGAGGAGTTTCAAAGGATTGAATGAATAGAAACTGATATTTCAGTTGAGCGTGTAGTTGAGACAGATTCAGTAGTCCACCCTCACAGTAATTTTTCGAAATAAGTTCTCCCTAATTCGTGACAGTCATACAGCATATTTGTTTTCAAATGTTTTGGGCAGAACTTGCTCTGCCCTCTTCAATAATTCGTTGTTTCAAAACATCAGAACCGTTCGGTGCTATAGCAAAAAAAAATTAGAGGAGTGAGATCCGGTGATCTAGCCGGCCATTCATCGGACCACTCGTCCAATACACCTACCACGATATTCCTCATCCAAATTACATCGTACTGAAGCATAGTGTGAAGGAGTTTCATCTTGTCGAAACGTTATTTCCAAATCAGCGAATTAACTTAGATTTTCTTCCATAATTCCAAAAATCTACTGCTTAATTGTCGTGTCTAACATAGCCAGCAACACTTCACCAGTTAGTTGACATTCAAAAATAAATGGCCAACTATGTGATTTCCCAGAATACCTACTAGACCTATTCTGCCTCTCAGTCGATTCTACTGGTAATATTTTCACAGAATTCAAGAGTTCGTCATTTGAAAGTTGATGCGCTTTTTATTGGTGTCAAATTTACTTTCTCTCAAAATCTAGTGTTTGCCTTGTCGTTTGACTGACTTCACAGGTGGGTGCAACTTGGGTTGTAGAATGAATATAAATTATATAAATTTGCATTTTCGGCACTCCCTCAAATAGGTCCTCGATACAGGGCGATCAGGGACCTCTTCAGCGCAAATGTGCGTTCGGATGCATGACTATTTTTTACTCTTGCACCAACTGCTTCTTTGTCTTCTGAAATGAGTACCATTTCGAATATTCAGATATCTCGAATGTCTCGATGAAAAATATTCGAGATGAAGATTAGGGGATTGAAAGTTGGTAAAACGCTGAAAAGTAAGCCAAGTTGAAGACCTACTGAAACGTAGACTTTTTTCACCAATGAAAATGTTGTTTCATGCTGAAATAAAATTTTAGTTTTCATTCATCAAATCCTTCTAAACTTCTCAAATCGAAACAAAATTGGCACCTATGGTTGAATAGGTATTTCAAACGAGGTGTTACTTGTCATAGAATCCCATTTCAATTCATTGATCACAATGACACTCTAAAGTTATTCATGATGATGACATCATGACAAGTAACTACTAGAAGGGCATTCATTGTCACATTTAAAACTTCATTAGATTTAGTGAAACCGTTCAAAAGATAAAGAGGGGGACTTTTCTCTAGCAATGTATGAACAATATCATTCAGTCAAGTGAATCTTTCGTAACTCTTCGACATTTCAATTTTACGATATTCCTCCTAAATACATCATTATTTTCTACGAACTTCGAGTAACTGGGGATTTTGAAGGAATTCTCAGAACTCTCAGAATGAAGGTGCAATACAAAACCTCTCATAAACTGCGGCAATACGGTTCAGGGAACACATCGCACGTGTGTGCCCTTTCATCGCACAATTGTCACATAGAATTCTGACGCTTTTAGTGGGAAGACAGTTGATCGATGAAAAAAACAGTAACAAGAATAACTATTCATTCCATGAACCCAAGTTGAGTTTATTCAGACCAGTAGTTAACCATTCCTGATTGGAATAAATTGAAAATGTCAAAGTTTTGATGCCATCATTCAGGATAATATTTGACTAATTTCATCAATAGAGTTTTTCTACGACAGTGCGTAAACTAAGCTTTCACGCACTGCTGACAGTGCGTAAAGTAATACTTTTTCGCACAAGTGCGTAAAAAATCACCTGTGCGTAAAATCATCAACTGTGCGTAATTCTTTACACACTGTTCATACATTTATGCATTTTCGAAAAATACAGTATTTTGCGTCACAAATTACTCGGAAGTCTTTATTTGATAATACGACGGCAATTCAAATCATTAAACATTCAAATTATTTATATAATTGCTACAATTTGGCAATATAATAACTGTCGAAGAAAAAACTTTGTATGAAACACTTTCGTAAAGGGCTTTTTTGTATACTCGCGTTTGTTGAACTCGGCTACGCCTCATTCAACAAACTTCACGCTCATACAAAAAACGAACTTGTATCATAAATAGCTATTTATACCGTTCATGCTAATTTTTTTTAAATTAGATTACTTGAATTAATGCTGCAATTATTGGGTTGTTAGTTCTTAGTTAGGAGTAATAGAGCCGTCAGACGTTACTCATTGTTAAACGAACGAAATATGTACGATTGAGTAGTGTTAGTATGTACTATGTTCGCATGCCTACCTGCTAGCTTCTCCAGATGACCATTCTTCAGATATTAGGCAATCAAGGTACGTAAAAACACTACTCACTTTGTTGAATTGCCAGTCTACAGAATTATTTCTATAACCCATGGACAGAGTATCTAGCTACCCCCGCTGAACAGTTCGGCTTCAGAGCCGGACACAGTACGACATCTCAAATAGTGCGAATTGTTCACGGGGTGAAAGAGGCAGCTCATCAAGGGCAAAACACAGTCATGATTCTGCTTGACATGCAGAAAGCCTTCGACTCAGTGTGGGTTGAAGGTCTGATATCCAAAATGCTGTTGGCAGGCATGCCTTCATATATGGTAAGGTTGATCAGCTCCTCGTCGGTAGAACTGTTGCGGTAAAAGTGAACAACACAATATCCGCAGAATATCCAATCGAAGCAGGGGTCCCACAGGGGTCGAGTCTGTCACCACACATTTACTCCCTACATACCTATGATTTCCCTCTATGCGATAGAACGAAAACGGCCATATACGCGGATGATACCGCTATATATGCCCATTCGTTCTCGAGCGTTGTAGCTGCGAGGCAGGTTCAATCTCGGTTGAACAGGGAAATCATACCGTACCTAGAGGAGAATAAGATTGTGGTAAATCCGGCCAAGTCGGAGGCGATCAACTTCTCGAAGAAATTCAAGTTTTCGAGAATTCCACAGGGGTTGACTGTCAAAGATGAGGCTGTTGAGGTCTCGACCAATGTGAGATACCTGGGGGTACAACTTGACAAGCGGCTAACATGGCACAAGCATCTCAACCTGGCTATCCAGAGGGCTGCGGCAGCGGTGAAACGCACGTACCCCCTAATAGCCAGAGGCTCACACACTAGCTTGAGCTGCAAAATGATGATATACAAGCAGATCATAAGACCTGCTATGTTATACGCTTGCCCGGTGTTCTGCAGTCTGCCCAAAACTCCAATTCTGAGACAGGACAGGATGCAGAATAAGGTACTTCGGATCATCACTAATAGTGATAGATACATCCGTTTCTTGCGGGCGTCGACTCCATCCCGACACATGTTAGAAACTTGTCATATAAGTTTTACAAGTTCCACCTTCCCAAAAGTTCTCTTACTCAGAGACCTTACCAGGCTCAGGGTATATGATAATGAGCCCCGCAAACACGGAGGGCTCATCTATCAAGCGTTGATTATCTTTCACGAAAGACGGTAAGAACCGAGTCCATAGGGAACCTAGTCGATTCTAAAACGCCCAGTACCACGACCCAGTTTTTTGCAACAGCCTTTTCCGGGATGTCGTCGAACTAATTGTCCTCATGAAACTGCCTAAAGCAATATCTACATTGAATGCAAATTTACACCACGCATAAGCTTTGCAGGAGGCGTGGATCCTACCAGCTACACCCATTTCAACTTGAAATATTCGACCACCCGTTAACATCAGCGGAGGCAGATACCAGCGCCCTCACAGAAAACAGAATTTTGGTAAATAAAACATTTTGTTAAGATTTCCTTATGAGTAAAATCCCAGGGCCTTCAGACGTAACTTATTTTTGAAAAGATGAAGACTTAGGTTCTGAGTGGCGTCTCATGTACTTTCAATACCTGCGTGCTTGTGGAGTTCGCTCTGTGACACCTGGGCAGGTACCATGTGAGAAAGGTAACTGAAAATAAGAGTTACCTAACTTAAATTTGTGTGGCTGATTTTTATGTATAATTTGTTGAATATAACTCTGAAGTAATTTGTGGAGCTTTAAAGCGTTTGACAAAAGTTCTGGTCTATGGAAAGCGTCTGACACATTTGAAATTACTCAAGAGTGATATTCTTCAAAATATATATAAAAATCAGCCATACAAATTCAAGTTAGGTACCTGCCCAGGTGTCACAGAGCGAACTCCACAAGCACGCAGGTATTGCAAGTACATGAGACACCACTCAGAATCTAAGTCTTCATCTTTTCAAAAATAAGTTGTCTGTTTTCTTTTAAATTTCTTTTTGAACAAAAATTCTCCCAGAGTCGAAGCCGTTTCCAACCGAGATGGCTAACCATAGTGTGATGCGTCTGCTGGGTTTAAAAAAAAAAGAAAAAGAAAATGTTGCAGACGAGATTTGAACTCGGAACTCCGGGGTGATAACTAGATACTCTGTCCACTGATCCACCATGGGTTATAGAAATGATTCCGTAGACTGGCAATTCAACTAAGTGAGTAGTGTTTTTACGTACCTTGATTCCCTAATATCTGAAGAATGGTCATCTGGATAAGCTAGCAGGTAGGCATGCGAACATAGTACATACTAACACTACTAAAATACTGCGTATAATCACAAATAGTGATAGATACACCCGTTTGAATGACCTACGTGCCCTGGCAGACGTGACCAGCATTTACGAACACATCAATAGGCTGTCGTATAAATTTTTCTTGCCCAAGAGCACTCTAACCAGGGATATAACCAAAAAAAGAGCCCACCACAACGAGCCCCGAAAATACGGGGGGCTCCTCTACCAAAAGTTGGATCTTTTCCAAGAACGAGAATAGATAACACCAAACACCCTCACTAGAGGACTAAAACCGCTACCCAGTTTTTTGCCGCCAACTTTTTCTGGGACTAATATCAACGGAACAACAACAAACTGAAATCTTATCACCTCTTCTATTGCCCCTGTATAAGCATGCGGGAGACAGGGCTTCGACATTTTCGATAAAGTAGGACACACAACTATTAATTAGAGTGACCCGCTAACATCAGCGGGGGTGACTCACCTGCCCCACTGCGGGTGCATGAGGAGTCGCTCATGAGCACCACTGTCCTTCGGAAACGGGGGCACAGTGTTGACCCATCCCCACTCCATTCCCTACTCCTAAATCACTGGCCCTAGCCACAGGATGCCATATTTAGGTGTAGGCTATGTTGAAATAGTTTTGTGAAATGTAATTTTATAGCACATAACGATGAATAAACCTATTATTGAATTTGAATTTGAATTTGACTACTCAATTGTACACATTTCGTTCGTTTAAAAATAAGTAATGTCTGACGGCCCTGGGATCTTGGACTATAAGAGGTTAGGAGTCATGGAAATATCGGGCAGAGTTAGAAAGTTATGGTAGAAGAGGTAGGAAAGTAGAAAATTCAATGGAGTATTTGAGTATGGGAAGGTTAAGTAGTAGTCTGGTTCACAAGTGCCATTTTGACAAAAAGCTGACCAAAAAATATTATTTCGGTCTCATATGATTCGAAATGACATCTAGATGTCGTACGAGAAAATTGTTGCCGACAAAAACTGCAAAATATAAAATTAAGTGCAAAAAAATTATTTGGTTTTTTGCAATTAAGTATTTCAAAAACTATTTGAAATATCCAAAATTTCAATAAACATCCACAAAGAGCAGGAAATTTCCTAAGAACAAGTCCTCCCGGCACTGTACTGGATATATTTTGAATTTTGATTCAGAGGTGAAAATTGGGATATAACCGAATCAGAAGCATGATAAAAAATGTTTTAACGATTAAATATGAATATCCAAAATTTAAAAAAAAAATGGTAATATGTTAACACTTGAATAAACAATTATCCGTCTACAAAATACTTCACCCTGATTCTATTCTTTTGGAAATTAGTTAATTCATACCTGTTGCAAGTTAACCCTGATTATTCCTAAACTAGAAACCTAGAATTTTTCTCGAAATCATTCTTGAAAGGATTAGGAAAACATATCAGTAGGAAAAGTTAAAAAAAATTTGATTTTGCACTTTTTATTAACAATCCAAGGCAATGAAAAATGAAAAAGAAAATTTATCATTTTCTTTCTTTACTGCTGAAAGCTACATAACAAATATTTAAAAATAAAACAATCATTGTTTAAATAATTTTTATGAATAAATGCATTGTCGATAAGATTTTTTTTGAAAGTTTCTTTGGGAATCTAATCCTTGATGAAAATAAAGATTTTTGAAGACAAATCTCTGAAATAAAAATTTTTATTGCTAAAAAACGTACTGGCTAATTAACATTTTTTTTTGTTGCTAAATATTAAAATTGAGGAAACCTTTTTTTTCAACCATCATCAATTGCGATCTCTCATATTATGGAAAAAAAGTATTAACTCCTTGTTTGTTCATTAAACAAACAATTTTTTATAAACAATTGAATTTTTGTGCTATATTATTTTATGTCTGAAATAATAATAAAAACAAACAAGTTTAATTTTAACTTTTTTTCCATATTTCACATAATCTTAAAAACTATTGTACATTTGGACTTGTTGCTTCCTTTTTGTCTTTCTTCATTGTTATTGAAATAACTCATTCTTCAATGAACAAATTGAACTTCTAACCGATGGTCTAACTCAATTGTTCACTACTTTTTTTAAATTTTATTCATTTAATTCCCTCAAAATGTCTTTTTTTTAGTTCAAATATCTCAAAAACTATTGAAAATACAATAATAACATTTCAAATGTCGGGGCGTGGCGCAGTGGTTAGAGCGTCCGACTTTGGGTCGAAAGGTCCGGAGTTCGAGCCCCAGTTGCGGCAGGGATTTTTAAATTTAATTTGACCGATTAGATTATTCAAATCTCGTGGCTGGACTGGGTGAGTCCTGCATGATTCACTGTTGCGTTCCAATTAACAGTGCTGCTCCTAAGGTGGCGCATGGAGTTAGTAACAAGGCCTATCCAGAACACGTGGCTAATGACCATAGCAGTCGATGCCAAGACACCAAAGAAAAAAAATACATTTCAAGTCTTTTTCATTCTCTGTTCATTGATAATCAAATTCAGCTTTCAATCGAAGCTAAATAGAGTTAATAGAATCAAATAGAGTATTCTTGTCGTATCTTTAGTTTATAAGTCATTGCAATGACATTAAAATAAAACAGAAAGGAAGCAACAAATCCAAATGTACAATTTTTTGAAAAATTATATAAAACATAAAAAAAAATCCTATGAAAAAATCGTCGTTTTTAGTATTTTGTTAGTGTTTAAAATAAAATGTAGCGCAGAACTTCATTTGTTTCTTTAATAAACAAATGAAAAGTAAATGAAAAACAAAAATCGTAATATGAGAGAACGTGATAAATTATGTTTTGACAAAATGTTTCCTCGCAAAAAGACTCGCAAGAAAACGTCCCACTACCTAGAATTGCCTCAAACTTGTCCAACTTGACATAAAGAACAGATATATATGGATTCTCAATCATTTATTTTTTTTTCGTAGGTATCAGTCCCGAGGACTTTCAGTTTAATTCTGCTGAGTAATATATTTTCTATCCAAATAACCTTTTTTTTATGTAGGAAAACAAGTTCGGTGGACGGCCCTCGGTCCCTGCCGCGGAGAGGGGTCAAGTCGCGCCTGCTCCAGTTCAACACCAATCACGGGTACGTCTTTTTTGTGCGTACGTTTCTGACCAAATCCTCTCAACCCCCTCAGTCGTCACTCTGGCAGCGGCAGGATCGAGGGTCGTTTTTGCACTTTAAAACCGTTTCTACATGAGGAATAAACAGTTTTTGTTGTCGAACAGCGCCTGCCACTGCCATTGTATGACGATAATCCTCTGTTTTTGCTCAGCATCATGTGTTGTTTCATATTTTCGTGTATGTGTGCCTGTTCGAAAACATTTACTGTTTTTCTTCAGAATCTAGATCAGCAGCGGGATTCTATTTCTCGATTACATCGTATAAACTCGATGATAATGCTCGATAGCTCAAGAGGAGTCGAGTTATCAATTTATCCTTTTATTGTAACATTTCCTTTAATTTTATTGCTCTGTTTTTTGACAAAATAACTGGTAAAGAGATGGTTGTTTCGTATATTATATACAGTGCGTTCATAAAGTGTGTAAACGCTCTATTATCTTACGAGTTGATTATTTTCGGAGGAAAAGCTCGGACAGGTCGATTTTGTTTTTCAGTTTTCCACCTTTTTTTAGAAAAAAATAATTTTTCCCCCACCACCTTTCAAGATATGACGTCATCAATATTTTTTTTTTATTGAAAGGGTATATTTTTATGTCAAAAATTGAAAGCCTGTATTTTTCTGAGTTTAACCATACCACATACGTCATATCTCACAGTTCGATTTACAGTATACCGAGTATAAAGGAAACCAGTGTTCATATTTTCAACATTCATTTCATTATTCATTTTGCAACGTAAACCTTAGAATTAATCAGTAGCTAGTACGAGTATATTGCTATACTTGAATAGTAGGCTGAGCATACATCTGAAAGCCCTTAGCAACCAGACAATAAGTTCTTAGTTACCATTACATATAATATAATAATAATAATAATAAATTGCTTTTATTGATAGTAGGACAGGTTACAGAGACTATCAAAAGGCAGAGTTAGCGCTTCACCCGTCTAGGACAGGTTGGTACTCTCTTACACTCATTATTCTATTGATTTGTTGTGTAGCATATCGATTTATAAGTCTGCAATAACTTTCTGAAAAATATTACCCTAAAAGCAATTATTTGAAATAACGATGGTGCTGTCAGAAAAACAGAGAATAGAAGTTCTGATGATCTTAGGTTACGGCGATCGTAAAAGAAGTATGGCAGAAGTATGCGAAATCTTCAATGAAAAATATCCCAATCGAGAACCAATAAACAAATCGACGGTGAGCAAAATATTACATAAATTCAATGAAATTGGCAATGTTAGGGATAAGCCTAAGAGTGGCAGACCTACCGTTGCCGAAGAAACTCAACTGAATGTATTACTTGGAATTGAAGAAAATCCTCATTATTCAATTACAACTTTATCTGACAACAATGAGATCTGTCGTGGTGCTGTACAGAAAATTCTTAGAAAAGCTAAATTACATCCATATAAAATTGAACTCATACATGAACTTAATGAAGACGACTCCGATAGACGCATGGAGTTTTGTGAAATTATGCAAGAAGTGTGCAATCAAAATAATGGGTTTGAATTTAATGTCTTATTTTCCGACGAATCAACTTTTTTTACAAACGGTACTGTGAATACACAAAATTGTCGTTATTGGGCAACAGAAAATCCCAATTGGACAATGGAAGCTCATACCCAATATACCCAAAAAGTAACTGTGTGGGCTGGGATTCTCAGGAATACCATTGTAGGACTATATTTTTTTGACGGTAATGTGACAAGTGGAAATTATTTGGAAATGTTACAAACTTATGTGGTTCCTTATTTAACTGAGACATTCCCAGACATCAACCAACCTGATCGAATAGTTTCTTCTATTTGGTTCCATCAGGATGGAGCAGGTCCACATTATGCTCGAGTTGTTAGAGATTTTCTTAATGAAACGTTCCCCAATCGCTTGATTGGACGACGCGGACAAATTGAATGGCCTGCTAGGTACCCAGATTTAACTCCCATGGACTTCTTTCTCTGGGGTTACTCGAAAAGTAAAGTGTATATAAACCGATCCACCAATTTGGAAGACCTTAAGGAGATAATTCGAACTGAAATTCAACTAATTACACCTGTCTAACGTAAGTCAAGATTTCATTAGACGTCTTGGATAATGTCAACTGACCCAAGGAGCTCAATTCGAGCATTTGCTGTAGATTTCTTATTTGTTTATTTTCACTACTAACCTATGATATTTTGATAGCAAATAAATTATGAAATGAATGTTGAAAATATGAACACTGGTTTCCTTTATACTCGGTATACTGTAAATCGAACTGTGAGATATGACGTATGTGGTATGGTTGAACTCAGAAAAATACAGGCTTTCAATTTTTGAAATACAAATATACCATTTCAATAAAAAAAAATATCTATGACGTCATATCTTGAAAGGTGGTGGGGGAAAAAATTATTTTTTTCAAAGAAAAGGTGGAAAACTGAAAAACCAAATCGACCTGTCCGAGCTTTTCCTCCGAAAATAATCAACTCGTAAGATAATAGAGCGTTTCCACACTTTATGTATATATTAGATATAGTAGACCAATTTCTCGTTCGGGTTTGAAGGACCTGAGACGGGTTCTGAGCAATGGACCTTTCCAAGAGATATGAGGTAACACTGAAATTAGAGAGTAAATACGCTAATATCACTAGGGATTTTTTTTCTGACCACTAGTTTATCTATAATCAGAAGAAAAGTGGTTTCGTGACGTCACGTTCATCAAAACGAAACTTGGCAACGTTGTTAAAGTTGTGCACCAAATTCTCATTCAAATATGTGTCGTATGACAGTTGTCATTTGATACCAGATGGGTTCTTTCGTCTGTTTCACGGTGCGATCAATAAGAATAGTTTGTCTCTGTCTAACTCATTTGCCTACCCATTTGATACAAGTGAAGCAGTTCCATCAGATCTAAACTTCAACGAACACTACCTTGATTTATTTTTTGAGGTTAATGCGGTTTTCTGAGTTTTGAGAGCTTTTGTTGTTTGCGTTCTAAAATTTGTTATTAATTCCTGTATCTCCAGTACCTGTATCCCTGCAATAACTGAACATGTTGAAAAGGTGCTGTGTACCTTGGTAAATTATCCGAACTTCCCTTCACGAAGCCTTGTTCCATATTTTTAATACACAATTACACAAATAAATTCACACCAAATCGTTTATGATAACACGTCACTACACTATTATCGAATTTATCAGTTGAATGTTGATTGTTGTAAATAAAATAAACATAAACATTAACCTCACATCTCCATATAACTTTTGACAGTTGAGAACTGTCATTACGATTTGCTGTGTTGTCAATGCTCGTTCTTCATCAAAAGCATGGTCTGTTCAGAAAATTTGAAAGTTACAAATACAATAAAAAATAGCTAATATGTGGAATTTTTATCTATGAGTTGATCAAGTGACAATGTATTGATTATTTCTCAACGGCTTATATCATGCTACAAGTTATATTTCTAAGGAGAACGGTATTGCCTGTTTCGGAACGTGGATTATAGTGGGAGATATTTCCGATTAACGTGACGTCAGGGGCACACTTTCAAATGTGATATTTTTTAAAATGAAAGAAAAATAATGGAACTTTTTGTTAAATGGACTTTTCAGACCAACAACTATCGATTTAAACGAGTTTTGTGATTTATTTTCCGTAAATGTAAAGGTCCATTACAACTGGAGCACTTTCCAGAAGGAATCACCAAACACTGTGATGAAGCATTTCATGAGTTTGCTGAGCTGCCATATAAAAAATAATTTTACTTTGAAGAAATGTTTGAACAATAGAGGTCATAAGGCGTCTGTTCGCTGGTTCAATGAGGAATTACAAAAGAAACAAAGAGTACTTTCTAATGTGAAATTAATTTATAATGTTAATAAGGATCCAGTTACTTTGGGAACTTATAAAACTCTACAGAAGGAGTATAGATTATCTGTGAAGGAAACCAAAAGGCTGACTTATGAAATTTTTTGAATAATTCCACTAATATCAGTAGAGATGCCTGGCGATTAATAAATTTCGAATGTAACAGAAATCCAGTAAATAAAACAGATACCCCCATATCAGAGACTGAGTTCAATGAATACTTCATCAACATAGCGAACACTCTAATATCTTCTTTACCTGAGTCAAATCACGAACCTACGGAATACTTGAAGAATATCAATTCAACAGTAAGTTCTTTTTCTCTTTTTCCTACCACTCCCGAATCATTGAAGAATTCGAGGTGTCCGGACTTTTACGAAATGAACAGTGCGATCATTAGATCTATAGCTGATATAATTTCCCAACCCTTAGCTGCATTAATTAACGAATGTTTCTCTCTAGGTGTTTGCCCCGACGTGCTGAAAATAGCAGTAGTTCTGCCTTCACTTAGAAAAGGTGATCCTCAGACAGTAGAAAACTTTCGTCTGATTTCTATAATTCCTGTTATAGCTAAAGTCATAGAATATCTAGTTGAAAAACGATTAATTTCATACCTGGAGACAAACTCTCTACTGTGTCCTGGTCAATTTGGTTTCAAGACGAATAGTTCAACAACTGAAGCGATTTCAAATGTTATTTCTTTTGTAAAACTGCGAAATATAGGAGTAAAACTTATGACAGGTTGAATCAAACTTTATAATTTTTTGTTATCAACAAATTGACAATGTGAAATATAAACAAAATTATGTAGACTAAAACATAGAATAAGACAATATCAGCACTGCGAGCAAGTTCCTTACTTCAACAATTTCAATAATTTCTACTGTAAGTAAGGGCTTAGAATTGGGGGAACATTCGTTTTTAACGCCCTGCGACCTCACCTAAGCGTTTGATTGCGTGTCGCACAAAATTTTACTCAAGAAGCTTTTTTATTATGGGATTCGTGGAATTCCTCTAGACTTCTTCAAGACATATTTATGTGGGAGAGCACAATGCGTTTCTACGGACGGTGTGAAATCAAATTTGGAGGAAATTATACATAGGGTTCCTCACGGTTCTATCTTGGGGCCGACTCTTTTCATTTTATACATATATAACCTTTTTTATCATATTATGCCCAAAAAAAGTATTATACACATTGGAATTAGCAGGGGAATGGTTCGCCACCAACAAGCTTTTGTTGAATTCGGAAAAAAACCAGAATATGATTATATGATAATGCTAATGATAATATATCAGATGGGCATAATGTCAAGTTGCTTGGCATATATATTGACGATAGACTGGAAGTGTCATGTGGAGAAACTGGCGGATAAATTAGCTAGTGCTACATTTATGATTCGTAGACTAAAGATCCCAGTAGGTATTGACACCCTCAGGTCTAGCTACTTTGAACTTTTCCATAGTCATTTGACCTATGGAATCATTTTCTGTGGAAATTCGAGCCACTCAAATAAAATTTTCATTTTGCAAAAAAGGATCATTAGAATCTCAGCAAGAGCGGGTTACAGGGATCATTGTCGTGCCCTCTTCTTTCAACTTCAAATCATGCCATTTCCATGTGCTTAAATGTACTACTGTCTCCTTGAAATACATTAAAATAGAGCGGATTTTGCTCTTCATTCGGATTTACATCAGTATCAAACTAGATCGGTAAATTTACTGGGAACTCCTAGATACAGGCTTTCAATGTCTCAAAAAAACTCTCTAAATAATCACTTATATAACAAGCTACCAGTAGCAATAAGAAAGCTGAATTTCCACATATTCAAAAATTAAGTTAAATCTTTTATGTTAAAGAACTGTTTTTACTCGGAAAATGAGTTTCTCATCTACGACTACAAGATCGAGGACTGGTGAAAAACTCTCAACCACCTGGGCTTAAATGCCTTAAATCTAGTATATCTGAGTGAATCTATTTTATCTTCTTTGTTTTTCTTTTTCAACTAGAATGTTTATCGTAGATTAACTTGTTCTCAGTATAGTGTCTCAATTATTTCAATCAGACTGGATTCTTTATTGTCTTTTTAAATATGTACTGTCTCTTTTAATCATAATTTTAACTGGGTGATATTATTTTAACTATAGATATTTCTAAAAAATCTCTTCTCAAATACCTGCTACAAATGTAATCAAATTATGTAACGTAGTCAATAAACTTTTTCAGCAACCATTCGGGAAGTGTTCACTTCCCGGACAATTTTATTTGGGAAAGTAGCACTTCCCGGCCTAGTCCGGGAAGTACGTACTTCCCGGACTAGGCCGGGAAGTGCTCGAATTTCAATACAAATATTAATATAAATAAGAATTAGACTGTTTCTGTTGGTACCTATCTTCTGTTCGAATTTCAATATATAATACAAATAAGAACTGAAATGTTCGAAATATTCAAATTTGGAATCGTTTCATCCGGTTAATAGATGGGTGAGAGTCGACCTCTCTTTTAGACGAAATGCGTCTCATTGATTTGTTATTCTACATGATTGCCGAAAAAATAGTGTACGCAACACGTCCGAAAACAGTTTTTTCCGGACTTGTTATGTAAATTACTATTATTCTACTCTACACTATTTTAATGGATTCATTGCAGAATCAACTTCTTCCATTCTTTTTGCTACATATTAAGCATAGAAACATCTCATGGTCATCGCTTTCAAATTGAAAGATGCCCATTGGGAAATGTTATAAACATTCCTCGAAGAACGCAGCAATATGGCCACAGGGCGTGTATTCTGAAGGGATATAAAATATTAAATTTCAGTTGGAGAAAGCCATGTTGTTATTTGCATGTTAAATATGTTAGACCACTTTAATTTTGTTGTTATAATTACCCATTTTTTCAATAAAACTGAATTATTTTGAATTAAAAAAAATCGCGACTTTTTTCATATCAATTTCAGAAAAAATTCCTCATGCATTCTTGATAAGAATTAATCTCATTTGAAAAGAGTTAGATCACAAATATAAGCATATCTTATCATTGTCATGACAAATTAGTCACGATATTATTATAGATAATATGAATCAATTTATTTATTTATGTATTTACTACCGTCTACTAGTAGATCTCATCTTGATTCCATCTTATTGAATCAAAATATCATTACATTCTATCAAAAACACGACGATTTCCGAAACGAAATTCGATCGTGAAATAGACTAAGGTATAAATTCCATATCGAGTTCATTTATCATCGTGTCGTACGATAGTCGACGGTCGTGAAATAGAATATCTCTGCTATGGGTAACATGTATTTATATAACTGGGTAATTTATATCGGGCGTTCCTAGGATTGGGAAAAGTCGAAATGATTCCTCTTTTCATTTAGTACGAGGTAGGTGATGATACAGAAGAACAGACGCAAGTGTAAGAAGTTTTGCATCATCATGAATTCAAAAGGACATGAGCGTGTAACAGAAATTTTGTGGAAAAAGATGAAAATAGAAAAACATCAAAAAATGATAAATTAAGTGATGACTGTGAATTTTACACTTTTTTAATATCACAATGATGTTTCTACCCGCCTAGTGCTTTTTTGAATCTATTACAGCACTGGTGCTGTAATGAATTAGGAAATAAAATTCGATCAAAATAAATGGTTTTTTGATTGAATACAAAAAAAATTTAAATAGAAAACGATGAAAATTGAACAAAACGTTAATTTTTTCTCAAGTATTATGTGAAAAGTTATCTATTTCATAAACAGTTCAAATTAAATTTTTTTATTTTCCTTGAAGTGACAAAACTGGTTCTGTATAGGAATAGTCATAAAAATGAAATGAAAAGACGAAACAATGTAAAGTCTTAAAAAAATATCAGAGTTTCTCGAGAAGATTTCACCATCATCAGTGTCAGAATAATACCTGAAATTGAAAGAGGAAAGGAAAAGTTTTTCCGGAAATTATCGACCAAGCAATGAAACATGGAATAATCCTTTTCACAGCGCATATAGTCTGTATGATGGTATTTCACCTGGCGATGGTGGACTCCATCTACCTTCTAAGGTTATCCTTTCAGTCGCCTCTTGGTTGGTTGGTTGGTTAAAGGCTGACGAGCGAGATACCGGGTTTACCTCTGAGGTTTCCCTTAACACTGAGACCAGCTGGGGTCTATTGAATCGTTCTGTCGTCGGTGGTTCCTAGTTGAATAGGCCTGTGTTTTTCACCAGGTTTACTAGTCTATTTACTAGGTGTTTCGGATTCATCCCTGTTTCTAGGTTGATCTGTCCGAATATTTTGTTGCGCTTGTTGAGCAGCGCGTCGCATTCGAAGATGATGTAAGAGGCTGTTTCCTCCTCGTCACCATAGAGTGTACAGTCCACGGTTTCTCTACTTATTCCAATAGTCCCATGGTGTATAGGTGTTTCCTGGCCGCAGTGTCCAGTTAGTAAGCTGGTGATCGTGCGTATCTTAGATCTGTTAAGGTTGAGTGTGTCAGCCCCATCAGTGTTCGGCTTAGGTGCCTCACCATTGCTGATGCCGATGCTGTTCGATTTGGTCCCAATGTGTTTGGTGTTTTGATTTCTTCCACTCAATGATTAGGGTTTCCGCATCGGGTTTTGCTAGATCCAAACGCTGGTTCTGGACCTGTGAATGGTGATTCAGATGCTTTCTCTGCAAGTTGGTCTGCTTTTTCATTGCCTCCAATTCCCCTATGTCCGGGCACCCGCACAAGTGTAACCTTGTTACTTTTTGACAGTTCATTGAGGCTCTGAAGACATTACCATACTTGCTTTGACTATGACTGGATTTAGTCCACTTTAGCACAAGCATAACGGTAACATCAAAGGTTTTTAGCATAAACTTAACATTGTTGTATAAATGGCGCCATTTGAAATAACAGATTCAACTTTCGCTTTTAACATATATTTAAGCACAATCTTAAAATGATGTTGACTAAATGCACCTTCAATCTGTATTGGGTTCAGATATTTTATAGCGCTTTGGCTGTTAGATAGAATATAGATGTGTTTTCTTTCATACCAATTATATGTAATTCTGGGTCTTATGATCGCGGTGTGAAGCCAGTGCATGACTTTCGGTTTCAATCCCCTTGTTTTTTCAAAAGCTCTTCTGCACATCATGAACGATGCTTTGCTTTTGTTGGCTATATATTGTAGATGCATGCTCCAGGTCAGTTTCTTGTCCAAGAACAGCCCTAAATATTTGATATGATCAGCAACTTGTAGTGTTTCGCCAAAGAATTTGGCTGACTTCAAGTCCCCCTGAATCCTCTAGCTTGTGAAGGGAATTAGTGTGGTTTTGCTGGAGTTTGCCCTCAGTCCTTCTCTTTTCATCATTCCTCTACGGTCCTCAGTGCATTTTGAATTTGCTCAGAGGTTATTTGGGCATACTTTCCATGTACGAGGACTACTATGTCGTCCGCATAACCGTGGGAGTAGTATCCCTGGTTGTTTAAAGATTCCAGAAGTTCATCTACCACCACCACAGTAGGGGGGATAGTATCCCTCCCTGTGGGGTTCCTCTGGCAATTTCCAGCTTCGCGGAGTATTCAAACATGTTGGTATGGGCCTGTCGATTTTGGAGCATTGCCGTTATCCACCTGCTGGTGGTTTCGTCAACGCTTCTCCTGGCCGCAGAGACCATGCTTTCGAAGGATGTATTGTCAAAGGCTCGATGTCTAGAAAAGTGCATGGTGCTATTTCTATTTTTCGCCAGAGTGTCCTCCAGCTTTGACACCAATTGGTGCAATGGCCGGTCTATGAGAGCTGCCTCCCGTATGTCCCGGTCTATCAGTTTGTCTAGTCTTTTCAGGAGGAAGGACGATAGGCACATTGGTCTGCAATCCTTGGCCTGGTCGTATGAGTTCCGGCCAGGTTTCGGAATGAAAACCACTTTCACAGATTTAGGTTTATGGTATCCAGCCAAGTGCTAATTTCATCCTGCACAGTTTGGTTCTGGTCGCCTCTTACGAAGACAGGATTTACCATGGGGCAATTTTAATTTTTATTGTACAAGAAAACAATTGAGGGTCTTCTATGGCACTTGCTTTGAATTATATTCGGCTCTAAGTACGATGAAACATTCTCAACACCGCATCAACCGCAAATAACCCTGCTCAAACGTTACGGAAAAATGATCTATGGATCGGGTAAATTGCCAGAATTTTTTATATTGTTCAGATGAAGTTTTCCTAATTTGAAGCTACCATTGCTCGAAAGTCCAATAACCAATAATTTCGGAGAAATTAACCAATGATAATAATGTCTATTGCTCAGAAAGGAACATCTACAACAATACCACTTTAGCAGTAAATCAGATTATATCGAAATAGTACCCCAACAGGGGTTATTTGTCACACAGAAGAACTTGTATAGCATAGTAACAGCTCATTTTATCGTTCAGACAGGTCTCGTGAAACACCAACACTCCGACAGTTTCCCCAACACAAATGAACTATATATTTTTCTAGTATTTATTTTCTAGTATCATAAGCCATTATGCCAGTACCAGTAAATTTTTCAGTTTATTGAAGACATGAAATCCGACACCGAATTCATACCAATTATATGTGATTTTGTGACTTATGATCGCGGTGTAAAACTAGTGCATGACTTTAGGTTTCAGTCCCCATGTTTTTCCAAAAGCTCTTCTGCACAGCAAGAACGATGCTTTGATTTTCTTGACTAGTAGATGCGTGTTCCAGGTTGGTTTCTTGTCCAAGAACAGTCCTGAATATTCGATATAATCAGCATCTAGTAGTGTTACGCCAAAGAATTTGGCTGACTTCAAGTCCCCCTGAATCCTTTTGCGTGTGAGTGTGGTTTTGCTGGGGTTTGCCCTCAGTCGTTCTCTTTCACATCATTCCTTTACGGTCCTCAGTGCATTTTGCATTTGCTCAGAGGTTATTTGGGCATACTTTCCATGTACGAGGACTACTATGTCGTCCACATAACCTTGGGAGTAGTATCCCTGATTGTCTATAGATTCCAGAAGTTCGTCTACCACCATGTCCCCCAGTAGGGATTTCTCGGTATTGTCGTAGGTCTAAAGTTGTAACTGCTCGTGGTATGAGGATTGACACATTTCTTTCCAATGATTGAATTTATTGCATGCAGTACATCTGGATCCAAACGCTAGACATAATCGTCTGTGTTTGAAAGAATGTATTCTTCCACAGTTACGACAAGCTATTCGTGATGTGCCTGGCTCTTCTTTTAAGTAGTTTATAGAAGAGTTGTCATTCGTTTTCAAATCAGACACCGATTTTAAATGACGAATGGCAGCTTCAAAAGTTCTCCTGCGATCCAACGGTTCATCTAGAGTGAAATCCGAATTTTTTCCTAGCAATTCCTTTCGAAGTTCAGGATGTACTACACCTGCAATCACCTGGTCGAGTATTCTGTTATCCTTCTCTGTATCTGAGAATGAGCATTTGTTAGCCTGCAATCGGCACCTTGCAACAAAATCGTCTATTGCTTCATCAGGACCTTGTTGATATTCCTGTAAATATATCCTCGCTACTCGAAAATTGGTTTTTGGTTCGATATGAGTTTCGAAACGATCCCAGACTATTGTTGATGTTCTCTCTTTGGCTTATAATCCCCATGTTTGTACATTTTGAGGCCTTCTCCCGATAACAGAAGGATATAGTCTACTTCTTTTTCTTTCTTCACACCTTTCACTGAGAAATACAGATTGCATTTTTATTTGAATAGTTGGAATGTTGTGATGATGTCTGGACTGTCCCAGTCCATCCTTGGAATTGGTAAATCGCTCATATTCACTGAATATACCGCTGCCACCATGTAACGTGTTTAGTTTTCTATTTTATATTAAATACTTTATTCAACATCAACATTTATTTACATGACGTGACATTACATGACATTATTCTCAAAACTTCAACTTCTATTCGAACATACGGGATGTGAATCTCCTTAATGTATGACAAGTGCTATTTCTTTTATTCGCCAGTGTCCTCCAGCCTTGACACCATTTGGTGCAATGGCCGGTCTATGGAAGCTGCTTCCCGTATGTCCCGGTCTATCAGTTTTTCTAGTCCTTTTAGGAGAAAGGATGGTGGGCTTATTGGTCTGCAAAATGAAGACCACTTTTAAAGATTTCCAGGTTTGTGGTTTCCAGCCAAGTGCTAAACTCATCCTGCACAGTCTGTATAGTTCTGGTCGCCTCTTACGAAGACAGGATTTACCATGGGGCAATTATTATTCTTTTTGTACAAGAAAATAATTAAGGGTCTTCTATTGCACTTGCTTTGACTAATATCCGGCTCTATGTACGATGAAACATTCTCAATACCACATCAACCGCAAATAACCCTTCTCAAATGTTATGGAAAAATTATCTATGGATCGAGAAATTGCCAGAATTTTTTATATTGTTCAGATGAAGTTTTCCTAATGTGAAGCTACCATTGAGCGAAAGTCCAATAACCAATAATTTCGGAGAAATTAGCCAATGATGATAATTGAAAATTGTTCAGCTGTGTGCACGTTTCAATGTAATTGAATGAAGAAATGGTTTGTATTTCGTGCAGAAATTTATTTATAAAATCATAGCATAAGCGCTTTCGACTATAAAGTCATCATCAGTGCGTACCTGTAAGTAAGAGACATTGAATTGAATTTAAGAAATTTTGATAATGAGAATTTTGAAAATTGAAAAATTACTTACTCGTCAGGTGTACAAGAGCCAGACCATAAAAATATCATGTGTCCAGAGGACCATATAAAATTTATTCATATGAATAACATAACAAAAATCCTTATTCCAGGATAAACCTGGATAAATGTTTCAACAGGCAGAGTAACACATGTCTGTTGAAGCTTAGTCTACTGTCAAACTGAATGAATCAAACTGACATTGTGTCAAAAGTTGACAGTGACAATGACGTTTGGTTTAGAACATTTACTTCTAGAAACACTGTTCTGTGTTTTGAAAATTGATAAATGACCAATTAGTCAAATTGATCTGTGAATATATTTATAGTTCTGTTAATCTAAACCTAAGGAAATGTGACAAACCGGGAGATGCTATGATTTTATAAATAAATTTCTGCACGAAATACAAACCCTTTCTTCATTCAATGATAATAATGTCTATTGCTTAGAAATGACGATCTACAACAATACCACTTTAGCAGTAAATCAGATTATATCGAAGAACTTGTACAGCTCATTTTATCGTTCAGACAGGTCTCGTGAAACACCAACACTGCGACACTTTCCCCAACACCAATGAACTACAGGGTGACCCAGGGGTGTGTGCATGGTCCATAACTTTTTTTCTATGCAAGCAATCGACTTGATTTTTTTTTCAATCGATAGGTTCAACAATGAGCACATTCTGAAAATATGTTCATCGATATACAAGATGTTTCAAAATAAAATACACGACTACGTTCAATTTTTTTAAATGGCAATCCTTCTTTTTTATTTCATTTTTGGATTCGCCACTAAATTGTCAACATAACGCACCCTGGTTTCGTATACCTGTCTGCAATAGTTTTTGACTTATGCCAATTTATGTGTCAAAATCGCGTCGTGCATGGACCCACAGAAAAATTCATAACTTCAGAACCTTTCAAGATAACTCAACATACTTTTTCCCAGACTATTCCTCAAGCTTCAGAGCATCTTTTGAAATGCTGGCGAACTTGAAGTCAATGTTCCATCGCCTACTACGATTTTTTTCAAATGACGGTTTACAAATGGCAATAACTCGATTTTTTCAAATGCAACACCCTGTATTTTATTACACCATTACATGGCATTTTCTAAGAGCTTTTCGTCAATATAGCATTTGTGGGGTCTACTTTGTGTAGTTTGCGAAATATGTTGAAAATAAGAAATGTGGATGATTTTTGAGGAATCTAGTAGGCTGCTTCCGTAAAATTTGACACATTCTTAAAATTATGGAGAGAGTATGTTTTTGAAATTGTAATATAAACAGGAATACATTAAAAAGAAAATAATTCTAGTAATAGTTACAATAACAGGAAAGAGTGATTAACAATAAACCATGTAAAAATTTTGGGGAAAGGCCACTTATAAATGCTCAAATATGTCCCCATCATGTTCCACACAAGCTGCTAGTCTTCTTGTGAATAAGTACCGAACTCTAGCAAGCATTGCTCCATTAGTTGAACGGAAGGCTTCCGTGATCCTATTTTTCAAATTATCTGCAGTTGTCGGACGATCTCTGAAAACCCTTTCTTTCACGTACCCCCAAAGAAAGAAATCTAGAGGCGTGAGGTCTGGGGATCGCGCGGGCCAAGGAATAGTACCTCGTCGGCCTATCCAACGATTAGGATAGGATTGATCTAAAAATTCTCGAACTATACTATAGTTATGCACCGGCGCACCATCATGCTGCAACCACATGGTTCTTCGGGTATTCAAATCCACTTCTTCTAACATTCTCGGATGATGTTCGCGAAGGAAACGTAAATATCTTTCACCATTTAGCACATTGTCGAAGAAGTAGGGACCAATAATGTGATTTCCAATAATTCTTCCCCAAACATTAAGAGACCATCGCTGTTGGTGGTCAAGGGTCATCAACCAGTGAGGATTTTCGACTGCACAATAATGCATGTTGTGTTTGTTGACCGAATCGTTGTTTTTGAAAGTTGCTTCATCAGAAAACAGAATTTTGTTTAAAGTATTATAATCCTCATCAATCATGCCATTCATTTGAATACAGAACACAACTCTATTGGCAAAATCATCAACATACAATTCTTGATGTAGGTTCAGATGAAAAGGGTGGAACTTATGTTTCAATATTATTCTATTCACACTACTTTGTGAAATATCCGTTTCCGCTGCTATTTCCCTAGTGCTTACGTGAGGATTTTCCTGTAGCATCAATGAAACTTGCAACTCATTTTCCTCATCAATTCTACCACCAACAATTTCCTTTTGAGTATAAGACACACTAGCACTGAGTTCAAATCAATCTCTTAACTTTTGGAATGAAGACACTCGTGGAGTTCTTGCTTCCGGATATTTTTCATGGTAGATTCTGCTTGCTAATAAAGGATTTCTGTCAGCTTCGCCAATACAGTAGACCATATTCACTAATTCTTCGCGAGTGAAATTCATTTTCAACAATTTTACGTGTACAATTATTGACAGTACAAGGATGTCAAATTTTACGAAAGCAGCCTACTAGATTCCTCAAAAATCATCCACATTCCTTTTTTTCAACATATTTCGTAAACTACACAAAGTAGACCCCACAAATGCTATATTGACGAAAAGCTCTTAGAAAATGCCATGTAATGGTGTAATAAAATACAGGGTGTTGCATTTGAAAAAATCGAGTTAATGCCATTTGAAAACCGTCATTTGAAAAAAATCGTAGTAGGCGATGGAACATTGACTTCAAGTTCGCCAGCATTTCACAAAAGATGCTCTGAAGCTTGAGGAATAGTCTGGGAAAAAGTATGTTGAGTTATCTTGAAAGGTTTCGAAGTTATGAATTTTTCTGTGGGTCCATGCACGACGCGATTTTGACACATAAATTGGCATAAGTCAAAAACGATTGCAGATAGGTATATGAAACTAGGGTGCGTTAAGTTGACAATTTAGAGGCAAATCCAAAAATGGAATAAAAAAGGAGAGTTGTCATTTAAAAAAATTGTACGTAGTTGTGTATTTTATTTTGAAACATCTTGTATATTAATGAAAATATTTTCAGAATGTACTCTTTGTTGAACCTATCGATTGAAAAAAAGATCAAGTCGATTGCTTGCATAGAAAAAAGTTATGGACCATGCACACACCCCTGGGTCACACTGTATATATTTTTCTAGTATTTATTGTCTAGTATCATGAGTCATTATGTCAGTAATCAGTACATCGTAGAATTTTCAGTTCATTGTAGACATGAAATCCGACAACGAATTCTGATTTATATTGCTTTTAATATTTCGTCAGAATCACTAGATTATATTTTTATGTGAGGTCTTTGCAGCATATTGGTTCTCATCTCGGCTTTTCATTCGTGATTGAACCTTGATTATCCTCGGTTATGCCGAAATTTTTATGGGTTGCTTCCATCCCACATTACCGTAAAATAATGTGATGATATAAAATGAAATGAAGAATAAATTATGCATAAAAATTTCGCAATATCGGTGATGTTCCGTAGCGTTTGAAATTTTTATCACTTTTATGCTGCAATCATTTTTCTTTCACAGTTCAGAGGAATTGAAATTGGACAGCAATTCACCAATTCCACTCCCAAAGTGGTATGGAATGATCTAATCATAATAAACATAAATATATCAAAAGTTTGGATGCAAATAATTCCAAAATTGAATATCCGTTAGAAATTTGTGAGCCATTCAATTTTCACTTTGTTAATATTGGAAATTAATTATCATCTGCTATTTCTGAAACGTTTGAACCACTTAAATGAAAAATCAAGTATACCATCCATGTCCCTAAAACCCATAAACGTTTCTGATATCGAAGAAGTCATTGATAATTTAGATCCAAAAAAGGCTTATGTATGGATATGATAAAATTAGTATTAGAATAAATTGTTAAAGCAGTCAAATACGCAATATCACCAATTTTATTCTTTATCATCTCAAAATCATTCAAAAAAGGTATAGTACCAAATGATATGAAAATTGCGAAGGAGTCACCAATTTACAAAAGTGGTTTAAAAATGATTCCAATAATTATAGGCCAATTTCTGTTCTTCCAATTTTTTCGAATATTTTAGAAAGACTCATGCATGTAAGGCTTTTTGAATATCTTGAAAAAAATAATATACCATACGATGGTCAATATGGTTTTCGCAAATCCAGGGACACAGAGGTCGCAACGATGGAAGTTTTAACAGAAATTCAAATTCAAATTAACAATAATAAAAAATGTAGTATATCATGAAATTCTTTTAAAAAAATTATTCAACATTGGGATCAGAGGAAACCTTTTCAATCGGTTCAAAAATTATTTGTGCAATAGAAAACAATTTGTTCAAATCGGAAATCATCACAGTTCCTTAAAAAGTATAACCTGTGGAGTACCACAAGGTTCCATTCTTGGTCCTGTTATATTTTTAATATATATAAACAATCTGTCGACTTTGAAATTAGAAGAAACAATTAAATTATTTGCTGATGACACTACAGTAATATATTTTTCAGTTGAATATAAAAGAATTCAAAACTCTGTGAATAATGATATGAAAAAAAATACTGAAATGGCTACAGCAACATAAATTGACCATTAATTTCAATGAATCTTCCTACATGAACATAACTAAAAGAACAATTGATACTGCCACCAGTTTTATTCAATAGGAAAAAAATGTCATAAATTATACTGACTCTACAAATTTTTTTTGACTTTATATCGATGAAAAATTAACATGGAATAAGCATATTGAAAAAGTCCGGAAGAAAGTATCACCTCTTATAGGTATTTTCTACAGAATAAGAAACTATATACCACTAACATTTTTGAAAAACGTTTATTATAGTTTAATTATCTAATTTCTGTACGGGGAACTGCAAATAGTTCCATTTTAAAACCATTAAAATCGTTACAAAATAAATCAATTAAATGTATATAAATTACCACATCTGGAACCAACGATAAATTTGTATAAACCTCATAGGCTTTTGAATTTAAATTCTCTTTATAAACTCAAAATATGTTGTTTCATTCATTTTGTCAAAAATGAAATAAAAAAAAACATCTAATATAAGAATTATTGAAATACACAATATTCATAATTATACAACTATTGGAGAGGCCGTTGTTTTCTTTTATGAGGAGGAAGGCACTAATTCGCACATTTAGTTCTATTCTCATTTTGTATTTATATATTATATTGTATTTATCATAATGGAGTAATCATTTACAATTCAATTCGTAATTACTTAAAAAAAATCAAATCCATAATGAAATTCAAAATAGAATTAAAATTTACACTTAGCTCAACTGAATAACAATGTATTCATTTGATAACATCTCAGCATATATTCTACTAACACCTCCACCCCCACCTCAAGACTATATGGTTGAAACTTTTCATATTTCCCTATCTTTAGCTACTGATGAAATTGTGTAATTATGATTATGGAAATTTATTAGTTTTTTTTCTTGTCTGTATATTTGTATTGCTAGATTATAGTCCCTAGTCATAAACATTTAATGTTTCTTGGGACAATAATGTTAGTATTAATTGTGGTGGAAAAATATTTCTTATTCAGCGCAAGTTTCTGCAAAACAATAACAATAATCATCAAAAAACTATATTTCCACTTAGAAAAATTTACATGGTCAACACATTAGAATAAATAGAATAAAATTAGAGAGAAGGAAAATAGAGATCAAGGCTACTTGATATCAGTTGAAATATTCTGCCGTGGTATGATAACTTCAATGGGTTAAAGTACTCTATCAATGGATATTACCTTTCTTTGAGCACAAATAGTTTTTCTATGTCCCTTGAATATTCTAGAAATTTATTAAATATTCTTGGACCAATGTACTCTGGTTCATACGAAGGTATTCTCAGTCTTGCAAACGGTAAATAAAATTGCTGTTTGATTCTTGTACCATAATGATGAAAAACTTTATTCATCGTAAAAGATGATCTGTTCCTGAATACATATACACACAGTTCAAATATATAAACAGATATCAATGGTAGAACTTCATATTCTTTGGATAGTCTTCTACAAGTTTTAGATGAAATAGTTGAAATGCATCGTATAGTTTGTGCATCAAATACATTTTGGAAAGAGGTTGAACCTTCCCAAAAACAGATACCTAATCTTAGCCAATATTCTACTTGGGCAAGATAGATTATGACCAACTGCCCTTCACTCAAAACTGATCGAAGAATAATAAAAAGACACTTCAGGGAGCTTTCCAGTTGAGGAATTCATCAGTAAAAAAAAACAGGAATCTAATTCTTTCATTGGTATTAGTTTATATCATGTTGATGACAATGGAACAAATGTCTTTAATTTTATATTGAAAGCTGTGGATTACTTCGTTTTTTAATATATTGAAGAATGTCAGGCTTGTTGAAGAAATTTGATACCTGATTAACTGTGACAGCACATTCATTTTCTAAAGTTTTGGTGTCTGGTGCTGATATTATCAATGGAAAATCATCTGCATATGCAGTATAGTGACTTCCTGTAGTTACAGAATATACAGGGTGTCCCAGGGTTGAACCGCCAAACGTTTATGGTCGGTTTTTTTATGCAAAAATAAGATTTTTGTGTCCTAAATTGTTTAATTTTCGAGATACAAGGTGTCAAAGTTCCTTGGCCTGCACGATCCCCTGACTTGACCCCTACTTTTTTGTAAATATTTGTTTTCCGTTTTCTAATGAATTGAAATATATTCGATTTGTCCTGCTGTCAGTCACTTAGGTGCTTTTTTCCTGTTACATGCAAGAAAACGGTTTTTTAATTGCTTCTCAAAATGAAGCAAAATACGAAAATAATTGAACAAACTGAAAAATGTGTCTCACATTGATGAAAAAAACTAAACATACAAAAAAACAGTGGAGTTCAATAATTTGTCCTAATATCATTTATATTTCCGTTTGGGACGCCACTGTGATTATTAATTTTAGTATAAGTATATTGAAAGGAGACCCTTCTTACCGCATATGATCATATTTCATTTTTATTTGTTAATTCAAATACAATATTCCACGAGGAACGATTCTTATTCGGAGTCAAATTCTGATGAAACTTTTTCTTTTTGTTTTTCATCAAGATATTATGATTACTTATAGATTCTCTATATATTTGGACCACATTAATATGTTTATTTTTCATAACAAATGAATCTTTTAGGTATATACTAGATTATTCTACCGTATCATCCACCCATCTTTTGTTATGATTATTATAGTAAAATCTTATTGGGGAAAATTAATGTTAAAATGATAGACTGAAATTTCGTAAAATTAGTTGAATGCCCTATTGAAATCATATAATTTATAGAGACTTTCCCAATTCTTTGTTGTTAGAGAGTTTTCAAAGTGAATAATATTGCATTCACTGAAATTTCTTTTTATTTCATTGTTTCATCAATGAAAACATCTAACAAAGGAATAACAAAAGATTTATTGTGAATATTGGAAGTTCATCTAGGGAATACAAATGCTTCCCAAAATATTACAGATTATTTCATTTATGCTAACATAGCGTGTTATGATTGGTTGAAATTTTTGTGTTGATAAATGAAAACATCATGTTTTCGATTTTGTAGTTCGGCTCTTGATTGGCTACTGGATATGTATATGATGTGTTTTCGATTTTGTAGTTCGATTCCTGATTGGTTATTATCAAAACACAAACTTACCACTAGCAAGATGCTATAATGACAAGACACCAAACTCTGACCAAAACTAAATAAGCACTCACTATTAATTCATATCAACTTCACAATTTTCGACAAATTTTGTATACTCGTTGCTTAATCAAATCACTAAATCAAAATGTTATCAAAACATAACCTCGAGCGAGAAGCAGTAGACTAGACATGCAATGACGAAACTATGAATGACGCGCTCTGTCATTGGTAACTGAAATAGAGGGATGTTTGAAATATCAAGTAAATGTTTTGTTAGTTGCATAATTTCAGAACTAAATGCGGGATTAATGTCCCTAGTTAAATTGAATAGTAAATAAAGATGGTTTCGATTTTATTCATGAAATAATCTTAACAAATACAACTCGTGTTATCGCGATTATCGTTAATTCCTTCTCGGTTTCGAATCAAATTATGTTGCTTTAGGCAACCACACTCGCGCAAGCGCTCGTGTGGTTGCCAAGCAACATAATTTGATTCTCAAATTCAAAGGAATTGCTATTTCGATAATCACCGATACACTTGTGGTATTACCTACGAAAATTTCGTCTGTTCAGGAAGATACCAGGTTCAAAAGGAGATGCGAATACAAAGGGTATCAAGATCAGTAAGGCCACAAAAGGCTATAGCTAAGGTTAAGGCCCAAGAAAGATATACAGATCCCAAGATTTCTAGATGGTGGAATCAATGAACTACCAATAGTTTGTGCATATTGCTTATTGACAGTTTTTCGTTCTCTCAGAAATCAGTAAGTGGAAGTATAGAGGCCATTGGGAACTTAGAATCAACCTCCAATGGAGTGAAAAATTTATTTGTCGCTTTCAAATAGACATCATTCCACCAATGGTGCAAGAATCCAAACTCTGGAAGTGAAGAAGATCTTGATGAGGTCAGAAACATCTACACTGCGAGTCTGACAGATGGCGCAACCTTATTTTGGAGAAGAAACAGTCCAATTCAAAGCACTAAAATTCAGGGGGCTAATGGAGGACTAGAATATGACTTTTTCAGAAGAAAATGAATTCTGAAACAGGTTCGATTTCACCTGAAATTGTCCTGGTTCTATTTTCAGAAATCGTATATGTATATTTTCACATTTTTTTCAATCTAGGAAAAACTCTGAACATCCTGGTCCCCTATTATTTAGTTCATAACACCATTATACATGAAATTTGTATGTTTGTATCATCCATTCATATACGAATTGAAGCCGAAAGTTCGATAATAGCCCACCTGTGGTGATCCAGATAAGTGAGCAATCTTGTAAGTGCAGCATCACCGACGACACAAATGGCTGTTTCATCGGACTGAATCCAGAAGTTTCGGTGTGCTGCACAGAAAAGACATGCTCGGATATGATTAGAATTGAATCCTACCAAGATGTTGGATCTCCACTATAAAATTTCTACCAGGTCTATATTTATATCGTTTATGTTTTAGTCCAGGATCCAGGTTTTTACAATTGATTACTATCAAGCTAATCTTCCGTGAGCAGCTTCATTTTGTTTGTTCTTCTACAAAAATTCTCGAATGTCTTAGCTAACAGGGGTAGCAGAGATAAAATATGGCGATTTAACGATTCTCAAAAATATACACACACCAGCAAATTCATAAATTCATAAATGAAAGGTATTTTTGCTTTATTTGGTTTTTGTGCTGACTAGGTCTAGAAAACATGCCCTTTTTACACAATTGTCATTTATTTTGCAAATTTTCATCAAGTTAGTCAATGTCAAAGCCAAATCAAAGTGGAAATATCTGTCGATTGTTACATTACGTTTAATGGGCAGTGGTGGTCGGCTGGTACTGCGTTCGCCTCGCATGCGTGGGGTCGTGGGTTCGATCCATCCATTCACCGGTCTTCCCTAGCTCACACAAGTCTCTATAAGACTTCTGAGGGTTGCACCAAGGGGTGCAATCGGTTGACGGAAATAACAACAAAACAATTTGAAACGCGTATTTTCTCCAAGTAGAATTTCCTAATTTTTTCGTGAGTAACTGTTTGAGTTTAGTTGGTTGGAAGCAATGATCGAAAATGGTCGAGATTGCATTGATGTTACCAACATGTTTGGTAAATTAAACTCGACGATCCATCGTAGTGTTATGCGATGGATGTAAACTGGAAAGTATGTGAGGAGACGTGGTCAAGGCAGAAAACGCTCAACCACGGCCATAGATGACCGATTTATCACATTGCAAACACTCCGCAATAGGCGTCGAACCGCAGTTCAAACACGAAACGAATTTAAAGTAGTTTGTGGAACCACCATAAGTAAGCGTACAGTGTGGAGAAGTTGGTTAGAAGGTGTATAGGTCAAAAAAAGCACCACAACTCCAGAGACGTAATCGACTAGCGTGACTAGCTTTTGCTCGAGAATACCAAAACTGGAAGGGTCTCTGGGGTAATGTTTTGTTAACGGATGAGAGCCGTTTCTGTGTAAATTCAATAGATGGAAGGGAAAGATTGTATCGTTGTCCAGGAGAACAAAACGAAAAATTTAATTTTACTCCTACTGTCTCTTTTGGTGGAGGCTCAATTATGGTGTGGGGTGGCATATGTTTAGGAGCACGCCCAGATTTAGTGGATATTCTGCAAGATCCTGTGATACCTTTTGACCCATTTATCGGGGCAGATTTTCTCTGGATGCAAGATAATGCTCGCCCGCACGTAGCTCATTGTGTAACTGAATATTTAAATCAGGTTCAATTACCGACAATGAATTGGCCTGCATTTTCGCCAGATATGAATCCAATTGAACATGTCTGGGACATGTTAGGCAGACGACGAAGGTCACGAATTCCTGCTGTTCGAAACTTGGAAGAAGCAAGAACTGCTTTGATGGAATTATTGGAGAATTTGCCTCAAGAAATGATCGACAACGTCATCAGAAGTATGGTGGAGGAAACACACGTTATTGAAAAAAACGTTCCTAGTGATTTTGCGTTACCATTAAATGTTTAAGACGACAATAAGTATACAACTGAGTTTTTAATTTTTAGTCTTGAGTTTTCAGACAGGCTCCAAAAGCGCATGAAGCTTTGCAAAACAAATTGAAATCAACTAAACCATTCTTTGAATTTCCCTGTTGAATAATTCTTTTCAAATGTGCCGAAAAAAAAAATTATGAAGAAAATCAATACAATTCATTTCCGTTCCTTTTAATTTGCCGTTGAGTGTATTAATAACTGTGGGTTTTTTTGTTGAATCTCTAGATAATTATCTGAATAATTGGAAAAAAGATTTGTCCTACCAAATGTATGATTTGATCAAAGAGTCCCCTCCTTCCAACATGTATCGAAAACAATGTCATCAAAAATGTTTACTAACCAGCTGATTTTTTCACTACTGCTCATTTAATATCAAAATAATTATATTGCCACATTGTCCTACACAGTGCTTTGGCAAAAAGCGAGCAGGACCCGTTAGGATACTTGACAAGTTTAGACCTTATCTTGGCATTGTGAGACCCTTTCGAGGTATCGATTGTCTCCTTTATATGTTTCTAGCTTAAACATAATCTGATCGGGTTTCATTGCTCTGATGTTTATACCATAGATGGTATGCTGCCTGCTTGAATATGAAAGCTCCTGCTAACTTGATTTTCTCTTGCAACACCTCTTTCGACAATTCCTGCTGACCCAGGGTTTGGCGTTGGTATATGTATATGTTTGCATTGCCAGGATTAGGATATCAAACATTTTCTCTGCTCATTGTGTTGGATATCCGAAAGAGAAACACACTTTTCCCATCGAAATTCTGAGAAAAACATGCGGAGACCATCTCAGTCTGCTGAATTGTAGTGCCATATGAGACGGGGCCATGTAGTGCTACTCGATAATATTGAAATAGAGCAAAGAGTTGACATGAGGTTGTGCTTGGAGTTTCCGAGTGGTGCACACTTCTAAACTGTATAGATCAGGATTGGTAGTGAGAAAAAGATTGAGATACTGTGACATAATCTAATTCTACTCTTTCGATTTGGAAGAGGAACTTCAGAGGCCTTCTTTGGCTCATATTCATTTGAAATTTATTTAAATTTTCAACTTTATTTCAACCTTCACGGAAAACACACTACTTGTTCAAATGTCTTCCACAAAAAGGTGCTAAAACTTTTTGAAACGATTCAACAAAAAGATACCGTTACTGTTTGGAGTTTTCTCCATGCACCTGCTCATTCTGAATTCATAATCAAGTTGGAGGGTGAACGGTACAACTTTGTTTTTACGGTATCAGTGAACGTTTATCAAGTCCAATGGTTGGAAGCGTGTGATAACTTTCCATTGTTTTTTCAGCCCAACGTATCCAATTAAAGCGGATTCGTATTCGGAAGAACAGCTGAACAAATATTTTCATACTGTTTGACATTTCATTTGAACGAATTCGCAGAATCGTTACAGGTATGATTCGGGGAAAAATAGGGAGTTGATATTTATTTGGAATTGGCGCGATATATTTTATGATTCGTTGAATAATCAGCAGAATCTGTGTTTGTATTCAAACCCTTTCTATTTATTTTATAAAAAATCGACAAATAACAGATCGATAGAAAGAAATCAAATACAACTGTTGATGAGTTTTTGCACGGCGAAAATTTGTGGTCTGGTGTTCGGGCGGTCTAGGTTTTTAACCCATTAATGCCCATAATTCCCTGAAGCAAATTTCATTTCATTCTTTTGTTGATACGGTTGTTGGAAGACTATAGAATCCAGATTGTAATCTAACCTCCTGCACTCCCTTGAAGGAGGATTGAATAAAGGCATGTTAGAAAGAATGGTAGGTATGAAAAATGCGAAATATATTTTTCGAGAGTTTTAAAATTTTGTGAAATGTGGGTCGACATTTTCGAAACCTCTGTCCGCCATCCTTCCAGACCAGAAAAGGCAATTGCCTGCTGGTGAAGGAAAGACACTGAATGTCGAACCGAATTAGGATTACGTTTACAGAGGTCTAGAGAGTCTCTCACCCATAATTATGGGTTGCAAGCTGATGGAATAGGAACTTATCACAGCAAAATGGAAACAAACGGGTATCCGAGTATCCAAACTGGTACACTGGTAGCTCGAAGCAGCACTAGTAGCTGAAGAGTGAAGACATAACACATCTCAAGTTAATCAATAAAACAGTTGAACAGTGGATTTACACAAGATTTGTTTAATGACCGGACCATAGCTGGACATTTTGCATAGACAGCGGCAACAGACTAACAACAAACGACAGCAACGTTGCTGCCGGTTCTCGCGTATTCACGTGGTAAAGTCTTGATCATACCCTTACAAATTTCGCAATTTTCTAGTGAATGAAATGGCTGCCAACATGGTTCTGCATCAACGATTGGTCCGGCAAGACTGGCAGGCATTTTATTCGCAGAAATACACGAGTGTACGAACAAGAATTTACCACGTAAACGCGCGAGAACTGGCAACAACGTTGCTGTCTTGTCTATGCCAAATGCAAAATGTCCATCCTTGGTCCGGTCATAAAACAAATCCTGTGTGAATCCCCTGATGAACTGTTTTATTGATTAACTTGTGATGTGTTATGTCTTCAGCTACTAGTTCTGCTTTGAGCTAGCAGTGTACCAGTTTGGATACTCGTATACCCGTTTGGTTTCATTTTGATACGTTCCTATTCCGTCAGCTTGCAACCCATGATTATGGGTGAGAGACTCTCTAGATCTCTGCAAACATAATCTAAATTCTGTTCAACATTCAGTGTCTTCCCTTCACCGACAGGTAATTGCCTTTATACACCCCTCCTTCGCGGGAGTGCAAGAGGTTAGATTACACCCTCTATAATATATCATGAAAAACAATTTCATTTTCAAATTTAGTGATTTTTGGAGTGCCGTCTTCAGTTGCCAGTGGGAAAATGTATATAGCAAATATGGAAAAAAATTGTTTGTCATGAAGATGTATCTCACACTTTGCACATATAAAAGAGGTACGACATCCACAAATTTTACATCGACGGTACGGAAGAAGTTGATGGTCAGTTACCAAAAGAAATAATCTCCAAAATATGTGTTTATGAAAACGCCTCATTCCAAATATAAGAGCCAAAAATATTTCAATATTTTTGTTCAGCTGAAGAAAGTGTACTTGTAGCAAATACTACTGGACGCTCTACTCCATCTATTCTATGACTTAATACAGGCCTTACATCATACCATAGAATTGATATGAATTGGTAATCCAGGATTATAATGAGGGTAAACCTGATCAGATGTCATCCAAATTTTACTGGACTCAAATGTTTCTTCACGTTTTACATTTCAAAACATATTTCACTCCTGATCGAAATAAATCGTAAAGAGGTTTCAAATTTGAAAACATCATTGGTATTTTTTGGATTGATGTGGCCGTTACTTGATGAAAATTCGTGGTATATGACACAAAGGTAAACACGAATAAATTTTCAGATTTATTGTCTTCGCGAATGTATTACAGTAGCTTGAGAAAGATACTGTGTATCGAAACATGTCTCGAAGACAATAAATCTGTGGAAATTTAATCGTGTTTACCTTTGTGTCATATCATTGGTATTAGTTCATCGTTATAATTCAGTTATCCCAATGACTTGAATTGGGTCAGATTTTCCAGACGTGGCGCATCCTGAATATATTTCATTTATTCGTTGGTGGGATGAATACCAAATTCATCTATCCTATTCCTTAAAAAGTCGAATTGTGTTTCGAAAAATTAATAGTTTTCTGAATTCACTTTGACATTGAAATCACTCAAACATGACATAAAATTCATGCTGTTTTCATAACATGAGGAAAACGTCTTCCCAAAAACCAAAATATCGTCAAGATAACAACTTGCGCCAAATAAACCCGACAATATTTTATCTAAAATAGCTTGGAAAATTCCCGGAGCTGACTTATTCCAAATGGCTGATGAATAAACACACAGTTACTGTTAGTGCAAAAGGTCGTATGTCAAAAAAATCGTACGTTGCTGCAATTTTTTTATTCGTGAATTTAATGCCTTAAAAGATAAGATATATATTAGTTACCATAGAAACAACAGGGGAAGAAATGTGAATATTATACAAATGGAATAAAAAGAATTAATTAGTTTTTATACTCTCCTGTGAAGTGCTCCTTTTTCACAAACGACCTTTTTCACTGACAGTAACGAATTATGAGTGTTGATTGTGAGTAATTTTTTCGACTTTTCAATTTGTAATAGTTGATACGCACCTTTCAAATCAATAACGCAAAAATATTTACTCCCAGATATCTTCTCAAAAATGTCTTCTGGCTGAGGTGAAACGCAATGACAATGAGTTTCCTTGAATTCGACACATATACGAATATCATTCGAATTCTTTTTAGGAACCTCTACAATTGGACTCAGTACCAATATATCTCTCTCATAAAGAACCGATGGAAAAAATTTTCAAAAATTCTTTGGGTGCTATGAACTTTATCTTGTTTTTGACCATGTACATGTCCATTTGGATTCGGATTATTGATTTTTTGAAGCATTAGACAACATCGACAATTTTAATCAATAGTATCCAAAAAATATTTGATTTAATGAGGGTCATTTACTATATCTTTGATCATTGCCCTTTAGATATTTTATGGTAGAATTTCCCTACCTTCACAGTTAAAAGTTTATAATTATTCTGCGTGAACTGCTTCATCTGTAGTATGCTTCGTTTCTACCCAGACTTTACTCGGGTGCTTTCGCCAAATATTTCAGTGCGATGCCAATTATTTCAGTGCGATCGCCAAATATTTCAGTGTATTCGCCAAATATTCCAAGAGTACGAGTTCAGACATTAAAAAATTATATAATTTCGTACTAAATAACTCGAGAAGAATAAGCAAGTAATGATCAAAATTTTGAAAATGTTTTCGTTTTTGGATGAAAAATAATGTATGTTCTTTTTTTCTAATACATCGTAACTGCGGTTCGTATTATACGTATACGTATTGTGTACTGATTTCCTATACCGTGCAAGTTAAAGCCTTCGACTTTCGTTTACCAATCTCAAAAACTAAAAAGGCGAAATATATCAAACTCTAAGGGAATAAAAAATGATATTTATTTCACATCATACCTTCATTTCTAGCCATACGTAAGAAAATTGTATGCGGCAAATACTATCTCAATTGCATATAATGTTCATAACGTACACGGAAAATAAACACGAACAATATCGTTAAATTTGATCCGATTAGAAAATGTTTACTATTGAAAAACGTTATTCCAATGATCCAAATCATGATTATCAAATTTTTGTTTCTCTAATTTATTTTTCTTTGCAGATACGTATTTACTATAGTGAGTTACCTGATTGGTGTATTCATTTTTGCTACAATCGTAGGTAAGTACTATTTTACAATGTTTTTCATTGCACATCCTTCTATTGATATTGAGTTCCAATCATATGGATCTATGCAAAAACATGTGATGAATTTAATCTACTATGTTGAAGAATTGTGGTAACTAAAAAAGAAGAGTAATCTTGATGTCAACCTCAGAGGAATGAATAATCTGGTAGTACTTACTACTGAAGAAAAACACATATATTTCAATCATATTTCATATTTCACGCGTACAGTTTTTTTCAAATGAAAATTTTGTTTGAAATTCAAAAATTATAATTATTCTTACTAGTGGTTGAATTATTGCCGGAAATTTTTGAAATGCACGATTTTTTGAAAAATATCCCGAGTCGTTAACGAGAGATAATTTTCTTCAATCGTGAACAACGGAAGTTTTCGGATATTGATTCAAGAACGATGAAGATTCGGTAAGACAATTTCACAAAAAAATATTGAACCGTCACTTTGAACAATTTGACGACAGACGATATTTTAGAATGATAGTTGTCAATTTTGATGAAGGACCCCACACGAAAATATATGGAAAATTGGGTCTCGGTCAAATTGGCTAAAATTTCATCATATTGTAGTATGACTGGTCATAAGAAAAAGGTGTTAGGTTAAATGGTATGTATCGTCTCTGAAAAATAAGCCGTCAAAGTTCTTAAAAACGTCGAAATTGGGTAGGATTGACAAAAAAAATCTGTTTTGTTAGTAGAAATGAGACACATTCTGGATGGAACTCGTCAACAAGTCCAATTATAATCTTATGGAAAAAAGTCATTTTTGGGATTTTTGTTCTAGCACTAATCCAGAACTAACAAGTTGTATTTTGGTAAGACATTATAGTTTCAGTCTACTCTAGCTGTTAAAAACATGGTTTGTTCCTTGATGACTCTCTCTGTTTGAAATATGGATTTTATTAAATTGTGGATTTACACCCCTATTCTGAAAGGTATGAAAGGTCGTTTTTTACTACAAAAAAAATATTTATTTATTTTAATTCTGTTGATCAAACAATAAATAAGGTTACTTTCTAATGAATTCAGTTGTTTGATATTACTATTTAGATACAGGGTGCGTTACATTTTTTGTAAGGTCATTTACAATGCTTTTAATGAATATTTCAAAAAATATTCTGTTAATTTGGACTTAATTCCACTCATACTATTTTGAAAATGTTGACTATTCATTATACAGGCCGTTTCTTTTATCATGTGGTAACATTGCTATATTCTAAACCGTAAGAGATACGAAGACGATTAAATGGCAGAAAAGGTAACTATTGTGGAGAACAGTACAATGATCAAAGAAAATTTACAGGGAGTCTCGCCCTTCCCGAGTTATACAGGAAAAACTAAAAATGCTGTTATTTGTTTTTTACGAATAGAATTGTTATTTCTGAAAATATAAAAAAATGGAAAAGGAAAGTTTTAATGTATTCTGAATGTACTATAAAAATGTAACAATGAATCTTTGATTAAACGTTTCGTGTCAACACGGCCACCATCAACATTTCTTTTTCAAATACGGACCTGTCTATTTTAGTACAAATATTGATAAAGCGATAAAATCACAATTCAGTGGTATATCACACTTGATATTTTTATAACGTATCATTTAAAATAACTAGCATCCCCAGTGACAACAATTTTTAATTACGGTCCTGTCGTTAGTTCTTTTGTAAATTATTTTGATTTCTTCAAAACTTATTCAACTATTGGCATACTTCAGACTTCACCCAATAATTTCGATAAGAAGATACCCCAACACAACGAACATTCGTATTTTTCCTTCTTGGGCATTTTTGTATTACAGAAATCCTTGTTTCATGGCTGATTTCTTCTGAATCAATTATCATACTGAATATTTCTATAATTCTCAATCCTGGAAGTAACGAAAATATTAGTTTTTGGTCAAAATACGACTATTGTGTGATATGGTACAGTTGCGGCCAATAAAAAATGGGACAACTCTTTAAGCAAATTCTTGTTTAATTCTAGCTGCTTGAATTTGTTTTATGAATATGTCATATGGCAACATTGAATATTTGACATCTGTCAAACAGTTTCAAATTAGAAAGTGATCATGCCACATATAGATGAAGTGACGAAAGGTGGAATAATCGCAAAAATAACTGACTGTCCCATTTTTTTTTGACCGCAACTGTACAATTAAATAGCATCTCACTTCATTTACCATTTTTAAACAAGTAGGCTTTGCTTGGTTTCTATGGCAGGACAAATAAATGAGTTGTTGATACGTGTTAAGAACTGTCAGTCGTTTATACACTCAGTCATATCAAAGATGTATTCAAATGACGAAAGGACTGATATGCTATTTGCTTATGGAAAATAAAATAGAAATCCTCTTTTGGCAAAAAATATATATGGTGAGCTATACCCAAATCGTCGTATTCCAAACATTCAAATGTTCAGACGATTAGAAAGAAATTTGAGAGACTGTGGTGCATTTGATAGAAATAAAACTAGAAAATGTGTTGTTACTGGAAGTATGCAGAACCAAATAAATGTTTTAGGTAAGCAAATATTACTTCATAAAGATTAACAAAGTGACGAAAATATTTTTTTTCAATTTAGGATTGGTCAGTTACAAAAATATTTCTAATCAAGATTGTTCTTTACGAGAAATTGCCCACGAACTAGGGATTTCTGTAAAATCTACCAGAAATATTTTGAAAATGAACGAATACAAATGCTACAGGATACGCAAAGTTCATCACCTCAATGAAAGGGATTACGGAAGGAGAGTACGATTTGCGATGCGGTTGAGACGTATAAATAGGGAAGTTGGAAATATTTGTAATAAAATAATATGGACGGACGAATCAAAATTCACCAACAATGGTTGGTTTAACAGAAACATCCATTATAGGTGGAATAATACAAATGAACATTTACATAGAGAAACCAATTTCCAGGAAAGGTTCGGAATAAATGTTTGGTTGGGAATTTTGGGAACAAACATACTAGGTCCTTTCTTTTACGACGAGCATTTGAATGGTGGAATGTATTTACATTTTTTATCCAATGAGTTTGATGGCTACTTAGATGAATTGCCACTGAACATCCGCCGTGAAATACAATATTTTCAACAAGATGGTGCCACTCCCCATAATGTAGCAATAGTAAGGGAACATTTAGATGCAATATTCCCAAGAAAATGGATTGGAAACAATGGACCAATTGCCTGGTCAGCTCGATCCCCAGACCTGACTCCTTTAGATTTTTTTGTCTGGGGATACATAAAGGATAAAGTTTTTTCGACAACTAGTACAGATATCGACCATCTCAAACAAAAAATAAGAGATGCATGTAATAGCATTACACCCATCATGCTAGAAAATTGCCACAGAAATTGTATGGACAGACAACTTATGTGCATTCAACAAAGAGGTCGGCAATTCGAGCATTTAATGTAGGTTATCATGAAGAATTCATTTTCTGTATTGGTTTTATTTTCACTCAAAAATTCAATATGAAATAAATTGTTTTCTGTTTGTTTGATTTCTTCTACTCTTAAGTAAGTTTATTTCCGAGGTAAATTGCTATCGTTCGTCTCTGAAACTACAGATATCTTTTATTATAGTGTAAACAAAATTTTAATAGATACATTTATTCAAAGCGTCAATGATAATTTTAATATCGGAGAGTTACGTTTTGTGGAATCCATAAACGACCTAATGACAGGACCGTAATGAAAAATTGTTGTCACTGATGATGTTAGTTATTTAAAATGAAACGTTATAAAAATATCAAGTGTGATGTACCACTGAATTGTGATTTTATCGCTTTATCAATATTTGTACTAAAACAGACAGGTCCGTATTTGAAAAGAAATGTTGATGGTGGCCGTGTTTACACGAAACGTTTAATCAAAGAATCATTGTTACATTTTTATAGTACATTTAGAATACATTAAAACTTGTTTTTCCATTTTTTTATATTTTCAGAAATAACAATTCTATTCGTAAAAAACAAATAACAGCATTTTTAGTTTTCCCTGTATAACTCGGGAAGGGCGAGACTCCCTGTAAATTTTCTTTGACCATTGTACTGTTCTCCACAATAGTTACCTTTTCTGCCATTTAATCGTCTTCGTATCTGTTACGGTTTAGAATATAGCAATGTTACCACATGATAAAAGAAACGACCTGTATATGAAAATTCGTCATCTTTGTAGGTTGCGTTTTCAAAGTTTACTGTATTATAGTACATGAGTATATAAGTAGCGATTCTAGCGGATCTAGTAATTAGACCCTAAATCACAAATTTTTTGCATGGCAACATGAGATTTGTGTGCAGGGGCGTTGTCCTGCAAAAACAAAACACCTTTGGATAGCTTTCCGCGTCTTTTCTCTTTATTTTTTTCCCGTAGAGTGGTCAGTAATATCGAGTAATAATCTCCAGTTATTGTTCTACCCTTATCCAAAAAATCAATCATGATTACTCCATGGCAATCCCAAAAAACTGAAGCAAGAACTTTTCCAGCAGATCTTTGGACACGAAACTTCTTAGGACTTGGAGAACCGGAGTGTCACCATTCCATCGATTGTTGCTTTGTTTCTGGATCGTAGAAATGTACCCAAGTCTCGTCCATAGTAACAATTCGGTTTTAGAAGTCTACATCGTTTTCAAATCGAGCACAGATCGAACGCGATGCTAATACCCTTGCACGCTTTTGGTCAACAATCTAACATTTGGGGATCCATTTTGCAGCAATTCTTCTCATGTCCAAATTGACGTGAACTATATGATGAACGCGTTCGTATAAAATATTCAGTGCTTCAGATATCCATTTTAGCCCAATTCGACGGTCTGTTAAAATCATGTCATGAACTGCATCGATATTTTCGGGGACTGACACAGAAACTGGCCTTCCCGATCGGTCATCATCTTCAATGGAAAATTTACCTCTTTTGAAGCTTGCAGTCCAATTTTTGACGGTCGCATACAAAGGACATTCATCACCAAGGGTATTAAGCATATCTTCGTAAATCTGCTTACCTCTTAATCCTTTTAAATACAGGTACTTGATGATGGCTCGACACTCCAATTTTTCGATTTTCACCATTTCGGTGGACATATTTTTTCTTTTAATTTATTGCGTAACTCTGGTTTACTTTTTTGATGTCAAACTTTACACTGACACTTCTAATAAGTTATTGTTCGTTGCTATGGTAACGCAATATCAATAGATCCTCGTCTGATGTCGTACCAAAATATAATTTATTGGTTCTTGAATAGCGCTAGGAAAAAAATCTCAAAAAACAACTTTTTTCACTATGTCCCGCGTACACCCTGATGTACTATCATTAATGAGATTTTAATTCTATATAGTTCTGATGCATACATTTTTATCCTGAATTTGTCTTATTTTGACTAACAAAAAAGTGTTTTCTGTATCAATCCTACCCAAGTACGATGTTTTTACGAACTTTAACCGCTTATATCCCAAAAACGACAAATACAAAATCATTTGAACTCACACATTTTTGTAATGATTCACACTATAAAATTTCAGCCAATTGAATATGAAAAGTCATGGTGAGAAATAAGTTCAATGATGTTATTGGTATGGGTATTGGTATGGGTACAGCGGATGAAAAACATTCCAGAAATCAATGTAGTTATTTTAATCAATGTTCCATTGAAAATTGTCAGAATCTGATGACCTGGATACAAAAAGGAAGTATTTGACGCAAGTATTACATTTCTACAGCAAAGAAACGTTCCAAAAATAAATCTTTCCAGGCCGATATTGAAAAAACCTAATTTTCAGCTACGCTTCAGTTTCACAAAAATAGAGACTATATAATGTCATATTGCACACCTAAATTCATCACATTTTCACAGTTTCCGGAAAATATAAAAGGGAATAGCCGTATGTTATGCTGAGGCGGTTCACCGATATCTAACCGCAGCTTTGTCGGAAATGACGTTCGCAAAAGCGGAAAAGGCACCCAACGAGCAGCAATAATTCACTAATGACACGATAAAGATCTCACAAGTCGATATGCTGGCTATATATCACTTAGCTGTCACTTCCATACAATGGGTAGTAGGAAGTTATACGCACAAGTTAATCCAACTTAGACATACGTACATCTCCAACTTGAAATCGGCAATATCATGGTTGCATTGTCAGTCGTACAAATAGTGGTGGTGTGAATTCGGGATTTGTGTTCAGCCTGTCTGTCTGTATATTCGTGATATTCCAAACAATGAGTTAGCAGTGGAATGAATAAATCCCCGCTGCCTATTTTGACTGGACCGGAAGAGGCTATCAAAATATAACTGTAGGATATCAAATCAGTGAAATTTTTATTTAACTCGCCTGAGAATGTAATAGGGGAGACTGGGAATGATCCCTCGAGGTAAAATGATTCTTCTCAATTATTCAGAGACCAGTGGAGCATTCTGTCAACTAAACGTTGAAATACGCTCTAGTGCTTAGGTGCAGTTGTGGACAACCATTTGTATTCAGCATTCTTGATGATCTTGTCGAGTACACCAGTATTTGTTTTTCCGCATTTTCAATCTAACTTTGATACTTTTTCAGAGTGCCTAATAAACCCCATAGAATATTTATCGTCTGAAAACTGTGTGGGGTGATTAATCACGAATATTTGAGCAACCAAGTCAAATGAATAAAGGTTTTTATTAAATTCTTTTCTACTTTGACAAAGTTTCCGAAAACAATGGTGGAGGCAAATTTTATATATTTTCTAGAAAATTACTCGCAACCTGCTCAAAAAAATTTGCATTATTTCCATAATCAATTCTGGATACATACCCAATTTCTTAGTGTAAATTAAACAAAGAATATGTGGTCGTCATCGACAATGAGGCAAAGTTTCAGTGAGACTCATCACATAGAGAGAAACGTTTCTTAACGATTGCAGCTCTTTAGGATTTTTTATGTAAATTAAAGACTGAATAAATGACTTATTTACTCTGATGCCAAACTTGGAAATGGTCGCATAATTGGAGAACGATAAAGCATGATATTTTTCAATTTTCTACCATATTTGTCGATTTCATTCAAATCATTGAAATAGATTGATAGTTTCTAATAAAAGACTATGCACACATACTTGCTGAGCCTCTTCAATTAATTTTCCACATGGTTTTAAAAACAAGTGTTTTGCCGTAGATGGAAAATATTATAAAAGATGTCCTGAATTGAAGTCAAGGGCAAAGGTCTTTGAGATGTATGTGCCCGTATAATAAACTTTTTCCTAATGTAAGAAATAGTATAACTCTAGATCAGTATGGTTTCATGAACAAACGTTCTACAATAAAATATCTCATGTGTTTTACACAATCTGACAGTAATGCGTTAAGATAAACAGCTACAGATTGAAACAATTCATACAGACATCTCAAAGGCCTTTGATAAACTGAATCATGTAATTTTATTAAATAATAAACTAAACTAGGTTTCGATAGTCCTCTTTGAAGTTATTACACCCATATATCCAGAATTGTACTATATGTATAGGATACAAAGAACATGAATCACTCGAATCCACTCCAACTAGTGGCGCTCCTCAAGGTAGCAATCTAGCTCCTCTCCTATTTTGTTTGTTCATAAATGATATCAATTCAAATATTGCAAGTAACATACCATCCGTTGCCGATGATTTGAAAATTTTTAGAGCGATATAAACTATCGAAGACTGTTATATTCTACAGAAAGAAATCGATGTGATACCTACAAAAATGGTGCATAATAAATGAGCTTCCTTTGAATACTCAACAATAAATGTGAATTCATGGAATTCCCTTTCAAATATAACAATATACACATCAGAATAAAGTACATAAACTAAAGATTTGGACATTATATTCGATCCGAAACTTAGCTTCACTTCACAAATTCCCCAAATTATATCTTCTGCAAAACGAATACTTCAAAAATCAGGAATCTTTCATGTTACTTTTCAATTCATATGTCTGATTCCTTTTGAAATATAGCTCCTTGATCTGGTCCCCTATATGGAATGTGTATAAGCAACAACTCGAATCGTGTCGAAGAGTCTTTATGAAATACATGGCCTACAAATTGGATTGAGTGAACCCCATCCCATCAAGGAACTGATAATAGATTGTTGCTGAATAGATTCTTATTCTTATCCTTACAAAATAGAACAACATATTCTGCTCATATTCTGATATACAAATTGATTCATTATATGATAAACTGCCCTGAATTGTTATCCAACAAAATTTCCACGTCCCAGGACTAAATGGTACAAATAATATTGCTTGTATCTGCATCTACCAAAGTAAATGAAGTGAAATCCCCAGTTGATAACATCTACAAAATTTATAATAGTTTCTATTCAGAATGCGATATTTTTGTTGTTCCATTTGGACAATTCAAGTTTAAAATCCGAGTCAAGATGATTAATATGCAGGTCTAATTACAACAACTTCCAGTTATTTGCACTGTGTTCACTTCAATGCACTGCCAATCCAATTAGTATTCAAATCCTTCATTAATTCATTTATTATTATTTATTTATTGAGTAAATACGACTTAGTATATGAGAATATAGAATCAAATTTATAATCAAGCACCAATGTCTTCATTTTTAATGTTTTCTAGATTGAGACAGTTTTTGTTTTCATATAGGTAAAAGTACTGTATCGTCTGCGTATATGGTATAACTTCCTGTTAACCCAATTTTAGATATATTTTGAATATATAATAGATACAAGATGGGTCCCAAAACATATCCTTGTGGAACTCCCGTATTTATTGGTAGTCAGAGAGACTAACAGTTGTTACATTTGGTCCTTTTTTCCAAAAGATTTTTCACGGTTCCCGTGAATCCCATTTTTTTGAAGTTTTGACAATGAAAACAGCAACCACATAGTCTCTTTTATCAAGTCCATCATGAATTGCTTGCATTATTTGTAGCACTGCCGCTTGAGTGCCAATATTTTCTTGGAAACCAAACTATCAAAGCCATATTTTTTGTTTATAAAATCAACAATAAGTTTTTTCAGAATGTTTTAAAAAATTTCTGAAAAAATACTAAATAAGGCAATCAGTATATAATTTGATGGATTTTCAGCATCTCCACTTTTGTATATAGCTTTTAGTGAAGCATGTTTCAATTCAAGTGGAAAATACCCAAGGTAAAATATTTATTGATTAATTTTGTTAAGGGTTCACCCAGACTATTTTTTTATTCAAATAAGTCTTTGGTCAATGTTTTTTTAAGGTGTAGATTATTTTTATAATTTCACTCTCATCAGTTGGAAATAAAAGCATTGTGGAGTCATTATTGTGTGTATTATTGTATGATTCTACTAATTTTGTATTTTATTCTGTTCTATACTTATTCACAAATTAATTACTCTGATCCATATAATTGTCTTGTAATTGGGAGTACTCCTGTTAGACAAGAAACCATTTTTATGTATACTTTTATTCCAACACCAATCTACTGCTTAACCCATTCCCTCCAAAGTTTTCGAAATAATTATGATTTTAAGATTAGGTGATTTTTAATGATCAACTCTGATTATCTCTACAGACGTCAGTGTAGCTTTCTAAAGTCTTGTGATACAGAGTCAGCAGCAGTAGATGCAGTTACTCATTTCCAGATAGAAACGTTATAGTCTTCGGTCCTAATCCCGGAAAAAATGTATCCCCTCACAGCAGATTTGTTTAGAATCATCTTATAAAAGTATAGAAAATTCAGTGTGGTCTGACAAGATTTTTGGTACATTCTAGTAGTTGTACGGCCCCAAAACTTGGCGCAAATACCTATCATGTTGTCTACTCGATATGAAAAATAGATATAGGTACGAAGTCTCAACGTCTGGCTTATCACTTATTTTTGTATGAGACCCTTGACCTATTGGCAATAAATTTCAATTTACGGCTGCCAGAAAATCCTACGAATAGTTATTCTGAGGCAAAATTTCTGTTGTGAAATTAATACATGGTTCCAGTTTCGGAATATTGCGTGGGCTAATAAGCACAATCCTATTATGAAGAAAAATATATACCTACATCACCGAATTTGGAAAAAATTCAAACAATTACTTTTTTGAATTCTGAACATGTTTCACTCCTGCATATCAGAATTCCTCATCACTTACAGTCATAATGGAAAATCAGTTGATTTGTACAACACAAGCAAAGTGTTTTTTGTATTTAAATTAGCCACTATTTTTCATAATTTATATTTTCAACAATGATACTGGGATTGTACAACAGGGAAAAATTTTTAAAGTTTCATTGAAAACTAAAGTGACATAACAACTGTTTGACTTGGCATAAACGGCTATCTTGAATTTCATTCAGTTTTGCCGTTTTAATACTGGTAAAGTTATTTTTATTTCAACTGTACAGGTATTGATCAAAACAAGACTAAATTCCATTTCTTTCCCATAATTCATTTCATAACATCCAATTAGTTCCAGCGTCTTCAATTACAGAACGACACTAAGGTTGTAGAACTGATTGAAAAAGTTCGGAAAAGCTCCTTCTTTTTCATTTGAACATGAGAAAACTGATATCAAACAATCCGATAGCCAGACTGTGCGGGAATCTCGAATAACTCCAGAAGTATTGTTCAAAGTACACGAGAAGCCGTCAAAGGTCGAAATACTACGAATCGAGTGTTCTGGACAATTCACGCAATTCTATTCTCTGGAATGTGACATTGTTATTCGATATATTTTATGGAGTATTGGATAGAAATAGATATACCTTCCTCTCCTTGATTTTTCTGCTAGAAAATACATATTGTGGTGAACCAAGTTTAATAGTTCATTATGCGACGATCATGTAATGATGGTTATTAAAATACACGAACAGTAATACGAAACGAACCGAAGGCTATACCCGATAAATAATGAAGATCCATGAATATTATATTTATATTTGTATTGAACACAACATTAAGAAGGGGTTTTCCTTCTGAAAAAAGTCAAAGTAAATTTGCGGTGTAAAGGGGGAAGTAGGAATCCCGAGCGCTGAAGGCGGAGTTCAATATTAAAAGATATCTAATAGCGTCTCACTCCAACTTATTGCCCATTTACGTTATAGTAAAATTGGCCTTGTATGCTTCCATGCCGCCTGAAATTCCAAACGAACCTGCTTTTACAACCCGGCCTATTTGTAGTTATGACAACGTTTACCAAATAAAAAATGTGACCTGGGTGACCGCATTTCTCGTCGGGGCTTTGATATTTAGAGATCAAAGGCTACCGCAAACTGCGGCGGACAAAATGCAAAATGCATTGTTTCCTTCCTTGGATGGATATTTCGCATATTGATAATTATTGATACAGCTAATAAAAAAATGTAAGAATGTTGGTTGGTGAGGACACATCAGACATCATTCAATCATTCGAATACAAAATTCTTTTTATCGACGGCGACGTCTAGATTGAAACGCTCTTTGCTGTTTGCTTGTTTCGATGCGTGGTTTCCCATAACGGCGTGGACTTACCGGCTCGAAAGGAAGAAACAGTGTCTTCTCAAGAAGTTTCGTTTTTGTTGGTCGTCATATCGCAGGAGACGCGAGTGAAATTATTGGTGAATTATCACTTATAATATGGGCCGTGGTGGTAGGTTATGGGCAGTGGTGGTCGGCTGGTAGTGCGTTCGCCTCGCATGCGTGGGGTCGTGGGTTCGATCCACCGATTCACCGGTCTCGTGCATGGCATCACACGTTAAAAGGTGAGGGCTGCGCCTTCCCTAGCTCACACAAGTCTCTCGAAGACTTCTGAGTGTTGCGTGTAGGGGTACAATCGGGTGACGGAAATAACAAAAAAACAAAAAAAAATCTCCCTAGAGCATGAATTATTTCCGGAAATTTTCTAGTAACTGAGGAAAATTTCCGGAATATCAATTCATGCTCGCGGGAGATTCGGTAAAAACATTTTTTACCAAAACTTTTTTAAAATAGAAATTAAATTGGTCACATACTTACAACAGCGAATTGAGAATTATTTTTTTTGCGGATTTGATATCATCGGTTGAAAATACACAAAAAGTACCATTTTGTGTATTTTCAACCAATGAGTGTGGCATAAAATGGCCATGATGACAAGTTTTTTGACGTTTTGTACGACAAGTTTCAAAGTCGGTAAGTATGTGTTTTGTGTTCAAAAGCATAGTCGCTTGTAGTCGCGTTTTATTTGTTATGTACATCAGATACAAAATCAAAATGTCGCGTTTTGGTAAAGAAAATTGTGAGACGATAAGAAAAGAGGTGGATAAATTAATTCCAGATATTACAAAAAAATCAAGGACAATGATGTGGAATCAATTCCCTGAATTTTGCGTAGAAAGAAAATACAACATTGAGGCATCAACTTCTGTCGAAGAGTTGAATAGAATTTTAGAATATTGGGGCTTCAACATGAAAAAAAGAAATTCAGAAGATTATAAAGAAACTGTTGTGAAGGTAGGAGAAAATTTCCTGGAGATTACTATTTATTTTAAGCAAGAAAGTTTGTTACTATTTCAGGTTATGTGGAATTGTGCAGCAAAGCAGCTCCAAGAAATGTGTTTTGCCAAATTTCGAGTCAAATATAACCCATTTTCCGATGTCGAATTTGTAGCAGCAAGAGCTGCAAGGGATGCGAAACGAAGAAGCCTACAAAGAGACCCAACAAAAAGGAAGTCTAGTGCAGCTGCCCTTACCAATGATGAATACACAAAAATAATTAAAATATGGAATGAAAATGAACCTGTGGGTCTACAGCGAAAATTGTTTCACATTAATTAGACCACGATGGAAATTTCACTGGAAGGATTGAATACAATCCTGTTTTTACGAAAACCACTCAAGGTGGATCAAAGAAACTGGCTGACAGTAACTGGCTAGTAAGAAACATTAGAAATATTGACGAGTGTCCCATACGAATATTTAACAAATATATGGAAAATCGTGGGGACCTAATAATAGATAGATTTTTTGTAACTCCCAATCCGAAATGGAACGGACAGCTTTTAAACAGATGGTATAATAATAGTTCTGTGGGTAAAAACACAATATATTCTTGGTTAAAGGAATCTGCCTCTAAAATAGGAATTGATACAAAAAAAACCAAGATCACAAATCATCCAGCAAGGGCAAATTTGGCAAAAAATGGTGTACAGGAACAGCAACTTATTAAGATTACCGGATACAGTAATCCCCAGTCCATAAAACCATCTTCAAATTGATGTTGAGCACCATAAAAATATAATTCAGGCCATGAGTGGTGATCATTCAGTGGAAAACAACCAAAATACGTCAGTAATAACGTCAGAAATTAACCAGTGCCAACAGACAGTCATACATCCTAGTAATATTGTTTATAATAGCTGTGTATTACAAATAATCATTACAATAATGAAAATAAAAATTTAACTTAAGTTTGTTTCATGTAAGTTCAATGTTCCGAATATGTATTGTTAAATAAACTACCTTTTCAATAATTTGTTTTAATATGTATATATTTTTATTGTTTCTACTTTTCCCCTGTGCTTTAGTAAGGTGGTTACGTTAAGGAAAATACATAAAAATCACAATAAGGTGCTTAAACGACTTAATTTTGAATTACTAGAGAAAAAAGAAAAAGGGTCTACTATCCATACAGCTAACGTACTGATCTATGCATACTACGTTACCATAAGATTGAAAGAAACAAATTATATCAACTTTCCAAAATGTCAATGTATAAAAAGCAATGAAAATAGTTTTATTACCATTTTTTTTTGATTCCCTGTGCTCTAGTAAAATGTGGTATAAATAATTGAATAGAGAAGCAAATATTCTACCAAAATCACATAATTTTATGAAATTATGTGATTTTGGATAGAGAGATTGAATAGAGAAGCAAATATTCTACCAAAATCACATAATTTCATAGTACTAGAGGAAAGGGAAAAAAGTTAATGAATTACATCGGCGGCACCTTCATTTATTAATCTCGGATTTATTGTCAAATATTGTAATTTCCCTATGCTCTATTAGAATGTGGTTTAAATAATTGAATAGAGGAGCAAATATTTTACCAAAATCACATAATTTCATAGTACTAGAGGAAAGGGACAAAAAATTAAGGTCTACTTCTATCGGACGCTAATGAATTACATCGGCGACACCTTCATTTATTAACCTCGGATTTGATGTCAAATATTGTAATTTCCCTTTGCTCTAGTAAGACAAGATTTAAATAATATTTATTTTAGATTATTAATCTTTATTAGTCTTTATACTTTTCCCAATTTTATACCACCAGAAACAAGGGAAAGTATTAAAATAATTAAAAATAATAACGCATACAAAATAAATGATAATTTTACGAGTTATAAAATTAATCAAAGTTGGCTATGTGTAGTGACAGTGACTATGGTTTCTTATAATTAATTGCATTGGTAACACTTGGGTGTCGTAAAATACAGGTAATCAATTAAATATTTATTAATAAAATGAATGGCGACACGTACAATCTTTGTTCCTTTTGTACAGAATGTGAGCATATTCAAATTCATCATAAAAATGTAAAGTATTTAACTGATTTGGTAAAAAATTCTGGCCTAAAACCTGAACAAGAAGATCTATTTAAGAACATGAGCAATATTCTTTGTGAAACTATTCCATATTTCACCTATAAATCCTGTGTGGAAACGAACAAAATGGTGTCGAAGTATTACTATTATTTCATGAAGCATAGACATTTAATGAAAACAAACAACGGATCCTTACCATACTCGCCATTGAGGAGAAAAGACGTGGAAAGGGAATTTCGAATACATTTGAAATTTGTAGCAGATAATAACATGTACAGTTGTGTGCATAAATAAGTCGTACACGGTACGACACTAATTGAGGCATTGCACTGACTGCACTGAAAAATGTTAAAAGCGCGTTACTGACAATAGTTATTTGTATGCTAAGGCCGCGAAATACCTTTTTAACGTACCGAAAGAACAGTTATGGCCGAGGCCGCTTGTGGCCGAGGCAAGATAATCTTGAGGTCGTTAAAAAGTTTCGCGGCCATGGCATACACACTATTTTTCGTGCAATCGTTAAAATTATTAAAATAGACAGTTGTAAATAAATATATTATTGCTCTAAAATCAACAGCAGTTCAATTTATTTAACAATATCACCGTGTGCTATGGAAATGATATGTTTCAATATATACAAAATATTTTGACAGTTCTTGTCAAAACACAAAATGTCTGATACTGATAGCGATATTTCAGTACCTTCCACTCCTCCTGAACTCAAAAGCGTTGTAAATTCGGCGCTTTCCGTTTTAATACCCGAAAAATCTAAACGGCAGTACGAAAAATGTTACGGCGAGTTTAAAGATTGGTGTGACAAACAGAATGTTAAGACGATGTCTGAAAACATTTTTGAAAGTGACGTTTGGTTTCGCGGCCGTTGCTATGGGTAACGGCCGCGAAATTAAATTTCGCGGACTGTGCTGAGATCACGAAATACTGACTTCGCATGCGATTGCACGAAAAAATAGTTTGAATTTAGACGCTACTTGTCAAAGTCGATAAGAAGCTTAATAATCAAGATTGAGGAGCCTGACTCACAATATTATATGACTGCTGTACGACTTATTTATGCACACAACTGTACCTGTAATTAAATTATAAATAAATATCTATCAAAAATATTTTACGCCACTGTGTTTATGACAGCTGTCAAGCCAGAGGGAAATTTCCACTTATTAATTTCCCTCTACGCAGGAAAATTCCCGAAGAAATTAGGTTATTGTCATATCAACATTAACTGGTATAAAATTTTTCAGTGGTAATAAATAAAGGTTAAGAATCTGAAAATCAGCAGATTCAAAGAAAATTAGCAAAGAAGTTGATCTGACAAATTAACAAAGTTTAGTAAACAGGAAACATTGGTGAAGAAATAAATAAATATTCAAATAAACCAGTAATAACATAACGTACTAAAATATTTATGAATTATAATTATTATTCTTGCAATTAACACTCGTATTCCAGATCGTCTTTACGACACATTCCTTGTACCTAATCAGAACCAATGATTTTTCTCGTGTTGAAAGCACAAGTACTTTATTATAACAGCTAGTCTCTCGGCAGGCGTTGCTAGGTTTTTTACATTCTTCGCAAAAGCAAATATTCAAGTTAAATTGAATTATGAAATATATAAAAATTATAATTTGATAATATATAACTTCATCATTCTCATATAGGCTACCTAATTCGGCAAATTTGCAACTTCAATAAACCCATTTACAATTTCTATTGTTTTATCTCCATTGCTAAAATTTCCAGAAGAGCTTCAGAATAATTTTTGAACTCATGAATGAAACTAAAATTCATTCAGTTATCCATAGTATCCATGTAAAAAAGCATAGTTTTGTGAGGGCGCTCGAATCAGTGAAGATAAATGCTCGAAAATTGAGTCTGCAGGGGTTCAGCAGAAATCACTTTGACGATGTAATTTTGAATGGATCATTTAATTTTTTTTTAAAATACAGATAACTGTATAAGTGAGGCATCTCTCAAAGTAATTTTTAGAAAAAAAGATCAGATCCTGAGATAAAAGTTAGTGAATCTGGTCAATGTTCTGCCTATTTTTTTTCAAAGTTTTTCTCTTTTTTGTTTGAAAAAGTTCTTCGAGAGATGCCTAGATTCAACATTCGAATCGCTTGATGAACAAATTCTCGAGTTTATTCAGCGAGCTCCGAGTATTTTGTTTTCTCCCGTTCCTTGTTCGACTAATAGTCACTAATAAGGTTAAACCCCTCTCAATTACTCGTATTTCTATAAAAAAATCTACAAAATTGTTATTAATGATATTACCTCGGGTATTACCATGGATATAGGAAAACTAAAAACATTCTATCTATATTTATATAGAAAATAATAATTGTAATTTATCCGATTTCTTAAAAATACTAAGATTATTCATTGTGCAGTTTGAAAAGTTTATTCCAGGTTCCACTGGTCTGTGAGTAGAAGGAATATTTACATTATTTCAATATTGCTAGTCTCAATAGAGTTCAATATTGTATTGGAAATGGTAATTTTATTCTGACCCGAATTCTAAAAGTAGCCTTCTGCCACTGAATTGGATTTCCAGAAACCATGACGTTTTTATGCAGTAATATCACCACCGGCATCAACTAATACGTGTGTAGATGTTTTTCGGAAACAATTTCCTGTACATAAATTCGGATCAGGCAGATTCAAATATGTTGCTATTTGCTTCCCTAAATCATCAAATTTATTAATACCAATGAAAAATTATGGGTTTCTAATGTTAAAAAATCTGTGTCGTTATGAAAAAGCTATATCATTACGGATCTGACTATGAAACGGATTATGGGCATGTAAGTGAATTATTATAGTACGGGTGTAGGAAAAAATTATTTTGACTGACTCAGGTGAATTTTGTAGAAGTATTCTACAAGTTTTTACATTTCATTTATTTTTTAAATTAACGTTTTTCGATTATTTCACTTATGGTAAAATAGCGTGTTATGATTGGTTGAAATTTTTGTGTTGATAAATGAAAACATCATGTTTCCGATTTTGTAGTTCGGCTCTTGATTGGCTACTGGATATGTATATGATGTGTTTTCGATTTTGTAGTTCGATTCCTGATTGGTTATTATCAAAATACAAACTTATCACTAGCAAGCTGCTATAATGACACAACACCAAACTTTGACCAAAACTAATTAAGCACTCACTATTAATTCATATCAACTTCACAATTTTCGACAAATTTTGCATACTCGTTGATTAATCAAATCACTAAATCAAAATGTTATCAAAACATAACCTCGAGCGAGAAGCAGTAGACTAGACATGCAATGACGAAACTACGAATGACGCGCTCTGTCATTGGTAACTGAAATAGAGGGTTTGAAATATCAAGTAAATGTTTTGTTAGTAGCATAATTTCAGAACTAAATGCGGGATTAATGTTCCTGGTTAAATTGAAAAGTAAACAAATAAAAATGGTTTCGATTTTATTCATGAAATAATCTTAACAAATACAACTCGTGTGTAAAAAACAGGGCATTCCAGTGCAAAGGATTCGAGAGATTTTATCGTTACAAAAGATTATTTTTTGTCTGATATTTTGGAAGGCGTCAAGTTTGACAAAGTGGACCTGACCGACGAGGAAGATTTTAATTTTTGCTATTGAAGTATCAAACATATGGAAAATTCCAAGCGATTTACCAGAAATTCAAAATTGGATCACAGGATATACGTGATGCAGGCCCATCAGTGTCACGACGTGATACTGAGAAGAAGATACCAAATGAAGTCAAGGTAAAGGTAAAGTTATATGGCGCATTCTCCAAATGAAAAAAAAAGTGAAACTTACGTAGTTTTGTCTCCTGAACACGAATCTGAAAGAATTTTGTGGGGGTCTCAATTACTTTAGGAGTTATAGCTATTTCAAAGTTGAAAATTGTAGATTTTCAGACACGAATTTTGCAGTCAAAATTTGCACAAAATGCCTCCTTCTTTTTGTTGACACTGTCATTAAACACTAATCTATCCATATTTCACAAATACAAATACCAAAAATTAAAATTATACTAAAAAACTTGACCTTCTTTTACTAGCGATTCTAACCCAACTTTTGTTTGGTTTTTAGTAATTTTCATGATTGCAGTAGGTTGGTTACCTGAGATTTGCGCCGCCAACTATTCAAATTCAAATATGAGCAATAACTTCCCCTTCATTGTTATGTTCAATTGTTTAATTTGCGCCATGACGGCGCAGATTCAGTGATACCAACTTCTTATGAGCATGTAAATAACTAACAAATAGGTTAGAATCACTAGTAAAAGAAGTTCAGTTTTTTGTGTAAAAACGTGAAATATGAATAGATTAGTGTTTAATGACAGTGTCAACAAAAAGAAGGAGGCATTTTGTGCAAATTTTGACTGCAAAATTCGTGTCTGAAAATCTACAATTTTCGACTTTAAAATGGCTATAACTCCTAAAGTAATTGAGACCCCAACAAAATTCTTTCAGATTCGTGTTCAGGAGACAAAACTACGTAAGTTTCACTTTTTTTTTGGAGAATGAGCCCGATAACTTTACTTTTACCGAAGTCAACAATGGGAACTGTTTTCAGAGTAACATCTATGAAAAAACATTTTTTTCAAAAAAAGGTTTGAACATTCATATTGTAAAAATTAACAAAAGGACCCCGTAAACTCCTTATGGAATTTGGGTCCTGGTGGATTTTTCTAAATTTCTGGTATGATGTAGTCCATGTAATTCTCAACCAATGTTACCATTGCGTCAACCCAACAAAATGAACAGTTTTGCTGCTAGTGGGCGTTGAAATCACCCCTTGCGCAGATTACTATTCATTTTTCAATCCGATAACAATATTTTCACTTGTTTCATTGTTGCGAATGCTGCATAATATTGTGCTGTTTTATAAAAAAATTCTTACCTCTACGCTGTTCCTCCCCCCCAACTCCAATTACGAAACGCAAAAGAAAAATTTCTCGAGTGCCTTAAAATGTATCCTCCCAAAGGGCACTAAACGAAAAAGTTTTTGGTGAATTTTTCTGAATTTTTAATATGATGTAGTTCAAGTTATTTTGAATGGAAATTAATTGTGTGACAAACCCTAGAAATTGATATGTTTTAATGTAGAGGGCGTTGAAATCATACCTTGCCCGGAATAGACTATACATTATTATAGGCGGAAACAATATCTACGTATTTTAGTTCAGATTATGCTGAAAAGTTGTGTAACTTTTAATGAAAAAAAAATATATGAAACCTCCCCCTCACCCACAACCCCTATTTTAAAACATGTAAAATATTTATTCGGGCACCAAATCAAATTTAAATTGTTTATGTCTAATTTTTATTTATTTTCGTCCAATTACTTAATTGCTATTCAAATAACCTGAACGACGCCCTACTAAGAAGTCAGCGAAATCCAAAAAAAAATTTTTTAGAAGGGAGGGAATGGTGAAATTAAACAACCGTGCGATTTCTTTAATTTGAGCTGATGGAAACATTCATTTTGATAAAACATTCACAAGTAGTCGAGAATAAATTTTTTTCGAGTTTTCAAATAGGGGTTAGGGGTAAGGAGAAGGTTTTATATTTTTTTTTATAAAGAATTTCCCAATTGTTCAGCATAATCTAAACTAAAATACGTAGAGATGTTGTTTCCGCCTATAATAATAAATAGTCTAATCTGCGCAAGGGATGATTTCAACGCCCCCTAGCAGCAAAACTTATCAAACTACATCATACCAAAAATTCAAAGAAATCTACCGGGACCAAAATTCCATAAGAATTTTGCGGTGTCTTTTGTAGCTAATAGAAGAGTACCTGAAACGATCTTGAAAAGTTGACGAAGTTAAATCATCCCCTCCAACATATTCCGGTTCTTAATGTCTTTTGTCTGGAAACGATGACAGACGAGAAATATCCAAAATCACGGCAGTTTCTTAGAAGTCTTCTCAGAATATTTTTATTGGGTCTGTGTGGATTTGGAAATCTTTCTGCTAAAACACGACAAGTCCTGTCCATTATCTTATTGCATTCGCCTTAAATGATTATTAAATTCAGTAAATCTTCATTAGAATACCCCAAACGCGACAAAACTACGAAATACACGTCAATTATATCGCATCAAATTTTGAAATATTTGTTGTAACTTCATTTGTTTTCAAAGCTTGCTTGGTTTGGTATTGCTTCAAATGATTTAGATATCAAATATTTCCCAAAATCGGATATATCTTGCCAGAGGTGTATTTTAGGAATAGGTCATTCTCCATGAACTTGATATTTTCTTTTTCGTAGTATCCAAAAATAATAGAATAGTGTATGGTTTCCTTTTGAAAAAATCGTGTTTCATCATTTTTCTCGATGTTATGTTTTAGGTGGAAATTTCGACCTCCCTGTAAATTGAAAATTCGATGAAACTGTTCATGACTTGATGCTTAAGGTGTGATTCTGTGAAATTTCACATTTTCAACTGTTACTGTCTATGAGTTATGATTTTTTCGGAGTGGTGCTGTAACTGTCAAATTTTTCAGAAAAAAATCAATATCTCGAAAACTAACAAATTTGGGTATAGGCATTGTTATAAAAAGGGGGCCTATAATGTGCTGAGAAATTCAAAAATGTAATAAAATACAGGGTGTTCCATTTAAAATAAGGAAGTTGCCCTCAACTTCCGGTATAACGGAAAGAGACCGGAAGTTGAAAATATTTTAGTTGAGGAGGCCATTTTGTAAAACCCACTACCACAAAATTTCAAGTTTTTATTCTGAATCGTTCTCCATATATTCCTAACGAACGCTCGTCGTGAAAGACCCTGTATATTAGGATTTAGCGTCCCAAGAAACATAGGGAACGATAACGAAACTCACTACTGGATTTTTTGCAACAAGAATCCGTTTTTTGACACCGTTTACCTGGATCATGCTGACCACTCTCCTCTTCACCACTGTCACAGCCAGTCTGACACTTTCGAAGTTATATGTTGGTATCATGAAAAAGCTTCTCTATATGCTAATTTGATACAATATTCTCCCGTTGTCGGCTTTCAGGCCGAGTTAAATGAATAATTCAAGAATGTTCAAGCTACAATCTGGGAAATTGCAAAAAAATTAGACCATGTGAGAAAGCAGAAAATGCATTCTATTGGGTACAAAAATAAGCCTTGGTATGATTTAGAATGTAATTCAGTGAAAAAACACTGCAGCAATATCCCAACACTTTGTAAAGGCCATACATCCCAAGAACCTTTCGTTGCCAACTATTTCCAAACGAAGAGAAACATTAAAGGAATAACGTGCAACTGTGGAAAACTCATTATGAAAATAAAATTATGTAAGGAAAATGGAATGTTTTTCAATCGACACATCTCGAATGTATCAATGGGGATCATACGTCACTCTTTCTTCAAGAGCGGTGAATAAACGGTTGATTTAACTGCTTAACGTTGGAGAAAAGATAAAAAATAGTTGAAGTGAAAGTTTGAACTTCTATAATAATATTTTGGGAAGCTAATGCACTGATGAAAAAATTTTTTTGCATCAATGCATAATTGCGTTGATTCAATAAGTTATTACTCTAGAATAGGTCCAACCACATATTAGCTCAATTTTTTGACGGATTCCTCCTGACTACTTGCGAGGAAAATGTTTTGAAACAAGTGAACACTTGCATCATGAGTTGGTTGAGGCAAGCATATTTCAGTATCCATAATGAACACTATTCACTATTGATAAGCAATGTGATTAGCTACTAGACTCAAAACAGTTAAAAACAAATATATATTTCACTCATTTTGACAACCCGTAAATCAGGCGAATTCAATTTTCTAAATTGCATTTATGTTAAAGAAACAGTTTTAACTTCGCACAAAACAACTTCTTACTTTCATAAATGCATAACTTACAAATGGTCAAATAGGGTGAAATAGAAGTTGCATCAGCAGGTCGTGGTATCGCGACAACCTGCTCTATTTGCCCATTGGTTGAATGTGTCACGTGACACGAGTACTGATATCTCCCAAGGAATTATATTTTTGAGTCAAGAAGATTATATTTTACAATGAGTTTAAGAAAGTGTTTTCTAAGGAGTAGAATGTTTTCAATACAAGCAAATTAATTTCAAGAGAATTCATGTAAAGAAGCAAACATCTCATACAGTCAGAATTGGACTCATCAATTAAAAATAATTATTCTATTCAACAGTATGCACACTTTTGACTGAAGATATTTTTTTATCTGTGTGCTGAGGCCAAGTCCACCAAATAAGATGTTGTCGATGTGGATGCCACTGATATTTTATATGTACCTTTCATTTGAAAATATTTCATTTTGAAATGGTTTTTGTTCTTACAGGGCAAGTTGGTAATGTGATAACCAATCGTAATGCCAACCGACTGGAGTTCGAACGTCTTCTAGATGGAGCAAAGACTTATATGAGACACCACAAGGTAATATGTTGATCTATTCTTATTACCATTTGTGCAAGATACTTTAATAAAATAATTTGCTAGTTTTATTTCGGTTCGTAAGTTGATAGTTTAATTCGGTTGTAACCGACGAATTATAATGATACTGAAAATCCTGAATTTCAATAATTATTTCACAGAGTCATGACAATTGTTCCACCAGAGCATTGGCTCCTTCAAAGTGATAGTGAAACAGTCATTTTGCTACAGCATCTGTGAAAGAATTGAGGTGATTTGATGAAACCAGCCTGAAACCAAAAAAATTATTTCAAAATTGTGGAGTTGTTCAATTTCTACAAAAGCGAAATTTTTCAATTTTTTTATTTGTTTTTTTCCAAAGGGTAAAGTATGTCTTTGTGATTGCTATTATATGGCCCGATCATTAGCAAAGATTTAATGGACTTAATCGTCAGTAAAACTGATTTTTAACTCATAAGGATGTTCACAAGATTTTAAGTAAATTTTTTCATAGACTGATAATGAAAATCTTCTTCAAATATCAACAAATTTTACTAAGGAATAATCGACAAATATTGAATGACTCACCATACTTCTCTCTTAACAAATTTCTCATATCTGATTACTTGGGTTTCAATGAATGGATGTTATCTCTTGTTTCCTTATTTATTCAAACTAGTAGCATAATATATTTTTTCGGCAACCATCACTTTTTCTTTGGAAAAGTATCACTTCCCGGCCTAGTCCGGGAAGTACGTACTTCCCGGATTAGGCCGGGAAGTGCTCGAATTTCAATATAAATATTAATATAAATAAGAATTAGAATGTTTCTGTCGGTACCTATCTTCTGTTCGAATTTCAATATACAAGGTGTTTCTTTAGTACGTGTAGAAACTTTAGGAGCATGTTGCTGACGTCAAGCTAAGAAAAAAACTTACCATAAACACACGTCCAGAAGTTATTCGTTTCTAAGTAGAGAGTGTCAATAATTCCTATATTTGTTTTTAGTGAATAAATTCCAAAATATTTGTGATATTCGATTAAAGTTTGGTATCTGGGATGATTTTTCAATGACAAAATCAAATTTTATGTTTATTGTGAAAAAACTAATTTCTAATTGAGTTTATTTTAAATTCAAAAATCTTGTTGTTCAAAATCACTTGCATCGATTATTTCAAACCTCAATAACTCGCAAACAGTTGCTCGCAGTGACCTCTACCAAGAATATATTTTTTACACAAACTAAATAATAAATATTCCTAGATACCAAACTTCACCCAAATATCAAAATTATTTTGAGATTATTTACAAGAAATAAAAATAAGAATTCAACTTTGACACTTTGTATATCAGAAACAAATAACTTGCGAACATATATTTATAGGAACTTTTCTTCTTATTTTGACGTCAGCAACATGCTCTTGAATTTTCTACACGTACTTAAGAAACACCCTGTATAATACAAATAAGAACTAAAATGTTCGAAATATTCAAATTTAGAATCACAGTATACTCTTCCAAAAAAACAGTATTTTCCGGACTTGTTACGTAAATTACTATTTTCTACGAGTGCGTAAAGGTTTTTCGATCTGTTCACATTGCGTCGAGCGATATTTTTTAGAACAACTGTGTCAAAAAGTCAAATAAATGTGCGTAAAAACACCAACCATGCGTTGCTGGTGATGTTTTTCACACTGATTTTACTTGGAAGTAATTTTTTCGGCAACCATCCGGGAAGTGAATACTTCCCGGATACTTTTTCTCTGGGAAAATAGCACTTCCTGGCCTAGTCCGGGAAATAAGTACTTCCCGGACTAGGCCGGGAAGTGCTTGAAATTTAATATAAACAAGAATTAGAATTTTTCTGTTGGTACCTATCTTCTGTTCGAATTTCAATATATAATACAAATAAGAACTAAAATGTTCGAAATAATCAAATTTGGAATCACAGCCAGGGTAGTTTACTCTTGATCATAATTCTATTATTTGTTCCCCCCTGTACACCGTTGGGAAATTTAGAAGTTTGATAACTTGAATATAAGTATTTCGTAATGCACCAATTCTTTTTACGAATACAATTTTCTGACAAATCGATAATAAAAAAGTTTCCATATGGTGCAAATTTTTTAAACTCACTGTATATAGTCATAAGCAACCCATTTTAGGCGTTTTCGTCTATTTATGTATCTGAAAAAAGTATGTGTCATCCGGTTAACAGATGGGTGAAGGTCGACCTCTCTTCGTCTCTTAGACTAAATGCGTTTCATTGATTTGTTATTCTACATGGTTGCCGAAAAAATAGTGTACGTAACACGTCCGAAAACAGTTTTTTTGGACTTGTAGACTTCCAGGACTCGCTAACGCTCGTCCTAGAATTTGGTCTACTCGTCCAAAAAAAACAGTATTTTCTGGACGCTAATATCCACGAATTAAAAAAAAAAATATATAAATAAACATGTTCTGGTAAACGTAAAAGGTTGCAAATCTGTACAACTGTTCGGAATATTTTTCCGAACTATCTGTCAAGTTTGCAGAACTTTTGGATTTTTTTTTTGTGGTAAATCAAAGAAAAACATTAGTTTTTAATGAAAAACTGTCCTTTCCACTTGAATTGGTTGCAAACTTAATTCGTGATATGAAATAATATACAGGGTGTCCGGTAAACTTTGTACAATATTGAAACTAGTGATGGACCAGGTCATGACTGTTCAGAATATCGGAATTTCACCTTAGTAAAACTCTCACAGTTTTCGAGATAATCAGCATTTTTAAAATTTCTGGAAAATCACAACCTCATCTTGGATTTTTGAGTGCCATGCCTACAAATTGGGACCAATTCAAATCTCTTTTCCGCTGCAGATTACTGATGAGTGATGCTTTCAGACGTACAAAACAGCTTTTCAGAAAACGATACAATTTTTAAAGAAATGAGGGTAAAATGCCAGATTTGAGTTTCACCAATTTTTTTAACAACAGTTTGGCATTATTGTTTGAAAAAAACATAACCAAGTGGAAGTGGATATTCATTACAAAAGAATGCCCATCTTGACCAGACTCTAGAATGGTATAAAACATGAGATAATTATTTTTGGAAGGAGTAGAATTTCGTTTATATTAGTGTGTGATGTTATTCTGAGCTAAAATCAACTCCATTAGACTTTGTCAGTAATGTCTTTTATTTTTATTCTATCGAGATGAAATGATTAAATAGTTATGAGTAAGAACGAATCAACTGCTTAGAAGCATTCAATGAGATGTAAAGAAGTAAATACTAATTCAACGTTTTTTTTAAATCAAATATACACTATAAACCACAATAACGATTATTCAACATCGCACTGAATAATATTACAAAAATGTTATTTTCCATCCACTCGTACGCAGAGACGACATCTATTCAAGAAGAACCTTTTCAAATGCGTTATAGGTTATAGCCACCAAATCAGCGATTTTCTGAGAGGCATTGTGCAATCGGATTTCGTTCTGCATAAAGCGCTGCTGCAGCAGTAGCACTACCTCCACATTCATCATAAATGTAGTGCATATGCGCATATTCTCAGGGAGTATAAGGTGTGCACGGCATGATGAAGAAACAAATACCACTGAATGAAACAAGCGGAATAATTTCAAAAAACTACGACAGAAGTCACAAGTTGTTCAAACAAAATGTGACAGCCACCTACTAGATTTTTCCAATACTATTTACAGAACTTTCGTTAATTCACAATGCTGTATTTTATTTTTTCATTAGGAAACTATTGCTTCTACGGACACAACACAGGAGTTAGGAAAGTTCTTAATTTTCGACAAGGATTCACCTCCTAAAAAATGTTGCACTCATTTGGTTACACCCTGTATAATTTGTCGGTCTCTGAAACTCCTTTGGAAATGTGGATTTTGGACAATCGCGACATTTATCACAAGAATTTGTATTAATCGGTGCCATGTCGGATAATCGACATTTCATTCCGATAATTTTATTAGGCTAAATTACATGAAAAGTTAATTTTAGTGACATCCTATTTAATGCTACTAAGCAGTCTATTCTTCATTACTATAATAATCATTTTCACATTTTAATAAAATAAAATAATTTTTGGGAGTAAGTATAAAAGTTGATGGAAGCCTATAAAACCACGCCTAATTCAATGGAAATCACTTCCTCCAAAGATAATTATAGTTTGTTTTATACCATGGTAGAGTCTGGACAAAATGAGCATTCTTTTGAAATGAACATCCACTTTCAATTGGTTAAGTTTCTTTCAGACAATTATGTCAAAATTTAAAAAAAATTGATGAAACTCAAATCTGTTATTTTACCTTCATTTCTTTAATTTTTTTCACTTTCTGAAAAACTGTTCTGTACGTCCAAAAGCATCACTCATCGGTAATCTTCAGCATCAAAAATATTTGAATTCATCTCAATTTGTATACAGGGCACTCAAAAATCCAAGGCTAGGTTGCGATTCTCCAGAAATTCTTTAAATGCCCATTATCTCGAAAACGGTGATATTTTCACTGAGGTGAAATTCCAATATTCTGAACAGACATGACCTGGTCTATCACCAGTTTCAATATTGTACAAGGTTTACCGGACACCCTGTATATAATACTACTCTAGTTTGCAGAAAGGAATTTTTTCAACGAGAATATAGCAAAATTTACGACAATTGCAATTTTGACAATGTTCCGGACTTCGGAACAGGTTAAAAAATTTCCTGGTTTGTTTTTAAACCTTTTCCGTCCTTTCATTCCAGTTTGACAAGTTTTGGAATTATTGTTAATTGATTGTCTATTTCTACTGACCTATAGTTATGTTAATAAGAATAAAATCGACAAAGTCGAAGTATCCTTCTCTCCAAATATCTCCACAAAGTGAAAAATATGAGGCAAAAATCTGACAGAAAGCAACTACTTCCCTGGCTAATGCAACGACGGATATTGAACCACATCTGACAGATATTTGTGCAACGTTCTTTCAAGAAGACTCAATTGCAAGTGTTTATTGTAGACAAATTAAAGATTATCCTTAATTTGGATGGGGATGACCATCTGCAGAAGACTTGTTTCGAGGTTGTTGCCTCTCATCAGTGCAAGGGTAGGTCCGACAATTTTGAATTGTCTTGTCCCTGCCAAATGAATTATAATTTATTGTTCATCTAATAAATCCCTTCGGATAAAGTAGCGACTTACAGTACAATCAATCGCAGCGCTACCCGTTAGGAAAAGTCAATAAGCACTCCTCGAGTCAGCAAATGACTCCAGGAAGAGTGTCTTTCTGTCAGATTTTTGCATCATAATTTCCACTTTGTAAAAATATTTGGACAGAAGGGTACTTTGACTTTCTCGATTTTATTCTTATAATTTATTTGTACTCTCCGGCAAAACATACGAACTTGTTCGAATTGTCTTATAATTATGTTGTTTAATTTATTATTATACTTGAAACTTTTGTTTTTGTTATTTACCCTAACAATAAAAGTGACCGAGGCGGTACACGCAATATTGCGGGATATTTGGGAAACAGATCACGATTTAATTTTTTTTATCTCAATCAAGCTGGGAATGTCTCCCATTTCATCCCACAGTTTTGCAGGTATGAGTCGTCACACCAGGGTTTTTAGACATCTTATCGCTGTTCAAAGAAAACAGTCAACTCCTGAAAACATCAATGGGACTGATCGAAGCACGATCTGTCTAGTGGGAAAGTCAGAGTTATTCAAGAGCTCCAGAATTTGTTCTTCTGATTTTTTTTATTTATCTGTATAATGAAGTTATGTAAACAAAATATTGTCCGTCAAATTGTGACAATGGAACTAATTTTGCAATTTGAATTTCCGAATAATCTTTTAGAGTAAAATTTGGCTGTTCTTCTATTAAAATCCACTAGAACTTATCCTATCCTTTGGTTGGTTGCTTTCTTTTTTGTCAAAATTAAATGAAAAATTAAACCTTTTCAAATGACATGCAGTTTGCCGTACTTTACGTATCTGAGAAATAAATTTGAGACTGGTCAAACGGACAAAAGAACTCCTCCAAATTCTTCTGCCTTCGGCAAGATCTCAATGGCTCTTATTGCTCTAGTCTGCTATTCTGAAAGCGGAGAAATTCTCAGGTTCACTAAACATGCTTTATTGAACATTTTTCCGCTAGATATGACAAACATCTGCTAGGATTTCCATTGTCTGCAAGTGAAATACCCTTCACTTCTGCCGGATTTCATGAAGACTTTACAGCTCAAAGCAGTCCTGATTTCCGCATAAGGAATACGAATACAAGAAACCCAATTATGGATGAATGAGCTTTGTGATTTTAGGAAATGCGTAGGTGTTGCTCGAAATGTCAACGAAATGGAATGTATCAGATTTTCTCTCGTCTCTAATGAACATGAAATCATTGTTTATTCATGGAAACGCTGAGCTGTCGTGGAAATAGTTTCTGAAATACTCAAAAAATTATTCTGTTGAACACTGAAATAGTCTAGTAGACATGTACCATTAAAAAAATTATACACTCACCGAAAATTATTATCATTCGATCGTAATGTCAAGTAGAAAGTTTAAGGGCCGAAAAAAATTGCAAACGTTAAAAACAATTAGGATACATCAATTAACAATAATCTGCGGTTAACAAATTGTTATCCCAATTTCTCCATAAATTATGCATTTGTTAATTAACTTATTTTTCTGAACTAAATGTTTACATAAAAATCCCTATAATTATTGAACCGAAACCCTAGGATTTTTTTCACGTCGTGAAGTTATTCCTAATAGGCTCACAAATAGATAACCGTTGCAATAATTGTAAAATTTTGAATTCCACTTATTTTATTAAAAAATAATAAAAATTTTCTATTTCAAATATCTTGAATGTTTTGATTTCTAAGGGTTTAAAGCTACATACATTTTTTGTAATTTTTTTTAAAATATTGTTAAATAAATTGTTATAAACAAATACATTGTTTGAAAAAAATTATTTGTTGCTAAAAAATGCGTTTGTTAATTGACAATCGTTATTTGCGGCTAAATATTGTAATATTGTAACCATCTTTTTTCTGAAAATCATAATTTCTATTGTTCTTGGAAAAAAATTATTGATTCATTTTTTATTTGTTTAATAAATAAACAATTTGTTATAAACAAATAAATTTTTTCCGTTATTATTTTGTTAAATACCTAATTCTGTGATAAATGACTATTTTTATCACATGGAATTTTGAGACCATTTTTTTTTCTGAAAATCATAATTTCTATTGTTCTTGGAAAAAAATTATTGATTTAATTTTTATTTGTTTAATAAATAAACAATTTGTTATAAACAAATAAATTGTTTCCGTTATTATTTTGTTAAATACCTAATTATGTGATAAATGACTATTTTTATCACAGAATTATGTATTTAACAAAATAATAACGGAAAAAATTTATTTGTTTATAACATATTGTTTATTTATTGAACAAATAAAAAATAAATCAGTTTTTTTCTGAAAATTATAAGTTCTATTGTTCTTGGAAAAAAATTATTGATTTATTTTTTATTTGTTTAATAAATAAACAATTTGTTATAAACAAATAAACTTTTTCCGTTATTATTTTGTTAAATACCTAATTCTGTGATAAAAATAGTCATATGTTGTTTTGATAATAATATTTTCAAATTGCAAAGTATGGAACTTTTTTTTATAAATAACAGTCAATAATTAATTGAAAAATAGAGCTAGAACTGCAGTGAAAGGCTTGAATTGTTAAATGATTGATTAATGATGAACAAAAAAGACTAGAGGCATTATTGTTATATCTGCAATAGTTTAAAAGTTATTGTAATTTTAAGGCATAATAATATTAAAAATAAAGAAAAACTATATTTTTTGCAAGAATCTCAATGAACAATAGAACAATGTGATTTTTAGAGATAAATTGGTTTCTTAATTTTATAATTTAGCAGCAAATAACGATTGTTAATTAACAAGCGCATTATTAGCAACAAATGAATTTTTTTAAGAATCGTTTCTTCTTCAAAAATCATAATTTTCATCAGTAATTATTTTACAATAAAATAAATTTGATTTGCTCATGAACAATGTCTTTGTTCATAACAATTTTTTAAACGATGGTGGTGAAAAATAATTTTTTTTTTAATTTTTAATTGTTAATAAAAAATATATTCGTGAATATAAAAGTGAAGAACTCAAACAGATTGAGAATAATTCGATATTTTCCGGATTCCTTATTTTTCAATGATCGCACTATTGCTGTTAATAAATTTGATCACAAGAATTCTCAAGAATAAGACTGTCCAGGTGCCCAATTTTTGGATTGTCGGAATTGATTCTCTAGAGCAATATGACGTCATATAGGTACCTACCTACATGCCTATTGCTCGAAATTGATAGAAAATTACGTAAAATTTCTCTAGAGAATCAATTCCGACAATTTTGAAATTTGGATGCCAGATTATTAAATAAATCATGAAGAAGTTTTAAATCAATGTCGAGGAAGGAAAGTTATAGGAATCTTTAAGAAAAACTGACGTACATTATCAAATAGTATTGATAAATGGTTGCGAAAAAAATTCATTGAGAGGTATAACGTTTTTATTGGCAATTTTATTGTCATCTGAAAAATACTCGATGATTCTTGATAATCCAGGGGTGATATTTTCAATAAAAGGTAGAGAAGAAAACATGGTACGTGTTAGAGTAACGTCTGCAGCTTGTATATTAGTTGGAGTTATTGAGGATATGGCTGAAAATTTATTATTTTATCAATGGATGAAGTATTGTTTGCAATTTTTTTCAGGAAGGAAGCAGGTTTGAACATCATAAAGAATGTCCAGGTTCTTATCATGGAAGGAACTATGAGATATTCGGATTACTCTTGTATTCATATGTTAGATCAGATTGGCTGTCATGCTTTGTATGTGATAATACCAATAATTTATCATTATAATTATTGATAACTTGTATTTTTATCAGTTCCTTGATTTATTCATGAAAAATAAAAGTTACAGATTTTTTCGAAAATATTGACAGTTTTTAGTATACACCGAAATCACCTTGTGTGACCTGTCCAAGGCCTTCGACTTTGTATCGCATGAAAAATTACTTGATAAATTAAACTTCTATGGCGTGCGGGGGGTACCACTGAAACTGATAAAATCCTATCTCAATAACAGAATTCAGTGTGTAGCTATCGAGAGCAATATCTCTGAATTCCAGAATATAAACCACGGAGTCCCACAGGGAAGTGTACTGGGACCACTATTATTTATTATTTATCTCAACGATATTTTTCACTACTTATCCCCCTCGGGGTGCATCTGTTTCGCTGATGACACAACCTTAATTGAAACGCATTCAAACCCTATCACACTCAACAATCTTACCGAGCAAGCAAAAAACAAAGCTTATACCTGGTTCAGCACAAATAATCTCAAACTAAATCAAGCAAAAACACAAAATAATGATTTCTCTTCAAACAACAATGTAACATCAAATAATACAGTCAATCTTTTAGGCATCGTACTAGACGATAGGTTTAAATGGTCGGCCCACATCGACCAACTATGCAGAAAACTCTTCACCCAATTATACTTGTTGAGACAGATAAAAAAAATGTTGGGCATCCCAGTATTATTATCTTCCTACCACTCCCTCTTCCACTCGCACCTCAACTATGGTGCTATTCTCTGGGGTAACGCAACGCACTCCATTAGAGTTTTTCGGCTCCAAAAAAAGTCCCTAAGAATCATTGATGGTGCAACCTACCGTGCCCACTGTCAGCCACTATTCAAGAAATACCGAATCTTACTAATCCCTTATGTTTTTATCTACCAAACTCTACTAGAGACTTTTTCTAATATTGATCTATACTCAAAAAAATGCTGATGTTCACAACCATGATACGAGATCATCGAGTAAACTCAGAACTCCTAAGTTCAGACTGTCTGGCTCTGAGCAAAACTCTCTAAATGTTAGATTTTTCAATTTTTTACCACCAGTTGTAAAATCATTAAATTTTAGCCAATTCAAGAAATGTGTAAGAAATTATTTACTATTACATTGTTTCTACTCAACTGAGGAATTCCTTTCGTTCAACCATGAACACATGATACTCACCCCAACTTCATAAACTATATTAACTGTATATATACATTTTTTTTTCTAAATACTTATTTGGATATTGTAGGTATAGGCAACTTTTATGATGCAAAAATTTTAAATTTTTTATATATTATATATGTGTATTTTACAGCTTACAAAATGTAACAACTACACAATTCGACATAACGTAATTTCTACGGAATGGTTTTGTCTTTTAATCTGTTTTGTTCTTCAATGTCTTTTGTTTCTTGACGTGTAGGAATATGAATAATTGTATCCATGAACTATTGTATCTTGACATGCTACAAACATATCATTTATGTAAAGTAGTTAAATAAAATCTATCTATCTATCTATCTATAACGGCCCGACTCATTGGTTTCCTATATTAATCGATGAGTACGGTGTTATTAGGTGATTTGATGGAATCGAGTATCTAGAAAAGGAACGCTGTTGTGTTAATTTTCTTTTCCGATGATAAACTGTTTGTGTGGGTCATCAGAGGAGTCAGAGAAGCAGTTGTTTTTTGTTCTCACAGGCTAGTTTGTACCAAAAAGGAGAATAACTCCAACTGTTTTTTTTGAAATTGTAACCCTACCCACATTCATCTCCAACCTAAACAATTTTCCAACAGATACGTAAGTAGCTGTACCTATATCTGCAAACGCAAAATGTCTCTCTAGGACTTCGATTATCTTCATTCGTATGAAAGGAGTCATGAGAGCTACGTAAATAACTGTGAACTAAATTTTATTTAATATTCTCAAACGCACAAATCAGTAGTGGTATAACAATCAATCAATCTGAAATTAAGACAATCACAGCTGATTTTTTTCAGGATCGTTCAATGAAAATATAGGAAACTAAGTGGTTACATTGTCCGACAAAATATACTATTCCAAACAATTTTTTAAGGTTCCAGGTGGTATGAAGAGGAGAGTCTTGAGGTGGTACGATTACTCCTGGTCCAGAGGAAGAATTCAAGGTGGAGGGGATATAAATACTGCTCTTGGTTTACTCCCGGATAAACTCAAAACAGAGCTTGCCTTACACGTCAATTTAAGTGTCCTAAAAAAAGTAAGTATTTTTAATTTCTATTGAACTTCATTATTTATATTCACTTGACTGAGTCATGCACACTTGAAATTTCGAATGTGACGTCGGTCGATAATCCTAAATGTGATTGATACTAATACATTTTCACTGAGTTTCAATCATCGGATGAACCCTTGTCAACTTCGCATACTGAGACAGAGCTGAATTAGAAATGTGAGTCTCCGACTTTCGAAATGAGATCAATAGGGTGATTGATAAAGCACTCCGCCGGAAACCTGAGAGATTCCAGGTTCGAATCCTGGTTGAACTACAGTTTTTCAATTTCACTTCCAATTTTCATTTTCCTGTCTGTTATGTCAAGAATTCATTTTCGATTATAATAATATGCTAACAAAATGAGAAAACTACGTTGAGATGTAAATAAATTGATCAGTTTTGATCAGAATTGAAAATATTTCAATTTTAATAGGACATAAAAAAGTACAGATAAAACTTCCTTTTCAACGTAGTTTACCTCAATGCTAACTCTGACATCTAGTTTGCTTGGAGTGCGTGGTCACCCGCGTCCAAATGACAGATGAACTCTGCTGTTTGATACAGAATACACTCTCGAGGAACGTTGCACAAATATTTACCAGGTGTAGTTTAATGCCCGTCGTGTTATTAGCCAGGGAAGTAGTTATTATTTGTCAGATACTCGCACTTTGTGGGAATGTGCATATTTTTGAAATCTAGCGTACCCCAAATTAAAGATTTTTTATCAATAGCAATGGAAAACTACATAACAGACCACAAAGCTACAATCCTAGGACTACCAATTTGTAATTCAAATATAAAAAAAAATAATGAGAGGAAAAAACATGTGAGCTATGTCAATTATATAAATTTAAAACAAGTCGCGAGAATACACGACTGGAACAATTATTTAACAAAAACTGACGTAGAGGAACTTACAAATACCCTTACTGCAACTATTAAAAACCTAATCAATAAAAACACAATTACTAAAGAAATAAAGATACCAAATTAAACGAAATGAATGGATCACACCCGCTCTGATTGAGTCAACAAACAAAAAAAAAACTTTACCGCGAATACAAAAGAGACCCGAGTAACATGGGGAAAAAAATACTTTCACTAAATATAAGAAAAAACTAAATCAACTAATAAAAACTACAAAATACAATTATTATAAAACTCAAATAGAGAGCAACAAAAATTCGCCTAAAAAATTATGGCATTTGATCAATAAAAAAAAGTATGAACAAAATATTGAGGAGATAATCACAGACAACAATTTGACATTAACTACTGATGTATTGAAAGCCAATGCATTCAACAAATTTTTCACTGAAATTGGAGAAATATATGCTAAAAAAATTACAAAACCACCAGGTAACCCTAGCAGAAAAAAGTCTGCCCTTACACGTTTTTTCTCAATCCAGTGACCGAAAATGAAGTTTTGGCAATAATAAGAAGTCTAGACTGTAAAAAAGCGCCAGGTCTAGACGGTATAACTACAAAAGTACTCCAAGAAGTCTCTAAAGAGATCGCAACTCCCCTGAGTCATTTAATAAACACAATTTTTTCAACCAACAACTGCCCGAAAGAATTCAAAAAGGCTGTCATTACGCCGATCTATAAAAAAGGTGACAGAACTTTATTATATAACTATAGGCCAATATCAATCATCACCTGTCTAGGCTAAAATCTTTGAAAAGGCACTGAAATCAAGAATGAACAGTTTTCTCGACAAACACAGACTGATATCTGAGAAACAATTTGGTTTTAGAGAAAAACTGTCAACAAATGACTCAATAGCATTTCTAGCAAGTGAGATAACTAAGTCATTGAACATATCAAAGCCTACTTTATGCGTATTCCTGGACCTAGCCAAGGCGTTTGACACTGTCAGTCATGAGCAACTGTTAGGATGTAGGAATACGAGGGAATGTCAACAAATTGTTTGAGAGCTATCTTACCGATAGAACGCAGATTGTTAAAATAAATGGGAAAATGAGCGAAGAAACAACGGTTAAATATGGAGTACCTCAGGGCACAGTTTTGAGTCCCATTCTATTCACAATATACATCAACAGTATACTAAATTTGGATACACTAGCAGGAACTATTATCAGCTTTGCTGACGACACTGCGATATTGTACTCCGATGAATCATGGGACAAAGTGAAAAACAAAGCAGAATTAGACTTGAACATTATTTTCAACTGGTTCAGTGAAAAACTTTTAACAGTAAATTTTGAAAAAACCTTTTTTATACCATTCGCCAATAATAAAACTACCACAGTACAAGAAACTACATGTAGAAAATAATGGAACTTCGAAAACAATAAACTCTTGCGAAAACATCAAATATTTGGGGGTGAAAATTGATTCACATTTACGATGGGACGTACACATTTCGAATGTAACGAAAACGCTTAGATATCTGCTATACAGATTTAAACAAATTAGAAATATTCTTGACACTTTCCACTTGAAAACTATTTACCACGCTCTAGTAGAGTCGAGGTTACAATATGCAATTCTAAGCTGGGGTGGAGCAGTACGCACACACCTTAATCAGCTGGATGTTCTGCAAAAAAAGATATTGAAGATTATATATAACAAAAAACGCACTTGCCCATTAAGCAGTCTTTTTTCAGAAACGGGTATATTGGAACTCAGACAACTCTACATGTATCAAATTGTCATATACATATACAAAAATAAAAACATACTAGAAAAAGTCAACCACAAGTACGAAACAAGATATAAAGAAAATGAACATGTTAAAACCATACTATCGAAGAGAAATGTAACAACAAGAAGTTTCACCACTTTGTCTCTAAAATTGTATAACCACCTACCCGAAATATACAAGATTTACCTTACTGAGATAAACTCCATAGAAATATTTAAAAAAATATTCAAAAAATATATTGTCAGACTCGGAAGGGACGCAGTCCATTATCTCATTGAATGTTAATCCATCATGTAAATGTACGGATAAAATAGTTTATAGACTTACATTTCCTCTAATATAAAGATTTAATAAATCATCTGTGAAAGTTTCAACTAATAACTACAGTTGTGTTAATATTTTACTGAATCAATCCAACAATATGTGAACCATCTTTATCTTTGTAAGAATGCAGAAAAAAGAATTTTCACCACGCACAACCTAATCGGTTTCAGTGGAGATTATCAATCCCTCCTTCTGTTTATTCAGAACAGGTGATCTACTTACAATAAATCTTAGCTATTTATTTTATTTACTTACCTATTTTTGTAATTGCCTATAAATTTGTTACACTTTTTACTGAAAAAACTATATTATTATTATTATTTAGATGTTGATGGAAATAGAATTCAATATTTTTTCTTCTTTGTCATACACTTTCTGGTTAATAATGCGTCAACGGTATTAAACTACAAATCACACCTCAAACCAATTTGTTGGTTCATAGTAGGTACCAATGTTACACTACTGGAAGACTTGCTTTCTTCATAAAACTGATAATAGCTTGAGGATGCCAGCAAACTCTGATATGTAGCGACAATTATCAAATCAAGTCAAATTCCGTCTACAACGTAGCAATGGTAGACTTCAATTCATCTGATCGTTACTCACAGTTATTGAACATCGCTTGTTGTAGATGGCAGCAAGGAAAGAAAAACATTTTTTTCGTGGGGATCTTTGTGATGAGAATATAAGAAGATTTCGTAACTTTCTACAGCAATGAGACTGGCGAGAAATGCTAGCGCAGCACTGTCCCAACTTGGCATATGAGCTCTTTATTCAGCTTCTAACATATTACTTCGGATATTTATTTCTATCAGGGCTCTTGAGGAAGAAATCTAACCAAGAGCAACTTAATGAAATAAGTAGAAAGGTTAACAGAGAATATAGAAAAGAACTACAATTTCTGAATAAAAAAGATCGTATTAAATTGGTCACTAACTCTTACAAAAAGTCCAAAACAATCTGAAAAATGAAAAATGACTTACAAATAAAAATATCCCAACAAACTGGAACTGATTATGGTTGATAACAATATTCAATATAAGGGTGAAGCACTAACTGAAAAACTCAGTACCCATTTTACGAAATCTTTGTCTGATAATAACTTATCAATTAATACTAATTTCCTTGAAAATAACATCTCGTTCAACAACTGATTGATATTCCCAAAAACTCCAATTCATACGGGACTAACCAAATACCGAACAAGTTGATTAAATGTTGCTCCATTGAAATATGTATGGTACTTACCTTCTGAAATAATTTGTCAACAGAAAAAGTCATCTCCCCAAATAATTTGAAATCAGCACGTGTATCTCCTATATTTAAAAGAGGTGAAACACATAATTTTAGTTATTACAGAATTATTAGTATTCTCTCTACGTTTAACAACAGTTTAACGATTATTTTACTGCGATGAAATTATTATCACCATCAAGACATGGTTTCACGACTAATAAAAGCACTGACACAGTCAGTTAATAACTACTTTGGGCAAAAAAACTGTACTGGTATTATTCATTGAATTTTTACATGTGTTTGATTTCGTAGATATGTAGATTTTGTAGATATGTAGTTGGAGGATTGCCACTCAATTTACTGATTACCCACCTGGAAAATAGGAGTTAAGTAATAAAAATTGGGGAGCATATTAGTTTCCAAGTGAACTTCAGCTCCGGCTTTCCTACCTCCAGTTTTGAGCCATCTGTGAAACAGACCAGGCTCTCTGAAAGAAAGATCACCCTTTCCTCTTCCCAATTTTATCCTCTGCCCTCTGCCTGTATCACTTTGCTAGGGGATAGTGGGATTTATTTATTCGCTACCACAGAGATTTCGGTGTGCCCTGTGTTCTGTGTACCTCTCACCTCGGCAGCTCCGTCTCATAAGACGCCATCGCTTCCTTCTCTATACAAGTAAGAAGCGACGGCTGACCCAGCAGGGCGTCTAGGGCTGCCGAGGGGGTCGTACTCATCGCGTACTCATTACCTTACTGATGATACAAATATATCAGTTATTGAAGATGACTTGAATACCTTGAAAAACACAGCTGAAAGTACTTTCAAGAAAGTTATCTTTAGGGACTGAGACAAATAATTTGCAAATGAATAAAACAAAATTAATGATGAATGAATGAAAAAAAAGTGACAATTCATGGTAAGAGAACAACAATATGAGGTGCATCTATTTGGGAATACCGATCTGGTATCAAGTTCAACAACAAAATGTTAAGTTTTGTTATTGATAACATATTGTTATGGATAATAATAATAGTAATAACAAGTGAGTGCGCGTACCTCGTAGAGCTCGGAAGTTGAAGAATATGAATACACGACTTCAAGCGGAATCAATGATATGAATACACGACTTCAAGCGGAATCAATAATATGAATACACGACTTCAAGCGGAATCAATAAAATGAATACACGACTTCAAGCGGAATCAATAATATGAATATACGACTTCAAGCGGAATCAATAATATGAATATACGACTTCAAGCGGAATCAATAATATGAATACATGACTTCAAGCGGAATTCTTTTAAAACTATAATTGATGGTCATCAATAATATGAATACACGACTTCAAGCGGAATCAATAATATGAATACACGACTTCAAGCGGAATTTGTGGGATGGTTATCTCTTATTTCACATTGAACCCATTCAAAACTATAATTGATGGTCATCAATAATATGAATACACGACTTTAAGCGGAATTCGTGGGATGGTTATCTCTTATTTCACATTGAACCCACTCAAAACTATAATTGATGGTCATCAATAATCTGAATACACGACTTTGAGAGGAATTCTTGTGATGGTTATCTCTCATATTACATTGAATCCGTTTAAAACTATTATTGATGGTCATCAATAATTGGATACACGACTGGTTACGGCACTCGACGTAATTGAATTTTAGAAAAGACGAAAAATTCTTCTAAGTCCACATCGCAATTTTTTTTTCAAGATATGAAAAAACTCTTCAGACACTTTTTGTTAGTCTGATTGAGTACAATAAAACTGTTCATATACATTTTTCCGATATCTCGTTTCCTTTTCAAATTTTTTTTTTCTAAGATTTGAAAAAATTTCACAGGAATTTTTTTCTAGATCTGTTTGAGTACAATACAACTGTTAGTATACATTTCATTGATATCTCTTTTCGTTCTCGAATTTTTAGTATTTAAAAACGAAAAAAGCGGAAATTTCGTCTAAGTCCTCATCTCAATTTTTTTTTCCAAGATATCAAAAAATTTCATCAGAAATTTTTGTAGATCTCTTGGATTATAATAACATTGCTTCTATACAATTTTTCGATATCTCGTTTCGTTCTCGACTTTTTGGTATTTGAAACCCCAAAAAAGGCCAAATTTCGTCACGTCGAAATTTCAATTTTTTTTTTACGAGATATGGAAAAATTTCATTTGAACTTTTTGTTAATCTCTTCAAGGACAATAAAATTGTCCAAATAAACTTTTTGATATCTTTAAATTTTTGAATTTTTGGAATTTTTTTTTTCAAAATATCAAAAAATTTCATATAAACTTTTTGTTAATCTGGTCGAGTAAACTGAAATTTCCGAATTCATTTTTTGATATCTCTCAATTTTTCATTTTCTCAAATTTTTTTTTCAAGATATCAAAAATTGTTATGGGATTTTTTTGGTAATCTGGTCGACTACAATGACTTTTTGGAATCCATATTTTGATACCTTGAAATTTTTTTTTTTTGTTCAAATTTTTTTCTAAGTCCCGTCAAAAGTTGCTCATTCTTTTAAGTTCATTCGACTTTTACGCGTTTATTGTTCGGAATATGGAAGAAGTGTATTTGACTTTTTTGTAGAACTATTCAAGGACAATAAAACTGTTACTATACATTTTTGTGATATGTCGCGTCGTTTTCGAGTTTTTGGCGGTTTTAGACCTAAAATACACACTTTTTAACTTTTTTTCAGTTTTTCCATTATTTATCCACTTTCTAATGGAGTCGGAGAATGAAGGTTCGTAGCGTCGGTGGAGCTCGTGAGGGCGTATCAACAGCCATTTGAAATATTTCAATTTTGTCATTAGTACGGTCACTATTTCAATTTTCCCGTTTTTTTGAAATATTTCCTGGGCCATTGATTTTTTCGAAAAAATTTTCGAACGATTTCGTAGATTGTCCCAAGGCGGCCAAAAAAGATATCTTGGTAAATTGTGATGGTATCAACCGTTCGTGAGATATTTCGTTTTTTCAAAAACTCAAGTTTTTTTTTTCAGTAATCTCAAGTTTTCCCCGTTTTTCGATCATTTTATCGGAAATTTCAAAGAGAGAAGATTTGTTTGTATATCCCCGTTCTATCCAATACCACCTTTGAAATCCAGTTGAAAAAATATTTGCGGTTTTTATTCAACTTTTTCACTTTTCGGAAAATCGCCCGAAAAACCTGTACGCATTTTCTGAACCTACTCAAAAACTATAGGCTATATCGCGGCATATAGGAGTATACTTCAGAGAAATATAAAACGAATCAAATCACTTGCCTGACCTGTATCGAGTAAACTAGAGAAAAACTTAAACGTCTCGTAAAAATTTTCCAGAATTTTCTATAGGAAAAAAAATATTTTGAGCAATATTATCCTCGAGTTATTGCTACAGTTCAATTTTCAAAGCGATATCTCTAAAGACGCAGAAATGCGAGCGTTTTGAATTGCCCACAGAGCTACAGACTTTTCGACTTTTCCGATTTTTCGAAAAAAAATTTCCATTTCTATATTTCCTTTTTGATAAGGATCATTTTATTCAACATAATTTTTTCTCTATCTCTTCAATTAAAAAAGTTATGGCGATTTTTTAGTTTGTTTTGTCATTTTGACAGGGAAATATTATTATTATTATCTTTTTTTTTTCGGCTTCCCTCCTGATTTTTGATAAGGATCATTTTGGTTTTTGTTTCGTGGTTCTACGACTTCAAATAAAGATTTTAGGCCCCCTGTGCGGTACGGCTGAAGGCCGTAGTATACACTCCTTATAGTCGTGTATAATAATTCATTCACCAAAGCAAAGACACAGAGTTGACATCAACGCATACATCATGGTTATGAATGTAGAATATACCACGAAGCAGTTAATACTGCTTGTTTGTGGACGTATTCAACAGAGGTTCAATGTGAATTATGTGTAAAATATGTAATGAACCAATACAAGGATATAAAAGTATGAATATATAATAAATACAGGATGTGATAATATCACAATCATGTAGAACAAAGAAAAAAATCTATATAATATACTATACCTACTTATGAACAAATTTAGGGTCTACTGATATTGGATATTATAAAATATACCTATATGACGAAGAAGAAAATATTGAAATTTTCAGAAATATGTTGAAGTATTTATATTTGAAAATGTGGGTGTAGATATGATTCATAAAATGACAGTTATAATTTTAAAATATACACTATACAGACAACATATGAAAAAAAATTGAGTATGCGTGAAATATAGACATATAAAGTTGAAAGATTTAAAAAGTATAGAAGGTACGGAAATATGATATTTCTGTTTCTATTATTTCATGAATTTTTTGTCTAGGGTTTTCGAGGATGTATTTTTTTATTTGAGTTTTGAATTTATTTAGTTACTTCTCGTCTCTCAGATTTTCTGTTAACGTATTGAAAACCTTTGGTCTTAGATAACTGTAAGTCCTCTGGCTTATTCATTTGTGAACAAACAGAATTTGATAAAGGTTGTGACCTCTGGTATTTTGTTGATGATTTTTTCTAATCGATTCTTGTTTATTCACGAACTGATGCCAGGCTCAAAGAGTATGATTGTTTTATGTCCATCAATTTTATTTATATAGAAGTTCTGTAGAATAACGTGGCGGTTTTTATATATTATTTCTATTGTTCGTTTCTGTATGATTTCTATTTTTTAAGGTGTACATTCATTTCAGCTCCCCACACAAATACGAGGACATATTGAAAAATTATTAGCCTACTATAGAACCAAACAAAATTTCAATGTCAAAATATTTTATTACTCAACATATTCTTCTCTTAATTGGATACATTTATTACAGCGAACCTGCAATGTCTCTAGACCTTTCAAAAAAAAAAAAAGTTTCTTCTTGCTCTGCAAACCAGACCTCCACAGCTTTTATTACCTCCTCGTTGGAAGAAAATTTACGACCATTTCAACTTTTTTCAGTTGAGGAAAGAGATGATAGTCGGACGGAGCCAAATCTGGTGAATAAGGAGGGTGTTCTAGTAATTCAAACCCTAAATCACGAATTTTTTGCATGTCAACATGAGATTTGTGTGCAGAGGCGTTGTCCTGCACATACAAAACACCTTTCGATAGCTTTCCGCGTCTCTTCTCTTTAATTTTTTCCCGTAGAGTGGTCAGTAATGTCGAATAGTAATCTCCAGTTATTGTTCTACCCTTATCCAAAAAATCAATCATGATTACTCCATGGCAATCCCAAAGAACTGAAGCAAGAACTTTTCCAGCAGATTTTTGTTCACGAAACTTCTTAGGTCTTGGAGAACCGGAGTGTCGCCGTTCCATCGATTGTTGCTTTGTTTCTGGATCGTAGAAATGTACCCAAGTCTCATCCATAGTAACAATTCGGTTTAAGAAGTCTCCATCGTTTTCGAATCGAGCACAGATCGTACGCGATGCTACTACCCTTGCACTCTCTTGGTCAACATTCAAACATTTGGGGATCCATTTTGCAGCAAGTTTTCTCATGTCCAAATTGACGTGAACGCGTTCGTATGAAATATTTAGTGCTTCATATATCCGTTTTAGGCCAATTCGACGGTCTGTTAAAATCATGTCATGAACTGCATCGATATTTGCGGGGACTGACACAGAAACTGGCCTTCCCGATCGGTCATCATCTTCAATGGAAAATTTACCTTTTCTGAAGCTTGCAGTCCAATTTTTACGGTCGAATACGAAGGACATTGGTCATCAAGGGTATTAAGCATATCTTCGTAAATCTGCTTACCTCTTAACCCTTTTAAATACAGGTACTTGATGATGTCTCGATCAATCAATCAATCAATCAATTTATTAATTATAAAGATATACATATAAATTCAATCACAAGGACCAAAGACAGATGCATGTTTATGACAAGTCACAAATAAATATCAAAGTAAATAAAATAAAATAAAATACAGATTAAAATACATAATATAAAATTGAGAAATTCATCTTCACAGGAGCATACTTTTTTGAATCGTAAGCATAAAAAGGTAAAAGGCGTGAAAACATGAGACAACAAAAGGAGACAGTCATATATATATATATATATATATATATATATATATATATATATATATATATAACAGGTATATTGTATTTCTGGTTCCTTTCGGAATTCTTCAAATCTTTTCATTCGAGTAATCTGATAATTCATCATCTTTCAACATAACAATGTGAAAAGAGTATGTTGCTATTTGAGAAATGGCAGTTGTGAGCCTTTCTTTATGGGTACTAATCCGTTTTGAGGAAATGTTTGATAATTGATGGGAAATATGGTTGCTGCAATTACATGGGAAGCTCAATTTTCAGCTGTATCTTACCTCGAACCTTCCTCTCGTAAATGCTCACGCCGTTCGTCAGTTGTGATGATTTGAGTTTGATGTTCATGGCCAACTTTGTTCGATTGAACAATCAACTGTATCTCCGCCATTTTTCAACCGATTTTCAATTTCGGAGAACAGTGTTATCACAAATTGCGTGTTCTTCCTGATAATGAAAAAAATTGTACAGGGTGTCATTTAAAAAAAAAAGTTTGGGGTCACTTCCGGTTAAACCGGAAGTGGTGAATTTTCGGTTATGGAATCAAAATATGCGTATTTGAGTAATATATCGACGTGCCAAATTTGAAATCTGTATCTTCAAAACTATAGAAAAATTGGGGGGCGTACCTCACCCCGTGGTCAACCGGTATATATATATATATATATATATATATATATATATATATATATATATATGCTATTTTGAATACAAACAAAATCAATTGCATAAATTGCGATCATAATACAAACTATGCAAAGTACTCATCTATAGTGTAGCAGGGTTTCTGAACTAGCTGTTGTTTCAGTCTTGTTTTGAAAATATTTATATTGAGGGAGCTCTTAATATGCTCATCAAGAGAGTTATATAATTTACAGCCAGTAAAAAAAAACTTTTTTGGTCCGGTGATTCTCAGGTTGTAGTTGGCCTTTGAAACGTGTATTATGGTTATGCTTCTCAGCAGTATTCAAAAAGTTATTTTTATTTTTATAGACGTATGTACAAACTTCCAGTATATATAAGCTTACAACAGTTAGGATTTTGAATTTTTTGAAATAATCTCTGCAGCTCGTTCTAGTATTGATACTAGCAAGAATTCTAATCATGTATTTCTGAAGGACCAATACTCTGTTCACATGTGCACAATTTCCCCAAATCAAAACTCCATACTTTATATGGAAATGAAAATTTGCATAGTACAATGACAGCAGTGTGTACTCACTACAGTGGTTCTTCATAAATTTCAGACTATAACAGCTACTCTGTAATTTTTTACACAAACACTCAATGTGACAATCCCAATGAAGTTTTGCATCAAATGTAACCCCCAGCATTTTCACTGATTTACTATTTACTATTTCTTCAATGGAACCTTCAAAGAGTTTGATTTCATCAGTCCTGCCATACTCCAATTTTTCGATTTTCACAATTTCGGTGGACATATTTTTTCTTTCAATTTATTGCGTAACTCTGGTTTACTTTTTTGACGTCAAACTTCACACTGACACTTCTAATAAGTTATTGTTCGTTGCTATGGTAACGCAATATTTTGTTTATGCAGAGAACTGGTCTAGGCTAACTAGATATCAATACATCCTCGTAGATCATTTATGTAAAAAACTAAGTATTTATTCTCCCAGGTATCTCTCTAATTACTGTAGTGAAGAAATTCTATTAACGCTGCATCATCTCGGTACGCAGTGTTCATAATTCAGAAATACCTATTCTATAAGGATCATTGCTGAGGTGGGAATCAGCAATTATTTTAGGAAGCATTTGAGGATTTAAACATTTTATAGAAATATACATCCTTGAGGCGTATGTAAACCGCAACAAAAACAAACTTGCTGCCAATAAATCACAGCATACTTATACCACACGTAATGCCCGAGGACATTAAAATTTCAGAAATTTCTGTCGTGACTAACTCAAATTTATTCTTCTTCCGTTTTGTCTCCCTCAGGTAAATGATTACGACTATAGAATCATACTTTTCAGGTAACTATTTTCCAAGAATGCCAACCAGAGTTCTTGAGGGATTTAGTTCTGAAAATGAAAGCTTATATCTTCACACCAGGTGATTCAATATGCAGAAAAGGTGAAGTGGCAAGGGAAATGTTCATCATAGCAGATGGTATACTGGAAGTTCTGAGTGAACACGGAAAAGTTCTGACCACAATGAAAGCCGGTGACTTCTTCGGAGAAATTGGCATTTTGAATTTGGACGGTCTGAACAAGTGAGTAAATTCAATTCAAATTTATTAGAAAATTTCACACCTCGCTTTTTGGGTTCAGTTGCCATGGCAACCCAAAAAAAATCCAGAAAATTGTATTCCTCCAGGGTTCCCTGGGCAAAATTATTAAGTGGAAATTTTTCTGTCAAATGTTTGACATGTGATAGTTGACATTTTGCTTTTATATACGAATGGAATTTCATTTTTCATATTTCATAATTATGTATTTACTAGATATTTCGAATGTGTCTGAAAATATTTTGAGAACTCCTTGCATTTCAACAATGAATAGGTCCATCAATAAAAAAAATGTATCAATCAAATGTCTACCTATACTTTCGTGAAAACTTGGTTGAAATTTCCAGACGCTTTTTTTGTACTACGCTGATTAATAATAATAATAATAATAATAAAGTTTATTCATTATAAATTACAACTTTTCTTTTTATATTACAATATATAATGGTATGAGTAAAAAAGAACATTTTCTCACGAAGTAGAACTTGTAGTGAGGTGACAAATTCAAATGAGTACATGTATATAATATACATTAATACAAAAACACTAAAATTAACAATTTTTCAAAATAAAATTATTGAAATGAAACTATTGAGGGAATTCATCGAGTTTACTCTCATGAATTTATCAAATTACGATCTTTTTTAAATATCCAATCCTTCACTTTGATTTTGTATGAAAAAAAAGATTTTGACTCTTTTATTTCTTCTGGAACTATATCAAAAACTTTTCTTATAATATTTGTATAATTTCTAGTAAATTTATTTTTATTGAGTTTATTTTTTAAGGTTAAATTATTTTTATATCTTGTGTCATATGAATGATTACCGGAGTTAATACATTTTTTGTTTTTGAAAACATAAATCAACATTCCATATACAAATAATTGAACAATATCAAATTTTCCACTTTTTTCATAGAGAATATCAGAGGGAAACATAAAATTTCGATTATATATTATTTTTAAAATTTCTCTTTGAATCACTTCTCAATGATATACTGAATTTTGTTTTACTCGACCCCATCCAAGAATATAACATCTCAAGATGTTTTAATGCAAGAAATTATTTCAAAAATTTTAATTTGCGTATAAGACATCTCAGTTTTTTAACAAGAATGAAAATTTGATAATTCCATCTTAAATGTTTGTCAAATTTGATTCCTAGATATTTTATAGATTCAGTTTCATGAATTTTGAAGTTACTGTCAATTTCTTATTTTTGTTATTTTCAACTTGCATTTTTTATTCAAATAGGTAAGATGAGTATTTCAATTATGGGTGACTTCTTCTTTTATCTTCGCAATATCGTATATTTTTGTTGTTTTTCCATTATTTCTTATCTAATTATAAAGTATTCTCCGCAAGTCCGCTATATTATTCTTCTGAAACCTTGAAAACAACTTTACAACAACACAAACTAGTAATATAGAGCCTAACTGGTTAGTGGTTAAGCTATCAATGGGTACGTCTAACAGCATGCATCGGCTGCAGCCGCTTTCACGCTTCACGTGATAGACGGCTGACAGGTCTTCCAGCCGCTACAGATAAATGAAGCGTTTTATTTCCGCTGGATTTGTTTGAAGTGGTTCAGTGGTCTGTGATTTGGACCGTGTAGTACACTTATGAAGCGCATTCATGCTCTATCCAGCAAAGTGCTTTCCGCTTTTCTCTGATAGACACATATTTTCAACACTCCGCTACTATATAAATGCGTATCTGTCATTGTGTCAACAAAAACCATTCATAGCCCACTGATGTTATAAACTTGTTTTGTCTTGAATAATCTCCAAGTCAGATGAAATTAGCATTAATTTAGCATTGCAAAAAAAATCCAAAAAATTCGAAAACTTTAAAACATTTTTAAAATAGAGCTTGTAAGAGTTTTGACGCCTTTGCACAGTTGATTTATCTTCAAGTAGGCATCTGAAGGAAATCACGTTAGTTTCCTATATAGTAAATAATAGTATATAACAGTAAATTTGAATCACACCAGTCTTGTACTGGTTTCAGATTAAATCGTATAATTTCGTCAAGATCCATTTTTGTCTTGCCAAAATATAGTGCTGTCATCAGCAAAACAGCAAAAATCACAAAATACAACAACTGCTAGGTACTTCCCCACCATTCATTTCCGGAATATAGTTCATGTAAAAGAGATAGAACTGCATTTCCCATGTTTTAATTTTTCTTAACACCGAATTGCTGGTTGTTCATTAGATTATGGGAGCTCGAAAATTAAACCATTCTCGAATGAATCAGTTTTTCATTAATTTTTGCTACAATAGGTTCGAGTGAAATAGGACGAAAGCTGGATGGATCGTTGATAACACAATCTTCATATACGATATAGTAATAACAAGAGACGTTTTTGGAAAAAATGGAAAATTGTCATTATGAAATGAATCATTTATTAAAATACCAAGAGCATATTGAGGAACATTTCATTTAAATCACTTGTTTTTTTTAATTTTTTATGTTCCTAATTACATCATTCATCTCATAAATATCCATATAATAATAATAATAATAATAATAATAATAATAATAATAATAATAATAATAATAATAATAATAATAATAATAATAATAATAATAATAATAATAATAATAATAATAATAATAATAATAATAATAATAATAATAATAATAATAATAATAATAATAATAATAATAATAATAATAATAATAATAATAATAATAATAATAATAATAATAATAATAATAATAATAATAATAATAATAATAATAATAATAATAATAATAATAATAATAATAATAAGGGCGGGGATTAGCGCAGTGGTTAAGCGCTCGCCTGGTAATCGAGAGATTGCTGGTTCGATTCCCAGACGGTGCGATCTTTTTTCATTTTCAGATGTGAAAGTCTGAATGACTGAGGCTCGTGTCGGCTGGGAATAATCCTCCACGATTCACTGTTGCGTTAAAAATTAACAGTGCTGCTCCTAAAGTGGCGTATGGAGTTAGTAACAAGGCCTATCCAGAACACATGGCTAATGACCATAGCAGTCGATGCCAAAACACCAAGGAAAAAAAAAAAAAAAAAAAAAAAATAATAATAATAATAATAATAATATTAATAATAATAATAATAATAATAATAATAATAATAATAATAATAATAATCTGCTCAGGGCACACGATTCCCGGACCCAATAGCTGCTTACCCCATAGTTTGGGGAGTGGTTATTGGGGTAATGATGTTGCCAGCGCGCCCTCCGAATGTATCGGAGCATCGGAGACAGGGTCCGACTGGAGAATTCTAATTCAAAAGAGATAATAATAATAATAATACTAATAATAATAATAAATCGTCTTTATTCATCTTGCAAAAAATATAAATTCATACATAATTATATGGTGAGACATAGATGAAAGGGCGAAGTGTCAGCTGATGCTGTTTTACAAATTAACCCTTGAAAAAAGAGAGAAAGAAAAAAAAAGTTCAACAATTTTATAGAAAGCAACAAAAAATATCTTATACTACTATCATCTCGTAACTATCATTAGAGAGAAATAATCAATCAATTGTACAAGCATTGTCAGAAGTATATCTAATATGAGCATTTCAGTTGATTATATTATAGTTCTGAAAATTATTGCGTAAAGAGTTGTAGTATTTGGGAGCTGTGTATGAGAAGCTTCGTTTGTACAAACTGGTTTTGAATTTTGGAATGACCATGGTGTTTCTGTTTTGTGTTCTTGAAGTATTGTCACGCAGAACCAGATGAACCTCGACACTAATATCTCGTAGATAACTGAAACATTTATTCAACGGAACAATAGAATTTGTCAACTTGAAAGCAATGGAATATTAGTTGTCATTCAGATTGTTTTCTGTCAGACAGTTTCCTTATATTTTCCACTCTGTAGGAATGTGTGGAGGGATTGGTATTTTTGACATTGTTGCCGAAACTACTTATTTCATGATCTCATCAATTATTTTATAATGTTTTTCTAGGCGAACAGCAGACGTCCGTTCAGTCGGATACTCAGAATTATTTTCCCTGTCGAGAGAAGACGTTTTGAACGCCATGAAAGACTATCCAGAAGCCCAAGAAATTCTTCAAGCTTTGGGTAGGAAAAGGCTGATGGAGGTCAAAGCATCGGCTCGGCATCCGCCTCATAAAGATCATCACCATCACCACCACCATACCGCCGATGGAAAGGGTATTGTGGATAAAATCAAAAGCGAGGCAAAGGTGAGTCCATCACGAGAGTCATATCGATTGTTTTTCTTTGATGAACCTATTGAATTTTTTTCAATTGGGTGTATCATTCAGTTGTCAGTTGGTTGGTAAGTGGAAAACATGAACTCTACTGTAGAAATCAAGAATAAATTATGTTTCTTAACAATCAACAAACATTCGATCTTTCCACCTGTGCAGACGTTGAGATATGTCCGATAGGAAGCGAAAAGAAATCAGTTGTCTAGTCCCAAGCATATGTGAAAAGTTATACTATCCGGCAGAAACCATAAAATGTCAATAATTGCCATCAGGTATGCAATAATATCTTTCATTTGAAACGTGAAACACGTATGAGTTTCATTGCCAAGTCGTGCCAGTAGCCACTGCCATAAGACAGTTTGGTGAAATAAACTTTTTCTTATGAAATCATTCATGCTCACCGCTTACATTCGAATTTCATTATGGTACGAGTGCTTTCTGAACTTTATTATGTGAGTAAAATAGAATACATAACGATGTCATTATGACATGCCAAAGCAAATAATAGGTATTTATGATGTTATTGAAAAAAATTAATGCACAATTAAAATACCGCTAAAATTGTACAATGAGAAATTCAAAATTACAATCACAAAGTTTAGGATCGCATGGTACTAAACATAAAGTTATGATACTTAGTATAGGTAACCGTTTGTATTAAAATACGTTGCAACTATTGTTTATTGTTAAATAGCCAATAGTATGCACAATAATTTTTCGAGTACTGGCGAGAGTATAGCAAACGAAATAAAATCTCATTACAATAACCTGTCATCCGAATTTCTATCCAAAATATGATGACTCTACAATGTTTTTATTTCAAACTGATAAAAATGAACTTAATGAAATTATCTACATCTTAAAAAAACCTGTATTGATTCTGAAGGTTTATTGATCGAAGACATTTGAATTGAAAAATAGTCTGGCTGACGCCTCAACAAAATTAATCAGTAAAAATTTTACCTTGAATATTTTCCCACTTGAGTTGAAACATGCTTCATTAAAAGCTATATACAAAAGTGGACATGCCGAATATCCAGCAAATTATAGACCTTATTGAGCATTTTTTCTGAAAAATTCTTAAAAAACTTATTGTTGATTTTACAAACAGAAAATACGGCTTTGATAGAAATCAGTTTGGTTTCCCTCAAGAAAATTGTTGTTATTGTTGTCGTTGTTGTAGTGTCACACAAGCGGCAGTACTACAAGTAGTACAAGCAATTCAAAATAGACTTGATGCAGGAAACTATGTGGTAGCTATTTTCATCGACCTTAAGAAGACATAAGAAGATCATAAAAAACTTCCAGAAAACTTAAAACAATGAGATTCAGGGGTACAGTGGAAAATGTTTCGGAATCATATCTTGAAACTGGGACAGTCAGTACTAAAAGTAACAACTCTGAGTCTATCAGACCATTAATAAATAATGGCGTTCCACAAGAATCTGTTTTGGGCCCATCTTGTATTTATTATATATTCAAAATATCTTCAAAAATTGAGTCAGCAGATAGTTATACCATATGAGCAGACGATACAGTTCTTTTATGAAAACAAACGCTCTCTCATTCAAGAAAACATTAATGAAGACTTGAAAAAATAAAAAAATGGCTTTATTGTAACCCTTGATTGATAAACACTAATAGAACTGGTATATGATTTTCCAGCAAAAAACAATAATTAAAAACCTCAACATCAAAACTGAAATATTGAAAAGAACTGAACAAATAAAGTATCTTGGTATTTAGATCGATAAAAAATTGAAATGGGGCATATTGAGGTACCTTATAAATTGAAAAATGTCTCTAATCATTGGTACTGTGAGGAGATGTCATAAACTTGAAAAAAAATTATAAATATAACATTTGGGGATTCTGTTCAAAAATAATTTTAATGAAATATCTGCATTATACAGGGTGTTCCACGAAGATTAGGACAGGGAATATGTCGGAACTCGAGAGTATATAGTAGAGAATTGTAATTTTGGGGTTGTAAATTGAAGCAATTGGTGTAGCTTTTTTTGATATTATGTTACCCAATGAGCTTTTTGTTTTCGGTTACACAGATACTTCAATATCCTTTGTCCCACTACGTTTTTCAATGAAATTTGGATGATTGATATAATTTTACCTTATTTCAATAATCACAAAAATATAGGACTGCCCAATTATGCAGGGTGACCCTAAACTTAAATATTTGGCAATTGCTCGTTTCAGACATGGGACAAAGGATATTGAAGTACGTGTATTTCTTGAAATAATTGTTTTAGACCACAAGTGTGATAGTTTGTTGAAATTGTTTCATCAGGAGGAACATAAAAATGCCAAAATATACAGGGTTTTCCATTAATAATTTTGAATCTGATGTCACGTGACCGAAAACAAAAAGCTCATTGGATAACATAATAACATAATTGCTTTAATTTACAACCCCATAATAACGATTCTCCAATACTTTCGAGTTCCGAGATATTCCCTGTCCTACTCTTCGTGGGGAACCCTGTACATTCAGGAAATCTTTGGACGTACTTTATGGTCTCCCATTTAACATACCAACTGATAAGCTATTTGTAATTACACAAAAAAAATTTTTCAGATGAATTGTATAAAATTAATACTTACCCTAAAAATTGCATTCAATATCACAAATGAGAAATCACACTACACTAGACAATATAACTTGTTTCTCCTCGATCTGCTACCTCTACAGCTGTCAAAAATTATTCACTCACGCTGCTTAAAAGTGAGTAACTCTCTCTCTCTATTATTTTCTCAAAAAAAATGTTACAGTTGAAAACATTTCGAAGGCATCATCATCTGAAAAGCCAAATCTGATACAGACATGTGGATAAAATGACGTTGACATGAACAACATTTTCTCGTTTATTTTTTTTGCAGGTACAAAAATTTTATTTTCCATTTCACTGTATATTTTCATGGACCGTGTTTCGAAAAATTGCATATATGCACTACTAGCACTAACTGTAGAGATTTTTCAGGGTTTGCGGAATGCTTTGAAGAAATCGAGGACCCATCGCAGGTCGGATGAATCTTTGGAACTCAAACCGTTGCACGCTTCAAGCAATAATAATAATAAAGCCACGTTGAAGAGGATGTCCAGGGTGAGGTCGCACGACCTGAGCCAGGATGAACCTGACAAAAAGGAAACGATAGCTGCGGAACCTTTCATGTCCCCCATTGGAGCTGGTCTTCCATTGTTACAAAGATTAAAGTAAGGCATTATCCGACCACTTGAATAAACCCAAGGCATGAGTTGTTTGATTTCAAGAATATCAATCTCCATGTTTACTATATGAATAACGTTATGTATATCAATTTGAAAGGACACCACACTATCCTTATTGAAAATTGTTTTTTGGTTAAATTCCCTGAATTTTTGGTGTGTTGTAGATTCTGACTTCCTCTGCAAAAATATCTATGGGCACACAAAAATCAGCCGACTATACTCCATTCCAAATAAGAATACAGAAGGTGGCGCCGTTATCAGTGAGAAAAACTCACACAGCTAGATTTTTGTTGCGGCCAAGGAAAGCGCCAAAGTTGAAAAAGTTACTATACTTTCGGACAGCAGCTTATATGGTATTGCTCTATGTGATACTGGCTTGAATTTCAACCAATTAGGACGAGCTTCCAGCACTGTATTCTTATTTGGAATAGAGTATAGTTTTAGAGATACAGTGTGTCAAAGATGAAATGTGAAGCTTTCTGCTCAGAATTTTTAACAATTCCGAGAATTGACCAAACGCCTGTTCATTCTGGAAAAAAACCATGCCTCAAAGATGGTACAATGTCACCTTGATCTAGTTTTCATAACACTTTTTTGTTTTGTGCAGGGTGTACAAAAAAAATCGAATCCGAATAATTTTAAAGCGAACAGTGTGAGTTCTCTGATGAGAATTAAAGATTCGATTCAGCCTGAATGAACTCAATCTTGGTCGAACGTCATACATATATATATATATATATATATATATATATATATATACACATATATATATATATATATATATATACCAAACATTCTTCAATTTTGAGAACGTCGCATAGTTATTTCATGTATACAGGGTGAGTAAAAAGAAACGGTACAAGTTTGTTAGAAAAATGCTGTTTTTTTCATTGAATACCCTGTATTTCGAAAAAGAATGTGTTAATTTTCATGAATTTTTGATATAATGTACGGTTTGACCAAGATATTGTTAGCACAGTTCTCTGGACACGTTTGTCGGCTATATACTTCTAAATGTACGGATTTTATTGATACCCCAAGCTTTTATTTCTTCGATTCATGTTTATCTGTTTGTCAGGGAGAAATCTGGCGATTGTTTGACCCACTTCCAGTTGTCCAATGGACTTGAATTCAGCAGGTGTTCATCATTCCAATGAATTGAATCAGCCTTCAAATAATGAAGAATTAGTCCCAACTTAGAGAGGTTATTATTCTATCTGATACATTTCAATTTTCTCTAGTTTCTTGGGAAACTCTCGGATGAAAAACTTTTCATGTATATAAGGCAACGCATGATTGGAATAGGTACCGCACCCATCTACTCCGAATATTCTTCAACAAGAAGAATTGCCCGAAAATAACCCATTTTGGTCTCCGATGGAGTATATGGGGTATCAATAAAATCCATCCATTCTAAAGAATATAGCCGAAAAACGAGTATGTAGACTATGCTGATATTGAATACAATATTTTGGTCTCCTCAAACCATACATTATATCAAAAATTCATGAAAATTACCCGATTCTTTTTAGAAATATAGGGTATTCATCAAAAAAAAACAGCAATTTTTTAAGAAACTTGGACTGTCTCGTTTTACTCACCCTGTATACATGAAATAACTATGCGACGTTCTCAACAGTGAAGAATCTTTGGTAAATATATATGACATGCTCTCCCAAACTGACCGCTATTTTCGAACCAACTTGTATAAAAAAATGCAGGCTAAATTGAGTTTCTAATTCTCATCAGAGAACTCACACTTGTCGGTTCAAAATTATTCGAATTGGATTTTTCTTTGTTCACCCTGTTGTAGAGCACAGAACGAAACAGTGTAATGAAAACGAGATCAAGGTGACATTGTACCATCACTGAGGCATGATTTTTCCAGAATAAATAGGCGTTTGGTCAATTCTCGGAATTGTTAAAAATTATGAGTAGAAAGTTTCACTTTTCATCTTTGACACCCTGTATCTCGAAAACTAGTCTGCCAATTTTTGTGTGCACATGGACACTTTTGCCGAGGAAGTCAAAATCTACGACATTTAGAGAATTTAACCGAAAGCCATTTTCTATAAGGATAGATAGTGCGGGGTCCTTTTACCATTCATTATAGTTAAAGAGCTATGATTCACTGACAGGTCAGGAAACCGTGTGCTGGGCATCAAATAGAATTCTTGGTGTTGCCCCAAGTCGCCTGGATGTATTTTTAGATTGTCTCCAGGTCAAGGTCAAGGAGGGGGGGCGTTTGGAAACCAGTCAGTTTGTGACCGTTTGCTGGTTTCACATTTCGGTAGATATGGTGCTGTACATACCTTCGCCAGGTTTGACCAATGAGCGATGTCAATATACAGAGTTATGCTGAAAAAACCGATATTTAAAAATATAACGTTTTTTTTGGCATAACTCTGGACCTTGACTTTGTACGCGGGTCAAACTTGACAGAAGTTATGTTCAGCACCATATCTAACGAAATGTGAAACCAGCAAACGGTCACAAACTGATTAGTTTTCAAACCCTCTCCCTGACCTTGACCTGGAGACATGCTAAAAATGGATTCAGACGACTTGGGGCAACACCAAGAATGTTAATGTATGCCCAGCTCTCCAACTGATAACCTGCAAGCCTAAAATATGAATCAGGCAAGATGAAGACTTGAAAAAAGATTGGATTATAAAAATGAAAAGGGATATTGTTTTCAATTCATACAGTGCGGCTTTTAATAGTCCCCCCCTGTTAATTTTTGAACGGTTCGACGTAGAAACATGAGTAAAAAACCGATTCGAGGGTTTCACCAACACTACTTTTTGAAATAAAAAAAATAGTGATTGCACTATAGGGGGCGCAGGGGGGCCCATCAACTCAAAATTTTTAAATGGCATGTGGGGTCAAGTGTCACATCGTTGAAAAGAGAATTCGATTCTCTTTACAACCATCTAAATATTTTTGAATTTTGTTCATAATTTTTTTCATAATTTCGATTTTTATACCTTTCGAAATTTTTAAATTAATGTGCCCCCAGCACCATCTGTCGAGTAATTGCAATGTTTCTTCTCTCAGAAAGTAGTATCGGTAATACCCTTCAAACAATATTTGGTTTCATTGTTCCACATCCAACCGTTCAAATTTATCGAGGTATGAGTAGTATTCAGATCCGCATTTATATTTGATATTTCGATTTTGAATTACAAAAAAATATTACCGAAATTCAAAAATATTTAGATAGTTGTAAAGAGAATTGAATTCTCTTTTCAACGATGTGACACTTGACCCCACATGCCATTTAAAATTTTTGAGTTGATGGGCCCCCCTGCGCCCCCTATCGTGCAATCACTATTTTTTTATTTCAAAAAGTAGTAATGGTGAAACCCTCGAAACGGTTTTTTTTCATGTTTCTACGTCGAACCGTTCATTAACAGGGGGGGAATTAAAAGCCGCACTGTATAACAAAAACTATATATAGAACTATATCGGGAATTTAAATTCATTCTTAAAATTATAGTTTGCTGAATGTTATTTGATCAAATGAAACGTTATGTATTCTGACAAATGGGTAGATTTTGAATTTGACTTTCTCTCATCTGTAATTTTACTTTTGGCCATGATATCTGAGGCAAAAATTTTATTTTCATTTGAATCTTTTTTTATTTTATTTATTCATGAAGAAAATAACTTTCAATCAAAACAAGTACATGTACATGTACATTTATGATGAAATAAAGTGAACGTAATCAAATGATCCAAAATAAATAATTATTTTCCTTTTTTCGAATGAATATTTTTCAAGTGGAAGTGTTTCAAAGTATCATGCCTATGCAATTTGAAAATTCACTACTATTTTGAATACTCTTTGTTATCTTGAATGCAAATTTGTTTTTCCACGTGATATTATTGGTGTTTCATATAGTTCCAATGATGATGAATATCAAGGTTTTCCAAATATTAGTTGTATTGCTTTATTCGTCAATCTACAGTGCGGCTTTTGTTAGTGCCTCCCCCTCTCCTTCTGTGAACTTTTGAAAGGTTTGACTCACAAACATGAAACGAACGCCATTTTGAAAGGTATTGTGATTGCCTGAAAAGCATTACTTATGTCTCTTCAACGCTGACATACTCGTAGAAAAGTACTCAGTACTTCAAGTAATAGTATATAAATAAGGTCAAAAATAAATATTTTCAACGTTTTTGAAAAATTCAATAAAACTAATTTGTTTAGGTTGCTCAAAGAAAAACAAGATAACGAGGAGCGAGTCAAATGCACATCTCCAATTCTATCACCGACGTCTTCCACTGTACGATCACCTCCCCCTATCACCGAAGAATGTACGGAAGATATGATCGGAGCAGGTTTACCGCTCCTTCAACGCATCCTCATGTTGAAGGCAAAGGAGGAGAAAGCTGCCAAAGCTGCTAGAACGGGAGTGGGGGGGACAAAGAGCGTGACAGGGCAGCTGTTTAGTGGAATCAGCTTAAATAAAGGTTGGTAGCTATTATCCAAAAACTCTTGTGGTGTAGAATATCAGAACTGAAATTATAAAGAAATGATTATTTTGTTTTAGGACCAGTTTTGCCTAAGACATATTTCGCCACCAAGCATTCAAAGTAGTTACCACATTTTAATAAAAGTAGTTCAGTGTTTGACGGTAACAATAGGCTGTTACCTTAGAACTCTTTCGAACTATACCGATTTGGATGTTATTATGTGAATAAGCCTACATCATCTTCAAAAGTTATATGCTCTTGATGTGAGCTTTTTGATAAAAATTACCCATTTTGATAAAAAATTTGGAACCATATATTTATGCGTTGCTTGGATAAACATCATAATTCGAATATAAAAACGGGCTATTGGATATAATTCATAATCTATTCTAATTATTGAATCCTCAGATACCACTTATTATCATGTAGTTTTCAATAGTTTAAAAATTTTCGATTGTCCATTTATAAGAATAACCGATAAATAGGGGCGTACTACAATGATCTGCTTTGGGACCCATCTTGTATTTATTAAATATTCAAAATATCTCTGAAATTGGCATAGCAGGTAGATATACCATATACGCAGAAGATATAGTACTTTTATATGAAAACAAAAAATATCTCATTCTAAAACACATCATTGATGAATACTTCAAAAATTATTTAAAATTACATTATTGTAATCTTTTATCGATAAATACTGATAAAACTGGGTGAGTGATTTTCCAGCAAAGAAACGAACAATGAAATATTGAAGAAATTTAACAATCAAATTATTTTGGTATTTGGATCCATAAAAAGTCTAAATGGGACAAACATATTGACGTCTTAGCTAAAAATTTTCAATCATTGATGCTTTGATTTGATTTTGATTTGAAGATTTCGTAAACTTGATAAAAAAATTATGAATATGATTCCATATTCTTACATACTAAGTCGTCTTATCTATCTGATAACCATTTTGGGATCTTGTTCCAAAAACAATTTTTATAAAATATCTTCATTGTACCTATAGGAAATCTTCGCAGTTTCAGAAAATTATCCATTTATAGAAATTGAAATCCGCTTAATATTAATATTATTATTCCTTTATTGCATTTTTCGAACCTCAAAAAACCATCTCCTCTCACGAAATGTACAGAAGAATCAATTTTCAATATAGTGAAATTTTGTAATGATTCATTCATAATAATGATGATGGTTCAAGTTCATTCATAAATACATACATCACTGGAGTGTAGAAAACATTGTATAAATAAACTGAAAATTAAACTCACTAAGTACCTAACCTTGTTGTGAGGTAAACTATTCTACCGAAGAACTATTTTAAAACTAATAATTATTAACTTTTATTCTTCATTTCTTGTCTTCTTTCTGAATATTTTTTTCCAATCTGAATATTTCAAAATTTCGTGAAACGAAACAAAATTAATTTACCCCTTAATTATTATTATTCATCAAATCATGACAAAAATGTATTTTTTTTTACAGTGCGTAAACTAAGCTTTTACGCACTGCTGACAGTACGTAAAGTAATTCTTTTTTGCACTGTTCATACATTTATGCATTTTTCAAAAATACAGTATTTTGCGTCAAATATAAGTCTTTATTTGATAATACGACAATTCATATAATTGAACATTCAAATTAATGATATAATTGCTACAATTTGGCAATATAATAACTGTCGAAGTAGAAACTTTGTATGAATCCCTTTCGTAACGGGCTTTTTTGTACTCGCGAGTTTGTTGAACTCGGCTGCGCCTCATTCAACAAACTTCACGCTCATACAAAAAAGTCCTACTTCACGAACTTGTATCATAAATAGCTATTCTGTGGTATTCAACCAGTCTTTTACTTTATTTTTGCAAGAATGCATAGATTTAGTCATTTTAATAATATCTGGTAGCTTGTCAAACAAATTTGGGATAATGTGAATGAAATTTCTTGTCCCTATAAGTTTATTCAATCTAGTTTTAATAGTGACAGCTCTTTTATACCTCATTTCATAAAGAAGATCTCAAAAAACAATTGTACAATATCAAATTTTCTACTTTCTTAAATAGAGGATCGGAAGATAACAAATGATTTTGATGGTATATTACTTTTAAGAATTTTTTTTAAGTTATAAAGAAGACTTTTTTAACACCACCCCATCCTAGAATAACATGACTTGTACTGAGATTGTACTAAGAAAAAGTATAACATCTCAAGGTACTTCAATGAGAGAAATTGTTTCAGAAACTTAAGATATTTGATATTTCTCGACAGTGGCTACATCAGATGAATTTTTTCGAGAATTTTCGTCCATTTAGAATCGGAAATAATTGTACTCAAAGTTGCTCCCCGATAGACTTTTGAATCATAGTACTATATGCCAAATGCAATCATTGTTTCAAGTACAGAAAAAACGCGTCTTACAAATTTGATGGAAAACTAACATATGTCAATAAACTCGATAACAATGCTAATGATCAAATCTGAAAAAATTATCCATCTGATTATCAAAATACAAGCTTACAAAGTCGGTAATGTTTTGATAGATGAGACCATAAAAATTACAACATCAAGAGCAATGGCAACAAAACGCTGCAGCTCGTAAGCAATACGAGAAATATATTCCGAAATGAATAGACTAGGAAATATAGGGAATTGAAATTCTAGAATTGGAGAATTGGGCAGTCTCCCTGCCCATATTGTCGTCAGCATATGGGAGTTTTTGAAAAGATTAGACGTTGAATTGGAATAATTTTCTGAACAAAATGGTCGAAGAAAATTTGTGATTACTTTTTTGGTTTTCGTAGTATATTTTACCTCCCTTTCTAGTTTGGTCCTATTCCACTTGCGTCAGAATTCGTGATTTTTTTTTCTGAAGTTCTGCACATTTGCATAAATCAAGAACGATCATCATATCATCGACTGCATTGCGTCTTTTTATCAAATGGCTTTCTTTGATGAACTGTCCCTTGTTAACCAAATTGGTTCGATCCATTGCTTTAACAATTTATCAGTTTTCAATCATTTTAAAGCAATCTCATCGATAGGACTATAAAAGTTACTGACACTTACACTAGCGACAGAGCAGTGTTCCCTAGCGCCTCCGACACCAGATTGGATGGTTGAAATAGTGGAGAAATCGTACAGTAGGAAATTTACTTTTCTGATCGACGTATGTCTAATGGGCCGCAAATAGAAAACTTTTGGCGCATACCGTACCATTATTCCTAAATATTTGGCTCATTTGGTTTCATTGATGTTAAATTCACCACCAATTTTGAGTGGACCTAAATTTGGCAAAGCGTTCTGATAGCAGGTGAATGAAAGATAATTAGTTTTATCAAAATTTACAGTAAATAAATTTAGATCAAACCAATTTTTTATATTTCCCAAATCTTCATTAATTATTTCTTTCAGTTCATCCCAAGTTGAAACACTGTAAGAAATAACAATAAATTGAATATATCATTAAAATATACAGTGTGTCTCACTTTTCATGGAAGCACCCCCGTAACTTCCGTAATTATCAAGGTTGAATGATGAACTCTCAGGAATGAAGGACATTATGGAAATGCACCAACTGGTTCTAGGCTGGTGGCCTGAGTGATATACACTGCCCGCCAGTCACCCGTAAAAATGAGTTGTTCCATGCGACTACCAATTATATAACTTTTTATTAATTTGTAAGCCACTCCTCGGCAACCAATGTGTTCTAGTTTTTTCAGTCGTTCATAATGAATTTAAATTACGGTCCTGTTGAAAATCAGTTTAGAAGCCAGTTTCGATGCTCTTGTGCGATATTACAAACAACTGGTTTCTACCAGAACTTCGAATATGATGATATTTTGGATTGACTTGGTCAGTTGATGGATTTGAACTTATTTCAGATATTGTATTTATATTTTACATTTGTTTTTTCTAAAAATTAACCTAATGAAAGCTATTTTCAGGGCCACCACATATTCAGCAAGCGTCTCAAACGAACACCTTAGCTTCTAAATTATCATATTCAGGACCATCAAGAAGTCCCCTTTTGATGGTTGCCAGAACAGCTGCTCCAGTGAAGTTGTTGAATAATAAAATATCTTTTAGGTGAGTAAACTTTTGGCAAGGTAGAAATGCTTTGACGTTATCTAGATAATCAACTAAAGTCACTTCACACAGAAGCAAAAATTCGTGTTCAATACCTAGGCCATGAAGATTAGTCGGAGAAAACACAATTTCAAGTGAAAAAAATTATATTTACTTTATACACATCATTACTGTAATTGTTTTTCAGTTTGTATTATCTCTCACTGGGATATTAGTCAAGAGGTTGAATCGTAGTGATTGGCATCTGAATAATTTCCATCTCTGAAGACGATTCTCTCACCACATTGTACCTACTCAAATCTCAGAGATTTCAAGGATGCATTGACCACCCAGTATTCTATGAATATTCAAACTGCAATTTTTCACAAATTCCAGAGGAATATCAAATTTATTTGTTTATTTCTTTATTGTTAATAATATATCAATATATAATATATAGAAATGAATGTTTCATGAAAATATGATCAAATAAGTAAAAAACTTGTCCATGATCATGTAAAATTAATTATGAAATAATCTTATATCAACATACACATGATAAATATCCACAATGTATACATATAAAGAAATGGCAAAATGAACTCAAATGTATGCCTAAATAACATTAGTCACATTTTGTATACATAAAAACAATAACAAAAAACTAAATAGGACAAAAACTAAATCAAAATATTTTTAGATTTTGACTGCCTGATGACCACACTATGATCATATATCTGATTCGAGATATAATATGTGCGTTTGAATATTTTTGTTTCGAAAATTGTATCCTTCTGATCCCCCTATCGAAGAAATAATGAATTTTTTATTTTTTCCATATGACTCTCAGAATATTTAATTTTTTTCAATCATCAGACCCAAATTATTGTGTTTCTGATCTTCAGCAATAGTTCTGTATTCAATTATAATTTTCAATTTGGTGGTTTCCATATTCCTTTGCTTTTTATATCATATAGCCAGTTCCTTCTCAATCAATAGTCAAATTAAGTTCATTCAACCTTCAATTGTTTCAATATCTTTTTCCAAAGTTTCTGAGATTTGGACATACTCAGATGTTTGATAGAGTACAGTATCATCTGCAAAAGAAAAATGCATACCAATCAGGCTGATACTCATAATGCTATTCACATAAATTTATCGTTTTCATTGATCAATTGATTTTATTTTCTGATCATCTCACAAACAATTTCTTCATCTAGTGATGTTTCTTGCTCTAGTACAACAATTTTAATCCTTGGGTTCAGCAGCTTTGTTTCTCCAATTGTATAATTATTTTGAAATTTGTTTTGAATTCCGACTTTCATATTGCTAAAATCATTGTTTGTTTACAATTTAAGTCTATTCATCCATTTATTGTTTTTCTTATGGCAGTTACACCAATTTTGAGTTTGCCAAGATCAACATTTTTGAAAATGCTTTTTTTTTGTTAATATTGCGTCGTGATCGAATTTCAGATTGTTCAAAATGGTTTCAGGAAGCTAGTGATTTTTTATTTCTTCCAACTGACTACCTACTTTTCGGAAATATGCGAGAATGACACTATTTGGCATCACATGTATTCTTTTCAACTCATCTATTTTCTCATTGATTCCACACAGACTATCCATAATTGTATCTTCATCAACAATATTTATCGTAATCAAATCATAATTATATTGTAACCTCTAATTTTTCCTCAAGTCGGCTATGTACCTTTATCTTTTTCTGATATTAAAAGTTCCATAAATGCCGGTTTCCTTTTTTCAGGATTGTTATTGATTCATTTCTTTTTTTTTCTCTCTGCAGTGTATTTGTTATTTTCATTCGTGTCCGTATATGAACAGGACCCTTCTTCATAATCAATTTGCATACAATGGAAGTTCTCAGATATCTCTTGATTTTCTGCAAATGTTCTGTTTTTTTTTCATGTCCTGTCGTTCTTTAATTCCACAAGATTGTCTATTTGTATCTTACTGTGCCTGCGATTGAGGTAAATTCACTTTTACCCTGTGAACTCTCTATTTATTTGGATGAAAAAATCTTCTAGGATGGCTATGGAGTCGAATAAATCCAGAAAAAAAAAAAGTTATTTCGTAATACCGGTCAATGCGTTGTGTGAACAAGTCCGGAAAACGTCCAAAGGCATCTTTTGAGTAACCATTTCGATCCGATATCGTTCTATTACTGTTTTTTTTGGCATCGACTGCTATGGTTATTAGCCGTGTGTTCTGAACAGTGAATCGTGGAGGATTATTTCCAGCCGACACGAGCCTCAATCATTCAGATTGTCACATCTGAAAATGAAAAAAGTCCGCTCTGGCTGAGAACCGAACCTGGAACCTCTCGGTTATCAGGCGGGCGCTCAACCATTGCGCTAATCCCTGCCCCTATTACTGTTTGTTCGGAAATTTGTCTCATCTTCCCTGTATTAACAGCCTGATAACACTTTTCAGAGACACCTTCGTTCCTATCTATACTCAGAATTTGAATATTGTAGTTACGTGCACCAGACTGGGGAGCAATCGATCTAGGAACAATGCTGAAGTCATCTTTATTCAAAGTATGTGCGCGGAGCTTAGATTAGAATTAGTTGACGTCCTGAATACGCTTGAAATGTTACTCGATGGTGAAAACTTGGATGCATTCTGGGAACATAGATAATGGTAGTTTCTAATTAATGATATTAAACTAGTTGCTTGACACGAGTCAACGATACAAATTTTGATGATCTGTAACAAATATGGACTATCTCATTAAACGAAATATCAAAGAGATCAAGAAACCATATGCAAATTTGATCTCTTTAGTACTAGAAAAACATGGCACTGGATAGGTCGACTGGTCGAAATATGTCAATTTCTGAAATCAAGCAATGGTGGTTTCTATTGACCAATAGAAAATTGACAAGTAAGATAGTTCTGATATCGAACCTTGAAATGTGAGCACAAGTCTCTCGTGAACCTCTGGACATTAACATAAAAGAGCATCAACCGCTAATAATTGAAGAGGCAATTTTTCACAATCCCAAAATTTCCACAACTGAAAATCTAACTTTTATATACAACAATTCAATGACGCGAGTTCCCGTAAGAGGCTATGAGCGCCTTTGGTGCAATCCTTATGCCTATACTTTTTTCTATCTAAACATGCCGTTGGTGTACATGGCAGCTGCGATAAAATCGTCCCAAAACACATATATTTCTTATCGAAATTCTAATTTTTCATATGAAAACCACACGGCGACTCACTCAAGTTTTTCATCATTCTTGTCAGAATCTTCTTATCTTTCACTGGTCTCAGAGGCATAAACGAGAAAATCGTCACCTGAAATCTGTCACCATCTCCCAGTCTATTATGTTCTTATTCACTATTTTATTATTGTTTAGTTGTATTATTATTGAATATAGAGTAGTGGACGCATCTGATGTCATATATTGTTCACATAGAGGCTTGTTTTTGACAGTTCACAATGAAGCTGAAATGCAGGGAATATCATTAGGCCAAACTGTAGATAAAAATAAAAGGCTCTCTTCACACAAAATAAAAGCAAAATCGCTTAATGGAATTTTAACTATTAGTTAGTTATCTAGAGTTTAACTCGAACACGAAAAACGGGCCCTTAGAGTAACTTCCAGTGACATTATCAACACATTTCTCAACTGTCACGTGAATATCCAAAATATACAAATTGTAGATATTGATCTCTACTACCAAATGCCGATTACAGAATTTGAATAAGATGGTTTCCCTTAAATCGGCGCATTTAGAAAGATTCGCCCTTAAATTGTTTATAACGCGATTGTTCAAAAACTACACATCGGACAGAATCCATCTTGGGTACAGTTGAACCAAATGTTATCAGTTTCCGCAATATGGTTTGTCCAACTTCATATTTATAAAAATTATGAAGTTTCGGAAAGTTGTCTCTTTTTCAAGGTTGTAGGTTTCATAGGTTTTATGGAGTTCTATTGACTGTAAAATGATTCCTTCAATAATTTTTGTGATATTCGCAAAAAAAACAGAAAGGTTGTTTTTTTCTCAATATTTCTTATTTAAAAAATTCCACAAAGCAATTTTGCTGGGACGAAAACCGGGGTTTTCATTTACGAACTATCTCTTAAAAAGTAGTATAGGCCGTTTGCGTCTTTTATTCTGTGTGAAAAGAGCCTCTTATTTTTATCTACATATTGGCCTATTAGTCTCAAAACATAATTTAATTCAAAAACATCAACCATTGCTTTTCTGTTCCAGGGATCGTATAAAACTAGCCACAAGCGCCAAAGAAAAAGACTCTAGCATAAAAGACTCTTTATTAAAAGACAGTGATCCTCCCTCAATCACAGACACCACAGTGAAATTAGTGCCGTTTTTACCGTCCAGTGACAATAACCCACTCCCATCCGGTGGTCCAATCAATAAGGCCATCCAAACTCTGAGGGTCAGTGCCAGTGATAATACTAGTGATAATAACAATACGAACTCGAAATCCAGCTTAGACAGCGGCGACAGTGTAGATAGAAACGAGCCGCATTGGCTGAAACTGAAGCGAGCGGCCATATCAAAGGAAATGGATGCGTGTTCGCTCACTCCGTCCAGGGAGAGTGTTGACGATGGTCGAAGTAGGGAAGAAACCTTCGATGACTCCGTAACGAACGGAAAAAGTAAACCCAGTCTCGTGTTGACGAGGAGAACGAAACATTATCGGTATGTATGAGTAGTTACGACTTCAGTTCACTACAATTCTTCACCTCATCAGATAAGGTATACAGGGTGTATCAACGATGTGTCCGATAAATGTGTGACTTATAAAAGTTATATTTTTTCAAATGAACCATCCCATTTTTTTCCACTGTTTTGAATTCCTTTGGATTCATTGCTCATGAACTGCTCTTCCACTGCAATAAAAAAATTCAACTTTCAATTCATTGGGGGTCGAGTGATAACTACCTCATTCGAATTAAATGATAGTATATATGTAATGTCATATCTCCCATATGAGCATTCTTTCGAATATATCAAAATCCGAAAATATCTATATTTTTTATCAATTTTGAGTAATATCGGAAGTCTATAAGAAGGAAAAATATTTTTTTCATAACTTTCATTTTTTACTTCATCATATGGTTACACTCGGACAATAAAGAGTCAAATAGGACAAAATTGAAAATATTATCTTTTTTCGAAGTAAAACTTTAATATCTGATATCTCCCGATATTTTCATCTATGAGGTCTGTTCCACACATACTGGAATTGTACTGACTAATAAGGACCGTTTCAGAATTGTTTGCAAAAATTAGAAATTGTCCTATTTCTTTTCTTTGTGTTCTCGTCTCCATTTTCAGAACTATAAAAATATGATTTGGATACATCCTTCGATTTATCCACCACAGTTTTTAACACAACGTTTGGTTCATCAATTTCCCTTTGAACCTCATTTTTTCTAATACCGAACTCTATTTCCTAAATAAACGTCACACTCTGAATATTTTTCAATGTTTATGTATAAGGTGCATCATTAATATTATGAAGATGTACCAGAAACGCGCTATTTGAAACATGAGTGTACTAAATAGGAAAAAAACAAAACAAAAAAAAAGCTTTTTTGTATGTTTTCTCATATCTAGAAATAGAAGAGATAGCGAAAAGTAAACAAAAGAAGTCCATCAATTCAAGAATATGAATTGAAATAAAAGTTTGATCGCAGTTGAAATATTATTTAACTGTTTTTTTTAGATTCACCAAACTACTTAAATCGCATTCTTCACTCACTTGTTCTTCCCGCTACAGGTTTGGAAAGTAAAACTGTACATAATTCATATTCTGTAGAGCTAAAAGTAGGATCAGCTAGAATGGCCATCTCAAAAACGATTGTAATTTGGTAGTATTCATTTCATGTCACAATCGCTACACATTCATTCTTTTCAATTTAAAGTAATGCTAAAAAATCGAGGCTGCGAATGAATTCAAAAGGGAAAAGTTATGACTGCTGCAGTTCATTCAATGGTTATTTATTAAAACATATATCCTAATAATAATTCTAACTATTTTCAGTGAGTGTTCATTTCCACGGTCAGGATTCTTCTTCTTCTTTCAAGTAGGCTTTGAAGAACCCATAGAAGGGTTCTGGGCCAGGAAATTGTGTATTTACACTTCTTTGGCGAGGCAGTCTGCTTCCTCGTTGTCTCTAATACCTCTGTGACGTGTCATCCACATCAAAGAGAACTGTTTGTTATCTGTCTCTGGGATTGTTTGCAGTCCCAAGTCAGTTCAGACTCACAAGTTCATGACTTCAGAGCTTTCACGTATTTCAATAGCATGTATTTCTGCTTGAGGTTTTGAGAGCACTGATGTAACCTTCTCCAGTTGAGGTCCGTTCTCTGTTCAAATTTGATGGTTGTTTATGACCACCTTCAAACTGCATTTTGAAATCACACCTAACTGGTATGTCATCTGTCGGTTGATATATGGCTTCTAGATGATCATGTTCTAAAATCTTTAAATGTCCGATCAGATTTCCTGCTTTTGTTCACTCTCTGGTTCATTCTGAAGGCACTGATTGCTGCTTCCTTCATTACACTAATGCTGCAGTAGGGCACGTGAATATCGCCGCTGTGATGCCCAGATAAACTACATTCTCTTCAGCTTGACTTGTGCCGCACTTGTTGTACATTTGGCCACCATATCATTGAAGCATAGATGATCATGGGTTTGGTGATCTTTTGGTATGACCAGTAGGCAATTTTCGGTCACAGATCCTACCGAGGCCTCTGGCGGCATGTCTAGCTTGCCGCTATAGTCCTCGAAAAAAATGGCTGATTTGGGTGTTCCATGTCAGTTTTTGGTTGATTATATCGCCCAAATCTTTAACCTTTTTGAAAATGTTTGCTGTTGTACATATCGTACAGTTACCCTACAATCTAGCCGTATTATAGATTGACCTGTCAGTTTTCGTTGCGAAATGCGCCTAACTCTTGTCTTCCCTGCGCAATAAATTACAACTTCTATTCGTGATTCTGCATGGCTAGGCTTTTTGACCCAACATTGTCGCGAGATGGCGAAGTATTTCTATCATAATGTTCCTTACTTCTGAATTCACAAGGTTTACCTAACGACCTATAGTCTGAAGGCTATCCTATTGTCTGTCGTGGAGGTGTGTTCTCGCGGTAACTCCAAGCGCTTTACATCCGATTTTCGTCCGGGACTAATGTCCAAGCCTTTCTCCTACCTAGGGAAAATTTCGTCCTCTTGGTCCCTAGGCGGTTTGTGTTCGACTCTCGACTGCTAGTTGGTTGAGGGTCTACATCCCTCAAAAAAGGTGAGTTGTGTGCCATACCTAATAATATTAAAAGAAGTGGTCTATCACAACCGTCTGTCATGGAGTTGAAGAGGTTCGGAATCCACTTGTATGTAAGCTGTAGGTCCCTTGTTCGCACAAAAACTGTATATGAGTTTTTTTTTGATAACCTGATAGGAGATTCCTGAAACCAAATTTTTCTACTGCCTAATGTATGAAGTGCGAATGGAATTTTTTTCGTACATAGTCCCTACTACACCGTACATACCTGCTGAGCATAACACTTGACATAACATTAGATTATCATCAATACAGATATAAAAACCTTCAGCCTATTTTTCTGATCATGAAGTTCCATCTGTTCAGTTATGTTATCAATAACATCCATTCATAATTTTATTGCTCTTAAGCCAGTTTGATGATATTTTTAGAAATAGTTAGGTCCGGTGGGGTAACTGAGAATTCTACGCAAAGAGACCAATGAATAGAGCATAAAATTAGTGATTTTTTAACAAAAATACTAGTACAAAACCGACTATGCCATCACATGAAAGATAGTTCGGAGTTATATCCTGTTATATTTTGGTCTCGCATTTATCAATTTGTTATAAACATTAAATACAAAAAAACTTGTTTTGCTCAGAAAATGAATGCTAATTAAGCAATCTGGTTGCTCCAATGCGAAAAATTGTAGAAAATTGAAATACGAACAAAATGGGATCTTTTATGATCCGATCGGTTCATTAGTAACGGAAAAAACCGGATTTTTTTAAATACATCAATCCACCATTTTTTAAGAAGTACGGCCAGGTAGCCGAGTGGTTAAAGCGTCAATCTTTAAATCACTTACGCTGCCGTTCGCTGGTTCAAACCACAGCGACTGCAGAATTTTTCTGATGGCCCAAGAAAGTGGTATGGTAAGATACAATGGGCATCTGCCTACGTGTCATCGGGTCAGCCTTGGGTGGCTGGACGAGCCTACCACGCACGAGGTGGAGTGTTTGGTAGGTATACCTGCGGGGGAAACAATTCGGACTCAGGGGACTCCCACACTATCTTATGGGATGTGTGAAACAGGCCGGATAAGGTGCCCATAAAGGGTTTCAACCACCTCGTTATATGAAAAAAAAAAACAAAAAAAAAAGAAGTACGATTGGCCCTCCTCATGGAAGTATTGAATCATGTTCACTTTATGTGTGCACAAAACAGACGCTGTCGGATCACTAGTTTTGGCACAATTACAATTTTTATTTTTTTTTGCACTATATTGCAGTGTGCCTGGATGCTCTAGTGATAGTCCGATTTCTAGTTCTCAAACAGATTTTGAGAAAAGAAGTATAGTACCACACAACGAAAAACATCCCATTTTATCCGTATTTCAATTCTCTACAAATTTTCTCACTGGAGCAACCAGATTGCTCTATTCGTGTTAATTTTCTAAGCAAAACAATAGACTGTCTTCAGTGTGATGGCACAGTCGGTTTCCTACTAGTATTTTTGTTACGAAAAAATACTCTATTGATTGGCCTATAATGAGAACCATGTGAATTGAAGATATTTCTGTTATACATTTTTATGAAAATAATCAAATGGTAGTCATGACAAGCTGTCATGTCGTGTTCTTCCAGACTATACAGGTCGGTGTATTTGAAAAAGTTGTTGAGATTCTGAATAGCAATGAAAACCACTACACTTTGTCTCGACGGTGAAGGTTATAGAGTACTATTTAGGAGTGCATATTGATTTTTGTGATTGTGGAATCGAAAATGCCTTAGGCTATCTGGGATAAATGACCTGTAAATTTGATACAACTGGACAAAATCCATGTAATGCAATACATTTTTGAGAATACGTTAGGTCTCTAGTACCCCAAATTTATGCATACCTTGGGCAAGTGAGGTATATGTATTTCAAATAACTTCCAAATATTTGATAATCAGATTCCTACAAGAGACATCAATAATAATGTATCACTGATCGATCAAATACTAGGTAATTCTGATAAAAAATACGAAATATCTATTACGAGGGCTGTTTGGTAACTCCGTGACTATTTGAATAAAGAAAAAAAAAATTGGCAAATAAGCGTTTTATTTTTCAACATAATCTCCTTTTAGATCAATACATTTAGTCCAGCGTTTTTCCAGTTTTTTTATTCCTTCCAAATAATAGGTTTTCTCAAGGCCCTCAAAATAGGCGTTTGTTTCGGTTATAACCTCTTCATTCGACCCAAATCTCTTACCACCCAGCCATTTCTTCAGGTTTGGGAAAAGAAAATAGTCGCAAGGGGCTAAATCTGGAGAATATGCTGGATGGGGTAGTAGTTCGTAGCCCAATTTATGAATTTTTGCCATAGTGACTACACACGTGTGCACTCGTGCATTGTCTTGATGAAGCAGCACTTTTTTTTTCGCTAAATGTGGTCGTTTTTGCCTCAAATCAATATCGAATCTGTCTAAAAGCTCTGAATAATATTCGCCGTTGATCGTTCTACCCTTCTCTAAGTAATCTATATGAATGACACCGCGTGCATCCCAAAAAACTGTGGCCATAACCTTGTTGGCTGACAGACGCACCTTAGCCTTCTTTGGTGCACGTTCACCAGTTGACACCCACTGTTTTGATTGTTCCTTGGTCTCTGGGGTATTGTGATGGATCCATGTTTCGTCTACGGTTATATAACGGCGTAAAAACTCGCCCGGATTGCGATTGAACTTTGCCAAACACTCCTTTGAAGTGGTCACACGGTTGCGCTTGTGGTCGAGTGTGAGCAATCGCGGCACCCATCTCGCGGATAGCTTCTTCATGTCCAAATATTCATGTAAAATGTGATGTACTCGCTCAGTTGAGATGCCTACAGCCTCAGCTACCTCACGTACTTTTATTCTCCGATCGTCCAATATCATTCCATGGATTTTATCGACGATTTCTGGCGTGATGACCTCTTTTGGGCGACCTGAACGTACGGCGTCACTTGTGCTGGTACGACCACAACGGAACTCAGTAAACCACTTCTTAACCATTGAAATTGATGGTGCAGAGTTCCCATAGTATTTATCAAGTCTTTCCTTGGTTTCAGTTATGGTTTTTTTACGCAAAAAATAATGCTTAATCAACACACGAAATTCACTTTTTTCCATTTTTGTTAAAATTCACGAGGTTGTCTGCTTCTAATTGCTGTCAAACACAAACCAAATGTCGCAGCTTGCTCAAAATTTGACAGTAGTCTATTGAAAGATGGTGGTTGACAGCAGCAGTGTTGCATTTAAAGTTACTGCGCGGGAAATTTAAAAAGTCACGGACTTACCAAACAAGCCTCGTATAAACACTGCATTAAGTCATCACAAATTGATAGTGGCTGATATCTGTGCAAATATAAATCAAGCTAAAAAGGACTATATCCTCAAGACTATCACTGTATTTGATGAAGCAAAACTCCAGGAAAATTTAAAACTTTTCAGTGAAAATCGTCAAGCCTATAATACACCAGACATAATTTAGATTAGTCTGTTGACTATTTTCGAAAAATTTTCTCAAGAAAAAATATTGAGAATAAAAAAGACTCGAAACCTTGGTTTATAGAAAATATTTCTTGACTGATCAGACTACGTGATAAATTTCACTATAAGAAAGTATTATCGTGAAATTCATTCATTCAAAAACTATTATGATCATTATGCCAAATTAGTTTAAAAAAAAGTGTTATTGAAGTAAAAGAGAAGTATTATCAATGCCACGCCGAAATCAGTATGGAATACAATGACTGAAATTTGTTTGAAAGTGGTTGACAATGTTTCACTTTGAGTAAGGTTATTCTGGACTTTCATTGTCTAAAAAGCCGACGCAAACCACCCTGTGCGTTCCGTATGTTAGAGGTCTATCGGAAAGAATAAAGCGAATTGGGTCGAAATACAAAATACGGACATGTTTCAAGGCAGGTAACACTATTCGCAGCCATCTCACAAAGACCAGACCACGTAACGCTGACATTGACTCCAAAAACTGCATCTACCGCATCCCTTGTGAATGCGGCGAAGCTTATCTTGGAGAAACTAAGAGACCACTTAGCGTTAGACTCGCTGAACACAAGAGAAACACTCAACGAGGAGAAACATCAAAGTCAGGAATAGCGGATCATGTCTGGACGACCCAACACAACATAAAATGGACTGAAGCCGAAGTCATCCATAAAGAAGAGGGCTGGTATAGAAGGAAGTTTAAAGAGAGTGCATATATTATGAACAACAAAGTCTTTAGTCAGGCCAGCATAGAAATCCGTAATGTGTGGAAACCCTTAATTAGTGGCATGGATCAATTGAAATTGCGATAAGAATTAACAATGCTGTACCGGAGGGACCTGGCACAGTAATTAACAAGCTTACCTGAATACCGCCAAATTACCCCTAGGCAAATAACACAAAATTATCCACAGCATATATAAGAAGTATCCTTGACATTGTCGCATTATACACTTGATACCGACTGTAGATTTCAACAGTTGAAACGTCGTGATTAAAAATTGCAGAGAATTGAATTTTTCTTTGTTCTTTTTTAGACAATGAAAGTCCAGTATAACCTTACTCAATGACTGAAATGCTTTACAATAAATCTTGACGAAAAGACAGAAAATTTAACGTAACCAGAAAATTTGTGAAGCATTCAATAGTTACTTCACTAATGTTGGTCCTAGTTTGCCAAATGGATTTAAAACTACAAAGATTCCGATGTGATCAAAATTGGCATCTATATCTCAGTACTGAACTGTAAACTTATTCAAACCAAGAAAGCTACTGGATATACATTCCCTATACAAATTGAAAATTTGCACATTCACTTATCTTGTTAAGAATAACATGAAACATTCCACCAAATTCTCAAAATTAATAATGACCAACACAATCACTTGACCCGACAAACCCAAAATTTATATGTTAACAAAATTAAAACAAATATTTGAAAAAAAATCAATTTATTTTGGTGGTGTAAAATTTCACAATGAACTTCCAAATTGTTTGGAAACGTATGGTTAATTGCTATTCAAAAATAATCTATAGAAGTACTTACTCCATTGAATCCATAAGAATTCTGATTTTATTCATTAATTAATTCTTAATGTTGTATTTACCCCCATGTTATTTGCATCAGGTGGATTTTTTACCTCTTATGAACTGTCTGTTTCTTGGAAAAATAAATTGAATTGATATGGGTTGATAGATTAATGTGCATTCTCAGTGATTTCCTTTTTCGTCCCAACAACTATAGAAAATTCATTATTAATGATAATGTATAACGGATATCTCAAATTTGAAAATTGAATTTGGAAGCTAATTGTCCCAGCCTATACAGCAATGCCTATAAGTTTGATTGTTATTGGCGGTTCCCACTTGCCCCGTTTCTTGGATCAAGTGAGACATAAAAATATGTTCAAGTTTGGTGGTTCAATTTTTTTCATAAGCGATAAAGTCAGTAATCAGGTATTGGGATACTGAAACCAACAGTAAACATAACTAAATATATGGGAAAAATATAGAAATTTCTAGCACAAACTTTTGAAATTATTGGACTCACTTACCCCACCAGATCCAAGTAATTTTGTAGTGATTCTATGAATCTATTATCGTATTTCCAGAAATAAACTGTCTTGCAGATGAGCTTGGCAACAAAATTTAAAAAAACACTGTCAAAGACTTATTGAACAGAACCTTTTTTTAGATCGATAGACGACTTATCACCCGAATACGGACCGCTGCCTTTCGTAAAAAAGCTGAAAATCCTCAACGAACGTCAAAAGCTCGAGGAACTAGAACTGGTGATGAAAACGAGAAGTTTCTCGTTGGACATTCCCGATAACCTCAGCGCAGACAGCGATACATTGACCAGATCACATTCGGAGGGTTCCGCCATGCACCAGGACAGAAACTTCCTCTCGACGCCGCTGACGTCGAGCCCTCTGCACTCCTCTAACGAATCTAACGAGACCTTGGAGAGGCGAAACTTGAAGTCCATTCTTAAGAAGTTGTCGGAAGATACGAATACGAAGGACAAAGAGGTGAAGGAATTGACACCGACGATGCCGGAGAAAATCGATTCGACGGAGTTTAGGAGGTAAGAACTGAATATTAGTTCTGTTGTTTATATATTAATCAATTTCTTTCCAAATGAGGTTCGCTAGGTCACAAGATCAAGAACGTGATAATTTTTGCCAATATGACAGACAACATAAAAATCAGAGACAAATCGTACAAGCAATTAAAAAATATCCAAATAATGATGACTTAACAAATTTTATACAGAAAAATTGAAAATGAGGTCAATACAGTGTGAAGAAATTTGAAAAAAAAAAGATTTTAGTGAACAATTTGAAGAGGCAGTTCAAAACCTGAAAAAATTTGGGATATTATCCATAGCAACATAGGAAAGAAAAAAATCAATCCATGAATCAAATTAAAATAATTCTAGCACGTTAGTAACATCTGACAAAGACATAATAATATGTGAAGAATGTGTCTACTTTTTCTCAGAAACTGGATTAACTTTACCAAGAAAATTCAAAACCAAACCAATAATGTCATCACTTCGTAGTAAAGGACCCCGCAAACTCCTTATGGAATTTGGGTCCCGGTGGATTTTTTTTTATTTTTGGTATGATGTAGTCCATGTAATTCTCAACCTGTGTTACCATTGCGCCAACACAAAAAAATTAGCAGTTTTGCAGCTAGGGGGCGTTGAAATCACCCCTTGCGCAGATTAGACTATTTATTTTTGAGCCCGGTAACAATATTTTCACTTGTTTCATTATTGCTAATGTTGCACAATATTGTGCTGTTTTATAAAAAAAATTCTTACCCCCTCCCCTTTTTCCCCCAACTCCTATTACGGAACGCAAAAAAAATATTTCTCGAGTTCCTTCAAACGTATCGTCGAATGTTTAAATATGCCTAAATAAGGAAAATAGCAGTTTTTTATGATTATCCACCACCCCCCAAATGACACAAAACGAAAAAAGTTCGGTGGATTTTTCTGAATTTTTGATATGATGCAGTTCAAGTAATTTTGAATAGAAATAAATCTGGTGACAAACTCCAAAAATGAACAGTTTTGATGCTACGGGGCGTTGAAATCATACCTTGCTCAGAATAGACTATTCATTATTATAGGCGGAAACAATATCTCTACGTATTTTTGTTTTATTTTATGACGAACAATTGTGTAAACTTTCATAAATCGAAAATCTAAAACCTTCCCCTTACCCCCAACCCCTATTTCAAAACACGAAAAAAAAATAATTCAGGCACCACCTCAAATTCAAATTATTTATTTTCAAGATATTCGCCCAATTGATTGATATTCAAAAATCATGAACTACGCCCTACTAAGAAGTCAGCAAACTCCATCAATATTTTTCTGAAGGGAGGGAAAGGTGATATTAAACAACTGTACGATTTCCTCAATTTGAGCTGATAAAACATTTATTTTGATAAAGCATTTACAAGTAGTCGGGAATATATTTTTTCGTGTTTTAAATCATGGGTAGGGGGGTAAGAGGGAGGTTTTAGATTTTCATTTCATGAAAAATTACAGAATTGATCAGCATAATCTAAACTAAAATACGTAGAGCTATTATTTCCGCCTATAATGATGAATAGTCCATTCTGAGCAAGGTATGATTTCAACGCCCCCTAGCATCAAAAATATTCATTTTTGAAGTTTGTCACCCAATTTATTTCTATTCAAAATAACTTGAACTGCATCATATCAAAAATTCAGAAAAATCCACCGAAAATTTTTCGTTTTGTGTCATTTGGGGGGTGGGGGGATACTCATAAAAAACTGCTTTTTTCCTTATTTAGGCATATTTAAACATTCGACGATACATTTGAAGGAACTCAAGAAATATTTGTTTTGCGTTCCGTAATAGGAGTTGGGGGAAAAAGGGGAGGGGGTAAGAATTTTTTTTATAAAACAGCACAATATTGTGCCACATTAGCAACAATGAAAAAAGTGAAAATATTGTTACCGGGTTCAAAAATAAATAGTCTAATCTGCGCAAGGGATGATTTCAACGCCCCCTAGCAGCAAAACTGTTCATTTTTTTGGGTTGGCGCAATGGTAACATTGGTTGAGAATTACATGGACTACATCATACCAAAAATTCAAATAAATCCACCGGGACCCAAATTCCATAAGGAGTTTGCGGGGTCCTTTATGTTACTGAAACCAATTTAGGAACAATATATTCGTAGAATTATAATATCACTCAAATCCAACAAGCTCCTGGTGAAAATCAAATATCTTCAAAAAACTTGAATCGGGTTGAGTTGAAAAACAGCCTTCCGCTGATACTCCGCCCTTTCATATTTGCAGACTAATGTATTGAGGTAATTTCATATTATTATTTCATTTATTCATTTATATAATTATATGTTATGTTATAAAAAAAAAGTAACTTGTGACATCTATAGCTATGTTATATATATTCACATTTTTTTCTGTATCTAATGAATAAAGATGAGTCATTATTATTATTGTCATTACATAGTTGATCTAATTAGCCTACCCCTATCACTGATAGACGTATTGAAGATGGTGTATTTCCAAATTACCTCAAAAAAACGATATTGAAATATAAGGAAGAAGAAAATAATTATGTTCCTAACTACCGCCCTACAGCTCAATGTTTTATCCAAAATTTTTTAAAAAGAATAGAATTGAAAGACCAACTGATAAATTTCATCCTAATAATTCAAATTTTGATGAATTTCAATACGCTTCCATGCCAAATTCAAATACACATTCAGCAGTACCTAACTGATTTAATGAATGATATTTTCTAAACTTTAGATGAAAGTGAATATAGCGTTGCCATTCTTCAGATACAAAAGAAGCATTTAATAAAGTATATCATACAATATAACAAGAAATTTTAAATTATTTAGGAGTGAGAAGTTACTCAACCATATTTCAATTATTGTTTTAAATTTTTTTTCAAAATTAGTCAGTATGGACATTTTTATATGTGAGATGAGTACAAAATCATCTGCAAAAGTAAAATGGTTTTTACCAATTAGGATGATGTTCATAATGCTATTCACATAAATTATAAAAAGACTTGGTTCCAAAACGGAACCCTGTAGGGCTCCAAATGTTGATACTTTTTCTTCACTTTTATATATTGGACAATAAGTGCATAATCTTAAACGATTTCTAAAATAATTTTGAAATATATCCAATGCATGTTCCCTTATATACAGATTGATCAAGATATCTGATAGAATTGTAGTATTAAAAGTGTCAAGTGTATTAGCAGTGATGAAATCAAGTGATAGAATTTTCGACACTTTAAAAAAAAAATTGCGAAAACATTAAAAAATGTAACCGAACGACGCGACGATTTGAAATGTTTTCTACCTTTACAAATAGGTTTCAAGATTGTTCTCTCCAAATACTCTGAAAAAAAACCTTTTCAATACGTTTATTTATGATTAAGGATGAGGTAAGCTTACTAGATCAACAATATTTTTAAAATTGTTTGAAGTTATTTGATGTTTACCAGGTGCTGTATGGGATTTGAGAGTCATAATTATTTTATTAATTTCCTCTTCTGAATCTGGCTTTGAAAGAATTAATTTATGTTGGTGACATCTTTTTTATTGAGTTTTGAATTGTTTAGATGATGTTGAACCAATTTCTGTATAAATAATAATACAGGTATCATTTATACTATTCAGTAGTACACCGGTCTTACTCATAATTTCGTTCATTGGTATTTGCTTTTTTTATTATTCCCAATGTTTTTATTAATAACTTCCCATTTTTTTTGGGTTTGTCCCAGCTTTTTCAAATGTTTGTTTATATTATCTTGTTTTGAAAATTTGCAATAATATCAGCGTGTTCTTAAAAACTAAGGAATTTAGACTATCAAATAAATTATCTCGAAATTTGTTAAAAATTTTTGAAGACTTTTCCATCTTTGGTTTGTCTTGACTTTTTTGTTTTTATATTTATTACTTCATGATATGGAAGACAAAAATATTCATAGTCGAAATGAAATGTGGAATGATCTGCTGAAATATTTATAGAATATCGCTGTGCTACAACAATACTAGGACAACTTGAAAAACATAGTTTCGAGAAAATTGAGTTTTAATGTTATAATTGTAGCTGATATTCACATTTCTCAAACTGACATCAGCCCTATGCTGTATCACTTCAGCTAAACATAACGGAAGTTATACAGCATAGGGCTGAATGTCATATCATGGTGTTTGGTGTTGAAAGTATATGGGAACCTAATGTTAATATCATTATTGTTATAAAGTGTCAATTTTGTTTTTTCACTTTTTTTGTATCACAGTGGGAAAAAAATATAAGTCTCGGTTTTTGGTCGAAGTTAACCCCGGTTTGAAATAACTTTTATCTCATAGAGAATATCCTTATATCTGGGGAGAAATTGAGACAACTCAAAATGTCCTACTATTCCAACAAATAAAACATTATATTCTCATGTTATATTCGGTGTCGCATATCTAACGAACAAAATAAAATTTTCAACATATCTCACTATTAAACCACAAATGAAAAAAAAATACATTTGCAATAGTGAGATATCGGTTATCTCATACTCAAACATTTTAATTCAATATATCTTACTATATCGCCAGAAAGAGCATTTTCTCGGAATTATTTTGTACCATATTTCTGTAATTGACCATTTCTCAACTTGTCTAGTATTGTTCTGCCACAGAGATATGGTCCAAAATCAATTCTGTATGATTTTCCAAAAAAAAATTGATTAAAACATTTTCTGATTTATTAAACATATCTTTTTATTTTTATTCTAAAAAAATCAAATTGGGAAAGGAGTTAATTATTTGTGAATCTCTACAGTGCGCAATGTACCAAAAGACAATATTCTACCTTATTGACGTATCACTGAACCTTTTTTTAAGATTGATGAGAGCCCCAACTATTGAGGGATATGCCGCAAGACACAGCAAGCTCTCGAAAAGCGTCACCTTCAACAGAAATACTCTTCAAAGTCCTCCGACGAGCGCCACTATTACGGGAAGTCCGCAAAGTTTGTTCGAATTTGGAAATACGCCTGCGGATAATGCACTAATAGACATGCAGGACCAAGAAAACAGAAGGGAATTGGAACGATGTGGAAACCAAATCATCACGAATAAGACCAACCATCAAGTTAAATTGATGAAAGGTAAGTTTCTCAAACTTTCAGAGTTTTCATTCAGGTACTTTTTTGAACAATAACTCTCGGTAATACTCGTTTGTTTTCCCATCTCGAACATTTTGAATAGATACTCCTAACCTGCAAAATAACCGAAATTCATTTGATGCAACAAAAACCAGAGTAGCCTATCTGAAGGAATCATATTTGGCATTAAAAAAGTGGCCACATAGACCCTTGTGGCACACGACTTTCGCAAATATGGAATCGAGATGATGCTGCCATCTATGATGCGATATGTAAACAATTTTTAGGCCACTCTGGATTTGAACAACACTATGAGAAGTACATTTTTGAGGACTCATTCATGATAATAAAAATAGAAATGGTGTTTTGTCTACGTATTTAGAGTGATTTGAGAAATCACAAGTGAAACGTAATTCTCACATTTTTCATATTAATTCCGTCGTTCATTTCAATTATGCCTACATTTCTGGAAACTGAAATAGTGTTTCCGTTTTTCTTAAATATATTTCTAGAACCTTTATTATCGAATTTGAACTTATCCAAATCGTAATCATTTCCTTTATATTTTAAAATGCACCTACCAACAAGGTGAGTTTCTAATTCTGGGAAAATCTTTGGCGACAGCGCCAAAATTATACGTGACCAATGAGGAGAGGTTGAATAACATAAGTATTTTATAGCAAGCCCATACTGCGCAAGCAATGTGAATTGTTTCTAATTTCTAAGGGAGAATGACAGTTTATCTGAAAAATTCGTTTCTACAAAAAACAAGTCCCAATATTGCATTGCAAACTGAGATGAAAATTCGTAGTTCATTAACCACCCTCACCTGACCTGACTAACCTTTCATAAATACAAATCCATCCAAAAAATTCACGACTTAAAGATATTATCAACAATTTTGGATGAATAACAAAAACTGAAAAGCAAAAAGCAAAAACATATTGTATTGAGGTACAGGTACAGTTTTTACAATGATGCCCGATTAAAGGCCCACGTTTCGTCAATATATTTATCTTCAGGACACTGTAAGATCCAAAAAGGGGTATTTTTCTTTAAATTTATGGAACAGTAGAAAAAAAATAATAAACTAATCAATTTGCTACCATTACTTTTACAGAAACAATCGATGAACTATGTTTAGGTAACAGATGAAACTTTAGAATAAATTAGAATTGACACTTACATACAAAAATGTTTTCAGAGTAGGAGCATAATTACATTTAAATGCACTAAAAAGAAGAAAATAAATTTCAAATTAAAATAAACCGACCATTTTGTTACATTTAAAATTTTTAAATGATATAAAAGATTGTCGCGAGAAGTATCTATGTATTTCTTATTAGCCCTGAGATATTGATAAATACATGGAAATTACTCATAACTTGGCAACGCCGCACCGAATTTGATTTTTTTCCAGCGATGAAGAGGCGAAAGATGTGTGAAAGAATTCCTGATAAAAAATACAGGATGTTCCAGTTGAAAAATTCTAATGAATGCTGTCTGAATTTCACAGTTTGAAATGCAAAGTTGAGCACACTGTAAAGGAATATGTTGCGAAAACACTGGATTGGTGTTCGTGAAACTGTGCTACTAGTGTATGCTAAAATTATCATCAGAATTTGAATAAATGAATGAACATTATCCAAATCAACATGACTCTTCAATAGTGTCAAAAATAGGTTTATCAATTATTATAACTTGGCAAAGCCGAGACCGACTTTGATTTTTTCACAGCAATGTAAAGGTTAAACTTGGCGGAATAAATTTCGAATGCAGAATAGAGGGTGTCCTATCTAGAAGAATTCGTCTCTTAGGCGACCCACTTTTTTAAAAAACCAGTAATGTAGAAAATATTATAGAAATGGGTAACTTCAGTAACTGAGTTTGTTCCCTAAAGTTTCTCGCTAGCTGTTATGGCTTTCGAAATATCGAAATATTACACACTAAATGGACACACTGTATAATGTTCAGGGTTCTGATACGTAAAATAAATGCGAACTAGATTCATTTTGTCATTTTTAGTTTCACTCAGGTAATCCCTTTACATTTCCACAGACTATTCATTTTCCTTGTATTACTCGATACATACATGGAAAAAAGTCATTTCGTAATGCCATAATCAAATCATGGATTTGTAAACAACCCACTGAAATATAAAAAGGCCTCAAAGGCCGGGGATTAACTATGTAACTGAAATTTGCGATTTTCCATTCATGGTTATTTTTATTCCATTACTCCAATCCATTATTTATTCCATAAATAATTTTTAGTCGTAATTTCATTTCAATTATAACTGTACTAAACTTTTATTGGTTTTAAAGGAACGTTGGTTGACGAACAACAATACTTTGCTGATATTTTGATGGCCATCAAACAAGTGATGAGTTCGCATCTGCATGATATCCAAGAGAAATATCAGCAGAAATTTGAGAAGCTGGCGGAAGAAATGAAGACCAAGGACGAAATTATCACACAACTCAAAGCACATATCTGTGAACTGGAACAAACCGGCGAAGATTCCTTCACACTTAGTGTGAGTATAATATATATGATAAATATTCATGGAAGTTTTGTTTAAAAAAAAGAAAATTGTCTAGTGACAATGTTAAAAAAGTCACGAGCCGTCAAGTGAAGTGAATGTCAAGAATTCTATGTCCAGGAATGTTTTGAGATGCTTGAATTTTGATAATAAACTTCGTAATTTCCTCAACAGGAATACTATTTGTATGTCCCATTTTAGATATCTGTCAAGCATAATTCCTAAGTACTTGATACTATCAGTTTATTCGATTCTAGTATTATTATTATCTAGTATCAGTAGCCCTTAGTCTGGGAGGGTATTATTATAAAATGTTAATGGCATATATTTAATTTTTTCAAAGTTCATTTTAAGTAGATGATTATCAAACCAATATTTAATCTTTTTAAAATTTAATGTATTCTCAGTCTGCAATTCAGTATTTTATGAACTTCACCTATAGTACTGATATGAATAAGGTCGTTGAAATAGGTAGTAAATAGCCGTGTCCCCAAAACGGTCCCCTGTGGCACACCAAATTGAAAGAATTTTTGTTCACTTTTACCTTCATAAATTTCAACATATTGAGTTTCACTTTCCAAATAAATTTTGAGGCCATAAATTTTGATACGAAACCAAATTTCATTAATAGTCGTTATGGTCCAAAAAATAGCCATAGTTGAATTTTGATTATCAAGATGTTGATGTATATTATTAGTCAGATGACAGATAGCATTCTAGGTCGAATGTATCTTCTGAAATCAGATGTTTTTTTCCGAAAAGTCTCTATTCCGCATTTTAAATTTTTCTCAAAAATTTTAGCCATACTTCAAATTAGTGAAATATGCCTGTAATTTTAAGCTTTCAATTTATCACCATATTTTGAAATTTTACCTGAATTCATGATGAAATTGATGAGATGAGTCAATGGTTCTGAAATAATTTTACTTAAAATCATTAGTATTTCTAAAGTGATTTTCGGCATCGATTTTATTGAATGATGGTTTTTCGGGTTTTTAGGCCGACCTTTATTTAGAGAAAATCTCGACGTTTCGCCAACACTTGTGGTTGGCATTTTCAAGAGAAATGTTTACAGTTTCGATCACTGAACACTACTTGTAGTGTTCAGTAATCGAACTGTAAACCACTCTTGTTGGCGAAACGTCGAGATTTTCTTTAAATAAACGTCGGCCTAAAAACCCGAAAAACCATCATTCATTCAACGATGGCCGCGAAAGCCTTTCACAATCGATTTTATTATTTTGTTCTATTTCAATCGTGTTTTCTTCTTCTAGATGAAATGTTTTCAGTGTTCTAGGTGGTTCAAATATCCGTGTTTTTTATACCAATAAATTTTTTTATTCAGTTTTTCTGCTACTATCGAGAATTAAATGTCTGTTATTGAAATATCATTACTCAATTTCCTAGATTTTATTTCTTCAATGCTGAAGTCATCCAAGTTTCTTTTCCTCACTTTATTTTTTATCCTGACTCTCTTAGTACTTTCACCAGTAATTATTTGATTTATTTTTAATAAATATTCGGCCAAGTTATCGGAATTGTTCGTTTATAAAATTCACTCCAATTTTCATTAACAAACTTCTGATGTAGTGTTTTGTAGTAAATTATGTCTTTATAAAAAGTTTTAGCATAATTTCTGTTTGAGATGAACAAATTTTACTGAAGAAATATTGAATGAGGATCAGTGATTTCATACTCACATAACATGGATTTGATTAAATTTTTATGTTGATTACCCTCTACAGAAATAATATTATGTATTCAAGAAAAAAATTGGTAGACCCTATTTTCTTGATTAGAAATTTGTATTAATTATTGAATGAAAGTGAAATAATCATCTGAATGAAACAGCAGTTGCCGAAATATCGCAATTTCAGAGAATGATTTAAAAATTGAAACTTCATAACAGGTTTTCTGGTAACGCGAATCGACAGAGACGAATGCCAATAAAAACCAAATATTCTTGCCACTCGAACTCATTATCTCTAAATTACTGATTCTAGAAAGCCTGTTTCAATCCAAACCAATGAGGAAAATAATTGAATTCACTTCACCAGACTGAAAAATATCATATATTGTGAGATAAACAGTTGTTTATTTTCAAATTGCTTCGAAAAAACCAACGAATGATTTTTTTACAGGATTCTCTTGACACAGTTATCAGCAAAGAGAAGCAATCTTGGGAGGAACCAAGTAATGACGAGCAAGAACAATTGGAAGATCTACCCCGTCCATTACAAGCATGGTCACCACCCCCACATAACGTAGTTCTGGATATCGATTCCACCACTGGTAGGTGTTTTTTAAAACTTTTTCGCAGTATTCTATGGCCCTGAGCTTGATTTTGAATTTCTCAATTTGTTGAGCTCAAAATAATAATTAAAAATCGTGATTGTTTCTTTAGTATCCCTTGACACACATCTTATGATGTAGTTCTTATCAGACTGACAATTTTTCGGTTCTGTTTTATTCAGAAGTTCGTTTCATGATTCCACCAATCCTGTTGGTTTATCTTGATATACATCTAATTATTTTGAGTTCTCATAAGACTCATATTTTCAGAACTTTGGCTCGATTGCCATCAAATTCATGATCCTGTCATCTAATAACTTTTCAATCACAGCTCACAAATTCCATCATCTTCGATTCCATGTCACAATTTTCATTTGGCAATTTCAATTCATCATTTTGTCTTGTAATATGATCAGAAGAACTACCAATAGTAAATTTTGTTTATATGGAGGAATTGAGGAAAATTATCGATTTGGGTATTGCCCGTGGAGTAGTCCAGTTGTAATGGTTCGCAAGAAGGATGATTTATATCGCTTCTGTGGGAATTACAGAAAGATCAATAGTCACGAATATTTTGGATCGTCTCAGAGATGCCCAATTCTTGTCGAGTCTGGACATAAAACCGGCATACTGGCAAATACCAGTAGCTGCAGATTCTCGACAGTATACCGCATTCACTGTCCCTGAAAGGAGACTCTTTCAATTTGAACGATTACCATTTGGGCTGCACACCACCCCAGCTACGTGGCAACGCCTCATCGATAGAGTCTTAGGGGTCGATCTTGAGCCATACGCCTTCGTCTATTTAGACGATATTGTTGTTGTTGTTTCCCAAACGTTCAATAAACACGTTGAGATTTTTGATAGACTGATAGTGGCTGGTCTGACACTTAGTCAGGCGAAGTTCAATTATGCCGCCCCGAATTGCATTACCTTGGTTACGTTGTTAACGTCAATGGGCTCCATGTTGACCCTGACAAGGTTCAGGCCATTCTGAAAATACCACCACCCAAAAAGTTATCTGATATTCGAAGTATAATTGGAACCGCCTCGGGGTACCGAAAGTCTATTCCGAACTTTTTCTCCCTCATCCAACCTCTCATGGAACTTTTGAACGGAAGCCTTGGAACTTATAAAGGAACGGCTGATCTCTGCGCCTGTCTTATCATGTCCTAATTCTGGATTAGAGTTTGTCATACAGACCGATGCGAGAGCCTACGGCCTTGGGGCAGTGCTGACCCAAACACATCCAGACGTTGGTGAGAAGGTAGTATGTTACCTCTCGAGATCGCTAACCAAACAGGAGATACATGTATAATAAACACACAGTTCCAAGTATGAAAATTGCAACATCTTCCAAAATTTTATTTTGTTTAAACAATAAAGGTATATGAATCCATATACTTTGCTCGGCATAAATATCGCAGAGCACGTTTCTGTGAAATTAAAATATTCTGAAATCGATAACAACAGCAAACTACTCAAAATGCTATTGCATATCGCAGATGTGATTCAATAAGAGAATGGTACACAGGTTTGGAAGATGAAAATCCTGATTCATTCGATATAGTTAAAGACCTGCCTATATGATTTACTGGCATGTAAAGGAACCGTCTGCTGGGCATAAAATATTATTCTTGGTGTTGCCCCAAGTCACCTGGATGTAGTTTTCGAATCTCACCAGGTCAAAGTCAAGGAGGGGGGGGGGGGCGTTTGAAAATCAGTCAGTTTGTGACCGTTTGCTGGTTTTATATTTCGGTAGATATGGTCCTGGACATACCTTCTGCCATGTTTGATCCGTCAACGAGGTCAAGATCCAGAGTTATAACAGAAAAACGAAATCCACGGTTTTTTCGGAATTTTTGGTGAGTCTACATCGTGGCACATTTATGACATATTCGAGTGTTATAAGGTTTCTGTATAGTTGCACTTGGAGAGCTAGCAATCCATAACATAGAGTGAAATATGTACAGTTTTCTTTCAGCTAACAAACCACTTTCATTGTAGAGCGACTCTGTGGAATGTCGTCTGTTTTTCCTCAACATAATTTTCATCCTAGAATTTTGAATAACTTTTATGCTCTTTAAAGAAGACTTGAATGTTCTTCCCCACACTACCATACAATAACGCATTCTAGACTCAGCCAAAGCACCATAAACCGCTAGCATCAACCTCCTACTCAATATGTTTCCGAGCTGGTAGAATTTGTAGATAAGTTTATGTAATCTGAGAATAGTTCTGTTGTTTCAGATACAGAGTCGGATATAGGAGAAACATCGGAAGCAGAGCAACTCGAGTTCGAACCAGTTGAATACGAAAATTCCAGCCACAACTGGGAAATTGAACTCTTAGCAGCACAAATACGAAACAGGCGTTCAGCAAGCTTGGACCACAGCGCAGGAAGGCCTCTCAGAAAGAGATTCATCAAAGGATCTTCAGTGGACCACGAATGATACAGAGCGTTTTGCAATGTTGTGATAGAAACTCGATGGAAATATTTCCTAGAGACGCTGTGAGAAGAAAGTTACCTGATTTGATACTATACTCTAGGAATGGAATAGTTCCTAGTTTTAAGTATCGACAAATGAATGAATGTTAAAATTCAAGTTTTTTGCCAAACAACTTGATGAATGGCATTGGATTTGGAACCAACGAAACATATTTGCTGGCAGAAAACGGTCATCAGATTTTGATAGTCTTGCTCATTGTGAACACAAATATCGAATCACCTTTCAAATAAGAAATTTTCGTGGAATCTTAATATGAATTGAAAATGTTCATTTCGATGAATCCGCGCGTTCCTATACAGAGTGTTTCATGAAACTTCATGAAAATTTCTGAAGGATGGTTTTTGATAATACCCGATTCGATGGTGATATTGGCAATGTTTCAAATGGAAAATCATATTTATTTCGATTACAATCAATTCAGCAACCCCCCATCGATTATATCTCCGAATATCAGATTTTGAATTGATGTGGTTTTTGAAGGACAAGATAGGATTTTCGTTGAAAAGTCTGGGAACGTAACAATATTTTCAATACAGCTTGATAAAAATTCATGAATCATACAAGCTGTTTTTTGATGATGCTCGATTCAAAGGTGATATTGGCAATGTTGCCAAATTATCAGTTTTTCCAGATGTTGTGGGTAATTTAATTTTTTTTATTTTAAATGCAATCAATTCAGCGCCTCCCATTACTTGTCTCTCCAAAAATCAAATTTTAAATTAGTGTAGTTTTTGAAATATGAGAACATGGCATTTTCATCAGTAATACCACAAGTGATTGAATTGTCGCGATGAGTATGTTGATTCATTTCTGAACTAAAACGAATTGTTTTCACTATACAATTCAGTTAGGTTCAGAAATAAAAGACAGACCTATGAGATGAATTCAATCACGAGTAGAATTTTATTAGACTATTTCACAAAAGTAAACAATCTGAAGTTTGGCAGAATTAAACGAAATTAGCAAAAAAAGTTATCTGAGAAATTAATAAAGTTCAATATACAGGAAACATTGATTAATTCGATAGAATTTATCCCAAATCTGTTCGTTTTTAAATACGTGCATAGTATCATTACTTATATTTGACTTTTGACTGACACATATACGAAGCTGAAAACACCGAACTTGACGGACAATCCGAGTCAAGAATCAAGTTTGGTATTATCGATAATGCGATCTTGACTAGATCTTCTGATTGGTTCATTTGGTAAGTGCGTGAAATAGTCGTTGAAATGTCTGCGAACTGTTCAATATTTTCAAAAGGGCTCGAGAAATCTCATGACATTTTATACATGAGGGTTTTTTCAGATATTGTCGGTAGCTGTATTATTTTAAATGGAAAATCCTATTTGTTTTCATTATATAATAGAGTGAGTCTCAACGGATTGATTTTTTTGCGTTTTCGAAGATTTGGTGACAAAACTAGGTCCTATCAGATGGTTTGCGACATTTTTAATGAACGGTATCCTAACAGTCAAATAAAAAATTCCACGGTGTTTCGTACTATACAGAGATATGAGCAAAACATGTACTTTTAAAAGTGCAGCGAGAGCAGGGCGTCCAAAAACAGCAACCAATGATGAAAATAAATTGAATCTGCAACTAGAATAAGAGGAAAATCCCCAAGTATAGCCCAAAAAACTTGAATAAAGATATAAGTGAAGCACCAGTCAACATAATTTTAAAACAAGAAAAACTCAAGCCATACAAAATTATGAATACGCAGATCGTCGTATGGAGTTTTGCGAGGCGATGATGAAAATAATCAATGTGCACCCAAATATTGCAAGAAACATTTTGTTTTGCGACGAATCAACATTTTACCTCAACGGACATGCCAACCATCAGAATTGTAGATTCTGGACAGCAGAAATAACCCACACTGGATGAGAAAGCTTCACACCCAGCATCCCCAGAAATTGTGTTTGCCGGAATTTTAAGAAGCCTATTATTGGACCTTTTTTTTATTGACGGCAGCTTGATTGTTCCAAAATAATTACATCTGCTGCAACATCAGATTCTACCTAGATTGCGAGAATTGAATGTTATTATTCAAAATATAAGTTTTCGAAAAGATGGGATACCACCTCATCATTCAAGGATGGTGCGTACTTTTTTGGACCATACATTTCCAAAGATGGATTGGACGAAGAGAAAGCATATAATGGCCAGCCTGCTCTCCAGATTTGACTCCTTTAGAGTTTATTTTGGGTACATTTGAGAAATCGTGTTTTCATGGAATTACCAGCAAATTTGGAAATTTTACAAAATAAAAAATGTCAGAAAGCTCTTTCTCCACGATCATCACAGAATTTGCCAATTCTGAAATCAAATTTGATTACAGAATGCTGGAATTCTCTCTCTTGAGATTGAAGAAATATTCTGCAACACCTCTGCCCCCATGCCCCCATGCATACCGTAATTTTCGACGATAGAAACACTAGAAATGAACTCACTGCACAAAAAAGGTCATCCTACGTGATATACACTGCACGCCAGCAGCGATGGAACCACTCATTTTTCCGGAAAGTTTTATAAGGGGGCAAAATTGGCCCGAAATCACACACTACAACTGAAAATTTGTCAGTCCTGAAAAATTATAATATGTTTCACTTCTCATGGAAACACCCCAGTTTCTTCCGTAATGTTCGACGTAGAACCATGAAATTTTCAGGATCAATACATGCACTAGAAATTAACTTATTGGACGAAAATTACCATCCTACGTGATATACACTGCACGCCAGCAGCGATGAAAAAATATGTGTTTCCATCGCTGCTGGCGTGCAGTGTATATCACGTAAGATAGCCCCTTTTGTGTAGTGAGTTCATTCCTAGTGTATCTATCAAACCTGGAAATTTCACGATTCTACGTCAAAAAATTACGGAAGATACCAGGATGTTTCCATGAGAAGTGAGAAAAACACTGTATATGGGTGCAAACATGTAAAAAACAAAAATTCTAATACGAGCATTCTTGGGAGAACTTTTAGAATAAAAAAATTCAATGGAAAGTCCACACTTCGGTGAGAAGTTAATTAACACACTGAGAAAAATCTACAGAACATACTGGTATCTTCAAGAAATTATTATAAAAATAACAATAATTTTTGGTAGCCCTGTAAACTTGGCATGTAGAAGTAAAATACCTATAAAACGTTAAAACATTTTATGGTTGATGTTGGTATTTATTACTCTTGTCATATATAGTACCAGAAATTATGGTAAATAGCAACAAACATTTTTCTCCTTGTAGGTTTTAGATAAATCGCGTATTCTGCCTCATCCTGTTAGTATGCACATCATTCAAAGTCAATTGATATTTATCACAGCATATTATACCCAAAATTCAAGAAAAATCAACTTACAGTCAGTATTTTCCACAATTGACATTAGAAATTCCAGCCAATTTTTTAGCTCACCCTGTAGGGTCAGAAAAAGGTCTGATGAAGAAAGTTGCTTATTTTGTTATCTAGAATGATATATCCAAAAATAATAAAATCTGTCAAGCCCCAGAAATACATGTATCCAGTGCCATGTCCTTTGATATTTAGAGACATTAGTAATGAGGTGGCACTGAATTGATTGCAATGAAAATAAATAGGGTGTCTCGCAGAACTGTTAATTTGGCAACATTGGCAATATCGCTATTGAATCGTGCATCATCAATGTACATCTTACATAAAATTTCAACGATTTTTCTAGAGCCGTATTGAAAATATTGGAACGTTCCCAGACTTTTCAACAAAAATGCCATGTTCTTATATTTCATATTTGATATTTGTTGACAATAGTGATGAGTGGCGCTGAATTGATTGCAATGAAAATGAATAGGGTGGTTCATTGAAAAAATTCACTTTTCCTCAATATCTAAAAAACTGTTGATTGAGCAAAATTGCCAATATCACCATTGAATCGGGCATCATCAAAAACCATCCTGTAGAAATTTTCAGGAATATTCTTTTAGTCGTTTTTGAAATATGAGATCGTTCCCAGACTTTTGAAAGACTCTGTACGAATTGGGATGAGCAAAATAATCAATTAGAAACTGAAAATATCAGTTTTGAGTTGAACTTCATATAAAGGAAAGAAAATGCTTTCATATTTTATATATATTAAAATAAAAGTTATCTCAATAGTAGGAATACAAAAATTACATTCTTCCTTAGGTTATTTCATATTAAAAATAATTTTCTCCACGATCATCACAGAATTTGCCAATTCTAAAATCAAATTTGATTACAGAATGCTGGAATTCTCTCTCTTGAGATTGAAGAAATATTCTGCAACACCTCTGCCCCCATGCAATTTAAATGTATTTTTCCCACTGCCGACACTGTAAATAGTCCATACATGCTTAGCAACAAAACAGGTAAATTCATCTTGACAACGGAATGTAAATAGTGTCATTTACATGCCTAGGGTAATAATGACTTTGCCTTTGACAAGTAATACCTTCAGCTTCATTCATATCAATTTTTAGGTTATGAGACCTTTTGAATATTATTGTTGTCTGCTTATTCGGTAACTTAGTTACACGCACAAGCAACTTAGAATGAAATAGCGAACGAATAATCATGAAGGAAGGGTAAGAAAACAAACTTCAATTCAGGCAAATTTTGAGAAATGTCAACAAGCAGCGGGAAAAACGTAATAAGTAACACGGAATGTATCGACTGTTATCATCCTCGGCAAGCGACAAGCCTCGGCTTTGCCTCGGCTTTGCCTCGGCTCGTACTCGCTCACCTCGAATGTTAACAAAATTTGAGTAAGTGTCAAAATTATTGCTGTCACGTTTCCTATCTTTGATCGTGGAGAAAATATAGTCTGCTACTCGGTTAGAATGAAAATACGTGATGCTCGTGGTTCCCCACGCTCGCCTTCGGCTCGCGCTCGGAACTTTCTACTCGCATCGAATTTTCATTCTAACCTTGTTACAGAATAAACTATTAAAACCGAATCACGAGAATCTAGTAATTTATAAAACTCAACCGATATCAAAATCAACCGATATCATTTGAGAACAATTCATTGGAATTATTTCTGGATATATTCGGGATGAAAGAAGTATAATGTGTTCTGTTGTTTCTGAAAACAAAGACTGAGAAATTGCAAGTACTCATTGAAAACTGCTCAAAATTGAATGATACGAACGGAACGAAACATGTGCCAATTATTCGAAACGTGAATATTGAAGCCAAATTAGTGTCAATATGCTCATTTTGCTCTGGGAGAATTTTAATTCATAATTGATCGTCCATAATCCGGTATCGATCAACAAACTGAGTAAAACTGAAGCAGTATTCAACAACAATAATAACTATAGAGAAAATGACCATTTTAGAAAATGTAAAGTAATAAAAGATGATGTAGATACATATGAATTAAGATAATATCGATAGTGATGAAACTGTAAATTATATATATAAAATAAATCTTTGAAAAGAAACAGACTTCAAATTATCGTTTTATTTCACATTCAATCAGATAAATTGTTTATGTAACCCACTGTTCATAAACTCGCAAAATAAACATTATTTAACACAAACCAACGTATATTGTCAATACAACCAATCAACTCACGATATGGTTTGGTTTTTTATGATCCAACAACTCACTGCCTCACATTCATCCATACTGAATCTTTCGAGCAAGTTTTTCAGGTATACTGCCTGACTAGGAATCATACCATTCTCATTCCATTAAATCTTTATCCCTAGGAAAAATATCAATGTATCCAGATCTTTCATCTTAAAATTCATCAGCACATCTTTCAATACTTTCAACTCAGCCCTATAATTTTCCGCAATTATTTTATCGGAGGTAATACCTCGAGTGCTCGCAATACTATTGAGAGTCATTCTTTCAGAAATGAACGAGATCAAATTGCAATAGTTATACCGGGTGTCAACGAATCTATTAGACAAGTCATAACTTCTAGACCATTATGTGTATCAAAATGAGATTTGGTATAGGTAAATGGTATGTGAATAGGAGAGTTTTCACAAATTTTTCACGTACTGGTCACTTCCGGTTTCACCGGAAATGGCTCCGGTTCTAAATTTTTGAATGGAACACCCTGTATATTGTAACATTTTTGGATTTCTGAGACAATTCTAGATCAGAATGTGACATTTTCGAAAGTTTTTATATCTACTTATTTTTTTTGGATTCACTTTTGAAATTACATCTAGGTGGCCATGATCGGAAGTAAACTAATCTAAGGACCTCAGGTGATATCAGAATATTACAATCGCGAAGATTTAGTGACTAGTATGATAGATATGAATAAGACAAGTTGGCAAAATTACATTTTCGTGTCTAACTATTATTTTTCAAATGGCGACCATTTTTTGACAAGCACATTCCGAAAAAAGGATATTTTGACGAATCTAAGGAAACTAATTTATTTGCGATTGGATTACAAATAAGAATATAAATTAAATATTACTGAGGAAAATACTTTATAACAATCTATTTACTTTTGTCAAGTGTGCCATGGATAATAATTCATTTACTTTTGTAAGCACTTTCCGAAAAAACGATATTTTGACGAATCTAACGATACTAATTTATTTGTGATTGGATTACAAATAAGAACATAAATTAAATATTACTGAGGAAAATACTTCATAATAATTTATTTAATTTTGTCAAGTGTGCCAAAGATAGGGCATGATGCATAATATTTTGCAGTTATTTCGATCAAGCCTTCTTTGAAGAACAAAACACCCACTTAGGTTATGACAGTGACATAAGCTTTAAGAGCAGAAGGTAATATTTTCTTGATTTTCGTTAAATTTTAGTTCATTTGTCCGTCAACATAATGTATACTCAAAGTGAAAAAGTGGATATGTTGTTATTGTTTGAAGAATGTTACAGAAATTCAAGGAATGCTGCTTAGTTGTATGCTCAGAGATATCCCAATCGGCAACATACATCCCATCAGTATTTTCCGTATGTTGAGAATCATTTTAGGCAAGAGGGAAATCGAGAGGCAGAACAGAGGTTTATCATAAATGAGGAGACTGAAATTAAAGTTCTTGCTATGGTTGAGGTTGACAGAACGGTTTCTTTAAGAGAAATTAGTCGAGAAATGCAGATAAGTCACGAATCAGCAAGAAAAATATTGAAAAAGCACGGATATCGAGCATTTAAATATCAGTTACATCAACATTTGTATGCTGACGATGGCGATAGACGAGTAGTGTTTTGTGATTGGTTGCTTTAAAATCATAGAGTTAACCCAAATTTCATTAACTTTATTCTATTTTCCGACGAATCACGATATACAAATAATGGCTTGTTTAATAAGCAAAATTCTCGGTACTGGGCCCAACAAAATCAAAATGCAATGAGAGAGGGCAATTTCCAAGATAGGTTTGGCGTCAATGTCTGGGCTGGTATCGTTAGAAACAGACTAATTGGACCAATATTATTTCAAGGTCAGTTAACAGGGGCTAGGAACTTAGGTTTTCTTCAAAATGAAATCGAGGATCATTTTAATAATCTACCTTTAGGAGTTTTACGGCAAATTTACTTCCAACAAGATGGATCACCCCTCATAATACCAGATACGTTCTTGATTACTTAATAGAGCATTTCAATAATCCAACCAATGGTCCAGTACGATGGCCTGCCCGCTCACCGGATCTGACTGTGATAGATTTTTTTATTTGGGGATATGTTAAAGAAAGGGTCTACTATGCAATAGCCCCAGTCACTCTCGAAATCTTAGAAGAAAGGATTCTACAGGCATTTAGAAGTAACTCACCTGAACTCTCTAGACGTAGTGCAGAGAAGGCTTCTTAGAATCATCTTCACAAAAGATCCAACATATTCAAGTGATGACCTTTATTCGGAAACCAAAATATTCGATATTCGACAGTTGTATTATTTTGCGGCTTACTTGAAATATCATCAAAACAAACACATAGCACAAGTTCCATCACATGATTATAACACACGACAACGACATCACTTCCTTGTGCCACAAATGTCCAAAACACTTTGTCAACGAGCATACTCATATATTGCTCCAAAGATATATAACTCTTTGCCTGAATACATGAAAAATATCAATTCCGTGGCAAATTTCAAATATCAACTGAAAACGTTCATAACCAGCAATCCTAGAAAGATGGTGACATCTCAAATACAATAAAGGATGGTCTTGCAATTGCCACAGTTTCTTAGTACATGCCCATTCACATTTTTTTCATCTTAATGAAGGAAACATATTTATTCCCAAGTTTCCCAATATCGACGTATTTGTACCTTTTTATTCCATTGTTACTGTCCATTGAAATCAGTTTATGGATGTTACTCCAAATTTATGTAATTTTATACTTGTTATGTTATGCATTTGTGTTTTTATTTATAGCTATTTATTATCACTTCAACGATACTATCTCTAAATTTCATCATGCACTATATTTATTTATTTATTTATTTATTATGTTAATGTTTACCATTTTTTCCTCAAAACAAGTGTTAAATCACTTAGGTATTGAGTAAACACATTTATTCATTGATATTCATATTTTTTTTATCCAATGTACCTATGTTGATTTATTTCTTGAATAAATGTTATTTTGATTTGATTTGATTTGATAACGCCACATATGTTACGAAACGTGTTGAGAGAAACAATTGAACGAGCTGAGATGTGTCTTCAACAAGGAGGAATGCACTTCGAAAATTTACTATATTGAAAATTTCAAGAAATTAGGATATTGAAAAAAATGTAAGTGCATCGCTGAAATTATTGTTAATTTTGTTAAATTTGTTGAACCAATCGCAAATAAATTAGTATCGTTAGATTCGTAAAAATATCCTTTTTTTCGGAAAGTGCTTGTTAAAAAATGGTCGCCATTTGAAAAATAATAGTTAGGCACGAAAATGTAATTTTGCCAACTTGTCTTATTCATATCTATCATACTAGTCACTAAAACTTCGCGATTGTAATATTCTGATATCACCTGAGATTAGTTTACTTCCGATCATGGCCACCTAGATGTAATTTCAAAAATGACTCCGAAAAAAATATGTAGGCATAAAAACTTTCGAAAATGTCACATTCTGATCTAGAATTGTCTCGGAAATCAAAAAATATACAGGGCGTTCCATTTAAAAATTTAGAACTAGAGCCATTTCCGGTGAAACTGGAAGTGACCGGAAAGTGAAAATATGTGAAAACTCTCCTCTTCACATACCATTTACCTATACCAAATCTCATTTTGATACACCTAATAGTCTAGAAGTTATGACTTGTCTAATAGATTCGTTGACACCCGGTATATAATGCCTGATAGACATGACGTCTGTCAGACTGACATTCATATTAGTAGCAAGATGATATTGAGTTCTCCGTTGTTGTTTGGATACATGGTTGCAATGACAAAGTGGTATTACCGGCTCGAAAGCTAGGAGCTGCATATTATCATGAAGTCTGTCAGACTGACATTCATATTGGTATAAAGATGATAATATATTCTCTGTTGTTGTTTGGATTCGTGGTTGTCATGACAGAGTGGTATTACCGGGGGTAGTACCACAAGTTCATTGAAAATTACCGATAATTCTGAAAAAAACGTGTTTTTTTAAAAAACTGCACGAGTTTATTTTTTTAGTTGTTTCAAAGCATAAATTGCCCGACTCCGAAGGAGGAGGGCAATTTTTTGAAACAACGCAAAAAATAACCGAGTGCGGTTTTTTATAAAAAAAAACACGTTTTTTTCAGAATTATCTGGTTAATTTTCAATGCACGAGTGCTATTCGGTAGGAAATTTCACACCTCACTCTTTTAGCCAATCAAAAAATTCGTTCTTGTTTAGACGAGAAATATGAAAACAATGATATTTGTTTACTTCAGATTAGCGTTGCTATGTCCGTAAGCTTCTCAGTTACTTCCGTAGCAATCGCGATATGAACACTTGTAGGTAGATGACACATTTGAAGTCTCACTTCTGACATTAAAATCGCGCGACTTCACTAGAATTGACATCTAATGCGATAATTGCACTGCCGTGACTCGAAACGCGTCACTACAGTGCAATTATCGCTGTGAGCCAGCGGTAATTGCATTCCCCTTATGGACGTTTTTACACGTGAGGGAAATTTCCGGTTCAAAAGGAAGGAACTGCGAACTATCGAGGCATACGACCCTTATTGGTACTAAATAATGCAGTAAAGGGGGGTTTTATACGGCTAGTCTTGATTAAAGAAACAGGAGGTAGAACACGGCTATATAATTTTGATTTCATTGAAAATATGAACAGGATGTTCATAAAGTCAGTTGTGGAATCATCTGCGACTGAAAGTTGGAATTTAGTCGCTGTTTTCCATCGTACAAGATAACCTCTCTTGGAAGGGATTCATGTTTTAAAGAGAAACATTCTCAATTGAAAATTGAATCAATACATGACTCCTCTGGAAATGGAAAAACCCTACGATAAACTTGAAGTTACTTTTTGTAATATCTAACAGAAAACAACTACTTCCCCGGCAAAGCCACGCTGGACATTGAACTACATCTGATAGATGAAAATTTGCATTTTCATTCAGATAGTTGATTATTTATTAAATGTCCAGTTTCCATTGGAGATTCTTATCTATATAAATTAGTATGAGCGAAGCCTGCTAAATATTTCGAGTTATTTCTGAGGAGTGGGAAGTGGCACAGATTCTATCTTCATTTGGGATGAGTGGACGTGCATGTTCATAAGGAATATGAGTTCATGTATCCACCTTTACCAAAAACTTCTTATGAATTGTATTCTTACTAATGATTCCAAATATTCAATTAATCGAGCATGATATTAAAATGAAACTTAAGTGCTATTGGCCTTTAAATAGTATAATTTTAATAAAACCTGATCTTTGAACACTTTTATATTCATCAAGTAAATTTTTGGAGGGAATTAGCGCAGTGGTTAAGCGCCCTCCTGGTGATCGAGAGGTCCCAGGCTCAGTTCCCAGCCTGTGCGGACTTTTTTCATTTTCACATGTGAAAGTCTGATGGTGGATTTATGCAGCAGTCATAAATTTTTATCGGTATTCTTTATAAAATTAGATGGTACTTAGAAAGAAAAATTTTAATGAATATTTACTTTACTTTCATATATTCTAGATTACAATATTTAGTATCTATATGGGGATCTGCCAAAGCTTCTTTATTAAAACCACTTAAAAAACTGCAAAACAAATCAACAAATGCATATATAAATTGCCTCATTTAGAACCTACTGAAAATTTATGTAGACCAAACAATTTATTGAATTTGGCTTCACTTTATAAATTGGGGGTGTGTTCATTTATTCATCTTAGTAGAATAAAAAAGAAATATACTAGTTTAAATTTTCATGATAACATTGCAATTCATAATTATGGAACAAGGAATGTTCATGAACTGCAGACCAATAGAATCAGGACTGGAATTGGAAAAAAAAATATAATGCATAATAGTATACTTATTTATAATAACATTGAGAAATATTAAATGTTTTTCAAAATTTAAGTATAAATTAAAACAATATTATAAGAAATTAATCTGACTTGACAATTTATTATATATATTTAATATATACATATTTTTTGTTCAAACAATTTAATTTTGATGTTTCCCTAATATAAGCAGCATATGTTTCTTGGGAATAATAAAGTTATTATTATTATTATTAATAATCTACCTTTAGGAGTTTTACGGCAAATTTACTTCCAACAAGATGGATCACCCCTCATAATACCAGATACGTTCTTGATTACTTAATAGAGCATTTCAATAATCCAACCAATGGTCCAGTACGATGGCCTGCCCGCTCACCGGATCTGACTGTGATAGATTTTTTTATTTGGGGATATGTTAAAGAAAGGGTCTACTATGCAATATAATGCATAATAGTATACTTATTTATAATAACATTGAGAAATATTAAATGTTTTTCAAAATTTAAGTATAAATTAAAACAATATTATAAGAAATTAATCTGACTTGACAATTTATTATATATATTTAATATATACATATTTTTTGTTCAAACAATTTAATTTTGATGTTTCCCTAATATAAGCAGCATATGTTTCTTGGGAATAATAAAGTTATTATTATTATTATTATTATTATTATTATTATTATTATTATTATTATTATTATTATTATTATTTTTTTTTTTTCTCCTAGGAGTGTACCAGTCAGGCCCTGTCTCCGGTGCTCCGACCCATCCGGAGGGCGCGCTGGTGTCGTTAACCCCAATAAACACTCCCCACGTCCGTGGGGTGAGTGATTATTGGGTCCGAGAATCGTGTGCCCTGAGTAGACGGAGCGAACCAAGTATAACGGCCTTCTGCATTCTTGCTGCTAAGATTTCTGCCATATTTCGGCAAGCTGGTATTATCTTCAAGTTAGAGAGCAGTGTGTCCATCATTCCACCAAGGACTCCTATAATCAGAACCACCATTTTGACAGAATGGTCCGGATATAACCTGCGGAGTTCAAAGAGAAGATCTCGATATTTAGTCCGTTTTTCCTCCTCTTTTCGAACGATATTATTATTATTATTATTATTATTATTATTATTATTATTATTATTATTATTATTATTATTATTATTATTATTATTATTATTATTATTATTATTATTATTATTATTATTATTATTATTATTATTATTATTATTATTATTATTATTATTATAAGGAAAATTATTCGTCAATGATGCAATAAACGGTTCAACCAATCATTGACGAATATTCTTCCTTATGACTTGAAACTTATGACTTATGACTGCTGCATAAATCTACCATGATTGATTGAAGCTCGTGTCGACTGGAAATATTTCTGCATGATTCACTGTGGCGTCAATAATTAACTGTGCTGCTCCTGAGGTAGCGAATGGAGTTAGTAACAAGGCCTACCCAAAACACATGGCTAATGACAATAGCAGTCGATGCCAAAACAAAAAAAAACTTGTTGCAATGGTGCACCCTCGTGTTTGGATATATTGAGCATATGAGTTTTGTCAAGTATCTGGAATGGAAAGAGAAAAAAGTTGCTTACCTGAAGTGTTCCTCAAGAGATTTAAATAAATTGTGACTCAACAACATATTCAATACTTTTATGACAAGGAAGTTCACAAAGCATGTGGGATTATTTTCATTAAAATTATTCTGCAGAACCTTTTCTGCAGTTATGCATATGGTAATCACATCTTCTGAGGAATATACCAACGAGGCACATTTATTTTTTGGTTGATGAACGACAACAGAAAGTCTGCTCCTATGAAACCCCCAATACATTCTCCACAATTTGAAATTTTGTAATTTTATGAATAACATATCCAGACTTATACCGGGTGTCTGCGGGAGGTGGCTCGCCCCTATAACTTTCTTGTTTTTGAAGATAATGGATGTAATTTTGAAGATCTACATACGAAGATATCCATTGCCCCCTAGAGTAAAAAATAAATTTGGAAATAAAAATAAAATTCGTTTACAAAAAGTGACAAATAACACATAGTTGTATTCAGTATGTCAAATGAAGTCAAGAGAAATGAAAATATACCGAGTGTCTCATTTGAAAATCTAAAGGTTATGTCACGTCTAGTGAAACCGAAAATTCAATGAAGCTGAGTTACTTGTCAAAAGATGCAGTTTATTTTCTTATACAGATCCTACAAATTTCATTTCATTATCTTCAAAAACAATAAAGTTATAGGGGCGAGCCACTTTCCGCGGACACCCGCTATATAACTCCTTCTTTTTATACTCTGTCAAATTGGTACCGAATACATTTATCGAGTTCGGTATTATGATCTCAGAGTGGAACAGATTTTAGTCACGTGGCCACAAATTAATCGGATCAATCGGTAATAAACGGACGTTGGCTTTACTTTGACATGCTATTCACCAATAACCACATCCAAATTTGCATATTTTTTTTCGTAAAGAATCTTCAAGTTTGAAATTTGAACGTTTTGAATATTGCAATAACGAATATCCAAAAAATATTGCTGGTTTCTGTTTGAGAAAATCAAATCAATTATAATGATGATGAACATAACCTCACACTTTCAAATTAATCTTACTCGTCTGCCAAAATTCTCCGAGCAAATAGATCAATCTCGGCCTGAACGGATTTGAAAAACCGAACGATCAAGATATACCTCCCCTACAATCGCTTGCAATAAACGAACGATCCAGACTGATCTGACCAGTCCGTCGTAAAAACCGAACGCGACTATTGTCATGGAAAATATCTGTTACTTCTTTGTCACCATCTTCCTTCGTTTTCCTTTCACTGCACAAATGGTCTCCAATGGAATACAATTTTCCTTAAAGGTCGAAAAGAAAATATCACCGCGGTATATCCAGTTGGGTCCCATTTATTAGCGTAGGTGGGGTACGTGAATATGAATTGATAACTTTGACAGTGAGAGAAATACGGCCCTGGTATACCTTGACCACTCCCTTGGCACCAAGACTACTCCCTCTAAATACATTAAAAACTTACGGAAATAGATGAACAGATTTCATATCCATCTTGTAAACTGCACTTCAGGAGTATTTGCATTGATTCCAAGCACACCAAGACATTTTTTTATTAAAACAGTTCATGACAACATAACTTGTTCCATCTAGATTCTGCAAATTCTGTAATTGGCCAGAAAAGATTCACGCATGAAGGTCTTTCAAAATTCAATGAAATACCCGAAGACTTAAAAAATTGTAGAAATATCACTGAATTTAAAATTAAAAAAAATATATTTTCTCGAAAAAAGAAATGGACTTTATTAGGATTCCTTCTTTGTTTTGGTGTTTTTTATTTCTTTGTAGTTCTGAATGTTTCATTTAAAAAAAATATGTAAATACAAATACAAATACATGATCAGTCTCATACCAGTTTGAAACTGTTTGACTGATCATGCTATTCCATAATAGATTAATAATTGACTAAATACCCTTTCATAATTTTACAGTTGTTTCTTAAAATTAAGAAATGGGTATACCTTTATTTTATACATGTAGCATTGAATTATGAATAAACGTTATTATTATTATTATTATTATTAAAATAAACACAAATTAACACTTATTGATTAACAAAATTTCACTTCAGACTAAATAGATTAAATAGAACCTCAAAAAGTCAAACTTGACAGGTAACCACATAATTCAAAGGAACGTTAGAGGGGATGAACGATTTGATTGGCTTTTCCCAGGAGTAGTGATATCAGGGGAAATCGGCAGGCTGCGCAGTTGATCATGTTCTATCTCCTGTTTCTTTAATCTAAGCTAACAACCAAGATGTATAGAAACCATGGTGTGTTAACTGATTCGATATTGTTTCACACAAAGTTCTCGATTCTGTAATTTCAATGGGCATGACTGTTCCATTCGTCAATGGATGGCGCATCCGTCGAAAATAGCCGTTTCCAATATTCCGAACCGGAGTGCCTACTGAGAAATTTTGGAGTATTCGAATGTTGACATTGATTTTGTTTGGGTAAAGGTAAAGAATATGGGTCCAGCTGGGATTTTGATAAAATTTTTACAGACGTTTTAAAACATCTCAAAAAACTAGAGCAATCAAAATTTTTGCGCGGAAAGAGCATTTTATATTTTTTAACTTGATAAAACATGTGTGGGAACTTACTTTTGAGAGACACAATTACAAACCGTTGGACGGAGTTAAAACGTATTTTTCATTTCAAACCCATTGTCTTGAACTTCAAACACTTCTATCCAACCATATGGAGTAATTCATAGTACCTAATAAACTTCAATAGTTAAAAAAACACGCAAAAAGATTTTTATTCAATGTACATAAACAACCAGTTTATTTGACAAATGTTAAATGACAGGACACTTCTAACACGAAGTTAATAAATAATGCCACGTTGCCAATTCTATTACACGGAATAGTTACGGTTAAGTCTCGTTCACACCCTCGCGAATTTCTCAATTTTTCTGCAAATAAAATGGCTGCCGACATGGTTCAGCATCAACGAATGGTCCGGCATGACTGGCAGCTACTTCATTTTCCAAAAAATTGCGAAATTTGCGAGGATACGAACAAGTATTCATGGAAATTTAAGTTAAACTACAAGAAAGTGAAAAAATTATCGAATTCTCAATCGAGTTTATTGAAGGTTTCTGTCATTAACATTCAAAATAACTTTTGACATACAGTTCTCTGTTGAATGTCAAATCCGCACGATCTAATTTGCGAAATGTTGGCCAATCGCACCCGCTTCGCTCGCATGGTTTATTTTGAGTTATAGTTTTCATTTCAAATTGTAACATAGGTTTGTGGAATTGACAGATTTGTTGACTATTTAGGAAAAGCCGCGCGTTCGGCCGACATTTCGCAAATCCGCGCGCGGATTTGCGAAATGTCGGCCGAACGCGCTCGCTTCGCTCGCATATGGTCTATTTTATATAATAGCTCCTATTTCAAATCAAATTATAGATTGGGGAAGATATGAATATATGAAGTGAACCTGTAATAAAAATGTGCGCATTATTTACTTATTCCAAACAATTTTTTTTTCATCTCAACACAATAACTTCCTATATATTTATTCGCCAGTTATATGCAATTTCCTATGAGACATTTTGAAATTCGCCACAAATAATTTGATCTAAAGAAATTTTACACCCTAAAATATTTTTCATAACAATCCAGATACCTAGCTAACAACAAAAACGCATATTACTGCTAACAAACAAAAACTAATCATTATCAATGTCTTTCTTTGAATCGACAATTAATGTTGTGCGTTTATTGAAAATAGAGAAAAGTTATAAATTTATCCATCTCTAAGGGCAAGAGTTCCAATCGACCAGACTTCATATGGGCAATTTGCATGGGCTATTCAGAACGATAGTACACTGGATTTGTCTGATTTGGAATATTAATCCAAATTTGAATGGTTATTCTGTATACATGAGGTTAGGTTAGGTTGGGTTTTAATTGGTCCATGCGGATCAGTCTGGTCGATTAGAAATTTTGCGGTACTGAGTCTCGTTCACACCTTCGCGAATTTCGCAATTTCTTTACGAATGAAATGGCTGACAACAATGAATGGTCCGGCATGACTGACAGCCATTTTATTCCCAGAAATATTGAGAAATTCGCGAGGGTATGAACAAGTCTATAAACTATCAGAAATCTCTATTGGCAACATCGCAGTTCCAATTTATTCACTTGTCAACAAATTATAAATTAATTATATCTGCATAATAAAAGTAGCTTTTTTAACCTTTTCCATACTATTCGAAGCTTATTCTGCTAATGAATCGATACTTCTGTATATGTAGAAAGTGTTATCAATACAACACAGTTCATTAACATTGAAAAAATAGGTAAAATAACCCATCCAACAAATTGAATTTGTTTGTTTTGAAAGTGAGTATCCACATTTATTTTTTCAAAAATAAAATAGAAAAATGTGTTTCCGCGCCAAAATAAATTTTTTTTTATTCATTTTATCGCGTTTTAGAGCATCTGTAAAAAAATTCAAAATCCCAGCTGGTCCCATATTCTTTACTTTTTCCTTTGTTTGGTTAATTGTCATTGGCATCAACGTATTCAAATTTAAATTTATTATCGTGTTTTTTCTGCTCTACAAATACTTTTCGTTTAGTTCGATAATTTTGCGACTTATTCATATTGTTGGGTACCTAGTTCTTTATTGATTCTTGTTTTTCTTTCGTTCGTAAGTTAGTGATTTATGACTTCCTCAAATGTCAAGCGACAGATATTTCCATCCACCATACTCTTCTGAAATATCATCAATAGTTCCACCGTTAGAGGTACCATCAAGACTGACCCGTCGAGGTCAGTCTTCACATCCCTTTGTCGTTACTTTGGATACATGCCGAACATCTCTTTCCTGGGCTCTTTCTTCCAAGATCGGCAAAGCTTTGGAACTCACTGCCTGGGGAGGTGTTCCCTGAGGCATACGGCATGCATAACTTCAAGAAGAACACCAATTCCTACATACTTTCCCTTGGCTGTAACGATGTTCTTTGAACATTACAAGATTTTTCTCTTCTTGAGATTCAAAACATAAAAAAGTGACTTGTAAAAATCCAGAAGTAAAACGTCATTGTTTCTAAAATCAAAACATGGTTGCCACGCAACACTTTGTGGTATCTGATACTTAGTCCAAGAAACGAGGAAGCGGCACAATGTTGAATGTGCAAAAATTAATATCCGAAAAATAAAAATATGAGCGTATAGGAAATTAAAATTCAGGATGAGTTTCTATTTCATGCGACTCGGTCCTGATTACCGAACATAACCTAAAAAATTGGCAAAGTTGCGAAAAGCGGTTTTTTGTTGATAATTAAAAAAGTACAGCTCCGATCGAAAAAAATTAAATTAGGAAATTGTTGGTATTAAAAATCAATTGAATTAACTATAATTTTTTGATATCATTGATACTTATCGAGTTATATCGGAAAAACCGTAAAAATCGGGTTTTCTATAACTCGTTTATTTTAAGGTATTGAAAATTGTTACTTACAGTTTTGTGTAGCCTATGGCAAGCCAAAAGAGTCTTTTTCAAAAAAATTGATGAATATTGATTATTTTTCAAAATATACAATGAAGTTTTCTCAAAAAAGATGCTCTCCCAATATGGCTACTTTTGCTCGGGGAATGATGATACAGTAACGATTCAGGGCTTATTTTTTTCTGTAATAGTTGTACTTTCACATTATCGATTTTATTTAAGTATTTTAAGTGTCAAAAATTACTTAAAATAATTACACAATTTTTTTACATGTTTTCTCTAAATAAATTTCCTAATTTTGATTTAATAGAAATGACTTTTATAAAAATAGATTTCTAGCAGACTTCACGCATTGAAAAAAAATGAATTCCTACGATCACTAGGAGCCGAGATAATTTTTTCATTTAAAAAAAATCTGGGAGGCGCAATAATCATCGTACAGCAGTCACATTCATGGATATTGAGGTTGAATACCTATATTTTCGATAATAAAATACTAGGATATTTCTAGTTCATTTGCAGTATTATTAATCGATGAACAAAGTGAGGCGTGCAGGCGCGGAGCGATGCAATTTTAGCGGGTGGCGCAGTGAGGATACAAATACTGTTGATATTAAAGACACTTTCGTCCTGACAGTGTTATTGAAAAAGAAAAGAAAAGTTATTGGTTCAATTTCAAGTACTAGTGTACATTGCAAAAGAAAACGTACGAAAACATCAAGCCGAGATACTCAATATTTTTCAAGCACAAGCCACTTTGAACATGGACTTATAATATCGTATATATATATACAGATGGACTCAACATTGCCATACCTACCACACGGAGTGATTTGAATTCGCTCTGTTTTTAGGCGCGCGGGCTGCGGGGAAGAGAGAAGGTAGCGATAGACTGTGACCTTCCCACAACAGACAGGAGCGCACGCATTTGCTGAAAATAGGATTCAATCACAAGAAAAAAATGATGAATTTGAAAAAATGATGAAAATATCAAGGAAAGTGTTATAATATACATCCGATGGGATTTCGTTCGTTCGTTCGTTCGTTCGTTCATTTGACATACCTAATGTCATAAAAAACCTCATTGACTCGAATAGTATCGATCCTTAGAAAATTAGGTTCCAAAATTTTTCAAAAAAAAAAAAAGACTTTTAAGACTTTCGTTTTCAATTAATGGAAAGCTGGAGACAGTCGACTGAAAAAAAAGAATAAAAATGCGTTTACTAAAAAATGGTAATTTATATGTTCAACAAATACATGTTCTTATACATATTAAAATAAATAAATGTTGTGAAGAATAAATATTCCAAAGAAATTTTCAGCGCATATTATTCAAATTCAGAAATACGAAATTTTAATGTATCTACGACAATATGCAAACAAAATTCACAATACAGATAATCAAACTAACATTTTTTTCTAGAAGATATCAAAAATAAAGTACGTACAGAGTTTCATAAAAACAACAATAAAATAAAAATGAAGAATTTATTTTCTATTCTGAAATGATTTTCTAATTTCTTGAGTTCCCTCCTCGAGCAATGATAACCGCCTGTTATACTCAATATCAGTCAATTATGTCTCCCAAATTCACTAAACTGCCCCTCAGCTCATTTAAAGTAACTTTGGGCTGCTGCAGAGCTCTAATTCAACTCCCAAGAATATCATATATATGTTCGATGGGGTTCGTATCAGGACTTCTCGCGGGCAATATCGCCCGGAAATACTGGCGGGCAAAATCAAGCCGTGATCTGCAATGTTCTGCAGTCAATGAAGGCCTTGTTGCTGCCCTGCATGGCATCAAGTTATGTTCCCTTAAACTTTGCTTGAAGATATCTTTACTAGATTAGATTAGATTCATTTTTTGCTTCCGCACTAAAAGCGGCCATTTCAGACATATTGTGTATGCCCTTCGAAATCATTTAGAGCCCTTGAAGTGACAAAGTACGTGTACTGATGTAAAACAGCATTTGAAAATTCTCATCATCATTATTATCATCACATTGATAACATGAAATTCTTGTATTGTCGTCAGTTCTTGATGTGTGTGATAAATGTAAGATTATTCAGAGGATTGGAAGTGGGTGGAAATTGAGTTTAGAATTTCTCATTATTATTATTATCAATAAAACATTAGTATAATAAAATTCTTATATTATCGTCGGTCCTTGGTAAGTATGCCAAATTTTAAAATTTTCGGATGATTAGAAGTGGGTTGATATTGAATAAAAAATTCACGTCATTATTATCATTATCATTAAAATTTATAATTAAGTCCTTGTATTGCAATCGGTTTATGTATGCCCAATTTCAGATCATACGGACGATTGAAATCAAATTCGAAAATTCTCATCATTATTATTATTATTAGGTGCGTTATTATCATAAAATTCTTGTATTGTCGTTGGTACTGGAAATTTTTGAAAAATTTTAGATAATTCGGAGGATTAATCAAGTGTGAAAGTTGAGTTTGAAATTCCAATTATTATTATTATCATTATTTTTATTACATTAATAGTAGGAATTATCGTCGGTCCTTGATATGTGGACAAATTTCAGATTATGGTAATTGGAAGTGAATTAAAATAGAATTTAAAAATTCACATCATTATTATTAGTGGAATCGAGTTTCTTCAGGAAAATCACCTGTATGGAGGAACTTAAAAACTAAAACCTTATCTGAATAAAAATTTTGATCCAAATCTTTAAAGCTGTTTCCGAAATAGCCAAAATAAATATATCAATATACAAGAATTGCTTTTAAAGATATTAGATAGATTAGATAGATTTGATACTGCTACCAACTAATACTACTCACTTTTTCTTTTTAAAAATCACGGGATTCTGTCCTGTTTTTCATACCAGAAAATATGAAATTGACCTAAATAATATTATCTGTCAGATCGTCAGTATTTAAAAGCCAAACAACCTGAAGTGGATGAAAACTGAGTTGCGAAATTTGAGTTAACAATTTTTACTATTCTCAATTTGTCCTCACCTCTTCAGTAGGGGGCTTGAGTTATCAACAATTTCTTCAGAATCTGTACCTGGAGCTGTTTCAGTGACGATTTTTTCTTGCTGAAATCGTTCAATCTGAAAATATGTAATATATTGTTTTTTTTTACAATCCTCTGTTATTATTTGATATAACTCATAGAAAATAACAATTCTGACGGATGATAATAATTACCCTGAAGTTGAAGCAGCTGAATTTCTTGGGATATACCATTCATCATATAATAAAGGAAGAACCCTTTTCTTCAAAAATATTCTTCCACTTGGGTTAATCTCGAATGCTGCATCTTTGAAATAAATGAAACAAATCTTAACAGACTTTGGAACACATTCAGTTGAACATTGCATCCCCAACTCTTTCAACCAAGCCGCTTTTACTGTGACATCAGCTGGAAACCTAAAGATAAATCAAAAGTAAAATGTTTCGTGATGTATCTATTTCATTATCTCCACATCTAAAGGTTTGAATTCACGTATTAATTTCATTTTATTCGGCGAAAACAGATTGATACCCACTGTAACGCCTATGGTACTCACGAATGGAATCTGATATTCGTGTTCGAACACATGGATTGTTTGCAAACCCAACAAGATTGCACCATTATGATTCTCTTACTATTGTACTGCCACTATATATCACGAATGAGTTCAAAAACCACTATTTAAGCAATAATCCCACAAAAAATCAATCACAGAACATGACAGAACTGTCAGAAGTTTACTTTGTGGAAACATAAACATTGATATTCGACAGCGTTGACAAATGTCCAGATACAATAATTTCTTCACAATCATTTGAAGACGCAAGTAATGATTTTTTTCGATAGTTTGGATTTTAAACTTGTAAGTAATACAGGTTTGAGTTGCGTGATAATGTCACCATCACCATTCTTCATTCTTCGATTGTAATCGAAAGGAATACGTATAGTGACACAATTTTGTCTATGATAAAGACTTATTACCTACGCGATGTGACAACGCCCAACTCAATATCACGACTACAGATTGTGGCCATACACGACTTAAAACCAGGATGTAAACAGCTTGGTCCAATACAATACTTTATAGGTTCATGACTTTGAACGCACGAAATAAGTTTTCAGTGCTATCCCCACTCCGCCACCCGCTACAGCTATCGCAATCCACGCCTGCACACCCCAATTTATTCATCAATTAATAATACTGCAAATGAACTAGACATATCCTAGTATTTTTTAAATGAAAATATAGGTATTCAACTTCAACATCCCTGTACGATGATTATTGCGTGTTCCAGATTCTTTTGAAATAAAAAAATTATCTCGTCTCCTAGTGATCGTAGGAATTCAATTTTTTTTCTGAATGCTTAAAATCATGCTAGGAACCCATTTTCATGAAAGTCATTCATATAAAACATAATTGAGCAATGTATTTGAAAAAAATATGTAAAAAATTGTGCAATTTTTTTAAAGTCATTTTTTTACCCTTAAAATTAAAAAAATCAAAATACTCATTCGATAATATGTAACAAATCTTAATGAAAAAAAGTGAGCCATGAATCGTTACTGTAGCATCATTCCCCGAGCAAGAGTAGCCATATTGAGAGAGCATATTTTTTGAGAAAACTTCATATATTTTGAAAAATAATCAATATTTATTAATTTTCCAAAGAAAGACTTACTTTTTTGGTTTGTCATACGGTAAGTAACAGGTTTGAATACCTTACAGTTAACGAGTTATAGAAACCCCGATTTTTCACGGTTTTTGTGATATAACTCGAAAATTATCAATGATATCGGAAAATTATAAGTGATTTAATTGATAGATCTTTTTGATACCTACAATTTCCTAATTTGACTTTTTCCGATCGGATTTGTAGTTTTTTAGTTATCAACAAAAACCCGCTTTTCACAACTTTGCCAATTTTTTATATGTTCGGTAATCACGATCGAGTCGCATGAAATAAAAACTCATGCTGAATTTCAATTTCCTATACGCTCATATTTTTTGTTTTCGGATATTAATTTTTGCACTCTTTTCCTATTGCTTGGACTAACTATAATGTTCCATTTACCGGCCACAAATGAGTACAGACAGAGGATGAGCAGATTTACTGGACATGATGAAATGAAACAATAGGCAGGCTTTAGCAAGAAACATTTCTTCAACTCCACTTACGAGATTACTCGTAGTGTCCCTTTTTAAATAATTTTTGGTAAGTATGCACGGTTGGTCTGTGAGAAAGCATGGTTGCTTGTATATGTTAGGAAAAATCGAAATTTCCATTTTTCTACAATTTTTATCATGTCTGGGCTATTCAATTATGAATAAAATAGTTTTTGACTTGGTTGGAATGGAATCAAATCATAATATCCTGAATCAAATGAAATATTTTCAATAAATAATGGTAATGTTTCATTACAAGTTTATTCATTTTACATTTTTGGATCATTGCACTAAAGTAAAACGGTCAAATGCATTACGTTCATCTTGAAAATCTACAAGGCTATTGTAAACTATGTCTACAAAATTGATTTAAAATTCAAACAAATATTCGTCATTTAATATAGAAATATTTCAAAAAGCAGTATTCAAATAAAATTTAAAATGCAATATCAAATATTAATAGTGACTTTAGAAAGTTATAAACTCAACAGACGATTTTTTTAAATATTGTCTAGAATTATTGAAAAAATATCTAAACATCACTGAGGTATTTTCAACATCTCCAACATGTTAGTTGTTAACAAACGCAGTCAGAAAATATCAAACTAACTATAAGTAGCGAAAAAGAATGCAATGCAAGCAGTATGTACAGTTTCATGTGAGGCACTATTTTTTATTCAAAATAATTTATGAGTTCAGTATTTTGAGTTAGGCCCTAAATTATTCATTTGTTCAGACAAACATATTCTTCTTACAAACTATTGAAACTTAAGAAACGTTCTTCAAAAGACAACATGACAGAAGAATTGACTAGTGTGTTTCAACAATAAACTCAAAATATCACATTAATAAAAACAACAGATAACAGATCTATAAAACACGAGAAATAAATCAATTCAAGCTTTAAAGCTCAATTTTAACAAGAAGGTAGTAGTAAAAAAGTGAGTATCTTAATAGTAACTTAACGTAAATAATATCTTCAATTTTCAAGTGTTTCCTTGCCTTCAAATATAAACCTTTGAACTAAGAGTTGTGATAAGATCACAATTTGGTAAACATTTCACAATTTAACATTTCTGTTGTCAGGGAATTCCTTTCCCCATTTTTAATCGTCAGCAACTTCATCTTCGTGGGCAAATTTCAGAAAAACTTGCTCCAGTGTAGTTTGGCTGAAACAGTATTCTTCTATATCTAACTCCAGTTTGGCTGTAACAAAATAGGAATTATACAATGTATTTTAGGAGATTCAACATTATAAATTAATATTATTATCATTACATTTCACATAGAAGTATTTCTGTCAATGAGTCCATAAATATTATTCAACATGGAGGAGTATTCCATAATAAATTTGATTAAAATCAAACAACATAGGACTGCAACCTATAAAAAGTCCATATTTGACCGGAGCATGATTGCTTAATTGTCTACCCACTACTATGAAAGATCTACAGAATATCAAAAACTTCAAAATGAATTTCAAAGAGTTTTTAGCTGATATAGGACTATTTATTCAGTGAAAGACTTTTATAAATCTGACCGTACATAATATGTGATTCATTTATATGTAATTGAATATATATTATACATAATGATTGTTTGTTACTTAACAATGTTACTCTGTTCTATTTTAGTTTCAATATTTTATATATTATATACTTGTATTCGACGTTTTCTACATCATAATTGAAGGATCTAAAAAGAATAAAAGCATTATCATTATTATCAAACATTCTGGTGTGTTTTTGTTTCTGTTAGAATTATTTTTAGTCCAGATACAATAAAATCACCAATTAACCATTGATACATTTAGATTATTTCGCAGTTCTTCAAAAGATTTAAGCAGCAGCTACTTGATATTACTAGGTATTGCAGATCAAAATAAATCAGAGAGAAATAAATATCTTCAAGTATCTTGAGTATGCAGTTTCTTAATTTGAAAAGAATGCTAATCAATAGGCTTTTCAAAATTCCATGTTAACCTAACTGATGCTGATGCAATAAAATTAAAAAATTGTAACGGTTATACCATTCAAAATATTTTCTGTCCTATTGTTCCATATCAAACCGTTCAAAATTATCGATGTTAGGTTACCATTCAGTTCTGCAATTATACTTGACATTTCGAGTACACATTGTAGAAAAAATTATAACAAAATCCGGGAAAAAATAGATGGTTGAAAAGAGAATTGAATTCTCTATTCAACGAGGTGTCCCTTGACCCTCGATACCATTTGACATATTTTTAAATGACCCCCCCTCTGGCACCCTCTATGAAGCACTCACAATGTCTTTTGTTTCAAAAAATAGTAACGGTGAAATCATTCAAAATGGTTTTGGTCTCAAGTTTGTACGTCAAACCTTTCAAAAGTTTACAGAGGAGGGGGGGGGGCTATAAAAAGCTGCACTGCATAATTTAATTATTTAATTTAATTTAATTATGAAATAGACTGCACGTTAGCACGTTAGCAAGTGATTGAAATTTACTTGATTTTTTTATTTATATATCTGTGGTGTTTTCCACTACATAGTGCGATTTTGGTGTAGTGACAATTGTAAATAATTATCAAGAACAATGACTGAAAGTGGTTTTGTCAAAGCACAATCCGACAATCTACAAAAACTAGATGCTTTTATGATGACAGTATATTTAGATATACAAAACATTTATGCATTCAAAACTTACTTCTGATCAATTCACAACATGTTAACTATCGAAATACAATATACCTACTCACATAAAAGTGATCTTCACAACAATGTAAATGTGATATTGGAGATACTTTGTCTCTTCTAATAACCTTACACCATTGTTTACGTATTTTCGCATCTCTTGGAACAGAAAAAAATACTTTATTTGGTGTACTTATAATTGTGTTATGGCATTCCGGTACTAGACAATACCTATAAAATGGTTTTTTAGCATTTTCCATTATCGTAATAGCGATTAAAACTGCAAATTCCTAAGCTAATTACTAACTGTCAATAGTGTCATTGCATCTAAGGTTTGTTCATTGAAGACTGCTCTATACTTGATCGAGATCACTTTCACATATGTTCATCTCTCTCTGACACTTGTACTTCATTTGTCCTTCTCTTTTGAAAATATCAACTTCAAGCAAGTAGAGCATTTAGAGTACGTCTTAACGAACGACACTATTAAACAACACTCGGTATTTTATATATTATTTTAAAAATTAATTCCAACTTTCAACAGTATTTATATTCTTTACTATGTTGTAACGAAGTAAAAAAATAATCAAACAAATAAAAAAAATTATGCATATTCCCTATTGGGGGAAAATAGGTCGTAAATTCAGTCGGATTCGTAATTATTATAACTATTTTACCACTATTTCACTTTATTCCTAATATAACATCAGTTTTAAAAAAATCCCAATCCAACTCACATAACTTCAGGACGTTTTGAAGTTACATTTGCTATATGAAAGGGGCACTTAAAATAAATTAATCTGTCAGTTGAAATCAACTCAACCAAAAAAAATGAATCTTGAGTTGAAGGAATCTGAAAACAATGATTTATTTTCGAAACAATTTTAGGAATATTGTTAGGATTGATATCCTTTCAGGTGAACTTCCCAACTCTAAAACGGTAGCTCATAATACTTCAGGGGTTCCCATAATCGAAATAATAATTTTGGCCAAATTACCTTTTTCTAGCTGCATGAAACAATTCGCCAGTGATGGTACACTTTGTTGAGGTACACTGAAAACGAGTCTATCGGCGAAACTTTCCTGAAGAGTGGCATCAAGAAACAATGATGACACGAACTCCTTCAATTCATTATGGCGATCACCAGAGTCTGAAGTTGGTGTCGAATCTCCACCTCCCAATTTCATTTCCAGGGTGTAACCAGCACCATAAAGATTTTTGAGATGTTGAGTTGAACCCAGACACCTAAAATTCCAACAATTCAATGAAATCTGGGAGGAATTCACCATGTACTTCTTTCTACATCAATTTCAACCTTCTTCGCCAGCTCTAAATAACAAATAAATATCCTTCTGTTTGTCATACTATATTTTTCCATGACACTGCATAAACTTACTGATCACAGTGCGTAAAGTAATACTTTTTAGCACAAGTGCGTAAAAAAATCGTGCGTAAAGTCATCAACTGTGCATGAAGTAATATTTTACGTACTGTTCACACGTTTTTCAAAAAGACAGTATTTTGAGTCAGATTTTACACGGAAGTCATCATTTGATAATACGATAAAAACTGAAAACTTGATAGAATAAAACATTTAGTAATTGCAACAATTTGTCAATATAATAACTGTCGTATAAAAAACTGTGTACGAATAATATCAATTCTGAACAACTTTGGATCAAATTCAAACACGAAAAAGAAGTATATGCTATAGGTTGCTCATATAGGCCCTCCAATACTTCTCTCTTGGATTTCATTTCCGAGCTCGATGACTGGTTTTTCATTTGTGATGCCTAAATTCGACTACGTAATCTGCACAGGAGACATGAATATCGACGTTCTCGATCACCTTTCACATTCCACTATTCATCTTAAAAACCTCTTGAATTCATACAGTCTCAAACAAATAGTGAATGAACCAACTAGAATTGGACCCACCAGCTGTAAGCTATTGGATCTGATAATATGCTCCGATAATTTAGATGTAAGCGACTGTACTATCGTTGATTGCTCTTCTTCCACGGACCACTGTTTAGTATCTTGCAAAATTAAATTCATGGTACCTTACTTAGCTAGCAGAATGTGTACATTTAGAGATTTTAAATATTTCAAAACTAATGACTTTTTGTCAGATCTTTCATTATGTGATTTTCAGCTGATATACGCAACTGATGATATAAATGAAAAAATCGAATTGTTGAACAACTATATTCTTAAAACATTCAATACACACGCTCCGATGCGTACTGTACGTATTAACAAAAAGAAATCACCTTGGTTGACAGACAATATCAAATTTATGATCAAACTTAGGGATATCGTGCACAAAGTCGATACAAAAAAACAAGAAATGAGCAATATTATAAAGATCTTCGGAATCTTGTAAATCGAACAGTTGTATTAGAAAAAAAAGCGTATATAGAGCATTGTCTGAAGAAAAATAAAAAAAAAACATTTGGAAAGATTTATCCGATACGGGTATACATAATAAAAAAGGAGTGAGAACAATCCCCGACAATATTAGCAACGTTACTGAAATAAACGACTTTTTCACCACACTTTCAAATGAAAACTCATTGCTTGACGATGATATACTACATTTCCTATCAAATAATATTCATAATAATATAATTAATTCATTCGATTTCTCAATTACATCTGAAAAAGAAATATATGAATTGTTACTATTAATAAAATCAGATGCCACCGGACCGGAGGGCATAAGCATTAGGATGTTATTATACTGTTGCCCATTGATTCTACCACACATCGTCCATATTTTTGACTTTTGCATCCTGAATAGCGTTTACCCATCATTATGGAAAAAATCATATATTTTACCCCTGGTGAAAAATGCAAACCCTCAAAATTTCAGTGACCTTCGACCGATCAGCATTTTATACGCTCTGTCCAAGGCATTCCAGAGAGTAATCAATAAACAAATTAAGAAATATGTTGAGGACCGCAGTTTATTACCTTGCTGTCAATCTGGATTCCGCAGAGATTTTAGCTGCGCTACTGCACTTTTAAAGGTGACTGATGATCTTCATAAAGCCTCAGATGACAATCATTTATGTATTCTTGTTCTCTTAGATTATTCGAGTAAATCATGAAATGTTATTGAACCTTCTACATTACTTTGGGTTTTCTATCAAGTCTATAAAGCTATTCAAAAACTATCTTTGTCGCAGATCACAATGCGTTACCCTCAATAGTAATAAATCTGAATTCAGAATCATAAAAAATGGTGTGCCTCAAGGATCAATTTTAGGTCCCCTTATATTTACTTTGTACACTTCCAAATTGTTTACGTTATACTTCAATACACACATATGCAGATGATACCCAACTTTATATGAATTTTCCAATAAACGAACTGGAACAGACATGTATAGAAATAAGTCAAGATATACAATCTCTACTTATCCTTTCTAAAAAAGACTGCCTCACTATTAACTTAACAAAGTCCTCTGTAATGCTTTTTGGTCGACCGTTAGCAAGAAAACTCTGCAAAAACAATATCAACATCATAGTTGATGGGGTGAACTTACCTATGAAGGGTAATGTGAAAAATTTGGGCTTGGTGGTGGATAGCTCATTAAGATTATCTGGGCATGTTTCAAACATATTGAAAAAAGGATATAGTAGCCTTAAGTTGATTTACGCCAACAGGAGTATATTGAATGCAAATGTGAAGAAAATGTTATGCGAAACTTTGGTTCTTCCACATACAAACCATGCAGATGTTGTGTACGGACCAAACCTACTGAAGGTAGAAAAACTCAGGATTCAGAAGCTGCAAAATTCATGCGTGAGATTAATTTTAGGAGTAAACGTAAGGCAACATATCGCGCATCACTTAAATAATTTGGGCTGGTTGAATATGGAAATGCGTCGAACTCTTCATGCGTGTGTTCTCTTTCACAAAATCATAGAATCACAACGGCCTATATACCTGTATCACAAAATTACCTTCAGAACAGACGTGCACAACCTCAATTTGCGATTCAAAAGTATGATATCTCCGCCAAGACACAAATCCAGTCGATACAAGGGTTCATTCACATACTACTGTTATTGGCTTTACAACCGGCTCCCGATCTCGTATAAAAAAATGCCTAGTAGAATAATGAAATTGAAATCTGATCTTCTCAATAACAAACTACCACAGCTTCTGAATTGTGTTCTGAAGTGTGTGTGTAATTAAGTCAATATTTCTGTCTATCGCAGTTTTCTATTTTATCAACTTTTCTACATTTTCTATTTTTTTCACCTTTTCTTTATTTTGCTATCGTTTCTCTATTTTGCTGTTTTGTATATTATGCTTTATTGTTATTTTACACAATATCTGAATTTATATTGATATAAGTAATTTTGTTAGAATAATTAAAGGTTGGATGGAAGAACAAGAAGCGAATTAGATTTCTCAGATTTCCAGTTCGTCTATTGAATCCTGCCTATTGATAGGACTGCATATTATATTTTATAGTGTATTATTTTTTATTCCTGTCAATAAAAGCCATTATTATTATTACTATACATTTTCGTGAAGATCTATTTTGAACTCGCGTGATGAAGTTCACGCTCAAAAAAGTCCTACTTTGCGAACTTGAATCATGAATAATTATTATAATTCCCGTCCTGTTTTTCAAAAACTTACCTCAATTCACCTTTTACCATAATACCCACTCTAGAACAAAGTGCATCCGCCTCTTCCATCGAGTGGGTAGTTAAAATAGCCCCTCTTGATCCCTGAAATTGAAAACGCGTTTTCAAAACAAACAAGTTAATATTCTTGCTTACAATCAGAAAGACTACCAAGGAGGTGTTCAGATTATTTTGGGTTTTCCCGCAGAGGAAGAAGCAAATGGGTGACATCATTATGAACTAACAAATAGTCGTCGGGGTATTAGTTAAGAGAGCAACGTTATTACAAACATTCTCCGAGGTTTTGACCAATATTACCAGCACCAATAGATGAGGCAGATAAAACTTCCTTACAATAAAAATTATAAAAAAGTATCACAATAGGTATTCGTTTGATTACTTATATTTCGGATGTCCATCATCTTAATGGTTGAAAGATTTCTATCTGTTTAAAATTTTTTCACAACGTTTCAATTGCTTGAATCCGCAATCGTCTTCTGGTGAATAGTGACAAAATCAGATGCTACGCGACCTTTTATAGGTCTATAATTAAAGTGTAATTACGCGCGGTCTTGCGGCGCGCGTGGTTTCGCGCTTTTTCTCCCTCCAAAACGGTCCATGAGCGGTTTCCATACGTTTTTAATTTCCACGCTTGGTTGACTGAAGGCACCATTGGCTTCTATGTAGGTGGTTTCCATAAATTTCCGTTTGAACCAATGTTCCTCTCTATGAAGAACACTAGCTTCGTCCCAGAGAATTCGGTGGTGTTTTGTCCAGGCGTGGTCAGCAATTCCCGATTTTGATGTTTCCCCTCGTTGAGTCCACTTTTTGTGTTCGGCTATTCTTACTGATAATGGCCTCTTGGTCTCTCCGATATAGGAATCTCCACATTCACATGGGACTTTGTAAATACAGTTTTTACTGGATTCTGTTGTGTTCTCTGGTTTCGTCTTGGTGAGGAAGCTTCGTATGGTACTGCCGGATTGAAAGCAACTCTTGATGTTGTATTTATTTCCGATCCTTCTGATCTTCTCGGAGATACCCCTGATATAGGGAAGAATGAGAACAGGGTTTTGTGGTCTTTCTTCGGTTGTCTTGGTCTTTTCGAGTTGTTTCCGAACTTCTCCTATGAGCTTCTCGGAGTATCCGTTTCGGCGTAGGTCCTTTTTGATGTGGTTAATTTCCGCCTCCAATGACTCCTGGTTGTTGCAAATAGACATTGCTCTCTCCACCAACGTTCTTACGAATCCCCTCTTTGTGGAGTTTGGGTTATTAGAGCCGTAGCTGAGGTACTGTTCTGTGTGTGTCTACTTCCTGTAAACAGAGGTGAGGATTCCAGTGTCTGTTCTTTCAGCTTTCACATCGAGAAACGATAGGGTACTGTTAGTTTCCTTTTCCATTGTGAATTTGATTGAATCCCTCATGTTATTCATTCTGGCGAAGAATTCCCCAAGGTGTTCATCTCCATGGTTCCAAATGATAAAGGTGTCGTCTACGTATCTAAGCCATAGTTTTGGTTTGTATTTTGCCTCTCTTCCCATACTCACCCTGCCTCTGAAAGTCATGTAGGTAACAATTCTTCAGAAGCGGAATCCATTACTAATTAAAAAAAGTGAATCGTCATATAACGAACAAAACTTACGACGGCATACTAGTGCCACTGCAAAAATGAAAATATCTTTTAATTGACACATTTATTCTGTCAATTAACACATTTAACCTGTCAATTGACATAATTAATCTGTCAGTTGCCACATTTAATCTGTAATTGATATATTTAATCTGTCAATTGCCACATTCAATCTGTCAATTCACATATTTAATCATTTAATCTGTTAATTCACACATTTATTCTGTCAATTGGGACATTTAATCTCTCAATAAACACATTTTATCTGTCAATTGACAAGTTCAATCTGTCAATTGCCTCATTCAATCTGTCAATTGACGTATTTAATCTGTCAATTCACATATTCATTCTATCAATTGGGATTTTTAATCTCTCAATTGACACATTTACTCTGTCATTGACACTTTTAATATGAGGTGACTGGAGCATATGCATGTGAGTGGGTAGTTCTTACATGACCAGAGGATCGCCATGAACTAACTCATCCGTAGGTACTTTCTCCTATCAAATCTGATAATATCTTTCCCAGAACAAATCTTTCTATGGAACATCTTGATAATTATAATTGGGTGGGATAGTACTTCTAACCATCCATTCATCATAGTTTTGGCTACTGATATACACTTACTTTCATAAATATCATGTCTAATTACAGGTATTTCAGCATTAGTTCACACAGTATATTCATTGAAAAAAACTTTCCACAATTCAGATAAAATATCAAAGAAAATACCACCAACATTTTTAGCGACTTCTCTTTCGCCATTCGGTTAATATATTTCTATTATACTAGTTACCTTAAAATTATGAAATTGTTTCATTTCATCTAATACATGACCCCTATGAAGAATTAAACTTGATATTTGATATATTTCAGGTTCATAAAAATTTCTTCTAGATGATATTGCAGTGACTTGAAATTTATGTCTTCTGAGTCGATATTTAAAATGATGGTACGTATGAAATGTTCTGTTTGCGCATAGTTTATATCATCCCTACTGTCATCATCAGAGCCCATCGGAACAGATGGTGAATTGATTTTACTCCTTCTTAAAGCGGTTCGTTTCTTTTATCATTTCTCCACTTAGTACACATAGATAGGATGCAACAACGTATGAACTTGAATAGTGCATTGAAAAAATTTTGTCAATTGACAGAATTGATGTGTTAATTGACAGACTAAATGTGTCAATTGAGAGAATAAATGTGGCAATTGACAGATTGAATGTGTCGATTGACAGATTGTATGTGTCGATTGAAAGATTAAATGTAACAATTGACTGATTAAATGTTTCAATTGACAGAATAAATGTGTCAATTGACAGATTATGTTTGACAATTGACACATTAAATGTGTCAACTGAGATATTTTTCAATTTTGCAGTGTCCCTAGTACGCTGGCGAAAAACTTGTGTCTGGGTCTTCCATCTTTTATAATCAATTATACACGATATATGATTTTTTCAACATTATACAAAAATGATATTTCATGTTTCAATAGGAAGGTGAAAGAATGCAAGTTCACCATTGCCCACTTGAAGAAAGTATCATAGGAATTTGGAATTTACCTGAAAACTAGCTAAAATGGTGTCCCACAGAAATCTTTTACTTCGTGGATCCATACCCGTACTAGGTTCGTCCAACAGTACCACCTTGGGGTTCCCCACCATCGCCATAGCGAAGCTCAGTTTCCTCCTAGTACCACCTGAACACTGATGAGTCTGTTTGTCGGCATGCTCTTGTATCTGTAGTCCGCTCAGATATAAACTGACTATCCTTGGAATATCTTGGTAAGACACACCTCTGATGGCTGCGTAGCACTCTATGTGCTCTCTGACCGTAATGTTCTTCCACAAGGCATCATGTTGGGGGCAGTAGCCCAGAAGTTGGAAGGCTGAGTTCATGTTGGAGTTTATGCTTTCCCCGCCTATTTGAACCTTGAAATAATCAGTAGAGAAATGTATATTGAAATATAGAAACAGATCTTCATTCATCTTCATTTGGGGTCAAATATATTAATGTCATTAGTTGAGTTCTAGAAATGATAATTTACCAAAGAGTATCAGTTTCGAAGCTTTGCTAGGGTACTTCGATGCGTCAGAAAATTGTAGGAGTACACCACATAATAATAATGGTGAGTACAAATAAATAATAATTGTATACAATATTAAATTAGCATTTCTATAGAAAAACTAATGATGAAGTGTGATAAATCACTAGCTTGGGACTGAAATAATGTAAAGCACATTGATCATTCGTAAAAATTATAAATCATTTTAGCATTCGAAATCAGAAATGGAGAAAAGATAGCAAAACAATACTAACTTCCACAAAAGTTTTATTTTAGTGCTCAATGCAACTATGAAAATTTGCTCCCTCTTACAAAGTAGACAACATCATTGAAAATGTAAATTACATACAATTCTAGTTATTTTGTGTAGAAAAAATGCGAAAGAGTCGCAAAATAGCGAAAACAAGAAAATATCAACCTTCACGGTTCCACAAATTTGCGACCATTGTTGTAGTATATATTAAAACAAAATTAAACGATAATATGGCAAGTTGTGGATATCAAATTAAAAAGAATATTGTTTAAAATTTTGTTACAGACTATATATGATTGAAGGTTTCAATCATTACGTATCATTTCGGATCTAAACTTTTTGCGGTAGTTTGTAGTCTGATAAAGTCTTTGTCAGACGTTGAAGAGAAAATGTGCCCATTTTTGCCCCTTTTCTAGAAAACATTGAAAAATATGCACGTTTCACCCAAAATTATCCCTTAATTGGCATCGACTGCTATGGTCATTGGCCATGTGTTATGGGTAGGCCTTGTTACTAACTCCATACGCCACCTTAGGAGCAGCACTGTTAATTGGAACGCAACTGTGAATCGTGCAGGATTCACCCCAGTCAAGCCACGAGATTTTAAAAATCCAATCGGTTTAATCAAATTGAAAAATCCCAGCCCAACCAGGGCTCGAACTCCGAACCTTTGGCTCAGAGTCGGACGCTCTAACCACTGTTCCACGCCACGACATTATTAATACTATCATCATTTTCACTACTATTATTATTCGAGAATGAGTTTATGGCATAGCAGACGGGAAAATGAAAATCAGATCTGAATTTAAAAAATTGTGGATCAAACGGGATCCCAACCCGGGATCCTGGAATCCCTGTTGATCCACTTTTTTTAAAATTCATTTCTGATTTTCACTCTCCCTTCTGCTATACCATAAACTCATTTTCGAATTCAATTTAACTACAGATGTAAAACTACTTCATTACTATTATTATTGAAGTTACCCAATTTATTCATATTTACAGTCACCATATTTGACCTCGTATCTTCAATTCGTTCTCAACTCTGATCTCAAATTCATACTGAGAGATCCCAAAAACCTCATATTAACCAGTTTGGATAAAACTACATGTTTCATTCAGATGCCGCCATATTGGATCCACCATTGTGAATTATCCAGTTGTGATGATAAATTCGTATTCAGCGACTCGCACACATTTTTTTGTACTATGGACTAAAAAATTTTGTTTGCAAACTGAAGTGATGATGGAAATAATGCAAAATTTTTCAAGTTGGTCGGTGACGTAGGGAATAGTTTTCTACGAAACAAAATTTTCTACCACAGTACATTTCGGATAAATTGTTTTTTTTTTATTTGACAAAGTTCCCGTAATTTGTGGTGGTGGCAAATTTTCCTTTTTCTAGGAAATCACTCCCTACGTTTCCGACCAACTCAAAAACTTTAGCATTATTTCCATAATCAATTCAGTTTGCAACCAATTTCTTTTAATGTAAAATAAACAAAAAATATGTATTGCCGCCATTGGCGAAGGACGAAAAGTTTCGGGGAGACTTATAACATAACGTTTTTTACTTGTGCCACTCTTTTAGATTTTCTTCGGCCGAGTTATTAACAAAAGGATGAATAAATGATTTATTTATTTTGATTCTTGAACCCGCGGCACACTAAATTGAAAAATTGTTTTGTTCACTTCTATCTTCATCAATTCCGAAATATTGAGTTCTATTCAACAAACAATTTCTGAGAAGATCATTAACTTTGTCGCGAAATCCAATATTTGCTAATTTAATTAATAGTTGTTTATGGTCAACCGTATAGAAAGCTTTGGCTAGGTCCAAAAAAATAGACATAGTTGAATTTTGATTAACAAGATGTTGATGTATACCTATCATTAGTCAGATGACAGATAGCATCCTGGATCAAAACGTTTTTTCCAAATCCGTATTGTTTTTCTGAAATCAGATGATTTTTTTCCAAAAAAGTTTCCATTCTATATTTAGAATTTTCTAAAACGTTTTTAGCGAAACTTGTAATGAGTGAAATAGGCCTGTAATTTGTAGCTTCCAATTCATCACCACATTCATATATCGGTTTGATACTGCCTACTTTGAATGATTTTGGAATTTGGCGGCAATTTTCAAATACATAATTGAAAATTTATATTTTTCAGAAATAGTTTTTTGGTGATTTGAAAACTCTGTTTTTTATGGCACTGAAGAAGTTTTGAGAATCATTTGAATTTGATCAATGTAACAGAACTTTTTGGGTTTGCCACCAACTGTTAGCGTAAAATCAGGTGTTACCTGATGGAAATTCATTGAAATAGTGAGACATTCTCACCAATGAGAAACTAAATGAAAATTAGTAAATTAACAACGGTAATTGAAAAATGGTCCCTTTTTCGAGGTTTTCCAGGATTTTCTCAGTGAAAAATGCACCGATCTGGGCGTATAAAAAACAATTTTATAGGTTTTATCAATATCTAGAAAAGTTCCTTGTCTGTAAACGATTCCTTTGATAATCTTTGAGATATTTTCAAACAACTTTAAATTTTTTTAACTATTTCTTGTTCAAAACATTCCACAAAGCGATTTTGCTGGGGCAAAAATAAGGGTTTTCATTCAAGAACTATATTATAAAAAGTAGTATAGACCTTTTGCTTCTTTTATTTTCTGTGAAAATAGCCTCTCATTTCTATCTACAGCTTGGCCTATTATTAAAGTTTTGTTCTTTCTTAAAAACGCCTCTGAGTAATCTGCGTCATTTTGCTATTTTGAATTTATTTTCGTAAAAATAATTGTTATATGCCCGTAAACTGAACTAAAAAAAGTATGCAAATGCACCCTGCTATAATTCGTTGTTTCAACCTTGGTCTATTCAATGAAATACTGAATATTTCACACCAGAGACAATCAACCTTAACTACACATCTGGAGGATGATTCAAGCTCCTCCATTTGTTCGAAAGAATCGATCAAGCTGTGTAAAGGTCGAGTGTATAATTTTTTGTTAAAATATTTATATTATTCGGAACAGTATTTGGATGAATCTATCACAGAAGTTACAATAGAAAAATGAATACTCACTCGACCCCTAGTGGGAGCTTCTTCGGCGGTGATAATCTTCATCGTCGTAGTTTTTCCCGCTCCATTGTGTCCCAGAAGTCCGAATACTTCACCAGCATCAACTGCTAAAGAAAGTGACTTAACTGCCACTTTGGTAGTTTCAGTGTCCTCTTCAGATTTACAACAACATTCACAAATCTTCAGCCCACTTTTCGTATACTCTTTATGCAAATTCTGAAACGATGAACAGTTCATTCCGAATGTGATAGTACATTAATCTATCAATTTTATTTCCCCAAGAAACATTACATGTTTTTCTTAGTGACAAAAAAAATCTCAAAAATAACATTAATAAATAAGCATACAAAGATGTGATCAATAAATATAAAAAAAATGATGATAATCTGACAATACTATTGCTCAAAATACAATGTGGTGAATATAAACACAATAATAAACATTGAAATATACATAATTTTATCAGTTTTTAACTTATATCGAAACTATTTCAAAGTTCTAGTGGTCAAATTCATTGAATAAATCACCTCAATTTTTTTTTCAATTTGTTTTTGAATTCCTTTAACAAATTATAAGATTTTATGTCATCAGGTATCGAATTGTAATTGACTATTCCATTATGAAAAGCAGATTTTTTTTTCAAAATTTGTTCTAAAATTATTAGCAGCTAACAATTTGGTTTGTCTGGTATTATGAATGTGAATAGTATTCACTTCAGTAATAACTAAATTTGAAGTTTTCACTTTTTTTCTAACTGAGTGGATAAAACAACAAATTTCCAGCTTGTAAAGAGAGTTCAGATCTAGCAAACCATTTGGTTTTTATAAATTAATCGTTGGTTCTAAATAATTCAATTTATAGATACATGTGATCGTTTTATTTTGAAGAAGAAAAAACAATTTGAAAAGCAATTACTTGCAGTACCCCATATAGAAACGAAGTATTGAAAATGTGGATAAATCAGAGCGAACTAGATATTTTTAAGAAATTTCAACGAGATGTAGTTTCTTGTTTTGATAACAATTCCGATCAGTGGTGCTATTTTATTTCTAATTTTATCAATATGTTTATTCCATGATAGTCTTTCATCTATATACAAGCCCAAAAATTAAATTGTTTGCTGATAATTTATAGTTTTATCATTTAAATTATTTGGAAAAGTTGGAATATCCATCACCATTTTTAAAATATCCATGAAAGAAGATTTTTTTAAATTTAGTGCCAATTTATGTTTTTGTAACTAAATTAAAATGTTACTACGAAAGCGTAGAAGGGCCACATAAAATTTAAAAAAAATTATAATTCCGACTTCACGACTCGGAATTATACTAATTCCGACTTTATAATTCGGAATTAGTATAATTCTGACTTCACAACTCGGAATGAGTATAATTCTGACTTCACAACTCGGAATTATACTAATTCCGACTTTACAACTCGGAATTAGTATAATTCCGACTTCACAACTCGGAATTATACTAATTCCTACTTTACAACTCGGAATTAGTATAATTCCGACTTTAGAACTCGGAATTAGTGTAATCATTGCGATTCCATTGAAATTATACTGAAAGTTTAAACATTGATCCCTTATGTCCAAACTCGTCAATTCATGTGCATTTGTGTATATAGTTATTACTCAATATTATTAGAACGTATCTTTTCCGCGCGCCACCTCGGCAGGAGAGTGCGGGAAAGTATAACTTTCCGCACTTGTTAAGTATTTTTAATGGAAAAGAGTATACTTTATTTAGAGAAAATCGTAAGAAAAGTACTAGTTTTATGCTTAGCAACTTTTCTACTTAGCAACACTTTTATTATTGATCATTACATTATTTCATCTTGCTAATCTGACAGATTTTTCTTTTATAAATTGATGCGTTTCCATTAAAAAAAAAAATAAAAAAACATGCTGGATCCACATCAAACCAAAATAACAGAAACAAAACATTATCTCAATATTTTTCAACAATTTAATAACAAATCTGAAACTTTTCCTCAACAAAATGAGTTGTGTTTTTGGATGAAACAAACTTTTCGCGTTCCCGTTTCCATTAAAAAAAGGACAAAAACACGTTTTCAACTTTTAAAGAGAAACATTCTCATCTGGTAAAGGTGAATTCTATTATTTAGTTCAACTAATTCCTCTTTAAGTTTATCAGAATTGAATATTTCAATTTCAGTGAAAGAATTATCAAAGTATTTTGAATTGTTTTGTTCAATTATGCATGTTATATACATTTTGTGATCACTCAAAGGAGTGTTTTTGTTTGAAATTTCAATTTTTTCTTCAGTGTTCGTAATAAAATGATCAATTAAACAAGAACTACCACTTACTTTCCTGTAAGGAAAGGTTTCATTAGCTAGCACTAGATTATTTGATCTACAGATGTCCATCAATTGATTTTTCTCCTTACTTTGGGATAAAATATTGATATTTATGTCGCCAAAGAAGAAAATTTTACAGTTGTTGCATTCGTTAAGACTTTCAAGTGTTTTATCTATGAAATCCATAAATTTTTGCGTATTCATTTTGGGAGGACGATATAAACTACAAATCATAAAATCTGGGTTTTTAAATTTCACAGCAATAAATGTTAGCTGATCTTCTACTCTCATCTTACCTCTACCATCACTACTGGAGGATTAGCGATGTGACAATGCATCAAGTTTTTAACTTTTTGCCTTTCGGCCTTCACATCTTCATCTTCGTTCTCTCCAATATCACTCAATTCGGTAGCGTCTTCAACCAACTCTTCAGTTTTTTTCTAGAAATTAGACTAATTCAGCCTCGAGATTTTTCAACGTTATTTCGAAAATTATTACCTTGGAGCTTTTGAAAATATCCCTCAGTTTGCCGCCACTTTTCTTGATATCGATTACAAGCAGCAAGAAAAACCAAAATGGGATATGTAAAAGGACGCCAGCTAGCATGACCATAATTTCGCTGGTGAAGTAATTTGATAATGTTATTTCGGTGCAGCCCAAATATTGTTGACACATAACTTCGACCCTCTGGACATAATAAATCATGGCGTAAGGCAAATACATCGTATTCATAAGTGAAAACACTACGTGTAGTATGAAAGCCGTTTTTCCACCTGAAACGGAAGCCAATAACATTTTGCCATCGTCATGGACTTGTAAGAGTTATAACCAGTTCCATGGTGGAAACTTAATGTTTAGTTAACTTTTTTTCCTAGAATCCTTCGTTACTAACCGCCGTTTGCACAAGTTTTAGTTAAATTGTACTCTTTTCTCAAATTTTCTTTCCACACCTCACTAATTCTGAAGCGCGGCCACAGTAATCTCATATCGATTTATTCCAAAAAAGAAATGCTGAATGAAAAAACAGAAAATTGCTTTCCCACGCCAATCATGCCGATGTTGTAATATATGGAAAAATAACTGAGAAAGATTGCAACTTCCGACGGGAACATATGTCATATCAACAGAAACGAGTTGGGTTGATGAACATGGATACAAGTCGTATATTACACTCGTCTACTTCATGTCACAAAACTATTTATTCAAAGAAACCCAGTTACTTTTACCCCAAAATAACATTTCGAACAAACATATATATAATTTGAACATAAATAAAAAAGTTATTGGGTATAGCCCTCAAATTGTTGTGCAACCGTAGACACGTGTTTCGAGCTTAAGCTCTCATCAGTACACGTGTCTACGGTTGCACAACAATTTGAGAGCTATACCCAATAACTTTTCTATTTATGTTTTTATATATTGCCCCTCGATAAATCCATACTGATTTATAATTTGAACATGATATTAAAGTCAGCTAACACTTCCACAACATAAGACCTCTCGTTTGACGGTTGTAGACGATGTAGTAACTTGATTACTTACATACGGTGCAATTGTAATCGCAATTCGGTGTGTAACAAAACGTAATCTTGAAATTTATTCATTGTTCTAAACAGAGGACGAAACTCGAAAAACAGTGAACCTACATCCGGAAGCCTTCAAATTCAGCATTTACAATACCGAGAAGGGCATCAAAACCTTCGCCAATGTGGTTGCTATGAAAATCGTTTCAATACCGACTTCAGAGTTACGAAGGAAATTTATAAATTCCAACCAAATATTTTGTATCCAATAATCAGTTTCATTATGAATTCAACGTCATATTTCCATTGAATTGATTCAACCCATAACCGAGTGTTACAGAAAGATCCATGACATAGAATAACTAGAAATAAGATCAATTGTTTAGATGTAAAGAGTTTTTTCACAATGCGACTTTGCATTATGGTTTTTTTTTTTAGTAACGTTGGAATATCTGAGTTATAATATATTTAATGCACAAGCAGATTGTAGAAGAAACCGAAAAGAGATTCATTTCACTATTTGATTTTTAGAACAAACCTCGTATTTGCCAGGCCTAAACAGAAATTGGGAACACGAGACCCAGGCTAACTGGAGGATAGATTTTTTTTATCCTAGTTTTATGCTAGTAACGTGACCTTTTCTGGTAAATGACTTGTTTCAAAATGTCAGTTTAATGCGTCAGTAAGAATAATACCTTTTTGAATATTTTAATAACGTAAATATCCTGAAATTTCATTCATTACATCGATTGTAATTGGGTTTGGTTTGATAACTTAAAACTTATTAGTTATTCCGGCGTTCTATTTTTTTCTTTCGGCGTAATAAATGTTTATGGCCGATTTCTTTGTTTTATTCAGTTAAATTTGATCTTCCACATGGGCCATCGGCCCAGATATTAATGAATAACAATTTGAGAAGTATTTGAATAGATTGAAATCCAGAAAAGTGTTGAAGGTAATAATATATAAAGTAATAGCGTTTTATTATAGGTGGTGTTGTGACCCGAAAGAAAAGCTACCCGCTGAACTCCAGATCACTAGGTTCTTCAAAAGAGTATACAATTTAACTGTATAGACTTTAATTATATAAAATACTCAGGTGAAACAGATACAGATACAAGTTTCAAAACTTGTCGAAAGTGACGACGGAAGAATTCAATCTCTGACTTTTCATGTATTGTCAAAAATAATCAAAATTATAGTCGAAGAGCAAACTTGTATAAACGTGAACGAAATAGTATATAGTATGTTTCCGACAGGTGGTGCTTTGTCCAGGCGTGATCATCAATTCCCGATTTTCATGTTTCCCCTCGTTGAGTCCACTTTTTGTGTTCTGCTATTCCTACTGATAATGGCCTCTTGGTTTCTCCCTTACAGGAATCTCCACATTCACAGGAATCTCCACATTCACATGGGAATTTGTTTCTGTTTTCTGGTTTCGTAAGGTGGGTACTTCCGGATTGGAAGCAGCTCTTGATATTGTATTTGTTCTCGATCCTTCTGATCTTCTCGTAGATACCCCTATTGTAGATAAGGATGAGAACGGGGTTTTGTGGTCGTTCTTCGAACGTCTTGGTCCTTTCGAATTGTTTCTGAACTTCTTCTATGAGTTTCTTGGAGTATCCATTCCTGCGTATGTCCTTTTTGATGTAGTTTATTTCCGCCGTCAGTGACTTCTGGTTGTTGCAAATACATATTGCTCTCTGTACCAACGTTCTTACAATTCCCCTCCTTGTGGAATTTGCGTGATTGGAGCCGTAGTTGAGATACTGTCCTGTGTGTGTCTTCTTTCTGTAAACAGAGGTAAGGATACCAGTGTCTGTTCTTTCTGCTTTCACATCGAGAAACGACAAGGTGTTGTCAGTTTTCTTTTCCATTATGAACTTGATTGAATCCCTCCTATTATTTATTCTTGCGAAGAAGTCCTCAAGATGTTTATCTCCGTAGTTCCATTCCATATGATGAAGGTGTCGTCCACGTATCTAAGCCATAGTTTTGGTTTGTATTCTGCCTCTCCGATAGCCAATTCCTCGAACCCCTCCATTTATATGTTGACGATTACTGGGGAAAAGGAAGATCCCATCGGCAGTCCATAAGACCTCTCATTTTCGTTACTTCTTCTTATAGAATATCACCTGGCTGTACAATAGGTGACGGATTTGAATCTCATCGATTTCAAAACTACCTTGAAAAATTATTCATGAATGAATAAAATTCTCATTTTACTATCCTGTTTCAAGAGATAATTCAGTAACACCCAAATTTGGTTCTCAGCTGTGCACATAAAAATTGAAACCAATTAGAATAACATTTGAAACAACAAAGTAATATAAATTGTGTACTCAAAAGTTTTCAAATTCTTAACAATAATATTATTTTTATTTCGGATTTGAAAATTTTTCATGTCAGATAATGGTTGACGATCGGGTTTGATGTCGTCCAGTAAAACTGCATTTTTATCGAAACTCGTTTTTCCGATAGACACGGGTACTTTTAATCAGAAAAATGTCAAAAAAATATTATTTTGTTGGAAAATATTGAAAAATATCCGTCATATCAAAGTTTTGAGGTGTGGACCATCGGGTGCAGTCCGTTCCTGGCTTTGTAGTCAAACGCCTGACTACTACATCAAAGCCATAGAAATATATATTATTTACTTAATCTAGAATGCTAATCCCCATGTCAAAAGTGTTGTAAAAAGTTCTGGCTAGTCCGCAATGCGCATGCGCGTCATTAGTGATTTTTGTAACAGGCCAGGTCTAAGTAATATAGTATGGTACTTTTGAAGATTAACAAACGTTAATTCTGAATCTCGGAGAATAAGGTTGGAAACCTCAATGTACTTTTACCTGTTATTTGTATTTGGCCGATTTGAATACATATTTTCACATATTTATGATCCCAAATATTCAGCTCAGGCCATCAGAAAGGATAGGACGGTTATTATTATTTTTTAGCGCTCTGAAGCGACTGATTTTTGGTATCACATTCACTTTTCAGCTGTAGTTAACTAACTAAAACCTACGGAACGTCCCCAAATCGTCGGTACGAATTTCAAGGAAGCACAGGATTGGAAAATAAATTGAAAATACAAAAAACTATGAAAATTTATTTCAGCTAATATCATGAATAATTTCAACTCAAATTGGATTTATAAAATTGGATGCTTGGAAGCTCGAGGTTTTTTTTCTAGAACGTTTCATGTCAAAATATGCAACAGCATTTAATTTAAATCATTTGAAGAAATTACCATGTCTACGAATATTTCTGGTAATGGAGATGCATGAAAAAGTGAGGCCAGAAGCATTTTCCTTACCATCAAAGAAAATCACTTCCATATTGACATTAATTGTCTGATGTGATTCTGTGTATGTTTAGTACTTTTTGTAGGAATCTAGAACTCATAATATAAGCGGTGTGGTAGAAAGTTATATCACTCGCCATGCATGCTTACGCAGACACAGTATTGGTACTGCACTAGGTTTCAAATTATTCTATTGTCGTCTCACATGAATCTTCATGAGGAAAATGTGCCACAAATTAAAATTTTCTCACTCAAATCTTCTGCTGGGGTGTCTTCTCAGAAACATTAACTAAAAATAGTGCATTTTTTGTCAAGCTAAAATAATATTTAAGCTATTTTGAGCAAAACATATAGGTACATAAAAAATTTCATTATATTCCAAAAATGATTTATTTCAGGTATTTTTCCTTTTTAGAAATTGTCTTTAAAGGAACAAGATTAATGCAAATTCACCAACGACACCAAACACCACAGAAAACGACAAGAAAATCTGAAATTCTAAAAACCGTCTCTGATCTCTGACAAGAGTGACAGATCTTAGTGACAAGTCTTCCCGTTGATGAAAAAGCACTGTTGCACGGTCATTATAATTACAGTAGTATAGGGTACATTAAAGTTTTAAATAAGTTTCTTTCGCGCCTAAAATTCGGAGTAATCTATCTCTAAAAGGTTCTTTTCGGTTTTAAAAAGTCCTAAATTCGCTGTCAAATTTCTCTCTTTCAAATGACATGTGTTTTATTGCCTCATAATAAAAAATTCTGAATTGGAACACCAAATTATTTTCCAACTTGGCAACGATCTACCCAACCTACACTGATGACGAGCATGCGCACAATAGTAAACGGGTCGCATACGCGGCATGCTTTTCGCCGTGAAAATTGGCGGGATTAGCATTCTAGAGTAGGTATATAATATATATTTCTATGATCAAAGCTCATAGAAGAAATTCATTTATTCAGTCAATCACCAAACTTTTATTGATTATCAATATTCAGATGAAAATTTAACAAAGAAAAGCATTTTTCATTTTGTAACTTCGAGGGCCCGTAACGAAGGACTTAGTAAAAAATGGTATATGATGAACTGCTGGTAATTTGACCCCATTTATTCGTTCCCAGAAGGAATATCCTGTATCATGTCCAAAAATGAGTGTCGATGTCATAGAAATAATAATAAACAATAGAACGCCAATGCAAGGGAGCTGAAATGACACCCTACGTAGAAATCACCTACTGAGTTTGCGCCACAGACAGTGGAATCAGGCCGGCTTCAGAAGAATGATGGTGGTGAAAATTTTTAGAAAATTACCGAAAAGTTACAAATGAGTACTGAAGATCATATGTATTGTAATTTACACTGAACCTCCAAGAATTTACTTTTACAAGTAAAAATTTTGATAGATATATGTGTTAGGAACTGCTTTCAAAGTATCATGAGATTTTAACAATATAAATGAAATAAAATGTTAAAAAGAGAAGCATTCTCAATAATGATTGCTCAGATATAAAACTGGAAAAAAGTTAAAAGTAAAAATTAGGCTTTTTTCTACATCAATTTTCATAATTGGAATAATCCAAAATAGAGCAATTTGTCATTTATTTACTATTATACAGGGTGTTTCATAATGAATGCGCAGGATGTGATAGCTCGTCCAAAAATATGAAAAAAACTTACCCTCTAAAATGCACCATTTTCGAGATACAAGGTGTTGAAATTTAAAAAATAATAATCGTTTTTTGCGAATATCTCTGGAACCGTTTATCGCACAGGGAACAGATTCCGTAGGCATTTTCTACTCATAATAAGCTATGTTTTGTGCAGATTTTTTATTTTTTAAAATTCATAATTGGTGAATATTTTGAAGGGGTTGTGGGTGTTTTTTTCTCCAACTTCTACGCCACTGATAAAATTATAATTTTGAGCAGCCAACATAAACCGCCAATGTTTTCTACACAAAAAAGGTACTCTTGGTCATAAGCTCTAAAGTTGACCGTTTTCAAGAAAAATCAACTTTCATGTTGAAAAACATGGTAATTTTTTTTAAATAATTTTTTTCCTAATTACACAAAATTTATTTAACCGTTAGAACAAGTAACAAAACCAAACGTTGACTTCTTAATTGCAAAATAAATAAAAAAACAATAACAATCATACTCAGTTGAATTGTTGGAAATGTCCGCCGTTAGCTTCAATGCACGCAGCAATTTTTCGAGGAAAAAACATTATTTAAACAACATGAAAGTTGATTTTTCTTGAAAACGGTTAACTTTAGAGCTTATGACCAAGAGTACCTTTTTTGTGTAAAAAATATTGGCGGTTCAAGTAGGCATACTTTTTCCAGTAACGTAGAAGTTGGAGAAAAAACACCCACTACCCCTTAAAAATTTTCAGCAATTATGAATTTGAAATAATAAAAAATCAGCACAAAACATAGACTATTATGAGTAGAAAATGCCTACGAAATCTGTTTTCTGTGCGATAAACGGTTCCAGAGACATTCGCAAAAAACGATTATTTTTTAAAATTTCGACACCCTGTATCTCGAAAATGGTGCATTTTAGAGGGTAAGTTAAGTCCTGCGCATTTATTATGAAACACCCTGTATATGTCTAAAAGAAGATGTACCACAGTAGGTTACAATACGTTTGATTTGATCTATGTCTATGAAAACCGAAAATATTTAACTTTTTTTATCATTTGGTGTTTATAGTGGCATCGACAACTCTTGTCATTAGCCACTATGTTTTCTGGATAGGCGGTGTTACTAACTAAATAGGAGCAGCACTTTTAATTGGAACGCAACAGTGAATCATCCATCAGAACTCACCCCAGTTGAGCCACGAGATTTTAATAATTCAATCGGTTAAATTAAATTTTTAAAATCCCTGCGTCAACTTGGGATCGAACTCCCATCTAATTTTTATTATATTATTACAAGCTTTTATGGAACTTGCAATTTGTATTAGTTTGTAGTCAAATCAGGACTTTGTATCAGTTGTTTCATATGCAACTTTGATGAAAATACAATAATGTATTGTTATTGAATTGTTAAAATTGTTATTTCCGTCAATCGATTGCATACCTACGCGCAACCCCCGGAAGTCTTCGAGAGACTTGTGTGAGCTAAGGAAGACGCAGCCCTTACCTTTTAACGTGTGATGCCATGCACATGTATTACTATAGACGTTGGAACCCCTCCTTGAAAAAAGTTGAAATATTCCGCAAAAATCAAAATATTTGTTTACCTTTTCAATATGAATACCTTCCAAGAGAGGTTATGTTGAACGATGGAAAATAGCGATTTAACACTTTCGCTGCTGATCTGGATGACAGATATCATACCAGGAGCTGACGAACTTTTTTTCCAAAAAGTAATTTTATATAATTAAACCCTGTCAACACCAAAGTTGTTTGAGAGGGGTGGAATATCCTTTGGGGGTGGTGTCACGGATTCGTGTCGTCAGTACCTAGCAAAATATTTGATACCCCAGTGCTGACCGACACGAATCCGTGACTCACCCGTTCTATCAAATAATGTACAAAATACAAAAACAAAAATGTGTTCGAGAGCAAATTTTCATAGAAGAGTAATTTATTCTTTGAAATAACACAAATGAAAGTCTTTTCAGTTTTCAAATAACAAAAAATAAAAAATGTATAATAAAAGCAAAATAATTCTAGTATTTGGTATACCTAATGATTGATATTTTCCCGGTTTTTTCGATGCTTTTCCGGGCGTCCACGAAAAACTCAATGATGAAAATAACTGTCCAAGATAACCTGATGATTTACTTATAAACCACTAAGTCCCCCTGCATAACAAGGAGGAGGCAGGGATAAACAACATCAAAGAGACTTAGACCTACAGCATCTAATAGCCTACCAACACCGTAGGATTCGCCCTAGGGCGGATGTGTGCCGGTTTTGCCCGCCCTCTGGTATCCCACCAAGGACAGGAAGAAACCCAACACCTCAAAAATGCAATGCTACCCCATCCCAACCCCTCTGTGGCAAGTGATGGTTTTACCATTGTCATTTTATATATTTAGGTGTTGTAATGTTCTATATTATTTTATATTGTAAATTTAATGTTAATAAACTCTTTTTGATTTTGATTTTTTGATTGATATTTTTCAGTTATATGCATGATATTTTCTAAAACATTCCCCAGCGCAAAGTCCAGGTGCCTCCTCGCATGACAAACAATGAAATACCGTTGCCTTTCGCTGCTTCTGCTCAGAACACACTCGGCAACGTTTTCTTTTAGTTTCGCCTTTATCATTCTTCTCCAAAATTTTGGATGTGACATGTGTGGTAATGATCGTCTTGGGGTTGGATTAGGGTTGATCTGAAACAGGTTCTCCAGTACTTCTGAAATGTCATATTCTTATCACTCAATTCACTTAGAGCAGCTCTCAATTCTTCTTCAGACAAATTAAAAGCATTTTTGTATTGTTGTCGTGCTCGTTTTGATCGTGAAGGTCCAGCTTCTGCATCCGACATTATGCAATTTTTACGTGAGAAAAATACACAAGAACACTGACTACTTGCGCAATAAGCGATAAAATGCGATAACATGCACTGAAAACAGATACGCACGTTGACAATGCAGCAGAACGTTGAATATGGAAACCCCCCTAAATCCCGTCATGGCAGCAGCGCGCAACCGCGAACGATGCATATTCTTGAATATTACTATGCTTTACCTACATGCTGAAACGATATCAAACAGTTCGGCGCGAAGCTGAGAGATTTATCAACAATGCAAGCGCCGGATACTAGTGACACGAATCCGGGTCGGCAGCACTGGGCTAGAAATGCTTGCGTCACGTATCCGTGATATCACCATTGAATGTGTTAAGGTTGTCGTTCAGTCGCAGATGATTCCACATCTGATTTTATGAACATCCTGTTCATATTTTCAATTAAATCATAGAAAGATGCATAATTCAATTTCAAAAAATGTAACCCCCTGCCTCCCTGAAAGCTAGAAGAGAGCGCCAAAGACGTGGAAAATTGCTGCAAAAACTCTCGAAAATAAAATCAGTCCCGTAGAAATAGTGTAGCTTACACACGTTTCTCGAGGACTTCTAAGGGTTGTGCGTAGGGGTGCAACCGGTTGACGGAACTAACAAAAGAAAACAATTGTGTAGCAGTCTTGCCAAACTTATTGAAGGTTTTTCCCGGTTTCCTGTCCTGTCTCTAGATCTGCTACATAGAAAACCAAAGTGAGCTTTATTTCCTATGTAAAAAATAACGGTAGCAATATCGGGAAGTTTTGCGCATGTACAATTGGTAGGTGTTCACTCACAATAAAGGGTCATGATTTGGAAAATACGCATTGTCAATGTCGATGTTCTCAACATTTTCAGATTGTTTTCGATTGATGTTCGAGAAAAAATTAAAACAGAACATTTTAGTTTTCATAATTTTAGCTTGACACATCTTCAAACTTGAGTTCTCACTTAGGCAAACTACAATGTTCTGCTTCTTCAATAAATTAACTGGTTTTCATCATGGAACTAGATGTATTAGTTTAGTAGTGTAGAATATATTTTTTTTTTGCTTACTGAGGAACATCACCAGAAGAAACGGTATACATCCAATGAAAGTGGCGATATTCGGCAATATCGATTGGGCAGAATCCGTTTTATCGAAAATATAACTAACGCAGGTACTGAAAAGTATCGAAGAAGGGCAGTATAAGAATATTAGTACTCCCAATGTGGTGAGTGCTGGCCACGAGTTGAGAGATCGGGTGTCGAAAACCAGTATTATCACCAGGAGCACCGCACATATAAAGACCATTATTGCTGCCAATACTAGAAAATACGTTACGAAGTACATAGTAAATGATAGTCCATTCACTCGCAGTTGATTTTTAGCTTTTATCTGAAATAAAAAAAACGTTAAAACATGCGAATTTTAAGGAAACGTATGAAATTTTGAATGAAATATGAAATATGAAATATTGAGAACCAGAAATGATTCCTACTAAAGGGACATATTTATCTACTTTACTCACTTCTCTGTCATAAACCATATCGACGGCCAAACTAACTGGTACCAAGGCAAAAATCATTCCCATTGTGAATGCAGCAGTATATGCACCAAGATTGAATTCTGGTTGAGAAGTTTGTTGAAAAGGTTGAGATCTCACTTCAATAGGCAACCATTCTCCTCTCTCAACCTGATCTGGGTTCAGAATTCTGAAAATGATGTCAAGAACTATTAGAATCAGAAGACAGTGTAATTTATATGACATTCAAAATAATTCTGAAAAAACACAATCACTAAAGACCCAAAAGAAGAAATAATACAAAGAAATGTTTCTGTTATCCACGACTGAAGATAAATGGAAAACAAATTATATCATACATAACAGTCCTAAGAATAGCAAATCAATACAATCCATACAAATCAATGATAAAAAAATTTAAAATAAGAAATGATATCTTCAAGCAAACTTGACAGAGTAGGTATCTACGAATAGGTATTGATGGAAATTTGAAGTGGGACAAACATATTGAAGTGATTATGGAAAAAATGTCTTCCTCTATTGGAGGAGCCCTGAGAATATGTCCCAAACTCAATACAGAAACTGCAGATATGATTCTGCATTCTCATATAAAGAGTAAAATAACCTATCTTATGAATATTTGGGAAACATGTATTGAAAATAATTTCAAAAATTTTTATATATTTATATAAGGAGACTTGAAAGTCCGTATGATACACCAATAAGTCGACTCGATATAATTAATTGTAGAAAAAAATCCTTCGAAGGTATATTATAAAAACTTAAAAATGTCTTTTAATATTGTGAATTGAACATTTAAATCAAACTCCACAATAACTGGGAATTCTAGTAAAAAATTCAGCTCAATGAGAAATAATAATTGGATAACAGATAATTGTATAAACTGAATGAAAATTCGGGATAATTATCATAAAAGATTGAAGAAAGATAACAATAATAGTGAATTGAAAGATACGTATAAAACATTAAAAGAATACATACTTGTAAATATTCAAAGGAAAATGAGTTGAAAAAAACAATTTGAAAAAAAAGAGACAAACAAATAAAAAATGGGGCGTGATTAATAATAACATTGTAAATAATAAAAAAAAAAAACAAATAATAATCAACCAAATTATGAGTAAGGCAGATGAACTACTGAATAATACAAATAATATATGAAATGAACTAACTCATTAACTTCTTCACAGAAATTGGTTTAACATGTCAAAACTGTATTGAAATTTTTTCACCAAATCGTACCTTAGGTATCAATAATTGTGTTCAAAATGGTATTTTTCCAAACTATTTGGAGAGAACAATTTTGAAACCTATTTATAAAGGAGGAGATAGAAAAAACTCTTCAAATTATCGCCCAATTGCACTTTTGAATGTTTTTGCTATTTTTTTCTAAGTTTTGAGAATCCAATTGGTTGATCTCATTACTGCTGATATTCCAATACCCAAGAAGCAGTGACTGACTTTTTGAGTAGTATTCATGAAACTTTAGATGAAGCAGTTGTGGTATTGCAATATTCATTGATCTAAAAAAAGCTTTTGGTACTGTCAATCATACAATTCCATTAGAAATCTTAAAAATCTGGGTATAAGGGGACATGCATTGAATATAATTCAAAATTATTTTCAAAATCGTATACATTATGCTCTTGTTGACCAAATTGAAAGTTACTAAAAACTGTAAATATTTGGAGTGCCGCAGAGTTGCGTTTTGGTACAAATTCATTATTTGATTTATGTGAATAGCAATATGAAAATCCACCTTATTGACAAGCAATTTTCTTTTGTAGATGATACTGTTATCTATAATAATACTGTTATATATCACACTTCTGAAAATGTCCAAACCTAGAAAATAAATTTGGAAAAAGATATTTAAAAAAAATTAAGTATGGTTGAATGAACTCAATTTTACTATCAATTCAGAGAAAACTTCCTATATGATAGTTGAACGAAAGAATGTGGAAAATTTCGAATTGATCATTATGATGACACGAAAAAACATCGTTCAAAATACGCTTTATAATTCACAACGCATATAATAATGAACCCAGAAAATATTTCTGAGTCAAATTTCATCCATTTTCATTCGTTTCTGAAAATCAGCAAATTTCAAAGCTACTAATATTGGCGTACCCTCCCGTGCCCCATCAGCCAAAGGGCGTATTCTAATAGAGTTGATTGTGTCGGTACACGGCAATGAAATTGGTTGCACGGAATTCTCGGGAGAGTACGTCACAACAATTTGCAATGGAGCGAGAAAGAAGCCAATTGAATTTTGTCGACTTTACATAAATTACAAAAATTAACAAAAAAAAGAAGAAAATAGCCAACAGAGTTTTCACAAGCTGCAGAATCTATTGAAAATATTTTTAGAATTTCGTGATCTGGCCTATTAAAAACACTAGTACTGAAAAGTTAAACTTTGAGAGAAAATTTTTAAAAAATGTTTCCTTTGCTAGGAGCTACCAGATGAATTCAATTTCTGGAAAATATTGTTGAAATATAACGTACATATTATCTCTCGAATCAGATATGATATGATCATGCAGTCAAATAAAATAAATAATTTATAGAGTGATGAATATAGCAATGAAAGTAATATTTGGAAAACCTTGGGACAGACATTGAACCAACTTATCAAACCATAGTTAAATTATAATTATAATTTAAATCATAAAAGCGCCGATTTTCTCAATCACTCTGGCTGCAGGTCATGAGTTCAAATCCTGTAGCAACTGCTGAAATTTTTCTGGTGGCCCGAGAAAGTGGTACGGTAAGAAACAATTGGCCTCTAGACCTACTTGTCATCATACCACACAGGAAGTAGAGTGATTAGTGGGTATATCTGGGATTCAATTCGGACTAAGGGGCCTCCAACATCACCTTATGCCTATGGGATGTGTGAAACAGGCCGGATAAGGGGCCCATAAAGGGTTTCAAACTCCTCATCCAAAAAAAAACTTGAATTTGGAAAAGCTAAATTTGCATTCAAGTTAACTAAGAATATTAAAAAGGTAATACACCAATTCAAAAAAATTCTAAATTACGTAGACACAATAAATACACGGATTTTAAACCACTTTCACTTGGACAACATTCATTCCAAAAAACGAAATTCAAATCCAATTTTCAGCTCCATAGAAACATTTAATAAATTACCAGAACATTTAAAAAATTCAAAAACTATAATTTCATATTCCAAAAATTTTAAAGAAATTTTACCATAAAAATAAAACAAAACTTTATGAATTATTTGTATTATTTGCTAGTTTACTAGAATGTGTTTACTGTATTTGATCCTTAATGTACATTCAAACTTCCCTGTGCCAGAACTTGTTCTAACTGACGAAAGTTATTCCTACAATTGAAAACAAAAATCAACTCACCTGGAGAGTGCATTACTTATGAGATTTAAAACAATGGGTAAACTGTGATGTTGCGTATCGTTATAAAGAACCGTGATGCTATAGTCCAAATTCCCAAAGCGGTTCACCTTAAACGTCGCCAGATGCGGATAGGTATAAAGAAGCGAAGAAAAGTTTCCATCGTAGTCATCCAACGAAGTCACTCCAAGATCCACCATTTGCTCCAAGAAGTTATCCAAATTGGATTCCGACGCGTTATGAACAGAAATAGGTGTCCGACTGTACGTGCTCATGTTGAGAGCCAGCGAATGCATCTTCAGCGGACCACTCTGTATGCTGTTGAAATAGAGACCTAGTGTAGCCAATCCCAGTGGCAGTAAAATCATAAAATACAGCTTCTGTATGTCACGTATCAAGCGCAGCGCTCTGAGTCTCAAGAGCGCTATGAGAGTTTGAAAACAATTCGGGTGACATTCGTGTTTTTCAAGGCCGATGCCGGTAATTGGTGATTTTGTTTCACTGATTATTTCCAAACCGCCTATTTGCGTCGTATCACCCGCACCTGAAATTTGAAAAATTGGCAAGGTCATACACATACATGGTGATTCCTAAGTTGATACTTTTTTCTAACTTTCTATAGAACTCGTTAAAATAAACAGCTTTTTCAAACAAGAAATGGACCAGTTGCATAGCCACCAAGGTCACCAGACCTAAATCCGTGTAACTTTTTTTGTGGCGGTTCATGAAAAAATCAGTTTGTGACAACTCTGAACAACTCATTTACGTTAGACAGGACCGTATTGGACACGTTTTAATATAATAATATAACTGTTTGATTTTTCATGTATAAACATTTAAGTAATGTTTTTCGGAATTGAATCAATAAAATAAATGAATGTTTCTGGAGAAAGTTATTTGAAAGATTTGTTTATTTTAACAAGAGTAGGGATAAAATTAGTCTTTTGCCCTACAAAATGTGGTATAGTAACAATTTTGGAATATGTCATTCAGGTTAGTACTCTGATGAAAAATCCAAATTTGTGACCTTGAGGAGTGTTCGCTCGGGCCGCCATCTTGGATGAAAGGTGCTAAAATCTATTTTTTTCAATATTTTTCAATGGTTGAACCTGCGACGAAAAATGTTGTATACATACTTAATTACTTTATTATTCCCAAGAAACATAGGCTGCTTATGATAGGGAGATATTTAAAATTAAAAATAGTGAATAAATATGAACAAATTAAAAAAAGTAATAATATAGTAAACTGTCAAATCGGATTAATTTTTTTTAAATATTGTTTCAATTTATACCTGAATTTTAAGGAATATTTCATGTTTTTCAATGTGCTTGGCATTATACCCAATTTCAGTCCTTATTCTATCAGTCTACAGGTCATGAATGTTTCTTGTTCCATGATTATGAATTGGAATGTTGTCATGAAGGTTTCAACTTGTATCATTTTTGATTCTGCTAAGATGAATAAATGAACATACTCCCAATTTATAAAGTGAATCCGAATTTGATAAATTTCTTGGTCTATATAAATTTTAAGTAGGTCCTAGATGGTTTCAATACAGAAGCTTCAGCAGATCCCCATATATAAACTAAATACTGCAATCTGGAATATACGAAACTGAAATAAATGTCCATCAAAATTTTTCTATCTAAGTACCCTCTAATTTAGCAAAGAATGCCAATTATGGGTGATATTTTTTTAAAGGATCATTTCTATGTGTTCTTGCCAACTGAGGATTTCATCAATATACCTAAAGAACCAGAAATGTTATACAATTTCTGTATATTATATGATTATTTCCAAATTCTATAGGTGGAAAGGTTTTTCTCATCATTTTTGTCGATATGAATATGTATGAGGAATTAGAAAAATTCAGTGTTAATTTATGACTTTGTAACCATGAGAGTGTTTTAGAAATATCACACTCTATATAACTTTCGATGAATTTTGATCTGGTCCAGAATAAATGATTGTTGTATCATCTGCAAATAATTTGAGGGCACCGTTCAATTTCAAAAAAGAAATGGAATTGATATAAATCAGGAATAGCACAGGTCCTAACACATATCCCTGTGGTACACCATAATTCACATTTTTATGCTGACTTTAATGTGTGCATTGGAGAAATGCACACATATTGTTTTCTATTGGTCAAAAAGTTATCGAACCAATTAAAAAGTAAAAACGCACCCTCTGACACCAATTTTGTCCAATTTTCTCAATAAACTCCCATGGTCAACAGTGTCAACAACTTTAAACAAATCAAGAGACAATATGGCACATTTTTGACCACCATCAATTTTTTATTGTACAACTGATATTACTTGTGCCGCTCTTTCTGTATCTCTGGATCACTCAATGTTTGTTCAATATTTTTTTGTAAGTCTCATAAGTATCAAATTGGTGTTTTTTTGGTAAATTGCGAAAGAACAAATAACATAATATCATTTTTACTGGTTTTCCACACCAAAATTAGATTATATGGCGAAATATATTCCAATGCGAATAAAGGATCTGCAACAGTTTGACTAAATATATTCCAAGGCGAGTAAATGATTGCAACAGTTACGAAACGAATCTGATGTAATTTAACGCGAAAATCCCAAGGTCCAACAAGCTCATTTTTGGACCTAAAAAGGCTACCTTGCGGTACACCAAGATTCGAAATCCGATTTTGGGGCGCCCTTTATAGCGTTTTATGCCTACAACTCATTAGTCATCCGTTATCTACTTGTATATCTCACTGAATCATGTTACTGAATCACTCGAGTCATTGGATGATTCAGTGACTGTGTGATTCACTCGCTAGGGTCAGTGACTGAATCACTCGATTCATTGAATGATTCACTCACTCGAGTGATTCAGTCACATAATTCAGTCACTGAGTGATTCAGTCTCTTGAGTCACTGACTGAATCACTCAGGAACTGATTCACTCGAGTGAATGAATCATTCAATGACTCGAGTGATTCAGTCAGTGTCTCAAGAGAGTGAATTACTGAATCACTCGACTGAGTGAATCATTCAATGTCTCGAGTGATTCAGTCAGCGACTCAAGAGAGTGAATCACTCAGTGACGGAATTATGTGACTGAATCACTCGAGTGAGTGAATCATTCAATGACTCGAGTGATTTAGTCAGTGACTCAATAGAGTGAATTACTGAATCACTCGACTGAGTGAATCATTCAATTACTCGAGTGATTCAGTCAGTGACTCAAAAGAGTGAAATACTGAATCACTCGAATGAGTGAATCATTAAATGACTCGAGTGATTCAGTCAGTGACTCAAGAGAGTGAATCATTCAGTGACTGAAGACTGTGTGATTCACTCGCTAGGGTCAGTGACTGAATCACTCGATTCATTGAATGATTCACTACCTCGAGTGATTCAGTCACATAATACAGTCACTGAGTGATTCAGTATCTTGAGTCACTGACTGAATCACTCAGTGACTGATTCACTCGACTGAGTGAATCATTCAATGTCTCGAGTGATTCAGTCAGGGACTCAAGAGAGTGAATCACATAGGGACTGACTTATGTGACTGAATCACTCGAGTGAGTGAATCATTCAATGACTCGAGTGATTCAGTCAGTGACTCAAGAGAGTGAATTACTGAATCACTCGAATGAGTGAATCATTCAATGGCTCGAGTGATTCAGTCAGTGACTCAAGAGAGTGAATCACTCAGTGACTGAATTATGTGACTGAATCACTCGAGTGAGTGAATCATTCAATGTCTCGAGTGATTCAGTCAGTGACTCAAGACAGTGAATTACTGAATCACTCGACTGAGTGAATCATTCAATGACTCGAGTGATTAAGTCAGTGACTCAAGAGAGTGAATCACTCAGTGATTGAATTATGTGACTGACGAAAACTATAACGAAGACATCAACATCAACCAACCCGGACTGTCAAAAATGGGAAAAAATAATTATACTCAAAATACAGACAATGAGTTCAAAGAAAAATGAGAAAGTTCTTAAAAAATTCTGAAGTTATCATAATTATGTGAGGAATAACTAGAAATAATAAAAATAAATCCGGAAAATCATGTTAGACTTACAAAAAAACTGTTGAAACACAAATTGAGTGAAATCATATTCTCTTTAAGTTTGCATAAAACGTTCTTTGTCAAATTTTAGCACCTTTCCTCCAATTTGGCGGCCCGAGCGACTGCTTCTCAAGATTACAAATGTGAACGACTTATTTCACAATTGTTACTACACCACCTGTTGTATGGCAAAAATCCTCACTGACTGGATTGATAACGAAATCCCTTTGATTAGGGTACCTTTGCTTTCTGGATTCAGCATGTTATTGGTTTCATTTTGTAGGGACTGGTAACTAGTGCTTTTACTCTGTAAACTCAGGCTCCTACTGAGAGCTCTGTTTCTCACAATTTTCTTCGACAAATTGTCCACTGTGCATTCCGTTTCTTCGTCTCTTTCTAGGTGAAGGAAAACTTCTTCCAACGTTGTCATTGATACTCCGTAACTGGATATACCTGCGAGTTAAATTATCCTGATGAAAAAGTTCTCATGATTGACCAAAAGTGATTGGCAATGTTTCTAAGAATTTTTTGTGATGCCGTTAATATTATAAAATGTTAGTACAAAAAAATATGCAACCATCATAAACAATTTGCTTTAGAGAACAACTCTCGTTATACAACCTAACTTCGAAGCATTATAATAACACCAGATCAGGTGCACTGTTGCTTTATTTATTAATTTTTGTAAACATATAGCATGGCAACACACGTTAAGAGGTCAGGGCTAAAGACTAAAAACCAGAAAAATTGTCACAGTATAACGTATGACACATCCAAAATCACCCCTTTTTTTCTATTAATGAATTCATGAATCAGTACCAATCAAATCCAACCCTTAAACATCCTTTCGATATATTCAATTTGTGATGATGATGTCCTCTGATATCAGGTTTTATGTAAGTAATTCACTGATTCACGGAATGATGTTCACTGCCCAATAAATGTTTCCTTGTCTCCCGAAAAAGTTCAATGGAAAATCGAACCGCACTATGTATTTCATACTCACCCAACTTGCTGCTCTTGTTACTAATTTCTTGCTCGATTGCCGAAAATAAAGAAGCAAAGTTCTCGACTGCATTATGGGGCAGTATGAAACTCAGCTCCCGGCCATGTCTTCTAGCTTTTTCAGCCTTGGGTACATGAGTTGTCACCAGCCGATTTATTGCATGTTCCTTGCATATTCCTTCCAAAACGAGGGTCAGATGATAGCCGATGCCAAATTTATTCTTGAGAAAAAGCGAACTGCCACAACATCGGATGCTGCCTTTGGAAACGACTGCTTTTCTATCAGCTGCAATGTAAATGAAATATTTCAACGAAAGAAATTGATGATATTGAAGTTCTGTTTGAATTGACTTGGGTTTAGTATAATGCAACTTCATGAGTATATGTTCAATAAACGAAGTTTCTACTGGGTGACTTGGGAGGTGAGAATAGTATCGGTTCAGAGTGTTCAGACAGTGATTTATATTTGAATGATGAATTTTGTTTGGTTTTTTCGGCAGATTTATCGGATCTTAAAGAGTACAATAACTTATGCAAGTGGAGTTATGAAGAGTCGTCATATTCGTATAACAAGAGTAGAATTATCAAACTATTCATCGGAGGAGGCCGAGGAGTTCATTGTTTGTTATAAACCCTTGTTAGTTTTTGATCGTTCTGTATTGGAACAAAAGATTATTAGTGAATGTTAATATTCTGTCAATAAAAACATTACAGAATATTACAAACCCAAAATCAATTGAATATCCTAGGAACAATCAAAGAGTTGAATGTTTTGTGCAAAAATCACAAGCCACGAATCAATTCCTAGTAAAATTGCAAAATATGGTTAGCAAAGCGATTAAGATGAAACTTTTACAGAATGTTTGGAATACAATAATTCACTCTGTTAATCGAAATTTCAGCACAGGAAAGCAATTATGTAGTAGTAGTAGTATACTTTTTTTTGAAAAATGTGTCAAGGTGGTCACTTCATAAATACACAAATTACGCCAATGAAACATCCCACTTATTTTACAATCCAAATGCTCCCAATTCACCTAAATCTTAGGAATTTATAAAAATTCTTTTGGCATGGCAATGGCAATAGAACTCTCGATAGTTACACAAAAAGAGTTGATTTCAACTGATTTCTAATTCCAACTCAGATAACTGAGCTAGGTTGGGTAGAGTTGTGTACATTTTTTAAGTTAAGGAATTCAATCCATGGACGAAAACGTAGGTAGCTAAAAGATCTGTCGGTTTTTTTATAAAATGCGAGTGTAGCGAGCATCTTCTTTGATTTCACCTTTTCACACTAATCGGTAATATTCTTACTAACTTGGATAGCTACGTTAGTTTAGGTGAGGATGGGTTGTCCCTTTTTTACGCTAAGAATTTCGGTCCATAACCAAAAATGTAGGTAGCCAGAAGAAAGAGACATGACGGTGGTGTGACTCTTTCTTCTGGTAATTTACAAAATGCGAGCGCAGCGAGCATCTACTTTGATTTCTCCTTTTCACACTAATTAGTGATCAGAATACCAGTAACTTGGATAGCTAAGTTGGGTAGGGTTAATTTGTGTTCCTTTTTTACGAATGCGTGCCTTATTTTCAAATCAGTTATATAAGACTGGCGTGAGTTTTTTTTTTCAAATAATGGTTATTTCTTCTCCATGTTTTTATATAGTATCAATATCTGAAATATAACAGATTCTAGAATCGTCGATACTTCCGAAAACTAATCACGACATAAATGTAATTTTCACTTGGTATGCAGAAATTTAACGTCGCTTTGTGCTCTTCCAAATTTTCGAGATATTGGACATTCGACGCTTTTATTGATGTCAATATGAGTGATTTTCAAATTAACTGTAGGAATAATTTAATTATAAAATATTATTCTGTGTAATTTTGTGTGTAAATCACTTGTAGTATGGTTCAAAATTACTTTTTTATGGTGTTCTAGTATGTGTTGGAGATGTTTTTGCTCAATTTCTTTCTTCAAGCCAACTATATCACTGAGGAAACGAGAAAAAATGCTGTTTTTGTCAGCAGCAGTGGTAATGCCACATTCAAAAATACCTAAAAAATATTGAAAATGTACAATTCAAAGAGCTAATTAATCACTTAATGAAACATTTCATTCCGAAACCATCAGAAATTGTTCATATAGCTTCTTATATGTAGTAGAACTTCGGATGATTGCAGATTGCATATCAGATTGTAATCTCAGAAACATACTGGAGAATATGTTGGGAGACCGTTCAGTGTGAGTCATTCTAGATGCATCGTTGCAAAAAAAACGTCTTTCTGAATCCGATCTGACCCTTTAGAACTGCACACATTACACTGTTAGCAGCAGAAACATCAGCAACTCAAGTTACCGAAATTCGTAGTCATCCCTCCGAAAATTGAATCATCAACAGGGTTCACATTACAAGAATATGAAACATGAGTCATTCGGAAATAACATAAACAAAAATTCAAACAATGTTTCAGATGTGGAAAATTCTGCACGAAAAATAGACTCATCCAAGAAGGTTGCGGAAAAATAATAAAAGATTTGTTGTTAAATATGCAAGTGGTAGAATTCCTAAGAGGAAAGTTGAGGAAAATTACTGGAGTCAAATCGGCCAGGAAGCCTGTAAGAACGATTTCAATAATGTGTTTTTGTTTCTCAACCCATTCTGATTGTCATACTAAAATATGAAACTGGCACAGTTCATAATAAAGAAGTTGAAGAATATTGCTGAAGTGAAACCAGCCCTGGACGCCTGGAAGAACTATTTCGAGACTTTAGGTTTTTCTCAATCCATTCTGATTGTCATACTAAAATATGAAACTGGCAGAGTTCATAATAAGGAGTTGAGGTATCTTGCTGGAGTAAAACCTGCCCTGGACAAACGGAAAAATTATTTCGAGCATACGTTTTTTATTCTCTATCTATTTTGATGGTCATTCTGAAATATTAATCTGGGAGAGTTCATAATAAGAAAGTAGAGGAATATTGCTGAAGTCAAACCTACCCAGGATGCCCAAAAAAATTATTTCGAGCATAAAGTTTTCATTCTCAGTCTATTCTGATTGTCATACTAAAATATGAAACTGTCAGAGTTCATAATAAGAAAGATGAGGAATAGTGCTGGAGTCAAACCGGCCCTGGATGGCTGGAAAAATTACTTCGATCATGTGTTTTTTTTTTCAAAACCTTGTCATTGACGTACTATGATATGGAAGTGGTAGAGTTCACGTGGAAGTTGTGAAATATTGTATGGGCCAAATCGGTCCTGGAAACCTTGAAACTCATTATCTGCGCTAGAATACCAGAAGAATGCCATTTTGGCTCATGATTTACTTTTCACTTTTTGAAAAAAATAGTAAACAACTGGTAGGTGCCACAAAAGCTTCGGTTCCAAAGGAACCGTCGATTGTACGTTGCTTCATGTTGTGTATGTTCCATCATAATAAGTGAGTAGGCTTCATTACTACATTGCTGAACTTTATCCAAAGTAACTAAGCTAGGCTAGAAAAAACCTTAAATTACCATTTCCCTCTATTCCCTCTATTTATCAAATATTCCTTTAAAGAAATGAAATAAATAAAAGAATACTGAACCTAAGATATCTGCCTCATCCATGAAATGCGTGGTTAATAAGATAACCCTTCCATGTCTCTTATTCTGGAGGACTGACCACATATGCCGTCTAGAATAGGGATCCACTCCTGCAGTTGGTTCATCGAGAATAATAATCTGAAAACAAAAACAAAATAGCTCGGAATGAGGATAGGAGTAGTATCCCTATTTACTTTGGGATCTCCAATAACAGCTATACCGATGGAAAGTTTACGTTTCTGGCCTCCACTCAAATGTTTAGCAGAAGAATTGGCTTTGTCCGTGAGGTCGATATCTCTCAAGGTTTTCATGACTTCAAATTCTATTGCCGAAGGATGTATGCCCTGCAAACAAATTTATTCTTAGCATCTAAGACAAGATCTCAATGAAATACTACCTTTACGGCAGCAAAAAATTCCAAATGCTCTCTCGGTGAAAGATTATCAAATAATATATCGTGCTGTGGGCAAACTCCAGTCATTCGACGGATCTGGTCCATATCGCTAGGGTCTCTGCAAGTGGAACAGTGATTATAAATATTTCGAAAGCATTCATTCCACAAAAATACCTAACGTCGTATCCGAAAATATATGCTGTCCCTGCAGTAGGGGAAGTTAAACCGGTAAGGATGTTGAACAGGGTCGTTTTCCCTGCTCCATTATGGCCGAGTATAGCGGTGATTTGACCTTCGTAAATTGTTAAATTGATCCCATTCACTGCTTTTATCTCAGGTTTTTGGCAATGCTACAAAGTGTTGAACAGATTGAAATGATATATTTCCAGGTAGCACCTAATATTGGATAAATCTTGATTTCACATTGAGCTAATTATAAATAAAATGTAAATTAAAAAAATAATATGGTTTAATATTGGAAAAACAGTATTCTATCAATAATATGGGTGGAAAATTGGCTCATCATATTGTGAATGTCACAAATAGCATTGGGTTAATATTGGTTGAATAATTTTGACCAATATCGATAAAACAATATTGTCTACATATTGTTTTCATCATCTAGAATAAATCCTTCGAGTTGAATATGTGTGCATTGAAGAAAAAATGTGAATTATGGTGTACCACAGGGATTTGTGTTAGGACCTGTGCTATTCCTGATTTATATCATTTCTATTTTTTTTTTTTTTCAATTGAAAGGGGCTCTCAAATTATTTTCAGATGATTCAGCCATCATTTATTCTGCACCTGATCCAAAAATTGAAAGGGAAATCAAGTATGATATTTACAGAATACTCTCATGGTGACAACGTCATAAATCAATATTAAATTTTTCTAAATCCTCATACATATTCATTTTGATAAAAATTATTAGAAGTACCTTTCCACCTATAGAATTCAATAATAATCATGTAATATACCAAAATTGATTTTTATATTAATGAAATTCTCAGTTGGAAAAAACATATAGAAATGATCCAAAAGAAAGTTGTCGGCATTCTTTACAGAATTAAAGGGTACTTAGAAATAAAAAATTTAATGAACATTCATTTCTGTTTCATATATTCCAGATTGCAGTATTTAGTTTCTATATGGGAATCTGCTAAAGCAGCTTCTATATTGAAACTACTCAAAAATCTTTAACCTACTGAACCTACTGAAAATTTATATAGAACAAAAAAGTTATTGAATTTGAATTCACTTTATAAATTGGGCGTGTGTTTATTTATTCATCTTAGCAGAAATAAAAAGAAATTTCCCAGTTTAAATCTTCATGACAACATTCCTCATAATCATGGAACAGAAAATGTTCTCGACTGAAATTGGAAGAAAAGAAATAATGCATGACAGTATACCTACTTATTTGTTACGAACTACCAAGCAAATGATCTTTAAAATTCAAGTATAAATTGAAACAATATTTAAAAAACTAAATCTGATTTGATAATTAATTATATTATTACTTTTTTGTTTGATTGCTCATCTATTTATTCATTAATTCAATTCCAAGAAACATTAACGATTATAATTTTCGATATTTCCCTAATATCATATTATAAATTTATTATTACCATTATGAAAAAAGTAATAAACTATAATAGGGGTTTACTATACAGTGCGGTTTTTTTAGTCCTCCCTGGTAAGTTTTGAACGGTTTGACGTACAAAGATGAAACAAAAACCGTTTCGAATGTTATCACCGATACTACTTTATGAAAAAAAGACATTGTGGTTTCCCAATATGGGGGGTTGGAGGCACATCAATTGAAATATTTCAAATGGCATGGGGGTCAAATTACAGATCATTGAAAAGAGAAATCAATTCTCTCTTCAACCATATTTATTTTTTTTTGGTTTTCGTTAACACGTATTTTCTCAATTTCGATTTATTTGCTTTTCATAATTTTCAAGTTTATATTATAGTCTGAAAAAGATTTGAAAATAAATAGTTAATGAAGAGTAAAAAGGAAAGAGGCCCTAGATTACAGCCCCGTGGAACTCCATAATTAGCCAAACATTTATAAAAAAAACTGATACCATTGTTGAATACTGAATATTAGCCGAATATTCAATGAACCGTATTGAAATAAATCGTGATTGAACCTGGGTAAATCCGATAGATGGCTTTATTTTAAATGCTTTTCACAACCATTTCAAGTATTTCAGTATTTCAGTAGAAATTCAAAAACAACTTACAATAAAACTTTTGTATAGATCAACTATTTTAATGGCTTCTCTACCGCGCATTTCTCTGGGTACTGGCTCAACATCTAAAATTGAATCTGTATTATTCAAAGAGTGTACAGAACCATCTCCGTTTGCTATCAGGGGTATCTGAAATTGAAAAAAAAAATGTGTAGGGATATATACATGAATATATGAATTGGAATTATTGAATTATTTTGTCAAATCAATCGGAATTTTTGGGAAATTATTCACCATATCATTATATTCTCTTCCGTAGCTCCATTTGGTACTCTCTGATAGCATTGTTATTGCATTTCCAGTATTAACTTATAAGTGTTTTGTACAGATGTTGCTCTGTTTTGTTATATTTCTATGTTCGACATCTATATATTTTTTTAATGTTAATATCTTTTCCAACATTCCTCTTATCTTAGTCTGATCGCCATTCTGTCACTTTCAACCCGCACAAGAATTTTTCAAATTCTGTCTGATGGGTTTGGCATCATTGTACAATTGTGCAAACGAAACGAGTGTAACCCAAGCAGCTGTTTTAGAAGTTATTGATTCAATTCAAGAAAAAGTTGATAATTGTAATTATATGGTAGCTATTTTCGTGGACCTTAAAAAAGCCTTTGATACAGTTGACCACTCTATAGTTGTGAAGAACTCAGAGACGATTGGTATCAGAGGCATTGTAAATGATCTTATAAAATCCTTTTTCACTAATAACGTGCAGACTGAGTGATTGAATATTATCAAAAGCGTTTCGCAAAGGTCGGTTCAGGTCCAATTTTATACTTATTATATACCTCATAAAAAATGGATCAAAAAATCAACTTATTATGTCATTGCGTCATATACAGGGTGTCCGGTAAACCTTGTTCAATATTGAAACTGGTGATAGACCAGGTCATGACTGTTCAGAATATCGGAATTTCACCTCAGTAAAAATATCACCGTTTTAGAGATAATGATCATTTTGAGAATTTCTGGAAAATCGCTACCTAACCTTGGATTTTTGAGTGCCATGTATACAAATTGGGACGAATCCAAATATCTTTGCTGCTGAAGATTACTGATGAGTGATGCTTCTAGACGTACTTTTCAGAAAGTGAAAACATTTTTCAAGAAATGAGGGTAAAATGACAGATTTGAGTTTCATCAATTTTTTTAAAAAAATTTTGACATTATTATCTGAAAGAAACATAACCAATTGGAAGTGGACATTCATTTCAAAAGAATGCTAATTTTTTCCAGACTCTACCATGGTATAAAACAAACTATAATTATTTTTAGAAGAAGTGGTTTCCATTGAATTAGGCGTGGTTTTAATCTAGGTTTCTATCAACTTTTATTCAAGAAAAAAAGGAAACTAACCAACACCAAAACTACGTCACAATCACACTCGACGCGCGTTTCGCCAACAAAGTTAGCATCTTCAGGAGCTAAAAGTAAGCTTTTAAGATTTTAAAATTGTGACGTAGTTTTAGTGTTTGGGTATTTTATTTTTTTCTTGAATTGAATTCACACCAAATGTTTCAAAATAATTCATTTATTTGATAAACTTTTAAACTTACGCCCAAAAATTATTTTATTTAGATTTTATCAAGATAAAAAGTGGAAATATTTATTAATAATAAAGAATGCTTGGTAGCATTAAATAGTATGTCAATAAAATTAACTTTTCATGTAATTAGGCCTACTGAAATTATCAAAATTAAATGTCGATTATTCGACATGGCACCGATTTATACGAATTCTTATGATAAATGTCGCAATTGTCCAACATCCATATTCCAACGAAGTTTCAGAGATCGACAGATATACAGGGTGTAACCAAATAAGTGCAAACTTTTTTAAAAGATGAATCCTTGTCGAAAATTAAAAACTTTTGTTTGAATAACTTGTGACCTCTATCGCAGTTTTTTTAAATTATTCCGCTTGATTCATTCAGTGGTATTTATTTCTTTGTCATGCCGTACATACGTCATACTCCCCGAGAATATGCGCATATGCACAACATTTATGGTGAATGTGGAGGTAGTGCTACTGCTGCAACAGCTCTTTATGCAGAACTATATCCGATTGCACAATGCCGCTCATAGAATCGCTGATTTGAGGGCTATAACCTATAACGCATTTGAAAAGGTTCTTCTTGAAAATATGTCGTCTCTGCGTACGAGTGGATGGAAAATAACATGTTTGTAATATTATTCAGTGCGATGTTGAATAATCGTTATTGTGGTTTATAGTGTATGTTGATTAAAAAAAACGTTAAATTAGTATTTACTTCATTACATCTCATTGAATGCGTCCAAGCAGTTGATTCGTTATTACTCATAATTATTTAATCATTACATCATGATAGGATACAAATAAAAGATATTACTGACAAAGTCTAATGGAGTTGATTTTAGCTCAGAATAACATCACACTCTAATATTATCGAAATTCTACTCCTTCCAAAAATAATGATCGTATGTTTTATACCATAGTGAAGCCTGGACAAAATGGTCATTCTTTTGTAATGAATATCCAGTTCCACTTGGTTATGTTTTTTCAAACAATAATGTCAAAAAATTGGTGTAACTCAAATCTGTCATTTTACCCCCATTTCTTGAAAAATTGATATGTTTTCTGAAAAACTGTTTCGTACGTCTGAAAGCATCACTCATCAGTAATCTTCAGCAGCAAATATATTTGAATTCATCCCCATTTGTATACATGGCATTAAAAAATCCAAGGTGAGGTAGTAATTTTCCAGAAATTAAAAAAATGCTCATTATCTCGAAAACAGTGAGATTTTTACTAAGGTAAAATGCCGATATTCTGAAAGGTCATGATTTGGTCTATCACCAGTTTCAATATTGTACAAGGTTTACCGGACACCCTGTATGCGCATGATACAGTACTTTCATATGCAAATAAAAACTCATCAAGTCTAGAAAATAAAACATAAACGAGGACTTCATTCCAATCTCACTGTTAACTCTAGATAAAACTGAAAAGATAATTTTTCAACTAAGAAATAAACAAAATATAACAATAAAAATGAACAATGGAAACAAACTTCTTTGATTGAGTATCTTGGAATCTGAATTGATGATAAGTTTAGGTCGGAGAAAAATATCGATAATCTGATTGGGAAAGTATCTTCCATTATTGGAGCCCTGAGGAGATGTCTCAAATCGAATGAAAAAATTGCTAATTTATTTCAATACCAACTCATTCATAAAGGAAAGCTGTATCGTCTAACATTTGACACTTCAACTTTATTTTACGACGATCAAGTTTTTGTTTGGAGGAGCATTATTGAATAGATACTTTGAAAGTATCTTACATTATTATCAATAAAATTATGAAATCTAATTTTATATTAACCAGAAATTCTGGAATTCACAAGTACTACACACGACAACATAATTTGTTCCATATAGATTCTGCAAACTCTGTAATCGGCCAGAAAAGAATCACTAATGAAGCTCTTTTAAAATTCAATGAAATACCCAAAGACACGAAACACAGAAATGTCACTGAATTATGAACTAAAATTAAAAAATATTTTCTCCGATGAAGAAATTGACATTAAATGGATTCTTTCTTCGTTTTGATGTTTGTTGTTTCTTTGTAATTCTAAAAGTTTCATTCAAAGGAATATGTAAATACAAATAGGTTCATGATCAGTCTCATACAAGTTCGATACTGTTTCACTGTTTTTGCTATTCCCTAATTTCAAAAATTGTTCCTCAATAAAAACAATGCACACTTTGAGACTGGATAAATATCACACAAATTCCAACTTACCTTCTGCGAACTTTTTTTGGGGAACCAAAAGGAAGGTTTGAAGCAAAATAGCGGTGATCTCTTGACACCATGTTCACCTGGAATAGTAATAAGTTAGATGACGTGATCAAGACCAATTTATTGTTCAGCACACTAACTTGGTATCACACTATCCAAATAATATGCCAATAATCCATATAAAACTATATCAAATGCCATCATGATGAGACTGCCACCAAAAGGCATTCCTGAACCAGACCAAACGTTGTTGAAATTTACCCCTTCTCCTGACAAATCCATCACTAGAGCCTGAAATCAGTCCCACTCCAAACGTTAGTCATATATGTAGATTTGAAAAAAGAGTTCGATAAAGTTTCAAATACAAAATTATTATCGAAATATGGTGTTCCTCGAGGGTCAGTTCTTGGACCTACTTTATTTTCGCTTTTCATCAATGATTTGTTGAATACGAAAATTGAATGAAAGTTGTTTTTTATGCCAACGGTACAGTTTAAATAGGTAGTGGGAATGCCTGATGGGAAACAACATTATCAAATGCTGAATTTGATTTTTCAATTTAAAAAAATAATATCAATCACGATTTCTAACATTGAATTCGAGAAAGTCTCATTTTGTGACATTCACGTTGCATGAGAATATCCAACCAAGAATAAATTAAAAATTGAAGATCTATACTATTTCATGCATAAAAAATTAAAAAGTGTAACTGTACCGAAGATATTTTCGAAGTTGATGTTATAAAGTATCTAGGAGTTCACTTAGATTGCATAAACAAATAACTGAATTGATAAAAACCAAGGAAAATTGTTTATAAATTTACATTGTTAAGATACATCGTCAGTCGTAAATTAATTATGTGTTTTTATCATAGTCTCTTTCAATCTATTTTGGCCTATGGCATAATTGGTTGGAGAAGCATGAATAAACAAGTTTTAAAACAACTCTCATCAATTCAAAAGTATAACTTGGAAATTATTTTAAAAAAAAATCTTTTGATTATTCTTCTAAAATTCTCCTTGAACAATATAAAATTTAATCTGTTAAACAATTATTTTGTAAAGTATTGACATCTAACATAAGAAAAAATTTACAAATTGATAACATATTCAACATACATATGAAACAAAAAATGAAATGGATGGTTGGTTATCAACTGAAAAGTTCTCTACAACTTTAATGCAACAACATGCTTTTTATACAGGGTGGGTCACAGTCGATGGTACCTTAGACGTTTACGGAGAACGGGACATAGGATCATTCTGAAAATTTGGTTTCTCAAGTAGTTGCTCTTGGTCTATCGATCTAAAATATTTTTAACAATGCAGCGTTGCCGCTTATACCAAAAAGAAGCAGCTTCTTTGTTATTTTGAATGGGTCACCCTGTATATTACCGCATTTTTGAACTTGTCATTCCTTTCTGATTATTTCTCTCTCATACTCTTCTATACCTATCTCTAACGGTTTTTGAGATATTGTTATTTTTCATATTTTTTATCCAAAACATAGCTCGAATTGAAAGTTTATTACTGCGGTATTTGGATTCTTAGGAAGTTGCAATTTTGTGTTTAGTCCATCAAGATCATGTACATTGATTCTGTATAGAGAAGTTTGTTCTGCGTTATACAGGGTCGTTCAAAATTCATGATCTTACTGCTAGATGCGAAAAGTGTTGAAAGTGCGTTTTTTTAAATGGAACATCCTGTATATTAAATATCCTGAAAGATGACTAAATTCCCTTCGAATTGATATATTATGTTCTTATACCTAAATAGCCAGAATTCCGAGATATTAGCAATTTTCACTTGTAATCTCCCAAGTGCTTGAATTATTGCCGGAAATTTTTCGAGTACATGAATTTTTTTTCTTTGAAAATTCATGTACGAGATAAATTTACGGCAATTAATTCAAGCACGAGGGGGATTTGGTAAGAAAATTCCACACCGAGAAATGAAAATCATCCAACAATTCATAAGAAATATCAAAGTTATTATTTACAATTCATTATTCTACCCGAAGCAGCTACTTTTTCTTCAGTCCATCTTCGCTCGGAGGGGGGTTAGGATGAATGGAAGGAGAGGACGGCACCCTGCTGTTGCCAGCTCTGGTGACGTGCACGATGCCTTCTGACAGTGCCAAGGGTCCCCATATAGAGAGGGCGCTGGTCGCTGCCTCCGCTGGTGCACGGAAATGTCGAACTTTGGCAGAAATAATGGTGGTAACTGGAGTATTCGCGCCTTCTGCATAGCTTATGCGCGTGTTGTCGTCCCATTCAATGTAAAAAGTTGAGGGTTGGTAGTTTGTGAGGACCATAATTTGGATGTTGCCCCGGAAAAGGCTAGAAGCAAAAAACCGGGTTGAAGTACTTGACGTTTTAGATTCTCAACTTGGATTCCCTACGGCGCCGGTTCTACCCAGCGCCCCTGGAAGATATCCAGCGACTCATATAACACCCCACCATGTTTGCGGGACAGGTTGTCATGTACTATTAGCCTGGTGAGACCGGCCGCAACACTACCGCTGAGCTACGGGACTTGTGATAAAAACTTGTGACAAATGGTGTATTGAACTTCTTCTAAAATATGATTTCAGAATTGACAATTTCTGCAATAATCGTGGAGAAAATATTTTCAGAAACATTCCATATATCTAGTAAATACAAAATTATCCCCTTTCATATGAAAGCTAGACCTCCATTTGTACATTAAAGCAAAATATCAACTTATAACAGAAAAATTTCCACTTATTATGGTTCAATCCACGATAAGAACATAACCTTTTTATTTTTTTTTCCCGAAATTTAAACACATTTATTGATGAAAATTTTGTTAAGTATTTTACATATCAATATTTCAGTGGTTATAAATAGTTCAGGTGAAACCATCGTTAGTTATTTCTTATGAATTGTTGGATGATTTGCATTTCTCGGTGTGAAATTTTCTTACCGAATCCCCCTCGTGCTTGAATTAATTGACGTAAATTTATCTCGTAATTGAATTTTCAAAGAAAATTCATGTACTCGAAAAATTTCCGGCAATAATTCAAGCACTTGGGAGATTACAAGTGAAAATTGCTATTATCTCGGAATTATGGCTATTTAGGTATTGGAACATGATATATCAATTCGAAGGGAATTTAGTCATCTTTCAGGATATTTCATAATATACAGGATGTTCCATATAAAAAAAAAACATTTTCAACCCTTTTCGTATCTAGCAGTAAGATCATGAATTTTGAACGACCCTGTATAACTCAGAACAAACTTCTCTATACAGAATCAATGTACATGATCTTGATGAACTAAACACAAAATTGCAACTTCCTATGAATCCAAATACCGCAGAAATAAACTTTCAATTCGAGCTATGTTTTGGATAAAACATATGGAAAATAACCAATATCTCGAAAACCGTTAGAGATAGGTGTAGGGAAGTATGAGAGAGAAATAATCAGAAAGGAATGACAAGTTCAAAAATGCAGTAATATACAGGGTGACCCATTTGAAATAACAAAGATGCTACTACTTTCTGGTATAAGCGGCAACGCTGCATTGCTGAAAATATTTCAGATCGATAGACCAAGAGCAATTACTTTAGAAACCAAATTTTCAGAATGATACTATTTCCCGTTCTTGGTAAACGTCTAAGGTACCATCGACCGTGACCCACCCTGTATAAGTAAAATGATTTATAATAAATTGCCAGTTTCTTAAAAAAATTATTTTTCCGGATTTAGAAATACATAAAATCAAATACTGGTGAATTCTGAAAATTTGGATACTTATTTGTTTCTGAAATAATTTTGATGTTTCAGTACCTACCAATTTTTTGTTGTTGTTTTTATGTATAACAAATGTGACAAATATTATTCAGGCATCCATTCAAGGTGATTTTACTATTTTGCTTTCTTTGTATGTATATATTATGGACATTCAGCATGCTTGTGTATTTTGATTTAATATTATTTCATCAACAAGTTTTCAACTTATCTAATCATGTTTATGTCATGAATAATAAATAATCCTTACATTATCCATGGCCAAAGCAAATCCTGACGGGCTTATCAATGACAGACACCACAATCCGATAGAACTTGAGTCTTGTAAAAATACTTGGATGAAATAGAAAAAACTCATAATTGTGACCGCAAAATTTCCCAGTATTCCGGCTGTCTGAAAAAATTGAGATGTATCATGCGCGCTCTAGTCCATCAAAGTCAACTCACCCTTGATTTGTCAAAAAATGGCGTAATCATGAAACCAAACATTATAATGGAGAAGCAATAAAGTAAAACCAAAATAAATATAAGAATAACACTGGTGTTGGTGAATACTTTCAGCGTGAAAAGAAGGACACAACACACTATTGTCAGAAATAAGACAAATACTCCATAAATTATGAACCATGACAACCTGGAAATTGAAAATTAAAGCCAATGGAGAGGCGAATAGAGAGCCCACTCACCAAAATACAGAATCCTTGAGTCCCATGATTTTCATACCTTCTTTGATTTTATTCTCTTTCTCACCTACTATCAATATTAACAAATACGTGATGAATTGCGATAGTGACATCACCATATATATGGGTATGACAATACGGATATAAACCATCCAGTTCCCAGTATGGGCATGCTTTGGATACATTTCTAATAACAGTTGAGGCACTTTAAGATTCAAATTGGTGTCAATCTACAAAAATTAAAAAAACATTATCACGAGAATAAGACATTTTTGGAAGCGTTAAATTACCATGATCAATCATGATGAATAAGATCATTCGCTTCCTCTATAACCTGCTACGCATTAGCAGACAATCAATTAGAATTCATAATCCAACAAAATTGACCCCATAAATCTTCATAAACATATACATACAATTCATATCCTTTTGCCCAACTATAAGTGTCACTCAATTGTTTATTCAGTTATTGATTCAAAAGAAACATTTCTGTTCGTATATAGTATAGAAGATTGATTGATAACAACTAGCACTCAACTGCAAGAGTGCGTAACTAAATTACATCAAATTATTCGTATGAAACTTAGATTAAAGAAACAGGAGATAGAACACGGCTATACAAATTAGCGTGCGCGAAGCCTGCCAAATATTTCGAGTCATTCCTGAGGAGGAGTCGATGCCAAAAAAAAATTGTTCCTCAAGAGATTTAAATAAATTATGACTCAACAACATATTCAATACTTTTATGACAAGGAAGTTTACAAAGCATGCGGAATTATTTTCATTAAAATTATTCTGCAGTTGTGCATAAGGTAATCACATCTCCTGAGGGATATACCAACGAGGCACATTTATCTCTTTGGTTGATGAACGACAACAAAAATTCTGCTCTATCTCCTATGAGACCCCCAATGCAGTCTTCACAATTTGAAATTTTATGTACTACTACTATGGCATTTGTTGAGGTTCAAGTAATGGGCGTTATTTTGGCAGTAGTCTGAAAACCGGTCAAGATCCTCTTGAATGAGCTTGGAATCGTTCAAGTATGACACTATGTGTATTATTTTCAGATCATCAGCATACATAAGAAAATTTGAGAATTTGAAGCATTCAGAAATGCCATTTAGATAAATGTTGAAAAGTAGGGGTCCCAGATGTGAACCTTGATGTACACCCGACGTTATGTTAACTGATCTTGATAGATAGTTGCCAATGCAAACAACCTGTTCACGATTACTCACGTAGGATTGAAACAAATTTAACAGGGAGCCGGTTACACCAGCCCCAGCCAGCTTCCGTACCAATATTGAATGATCGATTTTGTCAAAAGCTTTGCTGAAGTCGGTGTAAACGGCATCCACTTGAATCCGGCTGTTCAAGTTTTTCAATATATATTCAGTATATTCAAATAGATTTGTTTCGACAGATCTCTTTCTGAAAAATCCATGTTGTTGTATGTTCAAAATGTGCATGACATCATGATAAAGATATTCAAAGATAATACTTTCGAACAATTTTGCCAATATACATAATTTGGACACTGGTCTATAATTCTGAGGTAATTGTTTTTGTCCAGATTTATGAACTGGAATAACAAATGCTTTTTTCCAGGCGTTTGGAAAATGCCCTTTTTCTAAAGATTTATTAAAAAGGAGATACAGTGGAAATGACAAGCTCTCTGAGCACATTTTAATGAAATTTGTTGGAAGTTCGTCAGGGCCTGGGCCCTTATTCGGGAGAGATTGTATTTAATGTCTGATAACGTTTTCAGGTATGTGATAGTTACTTATGTTTTGGGAACTAAAGCGAGTTGATATATTCCCATCTTGGTTTTTCAAAGGTTTACTGAAAGCTGATGAAAAATAATTGGCAAATGATTCACAAATTATTTGACCTTCCGTCACAATTTTGTCGTTGATGATAGTAGATGTTATCCTACTAGAAGAGTTCTTTTTTGTTTTAACGTATTGCCAAAATTGTTTTGGATCGGCAGATATATTTTTTTCACATGAGTCTAGGTAATTTTTGTAGTCAAGTTCTAACAAATATTTGGAGCGTCCACGTAAAATTTTAAAGGTGAGGTAATCCATGTCGTTATGGTATTTTTTCCATCTAGAATGATATTTATTCTTCTCTTTAACCACCTTGATGGTGCTAATAGAAAAACAACTAGGAAATTTTTTACAGATAATTGGATTTTTAGGAACAAATTTATCTACAGCTATATTGATCTTAGAGTATAAAATGGCAGTGGTCTAATCAACAGTTTTTCCCAAGAACATATTATGCCAATCAATCCCATCAAAGAAATTGTTAATCAAATCATAATTTGCTTTATTAAAGTTATGTGTATGAAATTTATTCTCTAGATTTTGAGTAGAATGTTTATGTGGTAATTCCAAAAGAAAATCAAGGGTAGTATGAAACTTATCTTCACGAACCAAAGGGGATTGGCATAATTGTAATCTTCGTATATAATCACAATTATTAAACACAAGGTCAAGTGTATTTCCAGAAGAATTAGTGAAATGGTTGTGTTGAGTAGAATTTCCAAAAGAGAGTGTATCGATTAAAAAATTACTGCTTGGATCAGTATAATTTCTAGGACTACAAAGATTATTCACTTCATCATGATGCCATTGTATAGTTGGAATATTGAAGTCACCACAGATCATGAATTCATCATTATGAAGAATATCTGTTATTTATATGTTACCATCTTCCTCCGTTTTCCTTTCACTGCACATAATTTATACAGGGTGAGGCACCGAAAACGAAACAGATCGAATATCTTCAAAAAGCATGTGTTGTGAATAAAATGCAAAAACACGCCGATTTTTAATCCAAGGGGGACATCTTTCTATCATAATCTCAACTGTCATACCTCTCCCCCCCCTTGGGCACTATCACCCAAACAATTTGAATAGGGAAAGTTGTAAGTGTGACACATCATTGAAAAGGTAATTTCATAAGGAATTCCGCCATGTCAATTTTTGCCATCTAACTTTTTATTTTGGCGCCCTCTTGCGGGAAAAATAACTGTTCCGTATTCCAAATTATGATACTGCATTTGCAAGCTGTTTTGACATAAATTCGATGACAATGCATTGTGGAATTTTTCTAAGAGAAAAAACAAAACGGCGACTCCAAAATGGCTGACATGATATGCAATTATGGTCCGATTCGATTCAAAATTGATATGTGGTGGTTTTCAAGGTCAGAAATTATGATTTGTTCGTCAATGCAAAAAAACAAGATGGTGGCTCCAAGATGGCGGACGAAATTTGTAATTCTGGTCCGATTCGAATCAAAATTATTGTGTGGGGATTTTCAGGTTGAAAAATTATGATATTTTTGTCAATGCAAAAAACCAAGATGGTGGACGAAATTTGTATTTGTGGTTCGATTCGATTCAAAATTGGCATATATGGGTTTTACAAGATTTCAGTAAGTATGACTAAAATGAATTAACTAAATTGATAAAATAAAGCGTTTATACAAATGCACTAAAAAGGAAATAATATTTTTTTTATATGTGAGACGTAGGTTATTCTGTGCCTAACAGATTCGAAAGCTTGCCGCGCGTACAAAATAGGTACTTTTGCGAGGTAAAATTTGTATTACGAATAGAATAACCTTCGTCACACATCTGAAAAAAATATTATTTCTTTTTCAGTACATTTGTATAAAAAAACATCACCCCGGTAAATCCAGTTGGGTCTCATGTATTAGGGTACGTAATATGAATTGATAACTTCGACAGTGAGAGAAATACGGCCTTGATACCTTGACCACTCCCCTAGCACCCTGACTACTCCCCCTAAGTCCATAACTTACGGGAATAGATGAACAGATTTCATATCCATCTTGTTAACTGCACTACAGGAGTATTTGCATTGATTCCAAACGCACCGATACATTTTTTTTATGAAAACAGTTCATGATAAACACAAAATAAAACTTATTGATGAACAAAATTTCACTTCAAACTAAATATGACCTCAAACTCAGTCAAACTTTGACAGGTAATCACATAATTCGAAGCAAGTACGTTAGAGAGGATAAACGATATGATTGGCTTTCCCCAGGAGTAGGGATATAAGGGGAAATTGGCAGGCTGCGCAGTTGATCATGTTCTATCTCTTTTTTCTTTTATCTAAGGTATGAAACTAAGATGATTTTGGAAGTCAGTGAATCAACTTCATTACCCATTATCATTATCTGAGTGCTTAGTTTCTGCAAACATTTGGGGCATTGCATTATTGAATCAAACCAACTGAAACCTTCTAGCAAGGTACACATTCAATATAATCTCAGTCATTGAACAAAAACTAAATGTCACTCAATGGTAAACCAATACAGTTGATGAATCAATAATAATAGAAAATGCGTTTGAAAAAGTGTACAATATAAAAATAACAATTCAAATCATTACATATTTTCATGTAAATTCAATATCTGAAAAAACATTATAATATCAGAATGTAACTCTCTATACTATGTATCGATTTATATTGGGGATATTTCATAAGCGTAACTCATTGCTAGTGTATACAAATAAACTTTGGACTCATAATCATCTTTACAAAAACCAACATAAATCAACATTTTGATTCAATTACCAAAGAAAAATAATTATTAATTTAATTTTTTTTTCAAATCATTTTCAGACTGATATTGCTTAAAACATATCACAATCTACAGATCCCCCAGTCTTTCATGGTATTGGCACTCCTCTTGAAAACTTCAGGTTATCAAGAAAGGCAAAAAGGAGGACTGTACTTTTTCAAGTTTTTGAATTTACTAGTTATCTGGTATTAATGCATATCAACAGCCAAAATTCAGTTTCAACAGAAACTAGTCTTTTCCAAAATGATGATTCGAAAGAAAATTTCCCCCTCGGATTCATTAATTTCCCGGTATGGTGTTATTACAGTTTTCTTGAGAACAGGTAGCCTTGCTTTATTCAATTGTAACCCTTCTTCAATTCTGTTGGAATTGTTGGGATGTTTTTTGCTTTCTGTTGCTTCTCGGAAGAGTCTTGGATAATATGCATGTGTTGTGGCAATTACTTGGGTTTCTTCGAACTTCACTCTGTGATTGCGACAGCGGATTTTTCTGAGTGTCCTAACCGGCAATTGGCCTTGTGTTCCTTTATTCTGGTATTTGTGGAACGCTTCGTGGTTCCGATATAAACGTTGCCACAGGTGCATGTAATGCGGTACACCCCAGATGAGCTTAGTTCGAAGAAACCCAAGTAATTGCCACAACACATGCATATTATCCAAGACTCTTCCGAGAAGCAATCGAAATCAAAAAACATCCCAACAATTTCAACAGAATTGAAGAAGGGTTACAATTGAATAAAGCATGGCTACCTGTTCTCAAGAAAACGGTAATAACACCATACCGGGAAATTAATGAATCCAAGGGGGTACCCGACGCAGGGACGATGGCACCGGACGCAGGTACGAGTACGTCGACCCATAAATACTGGCTGAGACAACGCATACCAAACAAGTAGTGTTCAGTGATCGAAACTGTAAACATTTCTCTTGAAAATGCCAACCACTCGTGTTGGCGAAACGTCGAGTTTTTCTCTAAATAAACGTAGGCCTAAAAACCCGAAAAACCATCATTCATTCAACGATGGCCGCGAAAGCCTTTCACAGTTTGTAAAATTTGTACACATTACTATATTCTTAATCTCCTGTCATATCACTATAAAAATATTCGATTTTATTTCTATTATTTATCTTATGTCATTCATAAAAATCCCATCTAGTCAGTTATAACAATAAGCCGCTTACCCTTATTCTCGTATAATCCAGCAAAGCCTGAAGAGCTAGGAATCCAGAATAATAGTACTGATTCACGGGACAACTATCACCTCCTTCCATGGCAGGAATAACCCCCGCATACCTGTACCACTCGCTCTTTGTGTCTCTACAAGCCAACGGAGAGCTGTACAAGCTAGTTGTTGGTGGCGTTCCATAAAGTGATGGGTTCGTTCGAATTTCGTACCTATTGAAAATAACCACTGAAGTAGCCAAAGTATTTTATGAATAATTACAAATTTTTTGGCTCCACTATTAATATCTGAACCAGTGTATGTCAACAGATGGTATAAATTTGAAAATATGTCACCCTCAATATTTCTGTCACCTGATACTATATAGGAAAATATGTAAAAACTATTGTAAAGGGAAACATTCTCAATTGGAAATTGAACCAAAACATGACTCATCTGGAAAAGGAAAAATACCTACGATAAATTGAATACATTTTTTTGTATTATTTAATATTTTCTACTTTCCCGGCTAAAGCCACGCTGGACATTGAACTACATTTGATAGATATTGTGAAAAGACCCTATATAACTTGATAGAAAAAATCTGAAAACGAAAATTTGCTTTCTTTCAGATTGTTGAAATGAAAACAAGCTATTTTTTGTAATATCTAACAGAAAACAACTACTTTCCCGGCAACAGCCACGCTGGACATTGAACTACATCTGATAGATATTGTGAAAAGTACCTAACTTGAAAGAAAAAATCTGAAAGGGAAAATTTGCATTTTCATTCAGATAGTTGATTATTTCTCAAATGTGCAATTTCCATTGGAGATTCATATCTATACATGAGATAAGGGAGAATGTAATTCAGAAGTATCACTCACAGAAAATCGCTCATTTCATTGATGCGTGAATTGCATCTCTTTCGCTAGGCCTCCAGTACATTTCAGTCGCAGATGATTCCACAACTGACTTTATGAACATCCTGTTCATATTTTCATTATAATCAACATGTAAAAGCTAGTTATTTCCATTATCAACTCATTTTAGATTGGTATTTATTCATTATATTATATTATTTCATTTATTTACTTCCCAAGAAAGATGACAGCCACTTTGACTAACATGTAAGATACAAGGCTGAAACTTCTCATGTACTTACTTGGAAATCAGTTAGGTAAGAAAACAATAGTGTGGCTGAATTTACGTTGGTGCAACACTACCTACCAAATTTTTGAAAATTCAAAATATAGAATAAATAGAGAATAATGTCCTTTCACAAAACTGGCATTCAAATGTGTTTTAATATAAAAAATATATGTCAAATTGCTAGAAGATTCGGATGGGTATAAGTCTCTGCCAGACGAGCCTAAAGTTGTTGAAAGGGTGGTATTTCATAACATACTTTCATGAAAGTAGGATTTGCATTTGATAGGGAAATTTGGGTGGCTCTCGAACACAACATTTATTTATTTCAAATGCTTCGAAATGAATGACGTAGTAGTACATTTCATTTTTTTTAAAATCTGGAATAAGTTATCTCATTTAATAATTTCTTATCAATTAGTGTCAAAAAATGTAAAGTGGCAACATTGCTAACAAAAATCTTACTGAAGTGGACCGTTTATTGGACCAGGTTCGTCAAACAAAACTGCAATAGGAATATCATCAGACTTTTTCCAGTAAGCAGCCATCAAGTCTTTTTCTGTATCATATACAACCCAATTTATTTTGACGTTCTCTGGATTTACTGAATGCCAAAGATTATCCACCATATCCAGAAATTCCTGAAATTTGCAGAAAAATATATATTGATTTTGAGTATGAACTCCAATTGAAAACAACTGGTAAAAAAAATTATCTAAATGAAGGTGGATTGCGGAAAGTAAGCTCAATAAAAATGTTTCAGTTGCTTTTTCACAGTAATATAACAATATAAACTATCTAAACTATCAAAATAAATCTACCAAAAAGCAGTGTTAATTCTTGAAACTTCCAGAAACAAGATGATTTGATAAAAAAAACAATTACCAATACTTCTGTTGAATTTGGAACGACTGCTACATTATGGCTCTGCAACTTTCCAAAATGTTCCAGTAGTTCCGCTTCCCCTCGAGGAACATCAATTTCTGGCAAATTCGGATTGGGAAACGTGACTTTCAGAATTATCAGGATGGCCAGAGAATATAGCGGTAGTAACACTTCCTGAAAAAACATGTAGTAAAACAAAAAGTCATGATAAGTAATAAACAAATGTATTAAAATCCACGCCTTCCACACTATCCCATATAATACAGGGCAATTCCGGAAAATTCGAAATTTATCTAGACTTTTCATATTTTAGATTCATCCTTAATATTTTCGATGACGCTCCATTTCCGGTTATAACGGAAGTTGCAATTAATTTTCACATTTCAAATGAGATGAGTGAGTAATCAATATTTTTTATCCCCTCGATACTGAAAGATCACTTTTTATAAAATGTATGGTTTTCGAAAATTTAAATAATTTTTGATTGTGTACACAGTTGCGCAACTCAAAATTATAACTTTCATGCATATAGACCGGGATCCCACGCCTATTTTCGAAAATGATTAATAACAGGCTGAATCTTCCTGAGTAGCTTCATTTTGCCGAGACGCCCAACTTTTTCCTCTACGAAAATTCATTAATAACAGTTAGTTTTTCAGTTGAACCTCGAGATAATTCGATGAAGTACTCGAAATAACTTTTGTCCCACAAAATGGATGGTAGGACTGATGAGTCCCCCATTCCCAACATTTACCAATGACGTGGTCATAAAAATTCATTAATAACCAGCGGATTTTTTCACCGTTGCTTGGTTAATATTTGTACAATTGAATGGTCATATTGTCCTACAAATTGAATGGTAGGTGTTCCCAGTCCTACGCTCCGAAATTGTCAATTCCATGATAAAAAAAATCATTAATAACATGCTGAATCTTCCTGAGTAGCTTCATTTTGCCGAGACGCTCAACTTTTTCCTCTACGAAAATTTTCGATAGTGGTAGCTAATAAAATGCGCTGGGGTGCTATTCTCGAATCATTCGACTCCAATTCGTATACGAATAAAGGAGACAAATATACATATTTCATGTGTGTTAGTGTGAAACAGTGTCGATTTGGTGAGTGCAAAAAGTTCAATAATAACAGTTAGTATTCCAGTTGAACCTCGAGATAATTCGATGAAGTACTCGAAAAAACTTTTGTCCTACAAAATGGATGGTAGGACTGAAGAGTCCCCCACTACCAACATATATCAATGACGTGGTCACAAAAATTCGTTGATAACCAGTGGATGTTTTTTACCGTTGCTTGGTTAATATTTGTATAATTGAATGGTTATATTGTACTACAAATTGAATGGTAGGTGTTCCCAGTCCTACGCTCCGAAATTGTCAATTCCACGAAAAATTTTGATATTAGTAGTTAATGAACTGCGTATGCGAAAGTCATGTTGATTTGAAATTTTTGATTCGAACAAACAATTTTACATTGAAAGTAACATTACTTCACGAATTAAAGTATGTTAAATTAGCTAAACCACAATTTCAAAATAATTTGTTATTTTGAATAATTTTTGTAGGACTAGCGATACATACCCGTTTTCTTGTTGGACACTGTATTATTTAGGTGAAGAATACAATAACCTTTCATGTGTTATCATTGTCCTACAGTTATTGATAAAAAGAAAATTACCATGGAATTGACAATTTCGGAGAGTAGGACTGGGAACACCTACCATTCAATTTGTAGGACAATATGACCATTCAATTATACAAATATTTACCAAGCAACGGTATAAAAATCCGCTGGTTATTAATGAATTTTTATGACCACGTCATTGGTACATGTTGGGAGTGGGGGACTCTTCAGTCCTACCATACATTTTGTAGGACAAAAATTATTTCGAGTACTTCATCGAATTATCTCGAGGTTCAACTGAAAAACTACACCAAATCGTCATGTTTGACGCCTGCGCATTTTATTAGCTACCACTATCGAGGATTTTCGTAAACGAAAAAGTTGGGCGTCTCGGCAAAATGGAGCTACTCAGGAAGATTCAGCCTGTGGTTAATCATTTTTGAAAATAGGCGTGGTATCCCGGTCTAATATATAACAAATACTTCACCACATATGAATTTTTCACTCAAAACCATGGATACGCGACAAGATCAAACAATCAGTATTGTATACCAATAGTTTCTAAAATAGTGGGTCAAAAAAGTTACTCCTACTTGGCACCAAAAATATTCAGACAACTGCCACAAAAAATAATCGATGAAACTTCTCTGAAACGCTTTAAATATCATTTATTGAAGAAACGGTCAAAACGATAATACACAAAATAATAGATGGCTGAAGGAATAACAGAGAAAGGCCCAACTTCAATTAATTCAGAAAAAAAACTTTTCTAAGACGTGAATATGTTCAAAACACTATTATGTATCATTTTAATTGATTTATATTGTTTTTAATATTTCTAACCCGCATATATTCAGCACATACAAGTATGTATAATACTTTTGTGGATGATGTAAATGTTCATTCTATTTCTATTATTTCAAATCAAAAATCCTTCACAAAATGACAAAAAAATTCATTTTGTATGGGAATAATCAACACTTATATGTAACTTACAACTAAGTAGAGAAAAGTGTAGGGGCTCTAAATGGATGGATGGATATACGGAGTTCACCAAGGCCTTCTACAAAGAAAGATCTCAATTTGTCAACTATATAACTTATAAATCGAAAACCCTTCTGGTAGTATCGGATGTACAACAAGGGTCAAACCTGGGTCCCCTCTTATTCACAAATTTCATCATTTTGAATGTCTCCGATAATCTTCAAATCAAAAGGATCATTAAAAAATATGTGGCCCTAAAACTTTTCCTTCCAGAGTTCAAAATATTCAAATAATTTTGATTCACTAATATTGATTGTTGATATTGATTGTTGATTTCCATATGTAAAGGCATTTGCTAAGTCAAGAAGTATAGTTGTTAGAGTTGGTATCTATTCATCCAGTGAATCATGAATTTTGCTTGTGTAGTTACAGGTGGCATCTTGTGTTGATATAGTTTTACTGAATACAAAATATTAAATTTCTCTAAAAAATTTTCTATTCTATATTTCAGAATTCGTTAAAATATTTTTGCCAAACTTGAAATCAGGCTGATTGGTCTATAATTTTGTATCCCGATTGGTGAATTGGTTTGAAAACACCAATTTTGAAAGCTATTGCTCATTTTCCTGCATCAAAAGTTGAATGAATTAGGTAAGCTTAGTGTTCAGCAATTACATCATTTATTGCTATTAGAACTTCATTATCATTTCAATGAATAATGAACGGGTTTCTGCCGAAGCTGGCACACCCTGTATGAAGGAGCAGTTTTATAAGTAATTCATGTTCATTGTAAGGGTGTGAGTCTTTTACGACGAATGTTTGCATCATTTCCTATAATAGTTCGCCAAGTAAACTCCCCTCTTCTGAAGAAATCAATTATTGTGTCCTGTGCCGCAAAGGCAAAGGTCGCTCTAATGAAACGTGCCTTTTCGATTGATTAAATAAACAATACAGTAGCAGGCAAAAATCCTGAACGGAAGAAAATTGGTGTAAGTTATCAGTAAAATATCAGTCGGAAGAAATGCAATTTCGAAATTTACATGTATTGTATTTTGATCTTTTTTCGATTGATGGAAATCCATTGTATATTACACTAAACTAAAACACGATTGACTTTCCACGGAATTTATTATAGTCCAAGTTCCCAGGGCCGTCAGACGTCACTTATTTTTAAACGAACGAAATGTGTGCGATTGGATGGTGTTACTGTGTACTATGATCGCATGCCTACCTGCTAGGTTGGCCAGATGACCATCCTTCAGGTATTAAGGAATCAAGGTAAAAACGTTACTTTTGTTGAATCGCCATTATACAGGGTGTTTCATAATAAATGCGCAGGACTTCAGGATGTGATAGCTCGTCCAAAAATATGAAAAAAAGTTTCCATTAACTTACCCTCTAAATTGCACCATTTTCGAGATACAGGGTGTTGAAATTTAAAAAAAATAATCGTTATTTGCGAATATCTCTGGAACCGTTTATCGCACAGAAAATAGATTTCGTATGCATTTTTTACTCATAATAAGCTATGTTTTGTGCGGATTATTTATTTTTTAAAATTCATAATTGGTGAAAATTTTGAAGGGGTAGTGGGTGTTTTTTTCTCCAACTTCTACACCACTGAAAACAGTATGATTTTGAGCCACCTACTTGAACCGCCAATGTTTTCTACACAAAAAAGGTACTCTTGGTCATAAGCTCTAAAGTTGACCGTTTTCAAGAAAAATCAATTTTCATGTTGAAAAACGCGGTAAATTGTTTAAATAATTTTTTTCCTAATTTATACAAAATTTATTTAAATGTTAAAACTAGTAACAAAACCAAACGTTGACTTCTTAATTGCAAAATAAAAAAAAAAACAATAACAATCATACTCAGTTGAATTGTTGGAAATGTCCGCCGTTAGCTTCAATGCACGCAGCAATTTTTCGAGGAAAAAACATTATTTAAACAACATGAAAGTTAATTTTTCTTGAAAACGGTCAACTTTAGAGCTTATGACCAAGAATACCATTTTTGTGTAGAAAACATTGGAGGTTCATTTAGGAGGCTCAAAACTGTACTTTTTAGAGTGGCGTAGAAGTTGGAGAAAAAAACACCCACTACCCCTTCAAAATCTTCACCAATTATGAATTTTAAAAAATAAAGAATCCGCACAAAACATAGCTTATTATGAGTAGAAAATGCCTACGAAATCTGTTTTCTGTGCGATGAACGGTTCGAGAGATATTCGCAAATAACGATTATTTTTTTTAAATTTCAACACCCTGTATCTTGAAAATGGTTCATTTTAGAGGGTGAGTTAATAGAAACTTTTTTTCATATTTTTGGACGAGCTATCACATCCTTAAGTCCTGCGCATTTATTATGAAACACCCTGTATAGATATATTTCTGTAACTCCTGATAGGTTGGCGTCACACTAGAGTCAGCCATCTGGGTTGGCATCGATTTAAAAAAAAAAGTTGTTGGAGACGAGATTTAAACTCGGAGCTCCGCGGTGGATGCCTGTGGCACTGTCCACAAACCCATCAGCCGTTACCAAAATATATCTGTATAATGTTGATTCAACTAAAGTAAGTAATGTTTTTACGTACCTTGATTCCCTAATATCTGAAGAATGGTCATCTGGCCAAGCTAACAGGTTGGCATGCGAACATAGTACATACTAACACTACAGAATCGTACACATTTCGTTCGTTTAAGAATAAGTAAAGGTTCCGTCAAACCAAAGCGGGAACGGGAGCGGGAACGGAAAATGAGAACCGTGAGAATTGCTAGAAAAACAGTAAATGTAGCAAACCATATACAGGGTGTCCGGTAAACCTTGTACAATATTGAAACCGGTGATAGACCAGGTCATGACTGTTCAGAATATCGGAATTTCACCTTAGTAAAGATCTCACCGTTTTCGAGATAATGAGCATTTTTTTTATTTCTGGAAAATCACTACCGCATCTTGGATTTTTCAGCGCCCTGTCTACAAATGGAGACCAATTCAAATATCTTTGCTGCTGAAGATTACTGATGAGTGATGCTTTCATACGTACAAAACAGTTTTTCAGAAAACGATACAATTTTTCAAGAAATGAGGGTAAAATGCAAGATTTGAGTTTTACCAATTTTTTTAACAACAGTTTGACATTATTGTTTGAAAAGAACATAACCAAATGGAAGTGGATATTCATTACAAAAGAATGTCCATTTTGTCCAGACTCTGTTTGTAGCACGTCATAACAACGACAATACTAATATTGAATTATTTAAATATAATTGACATGACAAATATAACAAATAGTTTAAAAAATATATTGTTAATTACTGTAAAAAATATTGTTAAAAAGATGAGTTACAATAAACGTACCATAGACAGAATGGAATTTTGGTGAGATGAGTTTTATTCTCCATACGATCTGAAATGTCCAAAGTATTCCTCTGTGGAATAAAAGCAGTGTGTCAAGAGTAAGTTTTTCATTTTATTTTTGAATAAGTGCATACTTGATGACTTCAATTCCTCCGGTAATATATTGTAGAGATGGAAATTTAATGAATTTTTCCTGGATTTGCTCAGACGGAACCGGTTTATTCTTAAGTTATCTGCTTGCCTAGTACCATAGCTGTGTACATCAGATTGCTTAGTGAGCATCGAAGACTTTTTATGAATCTCTATCAAAACTTGAAGAATATATAAACACGGCAAGGGCATTATTCTGAGTTTGATAAACAAAGGTTGGCAGTGTTCCAGATAACTTACGCTGAATAAAATCCTAACAGCTTTTTTCTGCAAACGAAAAATTGAGAGAGATTCAGACGAACCACCCCAAAGAATAGTGTCGTAACTAATGTGAGAATGAAATAGCGAAAAATAGGTTGTTTTGAGTGCATTAAAATTAGTTACATTTTGAAGTTGTCGTAGGACAATCAGCGAACTACTCAGTTTACCTTTCAATTTGGTGATGTGGGTTTTCCAAGATAGATTACTGTCTAGAGTTATTCCTAGTAAATTTGCAGAATACATTTCTGAGGCATCCGTAGTAGATGAAAGATAAAGAGAATGCGATTTATCGTTATTTAGTTTGAGTTTGTTCGCTGCGAACCAATTTTCGGATTTATTAGCTAATTCTTCTTGAGTACTGTACAGCTCGGATCTCAGTTTATCAGAATAAATGAAGGTCGTATCATCTGCAAATGAAACAATTTTCACAGGAACCATATGGTTGCTCAAATCATTGGTGTATATTATGAATAACAACGGTCCTAAAATTGACCCTTGAGGAACTCCATGCTCAATATGTTTGAAATCAGATAATGAATTTCCAATATTTACAGCTTGATAGCGATTCTGCAGATAGGATTGTATCAGATTGGGTGGTACTCCCCTAACCCCGTAGTAATTTAATTTTTCAAGTAATATTTCATGTGATACGCAATCGAATGCCTTTGAAAGGTCACAAAGGGTGATGGCAGCTTGCATTCCATCTTCCAAGGTTGATACTATATAATTCACAACATTCATGACAGCGAGAGCAGTAGAACGATTTGGTCGAAAACCATATTGTGTGTTGCTGAAAAAGTTATTCGATTCAAAGTAATACCTCAATCGTTTATTCAGAATTTTTTCAATTATTTTCGCAAAAATTGAGATAATGGAAATAAGTCGGTAGTTATTGATATTATTTTTGTCACCTTTTTTGAACAACGGTGTTATTTTAGAATACTTGAAGCAATCTGGAAAATCTCCTGTTGAAAAGATTGCATTTATCAAATTAGTAAGTGGAACCAGAATGATGTCACTAGTGTCTGTTATTATTTGAGAGTTCAGTTCATGTATATCGAGACAATTCGATTTCTTCAAACATTTTATGGCATCCGATACTTCTTGGGGTGCTACCGGCGATAAATAAAATGGCTCGCATGGGGCTGGAAATTTTTTTAAATTAAAAAGTTCACTAGATGATACGGTTGGTAAGGAATTTATAATATCAATAGCAATATTGACAAAAAATCATTGAAATCATCAGGAGAAAGATCAGGAACCGATTCTATACGGTGGAATTTATTTCGCTCGAAGTTTATTATTTGCCAACATGCTTTCGATTTGTTTTCAGCTGATATAATATATCGATCATATGCTGCCTTTTTTGCTTTCTTCAGTTCACCGTTATATATAGTTTTTAGTTGAGTGTAAGTTTTGAAGTCAGTTGTTTTTTTAGTTACATCAGCTTTTAGTTTGAGAGCTGATAGTGAATCTCTCATGGATTTAAGTCTATCATCAAACCACTTAACTGGAACGAATTTTTAATTTGTAGAATATTTCTTCAATGGGCAGTATTTTTTTACAACATCATTGTAGGTTTTTACCATAAAATTTGCCAAATACTCAGCATTTTCACTGGACTCAAAAATTGTCCAATCAACAGAAACTAGGGCATTTTTTATTTTTGATATATGGAGTTTTTTTCCAAAAGACCTCTGATACAAAATATTTGTACTTACAATCTCGTTTTTTTGAATACTTATAAGCTGACCACGATGATCAGAAAGGCAAGGTTCTATAACCCTGCTGTCAAATGTAGATTCACTGAGATTCGTTATTATATTATCCAAACATGTGGACGATGTAGCTGTAATTCTTGTGTATTCATTTATTGTAGCTGACAAACCGAATGACGTTAGAATACAATTCAGATCATTCAAGTCCTTTAAATTAACCTTGAAATTTATATTAAAGTCACCTGCTATTATTATCTTCGTTTCTGGTAAAATAATTTCACTTAAAACCCTCTCAAAGTTCTCGAAAAAAGGCCAATATTACCCTTGCCGGATCTATACAAAGCTAATATGATAAGTTTCAACTTCGGTATCTCGATTGCACAGAACTCGCATGACTGTTCTACATTGAATTTATCAAAATTTAATGCTTTAAAAGTAATACCAATTTTCAAAAATATTGCAACTCCCCCGTGGATCATATTGCTTCTCGAAAGGGAGGCAGCACAGGTATAACCTTTGAGATTAACACTACGAAGATGGGTTTCATTTAGCCAGTGTTCATTTATACAACAAATATCAACGTTGTGCCCCTGTAGGAATACATCAAATATTTCAATCTTATTTGCTAAACATTGAGCATTAATGTGAAATATACTCGCCCCACCTTTACATTGAGAATGATTCCTGTCGAATGGTGCGATACCATTGTACAATTTGGAAACTACGTTTCTTGGCTCGTCCTGGAGTTCTTCTGAAAATTTTCCCTGAACTGGAATCTGCGAACTGCAGCACCTTTCGGCCAAATCACATTCAGTTTATCTAGTGGAAAAGATACTTTGTAAGTAGAGACTTGATCATTCCTGTGCCATTCCTCACAAGTAATGTCAATTTCAGGTGCAGATTTTTTAAGTAATTTCAAAATGTCATTGGCGGTTACTTCATGTCCGATGCGCGATAAATGCAAGTGTCCTCTTTTTGGAACCACCGCGACATTAGATTCTTCGTTGCTTCCGATTATCGATTTGGTCTGATATCTCCTTTTAAAAGGGGGATTCCGCTGGTGAATCACATTGTTGATATCAGCTGAGTTCACTGATGAACCCGAGTTTTCAGAGTTTTTTTGGGGTTTATCGACATCTGTTTTTAATACATCGCTAAATGTTTTGTAGCTCTTCTTATCTTCTGACTTTTTTCCATCTCTGTAGGAGTCAGAATCGTTCGGTATGCTTATTGGCACATTCGAACTGGTACTACAAGATGGCGTAGCAGATTTGTCAAGAGAATTAAAATTATTATACTGTTTAAGTAGAAGTATGAGATCTTCTTGCTCTTGTGTGCGCTTTTCTAAATGAAAGGCAAGTTTGCTAATCGCACTCAGATCGCTTTTTGCTCTCTCCAAATCTCTAACACTTTTGTCACATGAAACACAGGTTAAGTTATTGTGAGAATCGTGAAACTCTTCTGCGTCACTGTTCAGAATATTGTTTTTTAAAAGTCTACTCACGTAATTCACTAACTGGTTATTTGTCACTGTCATAGGCACTTTCAAAGTAAGAATTATTTCGATCAATTCATTTTTCTTTAGCTTATTCAGCTCAGACGTTAACATTGCGACTTCGCTTTGTTCCGCCATTGTATTGAGATTATATTAGAGTGTGATGTTATTCTGAGCTAAAATCAACTCCATTAGACTTTGTCAGTATTGTCTTTTATTTTTAACCTATCAAGATGAAATGATCAAATAATTATGAGTAATAACGAATCAACTACACGATAAACCACTATAATGATAATTCAACATCACACTGAACAATATTACAAACATGTTATCTTCCATCCACCGGTACGCAGATACGACATCTTTTCAAGAAGAACCTTTTCAAATGCGTTTTAGGTTATAGCCCCCAAATCAGCGATTCTCTGAGCGGCATTGTGCAATCGGATATCGTTCTGCATAAAGCGCTGCTGCAGCAGTAGCACTACCTCCACATTCACCAAAAATGTATTGCATATGCGCATATTCCTGGGAAGTATAACGTGTGTACGGCATGACAAAGAAATAAATACTACTGAATGACACAATCTGAATAATTTCAAAAAACTACCAAAAGTTGTTCAAACAAAATGTGGCAGCCACCTACAAGATTTTTTCAATTCTATTTACAGAAGATCCGTTCATGCACAATGATGTATTTTATTTTTTCATCAGGAAACTATTGCTTCTACGGACAAAACACAGGAGTTAGAAAAGTTTTTAATTTTCGACAAAAATTCACCTCCTAAAAAATTTTGCACTTTTTTTTTGGTTACACCCTGTATATCTGTCATTCTCTGAAACTTCGTTGGAATCTGAATGTTGGACAATTGCGACATTTATCGCAAGAATTCGTTTTAATCGGTGCCATGTCGGATAACCGACATTTCGATTATTTTCGATAATTTTATTACATAAAAAGTTGATTTTATTGACAATTCTACCAAGCAGCCTATTCTTTATTATTAACAATCATTTCCACATTTTATCTTGATAAAATCGAAATAAAATAATGTTTGGGAGTAAGTATAAAATTTGATGGAAGCCTTTATTTAGCAATTGGACAAGGATTTTCATGAAGTTATTGTGAATAAAATACGGAAAAATGGAGAATTTCGTCCCTATGATGAGCCGGTCTGCTGTTGAGGTGAATTTTCGGCCGGATAATGTTGATAATTTTTTTTCCGACAGACTTCCTCATTTATGGCATTTGAACGGCTTATGGGAAAATTTTATCGAGTTCCTAACGATATCAAATTTTATTCTGTCGATTGCCATAAGCGAGAAAATGCATCAGCAACCGAATGTTTTTTTTACAAGATCGCGCCCTTATTTCAACACTTTCAGTACGTCCAAATCTTGTGGCTTTGGTTTTCCAATATTAGATTGTTAAATATGTTATTGTGTTAAAATGCCATAAACGACAGATTAAAAAAAAAATTTTGTCTGCAAACGGAAAATGATTCCATATGCCTTCCACACGACCAATCGCTAAATCTTGATTTTGTGAGCTAAACACTGACATAATTTTCAGTGGTTAAAATCCAAGAAAAAAGAAAATCAGTCAGCAAAATCTGTCATTATCTGACGGTCTACATTTTAGCTCGTGAAACCAGAAAAGAACGGGAGAGGAATGTAACCGATTCAAATAAGGACTTCTAGAAAATTCTAGAATAGGGATACAACTTGGTAGAAACCAAATCATTACTTCACTCTGTAAAGGACGATCTCACAGTGGCCAGCATGATTGATAATAATACCGCTATCATCAGCAGTACCCTTTCATGAATGAACCATGAGAGACCCATTGCCAAAAGTGCCTCACAAAAACTTGGTTTTCTGTTTCGTGCCAAGAACCATTTTCTCTTTCCTTCAACTGATTATGATTTATGAGGCACAGATCCGACCTGCCTTTGGATACTGTTACCGTATATGAGGTACAGCCCCTAAACGCACACTGAAACTTTCAAATTCAGTCATTCGTCTCGTCGATGACGCTGGGCTTACAAGCTCACTCACTTCTCTGAAACACCACAGGAAGACTGGCGATCTGTCTTTGTTCTGCATATATTTTCAAGGACGATGATATTGTGAAAAATCATCAAAAGTTACACCGTTAACGGTTCCATCGAGGCTGACCCGTCGAGCTCAGACTTCACACCCTCCTGCCGACACTTTGGAGACATGCCGAGTATTTATTTCCCAGGGCTCAATCTTCCAATGAACGGCAGAGTTTTGGAACTCACTGCCTCGGAAGCAGAGGCGTATTATCCATAAAGCAAACTAGGCACGTGACCAGGGACGGGAGGTAACGAAGGGGCGCGCGCGATTCGCTCAGAGTTGACTTCGCAAGAGTTTGCGCTTTGGATTACAGGCCAAAATGAAAGAACTAAGTCACCTAGCAGAATATATACCTCGCTCCGCACATTCACTCAACCTAGTGGGTGAATGTGCCGCTGAATGCGCTCAAGAAGCTTGATGGTTCTTTGGTCTCTTTCAAGAAATTTACACGTTTTTTACAGCTTCAACTCGAAGATAGGGAACTCTACAAACACAAATAATCCTAGGTAATGATAAAAAAAACTAAACTCGAGCAGATGCTTGTAAAAGTTTGAAAGAGTCATTTCCAGAAATTCACGTTGCCTGGATTGCTATCGAAAGCATTTCTTAGCAAAAACGTTATGTTGATTGTGAAGCTAAAGGCATTAGACTGAAATTAGATCGACCTTTTCAAGATGTAAATCAGAATGTGTGAATTGAAATTCAGCATAGTGAATTGAATTTCAGAATATGTTCATTGTAATTCAGAAAAGTTAATTGAATTTCAGAATGTGTAAATTGAAATTCAGAATAGTGAATTAAATTTCAGAATGTGTTCATGGTGATTCAGAAAGGTGAATTGAATTTCAGAATTTGTAAATTGAAATTCAGATGGCGAATTGAATTTCAGAATGCGTGAAGTTTAATTCAGAAAGGTAAATTGAATTTCAGAGTGTGTAAATTGAAATTCAGAATATGTAAATCGATTTTTAGAAAGCGTAACTTGCAAATCAGAGGTGGCAATCTGTGAATTATGTACATAAAAACTACATCAACATGGTGAATTTTGCCAATCCATGACTTGAGATGAAAGTGGGTAATTATGAGCCCAAAAATGTTGCAACGAATTTTTAATCGAAGTATGCCTATCCGCACACCAAACTTCGTTACTATCAAGATGTATGCATTTATTCACAAAGTCGAATTCTATTGAATTGTGGTCAAATATAATAATAATAATTCATCTTCATTCAACATTGAATATTAAGTATCACGTTGTCTCGTATGCCTAATTTTCATCTATTGGAGTTGGTTAACAGAGGCTTGTATATCTTGAAGAGATAAAGAATAGAATAGTTGGAGGAGATTGCGCAAGGGTTGCACAGCATACGCCATTTCATGCAGCTGCTATTATAGCTCTGCACGATATGGAAATAGGACGCTAATTCTTCAAAATTGTATTTTTGTAAGGAAGAACGAATTGAGATATCCATATAAATTGAATAAAGTTTATTAATTGATGAGGGTTCTATGTCCCTATGGAAAATCTGCTGTGAAAAACTTTTTACTGAAAGATATCTTCGTCATGTGATTGATATACATGGTCGTGTTTTATAACTTTTCATATTTTAATGGATTATTCCTCTACATACATATAAAAGATTATCGAATCATATATTTTGGAATCTAAAAGATGTTTTCTGATTCACAAATTACTGTTTCTGAATTAGAAATTACTGTTTCTGAATTTGAAGTTACACATTCTGAAATTCAATTCACTATTCTGAATTGCAATTACCACATTCTGAAATTCAATTCACCTTTCTGAATTACAATTCACGCATTCTGAAATTTACTTTACTATTCTGAATTTCAATTTATACTTTCTGAAATACAAATTACATTTCTGAACTACAATTCACGCATTATGAAATTTACTTTACTGTTCTGAATTTCAATTTATAATTTCTGAAATACAAATCACCAATCTGAATTATAATTTACGCTATCCGAAATTAACATTACCGTATCTGATTTACTACTTGAAAAGGTGTAGAAAATGCTTTCATGATCGTGTTTTGAGGTTTTATTTTGGTGCACATGAGGTAAACCAACAAAATATTACAGTCCGTTAATATTGACGTTTGTACAATTATTCTGCTGAAAGAGAAAGTTTTAATAAATATAAACAGCAAGCCTTAGAAATCTCAGTTGTCCAAATAATGTGAAAATGACACATAGAGGATACGGAAGAGAAAGCTCACGGCAGATGAATCTGCCGAAGATGTTGCTCATTCATTATCTGGTCGGGAAACATTCAGAGTTACAGTATATCTAGTAATTATAGATAGACTTGCGGTTGAACTTCAAAAGAGACGAGAAGTGTACAGCAATTTTTACAGAAAATTTTCGTTTTCAAGCAATTCGAACACTGGAGAAAAACAAGAGCAAATATGTTAGTAACAATGTATTCTGGAGATTTGGAAAAGTGATTTGTTGATGAATGTATCCATCTAAGTTCCTATTTAACAACTCTAGCTCAGGTAAACTATCGCCGCAAAACCAATGCGATTTTACAGAGCTTAAGAAATAAAGAACTTGAAACAATTTACCCAAAAATTTACATAGTTTTAAGAATATGTGTATCGACGGCAGTCAGTCAGTTTTTCTTGTCTAAAGAGAGTGAAAAAATATCTTTGCTCAACTGACAGATAAGAGATTCAATTCGTTAACAATACATAACAATGAATCGAACTTATTGCTCTCTTTAAACTGTGACGATATTATTGACAATTTCGCAAAACAAAAATGTAGACGCAATTTTTTTTTTGTTTTCATCAATTGTCATTGATTGTGATTAGGTAGTACTAATTTTGGAATAAATAATTCATAAATTTTAATTATTTTATTCCTCATTCTATCGAAGTTAGTGAAACTTGTGTGCTAGAGGGGCGCCTAGAAGGTGCTTGCCTAGGGCGCTATTCACGTTTAATCCGCCTCTGCTCGGGAGGTGTTCCCAGAGGCATCCTGCCTGCAGAAATTCAAGACGAATACCAATTGCTACGTACTTTTCCTCGACTCAGATATTCTTTGACTATCAGAGGATTTTCCTTTTCGTAGGAACAATAACATGAAAATAAACATACATAATAATATTATTTTACTGGTGAAAAGTATGGCACAACCCACTAAGAATTCAAACGAGGCCGCCTATGGAAGACAGTGCAGTGGTCTTCGTGTGTGATTCACGACCGTGAGGAAGTTCTGATGTTTTTCATTTCGTTATTCATTTCCAAGAAAATTCAAAACATTGTCTTTGTTTCATTGAATATGTAGCCATTTTTCCACCGGCATATGCCACATGTCCAAAGGGTCTGATGTCAAATTAGTTTCCAGATATTGAAACAAGTCTATCGAAGCGTGGTTGTGAATTGAAGTATTTCCCATCAAAGGACCAGGCAGCCGGCTTATGGAAAAATGTACTTTGGTGAAATTTCATGAATTGTTAGTATAATGTAGTTGACGACTTTCTGAACAATAGTGTCCATGGGCCCAACTCAATCCTATGACTAGCTTCAGAGATACAGGGTATTGAAATTGGAAATTGGCCGTTTTTTAAAAGCATGTATTTCTTATTTTCTTCAATCTATCAGGATTTTTTTTCTGTGATAGAGTTCTAATGCCACTAAATATCAGTCCCTCATGAAAAAAAGTTTCATTTGTTACAGGGGTACTCAAAAATTTAAAAAAACGGAACGTTGACTTGAAATATAATTTAACTTTAAGGAATTTCAATATCTGGCTAAAGTTGCTTCTGGTTGGTTCATAATAATAGGAAATGCAAACATTTTGTACAGGGCGAGTCAGAAAGTTGATTGCCTCTGTATCCCATAATTAAGAAAATTTTATATACTCTGTACTGCATGTTAGTAGGTGACATTGAGTCATTTTGAAATTTATGTGATTCATATATAATTTACAGGGCTATTCAAAAGGTATGTATGGAAAAAAATCCAAGAATCGATTTTTTTTGTAATCTCCCTGTAATTAAACATTTCCTCTGTGAATTTCTGTGATACTTTCTCATTACCTTCACTTTGACTTTGTTGGACGGCTTGTAGAAGTTTTGTCAACTTGGTATGATTAGTTTTTACATCCCGACAATATGATGACAAGCCTATTATTATTTTCTTCATATATATGTATATCATTATTTTCGATCTTGTTTATGTTATACCATGATCGACATATACATAAAAACGAATAAAATACATACAAGCTAATCTTGATACCGAAAAAAACAATAGACATAAACAGGTCAAAACGAACTGAAGTTACTGAAGGAATTCAAAGGTCTACAGAATCAGGACTATGATCTATGTTTTCTGGTACCGTCCTTTCAGTTGCATCAGTTACTTCATTTAGGGGATGAGTAGATGGATATTTCACATTCTGTTCGTTTCTGGCATAATCCAAAGACCATAAAACACTGGCCACATGAGCACATGTACCAAAAGTTCTAGCTCCCGACTTACAAGTACAATAATAGTGAAGGTTGATTTTCGATATTATCTTTTTGAAGTGTGTCGTGAATATAACTTTTTGCCAAGTTCATATAATGTAAATCCAAACGAGGAAATTCAGGTGCATGCAAGTGGTTTAATAAAGTCCAATAACCATTACTTATATGTAGGTTTTCAACTTGAAATCTTGTGTGCATAATATTAACTTCTTCTAGTTTATCTAATAATTCCTGCGCTGTTTGTAATGTACCAGGCATGGTTATTGGGGGATGGAATTTATTTATTAGAGCTCCAGCGATCTGATAAGATTCCTTTATGTTAGCAGCATGGTATATCGAAATTGTATTTTTAAAGATTTTGAATATCGACTTTGAATGTCCAATTTTTTTTTCACGATTACAAATTTCTTGTGTTTTACAATTTTGAAATCACCATGAAAAAGGTAATTTATTGATGTAGTGTGCAGCAGTAACCTAGTACATTTTGTTTTCACTTCGATGGGCTAAAATTTATGGAAAAAAATCTACTCACAAAACTTCTAATAAAAACATTTCTCAAGTATTTTCGTAACGTAGAAGGTAGAATAATTATTTATCAATATTTTACCAAGTGATTGAATTAGAAAAGTGCAAAATTGTACCAATAGCACAAAAATACTGCTGAGAGGGTCAAAAATTCATAATTTTTATAAAAATTGAATGTCTCGAAAACGGTGAGACTTTTATACGAGGGATTTTTTCATAGCAAGTAGGGCACACTTTGATCTATATTCGCCTTCAGTTAGACGTGGTCTTTACGGGACACTTATAGTTGAAGGAAATAATGATAGACTTGTCATCATATTGCCGGGATAAAATAACTGATCAAAGCAAGTTGACAAAACTTCTACATCCGACCAACAAAATCGAAGTGAAGGTAATATGGCAGTATTACAGAAATTCACCATGGAAATATTTAATTAAAGGGAGATTTCAAAAAAAATATCTTATTTATAGTCCTGTATATCATATATAAATTATATATATTTAAAAAAGTATATAAAATTTTATTATATATAGGATACAGGGGTGATTAACTTTCTGACTCGCCCTGTAAAAAATGTTTGTATACCTTATTATTATACACCAACCAGGAGCAAATCCAGCCAGATATTTGAATTCCTGAAAGTTGAATTATATTTCAAGTCAACGTTCCGTTTTTTTTAATTTTTGAGTAATCCTGTTGCAAATTAACTTTTTCTCATGAGGGACTGATGTTTAGTGGCATTGGAATACTACTACAGGAAAAAATTCTTGATACATTGAAGAAAAAGGAATACATGCTTTTAAAAAATGGCTATTTCCCAAATTCAACACCCTGTATCTCTGAAACTAGTAATAGGATTGAGTTGTCACAGGGATGTGCAATGAAGTGATTTTTATGTTTTTTCTCAAAAACAAAGCAAGATACGAAAAAAATTCCAGAAATAAAAAAGTTGTAATTTCAGTTGCTCAATGTGAAACAAATACAAAAATTGCAAAAAAATCAGTGGCGCACATGTTTTCTGTCAAAAATATTGGTTTCAGTGCCTTCCGGGAGGCCACTGGACATGATAATTTTGATATAATTAGGGTTAATTTCGCCCATTATGATCTTCAATAACACTGCCAAATTTCAATGAAATCGGTTGAAGGGTTATTAAGATATTTACGACAAAAACGATTTCATTTAAAAATTTTAACACCCTGTATCTTGAAAACGAAGCATTACCGGACCTATGTTTATATGAACTTTTCGTCTTAGAATCACTCAAAGAATCACCCCTTTGAGTTTGGCCACGTACTTAAATAACACCCTGTATATGTTTTTTATTTGTGATATTTTTGTATTCTCTTTTTTCGTTGACGTATTAATTACTAGACGAAGTACTCATCTGAATTGTAATTCATTACTTTGTTTTTGTTTTTTCTGTAGATAGTTTTTTTACTTGTATTTTGTGCTTTTTGACGTGTTTGTTCATTTATATTTCCTTTGTGAATATTTTAAATGAAGAACGAATAAAGTATCTATCTATCTATCTATCTATGCAACAATCATACAGTCATATAGAAATCAACCATTAATGACAGATTCACCATTAATATGGGTCATTAATGGACGATTTCTTGAAATCATCTATTCATAACAAATCGTTCATTACTAGTGGTCATTTATGGTCGATTTCACTTGCATTGAAGAACATTTAACAGACATGCTAATACGAGGTAGACGGAAAAATAATATTGGGTACGTCTCTGGATGTTCGGTAGTTTTCGGCATTTTGGATGCTGGAAATTAGCTGCCAACTTCACGGTGGTAAAGTTTTAGCACAAATATTCAATTATTTGATTCTACCTAATTGCCCTTTCAGCTAGATATAACACGTGCGGAATATCATGAAAAACACTTTCTAGTATTGCATCGTCTTTCATATCGACTTACAGCTGTAGTTTTCCTTTTCTCCCTTTTCTTCAGCAGAATATTCCGCTTCAGCATCGCCTTCAGCTGGGATAAATATACGGAATGTTGTTTCCCACTCATTCTTGCGGTATTTCTTCTTTATTCGAGGGAACAATGGAGAAAAACTATCTGAAACAAATAAAAAAGTGAAACTGATTGTTCCGGAAACGAAAGATGAATTGAGGACATGACATGGATTGTAATTGTAATTGCAACTGTTACATTGGCGTTCGTAATCGTAATATCATTAGAGGAAGCTAATTGGTTTATTTTGAATGAAAATGTGAGGATGCCGTAAATAATTCTCACTCGTGTCTATTTGAATTATAATAATATTGTCTTGTTTATATTATTGTTATAGTTTAGCCATTGAGAACCAGAAATGAAAGAACACTCTTCCAGCTAAACTATCTTTAAATATACAGAATGGCCAACGAAAACTTTACACCCGTGATTACTACAATACTGTAACTTTCTGTCCAAAATTCCAAAACAGGTAGATGTCTGTTTCGAAGTGTGATGATAAGTATATACAGGGTGTCAATTTGAAAACTTCCCACCCTTAATATCTTCCTTCCAGTAAACAATATGAGTAATCGAAAAAACAGGTCAATTTTATTGTCAAGGGGGACACTTTCACGGACTATTTGTAGCCCTCGTGGTTCAACCCCCTAGGAGGGGTAGATGTTACCCTTAGAATTTTAAATGGGAAGGGGGGTCAAGTGGCACATCATTTTGATGGGCGTTCAATTCTTGTTCCAATGGTACCCTGACTTATTATTTTGTGATGAGCATTTTCCGAAAAATTGCGTTCTAAACTAACAGAAGTAATTATTAGAACGCCTATACTGATATGCATTATTGTATTGACTCCCTTTAATAAAAATGGTTAGAAGAGTAGGTGGCACCGCTCCAACCCTTGAATGACAGGAATAAATTTATTACGCATGGGATTTTTTATTTGGTGGTTATTTTCCTTCTACACAATAAAATTTAATTTGCGAGAAAGACATTTCCAACATAAAATCTACTTACGCTTATCTTATTAGCTGTTCGAAATGTTGTCCATTTTGCTCTAAACAGTAATACAGTCTGTTTTAGAACTCCCCTCTAACATTACGGAAAACTTCACTAGGAATTGACCGGCATGCTGCTGTAATTCGTCTTTTAAGTTCGTCAATATCAGAAGGTTGTGTTTTATAAACAACGGATTTAAGATGCCCCCAAAGAAAGAAATCTAAGGGTGTTAAATCCGGTGATCTCGGAGGCCATTCAACTGCTCCCCTTCTGCCAATCCATCTACCCGGAAATCTCTCGTTTAACCACTGTCGGACGGGAAGAAAATAATGAGGTGGAGCACCGTCCTGCTGGAAATGTAACAGATCCTCCTGCAAAAGTTCATTACCTTCTGCATCAATTTGAGTTTCTAGCTCGTGAGTTATAAGAGGATCGATAGTCTCTTCAAGCATATCAAGGTACAGATTGCCAGTCAAGTTTTCTTCCAGAAATAATGGACCAAGAATGGCATTTCCAAGAATACCAGCCCAAACATTAACTTTTTGTGGGTGTTGTGTATTCCCTTCCCGAAAAATATGTGGGTTTTCGTCACTCCAATAGCGACAATTTTGTCTATTAACATTGCCATTCAGAAAAAATGAACACTCATCGCTGAAACAGATGTTTAACAGAAGATTAGGGATGGTATTGACTCGATGAGACATGATTTCACAAAACTCTATTCTTCTATCATAATCATCCTCGTGGAGCTCTTGAAGAATCTGCATTTTATATGGATGAAATTTATGCATTTTCAATGCTTTTCTTATAGTCTCGCGTGACATTCCCATCTGTTCTGATACTGATCGTAAGGAGCTCGTGGGCTCTGCAGCAAATGTTCCGAAAACTTCAATTTGAGCTGCTTCATTTAGTACTCTGGGGTTATTTCTTTTTTTATTTGTCACTGAACCAGTTTCGTAAAACTTATTCACCAAATCAAGCACATACCGGTGACTTACATTACAATTTGGATGTCTTTCGTTAAAAAGACATGCCGCCGTTCGTGCGCACTTTCCAACTTCGCCATAAATTACAATCATTTCAATTCTGTCTTGAAGAATGTAAACCATTTTTACACTTTATACACTTATTAAAGTAATTCCTAAACAGCCCAACAGGTACAACGATATTCACAATACTACCACATAGTTCAAATTTGCTAACCAATTTTTTGCCGGAAAACAGAAACTTCTTACAGCAGAAGTAGCAAAAAAGGAAGGCTATCTGTACAATTTCTGCGATGACACTTAAAAATTCAGCATTTAATAAACACAACTTTACTACCATCTACGTTTTACTATTAGACTACTTTTTTATGTAAAGTGTTTGGAGCTAATGGCTAATGTTACCCCTAATAAAGGGTTGGAACGGTACCACCTAATATTCTAACCAGTTCTGGCCAAACCATGCATCTCAGTATAGGCGTTCTAATAATTACTTCTGTTAGTTTAGAACGCAATTTTTCGGAAAATGCTCATCAAAAAATAATAAGTCAGGGTACCATTGGAACAAGAATTGAACGCCCATCAAAATGATGTGCCACTTGACCCCCCTTCCCATTTAAAATTCTAAGGGTAACATCTACCCCTCCTAGGGGGTTGAACCACGAGGGCTACAAATAGTCCTTGAAAGTGCCCCCCTTGACAATAAAATTGACCTGTTTTTTCGATTACTCATATTATTTACTGGAAGGAAGATATTAAGGGTGGGAAGTTTTCAAATTGACACCCTGTATATTCAGATAAAACACATCAATGAAAGATAATGAGGTTAAAGTGTAGCACGCCCCAGTTGGTATACATTAATAACCATATTTCCGGTCTATTTGTGAATTTAAATAACGGAAATAATAATATTTTGATGGTGAATCATTTGAATTCTATTTTTTAAATCATGTAGTCAGAATACACACTATTTCTATGATATTTAAGTAGTCGAGTCTGTTGAGTGTGACACTCCATTGAATCTTTTTATTAGCAAAAGATTCCAGCGTCCCCCGCCCCCACTATCAAGCAATTACAATGTCTTTCATTCCAAAGAGTAGTATCGAAAGTTAACAGGGGGGTGGGCTGAAAAAGTCCGCACTGTATATGCCCAATACGAAATCATGATTGAGCCAAAATGAAATGCTACCTGGGTCATAACCATAACAATGTTAACAGTTGTTTCTACCTTTTTGTTCATAGTTCTTCAACAAACATACCAGAGTGGAGAACAGTTAGTTCAAAACGAAGAGTTTGTTCTACTTAGTCGTGGAAGTTTTTTGAAATAAAATGAATGCCACTCAATTTTGTATATTATCGACAGAGAAAATTCCATTTTATCCTTATACCTATTATTTTTTTTATACACAGGGTGAGTCAACAAGATTCCCGTGGTCGATTGCTCCGTTATGAATCACTATTTCGATTTCTTATATTTTTTGTCAAACGGACCATTTAAGACTTTCTTCCAAAATCATTCTTATTCATACAGAGTGCATAATTGAAGCGTGGCTGACCAAAGTTGGTCTTTTTCAGATGAAACACCCAGTATATTTTCATTTATTCCGATCCGCTGTTTTATTGGCTGCTCAACGATTCTTCCAATTTTAGATTCCGTTTCGGCGTTGCCGAGTTCTCTGAAAAATATCTATTTTGCAGACTTCTTTTTGAAAAATCTCCTATTTCACGTTTCGAAATATTTAGTGGAGATAATTTGGGAATCGATAGTCAAAATAGTGAAGTTAATTGTGAATATGGTGAATATTGTTTACATTATACAGGATGTTCGGTACAACAATACAAACTTGGCCATTTTCAAACATCAATATTTTGATTTTTTCAAAAGGAACATCCTGAGTATTATCATTCATATCAACTCCTTTTTAATGACTCTTTAATTTTTATTCTTGATGTCATGTGCCTAAAACAACCCGTTTCCGAGATATTATGGTATTTGAAAGAACTGTTCAATGGCTAATCAACAATCCTACATATTTTTCACCCACACGTTTCTTTACAGAAAATACTGACACTGAATGCTGTTTTAATTATTTTATCCTTCTTCGAAAGCATTCTTGAAAAATTATGAATAACTAGCATAGCAAGGGCGGGGATTAGCGCAGTGGTTGAGCGCTCGCCTGGTAACCGAGAGGTTGCAGGTTCGATTCCTAGACGGTGCGATCTTTTTTCATTTTCAGATGTGAAAGTCTAAATGATTGAGGCTCGTGTCGGCTGGGAATAATCCTCCACGATTCAATGTTGCGTTAAAAATTAACAGTGCTGCTCCTAAAGTGGCGTATGGAGTTAGTTACAAGGCCTTTCCAGAACACATGGCTAATGACCATAGCAGTCGATGCCAAAACACCATGGAAAAAAAACTAGCATATCAAAAGAAATTTTGAAAAGTAACTGCCACTGAAAAAAATGACTATCGGCTTTTTTAAATAGAGGTAACTGTCAAACTACAATCCAGTTGTGTTGACAAATGTGGCATTATGAGTTATTGTTTAGAGGATATGGTTCAAATGGTTTATGCTTTGGGAGAAAGTGACGGTAACTGCTTACTGGAATCTAGATTATACCAACAAAAGTTTCCTAAGAAAAGACATTCAGACGAGCATTTCAAGCCCTCAAAACAAGATCTGAGGAAACCGGAACAGTATTCCACAAAAAGTTTGAACGTGCCCGTCCTGTAACGAATGATGAAAATACTCTTGAGAATGATGAAAATACTCTTGATATTGCATTACATATTACCCAGAATCCCCATGTAACACGTATTCTGCGTAGGGAGTTGGGAATATCACAAAGAAGTGTTTCTCGGATGGTGAGAAAATGGAATTTCCATCCATATCATATGCAGTTGATGCAGGAGCTAACTAAAAGAGATTTTCCCAAGCTAATTCTGTTCTGCCAATGGGGTGTAAATAAAATCAGAAAAGAACATGATTTTTTTGAGTATATGTTCTATTTTCGGACGAAGCCACGTTTCACAACAATGGCCATGTGAATCGGCATAATATGCACTATTATGCAACTGAAAATCCCCATTTCGTTGGATATGTCAATCACCAACAACGCTGGTCACTGAATATTTAGGGAGGTATAATTGGACGGCGAGTGATAGGGCCATTTTTTTTCAATGGTCATCTTAACGGAAGAGAATATCTAAGGTTTTTGCGACAGCTATACAATTTATCAGATGATCTGCCATTGGCAACAAGGCAGAGAATGTGGCTCCAACAAGATAGTGCGCCTGCACATTACAAGACTGGTGTACAGGAATACATCAACAATACATTTCGTGGAAAATGGATAGGTAGAGGAGCTGGCCAGTTCAGTGGCCTCTCAGGTCACCGGACCTCACAAAAATGTATTTCTTTCTAAGGGGATACATTAAATGGGTTGTTTATCAAACTCCGCCTACAACTCCTGGAAATGTGTAAGCAAGAATTCGGACTGCTTTCAGGAAAATTTCACAAGATATGCTGGAACGTGTGGAGAATACTTTCCAGAATAGATTGAGACTGTGTAATAGTGAAAATGGCAAGCACATTGAACATTTGCTGCATTAATTCTTGTTGTTTTTTTGTTTCTTCTGATTTGAATAAATATGATAATTTGTTTTATTATTGGGTTAATACGATTTATGAAGTTTAATTCCAAATATGATACAAAATATGACTATTGTCAATATTTTCTGTGGGATGTCGAATATCTCGGAAACGGGTTGTTTTATGCACATGACATCAAGAATAAAAATTGAAGAGTCATTAAGAAGGAGAAGATATGAATGATAATATACAGGGTGTTCTATTTGAAAAAATTAAAATATTTATGTTTGAAAATGGCAAAGTTTGTATTGTTGTACCGAACATCCTGTATAATTTATACAATATTCACCATATTCACAATTAACTTCACCATTTCGACTATCGATTTCCGAATTATCTCCACTAAATATTTCGAAACGTGAAATACGAGATTTTTCAAAAAGAAGTCTGCAAAATAGATATTTCTTAGATTACTCGGCAACGCCGTAACGGAATCCAAAATTGAAAAAATTGTTGAGCAGCCAATAAAACAGCGGATCGGGATATATTTAAATATGCTGGGTGTTTCATTTGAAAAAGACCAACTTTGGTCAACCACGCTTCAATGATGCACCCTGTATGAATAAGAATAATTTTGGAAGATAGTCTTAAATGGTCCGTTTGGCAAAAAAAATATAAGAAATCGAAATAGTGATTCACAACGGAGCAATCGACTCACCCTGTATATGGGTATTGGTCACAGAAGATTTAAATTGTTGTATGTATTATATTATCTCCTAATTCAGAATGATTTGGAATTTTTTTCATTATGTTTCTATGCTGTTTCAACATACATATCATTTATATATTTATGTGTTGCATCATTTATTAAATTTTAGTATTGTATTATCTCTTCATTGCACATACATTTTATTGATTATTCCATCCTTACAAACAAGCAAATTATTCTGCTTCGTAAGATGTACGATTTTATTCACCTCACGCCATCATGTGAATATTTTCTGAAATTTGTTTTTGATTATTGAGTGAATAAATATTATTATTTCAGGCAAATGCCTGAAATAAAAATGTCGGTGAGAAATCACTGATTTTTCGTTTTGTATTGATATTGAATAACAATGAGCAGAACTTTTCCATCAGGGACATACAAGGGTTGCTATTTATGTATTGAGAATCGGCAACACTGTTGGTCGCAGTCAATTGGACGCGTGACATTTGGACGCAAGGACAACTGGGCGCATGGACAACTGGGCGCAGGGACAACTGGGCACAGGGACGACTGGGCGCCAGAAACACAAAATTATTAATAATAATAAAATGAATTTTTCTTCAAGTTCTAAGCTCCCAACTTGTTAGTTCGGTCAGGTTAGATCAGACTAATAAAATAGTACATTTAAAATTAATATTTATTCAACTTCTAAGCTCCCAACTTGCGAGCTAGGTTAGTTCGGTCAGGTTAGATCAGACTAATAAAATACTACACTCAAAATGAATTTATGATTAGTAGATATTTTTTTGGCGCCCAGTCGTCCCTGCGCCCGGTAGTCCTTGCGTCCAACTGTCGCTGCATCCAACTGTTGCCGCGTCCAACTGTCGCGACGTCCAATTGTCGCCGCGACCAGTTCTCCACGTCCATTCTTCGTGCGCCCAATTGACCGCGTCGAATTGTCGGTAATCCGTTGCTAGGCGCAATCCAACTGAGCTATCGCAAAGTTTGACATTTTTGACAGTATACGTAATCAGAACTTTTTGTCATACATACGCTATTTGTATTGTTAATAGACATTTGAAAATTTTACCTCGTCCAAAATATGGAGCTAAATCGCGAACATTTTCGTGCCATGATTTTTTACGATTTTCGACGTGGATTATCTCAACAGCAGTGTGCCGATCAAATGACTGTAATTTTGCTGATGAAGCACCATCCAAGGCCACAGTATATCGAAGGTTTAGTGAATTCAAACGTAAGCCGTACTTCGCTGGCGGACGAAGTTAAAGATGGACGTCCAAAATCGGTTGTTGTGCGAGAAAACATTGATGCTGTGTCCGAACTGATAATGCAGGATCGTCATGTGACATATCGGGAGATCGGGGCATCCCTGGGCATTAGAATGACAAGTATACATGAGATATTGCATGAACATTTGCCAGTCAGATTTGTTCTCGTTGGATTCCGCACAATTTGACAATCGATCAAAAAAAGACTCGTGTAAATTGGTGCAAGGACATTATTACTAAATATGACCGTGGTGCTTCAAATGCAGATTATAACAAAGAATCAGTATCGCGTTACAAGGGGGAATGCTTCATCTGTTTTAGGTACTATCCCTAGCTCCAAACGCCTAGATGAAATATTCATGTTTCCCCAATATTCAGGTTTACCTTCTTCAAATGTCAATGACTGTCTCCATCAAAACCTATTTGCAGCAACCCGATAGAAAATCCAATTGCAGATAGTTCCACCGAGATTTTATATCTTCCTAAATCAAAGTGGAAACGCCAAGTTAAGTTTGGCAAAGAAACAAATGAGTCGACGAATGATGAGATTATAACATATACGCAGGTGACGAATCTTGGATTTATTGTTACGAGCCCGAAACTAAACAGCAGTCGACTGTATGGGTCTTTCAAAATTTACCAAATCCAACAAAAGTTGATCGTGCTCGCAGCACTTCGAAACAAATGGTATCCTGTTTCTTCGGTATAAACGATCATGTGGCAACCATGCCTTTAGAGCAACGTAGAACGGTAAACTCTGAATGAAACACTACTATTTGTTTGCCAGAAGTCATCAATGAAATAAGGAAAACGAACCGTCGACGAAGGATAATTCTCCATCATGACAATGCGAGCTCACATACATCGGCTCAAACAACCCGCTATTTAAGCACTCAAAACGTTGAATTGATGGGTTATCCGCCGTACAGCCCTGATTTAGCACCCAATGATTTATATTTGTCCCCTCAAGTGAAGAACAAATTACTTGGTCAACGCTTTTCGATGCCACAAGGCGCTGTTTATGCATTCAAAAACCATGTTTTGGATATATCTACTTCGGAGTGGAAAAACTGCTTTGCCAATTGGTTTCATCGAATGCAAAAATGTGTAGATTTGAAAGGAGGGTATTTTGAAAAACAATAAAGAAGTTTTTACAGCCCAATTATTGTTTTCGTTCTTCATTCTCGATAGAAAAAAAAAATAGCAACCCTCGTATCCAAATTGTATAAAATGCTAACCAACATGTTCGTTTGAATATATTGGAACAAAATGTGTTTAAATTAAAATATATCGAAGGGCCAAATTATGTATTTTACATTTGTACAAGTATTCTGTTTGAATATGGGTACCTGATACAAACAATCAAATCCCGAACAAAGAGACAAAGATGTATAACTCAATTACATATCTCTAGTTAACAATCGAATAAAATCATTTGCTATTCTCTCTTTGGGAAATAGTTGGCTTCATATAATATCTCGCGATCAATCATTTCCACATCAAGTCTACCACTGTATTATTCATGGTATCGAACATAGCTAGTAGGAGACACAACTATTGTTATTAATGATCATGAAAGAACATCGGAAATCCATCAAGATGATTATAATAGAGGTCGGTCAAAAATCATTAAACGACTGCGTATTATTCTTACGAATGCTAATATGGCAGAATATTGGAATCGGATAATAATCTAGAACGATTACAAACAATTCAATAAATATTCCTTCATTTCTTAATTTTTCTCGAATACATCGACCAAGCTATAGAGGTTTTTCCCCCACAAAATAAAATACGCAAATGACCTATACTAATTTTTATAATATAGTTCGTTAATCAAAACCGCAGTTTTCTCTCCGACAAAATCGCATTGTGGAATTTTTTAAACAACCCATACTACTTTTTTTTTAATATCTCAAAGATCATTCAAGGAATCTGTTTTCTGTCCCATGTGTAGTTTTTGTACAATCGTATTATAAACAATTTAAGGGCACATCTTACGAATTTCGCCGATTTAAGGGAATTCGTCATATTCAATTTCTTTAAACGGCACATGGAACTAAAAATCAATATCTACAATAATTTTATAATGTTCCATAATTTTATTCACATATTTCGTTTAGAGTTATACATAATATGCTTATTATTATTATTACTCTTTGTGTGAGGATGGATGCACCTAAGTAATTACTTGTGTTGTGCTTGTGTTGCAGTTTATTGTATTAGTACAGTCTTTATCATGGATATGGATAATGTTTTGGCCCGGTTGTTCGTTCTGCAATAGGGTGAATGTAATGAATTTTGTTTCATTTACATTGAGACTCAGAAGGTTGTGGTTAAGCCATATCTGGATATCCCTCAGTTCCTTTTCCGATTTTTCAAATACCCCCAACCAACTATTACCTGTGAAAATAAGTGCTGTGTCGTCCGCATATGAGATGAGATGTCCTTCGAGGTTATTGATGAAGCTGATACTGCTGATATAAACAAGAAATAATATAGGCCACAAAACTGTTCCTTGTTGTACTCCTGTTCGAACTTCCATTGCTTGACTGAGGTTATTGTCAACTTTGACTTTTTGTGTCCTATGTGATAGGTAGTCTTCCAGTATATCGTAAGTTGGACCCCGTATACCATATCCATGCAGTTTTGTTAATAGCATGTCATGCTCTACAGTGTCGAATGCCTTGGCCAGGTATAGAAATATGGCCAAGAAATTTTTAATGTTTCAAAACTGGATATTTTTCATTTATACAACACTATCGCAAGAAAAACATCCATCAGTACGCAAAAAAGGAAAAAAGTACCTACATAGTTACAAACCTATGACCTATAACATTGCCATATTTCATCTAGAAGGTCATGGAAGAAGCGATCAACATCCAGATTACAGAAAATCAAGAACGCTCAGGAATTGTAAATAAATCGACCTTAGAGTTTCAGTCATCATCATTTTTCCGAAAGCCCTGGTTCCTTCGCCATAATTGAAAATATTTTTGTAGAATCATATTTTAAATAAGTATGAAATGTTTCAAAATAAATGAGACAAGAGGCTTTACTAATTCCAAGTGTGCTCGTCGTTCAGCCCGTAATATTGTTTTCAAATTTACTCTTCAATTGCTATCTTTTTGTCATATACAGCAATTTTTCAACGAATGTGGTCCAGAAATTGAATTTGAAATGCCATTTCCGTCATATGACAAATAAAATGGATTTTTAGTAATAAAATCCCGACAAAATGCAGAATTTTCGAAAAACTTTCACCTTGCTGTCACGAAAACTGTGTTGCTCAGAAACACCACGGGAGCTTGCTCGAGTGGTGTTTTATACAGCGGCATAGTTTAAATGACAGGCAAGGTGTCAGTATTTTGAAATTTCTCCATTTTGAAGACAATTTAAGAATGAATATACGTAGTTATTAAACTTTATTTAGAATAACGATATTATATAAATATCATATTTTGCGTATTTGGCGTCTTTCAGGAGCCTAACTGACGTTTCTTTATTTATCGTGATTGTTATAACTATGGAAATGTAGAACTCGGAAGTCGTCGAAACACCGATTTGAGAATAACATGAGCAGAATAAGATAAAATTAGTTAATAAGTTGATCCAAGAAATTATTAAAGTTCAATAAACAGGAAACATTGATTCATTCGATAGCATTCATCCCAAATCTTCTCATTTTTGCCAATCACAGAGTCAAGAGTCAAGTTTGTTATTATCGATAATCCGAACTTGAATAGAGCTCCTGATTGGTTTTGACAAGTGCGTGAAATAGTCGTAGGTAATTTCCCAAGACCATGACAAATAGCAGACTATTATTTTCTTCATGTTTCGATCGAGAGTACCTTGTATTCCGACAATTTGATGAGACCATAAGAACATTAATAATCTGAATAACTCCCAAGAGCTTCAGCTCGAGGGAGTTATTCTTTGATTGTTAAGTACTTCGTATACTGAACATTACAATTGGAGAACTATATTGGAAGATATTAAAAAAAAAATCTTCTTCATGAGAGGCTATTGAATGGTCACTTCTAGGGGCCCACTTTCTTTAGAAGCCCTTTCAGAAAATTTTAAAAACAAAACGGAATCCCTTAGACTCATGGGTTCACGTTTAGGTGTCTTTCCATCTCACGTTTCTTTTTTTCTTTTGAAAAATTATTTGACAATACCAAAGCTAATGTATACCCTTCGATGCAGCCCATCTTGGAAATGTCAACATGAGCTCAAAGAATTTGACGATCATCGTTGAAGAAGTTACCAATAATAATATGGAAAATTCTTCGTGGTTAAAAGCCACGCTTCCTGTGAATATGGGTGGTTTAGGTTTGCGTTCAACCTCTTCATTATCTTTACCTGCTTTTTTGTCGTCTGTCAACAGTGTTTTCCCCCTTATCAATTCTATTCTTCCTCCAATTTTCCAAAATTGCACAGATTTGTTTTATGTTGAAGGCGAAAACTCTTGGATTTCATAATCAGGTATTCGTTTATCGAGCGATACCTTGATGAAACAAAGTGCCTGGGACCGTCCTCTACTTGAAATATCCTCTAATAAATTGCTTGAATCAGCTGTATCCATATCCAAAAAGGCTCGACTCAAAGCAGTTATGGTAAAGGAGTCGGGTGCATGGTTGAATGCATTACCCGTGGCTGCTCTTGGAAATTTATTGGATAACGGAAGCTTCAGAATTGCAGTTGGATTCCGATTGGGTTTATCTGTTTGTTCTCCTCATACATGTGTTTGTGGAAGTATTGTGGATAGTAAGGGTACTCATGGTTTGAGCGTGCCCTGGTTTCAGCAGGTATACCAGCAATTTTGGAGCCTCAAGGAGTCAGTCGTGACGACGGAAAAAGACCCGCTGGAATGTCCCTCGTTCCCTGGAAGCGTGGAAAACCACTGGTTTGGGACTTCACTTGTGCAGATACTTTAGCACCTTCCCATCTGCTAAATACCTCAAAGTCTGCTGGTTCTGCTGCAATTACAAGTGAGAAGATGAAGATACGCAAATACCATAATCTCGAAACTAATTATATATTCCACCCAGTTGCTGCTAAAACTTTAGGTGTTTTTGGCCCACAATCTCTGACTTTCATTCATGATATAGGGAGAAAACTAAGCCTAGCAACTAATGAAAACAGATCAACTTCTTGATTCTTGATTCAAAGGATTAGTATAGCTATCCAGCTATCACTATTGGGCACAGTTCCTTCTTCTCACCACTTCAATGAGATTTCATATATTCGGAACCACCTATGAAAGACACTACAGTACTCACTGTAAGCATCCATATTCAGGCCTGTGGCACGAGTACGACGATTCGACTATTTCCACGATTTCTTCGAAATCCTTTGTGAGCGGAAAAGCATATCTGCTCTTCTACGAGAAGGAGAGCACTATTTCACTCATTTGAGATTTTTTTGTTTCGTTTTAAATATTTCAATTTTGTTTTCATGTTACATTTTATGTTGAAATATTTTCATTGTATTCTTCTAACGATAAAAATATATAAGATTTAGTATTATTCTCACTTATACTACTTGTTTCCGAAGTTTAGCCCAGTAGTTGTGTGGTACCATTTATTTAGTCATCTATTATACTCCTCAAGGATTCTAAATGATCTTAAAAAAAAACATTTTGTCTCGTCTTTGCTTCTTGCCTTACTTTCATGGAATGTTGTCAATCGTTCCAATCTGACAGTTTCATTTGGTTTGACCTGACAAGTTCAGTCTTCCCACTAGTGTTTTCGTCAACAATATTCGAAAAAGGGCGGGGATTAGCGCAGTGGTTAAGCGCTCGCCTGGTAATCGAGAGATTGCAGGTTCGATTCCCAGACGGTGCGATCTTTTTTCATTTTCAGATGTGAAAGTCTGAATGACTGAGGCTCGTGTCGGCTGGGAATAATCCTCCACGATTCACTGTTGCGTTAAAAATTAACAGTGCTGCTCCTAAAGTGTCGTATGGAGTTAGTAACAAGGCCTATCCAGAACACATGGCTAATGAACATAGCAGTCGATACCAAAACACCAAGGAAAAAAAAATATTCGAAAAATCCATAAGTCTTATAGAAGCAATTAATAGTTATTTAATCAATTTGCTTTGATATGACTCATTTCACAAATTATTCTAATCATTCCTTTTCTAATAATTGTTTGATTTCTTCATCAGTTCTATTTCATATATATTGCTGTTAAACAATTCATTTAAAAATATAATCCCTCTCTAAACAGAAATGTTTCTTGGGATAAATAAATATAATATAAAACAATTTTCGTGTTCACTAGGACTGACAAATTCTAAATCTGAATTTTTCAGATTATCAACCCATTTTATCAATTTTCAGATTAATTTTGGAACGAAAGACCCAAAAAAGGTCATTGAAAGAAGTGGCCTTTTCTAATAAACACATAGAATGGAAAATTTGTAAATTGCAAAAATGGAACCTTCTCTTTCGAACAAGTTTAAAAATTCTATATTATTTTATCTTGAGAACATTGGTTAGACCATAATAATGTTAGTATATTGGTAATCTCTTTAGAACAGCTGTTTCATTGAAGTGAATGGCTATATTTTCTTGTTTCAACCCATATGGAGGTCATAATTCACTATCTCAAATCTGAAGAAACTTCTTATTTATGATAGGAATACAAAAATAGAATTCATTAGGTCGGTATATAAAGACATTTTTACAATCATACAAATGAGAATGTACAAAAATGTAAGATTGTAAATGTATGAGTCAGAAATGCAGTATTTCAATCTAATCAACATTATTTGGTTTTTGAGTTATTAGCAGTACCTCAAATTGATACCCAATTTTGAAAATTTGGGAGAACAGTAATCTCTAATTTTGAATAATAAACCCATTAATGGGGAAGTTTCAGTGTTTTTATAAAGGGTTTGTAACTCTGTGGATATATTTAATCACCAATCATTGGCAACTTTTACACATCATTCTGAAAACAACACACTAGGTTCTGCCCTTCTAAAAGAAACTCTTGTGTCTGAAGCAGAGATGGTCGACGGCTAAATCTCCATGTTCCATAATGGCTGGTGGTCGGGTCACAGAATATCGCGGCCGTGTTCGAAAGTAGACGCTTTTTTGAAATTCAAGTCAATTGTACACATGACAATTTCTATCCATAAAAAAATTTGAATTGATATGTATCCATTGAAATTGAACGTGATATCCATAATTTACTTATTTGACATTCTGACTTACAAAAGAAACATAAATCAACTTTTTTTTCAAAATGATCGGTTCTCTCTCTCTCTTATAACCCTTGCTTCCTAATTAGCGCTTTCGTGGGTTATTTGGAACATTGGAACTATTTGAAGAGATTGGAACTATTAGACTCCACCCATTGGCCATACCCGTAAGAAGGCCAAAGCCTTCTAGGATTCAGTGACCCTAATTTTAGTCCTGTCAATATTCCAGGGATGTGGTGACTGATGGCTGTTGTCAATTTTATGGAATTTCAATAAACTTTAAAAACAATTCAAAAGTGAACTATTGTGACGGAATCTAAATTTCATAGTGCAATTTCCTTGTATTGTATTCAATAATTACATCATTCATTGAAGAGATATTCATAATTATCCTACACGGAATAATAATCTGTTGAATATAGCTAGAACTGAGAAAACCAGTACCATGAACTCACTATTCTTCAAAGGTTTTGCCCAGAGAGTATTAAGAATCTTAAATCTATTGATAGCTTTAAGAATAATGTGGTTGAAATCCTTCGTAACCTGCCATCGTTATGATTTTTTTCTTTTTCCAAGGCAATGTGTAAAATTAAGGGCAATCCCTTGAATTGGATAAATATGTAAAATATTGGTTCTTTGTTTTGTGGCTATTATGTGATCTGATTGTGAATGTAATGTACCGTTTTTTATTTTTCGATACTTTTTAACTAGTCCATAAACTCCAGCTGTTTTAATTTTTAATTTTTAAGTATTATAAATTTGTCTCTATGCTATTTTACTGCTATTGTTGTTTTGTTGTTTTATTGTTCTTTTATTATGTTACTATGTGCTGTGGTATTATCCATAGTTATGTGATAAAAAAAATGATGATAAAAATCATTTTTATTATTTATTATTGTTTCATATATTTTTTTATTATTGTGTTTATATTAGGATATTCTATTTAATTGAATAAAGATTATTATTATTATTATTATTGATGGCTATAATATTAATGTGTTCCTCATTTTCTTAGACGTTCGTCATTCATTTAATAATAACTCAATTTGTCTGATTGACTTGGCCGTTACTTGATGAAGATTGTAATTGTAAAAAATACACTAAAAGCGATTTGATCTCCACAAACTTTATTTAATCTGACTGTGAAGAAACTAAGTACTGTGCTAGCAAAACATGTCTAATTAAATGAAATTTGTGAATATCTAATAATTTTCTGTGTAGTTTGCACAATAATAATTTGATCATGTTCCATTTCTGTATCATTTGTGGGCAATCCAGAGAGACGAAAAAAATAATTCATCTAAATCCAGTACCGAAAGTGAGTAGTTAGTACCACCATATTATGAAGATTATCACACATTATCTTGTATTATTAAAAAACATTTTGATGAAAATCAATGCACGAATATATCTTACACGGAATCCCGCCATTCCCGCTATTATTAGCACAAGATTGACATACTTCTAAATGAAATGCTTGGTTATTATTGTAATTAATTGTAGTTCAGTAAAAAATTATACAAATGTGTCGAAAATGTAAGAAATAAAACTGATTGGTGATAGTGATTCTGGAAATTCCAATAATTACGTTTCCTTATTCATTTCATTCGTCGGCAATACTTGAAAACTTGTGTTCTTGTAAATTCATCCTAACTCGAAAACCGACCATGGCGGCACACGCAAATGCGGAATATTTGGGAAACAGGTCACGATTTCATTTGTTTTCTCTCAATCAAGCTGGCGAATTGTCTCCCGTATTATCCCACAGTCTTGCAGGTATTAGTCGATACGCCAGGGTTTTTAGACATCTTACAGGCATTCATAGAGAAAACGACCATTGTCACTGCCAATATAAATGTATTAGAGCAATGTACGTTGTGTTGCATTTAATAAAATCGTTGATTAATAGAAAATCATTCATTAACAATGAACGATTTTGAGTGCTTTAAAATACATCATAATTGAACGTAAAAATCATAAAAAGTTTCTATCACAAAATAAACAGACAAATCATACCACTGAATGAAATAGCTGAGTTTCAAAAATAATATTTTTCAGCTTCAAAAAAATTTTATGTAAAATTGTCTGGAATTAATCATTTCGATGACCTCATAAAAAATAGATCGAGATGTTTTATTACACTCAGTTCAAATGATTGATCTCTCTCTTGAGCACTGTGTAGTATATACAAAGAGTTGTGTATTCTGAAGTTATTTCCTTCGATTGTCAGAATCGTATATCAACATAAATTTATATATTCATGTAATAAAACTTCGTTTAGCATACACCACCATCAAGTTAGTTAAATCAAAACCTACCCTAACAGAGGCTTTCCCACTTTGTAACGATTGCCGCCACCGCCATATTGGAAAGACGCCAGAAATATTCACGGGCTAGATGCAGAAAAGACATCCAAGTCGCACTTCAATCACTATCTACATGCTAATCACAGTTTCGACCGATCTGATTACTTCCGCACAAAATCGTCCTCATACTAGGAACAAAAAGGGCATTTCTTCATTGGCAACTTTGGAGGTCAGTTGACATAGTGAAGGATGAACTCGCGACTGCGAAGGGACGGAAAAAACGACGCCGACGCATCGACGTGACGACCGGCTTTTCCGGGAAATATGGCAGTGGGTGCCCACGTTATACCGGGAGGGTTGAGGTTGGACACGTGCACCTAACATTATCGAAGATTCAAAAAACAGTTGCAGGTATACTATTCAGAATCGTAATGAAACCTTTATCAACTTCGGTTGACAAATATCCTAAAAAATGTCAGACTAGACAAGTCATCCCAAAATCTACTATAGAGTGATTGAAACATATAGCATTTTATAACATACAAAATGGTTCACCACACTACTCACCCTCCTGGAAAAACAAAATATCAACATTATTTCAAACGAAATTTGACTCAACATTGTGGTAAAACACAAATAAATTTCGGTAAAGCTTCCGTTACATTGAGCATCTGAATTTCAAAAAATTTTTTTTTGAAACTTACCTATTTTGACCTCCTGAACAAAAAATGGTGGTGTTGTTGCTAATATAGCTTTTTCCTTTTTATTTTATCAAAAAACGTTTAATTTCGTACTTTTCTTTATTTTCTGTCAACGACAATGACAACTCAATAAGACATCAAAAATCTGCTATTTTCATATCCAAGGTGTAACATTAAAATATAAAAGGCTGAAGACTCGACGACTCAACATTCTCCCCCCGGAAAAAAAGTTCCATCTTCTTTACCCAAAACCTCTGCTTCGACTGGTATACGACATAGCTTGGCTACTGGACGTCTATATGTATTCTTCTGTGTTTGAACGTCAACGACTCGAATCTGTCCGTCAGTTCCTGGGAATACTCTGCCCATTTTCCACAAGTTTCTTGGTAAATTCTCGTCTACCATCAGTACAACATCGCCTAATTTCAACAACTCTTGATGATCAATCCATTTGTTTCTCCGATTCAAAGATGGAAAATTTATTTCCACTTCTCTCAACTCATGTTCCATATGAAGAAGTCTCATTTTGTTTTCTATTTCACGTTGCTGTTGTTCAATCTGTTGTCTTGCTTTCTCAGTCTAAATGTTCAACTTTCTTCTTCGTACATCGACACTCGCCTGGGACCGCTTGGAGCTTTTCAGAGAAGCAGTATCTTCACAGGTTTTTCTATCATGGCCATCAGCATGAACTCTGCTCACGTTTCTGGGTGCTACAGAAGCTTCTCCGAATCCTTGGGACCATATATAGTCGGCTGATAGACTTCTGTTGATACCTGCGCCTTGGCTTGGACTCCTTCTTTCATCCATATTTTGACTCATATCCGGCTCGAAGGACCAAATGTTGTTGCTAATATAGCTTTCTCCTTTTTATTTTATCAAAAAACGTTTGCTTTCGTACTTTTCTTTATTTTCTGTCAACGACAATGACAACTCAATAAGACATCAAAAATCTACTTTTTTCATATATAAGGTGTAACATTGAAATATAAAAGGCTGAAGACTCGACCACTCAACAGGTGGTCTCAAGTAATTTCGGAGATACGGGCCTTTTTTTAAATGATAACTGGCATTTTCTAGCACACGGTTCTTCTTTGAGAAACACACTCAGATGCCTCCTCATATTCACCAGCACATTATACACACCCTAATGCACCAGTTTGGCACTTTTTTTTCATTGAAAACATTATTTAATCAAAGAAATTCTACTTACTTTTAATAGTAACAAAATCAACAAATTCATGCTATTTTGTTTAGTGAATATCTGTCATGTCAGGATTGTCAGGTTGGTAACTTGGAAATCACTCACCGCCAACTTTTCAAAACAATGGAGTAACGTGAAGGCGAAGGCGAAGAGTATGAAAAATGAGTTGATATAACCAATACATTTTCCCATCAACACTTCAACTGCACATTCGAAATGATGGTAATTATAATATTTCTAATTGTAGATATCTACACCAGGAAGTAAGGGATGAGTTACATAAGTTACAAAGTAGTAATAGGAATGCGCGTACTCGCTTCACTTGCGTATTTCTTGCTAAATATCTTCACTAAGAATGGTACACTCTTCGACTGTTTATGAGGAAGTATTATTATTATTTACTATTATTATTGATAAAAAAATTGTAAGTCTCTAGGGCACCAATACTTCTGAAAACTATTCACTACAAAAATTTCATATTTATCATTATTCAGTATGCATGAATTTTAGGGAAACTGACCACGTTGCATTGCACTCATACAGTTAGAAAAACTCATTGTTGGTTCAATGAAAGAGATTGATACTGGCTACTCTTTGTTATGAAAGAAGCCATTTAGTTGTGAGATAACTGGATTTTTTAAAAAATCTTGATATTCATATTTTTAATGCACAAATGATATTTTTCAAACAGACATAAGAGGCATTTTTTGCGAAGAAATAATTACTTAAAAAACGTGTCTGATCACAAACATTCAGTTTTGAGATGTGCGCAAATAGTTAGAGAAAGACGCAACCTAACCGTATTGTAGGTATAGTAGGGTAAACTCTATTAGGTTTGTATAAGGTCGGGTCGGTCGGTTTAAGTTATAGTCACTAAAGTAGGTTGTTTTATGTAAAAAGTGCTAATTATTTTTTGACTGCATGTTTATATTATGTTTGCGCACCTGTCCGTTATCTGTCTCGTCCTTTAAATTTTGCTAGTCAATTAGAAATATTATAATTAGCATTGTTTCAAATGTGCAGTAAAGTGTTGATGGGAAAATGAAGTGGTTATATCAACTCATTTTTCATCCTCATTCATTAAAATATTCCATGTGATCCGTGAATTGAATATTTCTGGAATCACATTAGGTAGCTTTACATTCACGCGCAATCACGCGTGATTGGAGCACCACGTTCCAATCACTTCGTTCCAATCGCTTCCAAATGCTACTAATCACTCGGTTCTTAGCTTTACACTGACGTTCTTTCGTGCGCGATTGGAACTTGGCGCACCAATCGCGCATTATTGCGCGTGAATGTAAAGCTACCTATTGGCAATGTCGCAAAATTAGCTTCGCCTTCACGTTATTCCATTGTTTTGAAAAGTTAGCGGCGAGTGATTTCCAAGTTACCAACCTGACAATCCTGACATGACAGATATGCACTAAACAGAACAGCATGAATTTGTTGATATTGTTATTGTTACAAGAAGGCAGAATTTCTTGCTAAAAAACTGTTTTCAATGAAAAAAAATAGTGTAGAACTGGGGAATTAGGGCGTGTATAATGTGCTGGTGAAAATAAGGAGGCATTTGAGTGTGTTTTTAAAAGAAGAAACGTGTGCTAGAAACTGCCAGTTATCATTCAAAAAGAGGCCCGTATCTCCGAAGTAAGCCGGGGTTCCATGCATACGTTTGTCCGATGATACGATGATCCGACTATGCTCCTATTGGTTAAGATATTTTGACAGCAATATTTGTCCGACGTCGTAAAAAGTTAAATTATTTCAACCACAAAAGAACTAAGAAAAATTAATCCTTGCTCCTTTCTCGTAAGGGCATACGAGAATCCCAAAGTGCTGGCCTCGCAAGTACACAACTAATTGATAGTTCTTCGACAGTGTAATCCATTGTTTCAATCTATAATGGATTTAGACATTATAATATACCTATCTAATTACATAAAACGTGGTAGACTACATTTAAACTGTTTTCAGTAATTTCACTTTCGAAATCCAGGATTTCCATTTATTTATTATCGTTGATAAAAATCAGAACAATACATCGAACACCACACTAATCATATAATTTAGTCGGACACATGTGACAAAATTATTTTATACGACAATTTGTATGCATGGGACCCCGGCTTTACTTGAGACCGCCAAAAATTTCATTTGGATTTTTTGTTCAGGATGTCAAAATACTAAGGTCAAATTTAGATGCAGAATGCAACGGAAGTTTTACCCTGTTTTTAATTGATAGGTTCTGTAGACCTATCAGGGAAAAGTATTTGAGTAAGGTTTCGAAGAAAATTATGTTAGAATACCAAAATCGCTTGATAAAGCTACAGAGTAGCGAAACATGTCGCGAGTATAATAAATTCCTTGGAAATTCAATCATGTTTTACCTTAGCGATTTCCATCACCTGAAGACCGATTCAATCCGAAATTTGACTTGTCTTCCATAACCCTTCTTTCTCTATGTTCTCTATGTTCCACATTATGGATTCAGTGAGTCCGCCTGCAATATGTTATCATCATACCTCAGTAGCCGATTTCAGATCGTTAAAATAGATGATCAAATTTCTTCCCTAACAGAAATCCTGACCGGTGCTCCACAGGATAGCATACTGGGTCCACTTCTTTACACCCTGTATAGAATTCAGCTTACGTTTTGAGATTGCGATATTTTCCCGAGTTGATCCTTGTTAAGACTGTGGATGAACTTTGCCATTTTCTATTTTTGTAGTTGATTATTTGTTCAAATCGCATCGGTGTCACCATTTGTAGATATACTACAGAAGCACAATTAAAACCTACAACTTCGGTTGACAGATTTTATTCTATCCTATCAATTGTCAGACTAGACAAGTCGTCTCTAAATCTAACATAGAGTGTTCGAAACATATAGCATTTTATAACACATACAAAACGGTTCACCACACAGTTGAAGCAATCAATGGAAATCAAAATAACTCACATTATTAACAATGACTATCATAATTCATCAACGATATGTACGGAAAATTGTAGCAAACTATCTCAATGCTAACATTATAATGTAACTAGTTCAACAAAAATATAATGAACCGCATATCTATGAACATACAGAAATGGACTCTTGATGAAAATGTATATACGAAATCACTTCTCAAACATTTTGAATTATATTTACGTGTAAGGGAAAGCGGGGCATAGTGAGGTACTAAGAATTTGACTAATTAAAAAAATATACGCTTATGCTAGATTATATTTATTGTCGCCTAAATTCGCTCTTACCTGTTTCATATTCATTCTTCAGTCAAGATTATCTCGTTGGAAGGTTATTAAAAAAAGAAAAATCCGAAGTTCATGCAATTGGCCAGCTTTTTCTCCTATTGCGGGTCATAGCAGGGTAATGTAGTGGACAAAATAGGATCCTACAGAAGGAAAAAGCAAGTATGTATTTCAAATATAACAAACTATCAGTTATGATTTACAAAACGCGCCTACAATTTTATTTTCCGTCATCTTCACATGATCAGTGTGCAATGCACCCTGCCTGATTGTAACCAAAGATAGCCGCAATAGAGACACTCAGCATCTCCTTCTTATTATTTTTCATCATTGGATTCGTTTGCAATTCTTTTTATTTTTCACTTCTCAGATTCAGTCCCATTGGTTGCTTTGCTGCCTATCTCTTCTTTTCCTTGTTCGTTTTATTCGTTTATTCGTTCATTTATTTATTCAATGGAATACAAGACGAACCGAATCAAAAGAGAATATTCACAAATGTTGAGGTGGAAGTGACAAGAAATGTCAGTATTGTAGGTATTACATATGATGCGACATAGTGTTATGAACAATTGTTGACTGGATAATGATACCATATATGTTTTTTTTTTTAAATAGCTGTGTCTTTGTTAAGTCTTTCGCAACAGTTACTAGTGATCTGGTAAAAAACCATATATCCGATATAACTCCTTCCTGCTGTAAGACTATGAATTCCATTGTGAAAACTATGTATTACAGATTGGCATATAGCTGCAATTGTGAAAATATGCACACCCATGATGCGCATTAGTCGTACGACGGAATATCCAGTGATATTCTCGTGTTTATTCTCTTTCACTTTATGAAGTGGAAATTTCACAAACTTAGCAATGTTTTCCAAACTAGAGGCATAAGATGTCCGGAGGACTGCTCACTGCTAATATCCTATGCAATAGGAAAGTTGGGTCGAAAATCCATCAGAAAACAACTACTTTCCTGGCTAAATGCCACGACGAACATTGAATTACATCTGATGAAATTTCCGTGCAGAGTTCCTACAAGGTTCTCTCTGCAATTGCTTGGTTGCATGGGAATGTTCATCGAAACATTCGGACCACCTATATATCGATTTCGGAGTGTTGCTCCTCATCAGTATAGGGTAGGTCTAGCAGTCAATAACTAATGACTGCAACGAATGAATCGACGACCAAACCCATTTAAAGACCGAAACTGAGATCTCGCCCGCACAGTGGATTAATTCCAAACTGCGAGCGCCATCTCAGTGCCGGAAGCCCAACCAAAGCAATACCCATGACCACGATCGTCAAGACCGTATATAAAACAGAAAAGAAAACTGTAGGTCACAATGAGCTTATGACAAGAGGCATAAGATGTCCGGAGGACTGCTCACTGCTAATATCCTATACAATAGGAAAGTTGGGTCGAAAATCCATCAGAAAACAACTACTTTCCTGGCTAATGCCACGACGAACATTGAATTACATCTGATGAAATTTCCGTGCAGAGTTCCTACAAGGTTCTCTCTGCAATTGCTTGGTTGCATGGGAATGTTCATCGAAACATTCGGACCACCTATATATCGATTTCGGAGTGTTGCTCCTCATCAGTATAGGGTAGGTCTAGCAGTCAATAACTAATGACTGCAACGAATGAATCGACGACCAAACCCATTTAAAGACCGAAACTGAGATCGCGCCCGCACAGCTTGTAGGAACTCTGCACGGAAATTTCATCAGATGTAATTCAATGTTCGTCGTGGCATTAGCCAGGAAAGTAGTTGTTTTCTGATGGATTTTCGACCCAACTTTCCTATTGTATAGGATATTAGCAGTGAGCAGTCCTCCGGACATCTTATGCCTCTTGTCATAAGCTCATTGTGACCTACAGTTTTCTTTTCTGTTTTATATACGGCCTTGACGATCGTGGTCATGGGTATTGCTTTGGTTGGGCTTCCGGCACTGAGATGGCGCTCGCAGTTTGGAATTAATCCACTGTGCGGGCGCGATCTCAGTTTCGGTCTTTAAATGGGTTTGGTCGTCGATTCATTCGTTGCAGTCATTAGTTATTGACTGCTAGACCTACCCTATACTGATGAGGAGCAACACTCCGAAATCGATATATAGGTGGTCCGAATGTTTCATGAACATTCCCATGCAACCAAGCAATTGCAGAGAGAACCTTGTAGGAACTCTGCACGGAAATTTCATCAGATGTAATTCAATGTTCGTCGTGGCATTAGCCAGGAAAAGTAGTTGTTTTCTGATGGATTTTCGACCCAACTTTCCTATTGTATAGGATATTAGCAGTGAGAGCAGACCTCCGGACATCTTATGCCTCTTGTCATAAGCTCATTGTGACCTACAGTTTTCTTTTCTGTTTTCCAAACTGTACATAGTATATTTGAAATATATGGAATAAAAAATATCATGAAAGGACTGAAAAACAAAAACTCTGTAGGTTTGGATGAAGTTCCCACATCACTTCTGAATGAAAGTATGCATGAACTAGCACCATACTTGATGAATCGCTCAGTTGGAGTAGGAAAATTTTCCGATTTATTGATTATTTCAAAGTGTATACCGATCTTTAAAAATGGTGATCCGATTTTGGTAGAAAACTATAGATCTAATAATTTGTGTCTCGAGTCCAATTTCTAAAATTATGGAAAAAGCAATGTAGAGAAGATAGATCAATTTCTTTGATAAATACAAATCACGTCATCATCATGGGTTTCGGACGGGTCTGTCAACCAAAACCGCATCAATCGATTTGATACAAAATATTCACGAAATTGTCAATTTAGACTCTCTTGCAGTTGCGACTGTAATTGATGATACACGATTCAATTTACTTTTTTCATTAGTTTATATATCGTCGTAATTTTTGACACCATAAATCCACTTTTCCTGAAGGCGAAGCTTCTTGCGATGGGTGTAAAAGACTCTACTAACAAATGGTTGATATCTTTCATGGATACTGTTTTTGATATAGACAAAATACATTCAGTTGAACAAACCAGTGAATTAGGAACAACTCAGGACACTGTTCTAGGACCGCTGATGTTCTTGGTTTATATAAATGACTTGCCTGAATTCTTTCAGGAGGGTAGGTCATTTATATATGATGATGACACTGCGGTAGTTGTTTCTGGTAACTCACTGAGGAGATTACACAAAAAGTGGAATTAGTAATCGGACAATTTTCGCTATGGTGTGAACTCAACCACCTTATAGTTAACTTGCAAATAACCAGCTATATGAATTTCACTTGAAAATATAAATCAGCTATCATTGATACGAGTATCCCTTTCAGTCATATGAATATACAGACTGTTTACTCTCTTCATTTTCTGAGCACGATTGTAGACTCAAAATGAACTTAGAGTGATCAAGTAAATCATCTTTGTCAAATACTTAAAGAACCTTTTTTGACATATTCTCTCTCAAAAAATATATCGATGTACACGGTCTGAAACGTCTACTATGCTCTGGTATTTTCAACAATCAGTTAAAATATGATATCTATAATGAAACTATAATTGAAATGATTTACTCTGAAGAGTTTCTGATGAGGATCTGATTATCTTCTCCATTATTATTATTTTTATAATTTTTTTTTTTGAGGAAATAAATACTACAAAGAAAATGATGATAAAAAAACGAGAAAAATTGAAATATTACAGAAAAGAAAAATTGAGAGAGAAAAGAAAAATAATGAAATAGTAAAGAAAAGAACAAATAGCACACTAAAGTCAGAATAAAGAATGCCAACTTAAAGAAAACGAAAAAATTGAAACAACTGAATCTGCTAGTACTTCATCAGTAGCTATACGTCAAACACATCCATCATTCGTTGTACCTCATGTGCTGTAATTTCAGACAGTGATGTATGTCGAAGAAGATGATGACAAACACATTGGTATTACTTAAAATGTACCGAATTTATTGCTATATGGCTAACGAAGAAACCCTGAAAAAGTCTACCGATGCGACTTCATTTTTAAAAATGCCTACCTAGACGATGTTTAATTTAATAATTTATATTTATGTGTCTGTTTCTTTCAATTTAATTTTATCTTTCTGCCAATAAAATTAACTTTTAAAGCCATATACCTATCAGATTATTTTTTTTGGGAAGATAGGAATCGAAATGTTCCGAATCAACCTACACACCTACATACAACTTGAAATGAGTCCAAAAATAGGAGAAGTGTCGTCCGGCAATGGGTAATTTGCGACCGATAAAGGGCAAAATTCACTATAATTACTTTTTTTCAAAATAAAATTGGTTCTCACGATCTTATGTTAATATTCTATAAAGAAATAAAATATCCTACCTATACCGTTTGTATAGTAAATCCTCATAGCTCGGTTATTGTCATCTTTTCTGACGAGAATATGCCCTTCTCGTACCCAGACGTATTTAAAATTCAAATATTTTGTTGCGTCCTTACATTCTTTCAACATTATCTTGGTATGGCTTATTGAATGCTTGCTGATAAACAGCTGTTTCGACCTGTTATCTAGTTTCAGTCCGGGAGCTGAGCTGCCAGCTAAGCGAAGTTGTGCTCGCTTTGTATATGGCAACATATGTATAAGCAACAGGTAATTCCACGAGCAGTGAAAGTTTTTCTAGTTCGGATTAAAACCCCAACTCAAAAGTAGTTGTTAGTGGGAAATGGGGAAAACATTATTCTCTTTTGCTGCTGGCACTCATACGAGGCGCCGTCATAACATCGCTATTATAATAAAACGCTATTCCGTTGAAATAGAGTTTCATCACAGCTGATACTATCAATTGTTAGGCCGAGCGGTGCCTTTTTCAATATTTTATAGGAGCGTTTATATAGGAACACATCAGGAAAATTATACATTTACTTACCTATCAAATCTCATCTCTGGCAGCCATCAGGAAGCTGCTTCCAGCTTTGCACACACACTAGTTTTAATCATTTAAGTTACTTTATTTATTATTATTTTCAACACTTTTCTGGATTTCAATCTATTCAAATACTTCTCAAATTGTTAATCAATATTATCTGGGCCGAAGGCCCAGGTGGAAGATTAAATTTAACTTAATAAAACAAAGAAATCGGCCAAAAACATTTATTATGCCGAAAGAAAAAAAATAGAACGCCGGAATAACTAAGAAGTTTTAAATTTATAAGTTATTAAATCAACCCAATTAAAAACCAGTGAATTGAATAAAATTTTGTGACATTTACGTTTTTAAACTACTCAAAAAGATATAATTCTTACTAAAGTATTGAACTGATATTTTGAAACAGATCATTCACCAGAAAAGGTCACGTTGCTAACAAACATCTAACACTCTCAAGATTTAAAACAGGACTGCCGTTTAGAAGCATAAAATATATGTCCTTCAAGTTAGCTTGGGTTTCGAAATCGTTTAGGCAGTAAATATAAGGGTTGTTCGAAAATTAAATAGTGAATTGAATTTCTTTATCAGTTTCTTCTACAATCGGCTTATGCATTAAATATTTTATAACTCAGATATTCCGACGTTACGAGAAAAAAAACATAATGCAAATTTGTCGCATTATGAAAAAAACTCTTTATATCTATACAATTGATCTTATTTCTAATAATTCTATGTCATGGATCTTTCTGTAACAATCGGTTATGGTTTGAATCAATTCTATTAACGGAAATATGACGTTGAATTCATAATGAAAACTGATTATTGGACATAAAATATTTGGTTCGAATTAATAAATACCCCTCGTAAAACTCTCGAAACTGTGTTGGAACGATTTTTATAGCAACCATATGGGCGAATGTTTTGGTGCCCTTCTCGGTATCGTAAACTAAATGCTGAATTTAATGGCTTCCGGATGTAGATTCGATGGTTGTCCTCTTCGAGAACTTGTAATGAATTTCAAGATTACGTTTTGTTACAATTGCCCCCCCTAAAAAAATTACAATTTTTTTTCCATAAATAAATTGTTACTTCAGATCCATTCAAATATCTAATTCTAACAAGTTACGATTTCGTCAAGTCTTAATGGTGCACCCTGTATAATACTGTACCGCGCACTGATGAAATTCCGCGACGCATAGATATTCCGCGAACTACCAACCCGCGCACTTACCCGCACTTTCCTGTTGGTATACCGTATATCGATTACGCGCGAATGTGGTTCCTGCGGTGATGGTCAACCCAAAGAAATGGTTTCATGGGACTGCTGCTGCACCAAATGCATTTTCAACGAATGCAATTCAGGAGATGATAGTTGCCCCTAGGTTATGAAAAGAACTACGCCTATGGTGGCAATGTCGCCTCGTTCACTGATGGCGAATGGCAAGCTGAGACCTAACTATATAACTCTGAAACAGACTTGTTACCTATATCAAATCATATCAAAACATTTTACAATCACCCAGCTTCTTGCTTTGAGGATGCAAGTGCTACACTTCTTTCCTGAAATTTTCTTGAATATTGGTTAGCGTTAGACTTACAAATTGACAAATATTTGGTTCAACGAATCGAATTACTGTTTGTTTATTTCTTTTTCAACTTTTTGAATTCAACATTCATTAATTTTTCGCATATTTCCACAGCATATAGATACATAAGTGATATATTTCTATTCATTTTACTTCAACACGCACCTCTGACAGTATTAAAAGTTACCAGTCTATCTTTTTCTATGTGATATACTTGAAACGACTAAAGTAATTACTGAAAACTAAGTCATATGTGATCTCCAAGTGATTAATGGCCAATTAATTCTTGAAGCTCGACAATAAAATCCGATTGACGTATTCAACTATCATCTCACACATTTGTTAGTTCTGTCACCTATTTTCATTTCACATTTTCTCATATTTTTAGAAATAATTCATTTCTCTCAAGTTATCCTTTCCTTCAATATACTCATACCAAATTCATTCACCAAATAGTTGAATACGTGTACTTCCACGACACTAGAAATGCTCATATACTTATGTCATTATGAAAAAAAATTTTAATCTTAAAAAAAATATATTATTATACTCAGAAAAAAAAATCGCTCAGTATATCACAAATCGTGGAAGATGTTATAGTTCCCAATTGATATTAGTAAAACGCTAGTGGCATGCTCTGACAGTGTATAAAAAGCAATGTCGACATCAATACCATACCAGGTCCCTACGAGTCTACTCAATTTCTTCAACTCTTTCTCTGTAGGTTCTTGCGAGCTTTTTCACCATTTTCTTTCACTTTAACGTAGTATGACTTGGGGATACACAATATGCTTCCGCGGGGTGTTTCACCAGATGGACTCCATTCGTCCATGGGCTCATTTATTCACCTATTCGGACAACCTAGAATTCAATGTCTCCATTCGACAAGTTCCGAATACGTTCCCAAGGCGTGACATTTCCATTCAACATCACGTAGTTAATCACGCCTCCATTCGGCTAACACGACCCTCCTACATCTGTCACACTCACGTTCGTTGTATCAACTCATCAAGATAGATAACTTTTCGCAAATTTCTATACTCGCTTTATCCGAGTTTCATATTCTATACTTCTATTTCTATTTCTCTAGATCATAAAGGCTCGCTACATTTTTCACTATTTCTTACACGTGCGTCTCTGGGAATTCCTTCACCTTTCATGTGACGTCTTATTTTACTATTTTCATTGTCAGGTTTCTCTTTTTCTTTCTCATTTTCCGCGTGTGTCACTTTTTTCATATTACTTTCATTTTTCTCTATTTACAATTTGATATTTTCGTTACCCCTGTATTTCACATAATTCCATTTTCTCGATATCTCTTCATTTTCTTATTTTCACGGGGTTGGTATATCACTTTATTGTATCTGTTGTTTCTTTCTCTCGATATCTCAATTTTTATAAAATCCCTCGCTACCATTTGTCAATCTGCTTTATTTTATCAACAATTTTTCTCATATTCGACTTTCAAGCTTTTCAATCAATTAATTTATCTAACCAATACACATGTTAAAAACAATCTTAGATTATTGCAAAATAAGTATACATATTTAGAAACCCCATTATTCAAGAGACATTTTATGGGACTAAATTTTACAGCGAGAAAAACTTCGCAAAACGGTTCTCGTGAAAGAAGATACCTTGTATGACACAAAACTGATTTAATTCCTTTTGTCTACTTGTGCCTTAATCTATTTAAGAAGTTACTAGATACTGTTTTGTAATAAAATAAAAATCACACCAAATTTTATAAAATGATTCTGTAAACGGAATTGGTCCGTCCTTGACTTATAATCAATAGGGTTTCACTATCCGTTAAGGAGGTTTACTGCAAAAATTACTATTTTTACTGAAACAATCTGTGATGAAATATGTGTTAAATTTTCCTTCTGTTAAAACTAGTAGCATATTTTATTTTCAATATTAACTTCTGAATTTGAATAAAGTTATTGAGGCCCTTTCATGACATTAACCCTTTTTCCTTGTTCATATCTTCTTTTCTATCTTTCCAATTGTACTCACGCCATAAAATATCCCTTTTAGAATAATAAACGAATAACTCCAAAATAATAATCATCAACTCGATCACCTATGTTACTTTCAATTTAGTATTTGTATTTTTCATTCATTTTTTTTTAGTACCTACTGTCTATCTACCTCAATACTTTCAACTAATCGATACATCTAATTACATTCACACCTGCAGTGGATATGGAGTTCATAAAATAATTTCATATCAGTCCCTTTCTCAGAATTTCAGGATTTTGAACTATTCCCGTAACTACGTGTATTTATTACCATACCCCGATTTCAGAGTTGAATTGAGGTGTTACAATATCAGATATCCTATTCAATTTCTATTTTAATTTGCTGTGAAAGCTCTAGTTGACATTCATATTATTTAACAGTAACCTTTAAATGACCCACTTCTTTTTTCAAATAAAAAAAATAACCTTTTAAGAGAAATTCATATATAATTAGCAATTCATATTCAACTGAAATAGCTACTCAGCAAATTTAATTACATAAAATTTTTATTCAATTCTTTAAAATGCTTACTTTCAACTTAATACCAAAATGCAAAATACTTGCTTTCAAATTAATACAAAAGTGGGAGTTGAGATGTGAACTTTATTGTCAACACTCCTATGAGATCATCCAACACTATATTATAACTTTAGTTTTTCTACATGGAATACATAAGAATCATTGTCTTACTTTATTTTGTGAATCATTGTCTAACTTCATTTTGTAGACGTGATTAAGAACAAACTATCTCAGAATATTCGATAATTTCAAAACTTCTCTGACTGTAAATCTGAATTGAGGCCTATGGAAGTAATTTATTCAAGTTCAATTAATTTAATTTCAAATATTCAACAAATGCTGAATCAACAGGACAAATATAAAATGATTATAAAAAAAAATTAAATATCTAGCGACAGCTAGTTTATTTATGGTCATATTGATTAAATTATAACACTTTACTAATAACATAAATTGAGAGGGTACAAACACATGTGTCACGCAATCAAATAAAAATTGGCATTTATTTCATTCCGGGAAACATTTGAATAATCTCATAATATCGCTGGACAATATAATAGGTTCGAACTGAGAAGTTAGGCCAAATAACATTTCTAACCTTCCCCTTATACCTACTTAGGGTACGATATATTTATTGCTGCTAATAGGACCAAGTTTGCATTATTTCAAGCACTCGACCACCCATAGAGATTATATTGTATCACCCAACCATTCAAGACCATATGTTTGACTGTTTCGTAAAATTCTTCCGCTTATGCTAAAACTCTAGTAGGTAAAGAGAGCAGAGAAATCCTAAATCAACATATCCACTGAGGCGACTGGGATAAATTGATTAAACTCATTAACTTCTTTCTTTTCACAATTACACTCATTCTTAGTTCTGTTTTCTATTTTCATAAAATTCTTTTTCTACTTGAGGTTTATCAACTATCCCTTTTTACGACTATGCCGGAGTCCTGTCTTAACATCTGTTTAATTTAATTTCAATTGTCTACTTTGTCAGTTTACAGATGCCGAAGTGAAATTTTCCTTCTGTGTTCAGGTTCATTTTTTTCTTGAAATTCGAATATCTGTTTAATTTTACTGTTTTTTTTTACATTTACGAATGCTATTTTTGCTGATATTTGAATATGAAAACACCAATTGTTTTCGTTGTGACTAATAGATTTAAATAATCAGACTGATCTATGAGTTACATTTTTCTGTATTCAACGTTAGCTCCTGCATTTGGAGACTCTACTCTTTATTTATTTAAGTAAATAATCGGATGAAAGGCTGTATACACAATTTTGAAGGAAAAATTCAAAATTTGTCAATTTGTTTTCTTCTAATTTTGTAAGTTCATTAGTAAAGTAAAATTTCGTTTCTCATGGATTATTGTAAACATAGCCTTACCTCCTTGCCGTGCTCGTGAGTTTTTCTAACTATATAATGACTGAGATTGAAGTGACAATTAAAATAAAATTCTGAAACTTGGAATCATAAAAACCATATCGAGATATTTATGTGCATTTTTTTTTTCCTGACTCGAGTAAATCACAATGAAAGCAAAATTAATAAAAAAATTATCAAGCAGCTTATATCTTCTTTTTTATATAGTTACTTGTTGAATTCAAAACAGCAGAAGGCTCTCTAGGTTTGGTCCTGGACAAAACATTGTCAGGAAATTTGTAAACAATAAAATATCAAAACTCTTCTAGTTAGTCAGTACAAAATTCAAAATAAATGAAAATTCTTAAACGTTTCGTACTAAAATTCTCGAATAACAGAATACAACACACATTTTTCTATTTCAGATTGGAAATCGAAAATTTTGTTTCATGAAAATACGAATTAAATATACAGCAAGACATAAATCCTCTAAGAGTAGCAGAAATTCAAAATTATTAGTATATTACTTTTACTCTACATATTCTGTTTTTTTTTAAGAATTAAAATGGATTTTCTAAACCAACTACTTATCTACCTACAATTTCAAGATAACACCATACGCACATTGAGAAACCAATACAAAAAAAATATAGTTGCAAGAAAATACCATACGGATTAAGACATCAACATAATAAACACATACAATTTCAAGAAAATACTCCACGCATTCGAAACCAATATAATAAATATATATTTTCAAGAAAATACCTCACACATTATGACACCATTATAATAAATATATATTTTCAAGAAAATACCCCACACTTTCGACGCCATTATAATAAAACGCTATTCCGTTGAAATAGAGTTTCATCACAGCTGATACTATCAATTGTTAGGCCGAGCGGTGCCTTTTTCAATATTTTATAGGAGCGTTTATATAGGAACACATCAGGAAAATTATACATTTACTTACCTATCAAATCTCATCTCTGGCAGCCATCAGGAAGCTGCTTCCAGCTTTGCACACACACTAGTTTTAATCATTTAAGTTACTTTATTTATTATTATTTTCAACACTTTTCTGGATTTCAATCTATTCAAATACTTCTCAAATTGTTAATCAATATTATCTGGGCCGAAGGCCCAGGTGGAAGATTAAATTTAACTTAATAAAACAAAGAAATCGGCCAAAAACATTTATTATGCCGAAAGAAAAAAAAATAGAACGCCGGAATAACTAAGAAGTTTTAAATTTATAAGTTATTAAATCAACCCAATTAAAAACCAGTGAATTGAATAAAATTTTGTGACATTTACGTTTTTAAACTACTCAAAAAGATATAATTCTTACTAAAGTATTGAACTGATATTTTGAAACAGATCATTCACCAGAAAAGGTCACGTTGCTAACAAACATCTAACACTCTCAAGATTTAAAACAGGACTGCCGTTTAGAAGCATAAAATATATGTCCTTCAAGTTAGCTTGGGTTTCGAAATCGTTTAGGCAGTAAATATAAGGGTTGTTCGAAAATTAAATAGTGAATTGAATTTCTTTATCAGTTTCTTCTACAATCGGCTTATGCATTAAATATTTTATAACTCAGATATTCCGACGTTACGAGAAAAAAAAACATAATGCAAATTTGTCGCATTATGAAAAAAACTCTTTATATCTATACAATTGATCTTATTTCTAATAATTCATGGATCTTTCTGTAACACTCGGTTATGGTTTGAATCAATTCTATTAACGGAAATATGACGTTGAATTCATAATGAAAACTGATTATTGGACATAAAATATTTGGTTCGAATTTATAAATACCCCTCGTAAAACTCTCGAAACTGTGTTGGAACGATTTTTATAGCAACCATATGGGCGAAGGTTTTGGTGCCCTTCTCGGTATCGTAAACTAAATGCTGAATTTAATGGCTTCCGGATGTAGATTCGATGGTTGTCCTCTTCGAGAACTTGTAATGAATTTCAAGATTACGTTTTGTTACACTATGAAGAGGTTCGAATTCACTTGTCAATTGATATTGAGGCATTGTTCAATTTCTCCCACTTAATGCAACATACACCCAAATATTTGGAACTGCAGAGGATGAATACGTCTGCAACTGATGAACTCTGAAGTATTTCAGAGAAAACTTTGAAAATGGATGGGTTGTTTATTAAATCTGTATGTAAAGTAGAACCAACAATCTAGTAAGATCGTAAATCAATATTAGCGGACGACCCTCATTATTACCCATTGTTCGTAATACAGATAAGTGTGTGTTCCTTAAAATATTCCCAGGTCCGGATTCAAATATCTCATGAAATAGTTTGGCTCTCCATTATTTGGGAAAAACGAAGTCCTACGTCAATGATTCAACAGAATTAGTTGGTAAAATTAAAGGCATAACGTTGGAGTCGAGCGATAACCTGGTCAGCTTCGATGTGGTGTCCTTGTTCACCAACGTTCCACTTGAAGAATAGTAAAACAGAACTTTGTAAAGAAAATACATAAATCAGTTTTATTCTGTATAAATAGTTATTACTATTCCGATTCAATAATAGAAAGTGAAAAACATATTTCAACGATAAAAAGGAACGAATCGAATTCTGTATTCACCCCTGCTGACGATGAATCTAAATATTACATGAAATCCTTTCATTTTCCTTTGTCTCCCATAAAGTTTTTCAGCCGTCTACGCTGGTCGTCGCGAATGCAGTATTCCACTCGAAGCCAGGGTAAGTAAATAAATAAAGAGCGGGATATGGTATGCATTAGAGTCTGAACCCCTCGCATTACTGTGATTATACTGTCTGCAGCAAATGCTTAATAATTACCGAGTGACATGCACTGCGAACCCTCTTTCTGGGCACATAACATGTCTGTTGCTTACGAGCACGGCTTTCAAGTGAACGAGACACGAAGTGACATAGTTGGACAAAACTTCGCGATATACAGTGTGACCCGTAAAGACCACGTAGAACTTAAGGAGAATGTAGATCAAAGGATATTCTACCTGCTATGAAAAAATACCCACTATGAAAGTCTTGCAGTTTTCGAGATATTTGTTTTTTTTATTAAAACAATGAATTCTTGCCTCTCTTAGCAGGTGGTACATTGTTACAGCGCTCTAATTTATTTTTTCCGTAAAATATTAATGAAAGATTATTCTAACGTCTGCATTAAAAATTCAAAATTTAAATTTAAAAATATTTATTATATTAAATTTGTGTAAAACTAATACAACACCAAATATCTAAAAAGCTTGAAACTCTCCAATACCGTAGGGTGGATAAGGGAAGAGTTAAAAACAGGGTGTCGGGTCTAGTCCTGCCCGTCTGGGTTTTCCAGAGGACGGGCAGACCCTTGTCGATTGTCCGGGGACAGCCCCACGATGTCATGTGGGTGCCAGTGCATATAGGCTGCTAAGTCCAAAGTTACTTTGACTTTCCTGTCTTCTAATAAATTTATACAGGAACTTTACTGTTTCTTTATGTGAAACATCAGATCATCAGATTTTTCTTCAGGAGTTTTTCGTGAGTTACCGGAAAAGCAATGGTTTTAGGTCATCTACTGGTCATTCGGATTTTCATAGAAAATATCCCATGCCAGGTAAAGGTGCCCTCCATGTTTCCATCGTATATTATGGCAGGCTCTTATTGATGTTATGTCCCTGGTCAAAGGACTTTGATCAAATATCTAAAAAAATGTATCATATATGTTCTTGATAGGCTCTTCGATCGTTGTTATCTCGGCTGGCTTGCGCAATGTGTCCTGTCGAATGTATCTATCAATGTTTGTGACGATACGGAGTACTTTGTTTTGCATTCTCTCTAATCTCAAGACTGCAAAATACCGGATAGGCGTAGGTCATTGCTGGCCTTATAATCTGTTTATATATCAGCAGCTTGTTTTCCAATGCCAGCTTGGAATTCCGAGCTATTAGCGGGTAGGTTCTTCTAACCGCTGCTGCCCCTCACTGGATAGCCAAGATGACATGTTTATTCAATATCAAACGCCTGTTCTGTACTCCCAAGTATCGCACGGAATCGGGTTCCTCAATCTGATTACCCACAACCATAAACCCCCCAAAGATTTTCCCAAATGTCCGTTTCTTTGAGAAGTTTATGACTTCTGTTTTATCTGGATTCTGGATTACTCGCTAGATATGGTTCGACTAGATTCTCCAGATGTGTCTTCACCTTAGCAGCGGCGGTCGTGCTAGAAAAAGAGTGTGCATATATATCAGTATCATCAGCATAAACAGCCGTTCTAGTGATGGCGAACATTGAGAGGTCGTACGTATATAGCGAGTATAAGAGTGGGGATAAGCTCGATCCCTGCGGCATCCCTGCTCCGGCTGACCTCATTGCTTGATTGAGTCTTACTTGGAAATTCCTGTTACCCAGGTAGCTGGTGTTATAGATGTTTTCTTGTTAATCGCTCTTCTGTATTCTTTCCATTCAGTGGTGGAGTGGTCATAGAAGGCTCTTTCCCTTTTAGGGGTCCACCCTTGAAAGAAAAGTGTACAGGGTTGTGTTCAGATATAAGCTCAGAAGTTGTTCTTAGCTCAGTTATGTAGATTACGTTTTTGTTGACCACCAGGTCGATTGTCGTGGGAGTATGGAGGCCGTTCCAAGGGTAGTGGGTGGGAGTATCGGGAAAATCGATGATGACATTATTGTCTGAAGAATATCCCCAGAGCGTTCTTCCATTCGCGTTTGCCCGATTGGTGTAACTCCATTCATGTCTCCTCGCGTTGAAATCCCCTGCCAGTAGCACTTTGTGCCCGCTGTTGAAGAAGTTGTCCAAATCCAACGCGGAGAAATTATTCCGCGGGGCGTTGTATACCGCATATAGCTTAGGTCCGCTTCCGAATTGTATTCCACAATGTTCTATAGTACTTTGTTTATGTGGCAAAGGTATATGCGGTATACTTGTCCTCACAAGAATCGCAACGCATTTGGTCTGTCGGCCCTGATGGTAGTGACTCCTCTGATTTTCAGTGTATGTTCCTGCCGGAGCTTCGTCTCGGACAGGAGCATTACATCAATCTTATGTTTGTGGACGAAATCTACAAGTAGCGGGAACTTATTACTGATTCCGTCTACATTGAGCATACATGCCTTTATAGGCATTTGAAGATCGTAATCTTGGATATTTTCCATGGCCCTTCAAAAGGCCAGGAATTTCTCACTGCCATTTCGGGCTCTTTCGAGTCCCTCGATGATATCATCCATAACCTCAGGAGGTCAGTGGTGTTAACTAGATATTTGATGGTCTGATGTTTCTCCATGTAGCTGCCTACTGCACTGGCTGCACCGGGTTGGTCTGACATTTGCACGTTTTGGGTACGGGGTGGGGTTGGGAGGTGGGGCTCTACGGTTGGTTGAATTCACATTGACATCATTAAAATCAGATCTATCAATTTCATTTCTCCCAGGCATTGGCTCCTGGGGAAGGGGCTGGTTTATACTTGGGCCTGGGCTCGTTCTGCTGCTTCCTGTTGTCTTGGTTTTCTACCTGTTGCTGGTAGAGTGCATCGATAGCATTGGGTGATGACCCTGTTGTTCCTTTTGATTTCCCAACTGACCAGAACGTTGTTCACAGTCCTGACGTTTTTGTTTGTTTGTCAGGACCATGTACATTTTTCTGATCGTGTTGGGAATAGCAGAAACTGCATATATTTCCAATTCTTGGGAACGCAGGTCTTGGGAGATTTCTCTAGTTTCTGGTCAGTGGTGCAATCCTTTCAGAATATAGGCATGCCTTCTCTCCCCCGGCAACGTGTAGGTGTGATACTTGGCGTCGATTGTTTTGAGCTTGTTCTTCAAGATTGCGTGATCTTCTGCATTATTAACATACAACAAGGACGATTTTGCAGTATACTTGTATTTAATGCTGCTTTTCAGATGAGTGCTTCTAATATTGGCATCGAGTTCAATAGTGCCCTCTACTACGATGAGTGGACACCGTTCATCTTTAATCGTTGTTGCCGGAGTAGGCGCTGCCTTTTTCTTTGGTTTGAGGGGGTTCATCCCACTTCCTTTCTTTTTGGTGTTAGGCCTCTGCGAGGTCTCATCTGCATCGCTTTCCTCTGTTAGTACCTCAAAGGAATTATTTTGCTGGAACGGAATGTTATATTTAATTAATTAATTTCTGATTGATTGAATGGTACGTCGGTTAAATTTATAAATCTACTGTGAAATTCAAGTTTTTCGGTTACTGATCTCTTGGTTTTACTGATTTTATCGCGGTTTTTAAACAGAATTAAACAAATCGCCGTAAATAATGGATATGAAACATCAATTATAGATAGACTGCTTAAACAAAAACAAAACAAGAAAACTCTAAATTTAATATACCCGCATATCAAAGTAAAAACCGATCAACGTTTTGCATGTCTAACATATCTTGGTCAGCATACGAACAAAATATCCCGTTTCCTTCAGAAACGGAATATAAATGTTGCATTCAAAACCAACAATAACTTATATTCCTTTATTAACAACGCAAAGTCTGTACGGGATAAATTCAAGAAGTCGGGGGTTTACAAACTTGAGTGTGAGGATTGCAATGCATTATATATAGGCCAGACAGGCCGTAGTTTTAATCAAAGATTCGGTGAGCATTTGAGAAGTTACAGATTAAATAAACAGGACTCAAACTATGCCAACCACCTTATTGACAATAACCATAACTTCACACAAAACCCTGAAATTTTGCATATTCAACCTAAAGGTCAAAAATTAAACATATTAGAATCCATAGAAATCAAGAAACATTTACGTAACAATAGCAATTTAGTTCTCAATGACCAAATTGACCTGTACAATTCACCTATAATTAATTATCTCACTAGTAACTACTCAAATGCTCCCTAATCCAAGCTATATGTCATTAGGAAATTTCATACCTGCAATTGTCATTAGTGAAATTTCATGCATGTTATTTTAATATTTAAGAAGGTGATTTTGACGTTTCTTTAGTTGATAACTCGCTCAGATGATGACACCGTGTGTCGAAACAATTGTAAGCACGTTACAAGTATATATTTTTTGTGTAAATTGGAAGATTTTATTTCCTCTTTATTTATCGACCAAATATATTTTGTCAGAAACGTACACTTTTGGATAAAAATAGTAATATCTTTTTTTATAACAAATCACTCATGTTATACAGTTTTGAAATCACCACAAAATAATCAATTTATTGATATAATATGCAGCTGTTTCCAAGTACAATTTTGATTTCACTACGATATGCTGAACATTATGAACAAAAAAATCTACTACCAAAACTTTTCATAAAAATATTTCTCGCCGCCCCCCTGTAATATGTTCAAAAACATTTTAATGTAGACGTTAGAATAATCCTTCAACAATATTCCACTAAAAAAATTCATTGAAAAAGTGTGAAATTATACCACTTGCACAGAAAAAACTACTGAGAGAGGCAAAAATTCAATTTCTTCATGAAAAAACAAATATCTCAAAAACGGTAAGACTTTTATAGTAAGGATTTTTTATAGCAGAAATGGTACCCTTTGATCTACATTCTCCTCAAGTTTGACGTGGTCTTTACGGGACACCCTGTATACAGGTAGATTCACGGTGGATGGTACGTCAGACGTTTCTGATGAACCAGACCCAATAAATCTATTACAACATTTTATATCTACTGTTGAAGAAATTAATTATCCCCCCAAATGAAGCATTCCTTAAGAGTGCCCTCTTTTAACAGTTGATATAAAATGTTACGATTGAGTTATAAACATGCTATTTTTATCGTCAAGTAGCTAATACGACGAAGAACAATTTAAAGTAATAAAAAAGGTAGGTAATGTGTAATTTCAGGATTATTTTAAAAATGTATGAAAAACAAACATACTTTTGCAAAAGAAACATGTTTATTTTATTATATTATTAACGCCCTATTACTTCTAATCATTATGGACTTTGTTTCGTCATGATAAACCATTTAATTCGAAAGTTACACTGTTTTGTTCATACAGGGGTCACGGCAGCGAATAAAATCTTAAAAAATTCCATAAAAAAATAATTTTTTTAGATTTTTTCAATACGTTTGCCATCCATAATATTTAGGATAGTTTGTTTCATTTCAATATGTGCACTTCATAAAGACTCTGTATACTCCACAATGAAATTCACTTCGCAGTCGAAATCATCTTCATATAGTTGGATCCACCGTAATACCAAGTACTTATGACATGTTCAATTGTCACGGGAATAATAACGAAATCGATTTTTTGAAATTAGTAGAATTATTCATTTTCCGTGGAATACTTTAAGAAACTGTCGAATCCTATTGATGTTCCTGAATGGGATGAAAGAGTTTTATTACAAATGAGAAAGATGTTTCCATAAAAGTTTTTTTTTTTAGAGATTTATGATGAATAATGAATTGGATAGAACTTGTGAATGATTATTACAAAAATCTTATAGATACAACTATTCTGTGGGGTTCTACACAGTTCCTATTAATGATATGTAAATGTTTAAACAATAATTCAGGCATATTCAAACTTCTTAAAGACATGTTTCGTTTTAAAAGACACCATTTAGCGTTCATAGTTGGTAAGAACGCCGTAGAAATGTTTCTGAAACAAATGAAGCTTTATAAAAAATGATATGTGAACGTTTTTTCAGTTTTTAACCAAATTGTTGGTTGGGAAAAACATATAGGACCCGCCCTCAGAGGGGCTTGCTGGTGCCGTTTTACTGTGCTAACTGAAGGAAGTCGATTTTATTGGCAACACCTACCCTTCCGCTACTTCAGAAACATGAATTATTGAAAGCTTCAACCGAAAACAAAGGGGTGACGAAAATAGAACGCACATTCCATTAGATAGAAAGAATGAGCGGAAATGTCTCTCGTGGCAAGGCCACTCAATTTGTTTTGTATCAGCATTCGGAATCTGCTGCACCCATAAGATGTACTCTAGATACCTCGCAATACTTCGCGAGTTATTGATAACATATTGATGGTTGATTGTATTTGGGGATTCGATAGAAGTGATTTGTTGAATTACAGCAATGGAGGATGAATAGCTAACACAGAATAGATGGATAGATATTTATTTGCCATAAAAGTATGTTAGAAGAATAGAAGGTTTTGTCACTAAAACTAAAAATGTAAAACGATAACACAAAATACAGAAATAGTGTACATGATATAACCTTAGTAATAACAATAGAAAAACACGCAGGCAGACATTTTGAAATACTAAATCACAGGTGGTGATTCCTTGTCATATTTTATTTTATGAAAAATAACTCATATAAATGTGTGTCCTAGTTTGGTTTGTTTTCGAGTGACGGAGTGTCAAAGTTATAATAAAAAATCGGTTATTTAATTAATTTAATTTAATTACTCAAAAGTCTCCGCCAATTTTCATGAAACCTGGTGTGTCTTTTAGCAGTTAAGAGGGGCTTGTTTCCATGAGGTTAGATTTCCAATTACAAGTAGCGAATGGTCACCTGATTGATAATTATGGTAAAAATCATTGTACGCCACTATTTTTCTCTTGGTTTCATATTTTTATCAGATTAAAAATTTGAACCATTAGTTAATTAAGCTGGAGTTTAATTGAAACTTGAAAAACTGGCACTTAATAGTACTAATAATAGGTCTATAGTTTTCAACACTATATTGATCTCCGTTTTTATAGTGGATTCACTTTTCCCAATTTTAGAGAATCAGGAAATTGTCCTTTTCAAAAGACTAATAGATTAAATGATGTAATAGGTTGGGATATAACTGATTTGCATTATTTTAAAAGTTTGATAGGGATGTCAGCATATAATTCTTGTTTTATAAACCATCTATAATTTCTGACTTCTTTTTCGGTTACAGCATAGAAATCATAGTTTATAAGTATATATAATATATATCTATGGGTTACAGAATCAATGAAGATGCTATGACTGATATTGTCAGGAACTGAGCATGATGTTGATATATGTTCGCCAAACTGGCGATGTAAGTTTTTTGAAACTGCATGGTTATGAAATCACTAATAAATGAATCAAAAATGACCTTTTTGTCTGTTGTTATATCATTATTAATCTCCAAGTTGATATATTTTCTTAATTCTTTCTGTCCGGTCTTTCATTCACAATTATCCACATTGTTTTGTTTTTGTTATCAGATTCCATAATTTTGTGTACTTTCCTCGATTTGTACATTGGCTATATTTTTATTAATATATTTCTGATAGTTCTTATAGCTCGTCAGCAGATCTGTGTCATTTGCATTCTTTCCTACATAATAAAAACAATTTTAAACAACAACAATAGTAATATAAAAAATTAATTTTATCGATCTCTTCGTCAATCCTCAGATTTTTTCTTCTTTGTATGTTGTATGTTGTATTTGCCAAGCTGTCCATTCTAAAGTTTTTTTCTTTGCGTGTGGTTGTATCGCCTGCAGTTGATAATGGATGTCACTCATGATAATTTTGTGAGTTCGCGGATGATGCAGAAATTGATCTTCAAACTTTTCGATGGAAAGTATCGACCATTTACACGGAAATAGTAATTTACGTAACAAGTCCGGAAAATACTGTTTTTTTTTTTTGGACGAGTAGACCAAATTCTAGGACGAGCGTTAGCGAGTCCTGGAAGTCTACGAGTCCAAAAAAACTGTTTTCGGACGTGTTGCGTACACTATTTTTTCGGCAACCATGTAGAATAACAAATCAATAAGACGCATTTAGTCTAAGAGACGAAGAGAGGTCGACTTTCACCCATCTGTTAACCGGATGAAACGATTTCAAATTTGAATATTTCGAACATTTAGGTACCAACAGAAACATTTTAATTCTTATTTATATTAAAATTCGAGCACTTCCCGGCATAGTCCGGGAAGTACGTACTTCCCGGACTAGGCCGGGAAGTGCTACTTTCCCAAAGAAAAAGTGTCCGGGAAGTGAACACTTCCCGGATGGTTGCCGAAAAAATCCATTACAAAGCACATGTAGTCGATATGGTGGTATTTCTACTATCGACTATCTATGTAGGTACTACCTTGGTTATTTTTATTTTATTATTTATTTAAGCCTGAAAGAGAATCAACCAAAAGTGAGGGCTTTCTTCCGGGAAATTGACATTTCTCAATGATCGCAAGAATTCATTTGTAATACCACTAGAGCTTCAATTATTACCGGAAATTTTTTCGAGAACATGTGTCGAAGATGAAGGAGAATTTTCTAAACAAAATTTGTGATCGGGAAAAATATTTCTGTTTTCAGTTGAAGCTAGAGTGGTATTCGGTAAGAAAATTTTACACCAAAATATTAATAATAATATTAATACTAGGATAATGAGAGTTTTTGCTGGTTTTGAAATTTAAATAGTCTTTGTATGTTAATTCAAAAGTAATATAGGATAGATTAACAATTATACATGAATAACTATATGCTTGAGGAGAATTTTTTTTTAAGTTCCAGCAGTGGGATTTGATCTCACTCTTTAAATTTTAAATATAAACGTCATAAAATTTCCAGTGTAATTTCATGCTCCTTACCCCAAGGATGTGACAAAAATTTCCGGAAATTTTATTAGTTGCTATGATAGTGATAAATAATACAGGCATTTAATTGGTTGAAAATGTTGGAATTTTTATAATAATCTCCACTTAAAATAAAAACCAAAAGGGTATTTTATGTTCCAATTACTATTTCACAATGTAAACAATAATACATATATGTACCTGGTAGTCCTTATAACAATCAATAGTTTGCCTTAAATTTCAATTATTAGATTAGATTTTGCAGTCATGATGAATACACAACCCAGTCAACACAGAATAGTCTCAGAGATGGTAGTGGGATTCACATTCATGTTTCAGATCACACCGGTGAATCGCAAAGTGACTTCCATTATTATCGTAAAAACGTCTATTCGGTGCCCCGTTGGTCATGTCGAGACATCAAAATGTGATGCAAAATTTGACTCGAAATTAGCCCAATGTGACATTCCATTTATACGTCGGAATTGAATGCACATCGAGACCCTTTCGATGTAACAATGTGAAGTTGAAAGGACTGGTACTTATTCAAATATGCGCTTCACCTTCTGATTCTCCTGTATGTCAGAATGAAACAAAGTTCAATGTTTCAACATAAATAGAAATTATACCTAAATGTTATCATTTCTACTAATGAATTACGGTTCATATGGAATGGAATGCTAGAAAACAAATGCGTGAGTTGATTCCGTAGTACTTATATACTTTTCACAAACAAAAAAAAATGATCGAACTCTGTATTAATCATAAAAAACCAATATACAGAAATGTGAAGAATCTTTAATTCAACTTCAATCCTCTGGACAGCATTTTCTTTGTGGCGAAATCAGCATACCTATCCTGAAAATGCCAAATTCTATAAATCACTGAATTTACTTCTCTACCTTTCTACTCACCGTTCCACTTCTTCCAGGATACAGTTCTTGGTAGAAATAATAATCGGGCAATGTCAATAAACATATTTGATTTAAGTATTGAAATAAAAAGAATCAAACAGAACACTACAAACTATCAGAAGTACTTATAGAATATTCAAAGGATGGCGTCAACAAAATACAGATTCTACTTGACTCTCGACTCGACAAACAACTCTGGCCATTTTGTGTCGTGATGGTGATGCCATGCTCAATTTTGTTACCAACCTGATTTCTTCTATACCGACAAAATCGCAATGAAACCAAAATTCATGTTAATGTGCTTTGCAATTTTCTTCACATTTTGTGGTCAAAGCGGCACTAACGAGACCAAAATTGTGAACAATTCATAACATATGGCATCACTAAGTGGTAGCAGTGATGTCTAAATGCAACTCATTTTGTTACCATAATCATCATGAAAGCAACATCTACTAGATGTTTGTGTTAACTGGGAATAGTCAAAAAAACTGCTAAAAAAGCAGCAGGTAGAGTGATGCTACAGAAAACCAAATAAATATACAAAAAAAATCAAAAATTAAACTCAATCCAAACAATTTTTCAAATCAAGCTTAAAGGCATTTTTGAATTGAATCTACAATAAAAATGTATAGCATATTTCAACACCTAAATGTATAAAGTAACAATAGTAAAACCATCACTCGCCACAGTGGGGTAGGGATGGGTCACTGTTGCATTTTTTGAGGTGAAAGGTTGTTATCCTGCCCTTTGTGGGATACCAGAGGGTGGGCAAAACCAGCACACATCCGCCCTAGAGCGAATCCCACGATATTAGTAGGCTATTAGATGCTGTATATGAGTCGCTTTGGTGTTATGTATCCCTGCATCCTTCAAGTTATGCAAGGGGGTTCATTATAGTTTATATATGTATCAGGTTATCTTGGACAGTTATTTTATCATTGAGTTTTTCGCAAACGCCCGGTAAAACATCGAGAAAACCGGGTTTGAACTAAAATCAAGCATTTGCAATGTAAATACAACTGGAAATATTGCCTATCACGTTATGATTATTTTCGGCGACACAGTATCATTATTGATTTGGTACATAATCTGTTTCAACGACCTGGAGAATGAGCACAGACATCGTAAAAAAATCAAGGTCAGAAATAATTTGGCGCCTCTTCGAGTGTCCACTCTTTTTTCCGATTATTCGCTATTCGGAGTATTTGGCAGCTTCCCAAGAACGGGGTTGCTCCAATTTCAGCAACGAAATGAGGGTGAAATTTGTGTTCTTCAATGAATGGTTATGATAAAGTGTTTGGAGTATTCTTTTCACGTTTGTACAATTAATTGTAGTGCGAAAATTCCGCTATGTACAGCGACCTCAGACACAAACCAGATCAGAAATTTATTTTTGTTTGTGTGAAGTTTCATGAAAATACAATAATTTGTATCGCTTTTTCGTTTTAATGAAGTGTTCATTTTGACAGACTTGTCTAGAAAATATTACCGGATGAAAATTTCAAAACAAATGATACACACTATATCTTGAGAACGACGAGTTACTACAAATCCTATTGAGAAGAAACATCCCTGATGCTCCAACATTCTAACAGATTTTGAAAACAGACTTATGTATACAGGGTGGCCCATCGAAAACTTGACATCGGGGTTTTGGGTGATAATATCGCAGATGTGGAAAAACCCTCGGACAGGTCGATTTTAGTTTCGAGGGGGACAGTTTGTTCTCCTACATGCACTACCGTCACGGCAACACTCGAGGTGTGGGGTGAACAACCCCTAAAATTTAAATAGGGAATAATGGTGGAGTGGCACATCTTTTGAAAGCCCGTTAAGTTCTCTATCCAACGGCGTCCCGATTTTGAAGTTGGGATGAACCGTTTGGGAAAAAATAAATTCAGGAATAAACCTGTACGAAAGTTAAGAGCTTACTTGTACGTCTCTGGAAAACTCATTTGCCAGTTTTTGCAATCTATCATCTATTTGCTACGATACTGTGAATGTTTTTGCTCAGTTTTTTTCGCGGTACCCATGAAATTTTTTTAATAAAATAGAACAAACAGATAGATCATGCAGTTTCTGTTTTTCACGTGTGTACTACAACTGAGTTTCATTCGTGTGTGGTATCGTACGTCGAAATTAAAACGAAACCATGGTGTATACAGTGGCAGATTGGGTTGCGTTGATTGAACTGTATTATGAAAATAATAGATGTGCGAAAAGGGCTGCGGAACGGTTCAATCAACAATATGGCAGGACTGTGTCGCGGCAGTATGTGTCTGAATTAGTATCAAAATTCCGAGAAACGGGATCGGTAGCAAATAAAAAACGGCAAATCGAACCGCCAGTAAGAAATGAGGCGACAACAGTGGCAATTTTGGGCCATGTTGAGGTTGACCATACGTTGAGTACAAGACAGCTAGCAACTGTTTCCGGTATCTCAAGAACTAACATTCAGCGTATTTTAAAACTACATAAATTCCATCCTTACAAAATTAAATTAACACACGAACTGAATGAAGATGATTTTGATCGGCGTTTACAATTCTGTGAGGTACTAAGTGAGCAGGCGATTGCAAATCCTCAGTGTCTGTTCAACATTTGTTTTAGTGATGAATGTTCTTTGTTTTTTAAATGGTATAGTTAATCGCCATAATTGTCGATATTGGGCTGATTCAAATCCCCATATATTTCGTGAGGTACATACGCAATATCCTCAAAAATTAAACGTATGGGCTGGTATTTTTGGGGATCGTATCGTGGGCCCCCTCTTCTTAGAAGGCAATCTAACAGGGGAAATGTATCTGGAACTGCTTGAAGACACAATTGAACCAATGTTAACTAACATTATTGAAAATGACCATCATTATCAGGAAGATCAGTTGATATTTCAACAAGATGGTGCTCCTCCGCATTATGCTATGCCTGTTATGCGATATTTAGATCACCACTTTCCTGGTCATTGGATTGGTAGGCGAGGTTCTATTGAATGGCCCCCACGATCACCAGACCTGTCTCCCTTAGATTTCTTTCTGTGGGGTCATTTGAAAAGCAGAATTTATGCTACATCACCAGCTTCACTAGCAGATTTACGGCAACGAATCACATTAGAATGTCGCCAAATCACCTCAGACATGCTCCAAAATGTACGAGAACGTTTTCAACAAAATCTGTATCATTGTATGGAAGTTGGAGGTGCGCATTTCGAGCATTTGTTACGATGAGACTAATGTAAGTGAATTTTACTCTTAACTTAATTATGGCTCATTTCCGTTAGAAAAACTTCCGACCGTTTTGTTTCGAGAATTCAACGGGCTTTCCAACGATGTGCTACTCGACTCCTATTCCCTATTCAAATTTCAAGGGTTGTTCACCCCACTGCTAGAGGGTTGACCTGACGGTGCTGCCTGTAGGAGGGCACAATGTCCCCCTCGAAACTAAAATCGACCTGTCCGAGCGTTTTTCCAGATCTACGATATTAGTACCCAAAACCCCCATGTCAAGTTTTCGATGGGCCACCCTGTATATTTCAAGAATAAGACAGATAGGCCAGGGTCGATAATTTTTTATACCAAAAAAATTCAAAGCAGGATGACACCCATTAGAAAAGTAAGAAAATATAACAAAAATGGAAAGAAAAATTATTTGCGGCTGATTTGAGGTCAGGAAGTGGAAGAGGGTGAGATTTTAAGGGTGCAAAACGGTTTATCACGATTTCCGGCAAAACTACGAGTCCAATCGGAAAAATTTAAATGACAAAGTTGTAGGTAATAAAAAGATCTACAACTTTTGTTTCTGCACCTTTTCAAATAACCTCAAGATTTATGCGAAAAATCCAAAAAACCAATTTTTTTTTTATTTTTATCTTTCTGAAAAAATTTACGAAATTTCATGAAAACTTGCCTTTTTATATTCCAAACACACTATAATTTTTTGAATTCAAAATATTTATTGTTTCCCCTTATTTTGATTCAATATCGAAAATGCACCCTAATTTTCAATCGAAAATTCTCAAGACGAAATATCTGCTTTTTTAAAAAAATTGGTCTGCTTTTTGTTAGTTCAAATCTCTACTTTCTGATGGTATGAAAAAAATATGCAATTTTTCTCAGAAAATGCAAAATACGAAAAAACACGAATTCGACAATTTTTTAAACATTATGTAAAATTTTGAGCTATTTATACAATTTATACTTCAAAATTACTCGAAAAATGTAAGTTTCCATGTTACATTGATGAAATGAAAAAATTGCAAGATAGGATCAGAAGGGGCTTTTATATTTATAAATACTTTATCTTGATAATAAAATGGATTAAGCAATCCAGACTTCTGCATTTAACCTATACAATAGGTACAATCGTCGGCAAGTCTCCAACAGAAAACAACTACTGCCCCCTACGACCATTGAATTATATCTGTTAGATTCTTGGCAAAGTATTCTACAAGAATTACTTTGCAATGTTCTCCCAATCTCAACGCCAAAACATGTCTCAACCCACACGAGGGAACACCTACGGATTGCTTATTCCATTTTATTATTAGTTTAATGGGCTTCTGCCAAGTAGTGTCATCAAATATTTTCTTCTGACTTTATCTTGAATTATTAATCACTTATTCATTAGTTTTTGCTTCTTTTATGGTCATTTTTCATCGTTAGCTTCGAAAAATGTTCCCGATTTTGGTAGATCTTCGAAATCTTCATGACCATCACCATCTTCGTCTTCAATACTTTTTCCAGTTTACATTGGTTCTTCATCCAAAATTTCATCTGAATCATTAACTTCACAGGTTTTTTCTTTAACATTGGCGCATTTTTCAGAACCATTTGTGCATTTTAAACTAGCCACATTTTAGACTTTTACATCCAGTTTCAGTATTTGTGAATTTCTAAAGCGAAAGATCTGCACGCGTAATGAAATATTAAGACGTGTCTACGGTTGCAATACATTTTGAGGGTTATACCCAATAACTTTTCTACTTATATTTTCATATATTGCCCCTCGCTATATCCATCCTTATTTGTGTTTTCCTGGGTAGGATTGTCACGCTGGTAGCTATAGCTGCCTCCGTGGCGACGTTAGTTGTTGCCTTGTAAGCACAAGGTCTTCTAACCGAAGCCACAAATGTGTGGTTGGCTTCCTGTTGTTGACTTCCTTTGTTTCTATTTTTACATCCAAGTGTTGTACATCTTCGCACTTGATTTTACCGTACTGATGAGAGCTTAAGCTCGAATCACGTGTCTACGGTTGCAATACATTTTGAGGGTTATACCCAATAACTTTTCTACTTATATTTTCATATATTGCCCCTCGCTATATCCATCCTTATTAAGAGCAATGTTTAAAACTCTTTTCCAGGTACTTGATACATAATATTAAGAATCATTGATAATGTGGGCCGTGCATTGTGACAAAAGTGGGAAAAGCGTTTGCATTTCAACTGTCGCTTTTTGATTGGTATATCATAAGTATAGCTAGATGAGTAGATGGGAGAAATTTGAAAATTTTGCATCATTAATTATCACTTTTCATATATAACCCTCGAGAGCTCTACCACTGATGATCATAAAAAATATGCAAAACACCAAAATCAGATACAGTGAACAATTATTTAAATTTTTTATAGGGACTCAAACTCACAAACTGATACCTATGCTATGGCTAAAAACAATCAAAACTAACCTTTTCCATTTCCTTGTAACTACTATTCTGCACTTTGTTTTGGTAAGTCTATTTTAGGACACTGTAATAAGTCATCATGAATTGGTACGATTTTTTCCTGAATTTGTATTTATTTAATTAATATGAGAATCACTAAACCTCAGTAAATGTTTAGTCAAATTTCCGTTCTTAAATTGTTGTTATTGTTGTAAAGATATTCGACTGAGATTCTATTTGTATAAACTACTCCACGCATTCATTAAGATAAAAGACTTGTAGGGTAAAGTGGGGTTTTTTATCGATTGGTGAGATTCTTTACTAAATTTTTAAACTATCTATTTAAATATAATTACCATAAAAATAACTAATATTGTTAGTTTTGTCAACGACCGTGAGCTGTTTGAAGTACTATTTTAACTACCAGCAACCAATAACCACTGTTTCTAAAACTACTAGAAGTTTTACCCAACTACCATTAATAATAGTATAATCAAAATGTGTTGAGGGATCAATAATAATATATTCAATCAAACAGAGATATTGGCATGACTATCAGAGATGTCTCTCTGAAATTAGTCCATACCTAAATGAAATTATGAATCACTACTTATGGTAAATATACACTGATTCAAACTTTACACCGGAATTAAAAAATTTCGTGATCTTCAAACAGAACATACTATTCACCAGAAGACGATTGCGGATTCAAGCAATTGAAACGTTGTGAAAAATTTGAAAGAGATAGAAATCTTTCAACCATTAAGATGATGGACGTCCGAAATATAAGTAATCATACTATATAGAGTTTATCAGTAAAAGCTTGAGATTGGAGTATACCCACCCTAATAGCACCATGAAGTCCGATGGTAATCCATAGGACATCCTTTCAGGACATTCGGGACATCCTTAGGATGTGCAAAATTGATACCGCGGACGTTCATTGGACATCCGTGGGAAGCACCAATGTCTCGACTTCTCACCAAAATTGGGCGTTCTAATGGATATCCAATGGACATCCACTTGGGATGTTGATCGGACGTCCCCGAATTACATCAATCGAAAGTACATCTTGGACGTCCTAAGGACGTGCAATATTGGTACGTCCTTCGGACGTGCAGTATTGGTACCGCGGACGTCCATTGGACATCCGTGGCAAGTTCCAGTGATTCGACTTCTCACCAAAATTGGACGTTCTATAAGGATATTCAATCGACATCCACCTGGGATGTTCATTGGACGTCCCCGAATTACATCAATCGAAAGTACATCTGGGACGTCCTTAGGATGTGCAGAATTATCAGATGTGTTTGTTTCTACATCTCTTTCAGGACTAAGATTATGATATTGTTGTGGATTACTGGAGATACCAATTTGGATGGAACCAGATTTACTTACTAGGTCAGCTCAGCACTCTCTCAGAGTCATTCAATGCGGTTTTGTACATGTTTGAAGGATACACACAACTCTACTTGGCTTACGGAAGCACCTTTTTCAAAACAGTGTTGAATAAGTTAGTAATAACTATTGAATAGTAGAACACAACTTTTATTTTCATTTATAGAAATAACTACACTGAATGAACACAAAAAAACTTACAGCACAGTCACTAAACTAATTAATCACAAAAGACGATAGAAAAGCCAACTGTTTTCGAAGTTTGTTTAATTTTTATGATCTTCCATCCTTCATCTTTGGATGGATGCACCTAGGAAACATTCCGAAAAATGTTCAGTCCAGGACATCCCAAGGAAGTCCTCGCAGGGACATTTTTTGAAATTCACTGATTGGGATGACGTCCGATGTAAATCCATCAAGAACGTTCCAGAATGTCCCCGTACCAGGACCACCATAGGAAGTCCTTTCGAAGACATGCCAAATACATGCCAACTAGGACATCCAATGGATATCCTAGAAAATTCTAAAGATTAACCAAATGGGACGTCCAATATTCATTCATGCGGGATGTTCCTAAATGTCCCGTACCAGGACAACCATGGGACGTCCTTTCAAAGACATGCCAGAATACTTACTAACAAGGACGTCCGATGGATGTCCTAGGAAACATTACAAAATATATCCGACCCAGGACATCCCAAAGACGTCCTCGCGGAGACGTTTTATACGATGTACCGATTGGGACATCCATAGGACGTCCTTTGGGGAAATTCATGAAAATGCACTGAATCGGACGTCCCAAGGACAATGATTTTAAGTCCCGGACATTCGGACATGATTTTTACCAAATAGGGACGTCCCTGGGACATGGTGTGCTATTAGGGCAATTGGAGATGACGGTGGTACAAATTATTCAGAATGGAATTTGGACAACATATCCTTATATAGTTGAAAAAACAACGTGACATGTATTTACAAAAATCGAACCAATGTTAGGAGCTCTGTATAAATGTGGAGATTTCCGAGTCATTTTCAGATATCCCATTGTAATATAGCTTTTTTTTTCAGCGAGCACAAAAACATCTCAGAGATGTTGGAAGTGAGAGTTTTTGAAACATCAAACATCTACTAGCTGCGATGTTCTGAAGTAATATAGTAAGATTTTTTGGGTTCAAATAGATTCAAATCTAACGTGGATCGAACATCGATCAATAATATCAGTAGCAAGTTGAGCATGTATAATAAAAAAAATTGTCAGCCAAAATGTGCTGTTTTATCACATATCATTCACTGTTTCATTCGGTTCTCAAATATGAAACATTAAATTGAGGTAAAGCATCAAAGACACTTCTACAAGAATATTTGTGTCATATAAAGCTGCTGTGAGTAGTTTACCTGCAGCTAAATCTAATGAAACCAGTCGTCCGATTTTCAAAGAACTCGAAATAATGACTCTTTTCTCTGAGGTTGTTTACTAAAACCTTATTCTGCATCCTATACAAAATTTAAATAATCATCCCACTCACACTGACATACATACACAATTATGACACCAGAAATAAAACAGATATACTTAAAAAACAGATTAGGCAAGACGAAGGTCATATGGGTATCAAACTCGCTATAATATATTGCCACTGAACTACACGCAACATGCCGCTACAAAAATACAAAAATTCAATCAAGCAAATAATTTTAGTTATGAACCTGCCCCTGTATGACATTGATGATTTTTTCATGTTATAAACTGTGAGTCTTCATTAAGTGCACATATATTGAAATGAGGGAAACTATTCTTAATTTTATCGACGGAAAACGTATTGAAAAATCTTTTACATTTCTTATGAAATTTTTTGAATTTCTGTTCGTTACCGTAATCCCTGTGTGAACAAAACGGTGTACTTTTTGAACTAAATTATCTATCTCGATGAAGCAAACTTCATACTGATTGGGAAGTAATTGGGAATCCTCATATAATGAAAATTGCGTAAAAAAACTACCCCAATTTAAAATAGCATGTTATTTATTTCTCCAAAATCTGTGTTTCATTAATTTTTACAATAATCGTAAAAAATGTCAATAAAACTCACACATTACCTACGTTTTTTATTGCTTTAAGTTATTCTTCATCGTATTTAGCTACCGAGTGGTGAAAATCTGATGTCAATATATCTATTATAACATTTTCTATCCGCTGAAGATATTAATTATGACCCCAAATAAAACATACCTTAAGAGTGCCCTCTTTCAACAGTTGATATAAAATGTTACGATTGAGTTATAAACATGCAATTTTTATCATCAGGTAGCTAATACGATGGAGAATAACTTAAAATAATAAAAAAGGCGTGGGCGTTTCATTGAAAAATTTCACGATTATTTTAAAAATTTATGAAAAACAAACATACTTTTGCTAAAGAAACATGTTAATTTTCAATCGGGAGTAGTGTTTTCATCATCATTTGGAGTTTGTTTCATCGTGATAGACGATTTAGTTCGAAAGTTACACTGTTTTGTTCACACAGGGGTCACGGCAGAGAACAAAATTTTAAAAAATTCCATAAATTTTTTTTTTTTTCAGATATCTTCAATACGTTTGCCGTCTACTTATATAATTTAGCATAGTTTTTCTCATTTCAATTTGTGCACTTTATGAAGACTCACACTGTATAGAGATGCTTCCGAAGTCATAACTTCTGATGTTCTTATCGGTTACTGAGATTGCAATTGCTCAAAAATTTTAACTTTTTACTGAAATTTCAAAATGTATTTAAGCTAACATAAGAATTGTAAAACAATATTTTTAATGCAATTTGATGTATGACTTTATAATATTAACTTTTATTGAGGTGTCTACAAACTTTAGGTTTCTCAAGACAAATGAAAATTATTATTATTTGTACATGAATGTAACAGCAAATGTCCGCCGCACGCGGCTATATTCAGGATATTTCTGGGACATTATACAAAAGACATTTTTTCTCGTTGTTTTTAAAGACACAATAATATAACATTTTCAAAACTTTTTCACATGCATTGAATCACTGTATATAAAACACTTTAAGAGATGTTCCTGAGACATCACAAAATTAATTTTTTATCTCGTTTGTTGTCACTGATTGTACAAATATTAACAATTTTAAATTTAAAAAAATCATTCATAGAACTTATTTTTTAAATTGACTGCTATGGTCATTAGCCATGTGTTCTGGGTGGGCCTTGTTACTAACTCCAAACGCCATCTTACGAGCAGCACTGTTGATTTGAACGCAGCAGTGAATCGGGCAGGACTAACCCCAGTCGATCTACGGGATTTTCTCGACGGATATAAGCGTCATCATCAAATCAATAATTTCTTATGGGTATTCAACACGTGCGATCAATTTGTTTGGAAAGGTTCGGTAAGCTCCACCCACTTGTGAAGTCAGTGCAAATATATTGAAAACTTAACATACGAAAAATATATCAGCACGGCACTGCTTCCTAGGTATCATAAATAACAGGTCTCCCCTCAACTAAAGGATAGTGTTATGTCGCTTTTACTGTTGCCAAACTACAGTAAACTGCAATGGAACGCGCTCTTTGATTGGTCACTTTGATGTAGGGGAAGTTCAAAAATGATAGACAGCCTCCAGCAGACCGACTTGAAAACCCTAATTTGACCTGACTTACCTTCCATAAACAGAATAACCATACAAAATCAACTTGTAAAAGACTACTTATCCAAAATTCAGTAGTCCTTCGCGCATGCACTCTATCTGAATCAATCACAGAGCGCGTCCCCATTGGGTTATACTGAATTCTGTGTTGTGATTTTACGATGACTACGCTGTTCATGTTGGCTGTTGTGCAAATTTAGATTCTCGAAATCGAGGAGCTATCGTAAATCTTTTGCTTCGAAGTGTATTGAAGTGTGTGGCTAATTGTTTTGATTTTGTGTTAGAAGTGGCGGTTCGAAAAACTTCATTCTAGAGTTAGCTAAGCTAGTCTCTCGAAATGACGGTGGTGTGTGAAGTTTGTGGGCGTAAAAAGTTGACGGATACCAAACAAACATTCCATAAGTAAGTATCAAACATCATGGGCGTCGCAGCATGGCTGTAGATGAACTATTTTCTGATTTACCTAAGGATGCAATTTTCTGAGAAACCGGAGATTATGAAATGGGTTTTTTGTTTAGTGACAAATTGAATTTAAAAAAATGTTTGGAAGTTACCTAGGTAGTTCGGTCTCCTCAAGATGTATCAGGTCTCCTCATCTGATGGTCGGTTTATCAATGGGCATAGTTACCTATCAGCACATGGTTTGTTCATGTTTTGGAGAAGGGTGGAATTTTTTCAAAAATTTATTAATTTTGGTATTTTATCGTGCTTTTTCTCGAAACAAAAAGAAAAGTGGTGTTACTTATGTAGTTTTGTCGCCTGAACACGAATCCGAAAGAATTTCGTGGGAATCGTGGGGATCTCTTATACTTTTTGAGTTGTGACCTTTTGAATCATGAAAATCGACCATTTCGGTAAAAAAGTCACACAAACTGCCTCCTTCTTTTTGTAGACCCTTTTTTTATTCCCTAATCAACTCTTATTTCACAATTACAAGCACCAAAACCAATAAACGTTTTACGGAAAAAAATATCCTTCTTATAATACACTATATACATAACCTCACTCTTCATTGGCATTCATTGTAGAGGTGTTGGAAGTGTTATGACGTATAATTTATAAGAAGGTTGATTTTTTGTGTAAAATGTATGGTTTTAGTGCTCGTAATTGTGAAATATAAGTTGATTTTAGGGTCTCAAAAAAGTGTCAACAAAAAGAAAGAGGCATATTGTGCAATTTTTCGATTAGAAAATCAAGTTTGAAAATGGACAGCGGACACTACACACAGCCTACTGTAACATCTGAATGCGAGCACGTGACATGAATATAATGATTCACTTGTGACCCCAATTTCATCTAGATCCGTGGTGAGCGGAGATGCCTATGTTCTCTTCTATGAGCAGGAAAGCACTTAATCGCTGCTTTCTGATCATACTTATTTTATGTTTCATTTATTGTATTAAGTACTATTGTTTTTATATTGATAAACTTGAAGCGTGTAATTGTTGAGAAATGTGTCTGGACGAAATGTCAAAGCAATAAAATTTTTAAAAAAATCTAATAATAATTTTCGATATTGTCACAAAACTCATTCATATTTTTTAACCCTATTCATATAGAATAAACTGACTAATTTCAAAATTATTCACAACTGGGTTGTAGAACACGCAGAACTTGACTATTTCCTAAGACGAAAAATAAATAAGTTTTCTATATGTCACCAAATTAGGTGAACATACTGTACATTTTTTGTTACTTTTCTCACACCGTCTTGTTGTTTTTCCAAGACAGTGGTATCAAAGTTGATTTTATTGAATTTCCACTTTTCTCGTTCTCATGAGACAAAATTATCATGTTGTTGAAATTGTTGTTAACAAACTTTGCTAATATTTTACGTATGTGATTAGACTTCAAAAACGGTTATAAACAAGGAAAACACTCGTCACATCAATCCCTAATAGCACCATGAAGTCCGATGGAAATCCATAGGACATCCTCTCAGGACATTCGGGACGTCCTTAGGATGTGCAAAATTGGTACCGCGGACGTCCATTGGACATCCGTGGGAAGCACCAATGTCTCGACTTCTCACCAAAATTGGACGTTCTATAAGGATATCCAATGGACATCCACCTGGGTGTTAATCGGACGTCCCCGAATTACATCAATCGAAAGTACATCTTGGACGTCCTTAGGACGTGCAATATTGGTACGTCCATAGAACGTGCAGTATTGGTACCGCGGACGTCCATTGGACATCCGTGGGAAGTACCAATGTTTCGACTTCTCACCAAAATTGGACGTTCTATAAGGATATTCAATCGACGTGAAATTCACTGATTGGGATGACGTCCGATGTACATCCATCAAGGACGTTCCAGAATGTCTCCGTACCAGGACCACCATAGGAAGTCCTTTCGAAGACATGCCAAATACATGCCAACCAGGACATCCAATGGATATCCTAGAAAATTCTACAAAATGTATCCGAACCAGGACATCCCAAGGAAGTCCTCGCAGGGAGATATTCTAAGATTAACCAATTGGGACGTCCAATATTCATTCATGCGGGATATTCCTAAATGTCCCGTACCAGGAAAACCATGGGACGTCCTTTCAAAGACATGCCAGAATACTTACTAACAGGGACGTCCGAGGGATGTACTAGGAAACATTACACAATATATCCGACCCAGGACATCCCAAAGACGTCCTCGCAGAGACGTTTTATACGATGTACCGATTGGGACATCCATAGGAAGTCCTTTGGGGAAATTCATGAAAATGCACTGAATCGGACGTCCCAAGGACAATGATTTTAAGTCCCGGACATTCGGACATGATTTGTACCAAATAGGGACGTCCCTGGGACATGGTGTGCTATTAGGGATTACAGTAAAAAGTGAATAAACAAACTCAACTCTTCATAACCAAATTCAATTCATATCAAGCCCCTAGCGATATACTCAATCTGATGGGTACTAGAGTGTTTTTTTTCCTAGAATTATCATGTAACCCATTCATAAAAAGTTTTCGATGATCCTTTTCGGACGAAATTTTGAAAATATGGCACAGCGAACATCACATTAGGTACCTATAAGTACGTCAAAAAACAATCTGATCAATACGTCAGTAGCGTAGCGTTCACCGTTGCCAGGTGGGAAACATTTTTAGTACTACAAACTCGATGAAAAGGTACCTACTAAATTTTGCCTCAGAGTACCTCAGAGTATCACATTTTAAAATTTCATTCCATATGAAAGAAAAACTACATTATTTAAAAATAAACACATATTATGTATATAGGTATATTTTTTCCATATGTGTCGGCTAGTTTGGCAGAAACTGCCAAGAATCCAAGGTGCAGAAGGATGATGTTGTTGAGTGAGAACTCTCATTTACTAGCCAATTAGAAAAAGTAGTCGATTCTCAAAATATCATGTCTAGGTTACTTTCGGCTGAATGCGCCGAATAGAAGCAAAAGTCGAACTTGAGAGAGACAGAGAACTTTCTCAGTTTCAAAATCATCCGCTAGAGGCACGCGTGAGTTACTAACCAATAACAGAGCGTCTATTGTCGTGCATTTTACTGCAGTCTTACTAAAGTGCACGTGCACGTTAATGTGATTGGTCACTGTAATCGCAGGAAGTTCAAATAACAAGACAAGATAAAGGATAACTGAGTCGAAAATGCCTGAATTATTAGCCAACCTAACCTGACCAACCTTATGTAGATAGGATAACAATATTCTCTCATATACATTTTGATACTTCAACATTTTTGTTCAGATACATTCATGTCGAAAATACTTATATTATGATTTTAAATTTTCAGGTTACCGCAGTCCAATACAGCAGTTGCCCAGTCATGGTGTAAAGCACTCCACTTAAATATCGAGAATATGACGAAATCCTCTGTGATTTGTTCTGACCATTTCTTGCCTCACCAGATTTTTCGGTCAGGTTCCAGAACCACCATCATCAAAGGAGCGGTTCCAGTATTGAAATGTCGTGATGAATCGTTATGTGCAATGAATAGGTAATATTATTTACTTAGTTTTTTTTTTGATATTGTTCGTATTCGGAAACATTCTATAACGAGGTCCGAAGGTTTACAAAGAGAGAAAATTATCAATAAAGTCAGTACTGTTGGTGTTGATACTGATTATTAAGTACCTACCTACTCTATATTTATCAGCTCATAATAAGCTGAGCAATCATGTTTATTCCATTATGTATGTTTTTTGAACCGGTATATTAGTATCTTTTCGCAAAACAACAGTAAACATGAATGTTTGTAACAAATTTGTATATTTACTAGTGGATTATTGCAACTTCTTACATTGTTGAAATGTGTTAATAAAGGTTGCATGCAACTCTCTGACCGCGTAAACTGTTTTAAAGCATCCCGATATTCAATTTGACCTTGTTTCTTCGTCTTCTACGACAGAGTTACAAGAAATCACGTTTATTTTGAAAAATCAAAAGATCGGAATTTTTCGATTAAATGGTTCTTTTTTTGATTTATACTGATTTTTTCCTTAAATATGGAATTACTTAATAAACTTTTGAATAAATTATTTTCCTCTATTCCCCCAAAAATATTTGTTGTCTAGATTACCAGTTAGAAAATATCCTAGATGACATACAAAAAAACGTGCAAATTTTTGACAGCGATCCGCGACTTTCCTGTTGCATCAATATGGTTTTTCGGAGATTACTCAGGGTACTAACCCGATCCAAAAAATCAACCCGAGTCAGTAATCGGCGTATGCAACACTAAAGTTTCCGAATGCGGGTTGGTACAGTTTGGCAAACATAGCTGAGATTGTGAAATTCCCACTTCTTGCGCGAACAATCACGTGAATGTCACTGGATAGTCCGACATACGACCATAGAAATATATATTATATACTTACTCTAGGATGCTAATCCCACCAATTTTCACGGCGAAAAGCATGTCGCGTATGCGTCCCGTTTACGATGTGCGCATGCGCGTCATCAGTGTAGTTTGGGTAGATCGTTGCCAAGTTTGAAAATAATTTGGTGTTTTAATTCAGAGTTTTTTGTTATGAGGCAATAAAACACATTTCATTTGAAAGAGAGAAATTTGACAGCGCATATAGGACTTTTTAAAACCGAAAAGAACCTGTTAGAGATAGATTACTCCGTATTTTAGGCGCGAAAGAAATGTATTTAAAACAATAACCCTATGCTACTGTAATTATAATGACTGTGCAACAGTGCTTTTTCATCAACAGGAAGACTTGTCACTAAGATCTGTTACTCTTGTCAGAGACAGAGTCGGTTTTTAAAATTTCAGATTTTCTCTTGTCGTTTTGTGTGGTGTTTGTTGTCATTGGTTATTCATTCATCTTTCGTGTATTTGCATTAATCTTGTTCCTTTAAAGACAATATCTAATAAAGCAGTTTCTTCCTAAAAATAAACAATGAACTGTTTAGTGTTGTGTAAAGGAAAAGTACGTGAAATAAATCATTTTTGGTAGATAATGAAATTTTTTATGTACCTATATGCTTTGCTCAAAATAGCTTAAATATTATTTTAGCTTGACAAAAAAAGGCATGATTTTTGGTTATAGTTTTTAAGAAGAGACCCCAGCAGAACATTTGTGTGAGAAAATTGTAATTTGTGGCAGACATTTTCCTCCTGAAGATTCATGTGAAAACGACAATAGAATAATTTGAAACCTAGTGCAGTACCAATACTGTGTCTGCGTAAGCATGCATGGCGAATGATACAACTTTCTACCACACCGCTTATATTATGAGTTCTAGATTCCTACAAAAAGTACTAAACATACACAGAATCACCTCAGAAAATTAATGTCAATATGGAAGTGCTTTTCTTTGATGGAAAGGAAAATGCTTCTGGCCTCACTTTTTCATGCAACCCCATTGTGGAAATTGCACTAAGGTAATACAACCAGAAATACTCGTAGAAATAGCATGTGATTCAAATTAAATGCAGTTAGGTATTTTGACATCGTTCTAAAAAAAAACCTCGAGCTTCCAAGCATCCAATTTTATAAATCCAATTTGCTGAAATGAATTTTCATAATTTTTGGTACTTTCAATTTATTTTCCAATCCAGTGCTTCCTTGAAATTCGCACCGACGATTTGGGGTGGTTCCGTAGGTTTTTGTTGGTTAACTACAGCTGAAAAGTGAATGTGATACCAACAATTAGTCGCTTTTAGAGCGGTAAATAATAATAATAACCGTACTCTACTTTCTGATGGCCTTTGTTGAATATTCGGTATCATAAATATGTGAAAATATGTATTCAAATCGGCTAAATACAAATAACAGGTATAAACACAAAAGCACAATGAGGTTTTCCAACCTTATTTTCCCTGATTCAGAATGAACGTTTGTTAATCTTCACAAGTACCATAATATTTTACTAAAACCGGGCCCGTTACAAAAATCACTAATGACGCGCTTGCGCATTGCGGACTAGCCTGAACTTTTTACAACACTTTTGACATGGGGATTAGCATTCTAGACTAAGTATATAATATATATTTCTATGCATACGACTAATGCGCATCATGGGCCTGTATATTTTCACAATTGCAGCTATGTTTGCCAAGCTCTAACTTAGGTTAGGGACCAAAGAGATTAAACTAACAGGAGGGTTTAATAGGCTCTAGCCACTCAGAATCTTGTAGCATCGACGCGTCATAGTGACGTACTTGGACATGAGTTTAGAGTCGAGCTCGAACCAAGAAACAAAACTGTCACATGTAACTCTCATACAAAGAGACTAAACTAACAAGGAGGGTTTAATAAGCTCTAGCCAATCAGAATCTTGTAGCATCACGCGTCATAGTGACGTACTTGGATATGAGTACAGAGTCGAACTCGAACCAAGCAACAAAACTGTCAGCAGTATTTCTCATATACCAAGAGCTAGTCCGTCACTGAGAACGGCGGCCATGACACGTCCAACTACTTTACATTTCGTCACAAATGTTCTTTCATCTCTTTCTACTAGTGTCCCTATTGTCTTATGGGGATTAAACTCTCCATGTTACTGATCGACAAGCGTAAAGATGCCTCCGAGAATTGGTTGCGCAGTAGACAAAACGCTGGAGTGGGGCAGGAGCTCAATCATTCCGATGATAACAAGTCGTAAACAGTAGTCGATCTTTGTCGCACATCTACTCACTCTTTCTATTGTTTGCGCATCTCAGAGGCATCCTTAAGGCCTCAACAGACACATTTGCATAGTGCATAGCATGGGTCCTTAAGGGAGTTTAGCCAATCAAAATGCTAGTAGCAACGGATATTCGCATTTTGATTGGCTGAACTTTGTTAAGTCTTCATGCTATGCGCTATGCAAGTGTGTCTGTGATGGCCATTACGCTTGTCGATCTGTAAATTTTAGTCTCCTTGACTCTCATATACCAAAAGACGCTAGTCCGTCACTGTCTATAGAGAATGGCGGCCATGACATGTCCAACTTCGTCACATTTCGTCACAAATGTTCTTTCGTCTCTTGCTGTTATGGTGGATTTATGCAGCAGTCATAAGTTTTATGTCATAAGGAAGAATATTCGTCAGTGATTGGTTGGAATAAACGGACCAACCTCAGATCAATAAGTAAACATAGAAGGGCCCGATGCGCCATAAACATCATACCAATTCACTGAACCGAAGACAAATTTGTTTATTTACGTACACCTCTCATCCCTAAGTTTTCAAACATTGACGCCCTGTTGTCAAATTGGTTTAAAAAAATATATGATTTCAGTAAGAACCTACCAATAAATGCATAATCAATCATATTTTATAATCAGATGTATTATTCTAAGAATTCTAGAGACATGTTCATGTCCAGAAAGGTGTGAAAAAATTATCAAAACTGAAGATATATGTCGTCTTGAACTGATGAAATTTTAGGCACTCTGAAAATGTGACTAGAATTATTTTACTCTTGGCAACACCGCTTGTGACATCGGCTCATCGGCTGTGGCGCCTGTGGCGGCCATTGTACCTTGTCGTTTTGTGTTGATGAAGTGTTGTTATGAATTTTCCTGTGTGTTTTCGTGGTTTTTGTTCTGCATAAACAACTTAAAGTTACATTTGGAATATTTTTCAAAATAGTGCAGTGGTTTATTGGTGAGGCACAATGTCCAAATACTGCTTTGTTTGCAAAACAAATAATAGTAAACAAACATTTCACAGGTGAGTTTCCAGTGGCGTCGAATGCACGATGCAAATCATGCACAGAACTTAAACACAGAAGTTCTGTGAAATCATGCAATCAAACGTATTCGTCAAATATAATATTGGAGTGGATAGGTGACTACTAATTATGAATAATTCATACATAGGTTCCCTACTGACGAGAACAAGTTGGAAATATGGTGTGAAGTTCTCAAATTGGATCCTTTGAGCTTGAAGAAATATTCTTATATATGTTCTGCTCACTTCTCCACCAGCCAGATCATTAAAAAGCCGCAGGGAAGAACATGTTTGAGGCCTGACGCTATCCCTGATGTACACGCAGTTGACAGGTATTTTTGCTAAGAATCAAATAGAGGGTATCATTTCACCACAAAAGTTACTTTTGAGCTCGAAACATCAAATGAAATATACAAAGCAGTAAAACGCAAAGTCGTTTCACTGCGTTTTACTGCTTTGTATATCCATACCACTCCACTTCGAGATATAATGGACTTCCACCACAGATTAATCAAATGAAATAATGTAAATTTTGACCACCAAAGGATATGTTTTCAATGAATAAGAATGAATTTCTGCATGTTTAATAATTTGTTCATCACATAGACATGTTTCTGGGTATGTAAGATTCCACAACAATAGTGGATTTTTAAATGTGTGAATGCAAATATTACACTGTTTACATGTTGAACATAAAATGTCACACGTCTCTTGGGCCTTGACAACTTGATATTTTTGTAATGGATTCGATGAAGAAGTTATAATCCACTCTTTCTGTTCCTCAATAATTTGTATGTCTTCCAATTTAATACTATTGCTTGCTACATGACTCTGATTTATATTTCTTGTTTTTTCAGTGCGACTTTTTTTTGATAATTTGATCAAACGTTTAAAAAAAACTATCACGTGCTAGCTTCATTACTGCATTTATACTTTTGTCTAAACGCTTCACTCTTTTACCTTCCAAGTAAATATATTTTAATATTTTATGAAGAGACTCTAAATACGCATTTGTATTTATTCCTAACCCTAAACGGTGGCAATATATTTTTTTCCCAATTTCGATTTTTATACCTTTCGAAATTTTTAAATTAATGTGCCCCCAGCACCATCTGTCGAGTAATTGCAATGTTTCTTCTCTCAAAAAGTAGTATCGGTAATACCCTTCAAAAACTTTTTGGTTTCATTGTTCCACATCCATCCGTTCAAATTTATCGAGGTATGAGTAGTATTCAGATCCGCATTTATATTTGATATTTCGATTTTGAATTACAAAAAAATATTACCGAAATTCAAAAATATTTAGATGGTTGTAAAGAGAATTGAATTCTCTTTTCAACGATGTGACACTTGACCCCACATGCCATTTAAAAATTTTGAGTTGATGGGCCCCCCTGCGCCCCCTATCGTACAATCACTATTTTTTTTATTTCAAAAAGTAGTATTGCTGAAACCCTCGAAACGGTTTTTTTTTCATGTTTCTACGTCGAACCGTTCAAAAGTTAACAGGACTATTAAAAGCCGCACTGTATATGCCAAATAAAATCTCGAAAATAAATTAAATTACTTTGACAGTGTTCAGACGAAAAACTTTATCACACATTTTATTGCCTTTACCTAATACCATGGTCTCGTTTCAAGCATTCTCATAATGGTATACAGATGTTAAAAGGGAACACGCATGATTTTATTTTTTGGGTTTTTGCGTCAATTCGGGTCTCAAATGTAGAGAACATGCGTGTGTACCCTGTGTACCTGAGCAAATATGTAGTGATGGAACTTTTGACTTTTGCCAGTATCCAAGTTATCTAACTCTGAAACTAGAGTATGTCACTAAACTGAATTTGTCGCCAAAAATCGATCAATAATACGAAAACAGTTGAAATAGTCACACAGTCCGCTTATGGCATGACGACCTGAAATACTTTATATCAGTTCAACCAAATAATTATAGATGGCGCACCCTTTTTGCGCAGAATAGGGTCACTGAATCTAGAAGGCCGTGCCGTCCTTACCGGCACGACCTTCTAGATTCAGTGACCCTAGCGCAGAATGCGAGTCGACACCCCTTAAGGCTAATGTTCACAGTCACGAAATCCGACGTTTAGAAGTTTCTATCACTGAAATAATGGTGGATTTAAGGCTGCTTCACATAATGGCAGTAGCAGTGGCGTCACCCCCCTCTATTGACAAAATAACCAATGGCAAACATGTTTAGACGAAGCTGAAAATTCAAGGTCACGCTGCTGAAAGTTTGATTAAACTTTTTGCAGTAAAATCTAGCAGTGTTCGCATTTCTAACCTTAAAAATATCTTGAAATTGAGATAGATATTATGATTCCTTTCAACTGCTTTTAACAAACAATTAGTTGAAAATTTCTATTCCAATGTCATTCATTCAGATAACAGCGCCAAAAGGGGTGGATTCACTGCCACCAGTGATACTGCTACTGCATTTATGTGGAATAGCCTTTATGCAGCAGTCATAAGTTTTAAGTCATAAGGAAGAATATTCGTCAACGATTGGTTGGTCCGTTTATTCCAACCAATCATTGACGAATATTCTTCCTTATGACTGCTGCATAAATCCACCATTATACTTATATTTTATGACATAAGTATGAGTTCTGTGGTTTCTGTAGACCATCTGCGGCTGACGTCACAATCTTCAAGGTGAGTTGCTTGATGGAGGATAAACAAACATTGATTATTGATGGGCTGTGTTTTGGTTCTAGTTAAAGTAGTTAAAGTTTTTGATTTAGTTATACAATGCCTAATTTCTGTATGGTTTTGAATTGTGGCAGTAATGGAATGAGAGATAAAGTAGGATTTTATAGGATTCCGTCAGGATATGACAATCATAGAAGACACAATCATCTATCCAAGGAAAGGAGAAATGCTTGGATCAAATCTTTGAGACGAGCAGATTTATCAGACACTAAACTGAAAAATGGACGGATATGTTCAAAGCACTTTATCTCAGGTACCTAATTCGTTATAAAAAGTTTGCCAAGTATATTGAAGAAAATCTAGGTTATAATTTTTTAGGAAAACCAGCTCCATTGTTTGATAAGGATAATCCAGATTGGGTACCATCTGTCAAATTGGGATATAAATCCGCACAGTCGAGAAAAGGAAGTAAAGTTGATAGATATGGAAGATTAACTGTTAGGTACAATTTCAGGTACTTACATAAGATCTTATAATCCTGATTCACACGAGTTACTTTGAGTTTTTAATGAAAATAGGGTAAAGGTAAGTTTATCGGGCTTTTTCTCGAGGTAAAGGTAAGCTTATCGGGCTCATTCTCCTGAATCTCCTGAACACGAATTCGAAAGAATTTCGTGGGGATCTCTTTTACTTTTTGAGTTATGACCTTTTGAATCTTGAAAATTGACCATTGCAGACCATTTTCAAACACGATTTTTTCAGTAAAAATCGTAGAAAATTTCTCCTTCTTTTTGTCCACACTCTTTTCATTACCTAATCAACTCTTTTTTCACGATTACAAGCACTAAAACCAAATGTTTTACGGAAAAAAGTAAACTTATATTACTATACTTAACCTCACTCTTCATTGGCGTTCATTCCAGAGGTTTTAAGAAGATTGAATTTTTGTGTGAAACGTTTGGTTTCAGTGCTTGTTTTTTTGAAATATGAGTTCATTAGGGTCTTAAAAAAGTGTCAACAAAAAGGAGGCATTTTGTGCGATTTTTCGCTGAGAAAATCAAGTTTGAAAATGGTAAATTTTCAAGATTCAAAAGGTCATAACTCGAAAAGTATAAGAGATTCCCACGAAATTTTCATTTGTTCCAAAAATGAGCCTGACAAGCTTACCTTTACCTTTCTCGAACCAAAAAGAAAAATGGGGTTACTTAATATAGCTTCATTTACTGAAAACGAATCCGAAAGAATTTCATGGGGGTCTCTTATACTTTTTGATTTATGACCTTTTGAATCTTGAAAGTTGACCATTTTCAAACACGAGTTTTCCGGTAAAAATTCGCAGAAAATGCCTCACTCATCATTGGCGTTCATTCTAAAGGTTTTGGAAGGGTTATGTAAGTATACTTTATAAGAAGGTTGATTTTTTGTGTAAAACGTTTGGTTTTGGTGCTTGTAATTGAGAAATATATGAGTTGATTAGAGTCTCAAAAAACTGTCAACAAAAAGGAGGCAATTTGTGCTATTTTCACTAAGAAAATCAAGTTTGAAAATGGTCGATTTACAAGATTCAAAATGTCAACTCGAAAAGTATAACGAAATCATTTAGGATTCGTGTTCAGGAGATAAAACTATATACTTAAGTAAAACCACTTTTCTTTTTGGTTCGAGAAAAAGCCCGATAAAACTCGGAAAAAGCCTCTGAAACTCGTTTTAAAATGCATGGAATCAGTTTGGTCCGTTATCCTCCAAGCAAAGAAGACACGCCCACTTTGTCACGTGCCGCAGATGGTCTATTAATGATTTTAAATAACCAACCTAAGATGCATAAAAACCCTGGTGTGTCGAGTGATTCGATTTTGTTTGGACTTTGCAGAAGACAAATAAACAAATGAAATAGTGGTCTGCTTCTTTAAGGCTATTCCACAAAAGGCAGTAGCAGTGGCACTAGTGGCAGTGACTCCGCCCTTTTTGACGCTGTTATTTGAATGAATGACATAGGAATAGATATTTCTAACTAATTAGTAGTAGAAAGGATAACAGCTATCTCAATTTCAAGATAATTTTGAGGTTAGAAATGCGAACACTGCTAGATTTTACTGCAAAAAGTTTAAATGAATCAGACTTTCAGCAGCGTGACCTTGAATTTTCAGCGTCGTCTAAACATGTTTGCCTTTGGTTATCTTGTAACTTGAAAAAAATCCGAACACCCACCACGTCAGTACGGCCACAGATTAGAATATGTTTTCTAATCTGTGGTACGGCGGTCTATTCTCGCATTCGACTTATGTCGATGGAAATTGTCGCACAACATTGGCATGTGGTATTCTCAAATGGGTTCGACATATGTGTCGCATGAGATAAATTTTATCTAATAACATGAGCTGGCAACACCGAACTTCTGATGCTAAATCGTGTTCTATGCCCCTATATATATAATGACATTTGCTTTTGGAATTGAGATTACATCAGAATAAATAAAGTAGAAACATGGAAAGAGAAGCTAAAAAAAAATTATTGCACCTAAAATCAAAAGCAAACTTAATAAAATGTAATACAAGAAAAAGAAAATGAGCTTCTTTTATCGGAGAATTCTTCAGCTAATCTGAACGTTTAAATACATTTTGTCCTGATTTTCTTAATTTTCTATAGCTATTACTAAAGATGCCATTCTCTCACTATAAAAATCTCTGAAAAAGTATCAAAAATGCTTTGACATTTACTACAAACTATTGGACCCCACCTATAAATTTCGCATCTTATGAAATTCTCGCATTCGACATAAATTTTCGACTGCCTTTGACCATTCTACAATTTGTCTATAAAAAATTTGCGAATTCTTTCGACAAAGAGCATATCTCGCATTCGATAAAATATGTCACGGTTTGAGAATAAGAATAATGGTGGATTTATGCAGCAATCATAAGTCTTAAGTCATAAGGAAGAATATTCGTCAATGATTGGTTGGAATATACGGACCAACCAATCATTGACGATTATTCTTTCTTATGACTTAAGACTTATGACTTATGATTGCTGCATAAATCCACGATAATTGTCTTTTTATTGAACTGTCATTCCCATTCTTTCGTAACTGTTGCTGTTACTTGTCATTCTGTTGCTACCGAAATTGAACGAAAGAAATGCAGCTGAACTGCAAGGAGACTAAACTAACAAGGAGGGTTTAATAAGCTCTAGCCAATCAGAATCTTGTATCATCAACGCGTCATAGTGACGTACTTGGATATGAGTACAGAGTCGAACTCGAACCAAGCAACAAAACTGTCAGCAGTAACTCTCGTATACCACGAGCTAGTCCGTCACTGTCTATAGAGAACGGCGGCCATGACACGTCCAACTACATCACATTTCGTCACAAATATTCTTTCATCTCTTTCTTCTAGTGTCCCCATTGTCTTATGGGGAATAAACTCTCCTTGTTGAATTTTAGTCTCCTCGGCTAAACTGTACCTCCATTTGACACTAAAAATCATGTTCCAATTTTCAGTACTGCCAGAGGGGTAAGGAGCAAAACAAGCTTTCAATTGGAAAGCGCATTCTGCTAGTTCATACCCTTGCGAAAATTTGCATTTTTCTGCGATTCGACTCATACGGCGAAAAAATTGCTGTGAATGATGAACCATAACAATTCGTCGGTCCCACGCCAAAACCGCGAATGTGCAAATTTCAGGGTTCTGACTTCAATATGTAAAATACTAATTTTGTACCAAAATTTTCAATCATGAATGTGCTTATTATGTTGGCTACTCTGAACGACAGTGAATTCGCGAATGTGAAAACTTACCAAGGTTGTCAAAGAAAGAGACACGAATATTCTTAAAACTCTTCTCATTCGAAATGACAAATTGCACATTCACGGTTTTGGCATGGGACCGACGAATTGTAATTTTTCAGTATTTGGAGTTATAATAAATAGTCTAGGTTCCACGGTACATTTTTACAATTGATTAGACGCCCAACTTGCTCTTACAAAAATTCTCGATTGTGGTTGCTAACAGGGGTCGCAGCGATGAATTTCGTCGATATAACGTTTCTCAATTATGTAATACTAACCATGGATTCCAACATATATGGATAACGAGGTCATCAAAAATGATTACTAACCAGCTGATTGTTTCACTGTTGCTTAAGACCAGGATCCCACGCCTATTTTCAAAAATGATTAATGACAGGCTGAATCTTCCTCGATCTGCGGTCTCTGCCAAAAATTAACACTCGTGTGTCATTAAAAAAAACACTCATTTTATGCACTTAATACAAAAATAACTTTTTTTTTTTACTTTTTTATTATTATTTTTTTTTCTTTGGTGTCTCGGCTTCGACTGCTATGGTCATTAGCCACGTGTTCTGGATAGGCCTTGTTACTAACTCCATGTGCCACCTTATTATTACTTTTTTATTATTGTTTTCAGTTTAGTATTTGCCCGAGTTGCCCCCCTCCTGTCGCCGGCCCTGATTAGAATCTCTCGTTCGTAGTCTGCCGTACGGCTACATTCTAAAAGATCGTGCCTGTGCTAATTCTTTATTATACAACACTTGCTTAAACTGTAAACAATTCCATTCAGTGACTGAACATTTCGATTCTTGTTTTTGAAATGAAAACTGGCATTAGACATTTCAGAATTTCAACTAGTGAATTGAATTTGAAAAATCGTTGGACACTTCCAATCTGTATAGTTCGTTGCAATGCTGAACGTGTGGCAACGCTGCTAAAGTACGCCTTGGTTACTGGCCCATCGGCCATCTTAATTGTGTTGTTTACAAATTTCACCAGTTCATGTTGATAGTGTATATCTGATTCGTCTGTGTTAATTGTGGAAATATTGGTGTGTTTGGATTATATAGTGAAAGAGAAATAGATAGACTAATATTAATAATGGTGCTTTACTGTTGGGTTTGCAAGCGAACCAATTGTTCAAATAACCAGAATATCAGTTTCCATAGGTGAGTACATAGTTTGTTTACATATAAGAGATTGGCGTTCATATTTCTCATTGGCGTCGCAGTGGGTATAAATTTCTATGCACATTTTAAAATCATAAAGATATATTGAAATGTTATATGAAGTTGACGATCGATAAGAACAAAAAATTACGTACAAACAAATGAAAACGCATTATTTTTGACTAAATTGTTGACGACTTTTTGAAACGTTGGAATAACAAGTCTGAGCGTGGGATCCGCCTACGCTAGGATCCACCTAACGCTCAGACTTGGCCTCCGGCGGTTAACTCTCGCGCAAGCGCTCGACCTCGCGCTTCGCGCGAGCACTTTTCGAAAGCTTGGATGTTGAAATGCCTAGAAATAGTAGAAATGTTTTAATACAACGACCTCATTGTGTAGCCTTGTTTTTTTACCTATAATTGGACACCAATAATATGAATACAACGACCTTAATGCCTTTAAAACTATAATTGGATACCAATAATATGAATACAACTACCTTAATGCCTTTGAAACTATAATTGGACACCAATAATATGAATACGACTTTAATGCGTTCACAACTATAAATGGATAACAATAATATGAATACAACTACTGTAATTTGAAACTATAATTGGACACCAATAATTTGAATACAACGACTAATGCGAGACTTGAGAAAAAATCCCAGTATATTTTTCAAGACATGACTGTCTTGTCTAGAATAATTTCTCACAAAAATACGCGTTTTCAATACATGACTGTCTTGAATAATTTCCCATAAAAGTACGCGTTTTCAATACATGACTGTCTTGAATAATTTCCCATAAAAGTACGCGTTTTCAATACATGACTGTCTTGAATAATTTCCCATAAAAGTACGCGTTTTCAATACATGACTGTCTTGAATAATTTCCCATAAAATTACGCGTTTGCAATACATGACTGTCTTGAATAATTTCCCATAAAAATGCGCGTTTTCAATACATGACTGTCTTGAATATGTTCCCACAAAAATACGCGTTTTCAACACATGACTGACTTGACTATTTTCTCACAAAAATACGTGTTTTCAATACATGACTGTCTTGACTAATTTTCCACAAAAATACGTGTCTAAAAAAATTTCATCATAACTTCTCTCCAGTGAAATATTTCCCAGACTATCGATATCACGGAAAAAATGTTCAAACAATTTTTGTAGACTTTTTTGAGATAATTAAAAAACGTTTTCTTGTGAAACTTGAAAATCTGTCGCTATCTTTGAGTTTTTGATGTTTTTATAAAGTCCCAAATTTTTACAAATCGCAATTTTTTTTTCAAGAAATGGAAAATTTGGAAGATACGTTAAATACGAAAAAATCCAGGCGCTTCGCGCATGGAAGAATTCGAAGGATGTTGAGGGAAGTAAATATTCAAAAATCCTGGCGCTTCGCGCCCGGGAAAATTCGAAGGAGGGGGGAGGTAAAAATTCAAAAATCCGGGCGCTTTGCGCCCGGAAAAATTCGAAGGAGGGTGGAAGTGGATTTATTAAAATCCGGGCGCTTCGCGCCCGGGAAAATTCGAAGGAGAGGGGGTCAGTAGATATTCAAAAATCTGAAAGTACCAAATTTTTCGTTTTTAGGAAATATTTCCCAGACTATTCATTTAAGGGAAAAAATCTTGTTACATTTTTTGTAGACTTTCATGAGATGATCAAAAAAGGTTGATTGTAAAACTTGAAAAACTGTCGCTATATTTGAGTTTTTGGTGTTTTTATAAAAAAAAATCAACATTCTGTTTATTTTTCAAAATATGAAAAAATGCCATTGAAACTTTTGGTAGACATCTTTGAGATAAATGAAATTATTGCTGTACATTTTTTCGATATCTCGTTTACTTTTCGAGTTTTTGGTGATTTTTGGAAAAAATGGGAAATTTTTTCTAAGTCCCAAATTTTTCGTTTTTTCGAAATATTTCCCAGATTATTGATATAGCAGAAAAAATTATTGAACATTTTTTGTAGACTTTATTGACATGATCAAAAAAGATAGATTGTGAAATTGGAAAATCCGTCGCCATATTTGAGTTTTTGGTATTTTTATAAAAAAAAAGTCTATATTTTTTTTATTTTCCATGATATGGAAAAATTTCATCAGAACTTTCTATTGACATCTTCCAGTATATTAAAACAGTTTATATAAATTTTCTCGATATCTCCTATAGTTTTCGAGTTTTTGGTGTTTTTCGAAAAAAATGCGAAAATTATTTCTAAGTCCCTAATTTTTAGATTTTGTGAAATATTTCCCGGACTATTGATATTACAGAAAAATTTTATCCAAATTTTTTGTAGACTTTTATGAGTTGATCAAAAAAGACGATATATGAAGTTGGAAAATACGTCGCCATATTTGAGTTTTGATAAAAAAATTGAAAATTTTCAAAATATGGAAAAAGTTTTCGGACACTTTTTGTAGATCTGTTCAAGTACATCAAAACTTATTATATCCAATTTCTCGATATCTTGTATCGTTTTCGAGATTTTGAGGTTTCAAAATAAAAAAAAAAAATTTCAACTTTTTTTCACTTTCTAATCAAGTTGGAAAAAAACGGTTCAAAGTATCAGTGAGGCTAGTGAAGACGTACCAGAAGAAGTTTTAAGATTTCCATTTGTTTCATTGGTACGGTCAATATCTCGATTTTCCATTTTTTTGGAATATTTCCCGTACTATTGATTTTACGGAAAAAATTTATTCACATTTTTTGTAGGTTTTTTGAAGGCGGTCAAAAAAGAACTCCTGATAAATTGGGGAAATATCGACCGTTTTTGAGTTATTCCGTTTTTTAAAAAATACAAATTTTTATTTTTAGTTTTCTCGAGTTTTCCCAGTTTTCCGATCATTTTGGTGAAAAATGGTCTGCATATATTTTGTTCCTCTATTTGAGCTCTACCTATCGCATTTTTTGAAATTCAGTTTCAATCATTGGTTCGACGTATTTTTGAGTTTTTCACTTTTCGGAAAATCGCCCGGAAAAGCCGTAATCATTTTCCGATCCCTCTCAAAAACTATACACTTGTGTAGGACATATAGGCTTATACCTCCAAAAAATATTGCAAGAAAAAAATCAATTCCTGAACCGCTATCGAGTAAAGTAGGAAAAACCGGAAAAACCCCGTAAAAATTTTCCTGATTTTCCTATCGCAAAACAAAAAAATTTGAGAAATATTGTCCTCGAGTTATTGATATGGTTCAAATTTCAAAGCGATATCTCAAAGGGTTTGGAAATGCGAGCCTGCCAAAGTGCCACGACAGAGCTACAGACAGACAGAGCTACAGACAGACAGACCGACAGACAGAATTTTCGAAAAATTTTTTTTTTCGACGGGGATCATTTTCCTAGAAGTAACTATGGGTCTAAAACGTCAAATAAAAAAGTTGGGGTCCGCTGGGGGGGCAATCGTAGATAATACAACTTCCTAAGAGGTCGTTGTATAATAAGTGTTTTTAAATAAGTTTTTATTGTGACTTTTACGAGGCTTCGATTTGTGTTCTACATGTGATAATATCTGCAGAAAGTCAATGTATGTCCAAATGAACCTGATATAGCTTTTATTTAACTTCGACTCTTATTTAATGAGTCAAATCTTGCAAGTGAATTTTGACCACTGAAATGAAATTACAATATGTTGACTGGAATGCTTGTAAAGGTGCATTTAGTCGAAATAAACGTAACTTTAGCGACATAAACATAACCTTAAAAATAATTTTGTATGAGACCTAATCATATTGAATGACAGGTACATTTTATGACATGAAACTTTAGTTACAGGTGAATTATGGACAATTTTTCTATCGTACAAGTAAGATTCTTACCTATAAAGTTGAGATTTTCAATGTAACATGTTTTTAGCATACACTTAATATTGTTGTATAAATAGTGCCAACATATATTTAAGCACAATTTTAAAATGATGTTGGCTAAATGCACCTTGAGACAACGCGAATGGATTTCTAGTGAGAGCGCCTTGTTTGTTTTGTGCTTCCTAGCAGTGGCGGAGGAATAGGGAATATGCATAATTTATTTTTATTTGTTTAATCAATTTTTTACTTTGTTACAACATAGTCAAAAATATAAATACTGTTAAAAGTCTTGGAATTAATTTTTTAAATAATATATAAAATACCGATTGAATTTGACCTATTTGAACGCCTCCATTTTCGCGCGCTGTGGATGACGTCACATAGCGCTATCTAAGGTGCGTTTCAATATTACGTCCGACGTGCGTCCGGCGTTTAACTTTTCTTATGAAGCGTTTCGATATTAGAACGTCTTGTCCAACAACTTCATTCCATCGTTTCAAAATTCTTGAGTGGAACGTCCGACCGTCAACTATTTACCCCACGATTTGGAAGAGCGTTTCAAAATTAAATCCGAAAGATATCGCCCTATGAAACAACTATGACGTCATACATCGTCCGTTACCGGACGACAGACGTTAAATTGAAACGCACCTCAGTGTTGCTCTTCTTCAGTGTCGTTCGTTTTGACGTAGGTACTCTGAGGTGCGTTTCAATTTAACGTCTGTCGTCCGGTAACGGACGATGTATGACGTCATAGTTGTTTCGTCGGGCGATATCTGTTGGATTGAATTTTGAAACGCTCTCCTAAATCGTGGGGTAAATAGTTGACGGTCGGACGTTCCACTCAAGAATTTTGAAACGATGGAATGAAGTTGTCGGACAAGACGTTCTAATATCGAAACGCTTCATAAGAAAAGTTATACGTCGGACGTAATATTGAAACGCACCTCCGATTGCTCTACTTGCTTGAAGTTGATATTTTATAAAAGAGTAAGGCTGAATTCCCACAGATCCGACGTCCGATGATACGATGGTACGAAAATGTTCTGATTGGTTGGAAAAATGTCCTGATTGGTTGATTTGTTGTCACACCTACCAATTCATCCAATCAGAACATTTTCGTACCATCGGACATCGGATCTGTGGGAATCCAGCCTAAGACAAATGCAGTACGGTTGCGGCCAAAAAAAAAGGGACAGTTGTCTATTTTTGCGATTATTCCACCTTTCGTCACTGCATGTATATGCGGCATGATTACTTCCTAATTTGGAATTGTTTGATAGATGTCACATATTCAATGTTGCCATATGACATATTCATAACACAAATTCAAGTAGCTAGAAATAAACAAAAATCTGCTATAAGAGTTATCCCATTTTTTATTGGCCGCAACTGTACAAGTGTTAGATAGAGATGAACATATGTGAAAGTGATCTCGATCAACCAGAGCAGTCTTCAATGAACAAGCCTTTCTATAGTTATGGCCATTGACACTATTGACAGTTATTAATTAGGTTATTACGATAATGGAAAATGCTAAAAAACCGTCTTATAGGTATTGTTTAGTACCGGAATGCCAAAACATAATTATAAGTACACCAAGTTAATTATTTTTTTCTGTTCCAAGAGAATCGAAAATACGTAAACAATGGTGTAAGGTTATGAGAAGAGGCGAAGTATCTCCAATATCACATTTATGCTTGGTTTATGCAACGTGCCCAAGAACTAAGCTTATGACCAAGAACTTATAACTAAGGATTCAACACAAGCAAATTAATCAGGGCGTTTACGCAATCCTCCCTAGTACTAAGAACTAAGAATTAATACCAAAAAGTTGGTCAACTTTTAACTAAGAACTAAGTTCTTAGTCAAAAAAGGAAGTGCGCATGCGCCGGATGAAATATTTCGTTTACAATGACAGTTTGTCATTGTATCACAATTTGTTTGAGCATGCGCGAATTTCTTCACTAAGAACTAACAGGAGGCTGCATAAACACCATAGCTTTCTTAGGTATAGTGCTTAGTTACTAGTTATTAGTCTTAGAGTGGATTTATGCAGCACAAATTTACGCTAAACTACAATTAACATTTACACTTCAACTTCAACTAAGAAGATGAACCTCTCATTTGACATAGTTCATTTTATGCAGGGAAATTAAAACTAAATTAAAATTAATAGTTGGCCAACTTTCATCTTTCTAGTGTTAATGTTAATTATTGACACTATTGCGCAATTGTTGGCACATATTTTGAATTCCGCGGGTGAACGGCGGAATGACATGGAAAAGACAACGTAAATAACGTTTCAATTTTGTAACCTCCAATTCCAAATCAGTTTGAATATAGGTACAATAAACAAATCAAATTGGTGGAGAAATATAAAATAATGGCAATCGAAGATGGAATGTTCATAGACCTCATTCGCCAATACCCATTATGGTTTTACGATAAAAAAGAAAAACTTTATAGGAATAAAAATGCCAAACAGAATGCGTAAATTGTCTTAATTTTTTCGCATAAATGCCATACAAACCAAAGTTTAATTTTTCCTTAGTTGAAGTTGGAGTTTAGTGTAAATTTGTGCTGCATAAATCCACTCTTAGTAATTTAGAAGTGTTGCATAAACCAAGCATTACATTGTGAAGATCATTTCAATGTGAGTACATTGTATTTCGATAGTTAACATGAAGTGAATTGATCAGAAGTAAGTTTTGTATGCATAAATGTTTTGTATATACCTGCCTCACCTAAATTACAAAAGGAAAACTATCATTTGATAAACTATTACTACTTATCAGTTCCGGTATTGTCGGATTGTGCTTTGACAAAACCGCTTTCAGTCATTTCTCTTGATAATTTACAATTGTCACAAGACCAAAATCGAACTATGTAATGGAAAACACTACAAATATATAAATAAAAACAAATTTTCTATGAAAGACGACTAGCGCAGTATGAATATCAACACAGATAAATTTCATAACGTGCAATGTGACGTCATTCTTCGATTCGACCAATGGTGATGCGTTTCGTAAATTTGAATTCCGCGCGCTTATTATGCACTTTTTGATTGAAGTTTTATGGAGTTAAATACAAACTAAATGATAATCTAATGGTTCAGGTGTAATTTCGTGACAATAAAGTATATGTGGTAAAAAAATCAAGTAAATTTAAATCACTTGCATATTCCCTATTGGGGTTCAGTTGATTATTTCAGTAAAGTTCAAATATTATTCGATGAATAATACTTCAGTAATTTCATTAGTTAAATATTGTTGCACATTTATACTTACGTCGATTTTCATAACTTTCAACATTGAATATTATTTAAGGCCCACAGGCATAGCACAAAATATTACTAGAACTCAAAATTAAATTCAAATTGAAAATTGTCTTGAATACTATCGGCAATGCAACAACTTTCAACAGAATTGTGACTGTAACTTGAACTTTTTTGAAAAATGTATTGTTCGCAATTAAAAATACTGTCAAATAAATGGAACTTATATGCATATTCATTACTATGTTTTCAATAAGCTTGTCAACGTAATGTTATTGTTAGGCACATGACTTGTTTTATTTTGCTCTAGAAAAAATAGTCAATATGATTTTTTTAAAACCACTGATGGTTCGATCGGGAGTTAGTTTGCGACTATGCACAAAAGACGTTCAGGGAAATAGGGGGACTTGGGGAGGTCCAGTAATAACTAGAGTCCAGTGATGTATCTTCTGCACCAAATAGCAATTCTTTGAGAGGTGAACATTCACTATTTTTTTTATTACCAAGAAATTGAAGATATGATTCCCAACACTCTAATTTTTCGTATTTGATATAAATAAATATAAATTTCCTCTTGAAAGTATATGGTAGTCGGGGTACGATAAGACGCGGAAATAGCGTCGGTTTAGTACAAGAAGTAAATATTCAAGTAATATTAATATTATCTTTCAAATTCATTGATTCATTTTGTAAATTTTGGTTAGTAAATGACTTGCACTAGTCAACTTAATTCCATTTCAGTAATTTTGACCCACTTCTAGTCCTCCCAACTTGAAATTTTGGCAGGTGTTCATAAGTCCGGTTACAATACATTACTGATTTTGGAAGAGAAAAAATTATTTGTTTCCAAGATGGCGGACGAGATTTGTGACAATGGGTCGATTCCATTGAAAATCGATACGTGGGGGGGTTTTTGAGGTCGGAGATTATAATTCTTTTGTCAAAATTCATAAAATTAAGGTAGCAGCTCCTATTAATTTTGCTTCAGGGTCAAAAAATTTAAATTAAAATTGAAATTTATAAAAAATAGAGACAAGCTTTCATTGAAGTGCACTAAAAGTTGAAAAAATAATTTCTTCAGATGTTTGACTTCGGTTATATACAGTGTCCGGCATAAAGTTCGCAACATATGGAAAACTTTTTTATTATTGATTTCTCAAACAAAAAAATCTTGATGAAAACCTCTGCTTCATCCCAAACCTAAATTGCAAATACCAAAATTGAATTTTATACTACCATAAACGAGCGATATTGAAAAACAATTCAGTTTTATTTACTATCTGCAGCAAGATATTGTGAAATACCGTCACATATTTCAATTAACGTGATTTTCCGATGGGAGAGAGAAAGGGAGGAACATCCAGAGAGTGATATGATCATATCTAACAATATACCATCCATCTAGGGGCCAGGTAGCCGAGTGGTTAAAGCGACATTGTTTTAGTCACTGGCTGCCGGTCGGCGGTGGTTCAAACCATGGCGACTGCAGAATTTTTTTCTGATGGCCCGAGAAAGTGCTAGGAATCGCACGTAAAAAGGTAAGACCTCGTTAATCCTTGGCTCGCACAAGTTTCGACTTCTGAGGGCTGCCGTTCGTAAGGGGACGACAGCTGGTTAACGGAAAAAACAATTTTAACAACAAAAAAACAATCTAGCATAGTTTTCCTCATATCGTACAGGGCGATGAGGAGAAAATTGGATAAAAGTGGAAAAATTAAATTGATCATAGGTGGCTGTGATTTGAATTTCTGAATCAATACTCGATTCTGAACAATATTTTCCCCATACTTTTAATTCTACCGTGAAAAATAAAGTGATGGAATCAATTTTTTTTGAAAACAAGGCATGTTTTTCAATATCGCTCGTATATGGTAGTATACAATTCAATTTTGGTATTTGCAATTTAGGTTTGGGATGAAGCAGAGGTTTTCACCAAGAATAATTTTTTTTGAGAAATCAATAATAAAAAAAGTTTTCCATATGCTGCGAACTTTATGCTGGACACTGGACACTATACTGTAAGCAACAGTTTCAAAGGCTGATCGCTTTTGTATTTGAACTAAATACTTGGCGCGACAGGCTTTTGAAAGTGTTTTTACTTGATTTTACAATGTTACGAAAGAATGTCTAATTTTGAATTTTTCTCTAGGTTTCCAGTTGATGACAATGAAAAAGCTGTTTGGTTGGAAAAGTTGGGTTTGAAAGAGTTCAATGAAAGTGTTTCCAAGTATACTAGGATTTGTTCCACTCATTTCGAAAGAAGCTTTCTTGATACAAAACCCAGTGGAAAAATATTTCTGAGAAAGGGTGCTCGTCCCCTTTTTTTTAACGATGACTATATTCTAACAACCAAAACTGCTTCAACTTCAAGGTAAACTAATTTATTTATTTATTTACATTGTTCTACAGGTTACACCCAACTACAGAACAGGGATACAGGTAAAATCAAAATAAACAATTTCAATGAAATGAGAATATCAAAATTACAATAAATAACGAGAAAACAATACATACGGAATCAACAGAGTTAAAATAAATCACAGACATATTAGGCGCGTTCGGTAAATGCAAATCTAACAGCTCGATTCAATCTGTAGGCGTGGTTTTCCTATAATTGTAGTGGAAAACGGAGCAGACAGATTGAATGGAGCTGTCAGATCTGCATTTACCGAACACGCCTATTATAATAAAAAGAGATATAAAAACAACTTGCTGAATTGCATTTTTCGACAACTTTGACACTAAGTTCAAAAATATCAATACCTACATACAGATTTAACGGAAGTATAAAGATTTAATCGCAGATACAGAACAATGAAAGATGTCAAGCTCACAGCTAGCCGAATTGCATTTGACACACATGTTATGCAACGGTGAGTATTTCAAGATATTTGTACGAGGCGTTGGCAGATAAAACGGTGTGTCTACTCTCGACGTTGGTCTAGGTACGTTGAAATTGAGTTTTTGCAAAATATGTGGATCAAAGATCAGATTATTGACTAGTTTGAATAGAAAAATTGTGGAGTGACAATCACGACGGCGACTCAAGCTCTTCATAGCATGTCCAGCTAATAATAAATCGTGAGGAAAACTAATTGGTGGATATATGTTGTCCGATCTATAGGAAAGAAGTTTCAGGAAACGCCGATGAGATGGATTCCAGATTATTGATGCGTATTCTAATTTAGATCCGACGAATGCATAGTATGTTTTCGATGTAGATGGGTCGGAGAAATCTTTCGAGATTCGAGCTATGAATCCATACATCCTATTTGCGGCAGTCACAGTAGACTCAATGTGATGCGCAAACGAGAGTTTGGTGTCAAAGGTAACACCAAGATCAGTGAATGTGGCAGGCCTTTCAAGTGGAATATCGTCTATTGCATAATGATATAAAAGTGGCTGATTTCTGAGTGTGAATGTCATAACATTACATTTACTAACATTTAATGGAAGATTGTTATGTAAACACCATTGCTCAATGCGTTTCAGATTATGGGAGAGTATGAGACAGTCCTCAGTGCAGTTAATCTCACAATATAATTTCAATTCGTCCGCATATATCAAACAGTTGACGTCAATCACTTCAACTATGTCATTAATGAAAGCGTTGAAGAGAAGCGGACCGAGATTGCTACCTTGAGGGACACCTGAGGTAGCCGCATATTCTACAGATTTGAAGCCATTGAAAGTGACATACTGACGCCTATTATATAACCTGTTATAGAGAAGGATTTCAAATACTTTGGCAAAATTGCATTTTATTGATATGGTTCTGAAATTTTCCACATGAGACTTGTCCCCTTTTTTATAGATTGGCCGAACTTTAATCAACAGAATGATTCTTCCTACCCAGTACCTTTCATTCTTTCCGAAAATAAATTTTTCTCTTTTAGATTGGATAATACCAAGAGAAAGTCATCTGCGAATTCAATAGATACAGCCCCAGGAACTGATCGTTCGCAAATTACAGATTCCTTCGCCCCCCCAGTTGCTAAGATAATTTTTAGATTAGCTCAAAATTTCTAGTTGATAAAATTTCTCAGGCTATCGGTGATCTTTTTGTTGCTGTCAGGTTGGTAATAAATTTTGTGTTTAAATGTTTGAGACACTGAATTGATATACTGACATGTGTCAACACTTTCAAGTGTCAAATTCATATTTTTTATTTGAATTTATTGATAAAATATTTGCAAAAAATGACTATGGGTTAAAAATCGAGCCTGTTGGAACAGTTGTGTTCCATGTTGCTGGATGGTGTATGATTCTACAAAAAAATAAATAACATTTCAGATACCTCTTCCCGAAAACTGAAGAACTTGCGTAAAAATGGTTGTTCCATTTGAATCTTCCCACCGACGAACTAGAATTCTTTTATCGAAAAATTATGGTAAAACTTCCGTTACATTGATCATCTGAATTTCCAAAAGATTAACAGTCACGTTACCACCATTTTAAAAATAAAAATACCAGATATTTAGTGTTGAACAATGAAATAGCTAGAAATTGTTACGATTTGGGGAAGGATGAGTTTCTTGAAAAAATAATAGTTTTTTCTGTTAAAAAGTGATGAAAACCAATAAATAAGAGTGTGTGTGATGTTTTGATCAGAAGTATAAATTTTATGCGTTCTCAATAACAGAAATTTGATGTCAAATGGTGAAGTTTCTCAACAAAATGACTGTATTTTCGAAAATAGACCAGACCGCCAAAAATTTCATTTGGAATTTTTGTAGAGTAGACAGAAATACGCAAGTTTTGGAAAAAAAATTCATTGTAAACTCTAACCGAAGTTTTATCATGAAATGGAAAATAATATTAAATTTACCAATTTTCCAGGAAAGTGAAATATTGAAGAAGGAAAAAACCGTTTTTTATTTTCAGTCGTAAAATAGGCTTTTTCCGTGCGTGCGCGACATGTTCCCGTAGGAGGCGAAGTCGAACACGGGAAGTCGTGTAAGCACGGAAAATGCATTTATGGACGAGTAATGAACTATATTTTTCATTACATCTACCTGAAAACCACAGATTGTTAAGAAACATTTATTTTTAATGATGAAGGAACAAAATCATGTATTATTAATAATTGAAATATTCATGGTACAAAAATATCCAGAAATTGCCACAAAACAAGCGTTATTTACCCCGTTGGTAAGGAAATATTCAAACAATTTGCGATTTCTAGAGAACTGTCAACAACATATTATTTAATTTTGACATGTAAAAAGGCAGCTATAATGACACCATCGCACGGAAAATTTTTCCTTGTGGGCGCTGGGAAATGTGTTTTCGGCTAGGTATAATGAAAAATGTATTTTCAACATTTGAACAAATATTTCAGAATAAGAATTCATCATGATACAACCAGTAAATTATATTCATCAGAATTACGAGTTAGGAGCATTTTAACAAAAAATTTTACTTCATAACCAATAAAATAAGTGTGTTTTCAATTCCGAATCTTCCTAGGTTTCCAATATATGTTGATTTAGATTTAGACTATAATACTTTATTTCACAATATTTTTATTTTATTTGTAAATTGGAAATTTCGAATAATGCAAGCCTACTCACGTAATATTTGATTTCGGACTTTCATTGTCACCAAGTGAATCTTTGTGATCATCCCCTTTGTCCTTCTTCATTTCGTATTGCTAATGTGAAAAAAGTATAATCTTTAAAATGACGGTATGTATAGAAATAAAATATATATTCAAATAAAATTCTCTAACAGAAACGTTGTTTTATTTTTCCTCTTGTCTTTTTCAGTTATGTCTGAAAAACAAATAATTAAAAATAATTTTTAACGATAAGCGTTTATACAAGTGCACTAAAAAGAAATAAATAATTGCCTTTAATCGTTTGACAGGTTGTTCTAGCTTGTCGCGCTAGAATACGTATTTTGTATTCGCGGCAAGCTCGAATCCGTTACTTACAGAATACTATATGTCAAAAAATTAAGGGACTTATTTAATAAACCTTTTTAGCCCTTTTGTATAGAAGCTGCCTGTCTTTAAAAAATAGATTTTTGAGGACTATGTAATTTGATGGAATGATGTTAAAATGAATTATAGAGAGTTGTACTAAAATATAGTTGTATCTTCAAAGTTGAAAAAATTGTTATAATTGATATTTCCGTCAACCTGTTGCACCCCTACGCGCAACCCTCAGAAAACTTCGTGAGATTTGTGCGAGCTAGGAAAGACGCAGCCCTTACCTTTTAACGTGTGATTCCGTGCACGAGACCGATGACCATGTTGGGAATTGAACCCACGAGCCTATGCTTGAGAGAGGAACGCTCTACCATCACTACTCATATATTCATGTAAATCTTAGTAGGCGCTATCTGTATTTTTTTCTGAATGCGCCCAGTTATTCTTGATTCTGTTAAATACCAACGATTCCTTAACTAATTTTGATGAGGGAATTGACTATTGTGTGGGGTATGATAAAGGTAATCAAATCATTACATTATTTTTCATCTATTTATAGTAAGTATAAAAGTAATAAAATTATGAAACGCATTTCGACTTTCACAATTACCTCACTAGGGGCTGCCAATTGATTAGGCCAAGACAAGTAGAGTCAGTCAGAATGCAAAAATCTAACAGAAACTCTCTTGGTATACATTTTTATACTGAATTACCGCTATATGTTAATAGTTATTGATGAACCAAGGGCGTTATGAAGATGATAATGCCCGGAGGGTGACAATGATCCAGCCAGAAGCCGTTGGCATGAGGGATGAATGTCGCCTGATGGGTACCATCCAGTAAGGTTCATGGTTCATACAAGATTTTATTTCTCACCAGAATGTATTGAATACGTGATAATTTGTTAGTAATACTAATTTAAATATTATGATAATATTAATGTGGATTAGCAAGTTTGGCGTTGCTAACGACGTTGTTTTCGGTCAATTCACAGAACTTTAAACTTGGAATTACTTCATATTTTTCTGGTACATTTAATAATTGTAATTTTCACTGGAGAGAAAAGAATTGATTCCTTTGTATGTAGTTATAAATAAATGTTTTCTAAATAACTAATTCATTTAGTCAACAGCAAAAAAATAGTTTTATTTTTTTAATTTGCGAGCATTATGATCCATAATGCCCTCGGGAATTATGAGTCTGCTGATAGCTACCAATGCCAAGGTATTATAAAGCAGTATTGTACAAGTGAAAAATAAAAATATGAATCCCCACCAGTTTGAAGAACATTGGAAACATGTTTCGGCCTTTACTCTAAAACTCTACTGTAAGAAAAATTGGCCTATTTTGATAAAAGTCCATGTAATTAGGTTACTGGCAAAATGATATTGAACTATTGTTGCTATCCTCAGTCATTGTTTTTTCTTATGTGCTAATTTCTTTCATTCTTAAACCTTTGTTTATTACTTTCACTACCCAGTTTCCTTTTTGAAATCATTTAATTGTTATATTATTTGTATGTGTTTTATTTGCATTATATTTATATATTGATATAATTTGATTTGTTTAGTTGAGTTACTAACAAATTGATTATTTCAATTGCAGATCACCCATGAAAATTCCAATATTTGATGCATCAACCGCAGGTAATGGATTGCCGTCATGTGAATCATCATAAATAGTAAAGTTTAGACCATTGTTTTAGGGACAATGATTCTTCAATCACCATTGAAGATGACTGCAGTCCCACTTCCAGAGATAATAATTTGACTAGTGAGATTAAAGTGGAAGATTTGGAACCAATTACAGAAATCGTAGAATCAAATTCAGCCCCTGTGGCCGCTCCAACATTTGTTTCACGGAGTAAAAATTTTCAAGATATGTTCCAGAGGAAAGTACGACACGAGATTTTAACTGATATAGCTAGGGAAAGAATGCAGTTACAAGGGTAGGAATAATTTTTCTTTAAATTATAATTTCGCCTACTAACACACTGGCTTCTAAGAAAGTTGACCGATTTTTTATATAGATCTCAGAAAATTATCGGTTTATATTTGAAAACTCAAATATCCATTCTCAAATATCTTGATATTTCAAAGCGGTTTTTTTACAATTTGAACTGATAAACTCTCGAAAAATAAATAGCACACTCTTCTCTCTTGTAGAAAGTCCCGAAATTATCAACTGAACATGTAAATGAATAAACTTAAAAAAAACTTTTTAGAGAAAAGCTTTTATTTTAAATGCACAGAAGAAAATACATTTTAAAGTGAATTAAACCCATAATTTTGTTACATTGTAAAATTTTAAATGATACTTTGATGTAGGCTTATATGTGTATGTTTGTGTACATATGAATATATATGTGCATACGATACCATTTTCAATCCATTTTCAGTGTTTTATATCCATGGCTCGATGAACTTATGATAATGTTTCATTTAATTGGTAAAGATTCTGATTCAACAAGTTACAAAACCCCTCGATACCAATTATTTTAATATAGTACAGCTTGGCAAATCTATCTGTGCCTCTGAACATTGGGTCCGCAATAGAACAGCCGCTGCCCTTTCGTGTCCTTCCCGATTAAAGTTGGTAGCGGATATTTACCCCCTCTGTTTATCGTTCGCGCATCTCAGAGGCACATATAGATTTGCCAAGCTGTAATATAGATACTCTTCATCTGCAATGTCCTTGTATTGCATTGATGTTTAAAGTTTGTTAAAATTTCATAATTTAGGTAAGGCAGTAGGTACTCTTGAGACAAATTATTTCAATATCCTAAATGATACGGTCACTTATATCAACAATCACCCTTGTATTGTCTTATTTTATTTAATGTTAATTTTAATCATTTAATGTTAGACTTTTATATTTTTATTATTAGTGTTTTTATTGGTACACTTATGTGAACCGGTACTCTTGAGACAAATTATTTTAATATCCTAAATGTTACGGTCACTTTTATCAACAATCACCCTTCTATTTTCTTATTTTATTCAATGTTAATTTTAATCATTTTACATAGACTTTCATATTTTTTATTATGTGTTTCATGTGAACCAACTCACTAACAAGCGAAAGCTTCAGTGAGTTAACTCAAGTGTTATATTGCTAGAATTTATTAAGATACATTTATTGTAAATACCTTTGCAAATAAACACTATATTATTATTATATTATATAAAAGCTTGTCTCGAGTGTCTATGTATTTCTTGTAAATTAAATTTAATTTTAGCTCAAGATTTATTTTACCCTTTTTTTTTTCTCTGTAATTTTTGACGTCCAAATCCTTCAAGAAAACTTCCGAAACCCTACGCGTTCTCTATCTAGCTTTCGGGGGGCATTGGGGGACAATTTCTTCGACATTAATGTATTGTCCTCGGAACTGAACCAACATGTAAAATTTCTGTTCCATAGGATAAGAGGAAGTGGTTCTAATTCAGCTTGCATCTAACACACATAGGCAAGTTAAATAAAAGTTTTAATTACAAAAAGGCGTGCACATACGTTGCGATTGTTTTGTTAACATGCAATTTTTTTGTAGGAAATTACTCAAAACAATTATTCAACATTTGAAACAAGATTGAATATAAAGTTCATATGGCATATTGACAACATATTCATTTTCATGCAGTTCTGGATTGTAGCAGACGTGGAAAAAAATCTTGATTTTTAAAAAAAAATCTAATAAATCACGATTTTTTGAAAAATTTCTTATCATTTACGTTTTTTTTTATTTTTTCATTTTATCATACAGTTTAACTATATTTTTACATAAAACGTAGTAATGTAAAAGGTTAATTAACCGCGGCTATTTAAAATAATGTAGGCAACAAAAAAAAGTAAAATCATGAAATAATAACCTATTTTTTTCAAATGAGATATTCAAATAGCTGGCCACTTTTCCAACATGGTTGCTATTTTTGGAAGAACGTCATTTTGTTTTATACGAAGCCGGTTAATCAGCCTGCTAATTAACCAGTAAAAATGGTTACATTACAAAAAACCTGGTAGATTTGCATCACTAAAAAAACGGAACGCACCCTTTGGGTGTAAGAGAAAAGGGGAATCCCCGCGTTAAAGGAAAATCTCTCGTTTTGTAAACTTCGCATGCAATTGCGGTCTTACTTTCGTCCTAACAAGCATACAATCGTTCAGTTTTGTTTAATATTGTTATTGCTGTGTTACGGGCGTGACTAATTTTATACCTATTAAACATAACTTTAAAAATGCATAAATAAAGAAACGCTGCAAAAATGTGTCATTACCGGCCGTTCTATTAAAAAACATTCAAATTTGACATTTTCGTCCAATTTGACAACTTTGAACATAACATTCAATGTACAATTCAGTCATATTCGAAATAACAGATGTACGTGAAAAACTCAAGTTGAGTAAACTGAAAAATATATTTTTTATCGTTTTTTGTTAGGATATTACACTTCTTGATGTAATACCTTTGTAATCCTTCGACCAGATCTGAATGTTTCCTAATGACGTGACAATATCGATTTAATTATTTCTTTTTTAGGTCCTCTGGTACAAAACCTTCCACTAGGTCTTCGCGGCTTAACTCATCAAAGCAAAATGAGACTGAGCTGCAAAAATTACCAGCAGAACCCAGCCGTAGTAACAAGTCTCCTGTGGTCTCTAGGCAGCGAAGAGCAACACGTGGAGCAGCAGTTCAAGTTTTTTCCACAAATACTCCTGAAAAGGGACGGCCCCCACTCAGTACAAGAACGCTTCCTCTAAGTAGTACAGAAAATACACCAAATCCTCTGGTCACCCAATCTGGGCTCGTTTTCTTTTCACCACCTCCAGTTGTAGTGAATAATTCCTCTGTGATGTCCCATCAAAACCCGTCTCAAACGTCAGTCATCTCTCAAAACGCCCCGCAGGCTCTGGTGCATTTGCCACAGACTCTTCCGAATACTAATAATCCTTTAAATTCTTTCCTAATTATTCCACAGTCCGCTGGAGCTACTGCAAACGGGTTATTTCTTTTACCGCAAAATTTACAACAACAGAATATCATTCTTCCGCCGCTGACTTTGCTGTCTTCGCAGCAACAAACAGGCCAATTTTCTGTTGGTCCTAGTAATAATCTCCATCTTGGCGAACTTCCCCGAATCACCAATACTTTTACAGTTACTACCGCTAGTAGTGAACATCCCAGACTCGGCAATTCTTTTACAAATACTACTGCTAGTAGCGAACATACCCGACTTGGCAATTCTTTTACAAATATACCTGCTAGTGGCGAAAATACCCGACACGGCAATTCTTTTGCAAATACTACCGCTAGCTGGGGTAGGCATGTCGATAGTAGTATCACATGCCAGCTCAGTAATTCGTCTACGGATACAGCAAGTGAAACTGGTCATTTTGTTCATAAAACATCTTTTAAGGCTATGGTTATGGAGGATAGTTATTCGAAGTGTTCCAGTAAAGGGAAGAAATCAAGGTACCTTTGTTGATTCAAAGATTTATGTCATGATAACCTAATTTAATTTTATTCAGATGCCGCACATGCTTGGATCCTGTCCCGAATCAGGTCGAACAAGCTTCTATCTCAATGGCCTGTTTTGAAGGGAAAACTGTAAAAGAAGGCTTGGTGCAGCTTTTACCCGAGATGGTAAGCAATATTGTAAATAAAGGTTGCCGTTTGTTCCGGCTTGAGAAACTATTCCAGTTATAGTAATTAATATTACTCAAGTATCCATCCTGAAAACGAAAATCAATTTATACTACTAACCGAACTCAATTCTTTGTGACTCTTCGTGGAAACATCTTGTTGCTAGGCAGTGTTGAAGGATGAATCATCGTTGATCTGACGATTTCAAAAATGTCCTGCGTATGGATGACACAACTTTTAGGCATTTATTGGAATTAGTAAAAGAAAAACTAAGCAAGATACGGTAATGCGCAAGGCAATCGTACCGCCCTTCCAACACAAACAAGCTCAGACATGTTCTGGCGTGCTTTACAAGTTATCGGCAGATATTCGGATTTATCTGCAGATTAATCGTCGTGTTTATGTCAAGAAACAAAACTGTCGCTTCAAATTATTGGCGTTGATTTATCGTACAACTTTATTATTTTCTATAGTTCCCTAACGAACCGTTTAATCTGTAGAATCTTGGAGATCTAACGATAAATTATTCCTATGATGTTTTTGAAATATGATCTCCCAATATTTTGCAAAACAAGACTGGGTAGTGGAAAAACAATCAGAACAAGAATATTTTCATTTTCTTTAAGAGCTTGGGAATATATTGACTCAGAATGAATCACTGCTAAGCTCGTCAGACCAGATTGTGGGCACGTCTATGTCATTTGTATGAATTATTTCAATATGTTTGTATGATAAATTTGGGAAATTGGAAACGGTAAAAGATACATAAATGACCTATAGCCCACATAATACATTCCATATCGAATAGAGATATCATCTTTTGTCTTCATCTATGTTGGATTTAACTGATTTACTTGATCAACAAGGTGGGACCGAAACTAAGGTATATAGGAACTTGAATGTCTCAGTAGAGAAATAGATAATCATCATCATAGTAAACATTTAGGAGTATTGAAAAAACTTTGAGCAATTATAAGTGTATCTGGAGACATTAAAAAAAATCAGTCTCATCAAAATATGCATGACGAAAACAAGACTTTTTTCAACAGCTTTTCGATATAAAGAAGCTGATATATCCAATGTAAAAAAATTATCAATCATTTCTTACTATATATGCACTCAAAAATTGCACCAACAATCAACAGCAACAAACTGCACCTAACTCGATCTATCAAAAATCGGTCTATAGAAATACCACATTTTTCAAAAAGCTATGCTCATAAATCAAATTTTTTATTGGTCAAAAATTATATAAATTACTGGCAGTTGAACTAAGAAATATCAAAACTTAGTTTATTTTCGAGAGAGAAATACAAAAACTACTCATCAAGGTAAATAAAATCAATTTGGAACAAATTGTATAATCTTACAGCAAAATATTTAAAAGTTCCTACATATAATAAATATAAAAATAAATCACCTTTTTGATCCAATCAAAGAATTAATTTGCTCCCAAACTAATAAACCATATGATTAAAATATGTTGTCCCTTAATTGGTACCAGAAGACTAATACAAGCACATTAGTGTTAGATGGCTTTCTATCGATCTGAGGATATAGTATTATAATTATTTTTTTATTCTAATTGTTATTAGTATATTTGTTTCATAAGAGGGGATATAATTTAACGTTATTTATATGTTTATATATTAATATATTGAAGCATCTGAATATAGTTAATCATTTCTGGTTACCGAATAACAGAGGAATGTAATATCCCATTTGACAATGGGTCAATTTGAAAACCACATGTATATAAGAAATGACTGTGCTCGTTAACGACACAATAAGTCGGCCAGAAGCTGTATGATGAATTCAACATTTTTTTTATGGAAATCCAAACACTTCTTTTTTAATGAATAATGCAACATGTAATTTTTTTTTTAAATAATAGGAAATACAAACACTTTTTTCGAACCTGCACTGTAAAGTGTGATATTATAAAAAAAATTAAAAGCACAATAGGAATGACAATTTGTGAAAGCCTTGACTTTGAATTCAGAAAGGGAATGTTGCATTTGTTCTTCACCTGTTGTTAAAATGTTCTTTTAGTTAATAACATTTATTGACATAGGATATAAATGTGTATTATGTTTGCTGTTTCTGTAATGAATTTTTTTCTTAATGAGCTCAATTGATTTCAGGACTCTACTCTTTGTGATGATCAATTTGTCTGTGCCAAATGTTTTATGTTATTAAGAAATACTTTGAAGTTTATAAAAACATGCCTGGATGCAGAAAGTGTCATAGCAAAAGACCTGAAAAATAATTCTAAGGACGGTAAGTTTTTAAATTACCCGCTTGTTAAGAAACCATTCAAATAAAGATGAAAGTTATATTACTCATAAGTGGCGCCCCTGAGTTTTTTCGATAATAATAACCCTACAAAAATTGATTATTATGAATACTTGAGCTGCAAAGGATAATTAGTGCCAACTGGACTCCTTATTATGTGTTATAATATACTTTATTGTCGGAAGTTACGATAAATAAATTTTGACTTTTAAAAACTCTTGTAACTGTTTGTTTAACAAAGAATTGAATATCATTGAGCAAATTGCAATTAATAATGGATACTGGGTTGAAATATCATGCAGTTGGTATTTCAGGAAAGTTGAACTACTCACTGTACCAGCACTGTATATATATGAATGCATCAAATTCTTATATAAAAACAAACATTATTCATATGGTACTAGGCGCATAGCAAACTTAAATTTTTCACGTCATCACCTATCATCTACTGAAAGAGGTGCTTTATATGCGAGTATCAAATTTTTCGATCATTTACCTTTATCCATTAAAAATAGTAACCGCAATGAAATTAAAAAAAAAACACTTATCACAATGCTTCTAGAGTTAGAACCTTATTCTGTGGTCGAATATCTCAATGTTGTGTTCTACAATTAGTGTTTTTACATTTATTGATATTTATTATCACGTTTAACTATCTGTCTAGCTTGTACATTGTATTTTATATTTATCTAACATAGTGCAATAAACATTATGATTATGATTTAATAGATGATGTTTTGGCTAAAAAACTACACAATAAGGGTATCAGAGAAGTCTACTCCAGTATTAGAAACGTTGACTATAACCACAGAACTTTAACCTATTCAGGTACAGCTACAGAAAAATTAACCTCAGTTTTGCATAAACAAAATTTAAGGATAGCCTATAGATCAGATAAGTTAGGAAGGTTCATTAAAAATAATAAAGACATAGAAATCTGAAAAATCAGGAGTTTACCATCTTTTTGATCATAAAGTTATAAATATAAAAACTGAAAAAATAATAAAAAACAAACCAAGGATGATAAAAATAGTCATAAAAATTCTAGACAAAGATAAATTTCGTGAATGTATTTCAAAACAACTCAACTCTTTCAGTGATACACCAACATTTGAAGAACTTGCAATCTGTATAAAAGAAAGCAAAGAAAAATCCAGTGAAACCAAAAACTTCAGAACACAAGAAAATAATAACTGGATAACTGAATCTGTGTTAGATAAAATGAAAATTCGAGACAAACTATACAAACAATTGAAAAAATATCCAAATAATGATGCCTTGAAAAATTTATACAAAAAAATTAAAAACCAAGTCAATATTTTAAGTAAAAATTTGAAAAAACAAGAACTTAATAAACAATTTGAAAAAGCTGAAAAAAACCTAAAATAAATTTGGGATGTTATCGATAGTACTATAGGAAAAAAAGAATAAATCTATAAATCAAATTAAAAGTAAATCTGGCACACTAATAACTTCTAGCAAAGACATATGTAATGAATTTGTTAATTTTTTCTCAGAAATTGGAATAACTTTATCAAAAAAATTCAAAACTAAACCAATAATGTCATCACTTTGTAGTAAATCAATGTTTTTGAAACCATGTTCAGAACAAGAAATTCAAGTAACTGATTTCATGAATGACATTTTTGAAACTTTAGATGAAAGTAAATATGGCGTTGCTATTTTTTAGATATAAAAAAGGCATTTGCTACAGTAAATCATACAATATTGCTGAAAAATTTGAATGATTTAGGAGTGAGAGGACACTCTTATAAACTTTTTGAAAGTTATTTTTAAAATCGCATTCAATATGTTGTTACTAATTAAAATAAAAGTATCGAAAAACATTGGAGTTCCTTAAGATTCAGTATTGGCTCCAATTTTCTATTTGATCTATGTGGATAGTATAACCAAATTAAAATTGATAGGTAAACATTTTTCTCCTGCAGATGATACTTTACTTTATTATTCGGCAAAAGATACAAAAAATTTAGAAAGTAATATTGAAAAAGATATTCAATTGTTTGAAAACTGGATAGATGAGAAGAATCTAACTATCAATTTAGAAAAAACTGTTCACATGATTTTCAAACAAAAAGTACAGACAAAATAATATTAAAAGTAAAAATAAAGAATAAAATATTAAATAAAGTTGAAGAACATATTTAGGCCTGATGATTAATAAGAATTTAAATTTTGAATGTCACGTGAATAAAATTAGGAAACCAATTGTTTCTTTAATTGGAGCAATAAGAAGAATTGATTTTCTAAACATTAAAATACAAAATCTCTTTTATAATGCCCATATTAGATATTTAATAATAATATGGTCATCTTGTAGCAAAAACCAAAAAAGTATAATTTATTGTTTGATGAATGAAGCACTAAAAGTGATTTTTAAAAAACCTTGTGATACACCTTCAGAATTATACAACGATATTAAAACTTTTACATTAGATAAACTAATAAAATTTGAAATAGCAAAATTTGCATATAAACTAACAAATAATATACAAAAAAGTAATAGCCATTCAAAAAAAAATCGAAATTACATGATTATAAAATCAGAAATGCAATTAACTTCCATTTAAATAACATTCATTCAAATAAACGCAAGAACAATCCTATATCTAGTTCTATAGAAACTTACAACAAAGTAACAGATGATATAAAAAAATCAAAGTCCATATATATTTTCTTGAAAAAACTCAAAGAAAATCTGCTATCATGCTGATGTTCATCAATCTATAAATATCCAAAATTGTTGAATTTGTTATTTTTTCATTACTTTAGAAAATTCTGAAACTCATTTATATTCATTAGTATTCAGTGTATTATCTTCCTTATACCGGAACTTGTTCTGTTTGGAAAATATATTTTCAATAAATAAATAAATAAAAAATTATGGGTCTTTCCCTAAAGTATATGTAGGCCAGACAGGTAGATCATTCAAAAACCGCTTACGTGAACATTACACGAGTTATTTGAAAAAGAAAATGAGTTCAACATACGTTTATCATATTTTAGAAGAATAACATCACTTTGATGAAAACTGCGAAATTCTTCATGTTGAAAATTAAGGTATCAATTATTTAGAAACTGTAGAAATTGATGAACTGAAAGATTCCAATTGTTTACTCAACGACCAATTAAACCTTAATAATTCCCCTTTGTTGAACTTATTCTGTTGGTAACTAACTATGTCGAGACATACTGTTATTGTTATTGATTTAGATGATAATTAGGAAAGTTAGGGCCAGTTTCACAGGTTCCAGTTAAACTCCAGATAACTAACTGATAATTTAGACGGTAAATGACATTCATTATATGGTTTAGAAGGTTCACATTCTGAGCATTAGTTTATTAATCTGGAGCTTAACTGGAACCGGTGAAATTGGCCCTTAGTAATCAATTCCCAGGTACACCTTTTTCAATATAGGTTGTGTAGACCTATTAATTAAAGATAAGCATTAGGGAAAATTATTTGGGTAAGGTTCCAAAGAAAAATATGTTAGAATGCAAAAATCGCTTGAAAAAGGTACAGTGTAGCGAAAAATATCGCGAGTATAATAAATTACGTGGAAATTTAATCGTGTTTTACCTCAGTGTTTATACAATGGATTTCCATCAACTAAAGATTGATTCAATCCAAAATCTATATAATGACCATAGCAGTCGATGCCAATACACCAAAGAAAAAACAAAATACAGTTTCAATGACAAAGTTTGCATTCCTTCAACTGCTGGTTCATGAATACACCTGAGAACAAAATAGTTTTCGAGAAACATTGTATAACATACGTTTACTCCCATCTCTTTCAGAAATAAAACATATTTGTTTTACTGAAAAAAAGAATTTACAGGCAACTTTTCTTTAATAATGTAACAAAACAGATTATTATCAAAAAGGAAAAATATATTAATAGCGTGTGATTCCACCTCTATTGGCTATTACTGCTTCAACTCGGCGAGGCAAACTTGAAATTAAATGATCCAAATCATTTTGATCAAGGTTATCCCATAATTGTGGAACAACTTGCCTCAGTGACCTTACGTCCCGAACAGGTGGTTGATGGGCAATTAGTGCCCTTCCGAGCATGTCCCAAGCATGTTCGATGCAGTTTAAATCTGGAGAGTGCGGAGGTAATGGCACATGATCAATTTCATTGATTGCTAGCCGTTCTTGTTCTACCCTGGCTCTGTGCGGGCGAGCGTTATCATCCAGAAATCTGAAATTGGGCTCCAAATTCCAACGGTAATCATACACCATGTTATCAATGATGTCGTTGGCATAAATTTCACCTGTCATTGTACCTTCACAAACATACAACTCCGTTCGACCTCCGTAGAAAATTCCACCCCAAACCATTATACCTCCACCTTGAAATGGATGTACTTCCTGAACATAACGGTCATTAACTCTGGAATTTCTTGGTGGCCAAACACGAACTGTACGTCTGTCAGCACGAAAAGAGGCATTCATCGCTGAACATCACTGTACGCCACTCATCATTCCAATTGGCTCTTTCATTACACCAAAGCAAACGTTGAGCTCTATGGACTGCGATCAATGGAGGGCGTCTTATAGGCCTATATCAATGTAAACCTGCGTCATTCAATCGATTTAAAACCATCCGAGGGGTAATACGAATTCTGGTGGCAGCGAAAAGGTCCTGGCTGAGCACCGTACAGTTTGCTGTAGGATCCATCCTAGCTTCTCTCACTAGTCTTCGGTCCTCCCTAGCATTTGTCGATCTTGGTCTACCCTCCCTATGCCTGTCCATGACAGATCCAGTCTCATTAAATCGGTTATTAAGTCGGGAATTACACTTTGAGAGACATTAAACCGATCAGCCACATCGATCTGTCGCGCACCTCCAAGAAGCAACCCAATGGCTTGATTGGCTTCCTCTACATTCAAATGAGGTCTATTCATATTGTTGATGACAGAATAACCCCAATATCGCAAACTGCGCTTGGCAACTTCACAAACATAAAATCTACTGATTTGGTGATAATGCTTTTTATCTGTTCGGGTAAAATTGTATATGTCTACAACAACTTTTTTTTTTTCAAAGTAAAAGACATTGGTATTCATAGCTGTACCAGATGTTTTCTAAAAAAAATTTCGGCATCGCAAAAACACAATATCCTTAACTTTTTTCGATCAAATATGTAAATTTCTCTACCGTCTCAATCGTACTATCCCGAATTTGTATGACAGGGTTTTCATAAGCAAATTGTACCTAAGTGATTATAACTATTTCTTTATAACTTTAATGGTTTTTTTATGGTTTAATTTAAATTGATTTTATCTTTTCAGTTCCAGGAACTGAATTGATAGAAGATGGTTATCACATTGGGGAAAGTGATATCCGCGAAGATGTAAGTCTTGGTGAAGATATTGAAGTTGATGCAGAAGAAAACGATTCAGCATTCGAGATCGACCCTAATGTAGAGGAGGAAGATTATGTTTTGAACGGTATTACTAATTTAATACGAGGAAGTCAAGAATTGAAAAATAAAAATTTCAGCAGAAAACAAACAGATCTGAAAGATGCTGTAATTAAACACCTGAATTTCTTACCATTACAGCATGCTAAAGTTAGTAATCACAACAGTATTGTTTCCATCAGGGAAGTGGAACCCGAATTTATTTTCTCACTGCAACAAAACAAAATCAGGCTGTTACAGAATTGTTCAAAATTTGATGAGAATATGTTCACGAACAAACGAGTGCTCTTACTGGGGGGCCACACAGAGATAAAATGTCTCCTGTGTGAGGAACACTTCAATACCGAAGCTAAAATGCAAAACCACATTTCAGACGTGCATGGCTTGTCAAAAGCTTTCCTTATGGAGACTTATTGTTATCAATACAAACCCGGCTCTTCGAACATATGCGAGGCTTGTGGCAAAGACTGCGGAAATGCAGTAAATAAAAAGGTCCACTTGAAGAGCTGTTACGTGTTTCCGTGTCCGTACTGCGATGAATTGTTCACTTCGGGTCAGTTACCGAACCATACTTCGGCTGAACATGATGATCCGAAACCCTTCAAATGTGTTCGCTGTAAACAAGAAAAAGTCGACTTCGTGAAATTCAAGTCACATTTGTGTAACGCTCTCATATGTGAAAAATGTGGTAAGCATTATCTAGACAAGAACCAGTTCCGCCTCCATACTGCTAAGTGTAGTAAGTCAGAAGACGGTAGAAGAAAATGCACCGAATGTAAAGAAAGGTATGTATTTGTTTTGGTTGTTCAATCAAAAGTGTAATTTCAGATGTTCATACAGCTTGACTAACGGTTATATAATAAACTCTTTATTAGCATCATGCTCTTCACAGTGACTAAAAACATACACAGTTTCAATTACCATACTAAAAAAACTATCACACTAGTACAAGTCTTAAGATTAATTAAAACAACACAGCTTACATGTAGTCTTCAATCCGGAATATGAGACTTCACATATTTACAACATTCTTTTTTAAATACAAATATTGATGGTATTTTTTTCAATTCCATTGGTAGATTGTTGAACAAGATCAATCCTTTACTAAATATTATTCCTGCATTCAAATTAGGGTTGATATAAAAATCATTTGTATCTTTCATACGTGTATTATAGGTATGGATATTACTTATATATGTCAGCTGATCTGAAAGATAGGTTGGTAACGTATTATTTTTTAATTTATATACAAACAATAACATGTTGTAATTTATTCTTTGTCTAATTGTCATCAATGATAGAGTATTCAACATTTTCTTAATTGGTGTTCGCCTATTACAATTTAATATTGCCCTCATGGCCCTATTTTGTAATTTTTGGAATATATTCATTTGTTCATTATTTAGAAAAAATAGGATAGTGCTACAATAATCAAAATGAGGTGCTATGACACTTTTGTATATTGTGAGTTTTGAAAATTCAGATATTTTCTTATTCAATCTATAGAGGTAGTGTATTTTTTTGGCCACTTTCCTTTTGACATAGTTTACATTTGCGTTCATATTCAATTCTTGGTCCAATATTATGCCTAGATATTTGAATTCCTTGACTTGTTCGACTTCCTCATTTTCAATATTTATATGAAATTTTCATTTAACATCTTAATCTGGCATCTATTACCTATTAGCATAAATTTACTTTTTTTCACATTGAGCTTTAATCCATTATTACATAACCAAGTACTTATGTTTGTAAGATCCTTATTAAGATTGTTATCTATTTCATCTGTTGTTCCTGAGTAATATAACATTGTGTCATCTGCGAATAGTTTTATTTTACATTTTGTTATCTGTGTAGCTATGTCATTTATAAAAAGAATAAATAATATTGGACCAAGGATTGAACCCTGTGGCACTCCATTTTTTATTTCGAGTAATTCTGAGAATTGATTATTATATTTTACAACTTGTTTCCTCCCTTTCAAGAAGCTAGTGAACCATTTCAACACATTACCAGTGATGCCATATTTTTCTAATTTTTTTAATAGTAGATCTACTTTGATTGTTTCAAAGGCTCTTTGAAAATCTAAGAATACAACACCTATTAGTTTCTTTTCAGCAATATCTACTTTCCACGAAGAGATCAGTAGTTGTAACGCAGTTTCACATGAATGTGACTGTCTGAACCCTGACTGTTGTGAAATTAAAATTTTGTTGTTGTTTATATACATTAACAATTGTTCTTTGACTGCTAGTTCCAGAAGTTTTTCATATACTGGTAGTGTGTTGATTGGTCTAAACTCTGAACATATTACCGTGTTGCTTACTTTTTGAATGGGATTAATGGTAGATACCTTCCAGTCATTAGGAAATGTTCCTTCACTCAGAGATAAATTTATAATTTTTAAAAACCAGTTTCCAGCTACCTCTATAGCTAGTTTGATTATGTTCAGGTTTATTCCATTTCTGTCTGTAGTATTTTTTTTCAGTGATGATAAGATTAGTTTAAGGTCAGCCATTGATAACTGCCTGAATTCTCCAAAATTTGGTAGAAATTCTGTAATAGAACTTATGGTGTGTTGAGTATTATTCCTTGGTTTTATTTTTTGACTAATTTCGTTTATACTCTTGATGAAGTATGTGTTGAAAGCGTTTGCAATATCTCTATCATTTTGTTCAACTTTATCTTCAAATTGAATATAGGATGGATTCTGACCCTTCTTTCCATTGAGCAATTCTTTTAATGATTTCCACATTGCTTTTGTATCACTTCTATTCCCTTCAATTTGTTGGTCATAATATTTTCTTGTTTCTAATCTTATTTCACTAGTAACGTTATTTCTCATTTTTCTATATTCATTCCAATCCGTATCTGCCCCTGTCAATTTTGCTTGCCTGAAGAGCCTATCTCTATATTTCATTTTATTCATTAACTCATCAGAAAACCATACATTTAGTTTAAAATTATTAAATGTTTTATGTTCTTTCCAAGGACAAAATATATTTAATTTCTGAATCAGAAGTTCCACCAAATCTCTTGATAAATCATGGATGTTCAGGTTATCATCAATAACCAAGTTCAAATCAAATAAAGACATTTGGAAATTTATCCTATCCGCAAGCCCTCGTACAAAATCTTAGGTGATAACCAGCAAGTTATAACTTTGTATACTGTTTGAGTATGCAGAGTCCGACAAGATCTCGCAGAGAGGAAACCTTGATAGTGGTAACTTTTCCTTTGGCTTTCTGAAAAACATGTCAATTTCGCATATATATGTAAGGTAATGACCAGCATGTTGTTCTTAAGTTGAAGTGAAAGATATTTACTAAAAGTAATCTAAAAAAAAATTGTCCGACAAAAAGTTTAGGTACTTCTAGTTTGTCCGCCATTCTAAACGTGTCAATTTCACGACTTTTAGGTTGGCAACAGCCAGCAATCTGAGTTTTCTAGGAGCATACAATAATTAAATGAGATTTTCAATGGCAAAGATGTCGATTTGACGACAACAATGTTGGTGATAACCAGCTGTCGGACAAAAGTGGCAACAGAGAAAAAAATATAATACTTATCGGAAGTATCGATTGCCGACAAAAATATTGGACTGTTTTGCCTGTCCGACAACAAATGTTGAAATTTTGTAATTTCAATATTTCTCGCGATAGAAGTAAGAATTCAAAATTATATAAAAATACGATGTTGCCTTAAAGTTTATTTTTTAACTTGAAAAATAAATAAACATGAATTTTTATAAAAAAAAGAATCATTCGTCATCTTCTTCCGTAGATTCTTCGCTCTCACTCAAAGTATCTCTTTCTTCGCTTGTCTCCGATTCTGACTGTGCTGCACTGGCAGAGTGAACGTCATCTAAATCTATATTAAGATCGAAATATTTATACAGTGTGTCCAATTGAGTCGGCACCAAATGGAAAACTTTTTGATTATCAATTTTAGGAAAAAACGTATTCTTCATAAATAATTGTACATGGTCTTTAATCTAAAATGCAACCATCAAATATAAAATCTTTTCAGTCGTATACGAGGTTTCTTAAAAAATATGTATTCGATGCTATAACTCCTTGTATAATAGAGTTATTTGAAAAATTCTTTCACTGTTCGAAAGGCCTATTCACGTACTTTGGAATGGGTCTTACAAAATTTCGAAAGAGAAAAAGGTTTTTCCAAAAATGAGCTTCACTTTGTGCTGAGATAAAATTTTCGATAAAATGTTAATATTTCAACACGCTGAAAGTCACTCATAATTCATCCAACTAAAATTCTTTTTTCAACAGAAACTGCGCAATTTTCCCAGCAACATCTCATGTCGATTATGTATAGATCTATTATCGATAATGAATTGGCTTGAGCAATTTGAACACGACGGATACAAGGACTGCATGGCGTTTTGGTTCGCCACCGCTAATACTGTTACACATATAGATAATACTTACTACCCGTTTGTATGCAATTTAAGGACGTTAAGGTAATATTTACCCTCCGGTTCATGTGTGCGTATTGTTTTCGTGTCTACCAACAATTGTAAAGTGTTTTGTGTTATCTGAGGATTTGGTTTTATTTACGATTGGATATTTAATATAAAAAGACTTCACTAAAATATTTTCATCGGTAGAGAGGAGGGGTGAGTTACATTGCGATTACAAATCAAATAATTCAGATATTTTTATCTTTCTATTTGTTTTTCAGAAATAAACAGTCTGTATATGTTTACAAGCCAAAATGTGTGGATTTTTGTACAGCTTGGTGGTTTTGGTTAGTGTTGTTCCTTAAAAGTAAAAATTTTATATTTTTTGTCAGTTTCCAACAAATTTACCAACTTTATTGTCGGACAAGTATATTGTTGTCTTATATATTCAATTTATTTGAAAAAAAAGTCAAGACAACATTGCTGGTTATCACCAACATTGTTGTCGTCAAATCGACATCTTTGGAGCGTCGGACTGCTGAAGATCGTCTAGAATGCTGGTCATATATATGCGAAATTGACATGTTTTTCAGAAAGCCAAAGGAAAAGTTACCACTATCAAGGTTTCCTCTCTGCGAGATCTTGTCGGACTCTGCATACTCAAACAGTATACAAAGTTATAACTTGCTGATTATCATCTAAGATTTTGTACGAGGGCTTGCGGACTATTAGATGTTTATGGAAAACGCAAGGAAGGATTTTTCCGAAAATTTCACATTTGACATTTCCTTACCTGTTCTATCGATATAAACTATTGTCAGCAATACGTCGTTGCAGCTTCTATAAAAAAAACAAGTTTTTTTAATGGATCATTTCGTATTTAAACAAATTTTAAGAATCGCCCTTTCCTCTCGTTCATTGGTGTTAATCCAGGATACATTTGGTTAAATCTCCTGCAGGTTCTGGCATTGATTTGATCACATTGTCTGTGTATAACAAGTAACTTCATAAGAACTTCGTCTGAATAATAATTTTTTGCATTCATTTTGGAAGATTTTTTGAAACACTGTCAATAACTATTTAAAATTACTTATAAAAGTCATCATAAGCTTGATATTTTCACTGCTATCTAAAATTAAATTCTTTAAAAACATTTTTTTCCCAAAAAAGCGGCTTAATTAAGAAAACTATTGATTACTTTTATGCATGCCGGAAATAATAGCAATTTTAGCAGACCCTGTATCATATAGAGTCGATTTCTCGGTGTAAATTGAATACTTCTAGTCCAAACTACCATCAAAAGATCAACTTTTCATGAATTGTGAGAACTAATTTACTTAATTAATTTGGGAAGCTGAATACACTTGCGTAGAATAAATGAAGAGGGTTTTTTTTTTGTATAAAGTGTATAATTTCTTAAATATGCAAAGCGCTTTCGACTTTCGTCATCTTCAGTGCATCCTGAAAGTAAACACTCTGATTGTGAGAGATTCTTGAAATTGAATTTAATAAATTTGTAGGTTATGAAATTTGGAAAAATGTTTTCAATTTCAAGAATCCCTCATAATCAGAGTATTTACTTTCAGGAAGCACTGAAGATGACGAAAGTCGAGAGCGCTTGCGTTTTTCGGAAACTTCTCATCAAAAAATAAAACGTCAGGGTATCATTGCAACATCTACCCCCTAACTGATTTTTTTTTTGGTAAATTTGTGCTTCAGTAACATTTTTTCTACATTTAACGCTGTAATTTGTAATACTTCAACATCTTTTTAATATTCTTCATGTTTTTCCCGAGTTCGAAAAAAAATTTATTTGATTGATTTCTTGTTCATTTGTTTTTTTTTGTAGATTCGTTGCGAGTTCATTCTTAAATCACATCAAAACACATAAAATACCATGCTCAATCTGTGGAAAAATATTTCATAGAAGACGTAACCTGAGGAAGCACGAAAATAGTCATCGTTTGAAGAAAAGAGCACTTTGTCCTTTATGTGGTAAGGCCATTTATTCATTACTTAAGATCATTGAATATAAAACGAGTTTCATTTCCAGAGTATTTTACTACGTTATTATAAGGTCCCTCTCTTTTCAGTCTGTTGTTTTTAATAATAATGGTAGGTCTTAATTTTCCAAAAGTTCTAGTACACAATATGAGGAAAAAAGCCGAAGATCAGCTGGTTTGTCTTTTAGAACCAGCTTCTCGAAATTTTGAAATAGCTCAGAACTGGATGACTGCAATATTATTACATATTGTTTTGAAATAATTTAATAATAATAATATTATTTATCCGATGAGGTAGAGACTTGAAATTCTGAACACAACTCAGAACTGGATGATATTGTAAAATTATTGCAAAATATGAGAAATAATTCAAAAATAATGTTTATCGTATGAGCTAGAGACTTGAAATTTTTAGCATACCTCAGAAATGGATGAAAATGCAATATTGCATATTAAGAAATATATTAATAATAATAATAGTAATATTGGTCCGATGAGCTAGATACTTGAAATTTAAACATACTAGATGAGAATGGACCTTTCCAAGAGATATGAGGTAACACTGAAATTATAAAGTAAAGACGCTAATATCACTCGGGATTTTTTATTTATTTTTTCTGACCGCTAGTTTATCAATAATCAGAAGAAAAGTGGTTTCGTGACGTCACGTTCATCAAAACTAAACTTGACAACGTTGTTAAAGTTGTGCACCAAATTCTCATTCAAATATAATGTGTCGTATGACAGTTGTCATTTGATACCAGATGGGTTTTTTCCTCTGTTTCACGGTGCGATCAATAAGAATAGTTTGTCTCTGTCTAACTCATTTGCCTACCCATTTGATACAAGTGAAGCAGTTCCATCAGATCTAAACTTCAACGAACACTACCTTGATTTATTTTTTGAGATTAATGCGGTTTTCTAAGTTTTGAGAGCTTTTGTTGTTTGTGTTCTAAAATTTGTTATTAATTCCTGTATCTCCAGTACCTGTATCCCTGCAATAACTTAACATGTCGAAAAGGTGCTTTGTACCTCGGTAAATTATCTGAACTTCCCTTCACGAAGCCTTGTTCCATATTTTTAATACACAATTACACAAATAAATCCACACCAAATCATTTATGATAACACGTCACTAGGCTATTATCGAATTTATCAGTTGAATGAATTGATTGTTGAATGTAAATAAAATGAACATTAACCTTACATTTCCATATAACTTTTGACAGTTGAGAACTGTCATTACGATCTGCTGTGTTGTCAATGCTCGTTCTTCATCAAAAGGATAATCCGTTCAGAAAATTTGAAAGTTACAAATACAATAAAAAATAGCTAATATGTGGATTTTTATCTATGAGTTGATCAAGTGACAATGTATTGATTATTTCTCAACAGCTTATATCATGCTAGGTAGAAGCTATATTTTCAAGGAGAACGGTATTGCCTGTTTCGGAACGTGGATTATGGTGGGAGATATTTCCGATGAACGTGACGTCAGCGGCACACTTTCAAATGTGATATTTTTTTAAAATGAAAGAAAAATAATGGAACTTTTTGTTAAATGGACTTTTCAGACTAACAACTATCGATTTAAACGAATTTTGTAATTTATTTTCCGTAAATGTAAAGGTCCATTCAATATTCTTGCATAATATTTTACAATGATTCAATAATAAAAATACGTTTATCCGTTGAGCCGGAGACATATATTTTTCAACATAGTTCAAAACTAGATGACATTGAAGTATTATTGCGTAGGGAAATATGTCACAATAATTTAATAATATTGTTTGTCTGTTCGGTACAAATTTTGCAATATATTTTAAAATAACTTCAAACGTAGGTCAGAACTGGATGACAATGCAATATCATTACATAATAATAATAAAGTTTATTCAAAATTCAATGAAAAAGCATTGCATCAAGTTGTATAAAAATGTGAATAAACGGTTTCATTATACCCGCGAAGTTAAAAACTTGTGAGAAATTTCAGGTAAGAATTACATGTAGGTATGTTTTGTAAACTTTTAAAATTCAACAAAATGATAATAAAAATAAATTTTGCAATAGATTTTAAACTTTCTTCAAAAATAACTCAGAACTGTATGATAATGCAATATTATTGCATGATATGCGAATAATGATGAATTAATAATAATAATAATGCTTGTTTGTTCGGTACAAATTTTGAAAACGGTATCAAACCAACTTGAAACTTAGCTCAGGACAACAATGCAATATGCATACTGTGTTGATAGTGGTGAAGTTTGTCTGTGAGGTACACGTGTGTACTCATTGAACACATTTGGAAGGATCCTTTTTTATCATTGTTTCTTTTTTTTTAGGAAAAATTGTAGCAAGCTTAAAGCAGCATATGAGAGTTCATGACAAAAATCGAATGAAAAAGGCCAAATGTTTCCAGTGTCCCTCACAATTCTTTGACAAAGCAAATCTCACGAGACATATAAGTATACATCACGCGGCCACTAAAATTGTGTGTGCGAAGTGTGGTATACTTTGCTACGAAGACAGTATAGAAAATCATTACGAGTAAGTAACCATTAAGTTTATATAATTTTTGAAAGCTGTAAGATATATCTAAATAGAGTGGAGTATTTAGCGATATTTCACTGAAGATCAACAACAAATAATGAAATATGTATGTAAAACAAAACTTGTTTATAAAAACTGCAAAGAAGCAGTACTTGTAGATGATTTGCTAAGAATTAAATAAATATAATTAATTTTTCCTAGGGAGTCCTGGTTGTTTTCAGATGTAGACTTGCTGACGAATGTTTGTTCAGATTTGTTTCTGGCTTGTTATTGAAATCGTACAGTATAAATCTAATTTTCTGAATTTTATATTTAATGTGCGGATATACTGAGTATGGTCTTCATATTTCAGATTACTTCGAATTTTACATACTTCACTGTATTATCCCTTTTTATATTTTCTCCATTAATTACAAAATGTATCCTGTTGATTGATTTTACTATACAGGATATATCATTACGAGTTAACGCGATCTATGTATAGAAATAACCATTTTCACATCCACTGAATAATCCACAGAGTGCGCAAAAGTGTGGGTCCAATAGGTGAATGAGAAAAATAAAAAATCTCAACTTTTCAAATAGGAACATCCTTTTTTTTCTTCAAGGTTAAATTCTTCAATACAATTGAAGCTTTGTGTATAAGTTTTTATAACTAATAAAGTATATTTTGTCTTTGACTTTTGACATCAAAAGTGCCCTGGGAAACTATCAAAGGTAATACCTCGAGTCCTTCAAATTTTATCTTTTTTTTTAATTTTCCATGAAAACGCGTTTATTTGGCAAAAAATTAAAAACAAACCAATTGATAAAATCAGCCGTTAGGAGTGATTTCAATCTGAAAAAGTTAGAAGAATGAGTTTTATTTGGAAGGATTATTTTATTCAGTTGGGTTGTATAGAAGTGCATTGATTAAATTGATTGTGATTGTTCAGTCAAAACGTCATACGCAGGTAAAGGACTCCGCAAACTCCTTATGGAATTTGGGTCCCGGTGGATTTTTTTGAATATTTGGTATGACAGCGATGTGGTCGTGGTGTAAGAGCGTTCAGCTTTCACCCAGGCGGTCCGGGTTCGATCCCCGGTCGCGTGTCACTGAGCTGAAGTGGTTCGGATTCCACTTTTATTTAAACTGTAGGTCCCGGATCTCCCTTGTTCGCACAAGCTCTGTTTTTGAGGGGTTTTCTCCGAAAACATGGGAATTTCGTAAAAACAAAAATTTTACAAAAAAATGTAGTCCATGTAATTCTTAACCAATCACTCCTTGCGCAGACTAGACTATTTTTGAATCTGGTAACATTATTTTCACTTATTTCATTATTGCTAATGTTGCACAATATTGTGCTGTTTTATAAAAAAAATTCATAGCCCCCCTTCCCTTATTACGATACGCAAAAAAAAATTCTCGAGTGCCTTTAAATGTATCGTCGAATGTTTAAATATGCCTGAATAAGGGAAATAGCAGTTTCTTATGATTATCCTCCCCCCCCCCCCCCAAAAGGCACAAAACGAAGAAATTTCGTTGGATTTTTCTGAATTTTTAATATGATGCAGTTATTTTGAATAGAAATTAACCCCAAAAATGAATAGTTTTGATGCTAGGGGGCGTTGAAATCATACCTTGCTCAGAATAGACTATTCATTATTATTGGCGGAAACAATATCTTTACGTATTTTAGTTTCTATTATGCTCAACAATCGTGTAATTTTTTTATAAAAAAGAATATAAAACATCCCCCTTACCCTAAACCCCAATTTTAAAACACGAAAAAAAAATATTTCTTGGGTACTTGTGATTTGTGAATGCTTTATCAAATTAAATGTTTCAATCAGCTCAAATCAAAGAAATCGTACAGTTGTTTAATTTCACCATTCCCCCCCTTCGAAAATATATTGGTGGATTTTGCTGACTTCTTAGTAGGGCGCCGTAGTTCATGTTATTTGAATATCAATTAATTGGGCGAAAATCTTGAAAATAATAGTTATTTATGTATCAAGGGCGTAAAGAAGGCGTTTATGGCCTGCGGCGTGGATGATGGCCCGATGGCATTTTACGCACGTGATAGATACAATGCACTAGCGGTTTTATAGCGCGAATCACAAATACTGACTTGAATTGCAATGGTCTACACGTTTCATACGTTATGCATACAATAATTAAGGGTAACATAATATGAGGAATGTGAAACTATAGTAGCTGAGTGCTATATTGGAGAATCTATTTCAAATAAATAGATCATCACCGAAAAAATTGCCAACGGTTACGAACAAATTTTAGAAAGAGTGTTGCTCTATTGAACTGAAATGATTCTTATTCGTGTTAGGAATTGCATGAAATGATGTGTGAGTAAAGACAATTTGAGAATTTTGTCTACTTTACGGCCCGCCGGGCCATAATGCGCCCACGGGCGGTAAAGTGTACTTTACCGCCCGCTAGTGCATAAATAAAAATTAGACAACAATTTGAATTTGAGTTGGTGCCTTAATACATTTTTTTCGTGTTATAAGGGTTGGGGTAAGGGGGAGGTTTTAGATTTTTTTAATAAAAACTTACACAATTGTTCAGCATAATCTCTATTAAAATCTGTAGAGATATTGTTTAGGCCTCTAATAATGAATAGTCTATTCTGAGCAAGGTATGATTTTAACGCCCCTTAGCATCAAAACTATTTAATTTTTGGGTTTGTCACCCAAATAATTTCTATTTAAAATAACTTGAACTGCATCATATTAAAAATTCAGAAAAATCTTCTGAATTTTTTTCGTTTTTGTGCCCTTTGGGGAAGGGGGTATTATTATAAAAAATTGCTGTTTCCCTTATTCAGGCAGATTTAAACATTCGACGATACATTTAAAGGCACCCGAGAATTTTTTTTGCGTTTCGTAATAGAAGATGGGGGGAAGAAGGGGGAGAGGGTAAGAATTTTATTTTCAAACAGCTCAATATTGTGCTACATTAGCAACAATGAACCAAGTGAAAATATTGTTACTGGATTCAAAAATAAATAGTCTAATATGCGCAAGGGGTGATTTCAACGCCCCCTAGCAGCAAAGCTGTTCATTTATTTTTGGTTGTCGCAATGGTAACATTGGTTGAGAATTACATGGACACATCATACCAAAAATTAAAAATTTTGCACCGTGACCCAAATTCCATAAGGAGTTTGCGGGGTCCTTTAATCAATTTTGACAGTTCAATGTAAACAAGGTATTATCGAAGAGGAACAGTTCATAATACTGTAGTAAATTTAAAGTCTAAGGGCCAGTTTCACCGGTTCCAGTTAAACTCCAGATAACTAACTAATAGTTTAGATGGTGAATGACATACTTTGAATGGTGTTTAAAGGTTTACATTCTTACCATCAGTTAATGAATCTGAAATTTAACTGGAACCTGTGTAACCTAAATGTTTTTAATTTATTTATTTCACATACAAACTAGGTAAGTTATGGATCATTATAACTTGCTATTTTATTTGAAACTGAACTGTCTATCTGGTTCACTGCCTCCGTCCGCTGACGAGTTGCTTTTTATATCTACCCCTCATTTCGCCGAAGCCTCCGGTACGTTCTTAGATGCGACGCCTAGATCTCTTTCGAATACCGTCGAACTGCCCGGAAACATCTCGGGCGATGAGGCGTCAGATGCGCTCACAAACAGTTTGCAAGATCGTTCAGGTCCAGATTCGAGGGAATTATCGTGACAATACCGAATGATTGGCTAGAGTAATGCATTGCTATTGGTTGATATCAACAAAAAGTATATATATATTGACAGGTGTAAAAAATAATTACTTATAGTAGAGAGTTATTGCAAACTGAAGTAAGTTTACTTAATTACAAGAAACTTTGATTAAAGTATCCTGTATTGTGATTTGTAATTCTGTTTCGAAATGGTGTTATTGCAACAACCTTCTTTCTAGATGCATTTACTTAAACTTTATTTTGACAAGTACGTCAAAGTTCAAATCTTTTTAACTATTTATCCCAATCACTATCTCATAACATCATTGGTCTAATATCATTTGTATGTGCTACCGAACAGTTTACAAAGAAAATTATTTTTGAATCATCTGCAGCATATATTTTTTACTCCTTCCCAAACAGCGCATCCATTTGCAATTTGCTTACGAGGCACAACTTGGAGAAGAATAAAGGTGTCCCCATTCCAACGCTTGAACGCGGGACGGGAGCGGGAACGGGATGAACGCGAGACTAAATTCTATAGCAGGATATGTAAATACACATACCGGTGGGATTATAAGTAGTAAACAAGTGATTGAATTTTTGCGATAAGTCTGTCGATTCATTTCTGAACGAAACTGAATTGCTTCGAGAAAACACCACGAGTCCGCAGGACGAGTGGTGTTTTCTCAACAGTAAAAACACAAGACCTTTTTTTTATCGGATAAATTTCTTTTTGTAACGAAATAATTTTGCCTATCAGTAATTTTACGAGAAAAACTAACATGACAAAATCGCGAGACCGAAGGTCGAGCGATTTTGTCAAATGTCAGTTTTTCGAGCAAAATTACTTATGGAAAAATTTTGAGTTAAAAAGAAATTTATCCTTAAAAGAAAAGCTCGAGTGTTTTTTGTCAAGATAAATTAACGATCGAATATAAATTGTCTCCATATTGACGCTTTAGTATTTTTTGTAGATTGCGGGATTGCTTTTCTATTTGTTGAGTCGAAACTTCCCCAAAACGACTCATGTTGTAATGTTTCAGTATCAACTATCAACAATACTTAAATAACTGACAGGGCAGACATTAAAGTGACGTAAGCATACTAGATGTAGACGCTAAAGAGGAACAGGCGTTTTTATCGGTAATAAAAAACGATGCACCTTTTTTATCGCTGTCAAAATGACAATACAGTCATCTTTAAATGACTCATTTTATACAGGAGTTAATTTATCGATACAAATCAGTATGATGAATGAATGATTTACATTTCAAATATTTCCCAAAATCGGATAAATCTTGCCAGGGATGTATTTTAGGTATAGGACATTCTTCATGAACTTGATATATTACCTTTCGTAGTATCCAAAAATAATATAATAGTGTATGGTTTCCATTTGAAAAAATCGTGTTTCATCAGTTTTCTCGATGTTATGTTTTAGGTGGAAATTTCGACCACCCTGTAAATTATTTTCGAAAATTCGATAGACCTGTTCATGACTTGATGCTTAAGGTGTGATTATGTGAAATTTCACATTTTCAACTGTTACTGTCTATGAGTTATGATTTTTTCGGAGTGGTGCTGTAACCTGTAAAATTTTTCAGAAAAAAATCAAATCTCGAAAACTAACAAATTTGGGTATAAGCATTGTTATACAAAGTGGGCCTAAAATGTGCTGAGAAATTCAAAAATGTAATAAAATACAGGGTAAATTGTGAAAGGCTTTCGCGGCCATCGTCACTTACATGGTGGTTCTTCGGGTTGTAAGGCCGACGTGTGTTCAGAGAAGAACTCGACGTTTCGCCAACACGAGTGGTTAGCATTTTCAAGAGTTATTTTACAAGTTTCTGCTTTCTTAAGTCGCTGTCAAATGCTTGACATTTGTTATACGTTATCTCAATAAATACCTGTGATTTGACGTTCTTACATCTGATTGGTCCATAGCGTTAGCAGACATCATAGAATCGTTCGTACCGTTATTTTGTGGATAGTGAGCTAATTGAGAATTTTTGAGAACTGGAAGCCAAACCTTGTTCAATTGTAGTCCTTCTTCGGTTCTGTTGAAGTTGCTGTGGTGTTTCTGGATTTCAATTGCTTCCCGGAAGAGTCTTGACCGGAAGTTGAAAATATTTTAGTTGAGAATGCCATTTTGTAAAACCCACTACCACAAAATTTCAAGTTTTTATTTTGAATCGTTCTCCATATATTCCTAACGAACGCTCGTCGTGAAAGACGATTTTTGCAATAAAGTTTGCAATAACTCTCTAATATCCCTAGATCGTTAATTTTCCGGTAATTTTTCCGATGTTCAAAATTTTTTCAAATGTTGGTGTTTAATTATCCGAGATATCATTTTCCTATCGAATATCCCTCAACTACTGGTGAGTTCTCATAATTGTTCCTTACTTTCCTCAAGCGACTTTCTTTTAGGTAACTACCCTCCGCATTCTACGCTGGTGTGTTATCAAGCAATTCGATTTAAAAAATATGCTACAAATTATCACGAAATTATCAGTAGTTTTGGAATATTGTAGTTATAAATTTTTGTAAATAATAAGTTTTTGTATTTGAAAATTTTCAGCTCACAGCATCCCCATGAAACGGTCTTCAATTGTGCGCAGTGTGAAGCCACATTCACTCGAATTGCGTTCCTCAAGCAGCATGCTAAATCGCATGCAAGCGAGTTGAGAGACAAACTAGAAAAACAGCGAATGGAACGAAAAGCTAAAAAGTCAAAAATATCAAGACCTCCTCGATCTGACACAGGCTTCTTGAGGAAGTTGAAAATGAGAATCAAAGCACCTGATGGTAAGTGTTCAATTTTTTTATTTGGTGTCAATTGTCAATCACAATACATTTTTTATGTATTCATTTACAGGCAGGTAGGTCGGTTGGAAGGGCCTATTTAAAAGAGGAGTGCCATTTTTATTTGTTGAGCCTTAACTTGAGAACGAAAAGTATTTCACCCCTTCACCACACAAGTAATTCAATACCTAGATGCGCATTTCGATAACAAAGTTATCTTCATCTTCTTAACTTTGTTATCGAAATGCGCATCGAGGAATCAAATTACTTGTGTGGTGAAGGGGTATAATACTTTTTGTTCTCACTGTGTGATACCACAGGCGTCCAATATCCCATTTTCGAGCCTTAACTTGATTAAAATTTAATTTAAAATTTGGATTTGTGGTAATAGGTGGGAATTTAACAAAAAAATTATCGACTAGATTATATTATTATAAGACATTAGTCTTTGTTAGCATACTTTACTTCATTTTATTGATCCCAAAAAACATTTCTGCTTATACAGGAATTACATTTTTTTACATACATTGAATAACGGCATTACTTATGAAATAAAAATTAATGAAGAAATAAAACAATAGAAAAGTATTCATATGAATAATTTGTGAATTATGAGTAAAAGTCATATCAAAACAAGATAAAAACAAAGGCAAATCAGTCAAAGGTGAAATATTATATTATTGAAAAGTTGTGTTAAGTAAACATTTCTTAAGTTAATTTTTGAATTTAGTTTTAGTTCTAATTTCTTTTAGTGGCTGTGGTATTTTATTACATATCTGTTCCTTCATAAAAATTAAATGTTTTTCCAAAGTTTGATTTAAAACTTGATGCGTTTATTTTATTTACATTTCTTTTATAGGCCAAGCTGTAGATAAAAATAAGAGACTCTTTTCACACAAAATAAAAAACGCAAACGTCCTATTATACTACTTTTTATAAGATACTTCGTAAATGAAAACCCCGGTTTTCGCCCTAACAAAATCGCTTTGTGGATTTTTTAAAAAAAAGAAATAGTGAAAAAATTTACAACTTTTTTGTTTTTTTTGCGATTATCTCAAAAAGTATTGGAGGAATCGTTTTACAGTCAAATTTTCTAGATAATCGGTGAATTTTCTATTGAGAAAATCCGAGAAAACTTCGAAAAAGAGACCATTTTTCAAAACTTCATCACTTTTAGAAATCTGAAGCTGGACAAACAATATTGCGGAAACTGATAGATAATAACATGTGGTTCAACTGTGCGCAAGATGGTTTCAGTCCGACGTGTAGTTTTTGCACAATCGCCTTATTAACAATTTAAGGTCAAATCCTTCGAAATGCACCGATTTAACCCTTTCGCTCACCGTGTCCCCAAATAAGGACAACCTATTCAAACATTATTTATGTTGAGCTCTGTTTTCACAGCAATCTTCTATCGCTCTCTGATCAGGATAGTGTATTATTTGAAAAGAACACATGTGCAGCCATCTGCAGAATATAGCAAGAAGGTGAAATTCAAATGAAATAAGCGTTTCTAGAAGTCTGCGTATATGACCGTGTAGTGCTTTGTTCTGTAATTCTTCTTGGTGACATTCGAGTAGTGGCAACTGTCAAATAAAGTCTATTGTGGAGAAAACTTGTTGAATTTCGGTTAATAATAATTAGTGTATCATTCGTTTTTCGTATATTTTGAACTCTAAGATTTTTATAGTGTGGTGTACTCTTTTGTGGACATTGTGAGTCAACGGTAAAATCAACGTAACCTTTTTATATATCACTATGATATATTTCAGTGCATAAAAAATGGCTAGGAGACCACTCACTGACGAGGAGCTATTGCAAATAATTGAACGAAGTTTATCAGATATTGAATGTATGAGTGATGACGATGATGATGTACGGGAAAAACAAGAATACTTTGTAGCAAGTGCAATGTTTATTTATTTTTGTCGAAAAAAACTGTTTCATCAATTGTCATGTGTATGTGAACAATTGTTAATAAAATATCATTGTAATAATGTGATAAACTCTTTTTTCATATAATAGGGTTCATAGAATTTTTACGCCACTGTCCTCATTTGGGGACATGCCCTAGGGCACAAAAGAACATTTTGAAAAAAGTATATGTATATCAAAAAATTGCAAAAAATCATAGACATAATTCGTGAGCGAGAGGGTTAAGGGAAATAATCTTATTCAAATTCTGTAAACGGCATTTGGAAGTAGAGATCAATATTTTCGATTTGTAGATTTTGGAGTTTCACCTGAGAGGTGGGAAATGTGATGAAAATGTCACTGGAAGTTCTATAAATGCTTCAAGGTGCACGCGTATTCCCGAATTCAACTCGAGTTAACTTCAGTAACTTCGTACGCACTTTGAAGCGTTTTATTCAACTTTCAGTGACATTTTCGAAACATTTACCACCTCTCAGGTGAAAATCCAAGATATTCAAATTGTAGATATTGATCTCAATTTCCAGATGCCGTTTACAGAATTTTAAATACGACGATTTACCTACCTTGAATCGGCGCAGCTTGCAAAATGTTGCCTTAAATTGTCTATAACGCGATTGTGCCAAAACTACTCATCGAACAGAAATCATCTTGCGTTCAGTTGAACCACATATTTTGATCTATCAGTTTCCGCAATATTGTTTGTCCAGCTTCAGATTTAAAAAAATTATAAACTTTTGAAAAATTGTCTCTTTTTCGAGGTTTTCCCGGATTTTCTCTGTGGAAAATGCACCGATCCGAATGTATGTAAATCAATTTTGTAGGTTTTATAAATCTCTACAAAACGATTCCATGACTAATCTTTGAGATATTTCCAAAAAACCAAAAAAGTTGTAATTTTTTCACTATTGCTTGTTTAAAAAATTACACAAAGCGTTTTTGGTGGGGCGAACTGGGGTTTAGGAGTATAGGCCATTTGCGTGTTTTATCAAAGATTATTGAGAAAATTATGCATAAAAGGTTACACAATTTTTTGACAAAAATGAACTGTATGATAATCAGTATGGCTTTCGTGAATCTTGTGATACAGAGTGTGCCACTGTGGATCTGATCACTAATATCCAGATGAAATTAGATTAGGGTTTTTTGTGTTGCATCTTATCACTAGATTTTTGTAAAGCATTTGATACTGTGAATCATGATATTTTATTAGTGAAACAAATTGGAATCAGAGGCAACGTTTATGATTTATTGGAAAATTACCTCAGTGGCAGAGAGCAATTTCAATTCATTTCATGGGGGGCTCAACCTCCTCGGAGAGAGATATTTCTTGTGGGGTGCCCCAAGGCTCTATCCTTGGGCCTGTTTTGTTCCTGATTTATACAAATTCAATATCTTGCCTGAATTTGAAAGGCCATTTAAAATTATTCGCGGGATAATACTACCCTGTACTATTATGGAAAAAGACATGAAGAAATAAACAAACAAATGGAATGTGACCTCACTTTGATTTCGTCATGGTTGAAAGAAAATGTGTTAACTTTAAATTTTGAAAAATCTTGCTTTATGTATATTTCTAAAAGATCTTTACTAGAAAATCAAATAATTCTTATATACGATACCCAAAATACTTTAAATTTCTAGGTTTAACCATTTATCAAACTCTGTCTTGGTCAACGCATGTTCTGGATATAAGAAAAAAAATCTCCTATATTTGGCAATTTATATAGAGGTCTTATAGTCCACTAATACATCTTAAAAATATTTTTTTCAGTTTGATATATCCAAAGCCTCAGTATTTAATTTCAATTTGGGGAACTGCAACAAAATCAATTTTGAAACCATTGAAAACCTCACAGAATAAGATTATGAAATGTATTTTCAAATTACCCTTCTTGGGACCTACTTCAAAATTCTATAAACCAAGAAATCTTCTAGATATTGATTCATCATTCAGTATGAAAATTTGCACGTTTATTCACCTAACAAAAAATAAGAAAAAACATTCCAATCTCTCCTATGTTGTTGCTTCTGATGGTCATAGCAATCTGAAACCTAAAAACTATCCAAATTAAAATTCGATTTGGCAAAAATTCATTATATTATCGCGGTATTTTGGCTTATAATAGCATGCCGAAACGAATAAGGGCTATTGATTAACTCACAAAATTCAAAAAGGAATTGAAAAAATTTATCATTTCTTGTGAAGATGAAGTAGTATAAATATCTCCGACCAATTTCTGCTCAATACTGATTTAACTATTATATGACTCAACCTCTGGCGGAGGCACCAAACTTATACGAAGATTGAAAATAGATGAACGCCTCAATCTAGCAGACCACAATTATAATCTTCATGCAGTCATTATTCACTGTGGTACCGGCGTTGAATGTGGCCATTATTACGCATTGGCGAAAGATGGAACGGACTGGTTTAAGTTTGACGATAGTTTTGTTTCTAAATGCTCTGACGATATCTTGGGTTTATTGGAACCTCTGGAGACACCCTACATTTTATTTTATGAGAGAGAGGACATTGGCAGATCAAGTTCTTCAGATGATGTGGTGCTGCAGGTTTTTCCGGGTTTTCCTGCAGCTGAAAAAGCAAATGCGCCACTGCAATCAATCGAGTCGCCCCGGAGCGCCAATTAATTTTTGTTGTTGTTTTATATTTTTATATTTATTGTAGAATTTAAATATAATACTTTATTTATTATATTTAATGGACGATTCCAGTACCCCTATTCAGTGTTGCCACAAATGATTTTCTGGTTGAAACCTCGGACATTTTTCAGACCTGTTCTGATATGGTTAATGGTCGAAACGGATACAATTTTCAATTATAATCACGAATGTTTCCGGATACATGAATCGAAGTAACATTGAAGAAATGGTCAAAATAAAAATATCCTAGGGAATTGTATCTGTCATATTGAAAAATGTACTAGCGTAAAATTCCCTAGTATATTTTATTTTTGGCAATATCATTAGTACTTTAATTCGCAGATCCGGGGATATCTAGTTATCATTCTAATCAAAAATTGTATCCATTCCGACCTTAACCATATCAGAAAAGGCCTGGAAAATGTCAGTAAATTCAACCAGAAAATCAATCCTGGCAATACTGAATATGGGTACTGGAATCGTTCATTGTTACCTATCAACTATACCTAATATTGTTGTTATTTTTTATTTTCATATGTATGTTTATATTCGTTGTCCCTGTATAAACATCTTATGTTTCTTGGGATTGAATAAAATAAATAAATAAATTAAATTTTTTGGGGAAAAAAACCTCTTAGCTTGGTCTATATTTAGAGAAGAAAATTGTGAATATTAATAAACATTTCAACCCAATTTTTGTTGCCTTTTCGATTTTTGTTCATTCTATCGATGATAATACAAACATATTTTTACAGCACCAGTAACCTGCAAGTATTGTTTGAAAACACTGAAAGGCTTGCTTCATTATAGGAGGCATCTTGATACACATTTGGAATTGTATCGGTACAAATGTAGATTTTGCGAAATGACGTATTCCTCTCAAACAAATAAAAATAGGCATGAAAAATTACATAAGAAACCAAACTACAAGTTCCGGTAAGTTTCAACTATTTTAGGAATTTTTATTTAAATCCACAAGTTTCTTTTTCATAATTTTTTCCAAAGATGATTTTTTGAGTACTCTTTCATGTTTCTGAAATATTTCAGATGTAATGAATGTTGGAAAATCATGTCTTGTCAAGAAGAATTGGACGCGCATATGGCTCACCATGCTGACAAACCAAAGAGGTACCAGTGCGGAGAATGCTCTGAACTATTTTGTCGTGAATATCAGCTTCGATCTCATCTGATAAATAAACACACTGACCAAGGAGACCTTGATGAAGCAAGAGATAAAATAATCAAAGATGCCTTCATGGATTTTGCTGTTGAATCCGATAATTGATCAGTTTTAATGTATATGTATATCTTGTTTTTTGATAAAATATCTTTTTATAATTGGTATTTTCTTTCTTTCACATCATTGTCCTGATTACGTTATATTTTATGGATAAATAAAAAAAAAATATTAAATTTCAATCAACTAGAAATTCCAGCTTGAGACTTGTGGATATTGCTCATTTTAAGGGTCTTCATCCCTGAAATAGAGGGGGTCAGAAACGATTTTTTTTTCTGAGTAGAGAAGGGTTGTTTGATTGTATAAAGATAAAAATAATGAAAAAAATATTTTTTTACTTAAATTAATGAAAAGGATATTTTCCCCCATTTTTGGGCATTTTCGTTCAGTTCCACCATCAAAACGAACGAATATTTTGGTGTTGTTTCTTTTCAGTATCGAAGTCTATCATTCGCCCAGTTAAACGACTTTCTCATTTTTCTCCTAGATGTTAATTTTTTTTGGGAATAATTTAACAAAAATGTGTTGTTTTCGCGAAATGGGGTTCCTTGCTTTATTCCATTTGAAATGAGAAATATCCAGCTTTATCAAAGTCAATTAATAAAGGTTTGGTTCAGCCGTCGACCAGTGAAGAGTAATTATTACTTACAATCCTGGATTCAGAAATGGAACTGAATTTCTTTTAAATGACACGCCCCTCAGGTTGCTCCTCCCACACGACTGGTGAGAGAAAGAGAGGGTATCATATAGCCAGTATGACATCTGGCTCAGGGTCGGATCGGGAATGGGAAAAAAGAAAACTCAGTCGGGTCGATCGAAACTATGGAATATTATAACTTTTACAATTAATAGCTTTTTTCAACAACATGTCTTCATCACTTGGGGGACAATACTCCATAACATTTTAATATCAGGAAAAACCAAGAGGCGGCTCCAGAATGTTGAACGAGTTTCGTGATTTCTGATACGATTCCATTCGAAATTGGTATATGGAAGCTTTTGGGTTTGGGATGTCATAATTTTTTTTTTGATAATTCAACGTAGTGGCTCCAAAATGGACGAAATTTCTGATTCTCGATCTGATTCTATTTTAAGTTGGTATTGGTATAGGGATTTTTGTGGTCGGAGATCATGATTTTTTTGTCAATGTTTGATAATTCGAAATGACAGCTACAAAATGGTGGACGAATAAATTATTGTCCGATTCCGTTCAAAATAAGAATGAAGGGGTTCTATGGATCGGAAATTTTGACTTTTATTGTCAAAATAAAAAAAATCAAGATGGCGGCCTCGAGATTTAAGGTCAGATTCTATTTCAAATTTGTTTCTAGGAGTTTTTGGAATAGGAGATGAGTTTTTCGAAACTTAATAATTCAATGACATATTTTTCGAATGATCTAAAGAATATTCATGCATTTGAATAAATATCAGGAAATACACTCTCCACTTCGTCAGGGCTATGTAGCGAGAATTTCGGAGTTAGTGGCATATTTTTACGCATATTACCTAATAACTTGTTCTTGTGACTTCCATATCGATAACTCCGTTCAACATTGGTTTCCAATACAACGGTTCATTTGGGCGGCGCGGCGTGTTTGATGTTCCTTTGAAGTTGAAAAGCTACAGCGGAATGCTTCAATGAGGCAGCGCAGCAACGTAAACAATCGAAACATATTGTCTTGATACCAGGTGATTGTTGACTGTTGATTGGTGGCGGCTTTTTTTGTTTCTTTGGCGGCATTTATATCGAGAATCGTAATCATTCGAATTTATTCACTGCGTTTTTTTATTTTCATTAATGATTCTATGTAGAAGAAGGTTCACAATTATTTTTATCAAATTCAAGGAAAACAATATACTTAACCAGAAGATATTGCTATTTAGTTATAAATACGAGAAATGATTTCAATGTAAAAAGACAGAGACATTTGTGTTTGGGAATCAATAATGCTTCCAAAGCTGAAAGAATTTTTGGTAAATTACATTCTTCTTGAAATTTTGAACGGACATCTTCCTAGAGGAATGAGAATTAGGGATAACTGCTTCTAATGTTGTTGAGGGTAGAGAAAGAAATGTAAAAAAAGAAAGAAATATCTAATTTTTTTCAATATTCAGGTATATTAGAGTAAAACATCTAGATAAAACATTGTTTCATTTATTTTTAACAGTTGTATTAATTCACATCGGTTGAATTGAATATTTCCGGGTGATAGAGTCTCATATTGTTTTACCCGTTATAGGGAATAAGATATATGTACCTAAACTATGTACTATGATTCCACATCAGATTTTATATTTTCGAATCAATTCGAATTAATGCATTCATATACACCTAAATAGCACTTTTTGACATATTTGAAAAAAATCCAAATTCTGTTTTTTCCGGAAATGACACCAACTTTCGATTTTCAAATAGGACACCGTGTGTATTATTACATTTTTTAAATCTGCATAATTTTCTGAATCCAATGATACCTCATAGTTGATATTTCATTCGTCAGAATACCCATTTTATTTTTCGATCTAGAGCATGAACTCCCTAAAATTATTCCAAATAATCAAAATAATGCTACACTATCGAAATTTCAGACAGATGAAATATCAACTATGAGGTATCATTGGATTCAGAAAATTATGTAGATTTCAAAATTGTAATAATTCACAGGGTGTCCCAATTGAAAAATCGAAGGTCATTTCCGGAAAAACCAGAAATTGTTTTTTTTTCAAATATGTCAAAAAATGCCCTATAGTGAGCATATTGAATTTTCCAAATTTCAGAAATATAGCTACAGAAACGAAGGAGAAAAGGGCGTGTACCATGAGTCTGTATCACACGGTATAGAATTCGACCATAAATCACGAAACTCGTCTGCCATTTTCAATTCCTGAATTTATACAGAAAAATCATTATCTTCGAACCCAAAAACCACTACATAGGTAGGGTAGAACCCACCCAGAAATTACAAAACTTTTCTGTCATTTCAAATTCACGAATTTGAACAGAAATCATCAGGATCTATCAACCCAAACACCGATTTTGAATCGAATCGGACATAATCACAAAACTCGTCTGCCATCTTGGAACCGCCATCTTAAATTCATCAATTTTGACAAAAGATTCATTATCTCTGAGCCAGAAAAACCCACAGACAAATTTTGAATCGAATCGGACCATAATCACAAATCTCGTCCGCAATTTTGAAATTATTAATTTTGACGAAAGATTCATAATCTACGACCCCGAAAACCTGCACATACCCATTTTGTATCAGAAACCAAATCACAAATCGCGCTTTTTTGTTTTTTCTTTAAAAACATTTATAATGGATTACCCACCACCATCAAATATCAAATGATTCGGACGTATGCAAGTGTAAATTTTGCTCAACGATTCCATATTACAACCCACAAATAGCATACAGGTCAAATTAGTATGAAACGTGTAATAAGATAAACAAGTTTCCCCTAAAAGTAATTCTGCTCCAATACATTAAAAAAAAAGAGAATACAGCGTGTCTCACGGTCGATGGTAGGTTGACGTTTATGGTAAACGCAAAGCAGGATTTCCCTGAAAATTTCACATCTTACATTTTGTTACCTGATGTATCGATCTAAAATATTTTCAGCTTTGCGGCGTTGCCACGTCTATCAAAAAAAAACTAGCAACTTTATTTTTTTAAATAGAACACCCCGTATATTAACTCATTTTTTGAATCGCTCCTTCATTATAATACTTTTTTGTTAATAATGTCCTATACCTATCTCTATCTGTTTTCGAAATAAAAAATAATTTGTGTTAAATATGGTCCAAAACATAGCCCTAATTGAACTTTAGTACATCAGTACTCTCAATTCATGAAAAGTTGATATTTTGATTATAGGTTGGACAAATTCGAAGTATTTACTTATCACCAAGAAATCGACTCCGTATCATACAGGGCGTGCTAAAATTACTGTTATTTCCATAATGCATAAAAGTGGTCAAAAGTTCATTTTTTCAAATGAAACCCCCTGTATATTACTCGATAAATTGAAAGATGATGAAAAATGCTTCAAGATGATATATCATGTCCCTATACCTAAATCATCAACTTTTCTTAATAAAGCCGTTTTTGTGGAAAAATAGTTATTTATGATACCTACAAGTGATGGAAGTGACATTTTATTTTGTGAGTGGGGAATATTGCGAAACGAACGTCAGCGAGTGGAGCAAATCCATGTATCATACACATTTTTGTGTACAACAGTTACAGCTAGTAATAAAAAAAAACAAAAAAATTAATGAGGTCCAAGGGATTCGAACACACGATCTTTGGATTACAAGGCAGATGTTTCAACTACATAGACCAGCGCACATGTTTATTTAAATGTTATTATTAGTTATTCATAAAGGACTTTCTACAGTTGAATTGAATAGTAGGTACTTCGCCAGTTACTTCACAGGGAATAAATATTACCAATTGCACAAACTGCCAAATACATGTGTGATCTTTTCTAAATAATTCTTTCTAAGTAGATGTTCTGATTGTTTCTATTAAAGAGATCTTTAATGACAGTTCGGACAGTTGTATAAAATATTTAAAGAATTTGATTTTAGGTGGCCGTGGAAGTATCAAGCTTATGACAGCTTGGTGACTTTTATAAGTAATTAACTAATGGTTATTGACGGTGTTTTAAAAAATCGCCAAAAATGAATGCTATTGACTATTCCAACGAAGTTCTTATGAAATTATTTATTATACACGGGCAGTGTGATCAAATCATTGCCAGAACTTGCAGAAAATTCAACCAAATGTATCCTGAATTAACACCAATGAACGAGAGGAAGTTTGTAAGATTACAAAATAATTTCCTTAACTATGGCTCAAAGTTAAAAGCGCCTTCAACATTACCAAAACCTGTTACTTTAAATGAGGAAAATACTGTTAACGTCTTGGCATATTTTTATGCATATCCAGAAGCTTCCGTTCGCAGTGGAGAAAAAGATATGGGTGTATCACATGCTTCAGTACAACAAATTTCGGAAAATCACGAAATGAATCCGTATAAATTTACCAAAGTTCAATCTCTCAAAGTAGAAGACTTTGAACGCAGAGTGCATTTTTGCGAATCCCTTCTAATACATATACAGGAAGATCGGGAATTTTTGTCAAAAATAATTTGGAGCGACGAATCAAAATTTACGAGGGATGGCATTTTTAATAGAAGGAATAAACATTTTTGGGCTGATCATAATCCTCATGTGACAAAAGAAATGGGTTTTCAAGAAAAAAATTTCCCTGAATGTGTTTTGTATTTTGAAGAAAAATAAAATTAGCTTTTTTATTTATGAAGACACACTGAATGCAGAGATATATCTTCATATTTTAAGGACGACTGTTACCGATTTCCTTGAAAACTTGCCTTTAGAGGAATATAGGAATTCGTCGTTTCAACTGGATGGAGCGCCAGCTCATTGCACTCAGGAAGTTTCCAGGAAACTTCACCAAATGTTTGACGATCGTTGGTTTAGGCGTTTAGGGCCGTGGGATTGGCCACCGAGATCACCCGATCTCACGCCACTTGACATTTTTTTATGGGGTGTTTTAAAAGAAAGGGTGTACAGTACTCCAGTGCCTACCAAAGAAGAACTGCGACGGCGAATAGTGCGGTGTATTGAAGATCTAGATCCCCATGAAATTGAAAAAGCAACGACAAGTCGCGTACAAAAGAATATTTTAAAATGTTTAGAATGTAATGGACAACATTTCCAGCATTTATTGTAAAAATGTGATATTTTGGTTACAATTTTGTTATTTTTAATCCTAATTCTGTTTTTTTTTGTACTTTCACATGTTATATTCCAGAAAATCGTACTTTTTACCTAGAAATGCCTGGTTTTTGGACAGTTGTTCCCTGGAAACTTTCAGCCATAGTTAAGAAAATTATTTTGTAATCTTACATACTTCCTCTCGTTCATTGGTGTTAATTCAGGATACATTTGGTTGAAATTTCTGCAAGTTCTGGCAATGATTTGATCGCACTGTCCGTGTATAATAAATAATTTCATAAGAACTTTGTTTGAATAATCGATATTTGCATTCACTTTGGAAGATAATTTGAAACACCGTCGATAACTATTCGTAAATTACTTATAAAAGTTACCAAACTGTTATAAGCTTGACAAATCCACTGTTACCTAAAACCAAATTCTTAAAAAGCAATTTTATTAAGGAAAGTTGATGATTTAGGTATAGGGACATGATATATCATCTTGAAGCATTTTTCATCATCTTTCAATTTATCGAGTAATATACAGGGGGTTTCATTTGAAAAAATGAACTATTGACCACTTTTATGCATTATGGAAATAACAGTAATTTTAGCACGCCCTGTATGATATGGAGTCGATTTCTTGGTGTTAAGTAAATACTTCGAATTTGTCCAACCTATAATCAAAATATCAACTTTTCATGAATTGAGAGTACTGATGTACTAAAGTTCAATTAGGGCTATATTTTGGACCATAATATTTAACACAAGTTATTTTTTATTTCGAATACAGATAGAGATAGGTATAGGACATTATTGACAAAAAAGTATTATAATGAAAGAGCTATTCAAAAAATGAGTTAATATACGGGGTGTTATTTATTTAAAAAAATAAAGTTGCTAGTTTTTTTGATAGACGTGGCAACGCCGCAAAGCTGAAAATATTTTAGATCGATAGATCAGGTAACAAAATGTAAGATGTGAAATTTTCAGGGAAATCCTGCTTTGCGTTTACCATAAACGTCTAACCTACCATCGACCGTGAGACACGCTGTATACTGTTTACGTCAGCGTTGTATAAGGATATGTTCCGTTAATCAACCGAAGTTACCAATGTTTTCAGGAGTGGTAACAACACTTTTGACAGTGGTTATCTACTGGTGACTACGGTTGTGGTTTATTTACGGAATGCCAGTCATTTGTCAAATTACAGTTTTGATCGTTTCCCGTGTGTTTTGTGTTTATATTTTTTCACTTTGCTTGATTGTTAAATGTTTCTATATTTGCTTTTAATTCTTTTTTTTACATTCATTACATACTTATTATTCAAATGACGTGTCTTGGAACTGGATGCCAATGATGATGCCACATTCAGTTGGCTTGAGGATAATGAGATATTTGTTTGAAAGTGATTGACAATGTTTCACTTTGAGTAATGGTGGATTTATGCAGCAATCATAAGTCATAAGTCTTAAGTCATAAGGAAGAATATTCGTCAATGATTGGTTGGAATATACGGACCAACCAATCATTGACGAATATTCTTCCTTATGACTTAAGACTTATGACTTATGATTGCTGCATAAATCCACCATAAGGTATTCTGGACTTTCATTGTATAAAAGAGAACAAAGAAAAATTCAATTCTCTGCAATTTTTAATCACGACGTTTCAACTGATAAAATCTACAGTCGTTATCAAGTGTATAATGCGACAATCTCAAGGATACTTCTTATATATGCTGTGGATAATTTTGTGTCATTAGAGTAGGGGTAATTTGGCGGTATTCATAATGAGATATTATTAGAATCCTTGAAGTTATATAATCATTAAGTCCTGAATATTTAGAATTTTTGTTATCAGCTTTATAAATCCGTTTCGTTTTATAATTTACATTTTAAAAGTTTTTTAAACATTCATGCTCTGCCAAAATTTGATTTTCAATTAGGGTGCCCAAAGTTCCTAGTTCTTGTGCACAGTAAGCACAAGCAGAGGATATATTGTCCTGTAATTAAAAAAAAAAGTCATCAAACTGAAAATGTATCGAATATTATTAATTCAACTCAGTAAACGAATCCATCGGAACATTAAAATGAGAACGAAAACTAAAGCACGTCAACGTCACCAAACAATAATAAACCGAACTTACCAGAGAAAATCGATGGTCGTTCTGGTGACAGATAATCTACCGCTTTTTCAGCAACCAAGTTCCGTAAATAGCCTGTGTTTCAGGAACCAACCGAACATTTTATATTTACGGGACAGAAAACGAGTAACCAAAGTAACCAAGTTGATTTACGGAACATATCCTTATTTTGTGCTGCTGCATGTCATGTTTTATTTGACATTACCTTTTGTCTGATATTTCAGACGTCATTATCTATTTCTATTTGCGGTATACTTCTTCTTAAAATTCACATTCAAAACATTTCCGAGATAGTTCATACAGATTTTGCTAAAATATTTTTTTATTCTTGATATTGTATGACTGGATTCCATTATATTCATACATTTGAAATTTTCGTGCAAATTTTCAGATTACCACGAAAACAAATAGGCTTTAATCTAGATTTGTAATTTGGAAGAACGGGCACCGAATTATCTAATTCGGACCTGTATCTTACGAGAATCGCCAAGTTAGAAGTGAGGCGGAATTTGTATTTATTCTATCGGGAGAACACGCACTACCATCTGGCGATATACGTTTCTTATATAGGAGGCTAAAGAACTTTAAGAAACAATATCTAGGATTTTCTTTGTGCTTGAGAAAACTCATTGTTTTGTTTTCTGGAGTCAATTTGAATTAATATTGCACTCGTCAACAAGTCAGGTGACTCGGGTAGATTTTGGGTGTCTGCGATGTTGGTAAACGCAAGAATTCACCCCACCAAAGACAAATCATTATCGTTCAATGCTAGAAATCGCACTTTCATTATTAATTGGTCTTGACCATCATTTGCTCTTTTAATTTGACACCACTCAAGTATATATATATATATATATATATAGTCACTGGAACATTTATTGCTCCTTGAAACAAGTATTCAGCATATATATATATATATATATATATATATGCTGAATACTTGTTTCAAGGAGCAATAAATGTTCCAGTGACTGTAAAACAGTCGAAAACAATCCTTTAGGAACTCACTATACCTTTGTATAGATTGTATGGCATATGTCCGACAGAAAACAACTACTTCTCTGGCTAATACCTCGACAGATATTGAATTATATCTGTCAAACATATGTGCAAAGATCCTTACTTTGAAGGAACAACTTTGCAAGAGCTCTCAGAGACAGACAGCAGGACACCGCCTGATCCAATCAAGGAACCAACTGCAGACCGGTTTCGGGATGAAGTCCCTCATCAGTGCAGTCCTGGTTATCACGGTTGTATACACGCGGGGGCCCGGTGCCCGTCACCGTTCGCCGGGATGAACACTGCAATCGCTTACAGGATCCACCACGGCAACAGATTTTCTGTCGGACATATGCCATACAATCTATACAAAGGTATAGTGAGTTCCTAAAGGATTGTTTTCGACTGTTTTACAGTCACTGGAACATTTATTGCTCCTTGAAACAAGTATTCAGCATATACCATTTCGCATCCGAAATGTCCTTCTGGGGCGCTCTCTAATCTGTTGCCGTGGTGGATCCTGTAAGCTATTGCAGTGTTCATCCCGGCGAACGATGACGGGCACCGGGCCCCCGCGTGTATACAACCGTGATAACCAGGACTGCACTGATGAGGGACTTCATCCCGAAACCGGTCTGCAGTTGGTTCCTTGATTGGATCAGGCGGTGTCCTGCTGTCTGTCTCTGAGAGCTCTTGCAAAGTTGTTCCTTCAAAGTAAGGATCTTTGCACATATGTTTGACAGATATAATTCAATATCTGTCGAGGTATTAGCCAGAGAAGTAGTTGTTTTCTGTCGGACATATGCCATACAATCTATACAAAGGTATAGTGAGTTCCTAAAGGATTGTTTTCGACTGTTTTACAGTCACTGGAACATTTATTGCTGCTTGAAACAAGTATTCAGTATATACCATTTCGCATCCGAAATGTCCTTCTGGAGCGCTCTCTAATCTGTTGCCGTGGTGGATCCTGTAAGCTATTGCAGTGTTCATCCCGGCGAACGATGACGGGCACCGGGCCCCCGCGTGTATACAACCGTGATAACCAGGACTGCACTGATGAGGGACTTCATCCCGAAACCGGTCTGCAGTTAGTTCCTTGATTGGATCAGGCGGTGTCCTGCTGTCTGTCTCTGAGAGCTCTTGCAAAGTTGTTCCTTCAAAGTAAGGATCTTTGCACATATGTTTGACAGATATAATTCAATATCTGTCGAGGTATTAGCCAGAGAAGTAGTTGTTTTCTGTCGGACATATGCCATACAATCTATACAAAGGTATAGTGAGTTCCTAAAGGATTGTTTTCGACTGTTTTACAGTCACTGGAACATATATATATATATATATATATATATATATATATATATATATATATATATATATATATATATATATATATTTATATACATTTTAATCGAATAAACGTCCTACCACCCTTGTGGTCTGTATAAAAACAAGGAATACTAAATACAATAAAATAAGTTGATAGAATAAAAAAGAAAAAGGTAAAAACTAAGTAAACTAGTCAATAAACTTAAAATAAATGAATATTTTGTATATAATAAATTATAAAATAAATAATTATTTGGTATATATATATATATATATGATTTCTCAATATCTTCACAGAGTCTTTGAGTGCCTCTAATCCAATGAATTTAATTGTTTTCATTGGAATTCCGAAAGTCTTCGCAAAATTGACGAAAAATTTTGAAATGGTACCCCTAGCCCCGATAAATATCCCCGTCACTTGAATTTCACCATTAATTTTAAATTTTTCTTTGAAATATGGAATAGTGGGTTCATAAATCTCCTTTTTTTCATTGTTCACTTCTGTTGGCTGATTTTCATTGGTTTCAAAGCGTATTGTAGGATCGATTATGTAAGCTGTGTCATGTTTACGGTCTATTGCTATTATATCTATCCTTCGATTACTCTCGTTATCAGCAGTACATTTAATTTCTTCATGTACTTCAAATTTTGAAGCCAGCTCCATGGCAATTACATGACGAATTTTATTATGTCTCGTATTTCTGAGAAGTTGTCCAAAATGGCATGATCCCAAGACATGAGGAAGGGTTTCTTTCTCAGTGCAGTGTCTACACTGGGTACCATCATGGGATTTACCTGGAATTCCTCTCAGATTGACGACATGACCAGTCATTTTAATTGCTTCTTTCCATTCAGAAGGAGTGAGGCCTTCACTAGTTTTCACCCATGAATTTGCTGGAGTATATTCTTGGTATAATACAGCACCTGATCCTTTTTGGATGAGTGATTGCCAATTTTTCAAATTCTCTACATCTCAAAATATCTCTCAACCTTTTGCCAGAAAATGACCATTTATTATTATCCACAGGAATATTCAATTTTTCCAGGCATTTGTCCACATCATGTTCAAAATTTTTCGTTCTTTCCAAATATGGATTTTGTTGTCTCTTCAATAATTTACAATTGTTGTAACTTTGTAGAAATGCTTCCCAAGAGGCTTTGAATAGACCAAGTCCTTTTATATTTTGTTTGGAATATAACATACTGTCTGGAATATCAGCAGAAAGATCTAAGATTTCTTTCAGAGACGACTTGACAATTTTATAGATATCATTTAAAAATTTCATAGGGATTTTATCTAAAGGAGTGCATTGAAATGAATAAACCAATGATGGCCAAAGCGAATAATTCAAAATTGGAAATTTCTGATGACATTTCAACAGAGGAGATGAAACCAAATTATGGAGGTTCTTTTTCAGGTCATTCATAATTCTTTCTTGATTTAAGGTTATTTCATCGTTGAACGTGATTCCAAGATACTTTATTGTCTCTTTATGATCCAGAGAATGAAGTGGACTTGGAAAGAAAATTAATGGTACCAGTTTTCCATTTCTAATATTGATTACTTTTGTTTTTCCTTCATTCAGTTTCAGTCCTATTTCCAAAAATTTTGATCTTGCCATTTCAAGAAGAGATAATGCACTTTTCTCATCATTTCCTATCAAAACAGTGTCATCAGCAAAACCAAGGATAGAAGCAGGAGGAATATCAGCATCAATTGAATATCCATAGGTTGATGAGATTTCAGGGGCAGATAGATCTTCAATAATGAAATCAGTTGCCAGATTATATAGAGCTGGTGAGCGAGGGGCACCTTGCATTACTCCTCTTCTCATTTCGATAGGTTTGGTTCTTCCTTTCATTGTTTCTATTTGAGTCGAATTATTTGACTGAAAATCTATCAGAACATTTTGTAATTTCTGAGGTAATGACGATGATTTGATAGTGTTGTTCAGATGGTCATGACCAATATTATCATAAGCTTTACTTATATCTAAGAATACAACTGTGAGATCTTTTTTGTTTTTCTTAGCATCTTTCAGTATACCATTGAGTATTGATGCATTAATATGAGCTCCAGGAAAGGGACTAAAACCACGTTGATTCTCATTAAATTCGATGTAATTTCTCATTTTTCTGTCAAACACCTTCTCGATAACTCTTCTCACAACGGAACAGATGGAAATAGGTCTCCCAGTTTATTGCTTCATTTTCATTTCCATCTTTATAAACTAAGACAGTTCTAGCTTTCTTGAAGATATCTGGAACGTATCCATATTTTGAAATGTTTGTTGTAATATCAGCGAGAATTTTTATTATATGTTTATTTTTCAGTACTCTGACTATAATTTTATCTATTCCAGGAGCAGTGTCGATTTTGATTTTATTTAAAGACTCTTTAATATCATTTACATTTACTTTATGATCATAGCTGAGATCGAGTAAATTTTTTTCTTCGTTTGTAACTTTTGGTGGATATTCATTCCTAACACTTTCATTTTCATGGGAAAAACGATCATGAAAATGCTTGAAGATTTCATCCAATGGTATAATGCAGGATTTATCATTATTTTTATCGATAACCATTCGAATGGCTTTTCTTCTTTGGTTATAGTATAAGTACTGTGCCAATTCATACTGATATTTTTCCTTTCTTCTGGATCTTTCCTTTTTTGATGTTTTTTGTGGATTTCGTGAGTCTTTATATGATTTATTTTGTGGAAAATCTTTTTTCCTTCTCCTTAGTTCATAAAATTTCGATGCAGGATGTTTTGGGCCAGGTAGAGTATGGATTCTATTTTTGAGAAAATCAATTAATCTTGTTATTTTGTCGTTGAACTCATGACTGTCTTCAACTCCAGAAGAAAACATTTCAATCCAAGGTTTGAATTCATCTTCTACTTCTGGATCTTCTTCAGCATTGCGGTCTTTCACTTCATCAGATTTTTCACCAATATTATCCTCATGTATATATTTCGACATAACATTCTCCCTGTATTCACGAGGATGCGATTTACTAATATGAATAGCAACGTTTTTGAAATATTGAGAACATAATTCACACTGTGATTCACAATTATGCTCATTTTGTGAATAACTAATTATATCTTTCATGAGTTCAGTTTTCTTTTGGTTTGATTTTTCATTTCTGTGAATTTTGGAGACGTGTATATTGATACCTTTCTTTGACTTGAAAAATCGATTACATTCTTTACAATGAAATTTTTCTTGATTTTGTATACTTTCAAAGGGATAGAGTTCGGTTGAATTTATTTCATGGATGTCGATATTCGGCGATATTCTATTAAAATTTGATGGACCAGCATCATTCAAATCTTGAATTGGTATGATGAAAGGATCCAATTTGAACTTATATACATCATCCTGGGGATATTTTGATGGCAAGTAGTCATCATCATCAGACAGCTCAATGATTGTCAAATTTGTTCAAACTATCACCAAATAACTTCGAATCTTGTAATACACATAAAACGTTTCATATCTTCCAAAAACTGCTAATCCAATGAATCATTGATGTACTGTGGTCACTTGGAATACGTCTGGAAATTATATATTCAAATCTGCCGCCAAATATATTGGTTTTTTGATGGAGCAATCGGATGACACTCAAGGCTTTCAGATGTTTTTGTATACGTTCTTAGCCATATTTTCTCGTGAAAGTATTTCAAATAATTTCAAAACATTCTATTTTCTCGATGGAATTATTTCGAACCATGACGTCACAACTGTCAAATAATGAAATTATTTCAAAATCACATCGAGAGGATGTTTCAAAACAGTATGACCCACGTCAGGTGTCATTTTTTAGTTGAGTTCAAAGAAACTTTTAAAAAAAATCTGAATCGTCCAGAGAAATTGAAAGTTTGTGAAATGGAGGGCATAGTTCAAATCCAGCTGGAATTTTACCTGGATATCCTCATGTGTCTCTGAATTCGTTTTCTATGTATGCCATCTCCTCCAAATTTGGCAACACATATTTATTCTTCAAAAATACTATCTTATCCAAAATTACTTCTAAACATTTCAACACAGCGGATGGGGAGACTTTAACTATATCTGAGACAGATAATAAAGTATGGCCTTGTCCCAACCAAGAAAGGGTTAGAAGCAATTGCCACTTTGAGAAAATGGGTTCTCCTCTAGTATAGGTTTTTCTAAATTGCCCCCCCCCCCCTAATTCATGATTATTTATTTCAGTCAGGAGTTTACTGAATGTATTTTTTGACAATTCTCGTCCCTGATGATTGAAAAATAAAAATTCATAATTGACGAATTCCTCATCTTCATGCCACAGTTGAATCAAATCATTAATCAAAAGGGTTACTTGAGAACCATTCTGTTGTGTTAATAATAATATCATGTCCATAACTGAATTCAATGTGGTTTGTGGTTATGTTATTGCTCGACGTGACAACTTTGAAGTTATGACGTAATTGTTTCGAAAACATTAATTTTCGCGACAAACAAAAACGATGACGTAGTGATTAAAATCATGTTTCGAAATAATTTCAAAATTCTCTTTCGAGAAAATATGGCTCTTATATGAATTTGGCATTATGTGAAGTGTAACATACAACAGAGCATAATATAGCCAGACAAAAAGAAGGGGCGTCCCCCTAAACCAGACAGTATCACAGAAATGATTCGTACGTCTTTCCATACCATTTTGCTGTATTTTCAAAATTTAATGTAAACGGAAAGAAATCTTTCAAGTCAGAAAATGGATGACTCCATCCATTTTTCCTAGTTTTTGATGCCGACCACTTTTTGCTAGGGTTGACTTCTGGTGCCGAAAATATCTACTTACGTATACATGAAGTTTTGGTCTCATTTCGCTTTTTATTACAGGAAATAATTTTTGATGGAATTAAATAGTTTTTGTGTCTTCTGCTACGACGGCCACCGTTTTTCATGTGTTTTGCTACCAAGGCCAACCGATGGTATAAATAGTGGAAACACATGAGAATCTCTCTCTCTCTTTCTTTTGGTGCCGACTAGTGAATATTATAATACGTAATAATTTGAAGTAGAAAGTTTTAGTTACTCAAGTTCCGACGGTAAGCTAAAGTTGTACTGTATATGATTTGGTGATTTGAAATTCCCGAACCGCAATTATTTATATTTTATATTTGCAATTCAATTCAACAACCACCTACTTGATAATCAAAGGAAAAAGTTATTTATTCTGGAAGGTTAGGTCTTACAGCCGGAATGGGCAATTAAATTTTAATTCAGGTATCCGAACCTTTCAGTTAAATTACTGGTTCCAAAAGGGTCTGGCCGAAAGGACCTTTTGGAATTTACTTTGTGTGCTAGAGTCGAATAAGTTGCTAAGGTGGAAAATTGAATTACGAATCGAGTCAACCAAATAAAGTTCGTTCAGTAAAAGGTTTGAGGACATTAGACACCCTACAACCCAGTCAATATAGTGCCAAGTCATACAGTTATCCACAAATGTGCTTTCACAGGAGTGAAAATTGCCTCGTTTAAAATCCGGCACAAGAAACTGTTTGTTGAAGTTCCTACGTATCCGAAAAGTACGACCTTCCTGCTTATAGGAACTCAACGAGCCTATTTGTTGGAGGAGGCGTATTCAATTTTTGGTCCTTCAGACATCCGGTATCGCGTATCCACTCTCCTGTATCTCTACCGCAGACGTACTGTGATATCTTGCCCTAAAGGAACGGAGTTACGACCAGAAGGGACAGATTCGTTTACAACTAATACGTAGATAACAATAATTAAATAACGCATTCCGAAGGAACAGGTTGATACGTCTCTCCGGCATTTATATTCAATATACATTACTCGATGAGCAAGGAGTGGGGAAAACTATCCCGAAATCCTAGTTCCCTGAAAGCTGTTCTCAGTGATTCGGGACTAACCGTTGAAGTTGATTGAGTTGAGTGGGAATTGACTAGATTCGTCTAGTCATGACAAGACTTCGCTCATTTGCCCCCTGTATGTATTTTTTAGGACAAATAAAGACAAATTATTATAATTATATACTGCGTCGTACAGACGTTTCAAAACGCGACCGTTATACAGGGAAACCAATTCACCTCCAACGCTTCGTAAGACGATTCCGTAAAATCAGTTGTCAGTGGCCGCATACATATTGTATTCAATTCATTACCCTGTGCTGATACGATTGCTATCCCTTACGCCTGTCAAATTTAGCTTTCTTTAGTTATTTCCGGAATAATTAATTTTATAGTATTAATCCCTATACTTCCATTCAGGGTTTAGGGGAAAGTTGGGTGATATCCTGAAAACCGTTCATAGAAGGGTGAGAGGGTACATCCGGTATTCTGACAGTGGTGAGTGCAATTAAAGCCTGCCGCTTACCATACTCCGAAACGCGGTCTTAACAACTGGAATACCGTTTCTTCACTGTAGCTGTCCTGGGCCTCCCATTAGTGTCATCTGGGAGAAAGTGTGGCATACCACTATAATCTTACTGGCGTCCGAGGGTAGTATTGGGTGTTAACCGAGTGTACCGTTGTCTGACATACCCAGTACCCGTAAGCGCCATAATAATAATAATAGCGTTTATTGCCAACAGTTACCCATTTACAGGACAAATTATTTAAAAGAAAGTTCAAAGTTTAGTTACAAACATTTTGATGAATAATATACAAGAATATTCAAATACAGATGAAGGAAAGAGACAATAGTGAAAAAAAAAAGAACAATACTACAATATATAAAAAAAGAAAAGAAATACTGCTACATATTACATAATATTTTCATTCAGATATTGAATAGCCATATTTCCTATATAATGCAGTGTATCATGATGAATATCACAGTGAACAGAAATTTTATTGAAGTTTTACACATATATAGGGGACTTCAGATATAAATTTGTTCTGGCTCTATTACAGTGAAAAGTCTTTGTGTACCTAGTTCTAGAATTTGGAACAAAAAATTCAATTTCATAGTGCAATAATTTGTATAGAAAAATAATTCCAGCACGCTTCCTTCTTACGTTAAGACTTTCAAAATCGAAGCGAGAAATTAAAATTTGGTATGGAACGCCCCTCTCGGGATATTGACTATCAATTTTGAAACATAAAAACTTCAGAAAGCGTCTCTGAACTCGTTCAATCATCAACCTGTTACATATATAAACAGGATTCCATATAATAGAACCATATTCCAATTTAGATCTAACGTACGCATTATACAAAGAAGAGATTCCAAAAAGATTTACAATTTCTTACTATTGAACCATAGGATTTGAGAGCTTGGTTTACTTTAACCGAAATGTGGTGACCAAATGTTAAGTTGCTATCGAAGTAAATGCCAAGATCCTTTATTAACTCACAATGAGACATGATTGAGTTATTTACGTTGTAGTTGAATAGGATAGGAAATTTTTTCTTGTGAAACTCATGCTTTTACATTTCGATGCATTCAAATAAAGCTTATTCTCCTCGCACCATTGCTGAACCTTATTTATTTCAAATTGCAGGGCCTCACTATCATCCATGTTTTGTATTTGTAGAAAATAATTTCAGGTCATCCGCAAAGAACAATCGTTTACAATCTATTTCGTCATTTAAATCATTGTTGAATAATGCAAATAAAAGGGGACCTAGGTTTGAACCCTGTGGAACCCCAGAGGTAGTTATTAAGTTATTTGAATTGAAGCCATTACAGGAAACAAACTGAGATCGTTGAGTGAAATAGGATTAGAGGAATAAAACAGCTGACAAAGGGAAGCCGAAATAATGAAGTTTCTGTAACAAAAAAAGGTGGTCAATTCTGTCAAACGCTTTAGCAAAATCTGTGTAGATAACATCTACTTGGCAGCGATTATCAACATGTTCCGACACGTATTGCGTGAACTCAGTTAAATTTGTTACCGTTGAGCGTTTGGCCATAAATCCATGTTGATATGGTGAAATTATCATATGTACTGAGGTGAATATTCGAGTATAAATTACTATTTCTAAGTCATTGTAACGTCCGAATATGGGAGAAAACTACGTTGACGCAACAGATTTTTTTTCTGAAGATTTTAGTTCCAGTCATATTACACACTATCGAACCACTGATCTTCCATTTACAAGTTTCATTCAAAATTAATTCATATTGCAGAGATAGAAGAATAAAAATATGTATGGATTTAGGGAGGGGTTATATATGAAAATATAAATAGAAAAGTTATTGGGTATAACCCTCAAATTAATTGTTGTGCAACCGTAGACACGTGTTTCGAGCTTAAGCTTATTTTGATATAAGAATATATACATAATTTGCCATGCCCTTGAAAAATATAGTTTTTCTACAAACGTCAAAAAATGACGAGGTTAGCGCATTGATAATAATAAAGTGACCATTTTTTCATCTCCTTACGTTACCACGACATATGAGAACTTGAGGACTCGCTTAGTGAGAAATAAGTATGGAAATGCATGGAAAATAACTACATTGATGGTCAATACTTGTCTACAACTGTTTCAGATTGAAATAACTACCGTTTATCTGTCATTAACTTTAATCCTCGTCTAATGGTGAAAATTAATATATCAATTTATTTAACTCCAAAACGACAGTATAAAAAAGTTATTCAGCTTTTACGGTAATTTGTGTCTAAATAAATTAACAGAAGTTATTTTAGGGGTATTTATAAACGAAATACAAAACCTAATATGAAAAAAAAAAATAAAACTTAGAAAAAAATTCACGACCGTGACAGGACTCGAACCTGCAATCTTCGGATCCGAAGTCCGACGCCTTATCCATTAGGCCACACGGTCTACATATAAAATTTTCCTTTGGTTTGTATACAAACATATTTGTTAGGAGAATATAGTTCTTCTTGTTGCAAATAGATGACGGTAGTATATTGACCTTTTATGCTGATACTAGCACCTATTACCTTTGTATTGATTTTCTGTCTTTTTGGTGAAATATTCGTCTAGGTACAGTAATTATTCTTTGGTTGTGAGTTAAAATCCCGAAGATAAATATGTAGGTAGTAGGAATCTGTAATGCAGAGCAAAATGCAATAAACTCAAATAATGCGTAGGTATCATTCAACGTTCTTTCCATAATTTTTTTGTATTTATTATTTTAACTGATTGAAGGGCCAGGTAGCCGAGTGGTTAAAGCGACTGTTTCAATTACTTTGGCTGCCAGTCGGCGATGGTTCAAACCATGGCGACTGCAGAAATTTTTCTGATGGCCCAAAAGAATGTGCTAGGAATCGCACGTAAAAAGGTAAGACCTTGTTAATCCTTGACTTGCACAAGTTTCAACTTCTGAGGGCTACCGTTCGAAAGGGGATGACAGCTGGTTAACGGAAAAAACAATTTCGAAGATTTTTTGAAAGTTAATTTTTAGTCTTCTCAAAATTTTGATGCGAATGGTGGGCAATAACTTGGGACTTGGAATGTTTCTCTTTAAAACATGAATCCCTTCCAAGAGAGGTTATCTTGTACGATGGAAAACAGCGACTAAATTCCAACTTTCAGTCGCAGATGATTCCACAACTGACTTTATGAACATCCTGTTCATATTTTCAATGAAATCAAAAAGCCATCGATGTCTGACCCTTTCCAGAGAGTAATATTATACTAAAATATCCATAAAAATGAAATCAACAAATGAATCGGCCCCTTGATCCATATATATTATAATCCCTTTTTGGCAGATCTACCTTTGTTTCAATTCACTGGTGGAATTGTTTTACAGAATGCAGTTATAATTCAAATTATTCTTATAGAAAATATCACAATATCAAGTATTGCTGAACAATGTTTAGACCGTCAGATTTTGTTGACTGATTTTCTCTTTTCTGGGATTTTAACCAGTGAAAATTATGTCAGTGTTGAACTCAAAAAGTGAAAATTTAGCGAACGGACGCGTGCTAGAAATATGGAGGATTCATTTTCCGTTTGAAGAAAAAAATTGTTTTTTTTTTAATCTCTCCCCTAATAGCACCATGAAGTCCGATGGTAATCCATAGGACATCCTCTCAGGACATTCGGGACGTCCTTAGGATGTACAAAATTGGTACCGCGGACGTCCATTGGACATCCGTGGGAAGCACCAATGTCTCGACTTCTCACCAAAATAGGACGTTCTATAAGGATATCCAATGGACATCCACCTGGGATGTTCATTGGACGTCCCCGAATTACATCAATCGAAAGTACATCTGGGACGTCCTTAGGATGTGCAGAATTATCACATGTGTTTGTTCCTACATCTCTTTCAGGACTAAGATTATGATATTGTTGTGGATTACTGGAGATAACAATTTGGATGGAACCAGATTTACTTACTAGGTAAGCTCAGCACTCTCCCAGAGTCATTCAATTCGGTTTTGTACATGTTTAAAGGATACACACAACTCAACTTGTCTTACGGAAACATCTTTTTCAAAACAGTGTTGAATAGGTTAGTAATAACTATTGAATAGTATAACAAAACTTTTATTTTCATTTAAAGATATAACTACACTGAATGAACACAAAATAACTTACAGAACAGTCACTAAACTAATTAATCACAAAAGACGATAGAAAAGCCGCCATAGCTGGTAAATACTCAACAATTGTCTGTCAATTCGTCAACACTTCACTTGAACACAGAACACAAAATACAGAAAACAACTTTATGCACGGAATCCATACATAGAGGAATTGTTCGGTTTCAATCCGTATACGAACTAGAGAGACAAACATAAATTTTTTTATTTTCATTGTTGTGAAACAGTGAATCTTATTGGCATAAGCACAAACTCGAGAATATGGCCCCTGATTACCTCAATGATAGTGAAAAGGGTTTTATTTCAGATGGGTTGTTTTCGCTGTAATGTTTAGCCCTATTGTAAATATGCGATCCATTTTATACCTCTTCTGTAAAACCACTAGCTGGGATGTATTCTTTGGATGGATGCACCTAGGAAACATTCCGAAAAATGTTCAATCCAGGACATCCCAAGGAAGTCCTCGCTGGGACATTTTCTGAAATTCACTGATTGGGATGACGTCCGATGTACATCCATCAAGGAGTTCCAGAATGTACCCGTACCAGGACCACCATAGGAAGTCCTTTCGAAGACATGCCAAATACATGCCAACCAGGACATCCAATGAATATCCTAGAAAATTCTACAAAATATATCCGAACCAGGACATCCCAAGGAAGTCCTCGCAGGGAGATATTCTAAGATTAACCAATTGGGACGTCCAATATTCATTCATGCGGGATGTTCCTAAATGTCCCGTACCAGGACAACCATGGGACGTCCTTTCAAAGACATGCCAGAATACTTACTAACAAGGACGTCCGATGGATGTCCTAGTAAACATTAAAAAATATATCCGACCCAGGATATCCCTAAGACGTCCTTGCAGAGACGTTTTATACGATGTACCGATTGGGACATCCATAGGAAGTCCTTCGGGGAAATTCATGAAAATGCACTGAATCGGACGTCCCATGGACAATGATTTTAAGTCCCGGACATTCGGACATGATTTGTACCAAATAGGGACGTCCCTGGGACATAGTGTGCTATTAGGGTCCTTCATGGGATTTTAACACAAGAACATAATATAACAATCTAAAAGTGAAAAACTAAAGCTATATAGACGTACTGAAAGGGTTGAATTGAGTACGTCAAAATCTTATAGCTATAGTATGTTTTATTATGTTAAATGCCATATAAGGGAGAGATTTAAAAAACTAGACTGGCAGTGGTTTGCAGAAGATCAGATCGTCTATATATTGACTGTATTCATTGGTCAAGATTTTTTCATAAAAATCGCGATGTGAACAATATGACTAACTGATTAGTTGATACGTTCAAAAATAAAGATGACGATAGTTTTCCTTTGAATACTAGTCAGTCCGGTAACAGTTCTTCTATAAAATGGTTTAGTCGAAAACTAAAAAAAAGAGAAATATTTGAGTTTATTTGTTTCATTCATAAAAATTATGCCAATTCATTTGTTGTATAATGGAAATATAAAAAGAATCCCTCTAATATAACAACAATATTCGGCTACATATGGGATATACTAAGTTTATCAATACTTATACGAAATACTGATTTTTTTAAATGAAACGTAGGTTTTATTATAGTATTGCTTTGTATAGGTATGTATTTCACATAAAATTGTGATTTAATTATAACTTAAATTTATAATTCTATTTTACACATTTTATTCCATTTCATCCAAATTGTGCAATGCAATTCAATCTGTATTCTTTGCATTCATCTACTTTCAACGAACTTCATGTTTATACAGGGTGGCCACTTTTTTAATGGGACTGTATGGGTAACTTCCAAACCATACTATTAAGAAGGTCGGTTAATTCGAGAAAAAGTTGCACATCTGCATGCATAATCTATGGATGGAAACTAATCGAAAATATCAGGGTCGGTTCTTGAGAAATGATGGAAAAAGTAAATTCAATCATTTCTGTTTTTTGGTTATACTTCATTTATTTTCAGAAATATCAAAAGATATTTCAGAAATTTTTTATTCGATGGTAGATTCTCTTTGATTTGACGTCTTCAGATTGTCTATCCAACGTTTCGTATTCTCAGGACCACCCTCAACAATTTTTTTTTTAAATACGGACCTGGATATTTTATGACACTGTTCGAATTAACTTTTCATTCTGATTTCAGAGGTGTATCATACTATTCCTTTTGAAGACGGGTTTCGGGTAGTATGCACCGTAATAAAAAATTTATTAAATTACAGTTAGTTTTCGTCATCTTCAGTTGAATCAACATTCAAGTAATAAGATCCTTATCTAAGTTTTATTGGTTTGGATCTGTAGGGTCTTTATATTCAGTGTTCATTTCTATGAAGTGTACAATACTTCTAGCATAATTTGAAAATATAAATGAGAATAAATAATGATTAATTTCTTCGAATATCTGTCATTTGAAAAGCGATTTCGCAATAGTCCGTGAGCGATATGAACAATCAACTCAAGTTGACCGTATTGTATTGATGGAAACCTGACTGCAGTAAAATATTTAGATATACTGCGGGACGTGTTGGAGGATCTTCCTAGAGTATCGTCTTAACGGAATCTGGTTTCAAACAAGATGGATGTGGTCCACACAATTCTAGACTGGTCACAGATTATTTAGATCAGACTTTTCCCAATTCATTTGGAACTAGAGGTCCAGTGACGTGGCCTGCCAGATTTCCTGATCTGAATCTATTAGATTTTTTATTTGTTGGGGGCATCTCAAAAACAAAGTGTGTAATACAACGAATGAAACGATTGAGATTCTCCGTCAAAAGATTGAAGATCCATTGAACGATATCCAAGGAGAAGCAGTAAGCAATTGCATAAGAAATATGAATATCAGAATCGACAAGTGTATTGAAGAAAATGGGAGACATTTCGAACAATGAATCAATTAATTCAAATGACATTTTCAAATAGTTTGGTTTTTGCTTTTGATCAGTAATTACGTTTTGAATTATCTACATTAAGTTTTATTGCTCTTGTTGATGAATTGTTCAATTTTCAGAGAGAGAGAGAGAGAGAGAGAGTTCGGGGGAATTGACTTAATTTTTCTATTTTACTATGCTGAACCTAACCGAAAAAACTAAATGATCGATTTTTTTTTTGAATCATTGAAAAAGTGGTTAAGGTTTTGAATAATTATAATTTATTTTTCGATGACTTATTGTTGATTAGTTACTTATTTAAGAAATAAACAAGGTGTCCTGCCCTACCAGGACGGTGCTCATTGCCATAATCCTATACAATAGGAAAAATTGGGTCGAAAATCCATAAGAAAACAACTGCTTTCCTGGCTAATAACACGACGAACGAGTTCCTACAAGGCTATCTCTGCAATTGCTGGTTGCATGGAAATGTTAATTGAAACATTTTGAACACCTTTAGATCGATTTCGGGGTGTTGCCTCTCATCACTATAGGGTAGGTCTCAGCAGACAATAAATAATGTCTGCATCAAATGGTTCAATTATCAATTCATGTCAAAACAAAAGCTGGGACAAAAGCTAAGATGAGTGCTCATTGTGAATAATGCAGATTTCATTATTAGTTACATATTTATCATATCAAAAAAATTTTTTTTCGTGCATGCATAAAAAATGTCAGATTTGTACCAGTTATTAAATTCAACTATTTTTTTGCTGTTGTAGAGTATACTGTACAACTCGAGTGGATGGTCCATATCGCGCACGGACAATTGAGAACTCGCTTTTCAAATGACAAATATTGCACTCTTTGATTGAATTATTCGAATATATGAATAATTATTGATTCTCATTTATTTTTTCCTAATTATTCACCTTATGCTAGAAGTATTGTATAGAAATGAACACTGAATATAAATCCTGTACAGATCCAAACCAATAAAACTTGGATAAGGATCTCGTTACTTGAATGTTGATTCAATTGAAGATGACGGAAACTGTTATTTAATAAAAAATTTATTACGGTCCATATTACTCGAAACTCATCTTCAAATGACATGTATGATACACCTCTGGATTCAGAATGAAAAGTTAATTCCAACAGTGTCATAAAATAACCAGGTACGTATTTAAAAAAAATGTATTCGAGGGTGGTCCTGAGAATACGAAACGTTGGATACAAATTCTAAAGATGTCAAATCAAAGAAAATTTACCCTCGAATAAAAAATTTCCAAGATCTTTTTTAATATTTCTGAAAATAAATGAAGTATAACCAAAAAACAGAAATGACCTAATCAACTTTTTTCGTCATACCTTAAGAACCAGCCCTGATATTTTCGATTAGTTTCCACCGATAGATTATGCATCCAGATGTGCAACTTTTTCTCGATTTAACCGACTTTCTTACTAGTATGGTTTGGAAGTTACCCATACAATCCCATTAAAAAAGTGGCCACTCTGTATAGTTAGATATTTTATAAACTGTAACGAAATGGAGCCGGACCTGTTGCCTCACCGCGACATACTGTAAACAGCAATGATGTCACCACTCACGTATGTGAAATGACTAACTATTTAGAAGCGAGCAGTAGAACAGCAAGCAATCTCTGTCGTATTTTCTAGAAGCACCTAATATTCGAGAGAAGAACCCTTCGTTGATATAAATATCACGCCGCGTGTGAAAAAAGCGGATAGATAGAGATTCAGTGAGATACAGTTACAGTTACAGAAATAAATCAGTGTGACTACAAAAAATTTTCAATGGAAGGTAGGATGTTTATAAATGACAACTATATTTCATTCATAAAACTAATCGATTAATCTTACCTTACTTTTTAATTGTATTTATAAAATTGTTTCAAATTGAAATTAAAATAATTTTATTCCATATTATAGTTTAATATAGAATAGTATGATAAATACGTTCCGCACAAAAGAATTGTTAAATCACTTAGGTGCATATTTATGGAAAACAACATAGCCGTAGGTATCACCAGTGAACTGATTACTAAATAGTATTTGTAGTAATTTTCATTAAGCTTACTTATATTATAGTATATTAGGAAAAACATATCAATTTATTGTTAACCTCAGTAAGGACTATCACTGATACACAATGAATAGGACATAATAGAATTAAGTATTGTATGAAACTGTTTATAAATAGCGTTCTTAAATAAATAAATAAATTAATTAATAAATAAATAAATATTAGTTAAATAAATTGTGATATTATGAACTACGAGTTAGATTTTATACATGTATAAATAAATTAGTTAAAACCGTTTATACTTATATATATATCCTCTGTTCAAATTTTTTTGTATTGCCTTGAGCTGAAGTATTTATACATTTCATGGAAAAAGTACTATAATTATTTTAGGATAGGTATTTCCAGTAACAACTAGTCTGAGTTACAAGACTTATTTTAATAACTCAAAAACGGTATAAGATAGGGAAAACATATGGTATATTTTTAAAATCAGAAAAAAATAATAATTCCAAAAATTCAATACCTATACAGAGTATCATATAAGTACACAATTTTTGTATCCCCTCAAATCTGCACGGTGATCATAACTATAACATTTAACTTTTTTATGGGATGATAAGGGGTGGGTAATTTATTGTTAATAACCCTGTACTGTCCCTTTCAAATATTTTTATTCGACACCGTTTCAAGTAGTTACTGCGACATTGTTTCAATTCAATTCTCAATTTAAAACTACATACATTATTTTACTTATATGAAGTATTGTGGAGTCCTGAAGGTGAGTTTATGAAAGTCGAAACGTCGGCTACGGATCAATAGTTCAGATATTTGACCTACCCCAACTAAATTTCATTTGTTTTGTCATCACAACAATTTAAACAAAACCGTAGTCGGTACGCCAAGGTTTTTGTAAATCTTATTTCAAGGAATCTACTTACTGTCTACTACTACTGTCTACTGTCCACTGTCTACTGCCTACTACTAAACTGTCCATAAGTTATCTGTTAGGCACTAACTGGATAAACCTACAACAGAACTACTGATGGGATAACGTCCGTGGTAGAATGAAGGAATTTCCCAAATTAAATTTTCTTTTTCACGTATTTAATGTTGTTGTTTTATCTCTGTTCATCTTTCGATAGGAACCGCACGGGTTTCATTCGCTCACAAACCGCAAAAACGTGAGAGGGTTTCTAAATATTTACGTATTAAATTTTAACGGCAGAATACTAACAGCATTCGAATGAGAAGTCAATTTAGCATTCAGACTACCTATTCGAACTTTTATTGCATTCTCTGTCACTTGACCGAAATAGCAATATAAAGAGTTAACGTACACAAAATAAGTGGCATTCAGGATCTTTGAAGTATTATTATAGGGGATTCATAATTTTTTAATTATAATTTTTTTCATTGAATAAAAACTGCCTGTTATCAAATTAAATGATAATACTCTCATTCAGGATATCCTTCTCAAATGAATCTCACTTTCAAAAAATATTCCTGAGAAAAAGTATAGTTTTCTGTTAAAGAGTCAGGGCCCTATTACTGGCTCGTTGAATAATACACTATTACTCAAGACTTCTGTGGATTATTCCACTCGTACTGAAAAACCATTTTTTATTGGTTTGATTGGATTAATAATATGTTTGTATGTTCTATACAAAGGACCCCGCAAACTACTTATGGAATTTGGGTTCCGGTGGATTTTTTTGAAATTTTGGTATGATGTAGTTCATGTAATTCTCAACCAATGTTACCATTGCGCCAACCCAAAAAAATGAACAGTTTTGCTGCTAGGGGGCGTTGAAATCACCCCTTGCGCAGATTAGACTATTTATTTTTGAACCCGGTAACAATATTTTCACTTTTTTCATTGTTGCTAATGTTGCACAATATTGTACTGTTTTATAAAAAAAAATCTTGCCCCCTCCCCTTTTCCCCCCAACTCCTATTACGGAACGCAAAAAAATATTTCTCGAGTGCCTTCAAATGGTTCGTCGAATGTTTAAATATGCCTAAATAAGGGAAATAGCAGTTATTTATGATTATCCCCCCACCCCCCAAATGACACAAAACGAAAAAATTTCGGTGGATTTTTCTGAATTTTTGATATGATGCAGTTCAAGTTATTTTGAATAGAAATAAATTAGGTGACAAACTTCAAAAATGAATAGTTTTGATGCTAGGGGGCGTTGAAATTATATCTTGCTCAGAATGGACTATTCATTATTATAGGCGGAAATAATAGCTCTACGTATTTTAGTTTAGATTATGCTGATCAATTCTGTAATTTTTCATGAAATTAAAATCTAAAACCTCCCCCTTACCCCCTACCCTTAATTTAAAACACGAAAAAATGTATTCCCGACTACTTGTAAATGCTTTATCAAAATAAATGTTTTAATCAGCTCAAATTGAGGAAATCGTACAGTTGTTTAATATCACCTTTCCCTCCCATCAGAAAAATATTGATGGAGTTTGCTGACTTCTTAGTAGGGCGTATATAGTTCATGATTTTTGAATATAAATCAATTGGGCAAATATCTTGAAAATAAATAAAAATTAGACATCCACAATTTGAATTTGAGGTGGTGACTGAATTATTTTTTTTCGTGTTTTGAAATAGGGGTTGGGGGTAAGGGTTTTTAGATTTTCAATTTATGAAAGTTTACATAATTGTTCGGCATAAAATAAAACAAATATACGTAGAGATATTGTTTCCGCCTATAACAATGAATAGTCTATTCTGAGCAAGGTATGATTTCAACGCCCCGTAGCATCAAAATTGTTCATTTTTGGGGTTTGTCACCCGATTTATTTCTATTCAAAATAACTTGAACTGCATCATATCAAAAATTCAGAAAAATCCACCGAACTTTTTTCGTTTTGTGTCATTTGGGGGGTGGGGGGATAATCATAAAAAACTGCTATTTTCCTTATTTAGGCATATTTACACATTCGACGATACATTTGAAGGAACTCGAGAAATATTTTTTTTGCGATTCGTAATAGGAGTTGGGGGAAAAAGGGGAGGGGGTGAGAATTTTTTTATAAAACAGCACAATATTGTGCAACATTAGCAATAATGAAACAAGTGAAAATATTGTTACCGGGCTCAAAAATAAATAGTCTAATCTGCGCAAAGGGTGATTTCAACGCCCCCTAGCAGCAAAACTGTTCATTTTTTTGGTTTGGCGCAATGGTAACATTGGTTGAGAATTACATGGACTACATCATACCAAAAATTCAAAAAAATTCACCGGGACCCAAATTCCATAAGGAGTTTGCGGGGTCCTCTTTCATTCGATTTCAAACTGACTTCAAACTAGCTCAGAACTGGATGAAAACGCAATATTTTTGGAAAATATGTTAATAATATAATAATCATAATAATAATAATGATGTAAAGAGAGGGAAACATTCTTAATTGAGAATTGAACTGAAACATGACTCCTCTGGAAACGGAAAAACCTACGATAAATTGAAGTTAATTTTTTGTAATATCTAACTGAAAACAACTACTTCCCCGGCTAAAGCCACACTGGACATTGAACTACATCTGATAGATATTGTGAAAAGACCCTATATAACTTGAGATAAAAAAACTGAAAGTGAAAACTTGCATTTTCATTCAGATAGTTGATTACTGAGGTGGTTCCACTCATACACTTGTCAATGAAATGAGCGATTTTCTGTGAGTGATACTTCTGAATAACATTCTCCCTTATCTCATTAATAGATATGAATCTCCAATGGAAACTGGAGTAATGAAATAAATTCCAATTCCCAACATAATACAAGACATGAAACCTGCACGATTCCATCACCAATTCCTAGGAGTTCAATGGAATGATGATAAAAAATTTGCAACTCCAAAGAATAGGTTCAATCACTTGCCGATATATATTCGTTCTTCAAAAGTACATACGAAATTCAGGAATGCTCTCAAGGATTTACCATATTAAACAGCAAATACAGTGAGCACCTAAAGGTTTGAACAAATTCGGTAAAAGCTTGATATGGCCTTTGGGGAAATAAGCTCAGACATGTCAATTTTCTTTTACAGCACATTTTTTGGTCTACATCGAGTTATGACGTCATCATATTTTTTTTTTAAATGGCATCACCCTATTTTGATAAAACCTTCAAAAAGAACGCATTTTTCTGTGTATGGATGTCATATTTTTTCTTTTGCTACATAACCGTATTTTCGAGATATAATAGTTATTTATGTATCAAGGGCGTAAAGTAGGCGTTTTTGGCCTGCGGCGTGGATGATGGCCCGATGGCGTTAGCCGAGGGCCATCACACGCCGAAAGCCTTAAACGCATTTTACGCACGTTATACATACAAAATTTTATGCTCTAGCGGTTTTATAGCGCGAATCACAAATACTGACTTGAATTGCAATGGTCTACACGTTTCATACGTTATGCATACAATAATTAAGGGTTACATAATATGAGGAATGTGAAACTATATTGGAGAATCTATTTCAAATAAACAGATCATCACCGAAAAAATTGCCAACGATTATGAACAAATGTTAGAAAGAGTATTGCTCTATTGAACTGAAATGATTCTAATTCGTGTTAGGAATTGCATGAAATGATGTGTGAGTATTGACAATTTGAGAATTTTGTCTACTTTACGGCCCGCCGGACCATAATGCGCACACGGGCGGTAAAGTGCCACTTTACGCCCTGTGAATCGGGCGGTAAAGTGTACTTTACCGCCCGCTAGTGCATGATTAGGTCTGTTAACGTAAACTTTTGACTTGAGGTATCCCCACAAAAAAAACTAATTATGGAACACAAAACTTACATAATATAAAAAAAATTTACTTTCTGGTAAAAAGTAAATGTACTTGTACATTCGCGGAAACATTAAAATTGGTCGTTAAAATATTCTTGGAGGGTATAATAGGCTTTCTCGACATTAAGTTTATTCGCAGCCTTTCTGAATATTTTATAAATATCAATTTCCTTGATGTACACTGGCAAGTGGTTATACATTTTGTTCATTTAAAATAACTGAATCCTTAACTAGTGAACTACTTGGAATAGGGAGCACGGATCCTTGAGGAACGCCATGGTTGAAGGCTTGCACTGTAGAGTATTTATTAGTTTTCACCACTTGTTTTCGATTGTTTAAATAGGTGCGAAACCATTGCAGTGTATCGTTTTCATACCCATAGCGTTTCATCTTCTCCAAGAGAATGCAATGGTTTACGCAGTCGAATTACGCGCTTATCTTGAAAAAGGGCCGGTGTTGGCTTGAGATGATTAAAGCAAACGACAGTTAGTACTTATTGTGACATCACATCACTTCTTGGCCACCCCAAATACGCGTCGTTCACCTCCTCAAAGGGTGAAATATTCAAATAACTATATCTCGCTCACTATTTGAGCTAGCGAGTTCGTTCCAACGCTAAAATATGTTTATTCCAATATGAATAACTTTGAGAACCACCATATTAACTACTACCTAGCCCGAATAAAAAACTTAAGAAAATGTATAAAATCCGAGATCGCAGAGGCCTATCGATCTTTTATCGAAAAATCAGAAAACACTATAAAATCCAATCCTCAAAACTTCTGGAACTATATTAATTTGAAAAAGCAAAAATCTCGAATACCTGGCAAAATTAATCATAATGGGATAGAGGTCGCTGATCCACAACGAATTATTGATTCCTTTGCAGATAACTTCAAAAGTGTTGATATTGAGGAAGATGCTTTTTCAGTTTGCGATATCTAGACAAATAGTGAAAATGTCACGAGTAATAGCAGTTACTTACATATATCAACAATAACACGAGATCAAATTATTAATGCATGCAAAAAGCTCAAGAACAAGTGGACATCTGGACCTGACAACATTCCGCCCAAAGTAATAAAAAAAATAATTCACAAAATATGTGACCCTCTCCTAGTGATCTTCAATCTGATTGTCAGAACTGGAACTTTCCCTAATATATGGAAATTCTCACGCATATGTCCTATTTTCAAATCAGGAAAAACAACAGAAATCACAAACTATAGACCTATTGCACTGATTTCTGCCCTCTCAAAATTATTCGAGATTCTTGTGGCTGACTTGATGTATGTACACACTCGCCATCTCATTTCCGAATACCAACATGGTTTCATGAAAGGTCGTTTCACGTCGACAAATCTATGTATATTCACAGAATTTGTATCGAAATCACTAGATTCAAGATCTCAAGTAGATGTAATCTACACAGATTTCAGTAAAGCGTTCGATCGCGTATCGCATAACCGGCTTCTAGAAAAACTTGTTTCTTTTGGTCTTTCCGAAAACCTCATCAATATTTTAAAAACGTATTTGAGAGATCGCAAACTTTACGTTGAATATGAGGGAGTAAAATCCTACGAGTTTACAGCGACGTCTGGTGTACCACAGGGATCAAACTTGGGACCCCTACTTTTTTTGCTATTCGTGAATGATATTTGCACTGATATTAAATCCAATACCCTTGTATTTGCTGATGACATGAAACTATTCAGACGGATTGATGACATAACAGATTCTATTTCACTGCAAAATGATTTGAAGTCGTTGGAAGACTGGTGTACAGTTAATAAATTATCACTCAATGTTGACAAATGTAAAGTTATGACTTATTCAAGAAAAAATATTCCCTTGATGTACAATTATACTATTAATGAGGAGTCACTGTCACGAGTCACACAACATAAAGATCTGGGTGTCACATACGACAGTAAACTAACCTTTACCGGTCATTATGAAATAATAATTTCCAAAGCCATGAAATCATTAGGTTTTTTAATTCGTACCTGTAGTGAATTCACGTCTTTGGATGCACTTTGTCAATTGTATTATGCCTTAGTCAGAAGTAAACTGGAATACTGCAGTCAAGTATGGAATCCATATCACCAACAAACAATTTCAGCAATTGAGATTGTTCAAAGGATGTTCTTGAAATACTTATTTTATAAAAAATATAAACGCTACCCTGAAAGGAATTATAGTTACGATCTTCTGTTGAGTGATTTCAGAACACAGTCATTAAAAAAAGAAGAGAAATCAATGATTTACTATTTATATACAAACTTATCCACAACACCATAGATTCTTCAACATTACTATCACTAATTAACTTCAGTATACCCCGACAATCCTCCCGGTATCACAATACATTCCACTTCAATGTACAGAACACACAACATCACTTTCATTCCCCGATAAATTCTATGTGCAGAAACTATAATAAGCTTGCCTCAGCTGACATTTTTTTCCTCACTCAGATTCAATTCAGAAAAACCGTTTCCAGTTTACTCACTGACTAACCTATAACTGTTAATTTGTTATTACCACTTTACATTTCACAACCACATATATGTAATATTCATTAAGTACTTCTGTAATTGGGCTTCGGCCTGCTGGATGTATATATCAAATAAATAAATAAATAAATAAATATTTACTGAATATTCAATATTTAGCAAAATATTTGGAAAAACTATGATAATTCAACCCTTCAGTAAGCCAAGGTTTTATGTTTTTCTGCTTGATTATTTGTAGTGGAAAAGCGTTACTGAAAAGGTTTAGTAATTTATAGTAAAATTATTTGAAGGGATGAGAGTGGTGTATGAAACCGCTCCAGTTTTTTTTTCCCTCGGATGCTGGTCCTGTCACCAGCTGCACCTCAGCCTCTTGGGCTTTTTGTGCATTCCAATTGGTTTCACATCACCCACTCCGTAACTCTAGTCCCCTGTACCAGTCTGTACAGGTTCTTCACCGGTTTACTGTTGTATTCTTCGGGAGTTAGCCTGGGTTTCCCGAATATTGCCTCTCTCTTGTGGTCTAATGCCTCGCATTCTGACAGTACGTGTTTGGCTGTTTCTGTCCCTTTACCACATTGTCTGCAGGAAAGTTCTCCGTTGTACAGCCCCATTTTGTGCAGGTATTTTCTCATTGGGCTGTGACCAGTGAGAAGGCCCGTTGTTCTAACTTGATTCCTGCTCAGCTTGAGTAGTTCTTCAGTTTTGTGTTTTGTCGGTTCTTTAATGTATGTTTTCCCGTGGTGCATAAGAGGGGCTTCATTCCACCTCTCCCTTTGTTTTCGTTTGATCCAGTCAGGATCCTCGAATGTCGGATTTAGTAATCCCGAGTGCGGGTTCTGGGCCAATATATGGACCCAGTCAACACATAATGTTCTCAGAGATGGTAGTGGGATTCACATTTATGTTTCAGATCACACTAGTGAATCGCAAAGTGACTTCCATTATTATCGCATAAAAGTCTATTCGGTGCCCCGTTGGTCATGTCAAGACATCAAAATGTGATTCAAAATGTGACTCGAAATTAGCCCAATGTGACATTCCATTGATTCTTCGGAATCGAATGCACATCGAGACCCTTTCGATGTAATAATGTGAAATTGATAGGGTTGGTACTTATTCAAAAATTCGCTTCACTTTCTGATTCTCCTGAATGTCAAGAATAAAACATAAAACATAAAAAGAAATTATACCTCAATGTTATTATTCTTACTGATGATTTACGGTTCATTTGGAATGGAATGCTAGAAAACAAATGCGTGAGTTCATTGCGTAGTAAATACTTTTCACAAACAAAAAAAATATCAAACTCTGTCTAAATCATAAAAATACAATATACAGTAATGTAGACAAATCTATAATTCAACTTCAATCCTCTGGACAGCATTTTCTTTGCAACGAAATCAGTACCTATCCTGAAAAGGCCAAATTCTGTAAATCACTGAACTAACCTTTCTACCTTTCTTCTCACCGTTCCAGTTCTTGAAGGGATACAGTTCTTGGTAGAAATAATAATTGGGCAATGTTAATAAACACGTTTGATTTGAGTATTGAAATAAAAACAATCAAACAGAACACTACACACTATCAGAAGTACCCACAGTATATTTAAAGGATGACGTCAACCAAATACAGATTCTACTTGACTCTCGACGCGACAAACAACTCTGGCCATTTTGTGTCGTGATGGCATGCTCAATTTTGTTACCAACCTGATTCCTTCTATACCGACAAAATCGCAATGAAACCAAAGTTCATGTTAATGTGCTTTGCAATTTTCTTCACATTTTGTGCTCAAAGCGACACTAACGAGAAGAAAATTGTGAACAATTCATAACATTTGGCATCACTAAGTGGTAACAGTGATGTCTAAAAGCAACTCATTTTGTTACCATAATAATCATGAAAGCAACATCTCCTAGATGTTTGTGTTAACTGGGGAGTTGATGAAGTGCTCCAGTTAGTATGGACGCATTACTGAAAAAACCTATGAAAATTATTTTTACTTAATAGACTGCCGATTTTATCTTTCTTCGGAATGTGTAGTTGAAATTTCAAAGTGCAAGACACCGCTTCATGGTCAGATAAGCGGGCCGGAACTACAGAGCAGTTAATATTCTCAGAGTCAAAGTTGCTACAGATATAGTCTATTTGTAGTAGCAGAATATTGACTGATGCGCGTATGGGATTTAACATGCATTGCAAAATCGAATGAGCTGAGGAGATTGCTCAATAATTGAGTATTTAGATATTCCAAATCAGCAAAGTTAATATTGCAATCTCCCACAAGTATAACTGAAGAATTAGTTGGTAGTTGAGAGAAATAATTCCAAACAATTCAGAACTTCATATAGGGAGGATCTGTGAACACAAATGATGTACAAGTTCATGGTGGAACAGTATGCAGTACAAAATTCAAATAATTTTTATGGAACAAGGGTATCATATTTTTCAACGTTTTCAATGTTAACTGCCGAAACTGCCGATGCGTCGTGCGTGGTTTCACTGGACCATTAACTACTTAAATTTACCTGCCATATATGAATGAATCAAATCCTATTTCTTACTTTTTCAATTGTTTTTTTGAAAACAATCCGGCTGCTAGATGTTGCAAGACTTTACTTTTATTGTATCAGATTCAAACAGTGGCCCAAACACTGAGCGATCAGAGTAAAATCGAATATGGTGTACCGCAGGGAACAGTTTTAGTACCTCTATAGTTCAATCTCTATATAAATGGAATATTCTCATTGAACAGTAAAGGAAGTGTCATAGGATATGCTGATGATACGACAATATTACATGAAGCGGAACCATGGCAAGAACTAAAACATAAAACCAAAGCTGATTTTGGATTGATGAAGGACTGGTTCGATAGTAGACTGTTAACACTTAACACAGAAAAAACCAACTTCCTATCTTTCAGCTGTAATACGGCTAGTACTCGCCCTTTTCTACATCTCGAAATTGAAACTCAGGGAAACACACTCATAATTAAATCTATAAAAAGTATCAAATATCTTGGAGTATATCTGGCCCCACATATGAAATGGAACATTCATATAAGCTACGTAATTGAAAAACTCCAATCTATCTTATAAAAACTCAAATATTTAAGTAATTACCTGCCACTGAAAACAATGTTTAGTGGAAAGTTATATAATATATGGAATCCTGATATGAGGCAGTGCTCTCCGAATACACCTCAAACCATTGGAAGTAATACAAAGAAGATTTCTGAAAGTGATGATGATAAAAACCGAAGATTTTCTTCGAAATAACTATACAAACAATCCGAAATCATGGACATCAGGCAATTATTTTATTTCTGTACGAATGTAAAATTCCATGTGTCTGGTGATATAACAGGACCCAATCATGAATATAATACCCGCCGAAAATCAATCACGGTTGTGCCACTCGTGAAAAAATCAATTTCTCAAACATCGTACTCATTCGTCTCAAAAACTTTATATAACAGTGTCCCGGACACTATAAGATCTGAAAAAAATAAAGTCAGTTTAAAAAAAAAATAAAAGATCACATCTTAAGCAACGATAGAAAAATAATAAACAATCTGATTGAATCGAAACCATAAACAATATTATTATATTATTGACCCATACCTTTGCATTGACTAGGTTTTAATTATTTCATTCTAGTTTTTATATTTTATATTTTAATGTTTCAATATTCTAATATTTTAATGTTCTAATATTCTGATATTTAATGATTTGATAATTTGGTATTTGATGTTTTAATGTTTTAATGTTTTGATATTTTAATGTTTGGTGTTTTAATGTTTTAGTGTTTTCATGTTTTAGTGTTTTAATATTTCAATGTCTCAATGTTTTAATATTTTACTATTTCAATATCTTAATTGTAACGTTTTAAAGTAGGTATGGATTTTATTTTTTTTATATTTTTATACTGTGATTAAGATTTATATTTGTATTTTATATCTATGAGCATGAGCATGTACATGTATATATTTATATTTATTTCCATTCCGTCAATATCGAAACAAGTGATAATAAATCAGTGATCGATTATTTCTTTATTCATAATAGCGAAATTTGAACGCCTTATGAAATGAAAGCCTGAAATACGTTGCTGGCTCTTGGTCTATAAGAAAAATCTATTTGGCCAAGTTGCCAAGCACATGATTGCTTATTCCATACTTCAACAAAAATAAAGTAGTGAGTTCCCCAGATGTTTCTTCCTCGTGCCGAGAGCAAAATTGTGCACGACGACAGTTCACCGGTCTTTCCCACTTTCAGAAACTATTCCTTTATTTTCTCAGGTGGAATGAGACGCGCCCGCGGCGCATGTGGCACATTGAGGCATCCGATTCGCGCCTCCGTTTCAACGGTTTAGTCGATGGTGTACCGGCGCGACGCCTCCTTGCTATTGACCCTGACGCTCCAGACGCCTCGCCGTTAGCATCGCAACAAAGCGCGAAAGTCATCGGGACGTCCCAAAGGTATATCGCCGCTCTTTCTCTTTCCGGTTTGGCGGGTAACAAACGATTTACCGGTTTCTTGTGTTGTTGAAGTCTATTTTGATGTTTTCTGTTAGAAATCGTGGAGGCGACTTCTCATAGGTAAGAAAAGTTACTTGTTTCTCGTCGCGTTTACGGGTTTTTCCATAGATGACTTGCTGAGCTATTGTGAATTGTAATATCTCATCACACCCATATCAACAGAAAGTAGCAGCTCACAATAGTATGATACATAGATTAATTAACATTCCTCTCAGCACATCAAATTATAATAAACGAACTAGAAATTATCAAACAATTTGCAGTCAACAATGTGGTTCTAAATCATCTTTGGTAGATAACCTTCTGTCTAAGAAGCGAATAGAAAGAAATTCAAGAAGTATATCCCCTTCTAAAAGACCACCAAAGGGTCAAAACAATTCCTTATATCGGTGAACCAAGTAATAAAATTTCTTGAAAAAGCAAGGTTTAAATATTGCTTTTGAGACAGACAATAATACTGTGGGCAAACAAATTAAAAACAACAAAGATAAAGTGAAAAAACAAGAAAAGTGTGGAGTTTTTATCTTGATCAAACTGGAAGCTCACTAAGCAAAGTAACATTCATTCAATATTTCAGTAACCTTTCATTGTAATGTGTAATGTTACATCAGAGTTTTCTGCTACCTTACTGCAAAGGTTCAGCAACTACTGAAACCTATGTTCAGCAATATTACAAATGGTATATGCCATTATCAATTATTCCAGCTAGGTTACTGCAACATTGCATATAATATATACAGGAAAATTGCAAATGTGATATTAAAAATTACGTCTTATGACAATGTTGCAGCAACTACTGAAATGGATTGATGGATGTAATATTTTATAATTAGTAATTACAGCAAGGTTACCGCAACATAGAATATAAATTAGTAGAAAATAGTATATTCAATATTGTTATATAGCAGCAACTTACCATCAATCTTGTCTATTCCTTTTCATAACATAACAGTAAGATTTCATAAATTACGTTCCAGTAGGTTTGTTCGCTACTGAATATTTTTTGGATTTTCACTACTTGCTACTAATATGGATAGAAAATGAATACAATTTTCATGGGAGACAGATCATTCAGTATTGATGTGTCCTCTATGGAAATCAGATTCTTCATTTTCTAGCTTTTAGAAACAAGCAGTGACAACCCAAAAAATCTTCTGAAATGTATATTAATTCGAATGTCCATTTAAATCTTGGAGATCAAAAAGACAAAAATTTTATATTGAAACCTTTAATTAAAATATCACAAAAAAAAGTACTCATATTGAAATGTCATATTTAAAATAAAAATCTGTTTGGCCTTATCAGGTATCTGAAAATGAATGCAATTTTCATGGGAGACAGATCAGTTTTGATATCTTGGAAAATATCATTCAGTATTGATGTGTCCTCTATGGAAATCAGATTCATCATTTTCTAGTTTTTAGAAACAAGCAGTGAAAACCCAAAAAATCTTTTACTTCAAATATCCATTTATAGGCCAAAAAGACAAAAATTCGATAATGAAACCTTTAATTAAAATACCACAAAAAAAAAGTACTCATATTGAAATGTCATATTTAAAATAAAAATCTGTTTGGCCTTATCAGGTACCTGAAACAAAATAATCATTGAATTGAATGTGCAGCTTAAATATCGACAACTTGATCTACTACTTAACCCTACAAGCAACGTGTTTTTGCGAATTGTGACCAAGCCATCACATTTATTTCAAATGCATCCATCTCTGATGCATGGAAATGAATTTCTCCACGATCATCACAGAATTTGCCAATTCTGAAATCAAATTTGATTACAGAATGCTGGAATTCTCTCTGTTGAGATTGAAGAAATATTCTGCAACACCTCTACCCCCATTTACATTCTCTCTCTTGTGATAGAATAATATTCTCACACTGGTTAGCAATAATAACATTAGCCTTGACGCAGTTGATTGTCATCGTAGTGGCAAAATTTGAGTAAGTGTCAAAATTATTGCTGTCACGTTTCCTATCTTTGATCGTGGAGAAAGTATAGTCTGCTACTCGGTTAGAATGAAAATTCGTGATGCTCGTAGTTCCTCACGCTCGCCTTCGGCTCGCGCTCAGAACTTTCCACTCGCATCGAATTTTCATTCTAACCTTGTTACAGAATATACTATTCTCACACTGCATCTGAAACCAAAATATTAAAAATAAATATATAATCAGTTAACTCAACAATCAATTGTGGTCTTATTTCAATGAAGAATATACAATTGAATTTGTTCTTGATTATGACACTATTGTGTGTGCTTACATATTTGCTTTATATTCATATTGAATTGACTCAAGTTTTAAAATTTGTATAGATTTCAATTCTTTGATTTTGAAATTGTCTTTTTTGCTGGTCCAATTGCAAAACATGGCACAATTATTGTGAAAAAACGTTCAAGACTTCTTCCAACACAAGAGTTTTCATTCAAGCCACTAATATATTGAAGAACCTGCAACTAAAATCGAAATATAAAAGTATTCTACATCATTTACAAATGTAAATGTACCTTTCAAATTGACACTACTACCAGATTTATTCGCAATATAAGGAGAAAAGACATTTTCTTACTAAACACGGAATGAGCATACCAGACCATCCTAACCTAAAATAAGAAATGAAGATGCCTTAAATTTATTAGCATTATCCATTGTGCTGCTTCAACACTCATTGAACTCTTATTCAAAAAACAAAATTGCAGAAGAATATGTACTTTACTTAGGTACCTAGGTTAAGAAAGATAGAACGAATGAAAATATCCAAAACGAAACTAACGCAAAGGCACGACACAGAACAATACAATCCACTTTAGCAAAATGGCGCGAGGCGCGTGCTTGTCTGGGATCTGGGTGACTGGGTGTCGCCCCGTTAGGTGGCATCTCATCAAGACCGGGAAATTCAAAATTGGTTGGTTTCCTGATAGATGAAATATCATTTCAAGTTCCTTTATACTTACCATTGAAAATTGTCCTAGCGTATCATTTTGTATATTTCTGCGATGATGCAATCGAAAACTGAAAATGTATTGTGTTTTCTAAATACTGTCAATAATGTTTGTAGTTAGCTCATGTATGGTTGTAAATATCATGGAATTTCAAACTCAGTACAACATTGCAATTTGAATTTGTTCGATAGTTCCAAATGTAACTTAATAATAATAATAATAATAATAATAATAATAATAATAATAATAATAATAATAATAATAATAATAATAATAATAATAATAATAATAATAATAATAATAATAATAATAATAATAATAATAATAATAATAATAATAATAATAATAATAATAATAATAATAATGTTTATTCACTAAAAAATTTTACAAAATAATTTTTCACAAAACATAAGACTACAATTGAACATAGATAACACATGGGTAAATAGACGAAATATCACATAAGCACAAAATATGCTTGTCTGTGATTGACAAGTCATTGGAATAAACATGTTTGGGACCACTTAAGCAACAGATGCTTGTATGTGGTGTTACAGGGCTGGGAATGAAAAATATTGTTTATATATTAGGTACTGACAACACTTGTGTTAAAGGTATGATATGCACATAATATTAAAGAAACATGTGAATTGATACCACGTGAGTAGTGTCAGCTACTTGTGTGTGGTATATTGTCTTCATCATGATTGGTTCAATAAGTATACAATATCTAAGAAATAGAATAAGTTGATAATTTAAAATATGATGAAAATTATGTTACGATGTAGATAAAATTAATGCACAAGGAGATGGGTTTACAGAATTCACGATTAATAATAATTTTAGTAGAAAAGTAAAAGTAAAAGAGCGAATATATAATATATATACAAATCGTGGTGTGTAGCCATACGCAGAATAAAATGTGTATAATGTTCAACAGTAATGAAATAAAACATTAAAAGTGGAACATGAAATGAAGTTGAAGTACATCATGAGTATAAATAAAATAATATCCTAGGTTAGAAGGAGTTGCAAAACAATTGTACTCGCTCGCAGCCATTGTTTAACTTTTTTCTTGAACATTGCAGTTGAATTTATTTCACGAATTTTCAGGGGGATTTTGTTGTATAATCTTGGACCAAGAAAAATATGACTTCTCAAAGTAATTGTTCTGTTCACTTTTGGAATATATACGGCAAGAGGTTGGTTTCTTGTAGAGTATATATTCTTTATAGGGTTTTTGTTTTTTGTAAATTTTTCTTTATTAATTAAACACTGAAAATAAAGTTCTTTGATCTCAAGTACTTGTGATAGCTCAAAAAGTTCTGCTGTGGAAAATGTTTTATCTTTTCCATATATGATTTTTAAAATCCATTTTTGTAAGGTTATGACTGGAGATATATGGTGGTTATATGCACCACCCCATGCTATCAATCCATACCTGAGTTGTGATTCCACTAAGGCGAAATAAATAGATTTCAATTGTTCAATGTTTACCATCGTTTTAAAGTGTCTGAATACGTATAGCAAACTCCGTAATTTTCCTGATAGTTTTTTTATGTGATGATCCCATTTCAGATTGCAGTCGATAATCAAGCCCAAGTATTTAGTTGAATTGGCCGGTAAAATTGAAAATGTTGTTGGGTTTGATTGCGAAATTGGGGGAAAGTTATCGTAATCAATTCTCTGTATACTGAACGGTACGTAATGCGTCTTATCAAAGTTAATGGTCAATAGCCTAGAATCGAACCATTCTTTTATTTTTGTAAAATCTGTTTGGGCTGTATTGAATAAGTTTGTCCAGTTATTTGCGCTATAGAAGACAGCAGTATCATCTGCAAAACTTACAATTTGACCTTCAATATCAAGAAAAAACAAATTATTTAGGTATATATTGAAAAGACAGGGGCCTAGCACGGTGCCTTGTGGTACGCCATATTTGATGTTCTTGAAATTACTTAAGGTTCCTTGAATATCGACGCATTGAGTTCTGTCAGTTAAATAACTTTTCATTAGCTTCAGGCATGGTCCTCTTATTCCCATATCCTCTAATGTCTCAATCAGCTTTCCATGGCTTACGGTATCGAAAGCTTTAGCCAGGTCCACGAAGATACAGAGTGACGGTTTTCCTTCATCAAGGGATTTATATATTTTGGAGGTAAGGGTGACTATTGCGTCTTGAGTGGACCTGGCCTCTCTGAAACCGTACTGCAATGGGGAAAGAATATCATATTTATCTAAGAATTTGCATAAACGCGATTTGATTACTGTTTCTATTATCTATTCCAATTTATCTCCTTTCTTATAAATCGGTTTGATTTTGGTTTTTTTGAAAATATTGGGAAACGTACCGCTTCTCAAAATGATATTCGAAAGATGACATATTGGTCTGCATATACTATCACATATGATTTTAATTGTATCTGGGCTTATAGAGTCTAAACCGGGTGCCTTGTTTTTTTTGAGTTTGAGGATTATTTGTCTTATCTCTGTTTCACTGCACTCTTCTAAGAATATGGTGTTCGAAATTCTTTTTCTCGTTTCTTTGAAATTTTTAGGTTCTGATATTTGCTGCGCTAGAAGTTCTCCTAAGCTAGTATATTTATCAACAAAATTGTTTGCTATTTCCAAAGGATTAGTTGAAATCACATTATTTTGTAGACGAATTTCTTTTATTTCTGATTTTTTATTATTTTGATTTGTAGATGCCCTTAGCGTCTCCCATAAATTTTTAGGGTTGTTTTTATTTTTTTCAATTTTGTCTCTGAAAAATGTTGCTTTCGTTTTCTTCATGAGAAGATTGAGATTGTTCCTGTAGGCTTTATATTTGTTTTGGAGTTCAACATTGTCCCAATCTTTATGCCTTTCTTTATTCAGTCTATTTCTTTTGTTGATAGATGTTATTAAACCACTAGTGATCCAAATTTTCTTTTTTTTAACAGGTTTTATTTCTACCATTGACTTCTGGATACACGTTTGAATTTTTTGTGTTATTTCTACCATTGACTTCTGGATACACGTTTGAATTTTTTGTGTTAAATCAGCAGCCAAGGTGTGTGCATCTTCGTTCTGAAAGAAGTCATTCCAGGACTCCGCGGCGATCAGTGTTTTCAGTTTATTATAATTTATTTTATGGTGGTTCGTCATACTGTAATCTGATTTTTTTGATGTATTTTCAAATTTGAGCATTGTAGTAAAATGGTCGCTAATGGAACTTTTCAAGGTGATTGGTATGACTTTGTCAGCTAGATTCCTCGTAAATAAATGGTCTAAACAGGAACGCGCATTTCCTTGAATTCTCGTATACGTATTTATTTGTGAAATTAAATTGTTTTCATTTAAAATATTGAGGTAATCATTAGAATCATCCGAGTCGGAAAGTATATTTATATTTATATCTCCTCCAATTACAATTTGATCCCTATTATCGTTTAAGTGTTCCCCAATAAAGTTTTCAAGGCACTCATTGAACGCTGGTATATCTGTTGATGGTGATCTATATATTCCTACAATAACTAGATTAATCTGCTGCAGTTTTACTGTTAGTTTTATTGCCGTGGACTCGTATATTTTTATATTTTGTGTACTATAGTTATAACAACTTTTTATGAAAATGACTACTCCATCATTTTGATTGAGAGTTCCTCCGCTATATATCAGGTCGTAACCTTTCAGCCGGTATAGTTCGGTGTTTCCTATGATTCTGGTTTCGGTTAAGATTATACAATCAAAATCCTCCTCTATTTGATTAATGTCAATCTGGACATCCTCAAAGTGTTTCGAGATACTACATATATTTTGGTTATATACCGAAAATCCTTTTATGGATTTGAGCTTGTTTCTGCAGTCCTCGTATGTTTCGTATACAAAAGTCTCTGGTGTATTACCCTCAAAATCTCTTATAAATGCGTCCATACTGTATCAGTAACTAATGAAATAACACAATAACATAGGATGTTTAACAACGACGTAAGAATCAATGAGAGCACTATCGAAAACAGGGTGTTTAAAAATGATTACATAATAATTTAAAAATTAGGATACTACAATAAAAAAAGTACATACACTCGTATTTGCTTGCATCTATTTGTTTGAGCGTTGGCTTCTTGTTCTCTCTCTCAGGGCGTGCCCATCAGCTTTCGGTTTGGTATTCTTCTTGTTTCCAATAGTTCTGGGTGTATTGGTATCAATAGTAGTTTTCCTATTTTCTTCTTCCTCTGGATATCCGAATTCTTTCTCAAAGTTTCGTAAATTCGGCGTTGGAGGGGCACTGTTTGCGTTGCGTTCTTCTGAGTGATTAATTTCCTCTAATTCTTTCACTGTGTAGACTCTGTCATTGACGTATAATTTGTTTCCTTTTATATAGGATCGATCGGTAGGATCTTCTCTGGCTTTATTCAAGAAGGTTCTTAGAATTTTGTTTTCACGTCTTTGTTCAAATGTGAGATCGTGTGTAATGGCAACACCTGTACCTTTCAATTTTTTGCACTGTTTCAGAACGTCAAGTTTTTTCAGATATGATTGGAATTCAACTTTCACAGGAGGTTTGTCTGTGTTGTTCAGGTTGTATACATTATTTAGATCAGATATTTTAACATCAGCTTCCAACAGTGTATTGAGTTTTCCACTTATAGTATTTGGTGTGTTGTCATTGTTGTCTAGGCCGAATATTATAATATTGTTCTTTTTTGTGTATCTTTCCAATGTCTCTACTTTATTTTTCAATGTTTGGTTTTCTTTTTCTAGTAGATGAACTTTTTGTTTCAGTTCCTCTACTTTCATTAATAGTCTTGTTTCGGTGGCTTCAATCGCAGATTTTATTTCTCTTCTATTTGTTATTATTTCTTCCCTTAAACTTTTAATCGCATTTATCGAATCCGTTTCCATAACTCAATAAGAGTTCGTTTATGGATAGCTTTAGACGTTTTGTTTATTTGCGTTTTTGTATCTCAGCTGGGCAGCGTTATCAGTTCCTCGGCTTAGTAATGTTAGTTTTATTTACGTGTTGTGGAGGGATATCACTTTTATTTCTTTTCGTTGTTGTTGTAATTTATGTTTGTGATGCTATGAAACCTTTTTTAGTAATTAATTCTGGGTTTAGACATACCAAAATCAAATTATTAGTGACAGCTCATTGCTAAACTCATTTCACTAAAACAAACCACACACTTGCACTCACATTGTTCGTAGATAGTTTCTGTATTGTTGCATTTACAATGAACTTTCATGGATCATGTAACATTGCACTTGAAACTCAATCAATAGCTTGCTTTATAACTTACAAAAAACTTGTATGTAGTTTCTTCTGTTATGTTTAAAACTTAAATATAGCATTAAGCCCTATGCAATATTATATTATCATTTTACGATGGCAAGCCATACATAATATTGTGGCAATATTCTGTAACATCACATGTTTAGTGGGAGAACTTTCAAAAAGCGCCTAACCGAACACAGAAACAGCTTTGTGAACGGAAAAACAAATTCAACATATACTACCGATTTATTAACCGAAAACCATACTTTTGACCATAATTTTGAAATCCTTTAAAACAAGGGCATGAGGTTGAATCTTTTAGAAATTATGGAGATTAATAAATGGAAAAATTCTCAGATGACCAACATAGAACTGAATAATTCAGATGTTTTCCTGGAAAGGTTAGATTGAATAAAATCATTAAATTATTCATCGGTAATACTCATCGGGGGTTTTATTTGGAGTCAGGTACACACCTGAACCCTAATCAATTATTTACGATGAGTATTTGAGAGAACACAGCAAAGCTGTAAAATAGATTATCTTTTCCACTTGAAGAAGCTGTTGTACAGCAAAACGATTGTCGTGGTTTTGTAAACCTTTTTATTGAAAATCGCTTCATTTAGTTTCATTATAGCATTGTTTATATAGAACATAGTCAACCTTTTGGGATTATAATTGGACCAAAATGGATGCGACATGTAGATGGCGATAGTGAGCTCGCATCCAAGTCATGTCGCAACTTCAGTGATCTGGCCTCCAAGTCATGTCGTAACTTGATTGAAACAATGGGACAGCATTAAAATCAGGGTTTTTTGAAGGAACCTGCATTAAAATGACGTCAAATATTCATGTTTGTAACTAATCATGCTAGATGACACTCGCGTTTGCGTCCAACACCAATTACACAGGCATTGACTAACTATCTTACTTCTATATAAACAATGATTATAGATATTAACATGAATTTCCATCAATTATCGTCTATTTCAACTAAAAAATACGTTACATTCGTTCAATTCGCTGATTTCCTAAATTTTAAAATGTATGTCATTGAAATCTTCATATCTCAAATATATCGAAATATAAATTTGTTTAATTTTTACATATTGGTTTTCGCCTGTATTTAGTTATGAAAATTCGGATTCCAGAAGTGTTTTCCCACAGACATTTTGGAATCGTGGATGCATTTGTCGATTGTCAATAGTGTCGTTCGTTAAGACGTACTCTCTGATTGCTCTACTTGCTTGAAGTTGATTTTTCAAATGGGAAAGACAAAAAATGAAGTACAAGTGTTAGAGAGAGATGAACATATGTGAAAGTGATCTCGATTAACTAGAGCAGTCTTCAATGAAGAAGCCTATTGTATTATCACTACTGTCAAGTCACTAATGCCATTCAATGTACGATCTGTCAGAACTTTTACTGTTGATGAAAAAGGCATTACTGATATTATAATATTTACTTTAGATTCTTGAATAACACTTCACCGACTTTTTTCATCAGTTCGACTATTGTTTAAATAGAACATAGTCAATGCCTGTGGAAAAGGTATTGGACACAAACGCGAGTGTCATCTAGCGTGATTAGTTACAAACATGAATATTTGACGTCATTTTAATGCAGGTTTCTTCAAAAAACCCTGATTTTAATGCTTTTCCATTGTTTAAATCAAGTTACGACATGACTTGGAAGCCAGATCACTGAAGTTACGACATGACTTGGATGCGAGCTCACTATCGCCATCTACATGTCGCATCCATTTTGATCCAATTATAATCCCATAAGGTTGACTATCTTCTATATAAACAATGGTTCGACGGAGCAACCAGTACAAAAAAGGGAAAGCAAAAAATACCAAAATCTATGTTGTTTGCTCGAAAACGTTAATAATCCTAAACTTATCTTGGTATGCTACACAACATTCAAAGTCACAATTTTTTATTTCATCATTACTTTCATCAATAGTAGTTACACCAAAGCATGCATGGTTTGCTCCGTACTTTGTGCTCAGGAACTATACGGCACTTGATGATACAAATAGAACCCGACCTTTTTTCATACCTTTCATCTCCACTCTCAAATAGTTTAGATTACGAGATAGAAATGCGTAATCAGTATATACAGGGTCGCTGATATGTATGGAAACTGTCGATTATCTCTTAAAGTAAGATGGCTAGCGAAAAATGTTGAGATACAAAAGTTCTAGGGTTTTTCAAAATCCATCATATTAACGAAAAATTAAGTATACAGGGTCAGTCAAAAAGTCAGAACGAAACAAAGTTGCTTTTTCTCTAATGGGACACCCTGTATATTATTTCACATTTCAATTTTTATTATGAAAGTCACACAAGGTGGAGTATGTGGATATGATTACAATTTAATTATAATTTTTTTACAGAAAATAAAAAAGCATATCTGTTCAGGGTTGATAAAAATGCATGAAACGATAAAATATATTTTTTAATGAATGTCTAGGATATTTGAAATTTTATGAAACAATAGTTATGCCAGGAGAAAAAGAGAGAAAACAAGTTTTAATAAACAACAAATTTTTCTTTGGACTATTTAATAAAGTGCTCAAAATGTTTACCATTTACCTCCTGACAGTAATGAACTCGCTGAACAAAATTTTGTAGTGAATCTAAAACCATGTGAGGAGGAATGGTAGAAATTTCATGTCTTATTCTTTCTTGCAACTCTTCGATATTTGGCGTCCTCCCAGGTAGCACATCATATCGCCTGAATCTTGGTTCCATATTGGGCCAATATAGATATATTGTAAACGAAAAATCAATATTGGTCCAATATGGGTGAATATTCAAAAAACAATATTATATTTATAATATTGGTGGAATATTGGTTGAACTAGTTTTGAATGTAGATTATCACACGAAATATTGGGTCAATATTGGTTGAATAATTTCTACCAATATCGATAATACAATATTGGTTATATATTGTTTTCCACATCTAGAATAAATATTGCAATCCAAATATTCCAGTCATATCGATTATAGGGGAAAAACTATATTGTATTTTCAAGTTTGTTAGAATATTGGTTGAATATCATTTCCACTTTATTTGACAAATTGTAATAACTCATATTGAGTCAATATTGGTTGAACGATATTTACCAATATCAATAAAACAATATTGTCTTCATATCGTTTTTAACATCTAGAATAAATATCGCAATCCCAATATTCCCCTAATATCGATTCTAGGAATAAAAACTATATTGTATCTCCATGTGTGATTACACATTGGTTGAATATCATTTCGCCAATATTCAACAAATCTTATTAATTAATATTGGTTCAATAATATTTATCGATATCGTTAAAACAATATTGTCTTTATATTGTTTCCTACATCTAGATTGAGATGAAATTTGAATATTGGCCGAATATTCAATGAAACATATTGAAATTATATCATGATCAAACTTGGATAAAAATCCGCTAGGTGGCTCTACATATAGAACGTCTTTTAAAACCTACGAAAGTATATTAAATACTTCCCTTGTTTCAAGACAGCTCACTCAGCGGTTATAGCGATCAAAAGGCAGACTCTGGTGTCACCTTCATCAACTAAAGGACATTTAATAATTTACCAAGGTATATTGACATCCACCAATATATTCAAATGATATTGTACCAATATCGATAAATATTGTACCAATATCGATAAATATTCTACCAATATCGATAAATATTGTACCGATATCGATAAATATTTTGAGGCCATTATTGCTTCAAGAATATTCCACCAAAACTATTTCTAAAATATTCAAACAATATTCGACCAATATCGCAAAATGTTCACATTTTACTTCTCGACAATATAACTTTTGAATATTGTGCCAATATTGTCAGAATATTGTATCAGCTATATTATACCAATTTCGCCGAACCTTTTGAGGCCAGTATTAGTTCAAGAATATTTCGCCAATATTATTCAAGTGATATTGGACCAATATCGCCGAATGTTCACATTTTTTTTCTCGCCAATATTGCATTTCAAATATTTCGCCAATATTTTCACAATATTGTATCAATATTTTACCAATATAGGTGTGCTACTTGGAGCTATTTTTGTAGACTACATTTTTTATGTGACCCCATAAAAAAAGTCAGGTGGATTCATATCGGGAGACCTAGCTGGCCATTCAATTTCTCCCCTGCGCCCAATCCATTTATCAGGAAAGGTTTCATCTAGATATGCCCGTACCACACGTCCAAAATGTGGAGGAGCCCCATCTTGTTGGAACCATATTTGTTCTGCCAGCAAATTGGGATTGTTATTATTCGGGAATAATCGGCTAAGCTCTGGAATAAAATGCTGTTGTAAAAGTGACAAATATCGTTCAGAGGTCAAATTTTCGTTAATAAAATAAGGTCCTATGACGTGTCCACCAATAATGCCACACCAGACATTTATTTTTTGTGTCCGTTGAGTGTGAACTTCCTCAATCCAATGTGGATTTTGGTATGACCAATACCTACAGTTGTGTCGATTTACGTGCCCGTTTAAGCAAATTGTAGATTCGTCAGAAAACAATATGTGGTTGACAAAGTTGACATTTTCATTCAATTTATCCATAATAACTTCACAGAACTCGATTCTACAATCAAAATCGTCTTCACTGAATTCTTGTACCAAATGAATTTTATATGGATGGAATTTTTGCAGTTTGCAAATTTTTTGAATGGAATATCGATTCATGTTATGATTCAAAGCCCTCTGTTGTGCTGAATTTATTGGATTTTCCACCACATCTAATATGACATTCAAAGAATTTTCTTCATTTGTAACGCTTACTGGTCTTCCACTTTTTGGTCGATCTTTGACACCCCCAGTTTCATGAAAACGCTGCAATGTTTTTGAAACGGTTGATTTAGAAATGGGTTCCCGATTGGGATGCAATTCAGTAAAAATATCCACTACTTGGTCACAACTTCGTCTTCTATCACTGTATCCTATAATCATTTAAATTTCAATACGCTCAGTATCAGATAAACGTGCCATTTTTGCGCATACATTATTTACACTAAATGTATTTTTGACATGTGTTGTCAAGATCATCACTGTTAGACAAAAGAACGACGCGGCGTTGTTATGGAGCTGGAAACTTTCAAAGGTAACTTGATGGACTATGAATTTGATGGACTAAAACATTTTTGGATAATTTATTAAAAAACTTATTTTCAAAATTCGATATCTCAAAAAGTGTTGAATTTAGGAAATGATGGGCTGGATAAATTTTGTTCAGAATTTTGAGAAAAATTTAAATGTGAAATAATATACAGGGTGTCCCATTAGAGAAAAGGCAACTTTGTTTCGCCCTGACTTTTTGACTGACCCTGTATACCTAATTTTTTGTTAATATGATGGATTTTGAAAAACCCTAGATCTTTTGTATCTCAACATTTTTCGCTAGCTATCTTACTTTAGGAAATAATCGACCGTTTCCATACATATCAGCGACCCTGTATAATTTATGGGTGGCAAATTTCGACTTTAAAAAAGTTTTTCTTCATTTTCACAAGTTGTAAAAGTAATTTCTGATAACAATTTCACGACTGACAAGAACAACATAAACAATGCCAGGAAATGACAGCGGTTCCACTGGTGTTAGATTCATATCAGTACCATCAACTTAGGTCAACAAAAAATACTAGAATCTAGTGAAGACATTCTACGTCACAAGAGTATACATATTCTAATGTTTTCTATGTTTCAAAGGCTCTAATTTTTTATAACTGATTGTTGAGTTGAATGTTTCATAAGGTAGGGAGCTTATGCAAACTGGTTTCTGAAAATAATATTTACTTCGATTTTGGAGTTTTAGGAAAATAAGCCAATTACGTAATATGCCGAATACAAACTTTTTGTATGTGCCCTCTCAAAAAAATGTCCTAAGAAATTCACTTGAACTATTAATTGAATTCCTTCAGAAATACAGCAAACACTGAAAAAGTCTTTTCCGATGAAAGATTTAATTGCTACAAATTTCGACTCTTTTCAGAATGAGTCTGTTTCGCTAGCCCCAGTCAATAAATAACACTCTCTATTAACGTGCTAATTAATTTCAATGATTTCCTGTTACTGTCAGTGTGGTGTCATCTGAAAGCATAGTTAGGTGGACGTCAGAAATATATTCAGGTAGGTCATTGATAAATATCAGAAACAGAAAGGGTACCAGGACAGAGCCTTGAAGGACACATTGTTCAATGTCTTGCGGATTTCATGTGGTGCCATTGCATTTGACGATAACACCACGACCTAGCGTAGATGTGTTTCCCCAGTCTATTAAAATCTTCGGAAATCCAATTTTTTTTTTATTTGATGGTTAAAAATTCTGCAGACACTGTATCGACTGCTTTCCATACATTCAGAAAAAGCGAACGAACTATATTGTTGGAATCTACATTGGTATAAATAAAATTCATCAACTTATATGAACAAATTATATGAATGGAGGTGAATTATTCAGTTCTAGTTGGTGATGAAGAAGGTTCTGAGAATTTTTCCATTCATTAATTTCAATACTTTCTAAAAGATTCAACCTCATGCCCTTGTTTTGAACATGAAGGATTTCAAAATTATGGTCAAACGTATGGTTTTCGGTTAACAAATGGAAGCATAATATGTTGAATTTGTTTTTCCGTTCACAAAGCTGTTTCTGTGTTCGGTTAGGCGCTTTTTGAAAGTTCTACCAGTTTGACCAAGATAAAAATTGAGACAACTCTTCTCCACACTCCACACTTCTCTTGTTTTTTCACTTTATTGTTGTTTTTAATATGTTTGCACAAAGTATTGTCTGTCTTAAAAGCAGTATTAAAACGGTGTTAAGATGTTTAACCACTTACCAAACCATGTGCGGAATATAAATGATGCCACTCATTTCAGGAAGGCTACTAGAGACCTTTTAAGTGATAGACCCTATTATAGTTTGCAAGAGTTTTATGAAGACGTCTTTTAAAAATAAATTCTAGTCACAAATTTTGATGGATTGATTGAGATGGATTTTAATATATAAATGTGATTTTTATAATTTTTATATGTGTTTGTGCTCTGTCTATTAATGACTTCATGTTTTTCGTGTTCTTTATACATTTATTTAGATTTAGACTTATCTCACTTTGACAACAAGATTAACTCTTTGGACAATAAAGTATATTTATTATTATTATTATTATAAACCTTTATTTTTCAAGAAATACCTATTTTATTACTTGGTTCACCAATGTGAGTAATTGTTTTGAACATTTGGAGGTCTTTTAGAATAGAGATAGATATACTTCTTGATTTGTTTTCTATTTGCTTCTGAGACAGAAGGTTATCAAAGATGATTTAGAACTATTGTTGACTGCATTTTGTTTCATAATTTCTAATTCTTTATTAAAATTTGATGTGCTGAGAGGAATATGTTAACTAATGCATCATACTATTGTAAGCTACCACTTTATGTTGATATGGGTGTGATTAGCCATTGTAAATTGTAATAGTATCTGTACTTATGAGAGGGTTTATGGAAAATAGAAAATTCATGTCTATTATTTACTTTAGTCATTGTTAGGCCCAAAAAAATTATCAAATTACCCTTTTCTGATTCTATTGTGCCGTGGTGGTCGTCTGGTAGTGCGTTCGCCTCGCATGCGTGGGGTCGTTGGTTCGATCTACCGATTCACCGGTCTCGTGCATGGCATCACACGTTAAAAGGTAAGGGCTGCGTCTTCCCTAGCTCTCACAAGTCTCTCGAAGACTTCCGAGGGTTGCGCGTAGGGGTGCAATCGGTTGACGGAAATAACAATTGAGAAGTTAATTGAAGGATGAAGAGCATTAATACATTCCAAGAATTGATTCAATTGTCTAATTGTTCCTGTGAAACCTACCAAAATATCATCAACACACCTATCGACATGTTGATGATATCTGATCATATCGGTTGTTTTTTTTCTGTTAATCTGGAGATAAAATTGTCTTAGCTTAACCCAGAATTGTCGTGAAGCAATAACGCTCCTTTCAGATGTCGTATTTTAGTTCTGTTTACAGATATGCAGCCTCTGTGACGACGCACCTCAGCCTGTGACCCAACAATGGAGAAAACCAAATGGCACGACCGTCTTTTCGGTAAAAAGCTGATCAAGTGCGATTCTGTAAACAACTCGAACAACTATGACGTGATCTCCACGAGCGAAGTTCTAGAAAACGTAAGCGTTACCGGCATTTATTTTTCTTTCGCCAACATCAATCTACACAGCGATGAATTCATCGAAAAGTTGCGGGATTTGTACAACAGATTGAGGAATGAGGGTTGCTGCGATGACAAGAAATTCGAAGTGATCCAGGTCGTGATGTGGGCCCATAACGATAACTATGGAGACATTGAAAGTAGCCACAGGGATAGTTTGATGGGATTGCCTTGGTTCGCCGTTCCATTCAGTGAAATTGATTTAAAGGTAAGTGTCCACAACAAAGCAAAGTACGTAAGTTGAATAGTAAGGGGTCTAACTATTTTACAGGTCTACAGGTCAGCAAAATGTTACCAATGCAAAAACCTTGCAGGTCGTACCAAGTTGAGATGAAACTGGACCATATCAAAACGTTTTTGACAAAAAAAAAATCGTATCCTCACTCCCAAACATGAGATATTGCTAATAATATTAAGGAAAGATCTCCTAGGTTATTATGGCAAAATCTCATATTTTGGAGTGAGGTAAATAATTTTCTGACATATACAGAGTGACCAATTTGAAAGCGGGCCACCTCTCTGAAACTGTTATTTATTATCCGATTCAGAAGTTTTTTTTTCAATAGATAGATCATCAATAGTTCTAGTGGAGTGCCATAAATTCGAAATAAAAATATAAATATCAAGGCCTACATCGATTTTTTTCCAAAAAACTACTACTAGCGATTTTTTTAAATAAAATTTGATGACGCCACTGGATTTGTGATGCTTTAAAAAGGTTGTGCCTAAAATTTCAAGATAAAATTATTTTTTTTAACAGAAATATAGCATAAGTAAAATATTCCAATCACTATCAAAATAATTCAAATAGTTGTGTATTAAATAACAATTTTTTGAATAATATGGTTTCAAATACTCCTTCAGAACATAACAACTTTATGTGCGATATAGTTATCTCTATTAGCACACTGCAGTTTGTTGTCAAAAAATAGAAATTCACATCTTTACAGCAGATAATATAATTACAAATATTAATAACATAAATGAACCACTACAAAAGAATGTATTGACATGACAGTGCCTACACATTAAATTTTGGGCTGTTCCACTAAATATATATTCAATTCGATACATTTATCACATCGTTTTCTAATGTTAACCAAAACATTCAATAATTGATTTGAGGTGATATCTCTGTAAGCCAGTCTTATTCTTTCACGCAGTTCCTCTTTGCTCGTTGGGCGAGTTTTGTTTACTGTTTTCTTAACGGAGCTCCATAAAAAAATCAAGTGGAGTCAAGTCCGGGAATCTGGGGGGAAACTCGATCAGTGGACTATTTCGCCCAATCCACTGATTAGGAAAATTTTCTTCCAACCAATCGCTAACAATCCTGCTACTGTGGATGGAATAGCCATTTAATTGAAATAGAAGATGGGCCTCTTCTGCTAGTGGAAGTTCATCCATAGCGTTGGAAAACTCGTTTTTCAAAAAATTGAAAAATATTTGACCATTCAAATTGCCGATTATTCTGGTATGTAATATTCCGCACCAAACTTTTTTTTTGGGAGTACTGTCTTCTACAATTTATTATCCAATGTGGATTTTCTTCCGTCCAGTACCTTGAATTTTGAGAATTTTGAGAAACAACATTGGTTGTGAATTTTGCCTCGTCACTGAACAAAATTTTTTTCAGAAAATTCCTTTTATTTAGATATTCTCCTTGAGCCCATAAACTATACTCCATCCTCTTTTCATTGTCGCCTTCTTCTAAGGTGTGAAGAAACTTTGGTTTAAAGGGCTTCATATTATTATATTTTCTGAGATTTCTCCTTATTGTTTCACGCGGTAAGTTAATGTCCAAACTTGCAATTCTCACACTTGTTTTAGGATTATTATTAAAATAATTTCGAATTCGTTCAGAATTATTTCGTCTCTGTCTTTGTACAGTATTACTATTCTTCAGAATATGTTTACTAACAGCTCCATGCTGATTGAAAATTTTGTTTACTCGAACTACTGTAATAATTCGACGCTCGGGATGCATGTTATTGAACATTCTACTTACTTCCCTTCCGGATCTATCGTTGTTACCACGAAGTTTTACTATTTCAATTTTCTCCTGCAGAGTCAAATTATCTGCCATACTTCTTTATTAGTGTAGGTACTTGAGGAGTTATAAACTTCACTATTAATACTGACAAATTTGTGTCTTTTCGTCTTTTATTCTAATGACTTGTGATCTCTATTGCAACTGAAGTTTCAAAGCCTTCTAATAAAAATAATATTTTTGAAATGTGGCATCCTAAACATGTTTGAATGAAACCAAGATAGATATTCGGAATAACTGTCAACCAGCAAAGAGAAACTGCGTGAAAGAATAAGACAGGCTTGCATAAATGTTACCCCAAACCAATGATCGAATTTTGATCGGATCTTATGATTAGTTAGCATTAGAAAATGGTAGAATAAACGTATCGAATTTAATCGGTAATTCGTTGAAAAGTACGAAAATTAATGTGCAGGCACTCTCTTAATCCATTCTTTTGTTGTAGTTCATTTATTTTATCAATATTGGTTATTATTGATTATTGAATATTGATTACTATTTGATGTGAAGATGTATATTTCATTTCTCTGACAAAAAACTGCAGTGTTCTGATGGACATAACTATCTCCCGTACTATGGAGTTATGGTTGGAAGAAACATAATTTGATACCATTTTGAATAACTGCTGTTTACAAACTCGACTACTAACGACCTAAAAGAGCATTTTGAACGATATTTTTAAAAAGATTGTGATTTATATGACGGCTATTCGAAATACTTGGATAAAATGACAAGAATATTACTCAGGCTATATTTCTGTAAAAAATAATTCATCGTGAAATTTTAGTCACAACCTTTTGAATGCATCACAAATCCAGTGGCAAAAAAAAACTTCTGGATCTGATGATAAATAACAGTTTCAGAGAGGTGGCCCGTTTTCAAATGGGCCACTCTGTAGATATATGTGGTCTAGTTTTCTCTCAAATTGGTCCTACCTGCTAGGATTTTGGTCGACCTGCAAGGTTTTTTCTCTACTCAAATATTATTATGGCAAAGTTTTATATTTAGTAGTAGTGGTATAACATTTTTCTGTCAAAAAAGTATTGATAAGATCTAGTTTCATCACAAATCGGTCCAAGCTGCAAGGATTTCGGCAGACATGCATGGGTTTTTCTCAACTTAAATATTATTATGACAAAATCTCATATTTAGGAGTGGGAGTATAACAGTTTTTTGTCAAAAATGTATTGATATGGTCCAGTTTCATCCTAATAGGTCTAACCTGCAAGGATTTTGGCCGACCTGCAAGGTTTTTTGTCAACTTAAATACTGTTATAGCAAAATCTCATATTTATGAAGGTGGCATATAATTTTTTTGTTGAAAGCGTATTGAAATGGTCTAGTTTCATCTCAAATTTGTCCAACCTGCAAGGATTTCGGTCGACCTGCAAGGTTTTTTTTCAACCCAAATATCATTATAGCAAAATCTCATATTTAGGAATGGGGCATAGAATTTTTTGTCAAAATTATATTGAAATGGTCTAGTTTCATCTCAAATCTTTTCAACCTGCTAGGGTTTCGGCCGATCTGCAAGATTTTTCCTCAACTTAAACATTAATATGGAAAAATCTCATATTTAGGAGTGGGGTTATAAATTTGTTTTGTCAAAAATGTATTGATATGGTCCAGTTTCATCCTAATAGGTCTAACCTGCAAGGATTTTGGCCGACCTGCAAGGTTTTTTGTCAACTTAAATACTGTTATAGCAAAATCTCATATTTATGAAGGTGGTATATAATTTTTTTGTTGAAAGCGTATTGAAATGGTCTAGTTTCATCTCAAATTTGTCCAACCTGCAAGGATTTCGGTAGAACTGCAAGGTTTTTTCTCAACCCAAATATCATTATAGCAAAATCTCATATTTAGGAATGGGGCATAGAATTTTTTGTCAAAATTATATTGAAATGATCTAGTTTCATCTCAAATCTTTTCAACCTGCAAGGGTTTCGGCCGATCTGCAAGATTTTCCTCAACTTAAATATTAATATGGAAAAATCCCATATTTAGGAGTGGGGTTATAAATTTTTTTGTCAAAAATGTATTGATATGGTCCAGTGTCATCTCAAATCGGTCCATCGGTAAATAATATTATGGCAAAATCTCGTATTTAGGAGGCGGTATAGAATTTTCATCTCAAATCGGTCCAACCATTAAGGAGAGTGGATTTTTTTCTTCAAAAATATTTTTATGTGCTCCAATTTCATCTCGAATATGTCCAACCTGCAAGAATTTCGGTAGACCTGCAAGGTTTTTTCTCAACTTAAATATTAATACAGCAGTATCTCTTACTTGGGAATGAAGCATATGTATTTATATGGTAAACTTGCATCCCAAAATAGTCCAACCTGCAAGAATTTCGGCCGACCTGCAATTTTTTTCCCAAAATTAATATTTATAATAGGTATTTCAGATTTGGGAGAGTGGTGCGCATTTTTTTGTAAAAAATTATTGATATGTTTCATTTCAAATTTGTCCAATCTGCAAGGATTTCGGCCGACCTGCACTGAGAACATGTTGCTGACCTGCTGACCTGCAGGCCTGCAGAATATATTTTCCCAATAATAAGTGCCTCATTACTTTTCCTAAGTTTTTGTAGTACTCATATTTGTAACACTAATGTTACTGCAGTTTTGTCCTTTACGGGCATCATTATTATTTTACGTATTAATTATAGCAGTAATTGAACAAATACCTGCTTCATCACAAATGAATATAATACTTCAAACATCCTTTGAGAACAAAATATTCGCAGTGTGTTTACCCCCATTTTCAGCTTTGTGTGGTCATTAAACACGACAGTGAGTACAGTTAAAGAATGTTTTACGTAAACCCTTTTTTGTTTTCATGCACGATGTGAAAAGCCGACCAAAAAGTTTTTCGGTTTGTTTGGTTTTGTATCATCTGGTGCCTCCTGTTTATATTGAGTGAATACTCTCGACTTCCTAAATAACGGTAATCGTTGATACAGTCTTTCAGAGCTCTGGGTTTCTATATTTACTAGAGCACGATGATATATTTATAAGTACAATATTAGACAAATTGAATTAAATTACAACCAAAGATGAAAAAAATTAACTGGATTTTCTAATAAAGGAATAAGGGTCTTCAGTTTTTTTCCATTTTCTAATATATTATTATGAGGATCAAGAGCAGCAACTTTTGTTCAAAGACGTTTTTATGGCTCTAGTGGGTGCGGTACAAAAATGCATTCAATATCCAGCAAGTGTACAGGGTGTCCCAAATTCGAGCCTCATCATTGGGATCTCGGAAACCAGAAGAGATACGAGGTAGGTTAAATAGAGGCAAAGTTGCGCAATTTGGTGCTCATTGTAACGCCGCTTTCATATTTGAAAAATTCCGAATACTTCCGAAGATTTTTGGAAAAAACCGATTATTCGTTATTTTATTTTCATTTTTTTGTGACTCTATTTGAATAGATATAACAAAACAAATTTCACATTCTCATTGCTATTTTTTCTGTTCTACAAGATGGTGTTATTAGATTTTCAAACAGACGTTTCGTATTTGAGCTGCCATCATCAACTTTGTTTTTTTAAATACGGCCCTGGATTTTTTATTATAGATTTTAAAAGTTTTTAATGTCCCAAAACAAATGATGTATCGCACTTATTCTAAAAGTTTATATTAATAGCATTTTTCATAAGAACTCGTGAGTAAGAGAGAGACAAAAATTAGATTTTTAATAGAGTTAAAACAAACTTTTTTTGCAATAACGCACTGCATAAAACTTAAAAACTGACATAAAAGTGGGTGGTTAATAAATAATATAATTGAAGTGTCATCCCTCAAACTCTAGGCCCTAGGCTATATTTACAAAAATAATTGCATTTTATCAAAGTGGCTGTGCATCGTGCATTCTGGCTATCTTAGTTCATTTCTGTTTTAATTATCCAATATTTTGACAGTTCACTGTTCGTTCACTAATCGTTAACGCTTATTAAACGAAAATGACTTTTTCTAACGAAGAAAAACGAGACATGATAAGGATTTATTATATTTCGAATCGAAATTCAAAAACGGCTTGTGAGCGCTATTTGTTGGAATATCCAGAAAGACGGCAGCCGCATTATAGTTATTTTGCTAATATTGATAATAATTTAGCTCAGTACGGAAGTTTTGTTAAGCCAAGGGTTGAATATGGAACACGAATCGATCCAGAAGAGGAACAAATTATCTTGAACACTGTAAGTTTGAAAACTGTTACAAAGTAGAAAGTAAAATGAATAATTTAAAATTATTTTTTAAGGCCAATAATAATCCTCGAGCTTCAGTTAGAGTTTTCTCAGAAGAAGTAGGATTACCGCGAATGAGAGTTTGGAGAACTTTAAATAAGCGTGGATATAAACCTTACAAAATCCATACACTAAGACCTGGCGATGCTGAGAGACGATTAGAATTTTGTAACTGGTTGCAAAATAAAATTAATGAAAATGATGACTTCCTAAATAAAACTATATGGACAGATGAATGCAGTTTTTCAACAGATGGACTATTTAACAGACATAACGAACACTATTGGTCAATAGAAAACCCAAGGCAGAATCAAGAAGTAAGACCTCAGGGACGACAATCATTTAACGTATGGGTCGGTATGTGGCACAATAAAATTTTGGCCCGTTTTTTATTCAAGGAAAATTAAATTATGATAGATATGCAGAATTAATAAGGACCAATATATTGGATTCCTTAATGGAAGAACCTTTGGGCGTATTACGTGAACTATGGTGGCAACAAGACGGTGCACCACCTCATAATGGGAGATGTGTTAAAAATTTATTAAATGAATTATTCCCTAATAAATGGATTGGAAACCAAGGTCCCGTACGTTGGCCAGCTAGAAGCCCAGACCTAAACCCTCTAGACTACTTTCTTTGGAGATTTCTCAAAAACCGTCTTTATCGAAACACGCCACAAAATCTTTAAGTATTACGACAAGACCTAATAAGGGAGATCAGGGTTATCCCTGCAAGGATCATTCAGCGTGCCATCCATAAACTTCACAGACTGACACGAAAATGCATACAAGCAGGTGGATTACAATTTGAATATTTGCTTTAACTTTCATTGGGTATTCAATTTTATAGTTTTTGTTTGACTTTTTTTGGAATAATTAAAACATCATGCCTATTGTTGAACATCACACATTGTTTTATATCAATTTTTAGGAGCTGAGGTCCTTAAAACAATGATGTATCGTTCTTTTTCGAAAAAAATAAATAACGATGTCCTGCTAAGATCTTACCAAAAATATATTCTCTGTCTCTCTCTAACACATGAGTTCTTATGGAAAATGCTATTAATATAAACTTTTCGAATAAGTGCGATACATCATTTGTTTTGAGACATTAGAAGATTTTAAAATCCATAATAAAAAATCCAGGGCCGTATTTAAAAAAACAAAGTTGATGATGGCAGCTCAAATACGAAACGTCTGTTTTAAAATCTGATAACACCATCTTGTAGAACAGAAAAAGTTGCATTGTGAAATTTGTTTTGTTATATCTATTCAAATAGAGTCACAAAAAAATGAAAATAAAATCACGAATAATCGGTTTTTTCCAAAAATCTTCGGAGGTATTCGGAATTTTGAAATATGAAAGCAGCGTTTCAATGAGCACCAAATTGCGCAACTTTGCCTCCATTTAACCGACCTCGTATCTGGTTTCCGAGATCCCAATGATGATGCTCGAATTTGGGACACCCTGTTCACGTGTGAATTTTTTCATTATTTCTAGATATGCTATTCTCCAGATAGAGCTGATTGACCTTTTCAGACCGATTCTTCCGTTTTTCTTCTGGAAATTCCTCTAATTTCCTTGCAAAACATTCTCTCATAGATTCTGTTCTTCCATAGCTTTTATCAATTTTTTATTATTTCAATTTTTTATGGATTCTTGCGTTCATCGTTTTCTTTTATTTTCATGTAGTTATTTCTCTTCATCTCTTTGTCTTCATCAGATTATTATTTTCCTTTTAGATTTTCAGAGGATTGATTTTCTTATTCATCTTGTGTCAAAGGCCTGAAAAATCTGCTTGTGATTTTTTTTCTGTATTCTTGATGTGTGTTTGGAATGTTTATCATCACTTCTTCATTCTCTTATTCAAACTTATTTCAATCTACTCAACTTTAAAATTTACCTGGTTTGAGTTTATATAACTTTTTGAGATGGTCTTTCAGGTTTTCTTACCTTCTGCAGTCCGAAAATTGAAAATAATGGTATTTTAAAGAATGAGTGGATAAAAAGGTCTTTTAAACACGCGCGAAATAGAGCAAGTATTCGAAAGACCAGTTATCCACGAACACTTAACGCGATTTTTTTATTGGTACACTTTGAAATCTATGTAAGTGTATGAGGGAAATTGAATTATTCACCTAAATAAGTTACTGCGTTTACATGACTGTTGCCTTGAATGAAATTATAAAATTTTGTTAGCGACGTATCGTATTCTGAATTTGCCTTTCTGGAAAGTTCAAATCATCTCATATTATTATATTTGAACCTTTGCATATATATCGTTGATGTACTGTGTAGACGTAAGTTCCCTAAATAAAAACTTCCAAAACTAGAACCGACAAAAATGAACGATCTTTCTCATCCGACAAAAACGACGGAAAATTCTGTATTATTTTCCTCCACATTCCGACACTAGCGATATTTCAAGTATGGGCTATAAATTTCCAGCAAATCTCCTTTCTTTAAGTGTTCGCATTTGAAGCTACGATAAAAAAGAAAAATCGAGGAAAACTCTGCCTCCACGAAGTTTTATCGACATAATTATTGCTAATTTTCTTTTCAGCTTCAGCGTTCGAAAGCCCTCTTGAACTTTCTCGCTCCGAATATTGTTTTGTGAATTCTTTTCCCGAATGGAAACCGGTGAAAAGCATTTGGAACTGGCATATAAATTCCGAGAAATCAAATTGGCTGAAAGCGCCTGAATGGAAATATAAGTAGATTGTGGAATTTATCAGGCAAATTTTTTAAACAAGTTATTTGGAGCAATTTTTACAGGGTTGGTTTTATTGGGATCTACCAGCACGGAAGAGTCATATGTACTATTTTGAATAAACGTAAAAGTGTGTTGAAACTTGCATGCACAGTTCACACACAGCATTCTTCCTCTACCTAAATTATTATATTCTTTGCGAATATGTCCAACATGGAAGTGTCCTAATATTCTGAAGGACATCGAAGAACATTTAAAAAAAAAATGGAACTTATATGTAATATTCGATTGAATGAAGTTAAATGGATCCAAACCACACTTCCATTTGCTAATGGCGGCATTGGTTTGCGCCGAACTCACGACTTGGGTTTACCTGCATTTTTGAGCTCCCTTTTTGCTACAAAATTATTTGTGTCAGGGATGACTAATGAATACCCAAATTATATCAATACTATTTCACAAGTCATGAATGAGGGTATGGCAAGATACACGACTCTACCTGGTGCCATGATACCAAGCCATGACCCATGAAGATCTATCGAAACAGAGAAACTGGGATAAACCTATATAACGAATACAAGGCAGAAGAATCTCTTTGAAAAATCAGAAAATGGCATTGATTGGGCTAGGTTGCAAGCAACATCTGCCAGTGAATCAGGAAAGTGGCTACAAGTTCTTTCATCCCCACAGCTGAAAACCTTTTTAGACAGAGAATCACTTTGTATATCAGTAGCTCTGCGTTTGGGAGCAAAAATTTGCGAACCTCATAAATGTTGTCGTTGTGGAGCACATGTTGACGATTTCGGGATACATGGTCTTAGTTGTTCTTTCAGTTCATGGCGTCTTTCTCGTCATCATGCTTTTAATGACACCATTAAGCGAGCTTTGGAGTTAGCTGAAATTCCATCAAAATTAGAACCTAGCGGAACCTCCTTTGATGACGACAGAAAACGACCAGACGGCACCACTTTTATATCATGGTCAAAAGGAAAGTCAATGATATGGGATGTTACATGTTCGAATGTCCGAACCGCCATAATAGCTCCTAGAAAATTTGCAGCACGTGCAGAGGAGCGAAAAAAAAAATCAAATGCCAGTCATTAGAAAATAATTGCATTGTTTCACCACTGTCATTTGATACTTTGGGAGGGTTTGTACCAAATTGTTTTGAAATTGTGAAAGGAATTGGAAGGAAAATTATTGGTACTACCACTGGAGAGAATCGATTACTACATTTCTTGATGCAAAGGCTGATTATCGAAATTGTTCGTGGAAATGTGTCATCAATAATTAGTTCGATGCTCCGAGCAATAAAATATATCGAGGTGCCATTTCTATCTGATAGTTTGTGGGTGAGGGGTAACCTCCGAGTTCGGAGGGGGGGTTTGTTATTGTTATGATATTCGGATGTAAGATTAGAACCAGTGGCGGCGTGCTGATACATTTTTTTCGTGTTATATTTTTATCTCTAGACGACAACATGCCTGATTGGAAAGCACGTATGTTGTCAAGATGTCAATCAAAAATACTTTATTGTGCGAAGAATTACATTCTTGTTGACAAAGCATAGAATAAGGTCATAAAAACAGAAAAAAAATTAAAGTGCTGAAGTGAATAAGTCGAAATATTCATCTTGTTGAATCACATCAGTAAACTGTACTATACACTATATATATGATATAATATACTGCAATATGATACACATAAGAATGTATATATAAACTATAATACACATAAGAGATTACATTCAAATGTATGTTGAAAGTGTATCATTGAAATACTCATCCAAAGTGTAGTAAAAGCCTTGGTAGCTCATTGTCTCTTTTCTTTATGTTTTTTTACTGAATTTAGATTATTAGTATCCAGAGGCAGATAATTAAGAAGTATTTTAGATTTGTCAAAAAGTGATGTCTCAATTTGTGTAGTTATTATTTTACTTCTGTTTCTCAAACATCAAACAGTCTTCAGTATAAATATTGAGGTTGAGTCATTATAGTTTATGAGTTAATTAGGGGCCGACATGTATCTCTGAAGACATCTCTGCAGACATACCAAACTATTTTGATGTAGTCTTGATTTGCTCACAGGGTGGAGCGGTGACTTGCTTAAAAGAAATTGAAATTTTTGGATTGCATTATTCTATTTATTTATTGAAGTAGTCTAATATTTTATATCACACACACACACACGTAACAGCCAAGTTATTATATTGTTGCAGAACAGTGAAGTTAATTCCATGACTAACAAATTCAAAGTGAAAAAATATCACTGAACTATGTATTAAGTACTCGAAAGATATTCCAACAAGACTTCACAATCTTCATGAATAACTTGGCTCAATGTTATCAACAAAATAGCCCGGAAAACATATCTATTGCTTGCACCTCTCTTTGTGGCTATAAATCCTATACAGTAACCAGCAATTTTTTTTATACAGATAGGAAAGCCTATACCTATTTGGAACTCCTCAGAAAATGTTATTTTTCAAAAAAAAATCCAGCATCTTCCCAAACTCGAAATTCATTACCCAAACTGTGCTTATTTCCATTTGTCTAAGAGGGACATGAAAAATTAGAAGTACAGTACACAAAAAAGTCTTTGAAGAAGTGATTTATATACCTATGTATTTGAGAGAAAGTTTTATAAAGGGAATCATAGCCTTCTATGATAAAGTAAGTTACAATTTTGGAGTCCATCACTTTTTATTTGCGTATTAAAGAATCGAATGAGGAATCCCCTGGGATTGGGAGTATGGGCTTTCTCAAAAGACTAAAAATAATACTCAACCCATTGATAAGATTTTAAACTTGCGATGATTTACAGTTTTCCATTTACAATGGAGAAGTATGTGTCCACGTCCGATTTGATAGTTGAGTTTGCTTACTTACTTACATACCTTTTAGTGTGCCTACACTGCAACAAGATTTTCCTAATTATTGATAGGTAATCGTTTTTGAAGTTGACTTACATAGTAACAACGTTTTTTACAGCTATTTCAATTATAGTGTATTTTTGCTTCAAAATCGGGATAAAAATGAGCAGATTAATTAGAAGTCAACTCATTTAATACCACTAAAAAGGTCGATACGGAATGCCAATTAAATATAGTTTATGCCATTATTACCGTGCTGCGACGCCCATGGTTTGATTTGACAGGGCGATAAATAAGTTGTAAACGGACGTAAACAAGCATGATTGCCAAGTTCAGAGTGAATATAATACGGAATTCCAACCTAATCAACAAGTACAAACAAAAATATCCGACCATGCCCTTTTTAACACGACGGCATTGTTGTTTGTACACAACGTCGGGTATGTTGCTTTCAAGAAAGAGATAGAAAAGCCCTCTCTATATCTTTTATTGCTTGGTGTTTCGATGCCTAAAGTCTTGTTCATACCCTAGCGAATTTCGCAATTTTTCTGCGAATAAAATAGCTGCCAACGTGGTTCTGCATCAACGATTGGTCCGGCATGACTGGCAGCCATTTCGTTCGCAGAAAAATTGCGAAATTCGCGAGGGTATGTACAAGACTTAAGAACGAAGTTTTACGAGAAATTTTCAACTTGTAATGTCTTTTGTTGTGCTTCATTTGTTATTTGTGTTATAGTTTAGTTACATCTCTATGTTGAATAAGTAAATATACTCAATTCATTGCAAAGAAGAAATAATAATAAAGCAACGTTTACATGTGTAAAACAAAAGTGTGTACAAATGAATTGAACAATAGTATATTTCATACGTATATGACGAGATGATAGAACACACGCCTATGGCTCGTGGAATATCATGTAGTCATACGGGTTTCATTTCCATAGATAATCACTCTCTTTTGTGGAATAATTTGCAAGTTTCCCACAATCGATGGTCTGCTTCTGAACCGCATCCCTTTAATGGGGTTTCGCTCATGCATACTCTTTTCCGATAAAAGGCAATTGGAGCAGAGTTGATTAGGGGAGTGTGGTGAAAGCAGCTCAAGTTGTCAACGGAGATAGATAGTAGATAATTAGTATAAATGGATGCATTGTCAACGACGTATTGATCGATAATATGCTCCTCTTACACCGTTTGAAAAGCACGTATGAACTCATATCTCATTCTCCAGGCGAGTATTGTTATAGACAAGACTCATCTTCCATTGTGTCCGGAATGGAAAAGGTAATGGAAAACGAAAATGCTTTCTTCAGGCTTATTTTCCATTGTTGTTTATTGATAATACACGACGATAACAACTTCCTCCCCTCTTCCAACATAATGGTAATAATCAAGTTTTCACAAAGAAAAATATGTGCACGTTCCTTCCAGTGAACATGTTGTTTTCGAGAAATTTGCGTCTGTTGTAGGACTTGTCCACAATATGTATGGAAGATCAGTAAAAGTTGTTCGAACAGCCAATGGGTCAGAGTTCACCAATCGACAGATAGATAACAAGGAAAGGAAACGAGAGTTTGGACAAAGGTCGAAAATTTTTACTGGAGTGTATCAATTAAATGATATGAATAAAATCGTCTTTGTCAAAATTCTCTTCTGCTCCAAATATTTTCAACAAGTGGAAAATATGGGGCAAATATCTGACATAAAATAACTATACTTCCATGGCTAATATCAGGACGGACATTGAATTACATCTGACAAATATTTGTGCAACATTCTTCCAGGAGCACCAAATTACAAGTGCTTATTGTAATTGAACATTTACCTGGGAATGACCACCTGCCTACTTATTTTGAGGTTCTTGACTCTTGTCAGTGAAATGAAGGATGATCATAATAATACTGTCTTTCTATTTTCTCCATATAAATGGTAAATATGCACTGGGTAACTTTGTCAACTGTTCAATTGGTCATTTGGTCAACTGGTCAATTGAGTCAATTGAGTTCAAATAGTATATGTTGTTGATGGTGTTCAAATTCCTTTGTTAGGAAAACCTGCCATCGAAACCCTGAAAATATTAAATTTCGTTGGTGAAATAAATATCGTCGATCAGTTTCCAGATGTTTTCGATGATTTGGAAAAATTTTTAAAAGAATACAAGCTGAAAGTAGATAAAAATGCAATTCCATATGCGGTTTGTACTAGTAGACGTATTCCATTGCCTATCAGAGATGAAGAAAATGGTTGAAGATGATATGATAGTTCCTATCGAAGAAGCAACCTCATTGCGTGCTCCAATGGTTCCAGTTCTTGAAAAGAAGTAGCAACCTTTTGGTGTGATCCTATGGTTGCGGTTCTTGAAACAAAAATATCTGTTCGTATGTGTGATTTCAAAGAATTAAACCAGAGTATTTACAGAGAAAGGTTGGTTTTACCGTCAGTAGAAGAAATATTAGGACAGATGGCAGGAGCCAAAATCTTGTCGAAACTCGATGCTACAATTGGTTTTGGCAAATTCCATTGAGTTCAGAAAGCATTCCATATACCACTTTCGTTACTACTTTTGGAAGGTTTGCATTCAAAAGGTTACCATTCGGTTTGTCATCAAGTCCAGAACACTTCCAGAAACGAATCATGAAAGAAGAAATTGCTAATCAGGCCAATGATATTTTGGTTTCTGGTAGAACGAAAGCAGAACATGAATCGAGATTGTAAGCTGTATTGTTGAGACTCCGACAGGTAGGGATAAGTTTGAATAAAGAATAATGTACTATTTTCATTGATAAAATCGATTTCCTAGGTTATTGATGAAAATGGTGTCCAACCAGATCCAAATAAAAGTCTGTTATTTCTGAAATGAAACCTCCTCAAAACATTTCAGAAGTGAGAAGATTGCTAGGTATGATAAAATGCATGAGAGAATGTTAAAAATTGTTAAAATTGTTTTTTCCGTTAATCAGCTGTCGTACCCTTACGAACGACAGCCCTCAGAAGTTGAAACTTGTGCTAGCTTAGGATTAACGAGGTCTTACCTTTTTACGTGCGATTCCTAGCACTTTCTCGGGCCATCAGAAAAAGTTCTGCAGTCACTAGGGTTTGAACCTTTGACTGGCAGCCAAAAGTGATTGAAACAATGTCGCTTTAACAACTCGGCCACCTGGCCCTTGTATACCGAAACTATTCTGAGAAAATGAGACCGATTCAAGATTTATTGAAAAAAGAACACGCTTGGTCTCCTCATCGCAATGAAACACTGGAGCAAATCAAAGAAGAAATAGTCGAAACTGCACATTTAGTACTTTTTGATGCGAAACAGAAGACTAGAGTATCGGCGGATGCTACTCATTGTGGAATTGGTGCAGTGATGGAACAACTACATGGGGAGACGTGGAATCCAGTTATGTATGCTTCAAGAACTTTGAGCGTTACAGAGCGAAGATAAGCTCAGATAGAAAAATTTCAGAATTTCCTGATAGGAAATTGTTTTCTCCAGAACTTTCTCCAAGATTACAGCGTTTTCGAATGAGATTGATGAGACTCAATTATGAAATTGAATGTGTTTCTGGAAAATAATTCCATATTCCAGATAATGAAGGCGAGGATATTCTCAACGATGATATTTTTATTAACCTAGTATTAGCAGAACTTCCTTCTTCTGATGAAAAATTGGAAGAGATTGGAGGTGCACAGAATGAAGAAATTATTATATTCAGAAAAGTCAAATCGTTCATCACAGAAGGCTGGCAGAAATCAAAGCAACTCAGAATTTTTCAAAGTTCGTGGTGAATTAGCAATACCCAAAAAATCTTTTTTCTACAACCACACTCCAAAACATGCTTTTCTGCATAGTTTTACGTTCGCAAACATGATTATTTCTCACAATAATTGAAATTTGACATTAGTGTGCCGCAAAGTGACATTTCTGTGCCACAAAGTGACATTTCTGTGCCAAAATTTTTCAGTACCTAATTTCTAAGCAATACAGTATTCGTGACAGCAAGGTGAAAGTATATTTTGAAAATTCTGCATTTCGAAGGGATATTCGATCAGGCAACTTCAAGAATGAATAGACAAAGTCTATTGGTTTATATAATATGAGGGAAATTGTCGTACAAATTCATAATATTCTGAACAAAAATCATAGACATCACTACTGCTGTCTCAAATACCCACATACACACTATCCATTGCTAGGCAACGGAGCAACATCTATCGAATCATTTGAATGTCAACAAACGTCAAGCATAAAATATTCGTAAAATATTCTTGTCCCGTCATTTTTTAATGAAATTGAACTAAAATGGATAAAGACAGTTCTGAAATTGAAAATACTCCGCCAGAACTAAGAGAACAAGTTAATTCATTGTCATTGAATTTACTACCTTCAACTTCAAGAGGAAAATATAAGAATGAGTCACTGACATTTCATTCCGTCTTATAGTATAGTATTATTTTTAGCAAAAAGGGTGTTGTAGAAAAAGTATAGTGTGTAACACGAGCAGAAATGCAATTTCTCACTCGTTTAAATTGCAGCACTCGCTTGCGCTCGTGCCGCAACTTTTTCAAACTCGTGAGAAATTAGCACTTTTCTGCACTTGTTGCACAATATACTATTGATGAAAAGAAATAGAATTTCTATTCCGAAGATTGTGCAGACAGATATCCCGAGAAAATGCACGAATGGCATTTTTGGAGTTACCAAATGTAGAGCCAGATCAAAATTGTCAGTTTGGTGGTCAGGAATTTCGTCACAAATAAAATCCCTGTTTGAAAATTGCACTGTCTGTATTGAACATCGAAGTAAGCCTGTGGAATCTATGATTTCGACTTCGTATCCAAATAGACCTTGGGCATAAATTGGAATTGATTTGTTTGAGGTGAAGCAGAAAAAATTTCTTCGTAGAATGGTCACTTATTCAAAATATTTAGAAGAATATCTCTACTACAAACTACTTCAGTCTATGTTATTGGCAAACTGAAGAATATAATTGCTACTTATATAATGAATTAAACATTTTGGAAAGGAGTATGGCTTCAGTCCAGAGTATCCTCAATCCAACGGTCAAATTGAACGAGGAGTAGCCAATGCTAGGAATATTATTTCCAAAAATAAAGACATCAATTTAGCTTTGTTCACTTATCGCACTACTCGATTAGATTGTGGTTTGTTCCCTTCCGACCATTTATTTGGAAAAAAATTAAGAAACACTCTACCTCAGCCTGAAAATTCCCTGAAACCTCATCGGACAGGTGTCAGTAACGTCATGAACAAATTCAATATTAAGAGAGAAGACGAAGGAAATATTTCGATGATCGCCATAGAGCACGAGATCTTTCTCCATTGAATTCATGTCAACGAGTTTGGATAACTGATATGCAGAGGTATGGAGTGGTGAATGAAAAAACTCATGAGTCAAGGTCTTATATTGTTCTATCGGATGGAGCAGAACTAAAAAGGGTCCGAAGGAGTTTGATTCGTGCTGTGATATCATCTCCGACTAGAATCAAAACTCCATTGATGAAAACTTTCCATCAGAATATTGAGCAGTCTGGTACGTCAAGTTTTAAATCTCAACGTGAAGATGATCGATACAGAACGAGGAGTGGTCGATTGGTAAAACCAATAAAACGCTTTTCTCATGAAGCTTAGAGAGGGGAGTGTAATGATAGAGTTCATACTGTATGTTTTATTGTACATTATAATTAGCTGTGAATTGTCATACGGATAGTTACAGATGAAGTTGTAAAACAATAAATAAAAAAAATATTTGAATATCTATAAAAGTGTATCAAGAAATATAGGATATAAGACGTGGAAAAACTTAAAATGATGTTCATCTGTGATGTCAAATTCGACTAAAGTCAGGTATATTCAACTGAAGGAACATCATCACAAAATAAATTCCGATTCTTTTGACGAGACATTCCATGAAAAACCCGAGGAATTGCAGCCTGAGACATATCCGACAGCAAATGAAAGTCATTCCATTCCAAATGTCGTCTTTAGTAAAGAAGAGGCACACAAGCAAACAGCTCAGGAACGTCCCATTCATATAACTAATGCAGAAATGTGTAACCTCTAAACCGATACGCATCAGAAAGTGTTTATTCAACAGTCGTCTTTGAGCCAGCAATATTAGAGTATTATCACTTCCATGATTTTTTTAAACAGAATTGATGGAAGCGTTCGTAGATGATTTGACGTTTCTCAGAGAAAACGACATGAGATTGAGTTGAGAAATCTTCAAATTGAAACGTTGGGTGCAAATGGCCCTTCAAAGTGAATTCAAAGCCGAAAAATGCCAATATAAGACGAAAAACTCGATTGGTGGCTAAATACTCACAGAAGGAAGACATCGACTACAAGAAACGTTTTATTAATTCTTATGTTATATAAAAACTGTATTGCTTAATGGCGAAATGACTGAGGAAATGTACATGAAGACATAGGAAGGACATAAAGTGAACATCTCGAACATGTCTTATAACTTAAGTCTTTAGGAACATTGATTGAAAGTTTGGTTTTGTGGGAGAAATTTGTTTTTCTAAAAATTCCTTTGAGGATTGACTTTTTCTCCTTCGTTATAGGGTTGAAAGTGGCACTTTTCATTCCTAGAGAGAAAATATAACTTCTCACAAAAAATTAAATACAATTTCGAATAAATACTCTTATTTTTTTAGAAAACATTTCGTTTTGGTGTCTGGCAGTACTATTAGAATAATATTACCATTATCTTGTATATATTCAATAGTAATATTATATAATTCGTCACATCAACATGCACCTCAGATCTTCGAATTATAAGTATTTTGCCTTGTCTTTAAAAAATTTTAGAAAAAATAATATACGCACAAATGTACGAATATGCTAAAAGTAATGCTATCATACCATCGTTCCAAACAGGTTTCCAGAAAAAAATAGGTACTGCGAATTCTCTGATTCAAGTTAAAGATGAAAAAAATGTTAGTGTATTGACGCTACTCGATTATTCAAAGGCGTTCGACACAATAAACCACAAATTACTTTGTGCCAAATTAAAATACTACGGCTTTTCTGTTAACGCTTTATCCATGATCGACTCATATCTGATAGATCGCAAGCAGAAAATTGTATCTAATGATAGACAATCGGAATATGTTAGTTTGATTGCAGGCGTGCCTCAGGGTAGCATTTTAGGACCCCTTTTTTTGATAATTTATACTTCGGATATTCTTAAATCGTTGGACAGGTGTAACGTTTATGCGAATGCTGATGATACTCTAATGTTGCTTAGCTTTCCTAAGGAACATATTGTGGAGGCGCAAGATGCCATCATCAGGGACCTTGAAAAAATTGAGCAGATGAGTAATTCCCATAGCCTTAAGCTAAACTCAGCTAATTAATTTTCTCCTCTAAAAATCTTTACGAATTTACTCGTCGTAATCTATTTATTTCATTGAATAATTCTCCTTTAACAGTAGTTGATACTACAAAAAATTTAGGGCTAATAATTGATAAGGACCTACGTTTCAAAAGCCACATTGATAGTATACTAAAAAGAACTTACATTTCCCTCAGGACTCTATATAGTAACAGATTTGTGTTGAATTTCAACTTACGTAAGACTCTTTGCGAAACTCTCGTTCTTTCACAGTTTACATACTGTGACTTCTTATATGGGCCTTGTCTTGATAATGTGTATTAATACAAGATACAGAAGGTACAAAATTTCTGTGTACGCTTTGTTTATGGACTCCGAAGATATGATCATTTTTCTGAAAAACTAAATGAGATGATGTGGCTCAATATGGAAAACCGAAGAAAACTTCATTTATCCCTTTTCATTTACAAAACGCTAAGGAATGATGCTTATGACAACCGTAATAAGTTGCTGGCCAGATCTCAGACTCACTCGGTTAACGTAAGACATAAAGATAATTTCACGATGCCACATCATTCTACAGCCTTATTTCAACGAGGCTTCTCTTATAACTCTGTAAAACTGTACAACTCAATTCCAAAGCATGTTAGAATAATGGGTTCACATTCTTTCAAAAAATATATGATAGTATGTCTTAGAGCCACTCAGTAGCCTCATTTCTGATTTAATACTGTATTGCTAATATATAATGTAGGTATTGAAACAAACGCAATATTCTTATCCATGTTATAATGAATAGTCATAATATTATCCTGTCATGATGTCGTTTGGCTGTGCCATTTCTTTAATTTAATTGCTTGCCACTAGGAGGTTAGGTGTAAGAGTAGCCCTAGGCTAAATCTCGCCTCCTTCTGGTCGAATAAAATGTATAACTGATTCCTGTAAATGTTTTATGTTATCAAAAATAAAGACCATATTATTAATATTATTATTCTCTTCGTGTTATATGTTAACGACCTCACTAAAACCAAGATATCTGGTCAATTTGCAGATGTTACCACTATTCGAATAATAACAGAAGACCAGAAAACTGTGGAAGAATGGTGCCATGAACATAAATTATCCTCAACGCAGAAAAATCAAACCTTATGGCTTTGTTCACTATTAGATTGTATATATGTTATTGTGTTAAAATGCCATGAGCGACACATTAAAAAACTATTTTTTTTCTGCAAAAGGAAAATTAATCTTCCATATGCCTACACACGTCCGATCGCTAAATTTTCATTTTTTGAGCTCAACACTGACATAATTTTCAGTGGTTGAAATCACAGAAAATTGAAAATCAGGCAGCAAAATATGTCATTATCTGACGGTCTATTATAGGTTTTTGAAATAATAAGATTTGTTTTTGACAAAGTCAAGTAAAATCTGCCAAAAATTTCCTCAGGATGACATTTTGTTATTTTGATACAATAATAGGTGTCAGTTATCAATCAATTACCATTCTGTTATTTCTTGCTTCTTCCCTGAGAAGAGGTCCTTTTAACACAACACAATTTCTCTTTTTTTTTTCGTTTCAGACCAGACTTTCCAGGAGGTACCGAATTAAATCAGGGGTACCAACATTGGTTCTGTTGGGCCGGGAAGGAATAACAATTAGTATATCAGCCCAAGACAAACTGTTGGAGGATCCCTACGGAGCTAACTTTCCTTGGAGACCACGGCCCGTCGATCAAGTTAGTTCTGGTTTGCTTTTTTCCATTCTTCTTTTGTCAGATTTCTCTAAATGCATAAATTTTTGCATTTCATCTATTCATAGGTTGTTGCAAAATTCAATAAAAATAATTCAAGGGCGCATTCCTGAAATTCTGAAATTGTTAACAATCATTTTCAGGTTCTGAAAGATGTTGTTCTTCAACCCGGTGGCACCTACTCTTCAGATCACAGAAACTTCACGAAAGAAGATATAAGATATGGGGATCTACCAGATGGTATCAGAGGATTTTACTTCTCTGCTAACTGGGTAAGTTGACTTGCTTCCATATACAACATGATAATTACACACTTTTTTATAGTGTCCTCCCTGCCGAGCATTCACTCCACAGCTAGCGGAAGTCTACAGGCTGATTAGAAAAACGGAGCCAAATTTCGAAATAATTTTTGTGAGCAGTGATAGGTAAGTACGTACGAAATATTCTATTGAATTATGTCTAATGTGGCCAAAAAATATTATTTCATGAATATATTCCAAATGAAGTGTACGCGTAACGTAATATTTTACGCACTGTTGATACATTTACGAATTCTTCAAATAGACAGTATTTTGCCACAGATTTTACTCGGAAGTCATTACTTAGTAATACAAAGAAAATTGAAAATTTCATAAGTGAACCAACCAACATCCTTTAACTTTTGATTGATACTCTCTCCACTTCGATTGCAAGAAATCATTCTCATACAAGAGTTTTGTATTTTGTGTAATTTACTGTTACAAATTCAAGTGAGACTTGGGCCATACAAACAGTCAACAAAATTTAAAATGGATAAAACTAAACTTCCGCAAAGTATTACTTTGATAATTCTTTGCAGATATTTTCTATTGCTATACATAATTTTTAAAGAATTGTATGCCCTCTCAGTTATTTTATTAATATGTTTTTCGAAGCGCAGATCGATGTCATTGATGACACCTAAATTCTCACAATGTACTAGTATCTGAAGTATGTTTTGTCCAATACTGTTATTGATATCATCTGCTATTTCATTTTTCTTTGTTTTGGACCAAATATTATGACACTGGATTCACTTGGATTCAGAATAAGGCAATGCTCTGCAGAAAGCTCAGAGAATTTTTTCAGTTCACTATTTATTCGAGCAAATGCATCTTCGACATCATTTGTATGGAATGAATGGTATAGATATTTAGATAAGATAAAATAAAATAAGATATTTTTATTTAACTACGTACATATACAATGTATATTTGTAGCAGGTCCAGGAAAAAACATTCAAAATTAAATTAAAATTAGAAAAAACATTGAATCAGTCACATAAACATGTAAACAACGTGAATCTACTATTACACACATATATATATATATATATATATATATATATATATATATATATATATTAAAATAAAATGAAATTATTGACTGTAGTAACTTCACATATCACTGACCGGTGTGTCCATATACTCCTGAATTGAATAAAACCCATTTTCTAAAAGGTATCTTTTCAATATTTTTTTGAAGCGAGGCTTGTCTAAAATCTTCCAACTGGAGGGTAATTTATTATATAGAGCGACATCTAGGGAATTATTTGCGGATTTATTTAATCTATATCTCTGTGGTCTGAGATGCCCAGCACCGCGAGTGTTATAGTCATGAAAATTTGAATTTTTACTCAGTTCATTATTTTTAGTATGAATTTCTAGTATTTGATGGAATATATAAAGAGCAGGTAGTGTCATGACTTTAAATTTCTGGAATAAAGGTTTACAATGGTCCCTGAAGGCAACATTAGCAATAATTCGGATAGCTTTTTTTTGAAGCCTAAATACTTTTACAGAGTCAGATGCATTACCCCATAGGGTTACCCCATAAGAAATGTGCTAGTGAAAAAAAGCATAATAGATATTCATTAGTGTGTCAGAACTTAGTACATTTTTTAGTTGTCTCAAAATGAAAATTGAGCTAGAAAGCTTAGAACAGAGCTTCTCGATGTGAAATGACCAATTCAGCGAGGGATCTAAAAAAATTCCTAAAAATTTTGTGGATTCATTAATTCTTGTTGACTGTGAAGAAAATATCATTTGATTGGTTTTGCTTGCGTTGAGTTTCAAACTGTTCGCTGCAAACCAAGATACGGCCTATTTTTCAGTAGTTTCATTTTTTGTTTTCTCGTATATATTTTGATGAAAAATAGTGGTGTCATCTGCAAACATGATACAGGTTGAGTTAACTAGATGGTAAAATAAGTCGTTTACATATTATATGATAAACAGGAGGGGCCCAGAACAGAGCCCTGCGGCACCCCATATTTCTTTGCTACTGTTTCTGACGTAATACCATTGAAGCACACCGACTGTTTTCTATCCTTGAGATATGAATCGAAAAGAGCTAAGGGAGTACCTCTTACACCGTAAAGGTTCAATTTTTCTAATAACAAATCGTGTTTTACGCAATCGAATGCTTTTGTTAAGTCAAATAGAGTCATTGCAGATTTCCTGCCGTCTTCAAAACCTTCTACTATGTTTTCAACTGCCTTTTGTATAGCTTTTATGGTGGTCATGTTTTTCCGAAATCCAAACTGATTTTCGTGCAGCAATTTGAATTTCTCAAAGTACATGGATAACCGATTTTTCAAAATTATTTCGAATATTTTTCCTAAAAAAAGGATGAGAGATATAGGTCTGAAATTATTTGGTAGATTAAAATCACCAATTTTATGTATTGGGATGACTTTACTATATTTGAAAATATCTGAATAAACACCTGCACTAATACAGGTATTGAATAGATTTGTCAATGTAACCACTGTCAAATCTATGGTATTTTTTAATATTTTTGTATTTATTCCAAAGATGTCCGTAGCACTGGTGTCCTTCAAAGACTTCACCGCCGCGAGTACTTCTTCCTCAACAACAGGTTCTAGAAAAAAAGAGTCCTGGGTCGTTGGTATACTTACAAATAGTTCTGAAAAATTTATATTGTTCATAGGCAAGGTTCTTATAATTTCTTCCGCTATGTGACCAAAAAAACTGTTGAAATCGTTGGCATTTAAAGAAGTGTCAATTGATTTATTATTCGGACGATTCCTCTCGTAATTTATTAGTTTCCACGTATCCCTCATTTTATTGGCGGACGTATTTATGTAATTGTCATAAGCATGTCTTTTTGTTCTTTCAATGGCACATTTATATTGATTTTTTAAATTTTTGTAGACCGAATAATCCTTTTTGTCTTTAGTAACATCACACACTGTTTTTACACATTCTAGAGTATTACGCATATTTTTTAATTCAGTGTTAAACCAGATTACTGGAGGCTTGTTCTCAGAACACACCTCTTTCAGTGGAAATGATGTTTCGATACCACTTTTTAAGCGTGAAGGTTATAAACTCAGCTGAGCGGTTTATCTTCGTATTTATATCACTATACCTTTGTTCAAAATCATTTACGGGTTTCCAATCAATATTTTCCATAATATTTCTTAAGTTTTTCATGCCGGCATGGGTAATCACTCTTTTCTGCAGGGTTTGCGAAGAAAAGGTGGTATTTCTGTTGATATTAATAAATTGACCTTTATGGTCAGACAAAAATGGATCAACTATTTCCACAGTTATACGATATATCCACAGTGATACGATATATCCTCTAGATCCTTAGATATTATCGAGACAGCTGGATTTGCTTCCAGGTAGAATTCTTGTAATATCTGACATTATTATATTTAAACCAAAAGGTGAGATAACATGAGTGAGTTCATTTACATCAGATGTGCTTGATTCAAAGTGAACATTAAAATCTCCTAATCATATAAGAGTATTATATTTTGATGCTATAAAAATTAGGAGTTCTTCCAGTCTTTGAAGAAAGTTTTGAAATTTGCTTAAGCAGGACCTGTACTCGGTAATTATAATAACTCCGGTGCCGGGCAACTCAATACCACATAATTCCGCAGTTACTTCTTCGCAGAATGACTTTACGTCCACAGTTTTACCTTTAATTCCTGTTCTTACATATATGGACACACCGCCGTGAGTTGTGTGTTTTCTACAGATGACAATATATAATTTTTGAGGTTAATTTGTTCAATATTTTCATGGGTTTGCCAGTGCTCTAATAAACAAACTACAGAAAATTTATATTCTTCGAGAAATAGCATTAATTGGTCTACCTTATTTGACAAACATTGTATGTTTAGATGAAATATACTAAGGGTGTCATTACTGTTATGTAATTTCGTCGAATATTTCGTAGGAGTTTTTCCCTCCCATGTCAAACTCTCTGGAAATTTCTAGTCAGCTCCATAAACTTCTGAACATGGGCTCCAAGAGGCCATTTGCTTGAGTCCATGGCTGCTTCGAAGTTTTCTTCGTGGATAATAACTTTGAAGGAAGCATAAAGTTCCGGATGTTTTGACTTTAGTGCCTCGCAATGCGCTTCTGGGAAGTGGCATTTCGTTAGTTGGGTTAGGTCCGTTGCATTCAACGACGGATCGACCCGATATACATGTAATTTCACGAATCTGGGAACACCTCGTACTTCCCTACCATTCAATGTGAGTGTGGTATTTGTTCCAATTACTTTTGGTCTTTTGGGACGTTTTTTCATCACAAGATTCCAATCTTCATTCGAGACTGATGATTTCGGCGGTGTTTCAGCTGGTTCCAACTTCGGGCTGGTGTTTTCATTTTCATTTATTAGATTTATGAACTTTTCGCACTTCTGTTTCGTATTTGCCTCCAACACAGACTTTGACACTTGTTGTCGTGTAATTCTTGTACTTGGGGTAGGTTTTGAAGAACTGGCAACATTGCTGGTACCTTGGCGTGGGTCTGCTGTAGTTTGATCGGATGCGCGTTTTTTTTGTGTACACATTTTTGTTTCATGGCGATGAATCACTTGTTCGTTGTGTTTAACTTTTTGTGACTTAAATAAGTATATTTGGGTGTCATCAGCATTTAAGTGAGATTTTCAATATCTGATTTATTTGAAGAACTGACTAGTGTATAGCGTGAACATAACTGGTCCCAGAATGTAACCTTGGGTTAAACCTGATGTGAGCGTTAGATATGTGGAGTTCGCCTGTTTTACGCGTACTTTTTGTTGCCTTTTTAAATAGCTGTTCAACAGAGTTATTGTGTTTGGACTAAATCCAATAATATTGAAAGTAACACTTCGTGATTGATTGTGTCAATAGCTTGACTAAAATCAATTAGAAACAAAATAGTAATTTGGCCTTCATCCAATGATTCCATGATGTCATCCACTAGGTGGAGTAGTGCTGTTACAGCTGTGGCCACCTCTAAATGCTGATTGTACCGTGGGAAGCAGTGAATACTTCAACAAGTAACTATCAATTTGAATTTCCATGAACTTTTCCATTACTTTTGATATCGTCGGTAAAATACTAATTTCTCTAAGATGACAGCACTCTTCCACACAGACGGAAACTCACTTTTCTCAAAACAAGAATTAATCATATGTCTCAAATGTATAACAATATGTGGAATAAATAATTCCATCATTCTCAAATTTATACCGTCACAGCCATCAGTGACCTTAGTTTTGATTTGCTCTATAATGTGAAGAATGGTTAATTCGTCGTGAAATTAAATTTAGAATCTGTTAGTTGCAAATTTTTCTACTGATCCAGTGGCGTAGTAAAATTTAATTTAAAAACTTTTGCTAATATGTTTTTTGGATTTTTGGCTTTGTTGTTATTTCAAAGTTATGAGTCATTGAAGTTTAGAGAAAAATCATTCAAAAAAGTTGCAGTCGTGCCCCGCTTTGAAATGGGTCATTCTGTATAAGAATCGTCAATATGAAAATATCCACGAAATAAGTTTCAACCAATGGAATCCTTCCTCTCGAATCTACCAGGATACATGATATTTATATAGTCATTGGGCTCCAAACAAAGAGCCGGAATTCAATAAAAGACTCGCATAATTTCCAACCCAGCACCTCCAACCCCTGTTGAAAATCTCGGACGTGCCGATGAAAACATATTACGGCATAACTCTACTCGGGGGTTGCGTGGCAAATATGAAGTTGACGTTACGTATTCTCCACCGTGAGCACCTAGATAAAAGGGGTCACCCACCGAAGAGCTCGTCCAGCCCCTTTTATCTAATCTGGAAGCGTGTGCCAGATGAGGCATAACATAGAAGGCGGAAGAACAGGGTTGTATCGAGGAGATCTATATCACAAATTTCAATATTGCTAAATTGAAATGAAAAAACGCACCTGATGCTGGTGTTGTCATATAACAAGCATAAAGTTTAGGATACCATAGAACGAAACGCAATAGATTTTTCGTGATGATTGTTGTTTCGTACTCATTGTTCGTGTTCAAGGTTACAATTTTTGGTTTTGACAAATTAAATTAATATTTATTGCTATTATAAAGATTAATTGTTAATTTTCTTATTTGATTAGCTATGATTGTTGAAACAGGTTTATCAATTCCCATTAACTATTGATTTAGGGGTGGCTTATTTGATTAGCTATGATTGTTGAAACAGGTATATCAATTCGAATTAACTATTGATTTAGGGGTGGCTTTGATATAACACTAATAATACCTACGCGATTCAATTTTTGTCAATGCGCGTGTCATAGACGGTTGAACTTGCTATAGTTTCCCAGTTAGCACAAAGTGATCTCAGAGAGGGTGATTGTTTTATGATTTAAATTGAGCAAACTTTCAATAATAAGAACAATGACTTTTATTCAAGATCAGAAGTGACAGTTCTCTCTCTACCTATCTATAGAGTGTCCTTCATTCCTAAACTCATCTAACTAACAAACATTATTGAAAAAACTCATCACATAACATCCCCCTTTTCAAGCTTCACTCTTCGTCCCTAAACCTTTGTAGTGGTCTTATGTTTCTACATGTTTTTCGCAAAGCAATTGGTAAATACCTGTTTTCATTTCTTCTCTGTTTGTTTCCTTCTTCATCCTCCTACTCGCTATATTTTTAATCCTGTTTCATTCATAGCTGCTATGTTTTTTCTCTTAAATGCCAAGTTGGTACACCCTGTATGGCAGCAGCCATGTTTTTTTCTCTTAAATACTATGATGGTACACCCTGTATGGCAGCAGCCATGTTTTTTATCTCTAAAATGCCTAGTTGGTACACCCGGTATACCAAATTTGACAGCCGCCATGTTTTTTCCCTTAATCGATGTATTTTGAGACACCCGGTATACCAAATTTGACAGCTGCCATGTTTTTTTCTCTTAAATGCCAAGTTGGTACACCCTGTGTGGCAGCCGCCATGTTTTTTTCTCTAAAATGCCTAGTTGGTTCACCCGATGATGGTATCGCGCTCGGCACTGGACAATTGTTATCAATCTAAGGGATCTATCGCGATCACGTCACACGGTGAACGCCAAGCAGCGACGCTCCGATTTTCCCCCCCCACCCCAAAAAGCGGCAATATGTGCAGTTTTGAACCTTGGCGTTTTCCCGTGTTAATTTACAGAGGTATTTTAGACCCTCCATAGATACTATACTCATGTAAATATAGTTCAGTACTATAGATATTTTATAAACAAAACATTAAAAGCACCGGGTAAACCTAAAACATAACAAAAACAAAATATAGAAATTTAGGAAAAACCAAAATTTAGTTCCGCAGTTCCTTGGACAGCATTTTCTTCTCGACAAAACCAGTCCGTAACCTGAAAATGACGAATTTTGTGAAACGTTGAATATATTGTTCTACTTACATAGTAAGTACCGTTCTTTTCCTTGAAAGGGTACTAAGAGTTCTTGGTAGAAATCCTTGGGTGATGTTAACAAACACACTTAAAGTAACTATTGAAAAAAAAAGAGATTTGAACAGAACACCATCACAAATACCTATAAAATATTCATCGAATGTCGCCAGTTTCGACAAACAACGCCTAATGTTAGTTATCTGTATCACATTACGGACTTGGACACATACAATTGTAATGCCAAGTGAAGAAACTTTCTGATTCAGCAATGAAACTAAAATTCATTTGCTTTTCTGCACATTTTGTACATCAAAGCGATACCAACGAAAAGAGAATTACAAACAAGCGGTAACCGCAATGTATATAATGTAACTCATTTTGTGTCCACAATAATCAAGGAATAAGCGACATCGCCTAGAAGTTTGTGTTAACTGGGTTCCAAGTTGAAGTGCTATAGTAATTTTGTCGTGAGTTAAATGAAAGAACAATTTTGTTGGGTTTTGACGTTGCCTGTCGAATTGATCACAAAGACACAAAGTAGTACGAAAGAAATACATTCGGTGAACCTATCAACAGAAATTGAACTAAAATTGAATAAAACCAGCAGAACATCTAAAGGGTAGGTCTACCAGCAGCCATTTTCTTCAGAGTCCAAAAGATCTTGATTCCACACCACAGTCCACTATTCTGGTGAGTTACCTTCCGCCTCTCCCGTATTATTGAATACAATTTTCGATGAGTTGTGCAACAATTGTGTTAAATTAATTATTGGTGGTAACTTTTATTATTGAAGACATTACCGAAATTAGTTGAATGGCTACACATGTCAATTTTTTTTTCTCACATGGATTGACTTTCAGTTGAAGGTAATAATGAAATTGTTTAGGAACCATAGGAAAAAATCAACAGATTATTAGTACAAATGGCTGTTTTGGCGATGCTATGGTCGAATACCAAATCTGACGGACAGTGATTGAAAGTTAATAGTTAGGTTCTTCAAAATACCTCAAATTTAAAATTTTCATTCGCAACGGTCCTGTTATCATAGCCCGAGGATGTTTAAAACGGGGAGAATTCCACTTGGATTATTTAATCAGATTATTACAAAATAGCACCTAATGCGCTTGGGTGTCGCTTGTTCGTGGTGAATATAACCGAGGATAATGTTTCATTTTGGAGCATTGACCTCAGCTTTGCAATGGGCATTCGAGTGTATACCGATTCAATGTACAATGTATCAGAAAATACATGTATGGCAAACAAATTACTTCTTTCCTTCAGAGTTATTTTGAAGGAACACTTTGGTTGGAAATATTAATTATTTTTGTCAAAATCATGTTTTTTGTCCTGTGGTATTTTCCTTTTCCCCATTTCTCTTGACATTTTCAGCTTATAATAGAACGCTACCTTTTTCCACTACCTTCGTCAAAGCACGACAAAGAAACAAAATATAACGGGCCTTAGTGATCACTCCATTGTTTCTTGGATAAGATAATTTCTAACATTAGACCAATACCACCACATGTAATTAAAATATTGTTTATCAGATAATGCTCAGAAGTTCAGAGTATTTCCAATGCATTCATCTTGTTAGAATCAATTCACATAATCTTCATCTCCATAATTCATCTTCTTTTGTATGGCAAATTGTCAGTGATTCAGACCACAGTGTTGTTGATTAGAAAAACTTTTGAAGGTGGTATTCTGTTCTTTGTGACTCTTTCTGAAATTATGATTTGTTATGAAATCATACAAATAGCATACGGTCAAAACTTTTCCTAAATTCAATTACAATGACAATAATTAGTCCCTGCTTCCAGTTCGACAGGCAAAAATCAATATGAGTAGTACTATTTATTTTTGATGTTGACAGGTATCAAATAACGGTATTCTTGTGTCCGCGAGTATACATGTTTTGTCGGGGTCCCATACTGATCATTTTTACCTGAAACTGATAAATATACCTAATAATTATCGTTGATAGAACTTATCATTAACTTTTTCGTAAGTGGTTTCAATTTATACCAGGTACTTCTGCCTTGAGACTGAGTGGTATAGTTGAAAAAATCACACACGGATATATAATTTTCGTCCCAAGTTCCCCAAAAGGCCTTGCAAAATAACTGCAATAATACTGAAGCTGGTGATAATTGTCATTGAAATATCCTTGCAAAATTGGAAGATGTTCATACAGTCAACATTATAGGATTTATAAACAGTGTTACCTATGTACAGTTGTGTGCATAAAAAAGTCGTAAACAGTACCTACTACACTAATTGAGGCATTGCACTAATTGCACTAAAAAATGTTGAAAGCGCGTTACTGACAAAAATAGTTTGAATTTCGACGCTACTTGTCAAAGTCGATAAGAAGCTCAATAATTAAGGTCGAGGAGCCTGACTCACAATATTTTATGACTGCTGTACGACTTATTTATGCACACAACTGTACTTTGTAAAATGAAACTATACAACAAATGATGTTGTGAAATATTTATAGGATACCCTTTCAGAAACTCTATAACTGCATAATTTCGAAAAATTTAAGGCAATTTTAAAAAGCATTTCATACTGTTGGAATTCCCCAATACTCTTAAAAAAAGTCCGTCCGCAATCACACACGTGGAAAGTATAATCGAAACAAAATTCTGCCAGTTAGTTACAGAGGAAGCAGTTACAATGGTCTCTTCTGAAACATCGACCCTATAGAATTCGCAGAAAGAAACAAAAAAGGGAATCTAGGAAAAAAATCCCTCGGTAAAAAACCCTTCGAATAATATTTAGCTATTATATTATATATTACCTATTATACAGATTCAAATCTTATATTTTGCGATATGGCATCTAAATAACCAGCTATATCTTTTTGCTGATCATTATATTGTTGACATAACAGTTTCAATCTATCCTATAGTATCTGGTAGGTGGCCCATTTTTTCTTTACCTCGGGTTGTTATTCTGCATTCTACTGAATCAACAGCCAGTTCCATCCTCATCTTCTTTATCATTGTCCAGACGGGTCATCCTGACCAACAAGGATGAAAAATCTGTTGTTCCACCCCTCTGTTTGGTTGTTGGTTCTATCTTCACCTGACATGGTGGAATTATGAACATTTTCGGGACGAACAAAGGATCAACTTTTCTAATTTTCATATTTGGAATACTTCCTATTTTTCTGGATGATCCCGAAACATAAGAAGAGTCAAAATAATTCAGTAGAGCAGATATGTTTTCAGATATGTCATCCTTTTGTCTACGGCATCCACTGGTAGAAAAGCCAGCCCATCCAGTTTTCCGCAGAAACTATTCAATTTTGGTTTTCCATATATGTTTTTTGGAGGCCCAAATCTTGAACTTTTCTGAAAGTGCTCTGAAAGAATAATGGCGAGGAATTAATAGTCTTTATTCCCTCTTTTACTCCTATCACAAATGTATATATTTAATCTACTACTGCTAAACAGAGAAATAGTAATGAAGCATCTCCTTCGTTTACAGCAACCAAAATTCCACATATTCGTGTTGAAAACACTTCCAAAGTTAATGATAATTCACTACTAATTATTGAATCGTGGTATAAGATACAATTATGTCAACAAATTGCTGCCGTATTGCCGTATAAAGTAAATCTCTTAATATATCGCATATCGAATAACGTAAGGTTTAACTCTGTTAGTATGTAATAGCTAAAGATTATTCGGAATGGTATTTTTTCCGGGGAGTATTTTTTTCCTGTTTTTTTCCCGTTTTTTTTCCTTTTTTTTTTCGTTTTTTTTTTTCGTTTACCCAAGAAAGGATACCAGCATTGTTTTCATTAGATGAAGCAAATTCAGGACGACGTTATGTTGGCAGACATTTCGGGTGAAGTAAACGTTATAATTTCCAATTCAAATCATGACTTTCCAAGTATTTAGTATACAATGTTATTATCTTTCAGTTCAAGATAGGTGGTAGCAGTTTTATTGTGGGTCAAATATTATGTGGTGGAGTCGCCAAGCTCATTGAATTCCTATAAAATCTATCTGATGCATATCAACTCAACTAATAAGGGATAGAAAGTTAATCGTTTTATTAAAGAATCACCGACTGAGTAGTGAGTACTTTTAGTGCATGGAGGTGATTTGATTAATCAATTTACTAACTTTACTTTTATCTGAAATTTTCGTGAGTATGAGCCGTTTGTTCCGATCCATCTTTCAAATACTCCTGGACTGCTCTTGAATTCTGTGGTGGGGCGCTATGTTATTGTAAATATATTTCTCTCATTTCCTGTAGTAGACATTTCAACAATTCCTAAACTGCATCCCCATTTCACCATTTTGTGTGTTTTCATGTTTACTTTTTGGTTTTCATTGAAGTTGGAACCTCAACAACCTCCACCTGGTCTTTGCCTGTTACTTTTTTTCTTATTTTAAGCTTATTTTAAAAGTTTAGGCACCATCAGCATATTATAATAATCTAACCTTTGGATTTGGTCATCCTCATAAAGATGTTGATATAGGTTATATTAGTAAGCACTATAATGGTTTTTTTTTCAAAATTCGTCTAGGGCTTCCTCGACTGACATTACATTAGTATTCCAATATCCGCTTCGAAGCTGTTGGATTAAATTCCACATACACATATAAAACTCTAATTTATGTCTCCTTAATTACGATGAAAGTATTACGATAATCTTTTTTATTGTTTGGTTCTTTTCGGAATCTTCTCTACACCTTTTTGAAAAAGGTTATTCGTGGGTGTCTTCTGTGTGAGTATTGGTCAGCATATAACTGACAAGCGACGACACTGTTTTTAACACAATCTCCGTAAATTAATAACATTTCAACCTGCTCACTTCTTGTGAACCTATAATTTTGGTTTTCCATTTGTAGCAATTCTCGTAAGTTGACTGATTTTCGAGAGTTGAGATGAAAGATGACAGCGAAACCCAATTAGTTGACAAGATTTTGAAATTTTGTTTTCAACAGCTTACTTAGTTGAGAAATTACTCAAACTGCAAGCAAACTCATGAACTAGTTGTATATTTTTGACTGTAAACAAGTTGTTTCTGCTCCGAAATACAGTAATTAATTTAATTTTTTTTTCGTGAATGTATGTTCAATATCGATTCCCTGTGTCACCCGGTATACAAAATGGGGTGTATTTCTTTCATGAGACTAACTGTCCGGTAAGTTACCTACCAAACTTGTACCGGATCTGAAATATAACTCATTTACGGTAATGAAATTTGTCCTAAGTCATTCACAGGACAGCATGAAAGAAAAATATTTGACGCTAACAATAATTACGAAGTATTATCAAGAACATCAATTTATTTCGATTTAGTGTCAGGACTAACCGAATGGAAAAATTCTGAGCAAAATCTGATTATTAATTAAAGTGAACGATATTCCTCGAATTCATTAGTTCAGAAGCCTTCAGAAAAGGAAATCTAGACTGGCTGAAGTGACCTCATTAGTGAAATTACGACTGCCAATTATTTTTTGAAAAATAAAGTAGTATTACCATTGATTTTACACTAATTTTCTGTGTTATGACTATTCTAACATATTCACATCAATTTGATGAAGTAGTATCACGGTGATTTTGTTTTACATATTCTGAAATGCAGTGAAAATGTCTGTACGACCTAATCCAATTCGAAAATCTCTTTGAAACTTTTAGAGACTTTAAGGTGGAGAATACCTACCATGAGGGTAATAACGGCCTACAGATATTTCCTATCACAAACTAATATTTTACGACAAAAACACGCTGCGCCATGTGTGATTTTGTAGGGATAAGCAACTCAGATAGGTTTGTTGTACAGGGTGTTATGTAAGTACGTGGCCAAAGTTGAAGAAGTTATTCTTTGAGTGATTCTAAGACGAAAAGTTTTCATAAACATAGGTCCGGTAATGCTTCATTTTCAAGATACAGGGTGTCAAATTTTTTAAAAGAAATCGTTTTTTCGTAAATATTTTAATGATCTATCAACAGATTTCATTGAAATTTTGCCGTGTTATCAAGGGTCGTAAAGGACTGATTCAGCCTTAAGTATATCAAAATTATCATATTCAGTGGGGTCCCGGAAGGCACCGTAACCAATATTTTTGACAGAAAAAATGTGCACCACTGAATTTTTTGCAATTTTTTCACATTGAGCAACTGAAATTACAACTTTTTTATTCCTAGAATTTTTTTCGTATCTTGCTTTGTTTTTGAGAAAAAACATGAAAATCACTTCATTGTACGTCCCTGGTACAACACACAATGAAACATTGTTTTTATAGGGTTTTCAATGAATACAAATGAATCTGTTATACTAAAAATTGTTTGTTTTATTTGGCCAGTGGCGAGCATAATGGAAACTTTGGAAATACCAAAAAAAATATCAAACAAGAAACACCCTTTATAAAAACCACACATAAACAAAAATGGTACCTACGCAATTTTTTTCGGTAAGAATACATTCAACAATAATTAACACAAAACTTACAATAAATGCTCAAAATGTCCTACTTCAACTTCAATGCAAGCATTAACTCGTTTTAACATCTATTCCCGAACACGTTGAAATATTTCCGGCGTATGTCTTATCTGATCACATGAACCCCGCATTCGTTGGATTAATTCTTCTTCAGTGTTGACTGGAGTTCGTAAATATCTTAATAATCCTTCATCCGATTTCATTGAAATTTGGCAGTTATCAAGGGTCGTGAAGGGCTGATTTAGCTCTAACTATATCAAAATTATCATGTCCAGTAGCATCCCGGAAGGCACCGTAACCAATATTTTCGACAGAAAAAATGTGCGCCACTGATTTTTTTGCAATTTTTGTATTTGTTTCACATTGAGCAACTAAAATAACAATATTTTTATTATAAGAACTTTTTCCGTATCTAGCTTTGTTTTTAAGAAAAACCATAAAAATCACTTTATTGTAAGTCCCTGAAAACACAATAAAACATTTCAACTACTAAACCATCAAAAACTAGGGTCTTACTGTTATTTTTTTTCCATATCAATAGTAGACTACAAGCCCATATAACAATTTGAAACAATTGAAACATACTCAGAACGATGCTGCTATATTCTTGGTGGTGCAAATGACTGTAATAATAATAATAATAATAATAATTTTTCATCTTCCGACAAAATAATCATGTATGGCGTTCCTCACGTTGGTAGATTATGAAATAATAATCTCCTAGAACCTACTACCGTACAAAAATAATGGGACTGGAAGCCAGGAAAAGTTTTCAATTTCCAAAAAAAAAAAAAAAATCCTAGATTACGGTCCCATTATTTTTGTACGGCAGTAGGTTCTAGGAGATTATTATTTCATAATAAACTAACGTGAGGAATGCCGTACAGGAATATTTTATCGGAAAAGCACATCTTCAGGTGAAAAGTTAGTATATTATTATTACAGTCATTTGCACCACCAAGAATTGACGGCATAGTGGCTAAAGTTATTTTTTCATATAGCAGCATCGTTCTGAGTATGTTTCATGCTGGGTCAAATGACCCCCAAAATTGTTATATGGGCTTGTAGTCTATAGTCTATTCTAGTCTTTCCCAAACGAGTTGTTTACTCTACTTAGCTTTTGCAACAACAGGTTGCATCTCAGACATTTTTATCCAGTATATTATTTTCCGATGAAGCGTGTTTTTCCTCAAATTCAATTATGAACTTTCATAATAACAACCATACCTGGGCAGAAGAAAATCCCCATGTGGTGATAGAAACTAATTATCAACAACAATTTTCCGTGAATGTATGGGTTGGTATTGTTGGTGATTATCTCATTGGACCTCATTTTTTACCTCCGAGATTAAATGATTAGGAAATGTCCCACTGGCAGTAAGCGGAACAATGTGGTTCATGCACGATGGGGTTCCACTTTAGCATAGTAGCACGTCAATTTCTGGATGCAACTTATGGAGAAAACTGGATCGGTCGTGCAGGTTCACAGTCATGACTGCCCAGGTTACCGGATTTAAATCCCTTGGAGTTTTTTCTTTGGCGAAATTTGAAGTCGGTTTTGTTTATAAAACTTCAGTCAACACTGAAGAAGAATACGGGGCTCATGTAATCAGATAAGACATTTCATTGTAGACGATGGCCAAGATCGGCTAAAAATGTATTCACGATGAAGGCTCTGTTAAGTTTTTTCGCTTTTTTGTCTAATTTCTGTGAGAAAGTTATTCCTTTCTCTTTGTAGAGTTATACTTTAGACAAATACAGTCTTTGATAGTTTGAAAAGCTGGAAATGCACTATGAAGGAATTCCTTTTAAAAACAAACAAAAGATCGGGACTCTCTTTAAAATTTCAGAGCGCGCATATGATATGTACAGGAGTTGTAGGGTGTAGTCTCCATGGCAACGCGGTGTTAGGGGTTGAGCTTTGGTTGGAGATGGGTGTTCAACTGTTTTTACCCAAACACTCATTTAATTAAGATTATGTGTTCCGGCTGAATATATATATCCGCTATTCGTGACGTGATAATATTCTAATGAGGAAAGAGATACTTTCGAAACAGAAAAGGAATAGACAAGGTAGTTTGAAATGATCTTCACTATACTTACGTGATTTTCAACTTCGCATTCATCCCTGCAAAATTGGAGACATAATTTTTGTAAAGGAATTTGACATTCCTGAAACGTATTGAAAACCATTCGAGGAAAATCTGAAATCAGGAACCAGCACCGAACGAAAGTACCTAGGGAATTGGCGTTTTTTTTTCTTGTTTGGAGACTGTAAGCCTTGGCGAATACTTTCTTGGCTAACGGGTCTCAGAAATTTGTCATTTATTGGAAAAAAAAAACATTGAGAAATATGTTCGACGACTTGTCAAGTCATTTCGACAAGTTTCTAATGTGCCGACAAAGAAGTGTAAAGACTGAATTATTCATCGAGGCAATCTTGCTGAAATTCATACTGATTGTACAATTGATGATATTTCGGAAAAGCATCGACCATAAGAATATCTATATATATTTTATAATTTATTCATTCCATCAAGGCCATATCTATGTAATATAGAACATGTCAGAGAAATAAATCTTGTTACATTAACAAAACAAGTTGATAGACGTTATGAACACTCATAGATACATGTAGATATATACAAAACATATATACACTCACACATACACATACATAAATGAGTATATCACTCAACAATCTTCCAAAACTCGCTCATATTATAATAACACTAACGAGTTAACAAGGATTTTAGTTGAAACATATTTGATTTTTTCCACTCATTATAATGCAGGGAAGAGTATTGAAAAACTTTATAACACTGTATTAGTATTGGGGACTACTTTTATATAGCGGTGTTCTACGTGTAGGTATCTGTGGCAAAGTTCCATGCCTGGTTCTATAGTTAAGATTACCATAATTGTGTGTATTTGATTGTATATTTTTCATGACGAGCAAAATACTTTTATTAATGTATATATAGGGAACTGTTAATAACCTATTTTCTTTTATTATGGTTTACATCTCAGCTCGTTGTAGTACAAAAATAAGACTAATTACCCATTTTTCTGAAATCGATAGTCTTCGAGCTAGTGATGTATATCCCCAAACTATTATATCATAACTGAATCGATATTACACACGGGAAAAGTATACATTCAGAAGTTGTTCTTTATTGAAAATATTTTTCAATGGAGCATAGTAGCATTGATTTTTTTACTTACAAATTCAATAGCAGTTCCACAAGAATCCGAATCTAAATAAGTTCCGAGAAATCGAACAGAAGAAAATTGGAACAAGTACATTTTGTTCCTATATTAACATTGATTAGACCATCTGATTCTCTTTTGCCGTTTAAGTGGGGTGAAACATGAGGCATTCAATACTTTGAAAGACCATTCGGCAAATTTATTCGCTAAATAATTCAACCTTTCTTGTCTACGTATAATCTTCGTATAATATTAGGCAATCAGTATCCATGTAATTTGGAAGATGAAAAAGAGGAATAACAATTGCCCCAGTATTAATCCCTGTGGAACTCCAAGAATCACATCATACGTTTTTGTTTTGATGCCATGCATTTTAATGAAAATTTTCCTATTTTCCAGATAGGATATTAACAACGATAGTCTTTTTCCTTTAATGCCTATAGAATATAGCTTTTTTTCGAGAAGTTTGAGTTCCACAACAGAGAATTCATTCTCGTTTCAACAATCTAAAATTTTTCGGATTTCGTAAATATGTTTGCTGGAGATCTGGCTAGAGGGGTTGTTATATTGACCACGAGTTGGATATCGAGTAACGTAAGCGAGAATAGAAGATGTGTTTCTTGAACAAGGTTTACATGCAAAAAATTAATGGTTCAATTCGGCGACTAAGTTATCATCACATGAATAAAGCCAGTATCGTGTTCGCCTATTCTTAAGTACATGAGGTTGCTCCCAACAAGGTCTGAATGCCATTTTAGATTTTGAGGTTAGAGTTGAAGAGATTAATTTTCGGCAATATTTTTCAGCTAAATATTCCTTCTGTTTTATTTCTTCGTACAAATCGCACAGATTTTATTTGAAATAAAATTGTCGCTAGTTCGCAAGGTGTATTTTTTTAGGGCAAGGCTAGGTCTCGAACACGGGTTCGCTTGTAAAAGGAAAAATCCCGAAAAGGTGTGGCCTAATGACACCGTTCGGGACTTCTCGAAAATAATCGCAATCCCGACTGTGGGACCACTGTTACGAGAGCTTGATTTCCCGACTAGGTACCTCCCACCATCACTATAATGGCGGGAAGGCAGCCGCATTCACACGAACTTGAAAATTTGTACTTTATTTACCAATATAACCTGACCTGACTAACCTTACGTAGACAGAATAACCATCCAAAATTGGTGTTCTTCGCTTTGGTCTCTGGTGGCGAATTTACACTCAAACTTAACCTGAGTAAGCTAACCTGTTACAGAACATAGTCATTAAGCCACACCTCTTCGGGATTTTTATTTTGTCAAGAGAATACCGCGTTCGGGACTCTAGACACTTTCTTCATTTTATTGATTTGGAATCGCCTACGAACATATATTTTTGAAAAAGTATAGACAGATGTACTATTATTATCATAATTATCTTCGGAAGGAGAGACAAATAATTCAAGTTACCACGTAACAAAAGAACCGTATAATCAATCAAATAACCACTATTTGACTAAATCAAAATTTAAGCTTCTATAAATATATAATTCGGTAACACCCCCTAAAGTAATCAAGAAGTTAGCAGGATTATGGGTTCAAGCTTGAAACGATCCAACCCTTCTATTTCGTTAGGGTGTAATTTTTTATCGTGGACAACCCCATTTGACGATTTCCTGCAATATATCAATGCTGAAACAACATTTGCATAGTGCGTGACATTAAAGTGGAAAATTGGGCTCGCCAGACGATACACTGAATAATAGACTGAACGATAGACATTTAGGAGTCAGTCTGTGTTGTTTTAAGTTTATACGAAGTGCTAATTTATCATTTTTGTTGGGCACTTTTTCATCAGAGTAAGTCACGTACCTTGTGACAACTGCCAGGGTATGTTTTTTACACATCGTGGGAGATATGTTTCTTCCAATCTAATCACATTTTGTTTTCTATTAATACTTCAGTATGAAACATTTTAAAAAAATGTTTCAGAAAAAGAACAAATGAATTGATGTTCAGAATGGTACCTCATCAATCATCGATGAGAATAGAATTATGGATGAATGTCAATGAAAGCAACGACTAAATTTTCAGGCTCTTCAGTGATTTTTCATTCGTTTCATCAGGAGTAGAAGGATCGGTCTGAAGATAGATATTTACGTGAACCCATGCATCAACAAATGCTTCTGGCAATGCGATAGATTTGCAGAATTGATTAGTTCAATGAAATTTCACAACTCATGGGTACAAATTGAATAATGGATCGATGTCTATGAAATGAAATGACTGACATTCTTTTCCAAGCGGTACTGGAATTGCTGCTGTGCTGCCTACACAACTCATACCACAAAGAACCGGTTAGGTTCTTCTTCCGAGCCAACAGACTTCGTACGGAATCTTTTCTACAATCAATAACCGCCAATAGGTAATTCAAAACCATACTTGAATGATACGTTCGTCATATGATACGTTCGTCATATGAAACCACGAAAATAAAGACCTTCAAAATTTCTCAATAATAAACATAAGGGATTATATCAAGTTAACGATGGTTCCCACTTTTCACCGAAGTTTAAATTAGTAATTTTTGATACAGAAAGTATATGACACAATAATTTTTCATAAACATACAAAGAAAATACATGTATAAATAAATCAATACACTAACAACACAATAGCTCGCTGGATAATAGCGGAAGCCTTTGATACCGTGTGTCATGGGAAACTGTTGATGAAAATCAAGAATTATGGAATCAGAGGAAATGTCTACGATCTTGTTTAAAGCTACCTATCAAATCTGGAAAAGTTAACAAAAATACTAGATATTACCAGTAACATCAGAACAATAAAATATGTGGTTCCGTAGGGTACGGTTTTGAGTCCCATTTCATTTCTTATTTATATTAATCTTTCACTTGATATACAAACATCTGGAAATATACTAAGCACAGCAATCTTTTTTGAAGCTGACTCTTGAGTCGATTTGAACTGATCGCAGCAGACGAATTCTATAGATTAAACAGTTGTTTGATTATAACCTGTTAACAGTTAACTTCACAAAAACGTTTCATCTCCTATTCACCTCATATAGAGACCATTTGCCTAATTCTGGCCTATTGGAAATGGGGAGCAATAGAAATCCCTGAAGCAAGATCTGTTAAATATTTAGGGATAATGATTGAGAGACACCTCAGGTGTGATGAGCACATCAAACAACTCAGTAATAAAATTAGGGGATTACTACCACGTTTCAAACATCAGAAAAAATATTTAGATCTAAAACAGTTAACTGCTATATAAGTATTATGCGTTGGTACATAGTCAACTGAGCTATGGCATTATAGGATGGGGAGAAGCAAATGATGTTCACCTAAAAAATATCAATATTCTCTAAAAATGTTTTCTCGGGATTATAAACATTAGAAATCGAACATTCTCCATTGTTATTTGCTATGATCAGAGTGAAGTTAGGCATACAAGCCAAATATTTCTATAATCGATTTCAAAAATGTCATACAAAAACATGGAAAACAATAAAAACATTGATTATTATGTATTTCACTAGAAATAAAAATAATAAATGGCAAAATCCCAAAGCCAAAAAATCATTCACCTGATTCCAAGGTTCAACATTCTACCAGAGTATATCAAAATGTGCAGAAACAAATAAATTTTAACAAGAAAAATGGATCATGTCCACTTCCAGATTGAGAATTCACAATTTTATAAATCCCTTAATTTGATTTATACCCTAGTGTTTTTATGAATGAGACTATTTGTGTTTTTCTTATATAAATATATATTTTTAAACTATGCATGAGTATTTGAAAATTTATTGTCACAAACTTTTGTAAAATTTCAATATTTGGTGATTTTGAATATTTTGCATATTTATTCTAGAAAGCAAAAGCATTTTATATTTAGTTATAGTTGTTATATCACTCACACAAGTATGTTGCACTAGTTTGCAACATACTTCCGTGATTACTTCTATGTTTATTTATTTACTCCTCCTAATGTGTGATTTATATTCACCCAAATAAACATATATTCTATTCTCCCGTTCTCCCCATTTCTCTTTCTCTCTATTTTTCGAGTCTATAGCATTATTGGGAACTGAAAAAGTAATATTTACTGATGAACTCTCATCTGATCGTACCGTTTCAGTATGTTTTTTCGTTTATCGACTCAGTGGTGAGATTTGATATGGAGTAAGTCGGATTTTTTTTTTAAATTCAATATTTCGTTCATTTTTTAAGATATGAATAAATGTTATATGAATTTTTTGTAGACCCAGTTGAGGACTATAAAACTGTCTGCGTTGATTTTTTGATCTTCCATTCTTGGGTTTTCACTTTTTAAAATCTTTAATAGTCCAGTCACGAAATGCTCTTTTTTAAAGTTCATTCGATTTTTCCGAGTTTATTTATCAAGGTATAGAAAAATTCAATGAACATTTTTTGTAGACCTGTAATATCCCATTTCGTTTAATTTTTTGAGATTTTAGAGAAAAAATACAAATTTTGTAATTTTTTCTGAATTTTTTGATCTTTGTTCCACTTTCTAATCGAGTTGGTAGTTTTTCTAAGGGCGCGCTGTCAAAAAAGGAGACTTGGTGAATTGTGCAAATATCAACTGTTCTTGAGAATTGCGTAATTCCGAAAATGCAAATTTTTATTTTCACATTTAAGGGATTTTCACCATTTTCCGATCCATTTTTCGAAAAACGGTTTATTTAGGATTCGGTTGTTCGTTAAAGCTCTATCTATTATTGCACTTTTACAAATTTGGTTCCGTTGGTCGGTTTAGCCGCATTTTGACTTTGAAAAATTCTCGTATTTTTTTTCAATAGCCCGGAAAACCGGTTACCTTTTTCCGATCTCAAAAACTATTCATTCTTGTAGGGCATATAGAAATATACTTTCGAAAAATATGAAACAGATCAAATCACTTGCCAGATATGCATCGTAAGAAGTTGATAAAAACTAAAAAAACGCGTAAACCATCATGTTTCATCTATTGGAAAAAAACTTTAAACGTTTAAAAAGATTATTTCACTTATGCTAAAATAGCGTGTTATGATTGGTTGAAATTCTTGTGTTGATAAATGAAAACATCATGTTTTCGATTTTGTAGTTCGATTCCTGATTGGTTATTATCAAAACAAAAACTTACCACTAGCAAGCTGCTATAATGACACAACACCAAACTTTGACCAAAACTAAATAAGCACTAACTATTAATTCATATCAACTTCACAATTTTCGACAAATTTTGCATACTCGTTTATTAATCAAATCACTAAATCAAAATGTTATCAAAACATAACCTCAGCAGTAGACTAGACATACAATGAGGAAACTACGAATGACGCGGTCTGTCATTTGTAACTGAAATAGATATCAAGTAAATGTTTTGTTAGTTGCATAATTTCAGAACTAAATGCGGGATTAATGTTCCTAGTTAAATAATTGAATAGTAAATAAATAAAAATGGTTTAGATTTTACTCATGAAATAATCTTAACAAATACAACTCGTGTTATCGGCGATTATCGTTAATTCCTTCTCGATTTCGAATCAAATTATGTTGCTTTAGGCAACCACACTCGCGCAAGCGCTCGTGTGGTTGCCAAGCAACATAATTTGATTCTCAATTTCAAAGGAATTGCCATTTCGATAATCACCGATACACTTGTGGTATTACCTACGAAAATCCAGCTCGTTGAAAGTCCTGCCTGAAAAAACAAAAAAATTGCTATTTCGAGAACGGTAATGGGGATGGGATTTTCACCGTTGGGTTTCTATTAGAACTACGCATTCAACCGGTGTTTGACGGATATACGAAGGGGGTGCCTGTCTCCGAGCAATAAAAGATATAGAGGTGCCATTTCTATATGCACAATACACGTTGTTATGAAAGCTGCATATCACTATCCTTTGCGATAGTTTATGGGTGAGGGGTAACCTCCGAGTTCGGAGGGGGGATTTGTTATTGTTATGATATTCGGATGTAAGATTAGAACCAGTGGCGGCGTGCTGATACATTTTTTTCATGTTATATTTTTATCTTTAGACGACAACATGCCTGGTTGGAAAGCACGTATGTTGTCAAGATGTCAATCAAAATAACTTTATTGTGCGAAAAATTAGATTATTGCTGACAAAGCATAGAATAAGATCATAAATACTGAAAAAATAAATGAACGTGCTAAAGTAAAAACGTAAATATATTCAAATTGTTGAATCACATCAGTAAACTATACATAAATCATAATACACTTAAAAATTTACACATAAACTATAATACACATATGAGATTACATTCAAATTTATGTTGAAATATCTCTTTAACTCTTTTCCTTATGTTTTTTCTGAATTTATATTATTGGTATCCTGAGGCAGATAATCAGAAAGTGTTTTAGAGTTGTCAAAAAGTGATGTCTCTACTTATGTATATAGAGTTAGGCTCAGGGAGCGATCGATATTACAAGTCTGCCTGGTAGGAAAACAAGAATTTCTAATGTAGTTATTATTTTACTTCTGTTTATTAAACATCAAACAGGTGAGAGTCATTAAAGTTTATGAGTTGAATAGGGGCCGACATGTATCTCTGAAGACATCTCTGCAGACCAAACAACAGCTTAGATTTTGAAGTAGTCTTGATTTGCACACAGGGTGGAGCGATGACTTGCTTATTGTAAATCGTCTGTCCAGCTTGAAACAAATTATAATTTTGGATACATTCTTCTATTCCTTTGCTGAAGTAGCCTAATTTTTTGTATCTGACGGATTATAGTTCTCGTTGCTACTTTTAAACACTTTCTTCTGGTATCATCTGTGTCCATATCATCTGTTTCACAATCAAGAATTCCTTTAAAATAGCATACATTTCAAACACACACACATAACTGCCAAGTTATCATAATGTTATAGTTGCAGAACAGTGAAGTAAATTCCATTTCCAACAAATTGAAATTAAAAAAATATCACTAAACTACCTATCGTCGTTGATACTGCAATACGAGCTATGTCCAGAAACATTCATTTTGCAGAAGACTGTAGATCATTACTACTAATGACCATAGCAGTCGATGCCAAAACACAAAAGAAAAAAAATAACTTCTACATAAGAATTTCAACAGGTCATTGTTTTGGAATTTGAAGTATAAAATAATCGCGCATTGAATTTTTTTGTAGTACCTATTATCATTTTACAGTCTCATGTGGAATAAATGTTTCCTGGCATAGCTCGTATTGCAGTATAAACGACGTTATGTTTTAAGTACACGAAAGACAGAAGAGTTGAGTTTGCTCACTTATTTTTTAGTGTACTTACACTGCAACAAGTTTTTTCCTAATTATAGATAGGTAATCGTTTTTAAGGTCGACTTAAATAGTAACAAAGTTTTTTACAGCTATTTCAACAAATAGTGCATTTTTGTCTCAAAATCGGGATTATGCCATGATTACCATGCTGCGACGCCCATGGTTTGATTTGACAAGACGATAAATAAGTCGTAAACGGACGTAAACAAACATGATCGCCAAGTTAAGAGTGAATTTAACATGGAATTCCAATCTGGTCACCGAGTGCAAACGGATATATCCGACAATGCCATTTTTACATGATTCGGGCTGAGATGTTTGTAAACAACGTCGGGTATGTTGCTTTCAAGAAAGAGACAGAGAAGCCCTCTCTATATCTTTCATTGCTCGGAGGTGCCTGTACCAATGTGTTCGTAATGAGTATATGAATATATTTTTTTGTGTACATAAGAAAATTCAATATTTCAATGGACATGAAAAAATTTCATAGGAAATTTCATTGAGCCCCAGTTGAGGACTATGAAATTCAACAAAATTGCTTCGAATACGTCTCCATGAGCTCCACCTATATTCCAAACCGTTTTATCCAACTCGATTAGGAAGTGGAACAAAAATCATAAAATTCAGAAGAAATTTCAAAATTTGTATTTTATCTCTTAAATCTCCGAAAACTCCGAGGAAAACTCTATAACGAGACGAGATATCACCAAAATATATACCTACACTGTTATTGTACTTGGATAGGTCTAAAAAACACTATCAACTTTTTCCATATCTTGATAAATAACCTCGGAAAACTCGAATGAACTTCGATAATAATTGTGTATCATAAATTAGAGATAAATAAGTTTCCTGTTACCTGCTATATACTTCCACCTTGGTACGTCGAGGACATTCATCCAGGACCTAAAACCCGGACTTTTAGAGATAAGCAAAGTGACGTAAATGCCCGACTCTGAAATCTCTTGTAATTTCATCAAAATTCAGTTTTAAGCCCCCTCTGGTAGTAAATGGAACCGCTCTGGGAAATTGGAACTAAAGTTAACTTCCAGTCTTGATTTGAATCCCAGAAGGGTGGCGACCCTTTCGGAAGGTTAAGTTTCATCTCGCTAATAATGATATCAAGTTAATGAAAGATAGCAAGGAACAGTTGCATTTTAATATCCTTAGTTTCACGAGACGAGACACTATGAAATTTCAACTCGGAGAGTTTAAAATATAATTGAATTTCTAAGATAAATGATACTAAGATTCCTGGAAAAGGCAATCAACACGGAAGAACGTCTTTCAGAAGTTGTTATACAGTGCGTTCAGTAAACATTGTTAAAAAGTCAAGGGGTTATTTCCTGGACCATTCTAAGTATATTTGGTCTTTTTCATTTATTTACTTATTTAGCATTGCTAACACAGTATCGTTTTATCTCATATACACAAAGGTGAAGTAGGTTGAAATATACAGGGTGTATCAAACTCGATGGCCTATTAGACGTTTCTGTAAAAAGGGACCTAGGATTATTTTGAAAATTTGGTTGCCGCTTCTATCGAAAAGTATAAACAATTTTGTTATTTCAAATGGAATACCATGTATATTATTGCATTTTTCGCTTTACTATTGCTTTTCAATTATTTTCATACAATACTTCCTTATACCTATCTCCAGTGGTTTTTGAGAAAATCAATTATTTCCTAATTTTTTGTGCGAAACATAGCTCAATCAAACTTTCATTACTGCAATATTTGTATAAGTAGAAACCTGAAATTTTGGATATAGTTTGACAATATACTGTGTATTAGTTATGACTAAGGGAATTTGTTCTTCATTATACAGGGTCGTTGAAAATTTGTGATTTTACCAATAGATAGATCCGTGGTAGAAGTGCATTTATTCGAATGTAACACCCTGTATTTTATCAAATATCCTGAAATAAAATTGAATTTCCTCTCTTATGATGTATCATTTTTTATACCTAGAGAGTCAGGTTTCCGAAATAAAAGCAAGTTTTCTATAAAAATTGGATTATTTTGCCATATTTTGTATTAGGCAGATATGAAATGTCATGGGACATGTCATTATGAAAATTCGAAAATTAGTACATTAATAATATAACGTTTGCTCGTACATTACCATAAATTTGATTAGAAAAAAATCAAAATGGAAGACAATAATTATTCAAATGAAAATCTGATTAGTTTGTCCCATATTTCTAACTGTTCATTAAATATTTATATTTTGAATTTTTTTCACAACAGTCTTTTCTATAACTAATATTGCATGAATTGAGAAATGCAGTGATTTGAAACTTTAATTCAGATTTGAACAAAGTATACTTGGTTTGGTTTTTCATCTCCATGATAATTTTATCTTCCATTCAGGGTATCTGAAAAACGTGAGTCTTAATGACAGCGTATTTTCATTATCATTTTCATTTGAGTTTTTCTCGTGACTGCTAGATATTAAATGTATACCTTGATTATGATCTGACACTCCGGGAGCACTCAAATGCCGAATTTATTACCTACTAGCGTCCAGTCTGACATTTCCTATTCAATTTATGACTCACTATACTCTGATATGGCCTTATCATGAAATAATAAAGAACCTTTTATCACATTGACTTTTACAGGAATAATATTCATCACACGAAATGGTTTTCAGTGTTGAAGAGTTGGACCGCTTGTAGCTTGGAAATGTTCTCTTGTGATTTATGAAAGCTTTATTTAGTACATTCGGAGATGCTCTGCAATTTCCCACAGAAGTGACGACCAAAACAAATATTGCACTTAGCAAAATTAAGAGAAAAGATTTTCTGTTAGGGACGTGGTACAGTGAACCAGAGAGAGTAATTTTTTTTTATTTAAATAAATCGCATCAACCACAAAGGGTTATTAGCGTTTGTAGTACAGTTAGTAGTGTACCACCGCATATTTTGGACATTCAATTAAAATATGTTTCACCGATAGTCCAGTGTCACATATTTCGCAGGATGGTTCTTCTCGCCCAGCTATGAGATATTCGTGCGTTAGTTTCGTGTGTCCGAGACGGAGTCTGGTAATTTTCACTTGGTGGCTCCTGATTTTTGAGGACCATTTCCAGGGTGAGACAAACTGTTTTATTTCCAGGAGTTTTGATGGCTGTTGCAACCAGATATCATTCCACGCATGGTACACTTTGTTTTTCACGTACAGTTTAAAATCACTGGAGACCGAGATCGACACTGCATTTTTGGTATTTTTATCTAGGACTGCTTCTCGCGCGCTAATGTCTGCCTTTTCATTTCCAGCTATACCGATATGTGATGGTACCCACATTATCACGATTTTTTTGTGAAGCTGTTGGAGATTAAAAAGTTCGCTCTTTATGAGTTTTGCAAGAGGATGGTGGCTAATTTTCTTTATAATTTGTATGGAACTCAGTGAGTTGGTTTATGATATAATTTTGATCAACTGTTTTTCCGGCTTGTGTGAGTGCTTGTAGGATGGCCAATAATTTTCCAGAAAATACGCTACTGCATTCGGCTAGTTTATACTTGTAAATGTTTTCTGATGTAACAACTGCAGCCCCGACCCCCAGATCTATTTTTGAAGCATCTGTGTAAATTTGTTTGTAGTCCTTTAAAGTGTCCATAGTTTCCAAAAAACATTTATTTATCAACTGATTATTCGTTTCTGCTTTCTTATAAGTTGTGAGTTGGGTGTGAAAGAATATAGGCTGTATCGTCCATGGCGGAGGTGTGGCAATATTATTGTAAAATAATGGTATTTCCTGTAATTGAATATCGTCCATATATTGTGTATATTCTTTCTTGGAATAGAGGTTTGCATCTACTCTTATGGGAAGATCCTGGTTGATATGCATGAGTGTGTCTATGTTCGCTAGTTGATCTGAGTGCAGCATATGATAGGCTTAATACTTTTCGTCTTGTTGTCAGTGAAGGTTTGCCGGTTTCAAGAGACTTTGAACAGGAGTTGTGTGGTATGCACCTAATATAATAATTCTAATAGCTGAATTGTGCACAGAGTCTATTGATTTTAGTAAATAAGATCTTGCTGTATAGTAAGATATAGATCCTTAGTCAATCTTAGATCGTACGAGAGCTCTGTACAGGTGTAAAAGTGTTCTTGATTCTGCTCCCCAGGACTGAGAGAGTAATTGATCAGAGCAGGAAATTGTAACATCAGGAATACAAAGTGTTGCTTTGAAACATTGTAAAAACAGCGTTCTCAAAAACTTTCTTTTCTACAACCGCTTACCAAAGTAGCCTTTGACGTTTTCAGATCTCAACGCAAAGTTGATGTTTTCCCAGAAATGTCATGTTGTGACAGCTTTGTCGCTCTACAGTGAAAATATTGAAAAAACGCTCGACCTCCCTAGTCTTTGTTGAAGACGAACCCACTCTTGCATGATCGAATACAAAAAAAAAAATCAAAGCACTCTAAGGGACTGATGTCGAACCAAACATAAGTTGTGTTGCCGACCTCAACACAACGTTTTCACAACCCTGTTTTGCACCAATTTGGTCATTCATTTTTGGGTTTTTAAAACGTTTCAGCTCCAACTGTAGGTAGCTGATGGTCGTTTTCTAAACGATGCTGGTTTACTTAAAAACAACTACACACCAGCGCCCTCTCGCGCAGCGATGATAATTTACTTTTCATGGTGTTTAAAACATAGGTAATTTATCAATCCAATAATTACTGATGGCCAAAATGGACACTGAAGAAAACTTTCTAGTTACTTCTACCGTTATATTTTTATGCTCAAGATACCAGAAAAATAACAATTTCGAAACGGAAATTGGCAACGCATTTTATTTTACTGTCAGATATACTATTGTTTCATGCCAAAAAACACGCGGGCTTTCAATCTGTTGCAAACTTCTTGAAACTAAAGAATAAAAAAAATCATTTCGATGGACAATATTTAATCTTGATATTGATCAAATCTCGAACTAAATGGAATACACATGAATTGTAGAAATGTAGGCTTTCACGGCTGGCGTCAAAGTTTTGGTTGGTTTCCGGGTTTTGCCGTGGTCTTCTTTGGCAAAACCTGGAAACCAACCAAAACACACACGAATTATTTTTAGAAAATTAAAATAAGGCTTCGTAATCCTTTATAAAAGTCGTCAACGCGACTTTGGATATCAGATAACTGAAAATATACTAATTTTCAACATTAGTCTGTCAGGCAACTAACTTTATACCCGGAGCGCGACTGAAATAGCTTATCCGACCAAAACCTGAACCAAGTACAACTAACGAAAAATTTAAACTTAAGCTTTAAACTTCAGCTCTCCAAACTTTCTGTCTTCATGAGGGCTTGTGTCTGTGAAGTTTCTTCACCACGTAATCTTTTTTTGCCTGTTATAGGAGGCAGTGTATGAGAATGCTCTTTTCGTTTCCAATTCAAAAGTTAGGTTAGGATCATACCAGTTTCTCTTCTTTTACTATATACTTTTTTTATCCAGCAATTTAGCCAGTATTATGTCACTAGAATATAAAAACTAATAAATTGAGTAAATTATTATTATCTAAATATTGCCGGCACGTCCTCTGTAGTAAATATTTGGAAAAAGATTTGTTATAAAGATGACTCCACGAAAACGTTTTCAACTTTACTGAAAAATTGCCCACTGCTTAGTTGAATCTTACAAGGTCGACCCTCCGTCGGGAAAACGTTTAACATAACTAAAGTTGTCACTTGAACGTTTTAAAAACGTTATTCCCGTTCCCAAAATATTTACTTGTTGTAGTAAACGTTCTGACGTCGTAGCTTAACTGATGTCATGCTCAACGTTAAGACAACGTTGTCTGGTGGTTTAGAGAGCATCGTTTCATAAATGACTAATTTCTACACCAAGTACAACAATAATTTTGGTGTATTATGTGGTTATAGTCGCCAAAATGCTAGTTGGGGAAAGAAACATTATGACCCCTTAAATAGCTATTTTGTAGTTTTGTTCAAAAATGAAGGTGACTAATTTTAGTTCTTATCTGTTTCATGATAGGTTATAAAAGGTTAGTCATTCTAAGTATGTATTTTCAGTACCGACAAAATATTGCTATGTATGGAAAACTGGTAGTTCCTTTCTTAGCAATTTACAGTAAATTTTTTCAGAAATACTTCTTGTACTTAATTTCTTCTTTACCAGCAAAATAGTATATTAAAGTATAAGTGGATAAAAAGGTCTTTCAAACTCGGAGTGCTCAAAATAGAGGAAGTGTTTGGAGGACCAGTTATCCACGAATACTTTACGCTATTTTTTTCATTGGTGCAATTTGAAATCATAAATACTGGTTTTATTACTACAAAATATGTTAATATGGGATAACGTCTGACCGCTAAACATAACGAAAGTGATACAGCATAGGGCTGAAAATATACTATAATAATGTAAAATGGTTGAATTAGTGATGTGGCATCAGTATACTTGTCGTTGTTTTGGAAATGAGAAAAACAGATGGATTTTCAATTCGTCATCAAAGATGAATTGTTGTCACTGTAGTGCCTAAAGATGAATTCTAACCTCGATTCTTTGAATGGTAAAGCACAATCGCGGTTAATATGGCAAAAATGTAATAATGCACATAAAAAAGAAATCAAATGGATCGAAAAGTAAAAGGTAACAGATATAAATGAACGAGTTGTTTATTTGACCTTACAAGTTATTGCTGTCAGATCAATAATCAAAAGTTGTCATTTAGACTTCACGTTTCTCGAGTTGTTGATGTTACCATGGTAACTTTGAAATACGCGTATTTTGAAAGTTCGATGTAAACACGCTGATGCGTGCTTTAAATAGCTAAAATGGGGCACCAATAAAAAAAATGCTTGGCACTCTGTTTCATAGGTCATTCTTTTTTTTTCAGAAGTGCTGAATCTTATAGTGCCTATGTTGAATCAATGCCTTGGCTTGTGGTTCCCTTCCAGCAAACAGCAGTGAGAGCAGAATTGGCCCAACTCTACGGGATAAGAGGTATTCCCACTTTGCTGCTTCTGGACAGTAATGGTCATATCATAACTATGGATGCTAGAACTCAGTTGGCCGAAGACCCTCTAGCGCAGGTATTGACAGATATAATAATAAAATTATTGATTTTGACTAGAGGGGAACTTTATCATATAATCAGAAACTAAAAATCAATACTTAACCCCTTCCACTCCTGTTACAGCTATCAAAGCTTCATCGTCATACCAAATATGAAAATTGTTTAATTAATAATGGTATATTTTACCACCACCGACCGACAGTGTTTTAGTCACTGGCTGCCGGTCGTCGGTGGTTCAAACCATGGCGACTGCAGAAATTTTTCTGATGGCCCGAGAAAGTGCTAGGAATCGCACGTAAAAAGGTAAGACCTCGTTAATCCTTGGCTCGCACAAGTTTCGACTTTTGAGGGCTGCCGTTCGTAAGGGGACGACAGCTGGTTAACGGAAAAAACAATTTTAACAAACAATTTTAAACAAAAACAATTTAGATACTTACCGGCACTACCCTAATAGCACCATGAAGTCCGATGGTAATCCATAGGACATCCTCTCAGGACATTCAGGACGTCCTTAGGATGTGCAAAATTGGTACCGCGGACGTCCATTGGACATCCGTGGGAAGCACCAATGTCTCGACTTCTCACCAAAATTGGACGTTCTATAAGGATATTCAAACGACATCCACCTGGGATGTTCATTGGACGTCCCCGAATTACATCAATTGAAAGTACATCTGGGACGTCCTTAGCATGTGCAGAATTATCAGATGTGTTTCAGGACTAAGATTATGATATTGTTGTGGATTACTGGAGATACCAATTTGGATGGAACCAGATTTACTCACTAGGTAAGCTCAGCACTCTCTCAGAGTCATTCAATTCGGTTTTGTACATGTTTAAAGGATACACACAACTCTACTTGTCTTACGGAAACACCTTTTTCAAAACAGTGTTGAATAGGTTAGTAATAACTATTGAATCGTATAACAAAACTTTTATTTTCATTTATAGATATAACTACACTGAATGAACACAAAATAACTTACAGAACAGTCACTAAACTAATTAATCACAAAAGACGATAGAAAAGCGACCATAGCTGGTAAATACTCAACAACTGTCTGTCAATTCGTCAACACTTCACTTGAACACAGAACACAAAACACAGAAAACAACTTTATGCACGGAATCCATACATAGAGGAATTGTTTGGTTTCAATCCTTATACGAACAAGAGAGACAAACATATTTTTTTATTTTCATTGTTGTGAATCGTATTGGCATACGTACAAACTTGAGAATATGGCCCCTGATGACCTCAATGATAGTGAAAAGGGTTTCATTTCAGATGGGTTGTTTTCGCTATAATGTTTAGCCCTATTGTAAATATGCGATCCATTTTATACCTCTTCTGTAAAACCACTAGCTGGGATGTATACACGGCGGGTACTGGGTACACATGGAGGACTAATTATTGTAACTGTTTTCGAATTTTGTTTAATTTTTATGATCATCCATCCTTCATCTTTGGATGGATGCACCTAGGAAACATTCCGAAAAATGTTCAATCCAGGACATCCCAAGGAAGTCCTCGCAGGGACATTTTCTGAAATTCACTGATTGGGATGACGCCCGATGTACATCCATCAAGGACGTTCCAGAATGCCCCCGTACCAGGACCACCATAGAAAGTCCTTTCGATGACATGCCAAATACATGCCAACCAGAACATCCAATGGATATCCTAGAAAATTCTACAAAATATATCCGAATCAGGACATCCCAAGGAAGTCCTCGCAGGGAGGTATTCAAAGAATAACCAATTGGGACGTCCAATATTCATTCATGCGGGATGTACCTAAATGTCCCGTACCAGGACAACCATGGGACGTCCTTTCAAAGACATGCCAGAATACTTACTAACAAGGACGTCCGATGGATGTCCTAGGAAACATTACAAAATATATCCGACCTAGGACATCCCAAAGACGTCCTCGCAGAGACGTTTTATACGATGTACCGATTGGGACATCCATAGGAAGTCCTTTGGGGAAATTCATGAAAATGCACTGAATCGGATGTCCCAAGGACAATGAAGTCCCGGACATTCGGACATGATTTGTACCAAATAGGGACGTCCCTGGGACATGGTGTGCTATTAGGGTATGTCCCATAACAATTTTTTAAATATAACTAAAAAATAAAGTTCTCCCCCACTACCCACCGAAGCTACTTAGCGAACGGGTAAGAATTTCGCAAAAAAACCGGTGGCTACGTAGAAAAAAATTTTTGCGAAAAAAAAAGGTGTCAAAGGGGGGCGCTCCCTCTTAAAAAATATAAAAATACAAAACAGTTAAAAAATATATTTAAACAAAGCAGAAAGTATGGTACTGTAGGGGAGCGTTTTTGAATTTTTTTACGGAAGTGGGGAGAGAAGATGAAATGATTTTTTGTAATTTTTTATAGCCATTGGCACACCCTTGCTTAATTCTAGAAAGACTGAAAAAAATACCGTTTTTCTGCGACCTACCGTTTGGGCTGTGCGCGTTCCATATGTGAGTCTGGTACCCAGACTACTTAGGCAAAATATCCATACGTGGATATCCTGGAGTGAAAGGGGCTAGGAAAAGTTTCACATTTATCATTTCACCTTTCTCATGAATGATATTTTTGAAGTCGGGTGTTACTTTTCGACCGCTTCATTATTTGCAGCAGTAGAAATGATCCCAAAACCTCTTATCTACCATCACCTGATTCACAAAATGAGATTTTTGCAAAATATCTCTGTTAGACATAAATGAAATGACAGAACAAATTCCATTGATTCTTAACAACTTTTTCATTTGCAGTATTTCCCTTGGAAGCCGAGACCTGTAAATATTTTAACTGAACGTTATCTGACCAAACTGTATGATTATCCAGCAGTTGTTCTATTCGTAGGTGAGTCATTCAATGGATAATTCGATAAAAGTATAGTACGATTTGAACTTTTTTAGGAGATGCTTAAATGCCTGAGGAAATTTTCCATAATGACTTTGTTATTTGAAAATATTTCCAGTAATAACATATTGTTACAAACATGGTATTCGACGAAAATATCGTGATTTTTTCTAGAAGTAATTTTAAGTTTATTCGCAATTATATATAAATGAGAACAATTTAATATTATGATATGATTCAGGTATGTTTTATGTAAATTAACAGAAAAAGCTTTATGGTTTCACTTCTTGTAATGACTGAAAGACAAAACAAATATGGACAGTTTGCGATTTCTATTTTGTTCACAAGAATTGAGGGAAAATTGTCTTTCTGTATTTATTATTATTTTTTTTTTCAATGATAAACGTTATTTGATGCTCCTTATTTCATTTGGCAATGAGTCATACAAATAAGGAATAATATAAGTAACATTGTTAAATGAACTTGATTTTTTAAAGTTTCTAGTTGTATTCTTGTTTCGTGTGTTATAAGTAAGTGAGTTGAAATCTGTATGAATAACATTTCTTCATTGCCAAAAATACAAAAACCTACCTTGTCTGGTCGGCCAATAGTTGCTTCAATAGGAGTACCCACAGAAATCCATTCCAGCTAGTCTAGATGTGGTTTCTCTGTTCAGAAACTTTTTCTAGGAGTGGTTCACATTGCACAGACAATCCACTGAATAAAAAAATGGATGTCAATCACTTGAGTGATATTTACTCTTATTCAATTTATTTGGACAAACCAGATGTGAGAGATAATCATCAGCAGATTACCTTCATGAATACTCTCTATACAGATTCAATATTTCACTCCTCATCATCATCATACATCCTCAAATTTTTAATTCTCTATCCACTTTTAGTATCAGTTTATTCCATTCATATTAATTGTAATGTGTCAATATGTATGGAAGGAATTTAGTTTTTCATAAAACGTTTTACTAATAGATCATCATCAAACCAACTTTTATTTAGTTTGTTGACTTTCTCAACTATTTCCCGAGGTTCATTCCAACTGGGAGCCTCAAATATAATAACGATATCATCTGCAAAACAAAGAATTGTTCCTTTACTTTCAAGTTTCATTCGGTCATTAAGGTGAATACTGAATAGAATTGGACCTAATACTGTACCCTGAAGTACACCATATTGAAACATTCCTGGATACCTAAATTTCTCACTAATTTCTACATCCTGAAATCTGTTAGTGGAACATGTAAAAACCTTGTAAGATATCCATCGAAACGTCTAGAACGACTAATTCTTTTACTGAGCTGCTTTTTATAGCCCCCCCCAACCCCTCTCTAACTTTTAACTTTTGAACAATTTAACGCACGAACATGGAACAAAAACCATTTTTAATGATATCGCCGATACTACTTTTTGAAATGAAAGACATTCAGGAGCCGGGGGTATCTATAAAAAACCGCACTGTATAAATAATCCATTCATGAGATTTGACAGTTGACAGTTGTTGATTAATGGAAGCATTGAAGAGTCAGTGTAGTACAGTATTGGAAAGTTCAGTTGAGCTAATAAAGGCAGTTGTACAGTAGTATATCACTTCTCCTAGTATAACCAAAATCGGATTGTAATAGATTTTCACGTTCTGCAGACAAAAAACGTTTTTCACATTTAATACACATCATGTAGAAGTAATTTTTTTTCAACAGTTTTTGAAAATAGTAGCTTGTACAAGTACAGAAAAGTTTACGAGATAGAAAAATCACTTTTCTTATGCCCTGGATATCACGTTTTTTTTGTATTTTCAATAGAAATGATTCAATTATTAGAATAAAAATGGTGATAGATCATTATAGTCCCCCTTCGTAAACTACATCTGTCAAATTGACATCTGTCAGTTTAATCAAGTATGGAAGTTCATGTGACATTGAAAATAAATTTCAGGTTACTAACAACAAAACATCATAACGACTGTTCTTTTTATTTTGCGATTACAATGATCTACAATGAAAGTGTTGCTAAGTAGAAAGCGTTGCTGAATAGAAAAGTGTTGCTGAGTGGAAAAGCGTTGCTAAGTAGAAAAGTGTTGCTAACTATAAAATTAATACTTTTCTTTGCGACATTTTCTCAATTCCATTCCATTAAAAATACGAAAAAAAATATGTTAATATTCTCAAATGAACATTATTATTTTTCCTTTATAGATGGCGAAGAAACAGAAGTACAATTTGCTGAATCCGTTCTCTCGCCTGCGGCTGAAAATTATTACGAAACCAGTAACATCAACTTCACATCAGCGCAGGAAGAATTTTTCCTGAACCTGGAAGAAGATCCCTATCTACAATTCCTCATCGGCGTAGACAGCGAAACGTCGGACATCCTCAGAGACCTCATCGGGCTGGACGACGCCATGCCACTATTGGTCGCGGTCGATATACCGGGGAAAAGATTCGCCGTCATGGAGTACGGGATTGAAATTAATACCGAAAGTGTGAATGACTTTGTAGTGAAACTGTTGAACAATGGTCTGGATTTTATTGATATTACCGATGATAAGGTGGATGCAACAAAACATTAATAAAGGTCCATAAAATGTATAATATAGAGAAAGATCCCAGGGCCAGATATAACTTATTTTTCAAAAGATGAAGACTTAGGTCCTGAGTAGTGTCTCATGTACTTTTAATACCTACGTGCTTGTGGAGTTCGCTCTGTGACACCTGGGCAGGTACCAGGTGAGAACGGTAACTAAAAATAAGCTTTACTTAACCTAAATTTGTATGGTTGATTCTTATATTTTGTAGAATATCACTCTGAAGTAATATCATAAGTGTCGGACGCTTTCCATGAACCAGAACTTTTGTCAGACGCTTTAAAAAATGAATGAACTTAGCTTATTTTTACATGTCTGATTTTTAAATATGTTTTTGAGGCAATTTTTACAAAGTTATATTCAATTAGTCAGACAAATTGTAATGACCAAACATCTGCTAAACAAAAAAATTATTATTCAGCTATATATAAGTATGAGCGCGAGAGCACTATGCATGCGTTTCAGTGTGAAAGTTTGTCGTAATTTTATGCATTGGCTGGATGTAACTTCAATCCCGCCTATTTTGAAGAAGGTAAACAAAGACCATTTAATTTAATAATGAAAAAACATTAATATCAGCGAACTTTGATGCAATTCGTTGATCCTGCTTTTTTTACCAATGAAATCAGACAAGATATTTTCAACAAACTACAAAAATGTATCTGCGTAGTTTATAATATTCCTGGTGTACTCGCCGTTGATGCTGCCCGGCTTCAGCTGTTTTCAAATGATTACACTGTATCTGACATAACCGGAGAATTTAAACCAAAAAATTCAAAAAAATTAGATGCAAGCAATTTACCACCATGCACAACTGAGTTCTTTCAACAATTTCTCCGAGCTAATTACATCGCTAGCATATGGAATAATGCAAATGAAAAACAACCAACCATTTTTACCCCTGAAAACAATGGGTGGACGTTAGGAGAAAACCAGTTTCATTTTCACTGGTTTGATGGTGGCTAATTACCAGGATTCTTTAGTCAATCACTTCAAGAATCAGGTACTATACTTTGACTTCAGGTTTACAATTTGTTACATTCGTCGTTTTATGTTATTTAACTTTTTTATCTGTTTTTTGCAGCAGAAACCGCCAGCAACGACAATATAACTTACGATGGTGAGGATGATGACTCGATTGGTCAGTATCATGATTGGCTCAATGATGAAAATTCGAATGATTATGACGATGATCAACATGAATAAGAGATAATGAAATAATTTCAGTAATTAACCATGGTTGAATATTTTCCTAATAAAATATTTTTTTCTTAAAATTGTCACAACTGATATCTTTTTTCAAATAGAATAATAATAATGCACTATACACTTTCTTAAACATGGCACATACACATACATAGTAGACTGAATCAGATTGTGAGTTTAAGAAGGGGAACCGAGTAACCATATCTCTCGCTCTGAAACTCATGCATAGTGCTCTCGCGCTTATACTCATAGTTACATAACTTTTGTATGTAGGGGATGTTTGTTCATTACAATTTGTCTGACTGATTGATTATAAGTTTGTAATAGTTGTCATAGTAACATATTTAAAAATCAGACATGTAAAAGTAAGTTGAGTTCATTTATTTTTTGTGGAGATTTAAAACGGCTGACAAAAGTTCTAGTCCATGGAAAGCGTCTGACACTTTTGATATCACTTGAGAGTGATATTCTACAAAATATATATGAAAATCAGCTGTACAACTTTGAGTTGAGTACATAACTCTTATTTTCAGTTAGGTTTATCACCTGGTACCTGCCCAAGTGTCACAGAGCGAACTCCTCGAGCACAAAATTAATAAATACATCATTACGGCATATTTCCCATTTCTAAGTGTGCCAGAAATAAAACGATAATTAACTTTTCTTCTCGCCTTATCCAGTATGTATCCTTAGGGGCTGCACTCCATACATAAGAACAATATTCCAGGATAAGTCAGGACTGGTTCGATGACACTTCACTACAAGACATTTCACCACGCGACGGATATTTCACCACAACGACAGTTTACTACGGCGATAGTTCACCACGTCGACTATTCGTCACGTTAACTATTCACCACGTGGACTATTCACCACACTTCTATCTAGTTTTACCGATATGGTTTTCTCCTTGTGAAATTACATTTTGTGGGGAGTAATTTTTTAGTAAGATCTAACCATAACGAACTAACCTTACTCAGACATTTGAGTGCGTGAAAATTAATAATGTAAGTAGGTTTTGCACGTATATTAGAGTTCTGTCTATACTTGTAATGTCAATACGTATAAATAGATGTTAAAATAAAAGTTAATTATTTTATTTCGGTGAACTGTTCGTTCGGTTAATTCATATTTCGGTGATAATTTTGATATCTCGTTTCTGATTTTTTTTCTGATATCGTCGTAACTGATATCGAAAAGCAGTCGCCTATCTAACTTCAAATACTAATATTGGTTAATAGATTTCGTTTCATATTCATTCCAACCTTCAAAACTTTAGCTTATTTTTACAGATAGGCGTATTGTACACCTCCCGTCATATAAAAGTGGTTCATTTGATGCTTCGAATGGTTCATTATTTGACATTTGTATTATGAAAAACAACTATTCTAAGCCTCGAGTGTACTACTTTTGAATGACTGGAACTGTTCTTATCTACTTTTGGGTAAATTGAATTTTTTTTATTTCAGCCAAAATAAAAGAAAACTCACTGTCAAACTCATCAATTTCCGTCGATGTCTTAGGTCATCATGGGTCCAAGCAATTTTGAGGATACCAACTGAATATCTTAGAGCACATCCTGAATATCACGATAATCCCTGTTGCAATACATGATGAAACAATATCTGATATTGATCAAATTTTCAGTTATGTACTGGGGAATGAATGTGTGATATTTGAGTTTTGTATAGTTGTTTATGATATCATATAAAACTTTAATCATATAGTTCGGTTTTCCAAAATTCAAGTGACAATTGTCACGAGTATTAATCTAAAATGTACATTTTTCCGTAGGTATTAGCTTATTATTAGTTATCGAAGGATTATTTTCGTATATCATAATTCTTATCGTGTTTTATATGCCATACTGAAGTAGGTATTCATAATCATAATTTGTATAGTAAATAAAAAGTTGATAATTTATCGCAATTATTTCATTTAAAAATATATTGAATATTTCCTGAAGAATTCCCTGAGGTTTTGAAAGAGTATTTACGAAAATGGGTAAAAATGGGAGTTCAATATCGTGTAAGTTTACTTAATTGAGAAATGGTTACACTTGGAATACTATTATTTGGTAAGTGAACTCAAAAAGGATTCGAGTACTCATTGAATATATTGAGATTGATTTCGTTTCGAGAATTGGAATTATTTTGGTTGGCAATTGAAGAAAATTAGCCAATACTTGCTTCTGTTTTATTTCATAGGGAAGACCCATAAAAATAGTGCAACTTCCAATAAAAACCGAATCTCCAGACAATATCGTTTGGAAGATTAACTCGAATTGGGCGGTGAATTGCCAAATTCAAACAAATAGCGGAAAATAGTTCCTTCTTTACTAGCATTCTCACTGATTTCTTACTTCAGCAGTTTTCTGGTAGAAAGCACCATTGTGTGTTTCATTCATCTCATGCAGGGTCCTGCTATATATAATTTCATATTATGAATGAAATGAGGATGTGATTTTGATAACATCGGTTAGAATGGCAAATGTGTATTATTTACACAACAATTGATCGGTTTCTTTTTCCAGAGGATCTAGATTGGAAATTTTTGCAAATCGGTAATTTATTTTATACCTGTAAGTTGAATAGAAATTACTTTCATGGCCATCATACTCACTCTAAGTATACGAGATTCCAAATTGATGTCTCCAGGAAACGTCCGATTGCTAAATTTTCATTATTTGAGCTCAAGACACTGACATAATTTTCAGTGGTTGAAATCCCAGAAAAGAGAAAGTCAGTCAGCAAAATCTGTTATTATCTAACGGTCTATTATAGCTCACGAACTGCTTTTTCTGATGATCGACTTAATTCCTATGATGTTCCAAACGGCCGCTAGAGCACTCTAAAAATGGTCACTTTTTGCAACAAAAACCGCAGGAAATGCCATTTTGAAACTGCGGTGGAGCGCGATATGAACTTTATATGCTCCAAGATTCAGCGATATAGAAATAATAATATTTGTCTTGTACTGTGTGCGCACAGTACAAGACAAAATTCCAACTGAACAGAATAATGCAACCGAAAGATCGAATTGTTTCTTTATTCAACTTTGATAATGTTTCAAAATGTTATTGTTGTTACGTTTTTAATTCTCAGAACAGTTTCAGTGTTATTTCAAATCATTCATTATTCAAAACATTCGATCATTATTTTTCCAAATTTCATTTGTGCATCTCAGTAGTCTAGAATTTTACATGGAGATGTTCCAAAATGAAATTCAGCCGTTGATTCTTGAAATTCTGGAAGATATTCCAGTTGAATTTGGCGACATGGAAATACTGTTCCAACAAGATGTTGTTTCTGCTAACGATTATGGTACAATAAGTCGTTACCTAGTAGAGGAATTTCGAAGTAGATGGATTGGGCGACGAGGTTCGATAGAATGGCCAGCTCGGCCCCAGGCCTCTTACCATAAGATTTTTCGTGGGGTACTTGGAATCTGAGTTATGCGCCTGGCAATATTGGAAATTTAAATTAGTCAGCCAAATGCACATGTGGATGGAACGGCATCATTGAAGTTTTCATTGGCCGATAAAACAAATTCAATGAAATTATGCTCAAATGATAGGTTAAGATTAGAGAAAAGTGCGTTATTGGCACAATAAAAGTATAATTTACCTACTTAGATTTGAAAAATGTAAATAACTACCACAATCTGGTCAAAAACTAATATCGATAATTTTGATGGTGTTACTCAATGAGAACAAAAAAGTTTTTCCTTCACTTCTTACTTATTTACAAAAATATTCCTATGAATATGAATATTCTCGAAATCAACGCTAAGGTAAGTCTAGTTTAGAATAAAAATATCCAGTTCATAAATATAATCAAGTGAAAACGTGTTCTAGAAGATACATGGACATCTAAGATGTTGAACTCTATCCTTTTTCAATTCCAGGTTCAAAATCAATTCAGTTTGGATTGAAACTTTATACCCATGAATGGTAAAGGTGACTCAAAATATATCCAGTGGCAACTTTCAGTTGAGACACTATACATATAGGTATTTGCATTTCTGACAATTATGCTCTGAGGTAATGTGTTTCTAGAAGTACCTACATAATGGGTGGGGTGATTAAAATCTAGTAAGTAATGCTCATACTATTCATATTTTTCTTTCATCTCTCCAGGAAATAATGAATAAGTCTGTCTCAAAAAAGTATAAGCATTTACTTGAAATTCATTTTATTCACATCTACCAATATTATGTAACAGTACTCTTGTAATGCGGATATACTGGGACTCCAGAGAATAACGTTACTCACTCATAGAAATGATTAAATCGAAATGAAATATTGGTATATACGAAGTAACAGATCCTCTCGATGAATAGAATATTTTCTAACGATTCATTCATCACTCTAATTGGAATCGTCAATACTAGCAATGAAAGTCATTAATTTTTATCAAGGATCTATGCCCAGTTTCTATTGTGAGAGAAGTTTTTTCTCTGTCCAGTCACAGATATTTCATTGAATAGTCGGGTATACTGAATAAATCAATCATGAATCAATTATATACTCACCAATCGTCATAATTTTTTTCTGAGGGTTTTCACACAACAATTGTAGTCTCAGTTAAATGCCCAACACATTAGTTTCAAAAAAACGGAAATCCCAGGTTTTTAGGCATAACTCTTGATCTAGACCTCGTCTGCTGGTCAAACTTTGCAAATGGTATGTACAGCACCACATCTACCGAAATGTAAAACCAGCAAACGGTCACAAGCTGACTGGTTTTCAAACGCCCTCCCCCCCTCCTTGACTTCGACCTGGAGAAATTTGACAACTATATCCAGGCGACTTGGGGTAACACCAAGAATAATATTTCATGCCCAGCAGATGGTTTCCTTACCTGTCAGTATATCATATAGGCACTTATTAACCAGACAAATGAACTGCCAGAAATGGGGATATTGATCGGTCACTGATTTTACCATACTTTGTGCCACCAGGTATTCTTTTTGGAGGCAATCTTGAATCAGTCAGAAACTGAGTTAAGTGCATTACTATGTCAAATACCCACTTAATGAAGGATGCATGTGGTAAACATTTCCAAACTACCATCGATTGTACATAATTGGATTACAGACAATACTACTATTAACAGCACGATGGGAAAGGATTGGAGCAATTATACTTATTTACATATTATAGTTTAATAGTGATGCACTATCGACCGTCTATATTTATATCGATCACAGGTGGTTTCTAATACTCTTTCAAAGCAAAACGATAAAACAAATAACATCCATTTAACACTACCTCATGTTAAACATCTTTCTGAGAAATTTGGTACAGTACTAAACAACAACAACATAAAAGTATCATAGAAACATGGGAAAACTAAAATAAACAAACTCTGCCCAAAAATAAAAACTACCATACCTTTTGAACACAAATCAAATGACATATAATATAACATTCCGTGTAATTATTGTAAAAAGTGTAATAATGGACGAACATAACGTTACGTAACAGCAAGAATGAGTGAACACGAATGGAATCTAAAGAAAAAATATTTAAAAAATCTCACATCTCTTGTAGAATGTGCCTAGAAAAATATTCATAATTTCAATGTTCAAAACACAAAAATTGTAAAAATTCAAAAGTATCTTTTTAAACGCACCTTTCAAGAGATCATTAATATTGTGAAATTTGATTCTGCCAATTATGGGAGAGATACTGAAAGTTTAAACAATGCCTATTTAAAATTTAATCTTTACCGTGCAAAAGAACTGAAAGGTACCATTTAGGATTTTATATTCATGAAACAATACACCAGACTCATGATCCTCCGGTAGTCATTCGAAGTGTACAATTGCTTGATACCCTTCCTCTCACAAGTCTCTCGAGGGTTTCTGAGGGTTGCGCGTAGGGATGCAGCCGATTGACGGAAATAAGATTTTTTCAAAATTAATTTGAAAAGGAAACTACTGTCCGATTTAATGTCGCTGTGTCTAGTCCATTATTTTATTTTTATGTGTTATATTTCCTGACCAAGGAAAACCAAAGACCTTCACATGACTTCATGATGGAAACATTTTAAAAATTATTTATTTCATCTCTAGAAAAGTTTCTGAATTTGCTGAAATTCCTGACTACGTGTGTTTACACGTTTTTTCAAATGATAATTTCAAATATTTTTTCAATCATAAATCTTATATTCAGCTAATTGTAATGTCCAAAATTTAATAGTTTCAGAACCCAAAGGATAGCAATACATATAAATAGTTTTGATAGATAGATAAAAATATAAATAGATAAATACAAATATAAATAATAACTATATTTAACAAAAAAATTACATTGAGACATTCTATGAGTAGGACTCATAGAAAAGAACATATACAGTGTGTCCCACTTACCATGCTCACCACGGGTATCTTTTTAATGGTAAGAGATACGAGGTCGGTTAAATGACACCAAATGTGGAGTTTATCAAGGCCAACTATAATGTGAAAAAATATTTTGATAAAATATATTCGTTTTTGTTTTATACACAAATAACAGATTTTGATCATTTTCATGTCTCTTGCACGTGAATTTTGACCCACTTCTGGCGGTCCTAATAACTTGAAATTTGGCAGATGTTCATAATTCCGGTGACAATTCACTATGGAATTTTTAATGAAATAAAAAATAAAAAATGGCGGCTCCTCCAATATGGCGGACGAGATTTGTGATTATGGTCCAATTCCGTTCAAAATTGGTATGTGGGGGTTTTTATGGTCGGAGATTATGATTTTTCTGTTACAATTTATAAATTCAAGATGGCGACTTCAAAATAGTTCTTGTTTCTGTATAAATGACGATAACTCCGTTGTTATCAACAAAAAGCTATTACTGTGACATATGATCTGTAAGAGAAAAAAAAGTTATTCATAACTAAGTCATAGTGAGCTATGACCTACATTTGAAAAATGAAAGTTGGTGCTGATATCTCAAATTCTAGAAGAGTTGGTATGAATTTCATATTTTTTTCGAAATCTCATTAAAAAACTGCCATAAGAATGTGAAATTCCTATTTAAATATTTTCATAAATAAAGAAGTTACGGACCAGACATGAAAATGATCAAAATCTGTTTTTTGCGTATAAAACAAAAACGAATAGATTTTATCAAAATATTTTTTCACATTATAGTTGGCCCTGATACACTCCACATTTGGTGTCATTTAACCGACCTTGTATCTCTCACCATTAAAAAGATACCCATGATGAGCATGGTAAGTGGGACACACTGTATACCTCTCTGCCCACAATGACTTTTAATGAAATTGTTGACGCACAAGCATCATTGTACTCATGCCACGTATGTGCGTAAGGGTATCTACAGTAAGCCGTGTAGTGTCCAAAATCGGTAGAACTGCTGTGATTGGACAATGCATAAAGGTTGTATCGATGGGGGGCTACACTATCCGCTGCATAGTTGCTCATATCCAGTCCTTCTATAGGAAAATAAATGACCATGTTCAATTTTTCTCTATGAGAAAAACGATCTGAATTGATCAATATAATTTTAGGAAATTCACAGATAAAATGACCTTTACTCTCTGCTCTTCGAACATGTAGGTTTTTCATCATCGTGCAAAGTTTCTTCATTGGTAAAAGAATCCAAACAATGAGCCAGACTTATTTGTCCTATCATTTTCGGAATCGGTAAGGAAAGGTCCCAGAATGAATCAAACAATGGCCACAATATGTACACTTTAACGTAGATTTCAGTTGACCAATAAAGATATCTACAATCCTGGAGTTATCCATCATCAGGAATCTTGGCCATAACTCTTCAGCTTTTTCCGTGGCATTTAATTTATCGTCGATTTCTGTCAAGATGGGTTTACGCCTCTCTGTAATTCTGATTGAGTCCCATGCAAACCATCTAGTAAAAATCGTATAAGAACTCTTGAGAATCTTGCTGAGCGCAACCGATAAAACGAGGTGCAAACTTTTGAATTTCACTTTTTAATGAGACTACACAGTCTGATGAATCACCTGACCATAGTTTCTTGATCACTGTTACAAAGGCTTTGATTAAAGCTCCTTTCATACAGGAATTTGTAGTGTTGATACCCCTTCTATAGGCATCATTTCTCAAATTCTCCAACAGTCATCTTGGATAACACTGTTCATAGAGCAAGTAGGTATTACCAATATTTTCAAGTCCATTGAACCTGAGAATTTTGTTGTTGCTGTGTACTACTGCAACCCCAAAGGTATTCGTGCTACATTCATCGTGCACTCTTATTTTCAACTGAGTGGTCTCTAAAATGGTGGTTGTCTCTGTCATTGGAGCGGCGTGATGATGAACTCGAGTTGAGACTACTGACTATTGAATCAGAAACAGCCCTAATAGCACACTATGTCCCAGGGACGTCCCTATTTGGTACAAATCATGTCCGATTGTCCGGGACTTAAAATCATTGTCCATGGGACGTCCGATTCAGTGCATTTTCATGAATTTCCCCAAAGGACTTCCTATGGATGTCCCAATTGGTACATCGTATAAAACGTCTCTGCGAGGACGTCTTTGGGATGTCCTGGGTCGGATATATTTTGTAATGTTTACTAGGACATTCATCGGACGTCCTTGTTAGTAAGTATTCTGGCATGTCTTTGAAAGGACGTCCCATGGTTGTCCTTTTACGGGACATTTAGGAACATCCCGCATGAATGAATATTGGACGTCCCAATTGGTTAATCTTAGAATATCTCCCTGCGAGGACTTCCTTGGGATGTCCTGGTTCGGATATATTTTGTAGAATTTTCTAGGATATCCATTGGATGTCCTGGTTGGCATGTATTTGGCATGTCTTCGAAAGGACTTCCTATGGTGATCCTGGTACGGGTACATTCTGGAACGTCCTTGATGGATGTACATCGGACGTCATCCCAATCAGTGAATTTCAGAAAATGTCCCAGCGAGGACTTCCATGGGATGTCCTGGATTGAACATTTTTCGGAATGTTTCCTAGGTGCATCCATCCAAAGAATACATCCCAGCTAGTGGTTTTACAGAAGAGGTATAAAATGGATCGCATATTTACAATAGGGCTAAACATTACAGCGAAAACAACCCATCTGAAATAAAACCCTTTTCACTATCATTGAGGTAATCAGGGGCCATATTCTCGAGTTTGTGCTTATGCCAATAAGATTCACTGTTTCACAACAATGAAAATAAAAAAATTATGTTTGTCTCTCTAGTTCGTATACGGATTGAAACCGAACAATTCCTCTATGTATGGATTCCGTGCATAAAGTTGTTTTCTGTGTTTTGTGTTCTGTGTTCTGTGTTCAAGTGAAGTGTTGACGAATTGACAGACAATTGTTGAGTATTTACCAGCTATGGCGGCTTTTCTATCGTCTTTTGTGATTAATTAGTTTAGTGACTGTTCTGTAAGTTATTTTTTGTTCATTCAGTGTAGTTATATCTTTAAATGAAAATAAAAGTTTTGTTATACTATTCAATAGTTATTACTAACATATTCAACACTGTTTTGAAAAAGATGTTTCCGTAAGACAAGTAGAGTTGTGTGTATCCTTTAAACATGTACAAAACCGAATTGAATGACTCTGGGAGAGTGCTGAGCTTACCTAGTAAGTAAATCTGGTTCCATCCAAATTGTTATCTCCAATAATCCACAACAATATCATAATCTTAGTCCTGAAAGAGATGTAGGAACAAACACACAAAGTGTCTGATTCTGCACATCCTAAGGACGTCCCAGATGTACTTTCGATTGATGTAATTCGGGGACGTCCAATGAACATCCCAGGTGGATGTCGATTGAATATCCTCATAGATCGTCCAATTTTGGTGAGAAGTCGAAACATTGGTACTTCCCACGGATGTCCAATGGACGTCCGCGGTACCAATACTGCACGTCCTAAGGACGTACCAATATTGCACGTCCTAAGGATGTCCAAGATGTACTTTCGATTGATGTAATTCGGGGACGTCCAATTAACATCCCAGGTGGATGTCCATTGGATATCCTTATAGAACGTCCAATTTTGGTGAGAAGTCGAGACATTGGTGCTTCCCACGGATGTCCAATGGACGTCCGCGGTACCAATACTGCACGTCCTAAGGACGTACCAATATTGCACGTCCTAAGGACGTCCAAGATGTACTTTCAATTGATGTAATTCGGGGGCGTCCGATTAACATCCCAGGTGGATGTCCATTGGATATCCTTATAGAACGTCCAATTTTGGTGAGAAGTCGAGACATTGGTGCTTCCCACGGATGTCCAATGGACGTCCGCGGTACCAATACTGCACGTCCTAAGGACGTCCCAGATGTACTTTCGATTGATGTAATTCGGGGACGTCCAATGAACATTCCAGGTGGATGTCGATTGAATATCCTCATAGATCGTCCAATTTTGGTGAGAAGTCGATACATTGGTACTTCCCACGGATGTCCAATGGACGTCCGCGGTACCAATACGGCACGTCCTAAGGACGTACCAATATTGCACGTCCAAGATGTACTTTCGATTGATGTAATTCGGGGACGTCCGATTAACATCCCAGGTGGATGTCCATTGGATATCCTTATAGATCGTCCAATTTTGGTGAGAAGTCGATACATTGGTACTTCCCACGGATGTCCAATGGACGTCCGCGGTACCAATACGGCACGTCCTAAGGACGTACCAATATTGCACGTCCAAGATGTACTTTCGATTGATGTAATTCGGGGACGTCCGATTAACATCCCAGGTGGATGTCCATTGGATATCCTTATAGAACGTCCAATTTTGGTGAGAAGTCGAGACATTGGTGCTTCCCACGGATGTCCAATGGACGTCCGCGGTACCAATACTGCACGTCCTAAGGACGTCCCAGATGTACTTTCGATTGATGTAATTCGGGGACGTCCAATGAACATTCCAGGTGGATGTCGATTGAATATCCTCATAGATCGTCCAATTTTGGTGAGAAGTCGATACATTGGTACTTCCCACGGATGTCCAATGGACGTCCGCGGTACCAATACGGCACGTCCTAAGGACGTACCAATATTGCACGTCCAAGATGTACTTTCGATTGATGTAATTCGGGGACGTCCGATTAACATCCCAGGTGGATGTCCATTGGATATCCTTATAGAACGTCCAATTTTGGTGAGAAGTCGAGACATTGGTGCTTCCCACGGATGTCCAATGGACGTCCGCGGTACCAATACTGCACATCCTAAGGACGTCCCAGATGTACTTTCGATTGATGTAATTCGGGGACGTCCAATGAACATTCCAGGTGGATGTCGATTGAATATCCTCATAGATCGTCCAATTTTGGTGGGAAGTCGATACATTGGTACTTCCCACGGATGTCCAATGGACGTCCGCGGTACCAATACGGCACGTCCTAAGGACGTACCAATATTGCACGTCCAAGATGTACTTTCGATTGATGTAATTCGGGGACGTCCGATTAACATCCCAGGTGGATGTCCATTGGATATCCTTATAGATCGTCCAATTTTGGTGAGAAGTCGATACATTGGTACTTCCCACGGATGTCCAATGGACGTCCGCGGTACCAATACGGCACGTCCTAAGGACGTACCAATATTGCACGTCCAAGATGTACTTTCGATTGATGTAATTCGGGGACGTCCGATTAACATCCCAGGTGGATGTCCATTGGATATCCTTATAGAACGTCCAATTTTGGTGAGAAGTCGAGACATTGGTGCTTCCCACGGATGTCCAATGGACGTCCGCGGTACCAATACTGCACGTCCTAAGGACGTCCCAGATGTACTTTCGATTGATGTAATTCGGGGACGTCCAATGAACATTCCAGGTGGATGTCGATTGAATATCCTCATAGATCGTCCAATTTTGGTGAGAAGTCGATACATTGGTACTTCCCACGGATGTCCAATGGACGTCCGCGGTACCAATACGGCACGTCCTAAGGACGTACCAATATTGCACGTCCAAGATGTACTTTCGATTGATGTAATTCGGGGACGTCCAATGAACATTCCAGGTGGATGTCGATTGAATATCCTCATAGATCGTCCAATTTTGGTGAGAAGTCGAGACATTGGTGCTTCCCACGGATGTCCAATGGACGTCCGCGGTACCAATTTTGTACATCCTTAGGACGTCCCGAATGTCCTGAGAGGATGTCCTATGGATTACTATCGGACTTCATGGTGCTATTAGGGAGAGAAGAAAAAAGAAACAGAGGAAATATTTTCACGTTGTATCTGTATTAAAAAAGAAGTGGCCCATTTCTCATTGGTTGCCTGTTATAATCTCCTTCCTATTTCATTGATAAACTATAGCGATTTGGGACCAAACACACCAAAAGTTTCAACTGCAACTGAAAGTTGATTCTCCTTCCTTATATAGATCATCTTCAATGATGGAAAAAGTGGCAGAAAGTATGAGATTAATCAATTTAGAGATACTCTTGAATGAAACGTATTGCAGAAACGTTGGCCTGTTGAAGAATACTGGTTTTTCCGAGATTCAATAGAGTTTTTGCTCTTTTTCTGTCAGTAGAAACATAACACAGATTGTTGAAAACAATATTAGCAGAGCTTTTCAATAATATATCACAAGTAAGGATGAGTTGCCGTTGAATTTTTTTGTTGGGATAACTAGTGCTACGGTTAAGGAGATAAACCCAAACATTCCTGAGCAACTCATGATGTATTCTCAAAATCTAAGCCAATTGAACGTTTGCAAATTGTTGCTGTACACATCTCTCCTCTGATCACCTTGTTTGGAAATGGAGAAGTTCAAGTCGAAAACATTATCAAAAACAATTCCTATCTCCTCAAACTGAACTGAATACAATAGATTTATCCTCTCTCAAACATGAACAAGTTACTAGTTTCAAAACCATGACTCCGTGGCTAGACTCTAGACTCTCAAATATCATCTAAATATCAGTGTGATTCACCACATTGAATTTCCTTCAATTTGGCGTCTCAAGTATCTCCCCTTACACCAAAACATTAATCCGCCGCTGTCTGGTAGGTGTGAATTATTTGAAGGATTTCCCAGAAACCCGGATCGTTGAATAAAACATTATTTTGGTCGCGTTTTCCGAACTGGACGATAAAAAAAGATATTTCTTTCTGTCAGTATGACTAACGTTGAGGATCCCCAAAACAAGTGGGCCGTGGACGTATTGTTACACTTCCGTTTTGTGATGGATTAAGACTGAAAGATCATAAGAATGTCACCGCTGGCTAGATCTCGATTGTTTTCAATGCGGATGATACTGCAATTTTAATCGACTAGGTATATTATTTGAATGATATTCATCATTTTCTGTCAGTCCACTACAGAACAAAGGAGTAGCTAGTGCATATAATTAATTACAGTACACGAGTTTTCTAAAATTGATTTCTTTGGATTCAAACGTTAATGCGTATTGATCGTGTGGTTGCTTTATGTATTGAAGTGCTAGAAGATTCGTTTCAAAGCTACGGATGAGGATTTAAAGAATCAATGGACTACGCAGGTATTTTTCAGAATTTTTTTTAAAAATTTGTTTCTACAGACACATTGAATATTACAGATTCGAAAAGAATGAAAATTTACATGAAATGATATTGACTATTTACATCGAACATTACATAATTTCTTAAGTACTCCTATTTATTCAAGATGGTGAAGGACTTGGGCACTGGATACATGTATTCCTGGGGCTAGACAAATTTTTTTATTTTTGGATTTATCATTCTAGAGGTCAAAAGAAGCAACTTCCTTCTTTAGACTTATTTTGGGTTTGGGTTTGGGTTGAATGTCTAATGTCAATTGTGGAAAATACTGTCTGTCAGTCAGGATTCAGTGTTATTTTATATTCTTCCAAATACGCTATGATCTCCCGGTCTAGCTGCTACTTTGCTAGAGAGTGAATGACCAAACACCGCTTCATTATCATCCCCGTATACAATGGTATTAATGGGAGGTAGTGTCGGTGGGTTATCCATGTAAAAGCAGTGCAGAGGTGGGGGAGATTCGAGTCCTGCTTCCACTAAGGAAATTTTTCAGTGCTTTCCATTAATTCTAACCCCAAAAGTACTGCCGAATGCCGATGAGCAAGGAGACAGTTTCACTATATACAGTGCGGCTTTTTATAGCACCCCATTTCAACTGGCATGGGAAGGATCAAAAGACACATCGTTGAGAAGAGAATTCAATCCTTTTTTCAACCACCTATTTAATTTTACTGAATTTCGTTTATATTTTTTCACCTTATGCACTCGAAATATAATATTAAACGGTTTGATGTGGAACAATGCGACAAAAATATTTTGAATGGTATGTCTAATACTCTCCCTGTTTGAGAGACAATACATTGCAATTACTCGACAGGGGCACCAACTTGAAAATTTCGAAAGGCAAAGAGATCAAAATTGTGAAAATATTTAATTTAATAACAAAAATCGAAAAATGTACATGGTTAAATTGAATTACCTTTTCACCAATGTATAATTTGACCCCCTATGCCGTTTGAATATTTTAAATTTTATTTTAATGTGCCGCCCTCTTTATCAGACAACCACAAAGTTTTTTATTTCAAAACGTCGTATTGTTGATACCATTCAAAATGGTTTCTGTTCCATCTTTGTAAACCATTCAAAAGTGAACAGAGGGGGATCAAAAAAGCTTCACTGTAAAAAGGCTCGCTTGCCTGCATTTGCGTTTTGGTAATAAATCCTTCCACACAGATTTCTAGCCTAGAGATATGTAGTGACAGCTCTCAATTTTTTTAAGGTTCACCGGACTTCAGGGTAGAGATGATTTCCTCTGTATAATTGAGTTGATTTTATACACTAGCTGGACTAGGGACTTTCTTGGCTGAAGAATCATGTCCACCCTGTCGATGTCTAGCGGAAAGCCGCCTAATCAATAGAGCATTTTTTCCTAACAAAAATGCTAGTAGAAAACCGACTGTACCATCACATGGAAGACATCTCGTTGTTATATTCTGTTAAGTTTTCGACTCGGAACTGTCATTTATTAATTTGTTATAAACAACAAAATAACAAAAAACGAGGTTTTTTAAATTGTTTTGCATATAAAATAAAAACTAATAGAGCATTGTAGATATTTGAAATACGAATAAAATGGTAGTTTTTCAGACCCTGTCGGATCATTAGTAACCGAGGGAAATCGGAAAAACCGGATAATTTAAGGTTTTTTTAAAAATTCATAACTCCGACATTTGTCAAGAAATAGGGTTGGCCCTTCTCAAGAAAGTATTGAATCATGTGTTCTTTATGTATGCACATAACAGGCTCTGACGGATCATTTTTGGCACAATTACAATTTGAATTTTTTTTTTGCACTATCTTGCAGCGTGCCTGATGGATGCTCTAGCGATTGTCCGATTTCAATGTCTAAAGCATATTTTGAAAGTGGAAGTACAGTACCACAAAACGTATATTCTCATTTTGCGGTAAAATGCTGCGAAATGGGTGAAAAATTCTTGCAAACATGACTGAAAACAGCCGAGCTGGCGAAAGCGGTCGAGTGGTAGGAGTGAGCGGGAGGTGAGGGGAAACGTATTATCACGTAACCAGTTCATTAGAAGAATAGCCCTCATCTCTCGGACTCTCCTACTACTCGGCAGCTAACGCCGTTTCAGTCGTTTGCATCCATTTTTTACTCATTTCGCACCATTGTAGCGCAAAATGAGAATATAAATTTTATAGTACTATATTTCTACTTTCATAATCTGTTTGAGACATTGAAATCGGGCTATCACTAGAGCATACAGGCATGCTGCAAGATAGTGCAAAAAAAAATTAAATTGCGATTGTGCCAAAACTAACGATCCGACAGCGCTTGTCATGCAGACGTAAAGTACACATGATTCAATACTTTCATGAGAAAGGCCGATCCTACTTCTTGAAAAATGGCGGAGTTATGAATTTTTCGAAAAATCGCAAAATTTTCCGGTTTTTCAAGTTTTTCACCGTTACCAATGATCTGACAGGGTTGTGAAACATTCCATTTTATTTGTATTTCAATTATCTACAATTCTCCTCATTGGAGCAAGCAGATTGCTCTATCAGTTTTTTATTTTATAAGCAAATCAATTTAAATAAACACGTTTTTTGTCATTTGAATGTTTATACTAAATTAATAAATGATAGTTGCGAGTCGAAAACATAACACCAAACACCAAAAACTCAAAGATAGCGACAGATCTTCAAGTTTCACAATCGACCTTTTTTGATCATCTCATGAAAGTCTACAAAAATTGTCCAAACATTTTTTCCGTAAAATGACTATAGACCGGGGGATGGTGACAGATTTTGAGACACGATTTTACTCAGTATGCCTTTTGGAGGACAGTATTGTCTGTATTTCCTCATGATAATAAGGCAGGAATAAAAGAGTCATCCTGGGTTCTTCCTAAAAAAATTATTAATCATTTATTCGAAAAATATGTGTTTCGCAACGATTTTAATCAGGCTGCTATGTGTTTTGTAATGAAATAACGATAATAAAATACTCAGAAAACCATTGGCATACCGTTAGGGCGGGTCCGAAGGGTTGGTATGGTCACGTGAATTTGTATGAGAATAAGGAAATTTTCCGTGTTTTTAAACAGGCTGCCACTGATAAGTATACAAGTTATTGTTCTGAAACTGCTTAAAAAAAAGATGGCATACTGAATGCGTATGCCTAAGTACTGTTAACTCTGCAAAAATTTTGAACAGGTATGGAATAATATTCCGTGATTTTAGTCAGTATGCCATTCCATTTTCATTAAGTTTATGGTAATGTAAGATGTATATGAAATTGGCATATGGTTTGAAAGAGTAAATATTACAGGCATACGCAAAAAAAATTGCAAAATATAAACAAAAATTTCCGCCATTTTAAGCAGTATGCCTTTCTGTTTATATGATGTACATGGTGCATGTAGTTGGAATAACAAAAGGCATACCTATCGATAAGGTCCAAGCTTGTCAAAAATATAAAAAGTGATTCAAAATAGAGATAACCTGATGTGTGAGAGAAACGTGACAATTTTTGTCTTCTTAAGCATAACACCTTTCTGTTTTATAATAATAATAATAATAATAATAACTCGTCTTTATTCATCAGATGTAGGAACAAATAAAAAAATATATATATAATAACAAATAAATAAATATATAAAATGATAATATGAAATTACATTAATACCTAATCTGCAAATATGAAAGGCGGAGTATCAGCAGAATGCTGTTTTTCAACTCAACCCGAACAACCCCAATCATGGTATATGTAGGTGGAATAACATATGACATACCAATATGTAAAGTCCAAGAGTTCGGAAAATATTAAAAAAGGATGCAAATATAGAGGAAACCGATGTGAGGTAAACATAAAATTTTGTGTGTTTTAAGCTGTATTCCCTTCCGGTTTCATGATAATCATGGTATGTGTAGGTGGAATAACAAATCGCACATCGATTGATGAGGACTAAGGTTTATAAAAACCAAGAATAAAAAAGGTATTTATGAAAATTGAGTTTATTGGAAACGAAACACATTTAAATCATTACTGTATTATAGAGTAATTATTGTTTTTCATCATTGGACAACACCTATTCTAATGTCATAAGAAAAAACCACGTATTCCACATATTTATCAAAATTGAGATATATCATTTGGGGGCTTGTATAGGCCTTTTCAACAATTTGACGAAGAAAAATGTGCGTATTTTACAGTTTTAAAATCATTTTGGCTATACAGAACAGAAGTGATAAGTTAAATATTTCTTTTACAAAGCGTGGAAACGAAGACTGTGAAAAATGCGAAGAGTATTCATTTCACAACTTCCCTCACACCAAACAGTCTTTGGAGAATGAGTGTGAAATCTGTAAACTATGGAAAATTCATCTACAACACGTGGAATACACTCGAATGGCTTATTAAAAAGATGTTGAGAACGCGACAAAAATGGAAACCAATCAGACAAACATTTTAGCAGTTTCTGCTGATCTGCAAAAGGTCATTATGTTACCAAGAATAGACATGTTCAAAGGAGTCCTTTTCACACGAAGAATTAGTATTCAAATGAAAGTTTTGTCCCCCTTGGGTCTCAAAATAAACATTTTCCATTAGCAGTTCTTTGGCACGAAGGGATAGCAGGAAGAAAACAAGAGGACCTCATAAGTGCTTTCCATACATTTTCAAAATCTAATAGAGATGTAGACGTACACATAATTTGAGCAAATAACTGTACGAGTCAAAACAAAAAATTGGACCTTTATTATTTCATTAATTTTTCTCAAGAGCTCCGAATTTGGCACAGAAAATTTCCATCTAAAATATTTTGAAGCCGGACATAGTTATATGTCAGCAGAGCAGATAGTTTTCACCATCAGGTAGAATTGAGCCTTAAGAAACAAAACACGATTTCAACAATTTTACTGAGGCGGTCAAAAGCTCGAATAAATGCCACGTTACAGTTAACTGTATGAACATAACTGATATAGCTGATTGGAAAAACTGTTATTCAGTTACAAAGATAAATAAATTGAATCCTAGACCGTATTTACTTGAAGGCTCGCAAATAATGTTTACAAAAGGAAAATTCTCAATTTCATACTTCCGGTTTTATTTGCTTATAGACACTTCTGGGACAGCACTGGAACAAACTGTACAAACTATGAGGTTCTAGTTGTTTGTACTGAATGAGATTACAACACATGCATAGGCAAAGCAGGAGGCGGACCTAATTCCGTTACCGCTGTTATTCTATTGAAGTACGACGTTCTCGAAAGATGAAACCTGCAGTCCTTCCCTCTCATTCCTTCCTATCCATTACCGGGAGAAGCTGAGACTAGAGCAGAAGTTTGTTTCTTCAATAAAATATCGTTTTTAGAATAATGAATTTATAGGAAAAAAATTTCAATGATTTTCATTTATTGTGTCCGTAGTAGGTATGTGGGATCGATGATTACAAGTGTAATCAACTTTTTTTAGAAAAAAAAAATCAAATTTCAAATAGTTTTTCCTCAAATATATATGTTCCTTTGGTAAATCTGAATAGGGATATATTTGTCAGCTTTACCGCGGTACATCTAAACAAATTATGTATTTGACAGCATTTTCGCAGGAGACTGTCCAGTGCGATATGCTTTACTTTCTCATGTAGTCGTAGGAAAATTCAGTTACAGCATTATTTCTGAAGTCACGATTGAGGCATAATAAAAATAGCGTATGATGCACGTGGTGAAGAAGTGCCTTTAGAGCACTCGCAACGTTCAAACTCGTGTTTATGATAAAAGCTGTTAAGAAAAAAAAACAGATTACGTTCAATTTAATTCAAAAACTAAGTCGTAGACAAACTATACTGTACAAAAATATACAAATGAAAAAGAAGCCATAACAGTCCTGCGATAGGGGACCAACATGGCAATGTCGGAAAATCGAAATAGTAAGAAAGTTGTATTGCATTTTTTAATGTGATAAACCCGGGCTACTTGTATGTCATTTTTATTTTAAAGAAGTGAATCACTAACTTTTTTCATAAACCAAGAGTCATACTGATTAAAAACACATGTTTTTTTTTCATAATTTTGCAACTTTTTTTACAATTTTTTATATAGAAAACTCGCACAACTTCTATGCCATTTCTTATTTCATTTCCATATACCATGGCTATAATGAAAACAGACAGGCATACTGCTTAAAAACATGGAATTTTTAAAATCTATTTTGCAACTTCATTTCAATTTTTTAGTATGATGAACACGCACAACTCGTTTGCCATGTTACATATCAACAATTCAGGAGACAAACTTTATATTACAACAAATTTTGTTCTGATTAAAATCACGGAATGTTATTCCATACCTGTTCAAAATTTTTGCACAGTTAACAGTAAGGTAGTGTTGGGTAATAAGGCCCACTTAATTTTTGCAATTTTTTTTATCCTTTATATTTTATTCAAAAAAATCCGAAACTTGATGAGTTGATTGCTTGTGATGTTTACCGCTATGTTAACATCAATATTAGTCTCCTTCAATACCTCAATAACCAAAATAAGACAAATTTCAAAAACTTGCTATTGGGCCTTATTACCCGCCTATTAGGCCCAAGTTATGCAGAATTTCGTTTATTTATTGTATATATAAATATATACAGTTCATTTTTATGAAAGAAACTCAATGAAACACTTATGAAAAAACAAAAATAATCATTATTTTCTACAAAAAGTGATAAACTTAACAAAATTCAAACAAGGAAATTAAATTATTAAAAAAATCTAATAAACTGAATTCTGAGAACATTCCCTATCGTAAAAATCCTCAACATCTTCAGCCGTCAGTCCTATGCAAGTTTCGTGTAACCAAGTTCCACATTCTAGACAATTTCGCATGTTGCCCGCATGCCTTATTACGCAATCGTTGGTAGGGCCTAATTACCGGGCAAGCACTTTTTCGTAAACATGCAATTTCCAGAAAAATTAACAATTCTTTAAATTTTTCTCTTAGTGCGAAATATAGTACCAATGTTATGGTAACTGATGGAGCACTATTTGTTTCTTTAAGTAAAATAGGTTGAATTAAAAACGACGTCTCACCTTCTTGCAAACTTATAATCTGTGCAGCCTAAAACTGCACATTCTCCTAGTGTTGTTAATGGCGAAATGAAGTCAACGATCTTTTAATAAAGCTTTACCATTACGATAATGAAACTAACAATGTTGACAAATTTGAAAAAAATTGCCAGTTTTCAAGGAAAATGACATTGGGCCTTATTTACCGCCGGGCCTTATTCCCCAACACTACCTTACTAGGCATACGCATTCAGTATGCCATCTTTTTTTTAAGCAGTTTCAGAACAATAACTTGTATACTTATCAGTGGCAGCCTGTTTAAAAACACGGAAAATTTCCTTATTCTCATACAAATTCACGTGACCATACCAACCCTTCGGACCCGCCCTAACGGTATGCCAATGGTTTTCTGAGTATTTTATTTTCGTTATTTCAATACAAAACACATACCATCCTGATTAAAATCGTAGCGAAACACATATTTTTCGAACAAATGATTAATAATTTTTTTTAGGAAGAACCCAGGACGACTCTTTTATTCCTGCCTTATTATCATGAGGAAAACAGACAATACTGTCCTCCAAAAGGCATACTGAGTAAAATCGTGTCTCAAAATCTGTCACCATCCCCCGGTCTATAACTACGGACTGTCTTCCATGTGATGGCATAGTCGGTTTCCTACTAGTATTTTTGTTAAAAACTTACTCATTTTATGCTCTATTGCTTGGTGTAATTGTTTTTTGGCGAACCGCTATATAATTTGAAGGTTCGACAGTGGCAAATGCATTATTTTTCGGACGGAAAATCTCGAAACTTTGTCTTACGACAGACTCAATATCGTCCGGAGCATTATTAATATTGTAAACAACTTTACTATAATTACTGGATAATTAGAAAACAATAAATACATTTTTTACTGATATGAACAGAGTACATGTTTAGGAATATTGAGCAAGGTCTTGTTTCGGGGAATATCAATCATTAAATGCCAAATTAAATCATTATAAGAGATTTTGGGCAATATGGAGAGGGTTGAAACTATTTTTTTGAATCTGATTCAATATTTATTCTAATTCATGAATGTGGTAGGATCTCAACAGTAAACGTTAACGTTGTTTAGGAATAGCTTATTGTGAAATTAGTTCCGATATTTGTTATTTTGTTCCAGGGATCAATTTCATTCTGTCAAATTATGAAGAAATACAAAAATAGAATACCCAATAGAGACATAATAGTAAAGGTGAATATGATCATTTGTGAGGAGTTTATGAAACTTAGTTATTGAATAGTAATTACTCGTGGTAATGATAGTTTAAAATGTTCGACTGGGAAGGTGATAATATATTAGTTATAAATTTCATAATATTATTGGCGATATCAAAAGGAGTATCGCAGTATCAGTCGAGTCCTTGTCCTAGGATATTCATGTACCAATATGACCAACAAAGAGATCTTTATGGCGTTATACGAATCGTCAACAACCACAATACCAGGTTGCAGCTGAACGTCGAGATGTCAGTAGGAAATAGAGTTCAGGTGAGTGAATTTCAAATCCGTCAAATCCTTATATTGCAAAATTTTTACCAATTCGACAAGTATTATTATTATTTATTTAGATTTTTCTTCCGTTGGGAATATATTCCAGTCTTTAGCTCATCAGGAAGTTATCAAGTTTGAAAGATTGCAAAATTTGTTCAATTGAATGGGGCTCTTTTGTATATTCGAAAAAAAAAATTATTCACCTAAATTAATATTCCAATTGAGTTAATTGTAAACTATTGGATTATAAGAATGTTAACAAATTACTAGTTTGCTAATTGATTGAGCATAAACCGATTTTATCTACAATTATGCAAATACTATTTTAATGTAGGAAGACGATGTTTGAAATAATTGCAGATATTTCAAGGTCATGAATAACTCATGAGATACTGTTACTGTAATAATTTCAGCTGGTTTTCGTGAAATAATTCAAACTTTGGCTTTATCTGAAACATTATATTTTTTTAACTACCATTTACTCAAGAATAAAGAGACTTCAAGATCTATGAATATATGACTTGATGAGTACCTATACCATTAAGGAAGACACTGATGGTAGGTATCAAGAAACGCGGTTTCAGTGTAGGTTGACATAGTTTTGGTGTTTGGGTAGTTTCTATTTTCTTGAATTATATTCACACCAAAGGTTCATCATACTTGTTTATTCGATTGTACAAATATGGAAAATAGAAATGAGTTTTTACATTATATGTTCAATATACTGAAATTTTATTCCAACACTAAGCTAATATTTTTAACATACCGTTACGTTTTTTCCGACATCAAGTGACCTTTCGTTAGTCACATCTTTAGGTGGAATACTCATCCAAAGTTTGGTTGCATAACAAGGGACATCCTCTTTTCTATCCCACAAAGTGTGGATTGTTTGTTTAAATTATGTTGAGAAAACCTACCGAAATAAAATATAATTAAATTACAAGAAGCTTCAAAATGTGAGATCTAGATATTTGTTTCAGTCTATCCAGTGATTTGTTATAATAGGTGATTACAAAAAAAATGCACAAAAATCTCTTGTTGTTTCTGACTCTACAACGTAAATATTTCATATAATCCAGCCGCTGAAGCCAAAATGTTACTAAAACCGGGCACTGAAATCAGAAGAACTGATTTTTGTTACACGGGCAGTTTATGAAGAGTACTTTAAGAAAAAAAAATGTTTCTGAGAAAGTGGGGAAAATTCCCGGGAAATCTCGGAAAATCGGTATTTTATCAATATTAAGGAAGTGGTTGAAAATTTCGATCATTATTCATTCCTTTATCATCAATATTATCATCACCATCATCATCGTCGTCATCAGAATCATCATCGCTATAATCTAGTTCTTGTTCGCCGGAGTTGTTGCCTTGAGAGCTCAAGGTCTTCTAACCGAAGCAACAAATGTGTGGTTTGCTTCCTGTTGTCGACTTCTTTTGTTTCTAATTTTCGTCCAAGTGCTGCATATCTTGATTTCACCGTACTGATGAGAGCTTAAGCTCAAAACACGTGTCTACGTTTGCACAAAAATTTGAGGGCTATACCAATTAAATTTTCTATTTATATTTTTATATATTGCCCCTCGATAACCATGCTGATTTGTATTTTCCTGGGTAGGATTGTTACGCTGGTAGCTATAGCTGCCTCCGTGGCGACGTTAGTTGTTGCCTTGAAAGCTCAAGGCTTCTAACCGAAGCCACAAATGTGTGGTTTGAAAAAGTCCTAAATTTCTTTTTGATGACTAAACTAGGACTGCTCTTTATTACTTATATATATATATATATATATATATATATATATATATATATATATATATATATATATATATTATATATATATATATATTTATATATATATATATATATATATTGCCTTGATTTTGGTCAGAAGAATAGATTTTTTTAATTTGAATTCTTGTAACATACGTATATAAATAACTTAAGAAAGTAATTGTATTATATATAATATATGTAATACAATACCTGGATAGATATTCTTTATTAGTTCTTTCAAAAATACGTTTTCAGGATAAGTATATTTCAGTTTTATTACAAAATGTATTCGTTGTTTTTATTTACATGTAAGTGTCAATCATTTAGTAAATACATTTTTTTAATATGTCGTTATACTTATTCAATTTAACGCCACACACAAAAAATGTGCCCATCCTGAAATTTTTACTGTACCTGTGGTTACTTCATTCTCTTGGAAATCCCGAGTTATTCGCGCGGAAATTTGAAAATATGAATTATAGGAAGCAATTTTCGAAACAACATTTTGAAACCTTTTTTGTGAAGATTTTCACGTTCTACAAGTTTGTTACTATACGTTATATCGAAATTTTCAAGCCCTTCCAAGTTATTGATGGAATACCGATTTTCCGAGTTTTCCCGGAAATTTTCCACTCGAGTGCAGAACATTTTTTTTCTAAAAGTAACTCCTCAAAAATCAAAATTCATTTCTACTGGTTTTATTGTCAGGAATCCCTGGATCTGATAACTGAAACTTTACTATTTCAGGGTTACAATGGTAATATAGAACTATCCAAGCCCAAAGAAGAAGTTATTCAAGACATCATAAATTACAGACCCATTCTATATAAAGTTTTTTTTCCCGTTTGGAGACGAATACCACCACAAATCACGAAAATAACTTTGAATGGCGACTTGCTATGTAGAGGGCCACATATTCAAAGTAAGTGAAATCTGAAATTCCATGTGAAGAATTTATAACCAGAACAATATTTCGAAGATCCCTAAACCTCGCTCAGTCTTGTTAAAAAAACCAGTCTGTAAACCAGGACAGCAGGAATTATTGTTCCGAAAGAATACAATAGCTGGCTGATGATGGGAAAATATCTTTTTTTTCATAATATTTCGAACATAATAGATCAGTGTCGATGCATTTTTGAGATAAAAAAAATTAACATCATAAGACCTACTGGAGAAGGGGCAAGGTATTGTTTGAATGACGGGAAAAATAAATTGGATAAAAAAATGGAGAAGGGTGGAACGGGGTGAACTTTTACAGCCATATGCATAGTCAATTCCAGCGAGCAGCGGCCAAAGTTTCGCCGCTCGCTACACAAGAACTATAATGCACTCGAGCTCTAAAAAAGTGGTACATCGCCAGCATTTCGCCAAAATGTGACTTATCGCGTATTTGTCACTTTTTTGGAGCTCGACTGTGCATTATAATCCTTGTGTAGCGAACGGCGAAACTCTGGCGAGTCGCTGGCGATTGGCTATGCATACGGCTGTTAGACTATCGACAAAAGTTTAATGGCAAAGTTGTTGAAACTAAAAATATCTACAACTTTTGTATCAAACGTTTTCCACTTCACCTCAAATTTTCCGGGAAAATCGAAAAAACAAATTTTTCAGTTTTTAATTTTTTTCATGTGCAATATTTTATTTCACGAAATTTGGTGGAAATATAACTTATCATGTTTCAAGTAAACTGTAATTTTTTTGGAGCGAAGTACAGATTTTTCCTTTATTTTCGACAAATTCCGAAAAAACGACATCATTTTCAACTGAAAAGTAGCATATGTAAAGTTCGTCTTTTCTTTTATATTATGTAATGAAAGAGTAGCACTGTGGACTGTGGACTTTTTTTCCAGAAAACGCAAAAAAATAAACAGATTTTCAAAAATCAATTTTTAATTTTTTTTTTAAACTCATATATTTATTTATTGAAATTAACAGTTGAAACCTTTCGAGAATATTAATTTCATGTTACCTCAATAGGAGAATAAATAAGGACATAAAGAAGTATTTGATTATGACAAAATGGCGAAAGGAGGTGAACTTTTTGGGGTAAAAATGGTTTCTCACGATTTGCAGCGAAAATTAACCTCCTACAAAAAAAAGTTGAAAAAAAGTTGAATGAAAAGATCTAAAACTTTTGAATATAAGATTTTTCCACATAACCTCAAAATTTCTGGGAAAATCAGAAAAACCGTTTTAATTTGGTTTTATTTATTTTTGTTGCAAAATCTAGTAAAAATAATAACTTTTTATGTTCTGAATTAGACGTTCTTTTGCAGTGAAATATTTATTTTTCTCGAACCTCTTTGGAGTACCCGGAAAGGGTGTGGCTTCTAGTTAGGCTGGTGCCAAAACGAATTCTAAACGCCTAAAAGAAAAAAGTAACAGACAAGAACCAGGTGGAGAATGTTGTAGAGGTTTCAACTTTGAGGAAAAGAATTATTCGATCACGAAAACACTCGAAATGGGGATGCAGTTTAGGGATTGAAAACGGCTTTTTGCGATTTGTCGCTAAACGTGATTTCTTAGCGGAAAATATTTGATGGAGAAGTTGTAGATAATGAAAAAATCAAAAAATGTGTATTCAACACTTTTCGACTTAACCTCAAATTGACCGTCATAATCGCAAAAAATGAATCTTCAATTTTTTTCTCGCGTATAAATGATTTGATTGACATAAAAATGTGTAGGAATATGTCTTTTCTGGTGTCGAACGAGCATGATTTCTTCCAAATTTAGAAAGAGTTATGTATATTTTTCGAAAAAATACTCTTATCTTCCACGAATAATTGTCTTGGTTGTTTTTTGTGTTTCGAAGGTCTTTATTATTTTTACTGTTGAAATGTCTCCTTTCAAAATGGTCTATATAACTTGGTGGTTTATTGATTGTTAAAATTTTGAAAATTGAGAAAAACCGACAACAAGTCTTTCTGAATCATAATTTCCTCAATATTTTCAAGATTTTTAATAGTTGTCAGAAAGAATAAAACTGATATTAATAAACTTATTTTGTAGTATAACTCGTTATTCAAATATTTTCTTATAAATAATCAAATATAAACTTCTTTTTGTTATAAAAATAATGAAGAAAGTCGAAAATCATTGAAATTATTGAGAAAATTATGATTCATAGAGAAATTGTTCGTGGAAGTTAAGGGTATTTTTTTAGAAAAATGCACGTAGCTAGAAAAATAGTCGTCTTCTGAATCACGCTTATAGGCCAATCAATAGAACATTTTTTCCTAACAAAAATACTAGTAGAAAACCGACTGTGCCATCACTTGGAAGACACCTCGTTGTTATATTCTGTTATATTTTCGACTCGCAACTGTCATTTATTAATTTGTTATAAACATTTAAATAACAAAAAACGTGTATTTTTAAATTGTTTTGCTTATAAAATGAAAACTAATACAGAAATCTGGTAGTTCCAATAAAACGAATTGTAGATAATTAAAATTCGAACAAAATGGGATGTTGTATAACCCGATCGGATCATTAGTAACGGAGGAAAACCGGAAAAACCGGAAAACTTGACGAATTTTCCAAAAATTCATAACTCCGCCATTTTTCATTTTTCATTTTTTCATTTTTCATTTTTCATTTTTCATTTTTCATTTTTCATTTTTCATTTTTCATTTTTCATTTTTCATTTTTCATTTTTCATTTTTCATTTTTCATTTTTCATTTTTCATTTTTCATTTTTCATTTTTCATTTTTCATTTTTCATTTTTCATTTTTCATTTTTCATTTTTCATTTTTCATTTTTCATTTTTCATTTTTCATTTTTCATTTTTCATTTTTCATTTTTCATTTTTCATTTTTCATTTTTCATTTTTCATTTTTCATTTTTCATTTTTCATTTTTCATTTTTCATTTTTCATTTTTCATTTTTCATTTTTCATTTTTCATTTTTCATTTTTCATTTTTCATTTTTCATTTTTCATTTTTCATTTTTCATTTTTCATTTTTCATTTTTCATTTTTCATTTTTCATTTTTCATTTTTCATTTTTCATTTTTCATTTTTCATTTTTCATTTTTCATTTTTCATTTTTCATTTTTCATTTTTCATTTTTCATTTTTCATTTTTCATTTTTCATTTTTCATTTTTCATTTTTCATTTTTCATTTTTCATTTTTCATTTTTCATTTTTCATTTTTCATTTTTCATTTTTCATTTTTCATTTTTCATTTTTCATTTTTCATTTTTCATTTTTCATTTTTCATTTTTCATTTTTCATTTTTCATTTTTCATTTTTCATTTTTCATTTTTCATTTTTCATTTTTCATTTTTCATTTTTCATTTTTCATTTTTCATTTTTCATTTTTCATTTTTCATTTTTCATTTTTCATTTTTCATTTTTCATTTTTCATTTTTCATTTTTCATTTTTCATTTTTCATTTTTCATTTTTCATTTTTCATTTTTCATTTTTCATTTTTCATTTTTCATTTTTCATTTTTCATTTTTCATTTTTCATTTTTCATTTTTCATTTTTCATTTTTCATTTTTCATTTTTCATTTTTCATTTTTCATTTTTCATTTTTCATTTTTCATTTTTCATTTTTCATTTTTCATTTTTCATTTTTCATTTTTCATTTTTCATTTTTCATTTTTCATTTTTCATTTTTCATTTTTCATTTTTCATTTTTCATTTTTCATTTTTCATTTTTCATTTTTCATTTTTCATTTTTCATTTTTCATTTTTCATTTTTCATTTTTCATTTTTCATTTTTCATTTTTCATTTTTCATTTTTCATTTTTCATTTTTCATTTTTCATTTTTCATTTTTCATTTTTCATTTTTCATTTTTCATTTTTCATTTTTCATTTTTCATTTTTCATTTTTCATTTTTCATTTTTCATTTTTCATTTTTCATTTTTCATTTTTCATTTTTCATTTTTCATTTTTCATTTTTCATTTTTCATTTTTCATTTTTCATTTTTCATTTTTCATTTTTCATTTTTCATTTTTCATTTTTCATTTTTCATTTTTCATTTTTCATTTTTCATTTTTCATTTTTCATTTTTCATTTTTCATTTTTCATTTTTCATTTTTCATTTTTCATTTTTCATTTTTCATTTTTCATTTTTCATTTTTCATTTTTCATTTTTCATTTTTCATTTTTCATTTTTCATTTTTCATTTTTCATTTTTCATTTTTCATTTTTCATTTTTCATTTTTCATTTTTCATTTTTCATTTTTCATTTTTCATTTTTCATTTTTCATTTTTCATTTTTCATTTTTCATTTTTCATTTTTCATTTTTCATTTTTCATTTTTCATTTTTCATTTTTCATTTTTCATTTTTCATTTTTCATTTTTCATTTTTCATTTTTCATTTTTCATTTTTCATTTTTCATTTTTCATTTTTCATTTTTCATTTTTCATTTTTCATTTTTCATTTTTCATTTTTCATTTTTCATTTTTCATTTTTCATTTTTCATTTTTCATTTTTCATTTTTCATTTTTCATTTTTCATTTTTCATTTTTCATTTTTCATTTTTCATTTTTCATTTTTCATTTTTCATTTTTCATTTTTCATTTTTCATTTTTCATTTTTCATTTTTCATTTTTCATTTTTCATTTTTCATTTTTCATTTTTCATTTTTCATTTTTCATTTTTCATTTTTCATTTTTCATTTTTCATTTTTCATTTTTCATTTTTCATTTTTCATTTTTCATTTTTCATTTTTCATTTTTCATTTTTCATTTTTCATTTTTCATTTTTCATTTTTCATTTTTCATTTTTCATTTTTCATTTTTCATTTTTCATTTTTCATTTTTCATTTTTCATTTTTCATTTTTCATTTTTCATTTTTCATTTTTCATTTTTCATTTTTCATTTTTCATTTTTCATTTTTCATTTTTCATTTTTCATTTTTCATTTTTCATTTTTCATTTTTCATTTTTCATTTTTCATTTTTCATTTTTCATTTTTCATTTTTCATTTTTCATTTTTCATTTTTCATTTTTCATTTTTCATTTTTCATTTTTCATTTTTCATTTTTCATTTTTCATTTTTCATTTTTCATTTTTCATTTTTCATTTTTCATTTTTCATTTTTCATTTTTCATTTTTCATTTTTCATTTTTCATTTTTCATTTTTCATTTTTCATTTTTCATTTTTCATTTTTCATTTTTCATTTTTCATTTTTCATTTTTCATTTTTCATTTTTCATTTTTCATTTTTCATTTTTCATTTTTCATTTTTCATTTTTCATTTTTCATTTTTCATTTTTCATTTTTCATTTTTCATTTTTCATTTTTCATTTTTCATTTTTCATTTTTCATTTTTCATTTTTCATTTTTCATTTTTCATTTTTCATTTTTCATTTTTCATTTTTCATTTTTCATTTTTCATTTTTCATTTTTCATTTTTCATTTTTCATTTTTCATTTTTCATTTTTCATTTTTCATTTTTCATTTTTCATTTTTCATTTTTCATTTTTCATTTTTCATTTTTCATTTTTCATTTTTCATTTTTCATTTTTCATTTTTCATTTTTCATTTTTCATTTTTCATTTTTCATTTTTCATTTTTCATTTTTCATTTTTCATTTTTCATTTTTCATTTTTCATTTTTCATTTTTCATTTTTCATTTTTCATTTTTCATTTTTCATTTTTCATTTTTCATTTTTCATTTTTCATTTTTCATTTTTCATTTTTCATTTTTCATTTTTCATTTTTCATTTTTCATTTTTCATTTTTCATTTTTCATTTTTCATTTTTCATTTTTCATTTTTCATTTTTCATTTTTCATTTTTCATTTTTCATTTTTCATTTTTCATTTTTCATTTTTCATTTTTCATTTTTCATTTTTCATTTTTCATTTTTCATTTTTCATTTTTCATTTTTCATTTTTCATTTTTCATTTTTCATTTTTCATTTTTCATTTTTCATTTTTCATTTTTCATTTTTCATTTTTCATTTTTCATTTTTCATTTTTCATTTTTCATTTTTCATTTTTCATTTTTCATTTTTCATTTTTCATTTTTCATTTTTCATTTTTCATTTTTCATTTTTCATTTTTCATTTTTCATTTTTCATTTTTCATTTTTCATTTTTCATTTTTCATTTTTCATTTTTCATTTTTCATTTTTCATTTTTCATTTTTCATTTTTCATTTTTCATTTTTCATTTTTCATTTTTCATTTTTCATTTTTCATTTTTCATTTTTCATTTTTCATTTTTCATTTTTCATTTTTCATTTTTCATTTTTCATTTTTCATTTTTCATTTTTCATTTTTCATTTTTCATTTTTCATTTTTCATTTTTCATTTTTCATTTTTCATTTTTCATTTTTCATTTTTCATTTTTCATTTTTCATTTTTCATTTTTCATTTTTCATTTTTCATTTTTCATTTTTCATTTTTCATTTTTCATTTTTCATTTTTCATTTTTCATTTTTCATTTTTCATTTTTCATTTTTCATTTTTCATTTTTCATTTTTCATTTTTCATTTTTCATTTTTCATTTTTCATTTTTCATTTTTCATTTTTCATTTTTCATTTTTCATTTTTCATTTTTCATTTTTCATTTTTCATTTTTCATTTTTCATTTTTCATTTTTCATTTTTCATTTTTCATTTTTCATTTTTCATTTTTCATTTTTCATTTTTCATTTTTCATTTTTCATTTTTCATTTTTCATTTTTCATTTTTCATTTTTCATTTTTCATTTTTCATTTTTCATTTTTCATTTTTCATTTTTCATTTTTCATTTTTCATTTTTCATTTTTCATTTTTCATTTTTCATTTTTCATTTTTCATTTTTCATTTTTCATTTTTCATTTTTCATTTTTCATTTTTCATTTTTCATTTTTCATTTTTCATTTTTCATTTTTCATTTTTCATTTTTCATTTTTCATTTTTCATTTTTCATTTTTCATTTTTCATTTTTCATTTTTCATTTTTCATTTTTCATTTTTCATTTTTCATTTTTCATTTTTCATTTTTCATTTTTCATTTTTCATTTTTCATTTTTCATTTTTCATTTTTCATTTTTCATTTTTCATTTTTCATTTTTCATTTTTCATTTTTCATTTTTCATTTTTCATTTTTCATTTTTCATTTTTCATTTTTCATTTTTCATTTTTCATTTTTCATTTTTCATTTTTCATTTTTCATTTTTCATTTTTCATTTTTCATTTTTCATTTTTCATTTTTCATTTTTCATTTTTCATTTTTCATTTTTCATTTTTCATTTTTCATTTTTCATTTTTCATTTTTCATTTTTCATTTTTCATTTTTCATTTTTCATTTTTCATTTTTCATTTTTCATTTTTCATTTTTCATTTTTCATTTTTCATTTTTCATTTTTCATTTTTCATTTTTCATTTTTCATTTTTCATTTTTCATTTTTCATTTTTCATTTTTCATTTTTCATTTTTCATTTTTCATTTTTCATTTTTCATTTTTCATTTTTCATTTTTCATTTTTCATTTTTCATTTTTCATTTTTCATTTTTCATTTTTCATTTTTCATTTTTCATTTTTCATTTTTCATTTTTCATTTTTCATTTTTCATTTTTCATTTTTCATTTTTCATTTTTCATTTTTCATTTTTCATTTTTCATTTTTCATTTTTCATTTTTCATTTTTCATTTTTCATTTTTCATTTTTCATTTTTCATTTTTCATTTTTCATTTTTCATTTTTCATTTTTCATTTTTCATTTTTCATTTTTCATTTTTCATTTTTCATTTTTCATTTTTCATTTTTCATTTTTCATTTTTCATTTTTCATTTTTCATTTTTCATTTTTCATTTTTCATTTTTCATTTTTCATTTTTCATTTTTCATTTTTCATTTTTCATTTTTCATTTTTCATTTTTCATTTTTCATTTTTCATTTTTCATTTTTCATTTTTCATTTTTCATTTTTCATTTTTCATTTTTCATTTTTCATTTTTCATTTTTCATTTTTCATTTTTCATTTTTCATTTTTCATTTTTCATTTTTCATTTTTCATTTTTCATTTTTCATTTTTCATTTTTCATTTTTCATTTTTCATTTTTCATTTTTCATTTTTCATTTTTCATTTTTCATTTTTCATTTTTCATTTTTCATTTTTCATTTTTCATTTTTCATTTTTCATTTTTCATTTTTCATTTTTCATTTTTCATTTTTCATTTTTCATTTTTCATTTTTCATTTTTCATTTTTCATTTTTCATTTTTCATTTTTCATTTTTCATTTTTCATTTTTCATTTTTCATTTTTCATTTTTCATTTTTCATTTTTCATTTTTCATTTTTCATTTTTCATTTTTCATTTTTCATTTTTCATTTTTCATTTTTCATTTTTCATTTTTCATTTTTCATTTTTCATTTTTCATTTTTCATTTTTCATTTTTCATTTTTCATTTTTCATTTTTCATTTTTCATTTTTCATTTTTCATTTTTCATTTTTCATTTTTCATTTTTCATTTTTCATTTTTCATTTTTCATTTTTCATTTTTCATTTTTCATTTTTCATTTTTCATTTTTCATTTTTCATTTTTCATTTTTCATTTTTCATTTTTCATTTTTCATTTTTCATTTTTCATTTTTCATTTTTCATTTTTCATTTTTCATTTTTCATTTTTCATTTTTCATTTTTCATTTTTCATTTTTCATTTTTCATTTTTCATTTTTCATTTTTCATTTTTCATTTTTCATTTTTCATTTTTCATTTTTCATTTTTCATTTTTCATTTTTCATTTTTCATTTTTCATTTTTCATTTTTCATTTTTCATTTTTCATTTTTCATTTTTCATTTTTCATTTTTCATTTTTCATTTTTCATTTTTCATTTTTCATTTTTCATTTTTCATTTTTCATTTTTCATTTTTCATTTTTCATTTTTCATTTTTCATTTTTCATTTTTCATTTTTCATTTTTCATTTTTCATTTTTCATTTTTCATTTTTCATTTTTCATTTTTCATTTTTCATTTTTCATTTTTCATTTTTCATTTTTCATTTTTCATTTTTCATTTTTCATTTTTCATTTTTCATTTTTCATTTTTCATTTTTCATTTTTCATTTTTCATTTTTCATTTTTCATTTTTCATTTTTCATTTTTCATTTTTCATTTTTCATTTTTCATTTTTCATTTTTCATTTTTCATTTTTCATTTTTCATTTTTCATTTTTCATTTTTCATTTTTCATTTTTCATTTTTCATTTTTCATTTTTCATTTTTCATTTTTCATTTTTCATTTTTCATTTTTCATTTTTCATTTTTCATTTTTCATTTTTCATTTTTCATTTTTCATTTTTCATTTTTCATTTTTCATTTTTCATTTTTCATTTTTCATTTTTCATTTTTCATTTTTCATTTTTCATTTTTCATTTTTCATTTTTCATTTTTCATTTTTCATTTTTCATTTTTCATTTTTCATTTTTCATTTTTCATTTTTCATTTTTCATTTTTCATTTTTCATTTTTCATTTTTCATTTTTCATTTTTCATTTTTCATTTTTCATTTTTCATTTTTCATTTTTCATTTTTCATTTTTCATTTTTCATTTTTCATTTTTCATTTTTCATTTTTCATTTTTCATTTTTCATTTTTCATTTTTCATTTTTCATTTTTCATTTTTCATTTTTCATTTTTCATTTTTCATTTTTCATTTTTCATTTTTCATTTTTCATTTTTCATTTTTCATTTTTCATTTTTCATTTTTCATTTTTCATTTTTCATTTTTCATTTTTCATTTTTCATTTTTCATTTTTCATTTTTCATTTTTCATTTTTCATTTTTCATTTTTCATTTTTCATTTTTCATTTTTCATTTTTCATTTTTCATTTTTCATTTTTCATTTTTCATTTTTCATTTTTCATTTTTCATTTTTCATTTTTCATTTTTCATTTTTCATTTTTCATTTTTCATTTTTCATTTTTCATTTTTCATTTTTCATTTTTCATTTTTCATTTTTCATTTTTCATTTTTCATTTTTCATTTTTCATTTTTCATTTTTCATTTTTCATTTTTCATTTTTCATTTTTCATTTTTCATTTTTCATTTTTCATTTTTCATTTTTCATTTTTCATTTTTCATTTTTCATTTTTCATTTTTCATTTTTCATTTTTCATTTTTCATTTTTCATTTTTCATTTTTCATTTTTCATTTTTCATTTTTCATTTTTCATTTTTCATTTTTCATTTTTCATTTTTCATTTTTCATTTTTCATTTTTCATTTTTCATTTTTCATTTTTCATTTTTCATTTTTCATTTTTCATTTTTCATTTTTCATTTTTCATTTTTCATTTTTCATTTTTCATTTTTCATTTTTCATTTTTCATTTTTCATTTTTCATTTTTCATTTTTCATTTTTCATTTTTCATTTTTCATTTTTCATTTTTCATTTTTCATTTTTCATTTTTCATTTTTCATTTTTCATTTTTCATTTTTCATTTTTCATTTTTCATTTTTCATTTTTCATTTTTCATTTTTCATTTTTCATTTTTCATTTTTCATTTTTCATTTTTCATTTTTCATTTTTCATTTTTCATTTTTCATTTTTCATTTTTCATTTTTCATTTTTCATTTTTCATTTTTCATTTTTCATTTTTCATTTTTCATTTTTCATTTTTCATTTTTCATTTTTCATTTTTCATTTTTCATTTTTCATTTTTCATTTTTCATTTTTCATTTTTCATTTTTCATTTTTCATTTTTCATTTTTCATTTTTCATTTTTCATTTTTCATTTTTCATTTTTCATTTTTCATTTTTCATTTTTCATTTTTCATTTTTCATTTTTCATTTTTCATTTTTCATTTTTCATTTTTCATTTTTCATTTTTCATTTTTCATTTTTCATTTTTCATTTTTCATTTTTCATTTTTCATTTTTCATTTTTCATTTTTCATTTTTCATTTTTCATTTTTCATTTTTCATTTTTCATTTTTCATTTTTCATTTTTCATTTTTCATTTTTCATTTTTCATTTTTCATTTTTCATTTTTCATTTTTCATTTTTCATTTTTCATTTTTCATTTTTTTTGTGAAAGTATTGAATCATGTGTACTTTATGTGTGCATACAACAGGCTCTGACGGATCATTAGTTTTGGCACAATTGCAATTTGAATTTTTTATTCATCTTGTAGCGTGCCTGGATACTCTAGTGATAGTCCGATTTCAATTCCTAGAACAGATTTTTAAAGTAGAAGTACAGTACCACAAAATGTATATTCTCATTTTGCACTTAAATGCTGCGAAATGGGTGAAAAATGCTTGCAAACATGACTCAAAAAGGCTGAGCTGGTAGAAGAGGTCGAGTGGAAGGAGAGAGCGGTAGATGAGGGGAAGCGTATTATCATTGTTTATATAGAAGATAGTTAGTCAACCTTATGGGATTATAATTGGATCAAAATGGATGCAACATGTCGATGGCAATAGTGAGCTCGCATCCAAGTCATGTCGTAACTTCAGTGATCTGGTCTCCAAGTCATGTCGTAACTTGATTGAAACAATGGGACAGCATTGAAATCAATGATCCAATTCAGAGTTTTTTGTTATGAGGCAATAAAACATATGTCATTTGGAAGAGAAAAATTTGACAGCGCATTTAGGACTTTTTAAAATCGAAAAGAACCTTTCAGAGATAGATTACTCCAAATTTTAGGCGCGAAAGAAACTTATGTAAAACAATAATGTACCGTACGTTACCGTGATTATAATGACCGTACAACAGTGCTTTTTCATCAACAGGAAGACTTGTCACTAAGATCTGTCACTCTTATCAGAGACAGAGACGGTTTTTAGAATTTCAGATTTTCTCTTGTCGTTTTGTGTGGTGTTTGTTGACGTTGCATGGTTATTCTTTCATTTATCGTGAATTTGTATTAATCTTGTTCCTTTAAAGACAATTTCTAATGAAGCCGTTTCTTCCTAAAAATAAACAATGAACTGTTTAGTGTTGTGTAAAGGAAAAATACCTGAAATAAATCATTTTTGGTAGATAACGAAATTTTTATGAACCTATAAGCTTTGCTCAAAATAGCTTAAATATTATTTTAGCTTGACAAAAAAGGCATGATTTTTAGTTATTGATATTAAGAAGAGACCCCAGCAGAACATTTGAGCGAGAAATTTGTATCGTGGCAGACATTTTCCTCATGAAGATTCATGTAAAAACGACAATAGAATATTGATTTCATTGAAAATATGAACAGGATGTTCATAAAGTCAGTTGTGGAATCATCTGCGACTGAAAGTTGGAATTTAGTCGCTGTTTTCCATCGTACAAGTTGTTTTCTGTTAGATATTACAAAAAAGTAACTTAAATTTTATCGTAGGGTTTTTTTCCATTTCCAGAGAAGTCATGTATTGATTCAATTTTCAATTGAGAATGTTTCTCTTTAAAACATGAATCCCTTCCAAGAGAGGTTATCTTGTACGATGGAAAACAGCGACTAAATTCCAACTTTCAGTCGCAGATGATTCCACAACTGACTTTATGAACATCCTGTTCATATTTTCAATGAAATCAACATGCCATACCCATGACAGGTTTTATGTCAGAAAAATATTTTCAAAGTTTCACCGCACAAGAAATAGACAACAATTCCTCATTACAGTGTGAAATTGCTTCTAAATAGTATGTTTTCCAATTCTTCCGACCTCCCTGATGATCTTAGAAGAGTGAAATAGATTTTTGTCGACCAAAATGTATTGGAGTCCTACCGAAAGAGATGCAATTATTCACGCATCAATGGAATGAGCGATATTCTGTGAGTGATACTTCTGAATAACATTCTCCCTTATCTCATTCATAGATAAGAATCTCCAATGGAAACTGGACATTTGATAAATAATCAACTATCTGAATGAAAATGCAAATTTTCACTTTCAGATTTTTTTTCTCTCAAGTTATACAGGGTCTTTCTCAATATCTATCAGATGTAGTTCAATGTCCTGCGTGGCTTTAGCCGGGAAAGTAGTTGTTTTCTGTTAGATATTACAAAAAAGTAACTTCAATTTTATCGTAGGGTTTTTTTTCCATTTCCAGAGGAGTCATGTATTGATTCAATTTTCAATTGAGAATGTTTCTCTTTAAGACAATAGAATAATTTGACACCAAGTGCTGTACCAATACTGTGTCTGCGTAAGCATGCATGGCGAGTGATACAACTTTTTACCACTCCGCATATATTATGAGTTCTAGATTCCTACAAAAAGTACTAAACATCACAGAATCGCCTCAGAAAATTACTGTCAAAATAGAATTGCTTTTCTTTGATGGTAAGGAAAATGCTTCTGGCCTCACTTTTACATGCACCCTCATTGTGGAAATTGCACTAAGGTAATACAACCAGAAATACTCTGTTTTCATTTGTTTTTTCTCTCTAATGCATTTATTGTTGATAGGTATTCTGTGACCCTGTGGCAAACTGTTTTTGGCAGTCAGGACATCAACTGTAAGTTGTTGTAATAAATATAGAAATGATTTGAATTAAATGCAGTTGCGTATTTTGACTTGAATCGTTCTAGAAAAAATAACCCGAGCTTCCAAGCATCCAATTTTATAAATCCAATTTGAGTTGAAATTATTCATGATATTAGCTGAAATAAATTTTCATAGTTTTTTGTACTTTCAATTTATTTTCAAATCCAGTGCTTCCTTGAAATTCGCACCGACGATTTGGGGTGGTTCCGTAGGTTTTCGTTGGTTAACTACAGCTGAAAAGTGAATGTGATACCAAAAATCAGTCGCTGCAGAGCGGTAAATAATAATAATAATCGTACTCTACTTTCTGATGGCCTTTGCTGACTATTCGGGATCATAAATATGTGGAAATATGTATTCAAATCGGCTAAATACAAATAACAGGTTTAAGCACAATGAGGATTCCAATCTTATTCTCCGAGATTCAGAATTAACGTTTGTTTATCTTCACAAGTACCATAATATTTTACTAAAACCGGGCCTGTTACAAAAATCACTAATGACGCGCTTGCGCATTTTGGACTAGCCTGAACTTTTTACATCAGGATTAGCATTCTAGAGTGGGTATTTAATATATATTGTTGGAAACTGTTCTGTCTGGTGCCGGCACGTTAGCCACTGCCACATTCTAACCGCTGACGGATAGCCAACTGATTCATTCTATTGCTGCTAACCGTATCGTGCACAGCTGTTGGAGTGTTGTCTCCGTACATTTATTACTTCATAGTTGAAAGTTCCTCGCGTGTTTATTTCGTTTGTTCATTATACTTTGTGAATATATTCTTGTGCTTTTCATACAATTTCTAACATCAGAAGTGGGACTGGATCCATCGTCCACCAACTTACCTGTGAGTACTCTAGAACCTTTACGAGCTATATTTTGTTTGACCAATGATTATTTCAACATGACGATGCGTACTTTATCAGTCAGAATAGCACATTTCCATCCTTTTTGAAGTTCTTTCTACACAACGTTAGAATTATATGACGAGTTCATTTTATTTGTTGAGTAACTTTCCATCAATATTTTTTCAGTGCCCGGCAATCCAATTTTGTTGAATGTATTTTTGTTTGCCTTTTGCAAAAACATTTCCTTCATTCTTGTTCCATTTGGGAATGAAAGTGATTCAATGGATTTAAGTGATTCATTGGATTTTAGTGATTCACTGGGTTTGAGTAATTTAATTATTCGACTTTCTACCGAGAGATAATCATTTTTCATTCATTCACTTGAATCAAAGTGAAGCAAAATGTGTTAAGAAAATGTGAATTACACAAATTTTGTTTTTACTGATTCACGTAACCCCCCTCACTGACAGTTTATTCAGGATTGACTGGTGTTCGTTGCTTATATGGCAACAGTAGCACTGATTTTACCTTCAAACTAGTTTCTACATGTGCACACATTTTCTTGGAAATCTATACCGAGCGCCTGTGAAATATAGCTGTTCTAACTTGTCCGATGATAGGCTGGAAATTTGTTTTTTTATTTATGGAAGGTTTCAGTGTTATCAGTATGTACTGATAAATAAGTTAATGATAATAAAACTCATATCGTACTGTGGTACAACCATTTTTCTTTTGAATCTTATTCTACATCTACATGTTTATGAATCGCTGTCAATACGACTTTCGTCTTACAGTGTTGAGATGGAAGACTTACTGTCCGAACTAGTAAAAGCTCTAAAATCATCTCGAACCGCTCCCGAACAAATAGATCTACCAATTTTTCGTCCTGATCTGAGTGATGCAAAAAAATGGCTGAGCGAAGTTACCAACATAAAAAATGAATTCGACTGGTCTGACCAACAAGTCATCACTAGACTGGGTCGATTTCTAACCGGAGTGTCAAAAACTTGGTTCGATACCTGGTCTCCTGATATCAAAACTTGGGACGCGTTTCAAAGAGATTTTCTAGAGGCATTTCCCCCAAAGAAAATTCTTGGTCAATTGTTGGTAGATGCTGCCCTTTTTGATAGTGATCATTGTAACACATACGATGCATATGTTTTTGAAAAAGCTAATTTGCTTCGAAATCTCCGTGTTCAATGGGAAGATACAGATCTTGTAGAAATCGTTATACATGGTATCAAGGAGCGCGATGTACGCACAACAGCTAACAACCAGAATTTCAGAAAATTATCTGAACTCATTTCTTTCTTGGGATCTGTACCTAAGCGGAAGACTGACCAACGTTTTGATTATAGAACGGATTTCAAGGAACCGCCAAAAAAACGTCAACGGGAAGAACGTGTCGATAGTAACAGCAGGCGTAGACCTCTCAGATGCTTTAAATGCGGACGAGAAGGTCACATTCAAGTGAACTGCCTCGAAAATAAAAGTGAAAAACGTCATGAAAATACTTCTAACATATCAGTTGCCGAGAAACCTTCTACCTCGACTTCATCCAATACGGTATGCACATTTTGCGCAAAACCTGGTCACAATTCTGAGCATTGCTTCATTAGGCAAAATATCGCAAAGCGCAAAAGTGTTAAGCTTTGTAGCAGTGGTAAACAGCAGTCTGTTTACCAAATGAAAATAGATGATTTTGAATATGATGGCATTATTGATACGGGAGCTGATGTATCATTAATTGCTGAAAGGCACCTCCCCAACTTCAGAAATAAAATAAAATCATGCCGTACCACGATTACAGGAATACTTCCTGGAAGCTTCATTGCTAATCAAGCTGTCGAGGGCATATTTGAAATGTCAGGAGTCATGATGAATTTAACTTTCATTGTTGTTCCTGATAGTTTTCTTCAGTATGATTTGCTTATTGGTTGTAACCTATATGATTATTCTGACGTTGCAACTATAACTGACAAATCAGGGACGCAAATTTTTAATAAAAATACTGTACGTGTATTATCTACAATACAAAGCTCTACTGATCTTATCATTGATTGTCCGGAAATATATAAAAATAAACTTATGGATCTGTTTTCCCGTTTTCCTGATATACAAGCTTCTGGAAATGCAGTCCCCCCAGTAAATATTGCTACCATGTCCATAAAATTACGAGATGACTTCGTAGTCAACAGAAATCCTTATCGCCTGTCCATAGACGAGAGAAAAACGGTCCGAAATATTATTGACGATCTTATGGTCAATAAAATAATCCGGGATAGTGAATCACCGTTTGCCAGCCCAATAATTTTGGCTAAAAAGAAAGATGCGTCGCTAAGGATGTGTGTTGACTACAGGGAGTTGAACTCCCATACAATTAAAGATCGATACCCATTACCATTGATTGAGGATCAACTGGACAGGCTTGGAAAAGGGAAAATATTCACGACCTTAGATATGTCGTCCGGGTTTCATCAAATACCAATTGATTCAGAATCCGTTCACAAAACCGCCTTTGTTACACCTGATGGCCACTTTGAATATCTCCGAATGCCGTTCGGTTTAGCAAACGCTCCAGCGGTATTCCAAAGGGCCATAAACAAAGCATTGGGAGAACTTCGAAATACAGTTGCACTGGTATATATGGACGACGTTTTGTTACCTTCAGAAACATTCGAAGACAACCTACATGCAGGACTTTAATTTCAATATAATTTATCGTAAGGGTAGCTCAATGCCCCACGTTGATTTCTTGAGCAGAAATCCAGTGGCTGTCCGACGTCTGGAAGCCCATGAGAACTGGCTTTATGTAGAACAAAGAGGAGACGCCGAAATAAAAAAAATTATAAGTGACGCCAAAGAAGGTCATTTGGACAAATCTCGTTACACTGTCAAGAAAGGAATTCTTCACTATGTTATCAAAACACCTGAGGGAATTTCAACTCCAAAACCATTTGTACCACGACAAAGCCGATTAGGATTGTTGAGAATATTCCATGATGAACAATGTCATGTAGGGATCGATAAGACGATCGAAACTATCCAGAGACATTTTTGGTTTCCTCGCATTCGACAATTTGTCAAGAATTATATTAAACATTGCCTTGTGTGTGCAGTGAAGAAAACTCGATCAGGTCACCTACAGGGATTTATAACAAATATCGAAAAACCCTACGAGCCAATGAAAATTCTACATGCCGACTGCCTAGGACCACTAGAAACTACTGAAGAAGGATTCAAACATGTACTTGTGTTGATAGACGCTTTCACGAAATATTGTGTCCTACAACCGTTAAAAGCAGTAACGGCTGAAGACACTAAATTTGCCTTCCAAATGTTTATTTCACTTTTTGGAACTCCAGACCAGATCATCATGGACGCTGGCAAAAACTTCAAAAATCTGAGCATACCCGAGTACTTGGATACTCTGAATATCAAGTATCATTATACTACACCCGACATACATAGGTCCAACGGTCAGGTGGAACGCTACATGAGAACTATTATGAATCTAATCCGGATTGAAACTAGAGTGAGGTCAGAATGGTCGAGCAATTTATGGAAAATCCAACTTGTGTTGAATACTACAATCCAAAAGACTACGCAGACGTCCCCAATGAGAGCATTAATTGGTATCGACGGTGCGACGCCTCTGATACAGAGTTTACTCTCTAATTTAGGTAGAGACCTAAAACCCATTCGAAGTTTAGACATAGATCGCAGTAGAATAAAAAAAAATCTCCGATCAGCCGAAAGCAAACAACTCAATGCTAACAAAAAACGTCGCAATCATAAAAATTTCAAAGTTGGAGATTTTGTTCTTATGCATCGCGACGAAACAATGCATAAGGGAAAACTGAAATATGAGCACCAAGGACCATACGAAATCATAAGTATCACTCCGGAAGGTCGATACGAGATACGCAGAGTTGGTATGCAATTGATTACAAAAGCAGCAAAAGAACAACTGAGACCTTGGCCCGCTGACTGGTCCCTTTCAATGGATATGGCTGAACTCCTTAACATGATGGAATCCGAGCAAACGTAAGTTAAAGGCTTGTTATTTTAATTGAAATCTTGCACTTGTTGCATTTGTTTTTGAAGTGTTGAAAGCTTGTACGCTTTACACTTGGATGTTTAAATGTTGAAAGCTTGTACGCTTTGCATTTGTTTCTGAAGTGTTGAAAGCTTGTACGCTTTGCATTTGTTTTAGAAGTGTTGAAAGCTTGTACGCTTTATACTTGGATGTTGAAATGTTGAAAGCTTGTACGCTTTGCATTTGTTTTTGAAGTCTTGAAAGCTTGTACGCTTTACACTTGGATGTTGAAATGTTGAAAGCTTGTACGCTTTACACCTGGATGACAAAATGTTGAAATCTTGTACGCTTAGCATTTATTTTTGAAATGCTAATAGCTTCTATGCTTTACATTTGTTCCTGAAACTTGAAAGCTTGTACGCCTTACACTTAGTTATTGAAAGCTAGTACGTTTTGCATCTGTTTCTATTGTGCTGGAAGTTTGTATGCTTCACACTTGGATGTTGAAATGGTGAAAGCATTACGCTTTCCATTTATTTTCGAAAGCTTGCACTTTCAGTTGGAAGTGTGTATGCATTTTATTACGCACTTGAATACAAAGATGAATAATACTCAAATGCCAAAAATATTCTTGCTCCTGTATTTGATTATTCAAATATCAAGCGTTGTTATGCATTCTAGCGGATTACTATTTGGGTAGAACAATTAATAAGGCATGTGACAATTGTTGTTGTTTGAATAAATGTCCTCTAAGCACTTTCACTGGGTGTTGTATACAACATGTTTTTCCATTTCAGGGACGAAGATGTTTCGCCAGAAAATTCATCGAGTGTAAAAACAGGTGGCAGTTCCATTTAAGAGCGTCGAGAGCGACGTTTGTATCAGGATTGGCCGTGTTGGAAACTGTTCTGTCTGGTGCCGGCACGTTAGCCACTGCCACATTCTAACCGCTGACGGATAGCCAACTGATTCATTCTATTGCTGCTAACCGTATCGTGCACAGCTGTTGGAGTGTTGTCTCCGTACATTTATTACTTCATAGTTGAAAGTTCCTCGCGTGTTTATTTCGTTTGTTCATTATACTTTGTGAATATATTCTTGTGCTTTTCATACAATTTCTAACAATATATATTTCTATGGTATTATCACGTAACCCGTGCATTAGAAGAATTCCCCTCTCTCCTACCACTCGGCAGCTGACGCAGGCTCGGTCGTTTTCAGTCATGTTTGCATGCATTTTTCACCCATTTCTCACCATTGTAGCGCAAAATGAGAATATACCTTTTGTAGTAGTATACTTCTACTTTCATAATCTGATTGGGAAATTGAAATCGGGCTATCACTAGAGCATCCAGGCACGCAGAAAAATTTAAATTGCAATTGTGCCAAAACTAACGATCCGACAGCGCCTGTTTCGTGCACACATAAACTACACATGATTGTATACTTTCAGGAGTAAGGCCAATCCTACTTCTTGAATAATGGTGGAGTTATGAATTTTTCAAAATATTGCAAAATTTACCGGTTTTTCCACTTTTTATCCGTTGCTAATTATCTGACCGGGTTATAAAACATGCCATTTTGTTCGTATTTCAATTATCTGCAATTCTTTCCATTGGAGCAACCAGATTGCTCTATTGGTTTTCATTCATTCATGCTTGGTGTATTATTCGACACCCGAAAAGACATTTACAAATTTTCAAGTACATTAAATCATTTATACGCGAGAAAAAAATTATAAATACTGAAAAATGGTTTGTCGCCATTTTGACGGTCAATTTGAGGTTATGTCGAAAAGTGTTGAATACAAAAGTTTTTGATTTTTACATTATCTACAACTTTTCCTTGAAACATTTTCCGCGAAGAGGTCATGTTTCGCCGCAAATCGCAAAAGTTTTCAACCCCTAAACTGCATCCCCATTTCACCATTTTGAGTGTTTTCGTGATTAAATATTTTTTTCCTAAAAGTTGGAACCTCTACAAAATTCTCCACCTAGTCCTTGCCTGGTGCTTTTTTTCTTATTTTAGGAGTTTGAATTTCGTTTTAGCACCAGCCTATCTAGGACCTGCCCTCTTTTCGAATACTTCAGAGAGGTTTGAGAAATATAAATATTCAGCCGAAAAAAGAGTCCAATTCAGAACATAAAAAGGTATATTTCCACTAGATTTTACGACACACAATTTTTACACAAAAAAATTAAATTTAAACGGTTTTTCCGATTTTCCCGGAAAATTTGAGTAAACGTGAAAAAATCTTGGATACAAAAGTGGTAGATCTTTTCATTGCGAACAATTTTTTTATTCAAAATTTTTTTGTGGGATGTGAATTTTCGCTACAAATTGTGAGAAACTATTTTTATCCCCAAAAGTTCACCTCCTCTCGCCATTCTATCATAATCAAATCGTTATTTATGTGCTTGTTTATTCTTTGTACCTATTAAGATAACATGAAATCGATATTTTAGAAAAGTTCTAACTTTTAATTTCAGTATTTTTAATGAATAAATATCAGTTTAGAACAAAAATTTAAAAAAAAGATTTTTGAAAATCTGTTTTTTAATTTTTTCACGTTTACTGGAAAAAAATTATTACATAATTTAAAAGTAGAGGCTTCAACGGTAAAAATTGCGGTCGGCAAGCTTGAAAAGACGAACTTTACCGGAGAGACTTTTCAGTTGAAAATGAGGTCGGAATTTCTCGAAAAAAAAAGGGAAAATCTGTATTTCCCTACAAAACAATTACAGCTGACTTGAAACATAATGAGTTATATTTCCACCAAATTTAGTGAGAAAAAATTAATTATTGTGCAAGAAAAAAATTAAAAACTGAAAAATTATTTTTTTCGATATTCCCGAAAAATTTGAAGTAATGTGGAAAAATGTTTAAACAAAAAGTTGTAGATCTTTTCATTTACAACAACTTTGAAGTCCAACATTTTTTGATAGGAGGTCAACTTTCCTTGTCAATCGCGAAAAACCGTGAAATATCACTTTCAACCCCTAAAAAATCACCCTTCTCCATTTTTTTTTTAATCAAATTTATTTTTTCTGTCATTCGAATAATATTTTGCTTCTCTTAATGAAGGTCTCTGTTAATTTGCTGTTAACCTGCTGTTAATTTTTTTTCCCACTTTTATATTTTTTGGCGTCCATAAGCACTGGTCTATTATGGGCACAATTCATCAAGATTGTTCTGTTTCACAATACGTAACTGTAAGTTAATGCCTGTCCGGCAAGTATTATTAAATTCAATACTCCTATAGGTGTACCCATTAATATCTTCAGAAGCTTGATTATCGCACGATCTGTCTTTGTCAAGGACATAAAAGTTAAAATATGTACATATGAATTCACCTCGGAGACATACCTGGTTACTTGACTGTCAATCAAGTTTTTGTGTCTACTCGGTCACTAGTTCCTAATTAATCATCTACGAAATCGTGTATGAAATCCGTTTCAGTTTACCAATCTCAGTGCTACAGACGTCATGATCGGAGTATTCTTGTTGATTTTAGGGAATTCCGTGCCCATTATAACAACTATAAATCTTCAACATACGTTGAAAGTGGATGTTTTGCCGCTTTCGTACTCCAATGGGCCAGACGGAAACAATGTTTTATATCCGGAAGACGGTGGTCCTCGGGTGAAATTTGCAGAATTCAATGGGGATAATTTCAGGTCGCCGCGGAACAGGCCACCACCAGGTAGACCACCTACAGGCAGACCACCTCCAGAGAGGCCATCACTAGATTTCATCCCTGATGGACGACCTATTAATTTACCAAGTGACAGGAGATATCCGTTCTTCGAAACAAATGCTGGCGATGGGAATCGTCCAGGCGGTACACGTAAAGAACAAGGTATGTATTAAAAATTATAATGATTTTTGTTGTTTGTTTTTTAACCACACTAACCGGAATTTATTATTACGTAGTATTTCATAACAAAAATAGGCTAGTTAAGTAGTTGTCATAGTTTCTATGGCAATTGTACCTGAAAGTCTTTTTTTACAACAGTGTGCAAACTAAGGTTTTCCGTACAGTGCGTAACGTGATACTTTTCATCACAAGTGTGTAAAAAAAGCAACTGTGCGTAAAATCACCAACAGTGCGTGACGTAATATTTTATGCACTATTCGTGCATTTTTCAAAAAGACAGTACGAGGATATATTGAAAAATTTTAATCCTACTATAGAACCAAACAAAATTTCAATGTCAAAATATTTTATTACTCAACATATTCTCCTCTTAATTGGATACATTTATTTCAGCGAACCTGCAACGTCTCTAGACCTTTCAAAAAAATGTTTTCTCCTTGCTCTGCAAACCAGACCTCCACAGCTTTCATTACCTCCTCGTTGGAAGAAAATTTACGACCTTTTAAACTTTTTTTCAGTTGGGGAAAGAGATGATAGTCGGACGGAGCCAAATCTGGTGAATAAGGGGAGTGTTCTAGTAATTCAAACCCTAAATCACGAATTTTTTGCATGGCAACATGAGATTTGTGTGCAGGGGCGTTGTTCTGCAAAAACAAAACACCTTTGGATAGCTTTCCGCATCTTTTCTCTTTAATTCTTTTTCCGTAGAGTGGTAAGTAATGTCGAATAGTAATCTCCACATATTGTTCTACCCTTATCCAAAAAATTGATCATGGCAATCCCAAAAAACTGAAGCAAGAACTTTTCCAGCAGATTTTTGCACACGAAACTCATTAGGTCTTGGAGAACCGGAGTGTCGCCATTTAATCGATTGTTTGTTCTGGATCGTAGAAATGTACCCAAGTCTCATCCATAGTAACAATTCGGTTTAAGAAGTCTACATCGTTTTCAAATCGAGCACAGATCGAACGCGATGCTACTACCCTTGCACGATTTTGGTCAACATTCAAACATTTGGGGGTACATTTTGCAGCAATTTTTCTCATGTCCAAATTGACGTGAACTATATGATGAACGCGTTCGTATGACATATTCAGTGCTTCAGATATCCGTTTTAGCCCAATTCGACGGTCTGTTAAAATCATGTCATGAACTGCATCGATATTTTCGGGGACTCACACAGAAACTGGCCTTCCCTATCGGTCATCATCTTCAATGGAAAATTTACGTCTTTTAAAGCTTGCAGTCCATTTTCACGGTTGCATACGAAGGACATTGATCTGCTTACCTCTTAACGACATGACACTAAGGTAAACACGAATAAATTTCCACAGATTTATTGTCTACGCGACATGTTTCGATACACTGTATCTTTTTCAAGCGAATGTAATACATTGTATACAATATACAATATATACAATACATTGTATACAATACAATACAATATACTATGAATTTCCATCAAGTAAAGGCCAAGTCAATCCAAAAAATTACCTCTTAACCCTTTTAAATACGGGTACTTGATGATGGCTCGATACTCCAATTTTTCGATTTTCACAATTTCGGTGGAAATATTTTTTCTTTTAATTTATTGCGTAACTCTGGTTTACTTTTTTGACGTCAAACTTTACACTGACACTTCTAATAAGTTATTGTTCGTTGCTATGGTAACGCAATATTTTGTTTATGCAGGGAACTGGTCTAGGCTAACTAGATATCAATACATCCTCGTATTATGCGTCAGATTTCACTCGGAAGTCTTCATTTGGTAATACGACAAAAATTGAAAATTTTGTGAATTAAAACATTCAACAATTGCTCCAATTTCTCATTATACTTACTGTCGTAAAAAGACTTTTTTTACTCGCGTGTTTTGTCTTCATGGTCATACAAAAAAGTCCTACTTTACGAACTTATAGGTATAATAAATAATTATTTCATAATAATAATAATAACAATAGTACTTTTATAGTTCATTGCAGTTTTTTTTAATGACATTATATACTATTTACATGAAGAATAACGGCATAACAGATGGAGTTCACCTTACAAAATTGAAAAATATTGATAAAATTGAATTATAGTGAGCTGTTCATATTAGCTACTCTTCCACTTAACCTCAAAACACACCAGTCTTTATTGGAGAACAGAGTTTTACCTAGTGGACACATTTGTTCACACGGAAAAGGAAAGAGGGGCTCATTTATCATATTTTGCCATTTGAGAAGAATTGCTGTGTAATGTTATTTGAAACAACTTTTTTTGATTTTTTTTCAGATGGATTGGTACATTATTGTAAATTTTGACTATCTGATAACTTAACGATCGTTTGAACTGTATGGTGCGATGTGTGGGGTGTGTCAATAAATCTTGGATCGTTTATTTAATGTAATCACATCTGTTCAAAATTTCAATTTATTATAAAGATAAATAGGCGTTTTTTTATTGATGATATCATGAAATAGACATGCTGCATGTAAGAACCTACGATTTTTCAAGTTCAGTCAACCACCATCCTTCAACTTATGACTGATACTATCTCGACTTCTAATGTCAAAATTCATTCTCACGTAAGAGTCTTGTATTTTTTGTAATTTATTGTTACAAATGTGAGACTTGGGCAATAATAACACAATGGCATCTCGAAAACGCTAAATGATACGAAGTTGGTTGAATCAGACAAAAGTTTTCTATTTTAGTGAACAATGAAATGATGTTTCCAAATCGGAAGTATCACGAACCGTTTTCAAAATATACTGGGAAAACCGAAATGGCCCGTTTTCCTTTCTTTGCGCTGGCGTCTCTATTTTTCAGCATATGGAAACGTGTTTGAGAAACTTTCTTCTTTGTTTTACGACGTTTCGTTCTTCGGGGGCCACCTTCAACTATATTTTTTCGAATACGGATCTGTATTTTTTTGTGGATTCAAGTAATCGTTATCTTGCCAAGTTCAGATATTTATTTTAACTCATATTTGTTTCTACATTTCTGCCCATAAGTCACATCATCAGGGTCGGGAAAAAAAAGTAAAAAAAAATAAATTATACTGATTTTGCTCTTGCCTTCGGAGGCAAAAGGCGATATTCCACTTTGAATCACACATTAAATTTGAAACAATTTAAAACGAAGACAAAATACTATACGTTTAGCTAAGCTCGTCTCAGTTGCTAGATATTAGCCAATGAAATTTCTAGTTCCTTAGCAATTGAGTTCAGTTTAGTTGAACTGTTGGTGGAGTTGTTTTGTACAATCCACCCAAAATATATTAGCTATCCAAATATACAATAATACGTTTGCATGTTTTGTCAATATTTGCACAATACTGTACCAAAATGTATTGGAGCCTAACGAAACAGATGCAATTCACGCATCAATGGAATGAGCGATTTTCTATGAGTGATAATTCTGAATAACATTCTCCATCACCTCATTTATAGATAAGAATCTCCAATGGAAACTGGACATTCAATAAATAATCAACTATCTGAATGAAAATGCAAATTTTCACTTTCAGATTTTTTCTCTCAAGTTATATAGGGTCTTTCTCAATATCTGTCAGATGTAGTTCAATGTCCGTGGGTTTAGCCCGGAAAGTAGTTGTTTTCTGTTAGATATTACAAGAAAGTTACTTCAATTTATCGCAGGTTATTTCCATTTCCAGAGGATTGATGTATTGGTTCAATTGAGAATATTTCTCTTTACAACATGAATCCCTTCCAAGAGAGGTTATCTTGTACGATGGAAAATAGCGACTAAATTCCAACTTTCATTCGCTGATGATTCCACAACTGACTATATGAACATCCTGTTCATATTTTCAATAAAATCAACACTGAACCAATATTCTCCCAATATAAGTGTGCTACTTGGGATTGTCAATCTCGACCCCAAGGCAGTCGCGAAAAATTTGTATTTTTTTAAATCTGATCCACAACATATTCGGTTACAGAAGGAACCCTGCAGCTGAATCCTAATAACCCATTTTTGTTTCAATCTGCCAAGGGCAATTCCAAAGAAAACAATTCTCCAGGTAGGGTAACATAGTCATATTCGAAATAAAAAATCATTAACATTTTCACTTTCAGGGTATGAATCGTCCATCTCTTCTGGTAATCCATTCTTCCTTCCAACTTTGGAGAACTCGAAAACAGGTATCTTGTGTTTGGGCGGTACTAATTTTTTTGTCAAATTTAGATTCGATCAATCAATAAATAATTATTTATTGGTGCTATTACATAAAAGCGTTTACACAAGTTAATTTAAATTGTAGATGAAACAGAATCAAAAGGTACAAAAAGAAATCGGTTGTATTATACAATCAGACATTAAAAGTTCTGGCAGATGTTAATATCAGGTAAATTTCTGGATTAATGAGTGGTTCCAAAATGTGTGCTACTATCATGCCAAGCTGTAGATGAAAATAAAATGCTCTTGTCACACGAAATAGAAGATAGTAAATGAAAACCCAGATTTTCGCCCCAGCAAAATCGCTGTGTGGAATTTTTTAAACAAGAAATAGTGAAAACCTTTTATGTTCTTAAAAAATTATTGAAGAAATCGTTCTACAGTCAAATAAACTTTTGTAGAGAATTATATAACTTACAAAATGGATTTTTATACGATCTGATCGGTGCATTTTTCACTGAGAAAATCCGGGAAAACCTCTAAAAAGGAGACCACTTTTCAAAAATTCATAATTTTTATAAATCTGAAGCTGGACAAACAATATTGCGGAAATATAATAAATAATAACGTGTGGTTCAACTGTGCGCAAGATGGTTTCTGTCCGCTGTGTAGTTTTTGCACAATCGCGTTATATACAATTTAAGAGCAAATATTTCTAAATACGCCGATTTAAGTGAATTCATCTTATTCAAAGGACGGAATACATGGGATTTTGGTTGATTGCGGAATTCAATGAAACTCTAGTATGTTGTAGATCACGATGTATCGGTAACACTTTGAAAGGACCATAATCAAATCGTATGATTAGTTTCGGAGAAACAGGGGGATTTTAAAAGTAGTTACAAAATCAGGAAAATTAGGAAATTTATCACAAATTTAGACTATTTCTAGTTTATTCTCGTGATTTGGCTTGAATATGTCATGCCATCGGAAATTCAACACTATTATGATCGAAAACGGTATTTAGTTTACCGGGGTCATCAAAAACTTACTCAAAAAATATACTATTTCAACATTGTCTACTTCACTTATCATAATTAAGATTTATTCTAGTTTGATTTCGAGATTTTTGGCTGGGTAATGTTGAACATTTAGGAAAATAATACTATTTTAATACAAACTGTATTTCACCATACCGGGGTCATAAAAAAGAACTCAAATATTTCCTATTCCGAAGTTATTCACTTCATTCTTTCAATAGCAACCTTAAAGAATCATAAATTTTCAATTTTCAACGTCAATATATGAGAAACCTTGAGCCAAACTTATATTTTCAGAATACAAGACCCTACAAAAAGTAACAGCACATATTTATCTGATTTCTTGATGTGCATGCGATAATACTTGAGACTTAAGAAACCATTGGGACTCTTGAACGAATACCAACGTATTGGTAGATGAAAATTTTATATTTTCCATAATGTACCGACTGTAATTGAGGTACCAAATGGCACTTGCCACATGGCAGCACATTCCATCCACCCTGGCACCCGACCGACATGTGCAGTAATGTCCTGTTATTTCTTTCGCATCTATATCAAATCTCAAGAGCGACTAATATTCAGTAATGTTCCTATGTCTGGAAAATACTGTGAGTCTAATAAAATCAGTTCCGTACCTATATCAATGCATTGTATTCCATCCTGGTCTATTGTACCCTGTATATAAGATGGAGACAGCCGCAACACTGAAAAACTTCAAAAGTTAGATTTTTAAGGGCATCGAATTCATGTATGAAAAAATCAATCTGATGTCCGATTAGGTTTTACCAAATTCCGCTACGTCTATCAAATTATTTTGTTCTACGTGGTTTTTAGCATGGTTTTCTTCTAAAGTCTTTCGACGCATCTCGTTAGCTAACTCGACTGATGTGGCACCCTGTATTAAGATAGGTTCGTGATTTTTATTTATCTTTTAAATGATGAATTTGAGAATTTGGAGCACAGTTCCTCAAAAACATATAAAATTTTCCGCTACCAATATTTTGGAATGCTTTCAAGATGTAAATGTTCCTGAGGTTGCTGAAGAACAAAATGATATTCCTGAAATTGTCTGACGTATTATTACACACATCAAGTAGTCAGATACATTTGCAGAGTTACTTTTTGTAGGGCCCGTGTATTTTAAAACGTATGGTTCTGCAAAGTTGCTATTGAAAGACTTAAATCAATAACTTCGGAATAGGATATATTTGAGTACTGTTTCGAACACCCAGATATAGTGACATACTGTGTTTGTATTATAATATTGTTGCTTTCCTAAATAGTCAACATAACTCTCCCAAAAAATATTGAAATCAAACTAGAAATAATCTCAAATCTGATAAGTAAAGTTAACAAAGTCGAAATAGTGTATTTTGAGTACGTTTGTAATGACCCTGGTAGCCAATACACTCTTTTGGGTCATTATAATGTTGCGTTTATAAAGTCATGACATATTCAAGGCAAATCACGTAAATAAACTAGAAAAAGTCTCAATTTGTGAACATTACCTTAATTATCTGTTTTTGCAACTACTTTCAGAATCACCCTGTTTCTCCGAAACTAATCATACGATTTGAATGTGGTCCATTTAAAGTTTTACCGACACATCATGATCTACAACATACCAAAGTTTCATTGAATTCTGCAATCAACTAAAATCCCATCTATTCCGTGAGGGATCCTTTGTACCTACTCACATTTTTTTTCTAGAACCCCTCCCGAAGACTACCGAGTCTACTCCATCCATCTTCCAACGAAATCCTGTTAAAATAGATAATCCTGGCACTCCTGGCAGTAATACAGATGTCGATAGTTCTGAGTCCAGTAGACCATATGGAAATATCTGCGGCAGATCCGTATCCACGAATGCTTTGGTACTACATGGGAATGATGTACCCAGGGGAGCCTACCCCTGGCTAGTCGCTCTCTTTAGGGTGAAATCAACTGGGCTGAACTACATATGTAGTGGTTCACTGATATCTGACAGACATGTTGTTACAGGTGAGCAAGGCCTTGTTGAGGTTTTTTGATTTTTTTCTTTCTATGAAAGTCACACTCTGAATAGACTGTAGCAAGGTTGGAATGAAAATTCTATGCAAGTGAAAGATTCTACCGTGAGCCGAAGGCGAGCGTGAGAAATCACGAGAATTGAATTTCAGTTTCAAAATCGAGTAGCAAACTATACTTCTCCACGAGCTACTCAAGATATGAAATGAAAACATTACGATAAGAATCTGAACAAAGTGTACGTTATATTTCACATTAACATTTATGTTTATGTAATTTGTACAATTATATGGAAATTTTCATAAGCATTTTGTACAGTAGCTTACGTAAATTACTGGTAGTCAATTCCAACCGAATATTTTGTAAGCTGTTATATTTATTAAATAACAAGTATTGGAATGAAATATATGCAAACTGCATAAGACAGCAAGTAAGTTGGAATATTACTTTCATAACAAGAGTTAGAAGAGTTCTAGCACAACAGCCGTGTGGAAAAATGTGTGAGATATCGCATATTTAGACCAATAGGGTTTACTGATGAACATCGTATTTCATATCGAAATAAGAAGATATGATACCAAATTCAAATATTGACGTATCAGCAAGAGTTATCATTGAAAAATGGAGTTGATAATCCAATCTTCTGCATAATCTGTACAATAGCTATTTCCATCGAAAACAGGAAAGAACTACTGTCACCTGCGACCGTTCAGTTATATTCTGAATAAAACAAGAGAGCTTTATCTCGAGTGTTTCATTCTTTGAACCGAAATCTCCTAAATTAACGGGACAAATGTATCAAAAAATTTAAGTGAAAATTCAAAAATGTATTTTATTCTATAAAAGATGGTCATCTATGTTTGATAAGATTATTTAGCAAATGCGCCATTCAATCAAAATCAGTAGTTATTCCACAACATCCTATATTTCATTTATTGCAAAAACGTTCAAAACTTTAGGCACTGGCATAGAATATGTTACTGTCAACGAAGACATAAAGGAGTGGACGATTTATCAGTGAAAACATCTCGACAGATCGGAGATGTACTTTTTAATATTCATTTGAAATATAAAGAAATTACAAAATATACTAAAAATGATAATAAGATAATTTTCATGTAAATGATAGTTAAATTTTGTAATATTTTCATTTTCTTGTAGCTGCGCACTGTACAAAAATAGAGGGAAAGGCACTCCAACCCAAAGAACTACTCGTAATCCTTGGAAAACTGAATATCCAAAAGTGGGTACCATCAGATGGAGAAAAAATTATTGAACCGGAATCCATTCATATCCATCCAGACTACAAAGAATTATCCAGTGACGCCGATGTTGCAATCTTGGTACTTAGCGAAAAAATGGAATTCACTACATTTGTAAGACCTTTGTGTCTTTGGAATGGAAACTCTGAACTGGAAAAAATTGTTGGTGAGTTGGTACACTTCTCGACAAATTAAATTAGGACACTTGATACTTAGAATGGTTATTTTTCTCAATATAAATGTCTAACAATGAAACCATTGAAAGCATCAAAGCATTTGTCGGAAGTGTAGGTACATGTCAATGATCGATGTATTTTTTTATAACTATTTTGTAAAACATTTTTTACGTTGACATAGCTCTTTCTCAGGGATCATTCTAGCCAATGGCAAAGCATTGGAAATCACTACATCGGGAGGTATTCCCTGAAGCATACAACCTGCAAAATTCAAAAAGAACATCAATTCTTACCTACTTTCCCTCTGCTCTCACGACGTTCTCTGGATATTATAGGATTTTCCTTTTCGTGGAAAAAACATAACAACAATAAATGATTTTGACTGAGAAATGTAATTCTACCACGAGACTGTTTATGGAAATGGCTCCATCTCTCAATCGGATCATTGCTAAAAAACAGATCTCGACCACTCATGTGAAATATATTCATATCTATTCCTTATTGATAAAAAATTCACTTTATTTAAATAATTCTCCTATAGTGAACACGCCTTGCTCCTTTTAGTTGGTTCAATAGGCAGATTCTACACAAGCAGCGGCCAAATCGTGGTTGACTGTCATACTGCAAAATTTTCTTACTTCGAATGTCATTTATCTGATTATGCTAATCAAACCTTTTTGTTCAGTCACGCTTTAAATTCGCCAGGTACATAAAGTAATTCATGCAATTTTCACCAAATTTTTAACTGTTTGACATTGTTTATTTGTTCTTCCATTATGTAACCTTTATACCACACTTGGCATGTTTTATTATCTCAATTATTACGTCAATAGCAATCAATCTCATCAATACAGTAGGTACTTCTGTTTGGCCGGTGCTCTTCTGAAATATCAATCGCTCGACGATCAGCTGCAGTTTCATCTAGATTCACCTGACGATTTCAGTTTTCACACCCTTTTGCCAGAGTTTGTTACTACTAAACGAACCGCAAAACTGTGGAATTCATTGTTTAGAAACAAAAAAAAACACCAAATCTTAGCTAATTTACTTCATGATAATTTCGGAAAATTTTCGTTTTCTTGATGCCACCATTTCATCAAGGTTCACAGACAATATTTTTTTCTATCTTCTATCACAAAACCATAAATCATCCATTTATGAACGTTTCTCAATAGTCTTTGGTTAGGCGAAATATGGACTATCGCTCTATACTATTTTCAATTTGTAGGAAAACAAGAGACAGTAGTAGGATGGGGCAAGGATGAAAATGGCAATCATAGTCCTTGGTCAGGCGAAATATGGACTATCGCTCTATAATAAGTATTTTCAATTTGTAGGAAAACAAGGGACAGTAGTAGGATGGGGCAAGGATGAAAATGGCAATCTTATGACTGAGGAACCCAGACAAATCCAGTTGCCAATAGTTAGTCAAGAAACATGCCTGAGAAGTTCTTACCAATTTCAGTATATCACCTCAAGTAGAACATTTTGTGCCGGTCAGTTTATAATTTTGTTTCTAACATCTATTGTGTAACAACACTTACTCTATGTGCTTTGGGAAAAGTAGTTGAATTTAAAATTATGTTCAGCAACTTACTTGAATTCAAGTAATTCTCACTGATTTAATGTTTACAAACATTAAATGTGTACGCTTAGTATGGTCAATATTCAATAATTCTTCAAATGCCCCAATATTTTACAAAAAGAATTGAATGGAAACAAATTCAACATGGCCTGAAAATTCTCATGTATGAATGTGCCTCGTGAACATTCAAATTTAGCCTCTACTTTTGCAAATATTTGATGGAAATCAACCGTATTCAAGTTGAATTCTTGTAATTGCCGGACGGAAGTTTTGATTTCATCTGACAAAATAACGTTTTTACTTGATAATGCTACAGTGTTAGCGAAACATGTCGAGAGTGTAATTGAATCTGTGGAAATTTTATCGTATTTACCTCGATCTAAATTTGACCAACTCAAAAATTCTCATAAAAAAAAAAGAAACGTAAAATAAAATAAAGACTGCCAAAGACAATTATTATAAAAAATTAGTTGATAAACAACAAATGCAAGTAAAAAACTCTGGAGCACTATTGATGAAATCTTAAATATCAAATCAGGAGGAATAATTAAAAATATTAAAAATGAAAAAAAAATGAGATCGTCACAGATCCAAAAGATGATAATGATATTAACAATTTATTATGTCTAGCATAATAATCTTAGAACAAGTCAGTGTAGTACAGTATCCATATATCATTTATGAAATTGTATATAAGAGAATTAAATACTTAAAACATTTATCAAAAATTGGAGTCAATATAAATACATATAAATAAAAAACAAATAAATGAATAAAACAAATAAAATATGAATAAATATGAATAAAATTAGAAAAAACACGAATTTTGGACAATAAAATTAAGATTGAAAGTACAGCATACAAAAAAAATATACATGAAAATATTTAAAATGTTTGAAAAACAAGTAGTTCAATGAAAATATATATGCTGATATATTTAATAACTTTTTCGCAAATGTGGAGGAAAATCTGGCAAAGAAAATAAGACAAAATCCTAACTATAAAAATAAAAAATACATAAATCAAAATTATTTTTGTCTCACACCAATGAATATTACTGAGGTTGAAAATACTATAAATAATCTAAAAAACAAATAAGCATCCGGTCTTGATGGAATTAATGGTGAAACTCTAAAAATTATTGCAAAATTCATTTGTGAACCTTTGACGGATATCATAAATAAATCCTTGGAATTAGGCATATTTCCTTCTAATCTAAAAAAATCACTCATTACACCAATTTTCAGAAATGGCGATACTGAAATTGTTTCAAATTATAGGCCGATTTCACTTCTATCATCAATTAGTTTGAGAATGATATTGGTACTCCTCGGGGGAGCGTCCTCGGACCCTTGATTCTCTTGATTTTCATAAACGATCTTCCCCATCATATAAGCGTAGGAAAAGTTCTTATGTATGCTGATGACACCTGCATAATTGTCTCAGATGCTTCTAAAACAATATTAACAATCGATACTCTATTGAAAGAATTCAAAGATTGGTGTTTCAAAAACAGGCTCATTATCAACCAAAACAAAACAGTGGTAATTGAGTTCTACAAGTACAGAACACCAACAATCAAACACATCTCATTTGAGTGGCGGTCATTTGAATTATCTAAATTTACCAAATTTCTTGGCACGATGTTAGACAGCACTCTCTTGGAAAAAGCAAATAGACAGCGTATGAGGCAAGCTGAATAAATGTTACTATGTGATTTCGACTATGAAAAATATGCTTGACGTAGAATCTCTTTTGAATGTTTACTATGCCTTTGCATATTCAGCTATATCATACAGTATTGTTGTTTGGGGCCAAGCCTCTGACATAAAACGTGTATTTATTTTGCAAAAACGAATCATTCGGCGTATTTTCGGACTATCCTACAGAGCATCCTGCAAAGATACGTTCAGAAATTATAGTATTCTCACGGCACCATCCATATACATAATGAAACTAATGTCATACATTTATATCAATAAAAATTATTTTATCAAACATTGTGTTACTCACGACCACAATACCAGAAATAAAAATAATATATTAATAAACATAGCAAAACACTCTTTTCAAAAAAAATCACCGATCTCTGCAGGTAGTTACCTCTTCAACAAACTTCCTTATTTTTTGAAGAGCTTGAAATATTTGGAGAGTTTCAAATGCCAAATTATAAAACTTCTTATAAAAGAATGCTTTTACTCTGTAGAAGACTTCGAAAGTTATATCAACTCTATTATTTAAACTTACCTCGCTCAGCGCCGCATCATTCGTTTACATATTTAATTCTTGTCTATGTTCAGTATTGTCTTTTTACTCTGTTATATCTTTTATATACCCCTTACATCTTTATCCAAGATGTTTTTATGACCCGTCCAATCTGTTTTTTGTGAATAGGAAACGGACTCAATAAAATTTGATTTGATTTGCAAGAATTAGAATTAGAAAGAATAATAAAAACAAGACTTACCGCATATTTATCAAAATATAATCTACTGTCGACATTCCAGTATGGTTTGAGAGAAAAACAATATACTAATGATGCAATCCACTCCTTGACAAAAACTATAAAAATGCCTTTGATACTGTCGATCATTCCATTCTTTTAGAAACAATAAAAGATATGGGTGTAAGAGGTCTAGCACATAACCTATTCGAAAGCTACCTAACAAGTAGAACTCAAAAAGTAAAATTCAAAAATCATGTGAGCGAAGAGAATTATATCAATTGTGATGTACAACAAGGAACAGTATTGTGGCCGGTGCTATTCGTAATTTACTCGAATAACCTATTTGAACAGGAAATAATCGGCGAAATAATCAGCTTCGTGGACAACACTGTGATATTTCACAAAAATAAAGCCTGGTACAATCTCAAATTGAATATTGAAAAAGATCTCGGAAAAATCAAGGACTGGCTCGACAGCAGATTACTTCCGATTAATCGCGAAAAAACTATACACTTACCATTTAGTAGTCATGAAACATCTTTTCCAAAATACAATTTGAAAATCCAACAAGATTTTTCAATTAAACCTGCAAAAAAGATAATCTACATGGGTATTCAGATTGACAATCATTTACGATGGAACCACCATATGGAACACTCAACAAAATAACTTCGTAGTATACTATTTCGTTTCAAACAAGTTGGACCATTTTTGAGCTTGAAATATAAAACAATACTGTACCACAGTTTGGTTGAGTCACACCTTGATTACGGCATTTTTGGCTGGGGAGGAGTATCAAGAAACTACCTTCATGCCCTCGAAATGTTTCAAAAATGATACCTCCGAATGATACTCAACAAACCTTCAAGATTTCCTAGCTCTCTAATCTATACTGAAACACAAATATTACATATTAGACAATTGTATATTATTCACTTAGAATGCCTGCAATATAAAAACAAAAACGAACTTTCCACTCAAAACCATGGATAAGCGACAAGATCAAACAATCATTATTGTAAACCAATAGTTTCTAAAACAAAAAAGTTACTCTTACTTGGCACTACCACAAAAAATTATCAATGAAACTTCCTTCAAACGCTTTAAAACCCAATTTATATCATTTGTTGAAGAAAAAGAAACAAACCAATACAATACACAAAATTATAACAGAGAAAGGCCCAACTTCAAATTTAAAAAAATTATCTAAGACGTGTATATATTAAAAACACTGTTATGCATTATTTTAATTCATTTATAATCTTTTTAATATGCATATATTCACCACAAACAAATATGTATAACACTTCTGTGAAATATTCCATTTTTTATAGAATTCTTATACAAATATTCTGACATAAAGCGATGAATATAAGTCAGAATTTGAAATGTTTAGATGCAAACTTTGCAAACATATTGCTGGGATGCCTAAAAATAGTAAATTTAGGATTTGGTGTTAGTAAAAAACAAATTTTGTTTTCAATGAAATTATTTGTCTTATGATATGATATATTGAATGATAATTCACTTCAGTCGTAGTTTTTTCGTCTCCGACTCTCAATTATATCTTTATTTCTCTCTTAGGATTCCGAAATGGCACCGGACCTTGCAATGGAGATAGTGGAAGTGGGTTCATCATCCAGCACCAAGGAAGATGGATGTTAAGAGGAATTGTATCGACCTCCATATCAGACAATGGGGCAAGGACTTGTGATTTGAAAAACTACGTTGTCTTCACAGACGCCAGTAAATTCAAAGATTGGATTTTTTCTTTTTTTCAATAAATTTCAAAATTTGAATCTCGTTTTCATTCAGATTTGTTTCATGATGCCCTAAAAATGTTTTAATTGTAAGCGAGACATACTGGACTAGTGAAGTAGAACATAATTAGCCCTTGTTGATTGATTATATCCCCCTAGTTTTGTGCAATGTACAAGGAGGCCCCAAAGCTAGAAATTGTTCGATGTAATCTCATTTAGAACAATTGGAATGCCCATATGCAATGTTGAATGCTTAGCAGCTTAGACAAGATCACTTCGCAAAAAGGTCGAGTCCCAAACTTGACTTTGCCCGAAGAGACTCATTCAATGCGAATAATTGCAAATGAATATGCATCGACTTTGGAAGACGAAAGCAGCTGTTTGCGAAAAGAGTTGAGAATATGGTCCTGATCCAAATAAATTCGGATCAGTGAAGCAGTAGACACGTTTGAGAATTAATGTCCGTAAAGTGCGGTACCTGTGACAAACCTAATTTGCATACTAGTTAGATTTAACGCGAATTTCCATAATTCATATCATTGACCAAGCTAAGTAATTTGTTGCAAAGTTCCGTAATTAAAAACAGCACTGAGAGTTAGACGCGAGCCACCCTGTAAACAATAAGCGTTAACTAAAACGCGCTTCGATGGAATTCATTTCATTTAACTGAATGCCAAATTGAGATCGTCTGTGGCGGCCCGACAAACCATTAGCGGTACGATTGAAAACACTTGGGCGACTTAATTGAACACGTGCAAATAACAACATGAATCGACTCGCAAACTCAAAGGGTTACGTCACATACGCTAGTCCATATAAAACACCAACTGAATCTGTCACATTCATTCCAAGTTTTGCAGACCGAGGTTCAACATGTCGCTGTGTATGCTTGTTTTCGAAAAAATCACCTAGTATCGTGATTAGTATTTCAAGTCCAATAGTTCGAGAGTGACGTGTCGCCATGTAGTGCATTCGGATATTCTCCCGAGAATCGATTAAGTAATAAACAGTTCGAGTTTATGCAACCCACGAGGGAATATGTTTCTATGTTCATCAGAGTGAAATCACCAAGATACTATTTATAAGTATGTTTAATATATGAGTGAAGCTATCCAAGACAGGATATATCTACTTCCTGTAGGGAGTATTTATTCAAAATAGTAACTTGATAATTTTAAATCGGAAAGTGAGCAGCGCAGAGTCCTAACGCTAATACGCTTAGTATATTGAGACTCTGCTGTTATAAGACATTTCAGCAGTAAAATCTCGCCATCGACAAAAAGTACCTTTTCAACATCGAATAACATTTTCCTTATGCGCCCCGAATCCAGAGAAAGAAATGAAGTACTTCATCAACCCGATAATTATTTTTCCGACGAGCGTGCGTAAAATAGTACTTTTCTGTACTTCTTCCGCACTGAGTGAGGAAAAGTAAAACTACTCAAAAATCTCATTGGAATGGAAAATTTTGGCCGATTCTGGAGCAGGAATCACTAATGTCAAAAGACTCGGAGGCTGGAAGTCAACGACTGTAGACGAGCGCTACATTGATAATTCGACAAATCAAAAAAGGATTTGTCAAATAAAATATTGGCCATGAACATGTGCTCTTCTGCATTGAGTCAACCTTCATCAAGCCACATGAACGGCTGCCCTTCTCAGTTAAGTCAACCTTTATCGACCTATTTGAACAACTATCCTGAGGTAAATCAACCTTCATCAAGCCATATTATTAACTGCCCTTCTGCGCTAAGTTAGTGTTCTTCAAGCCGTACCACAAGTCACCCATTACATGAACTAACCGGATCAGGTGTCAATAATTGTTCTTTCATTATAAATATTACGAACAAATAATTCAGTTTTTATTGTTATGTAATTGTTGTATGGTTCTTTCTATCAAGTTTAAATAAAAATTATTCAATAATTATAATATATTTCCTTATTCGTTGCTATCTGGTATGAAGCTCGTAGGAAAAATGGTGTTCGTAACACGTGCGCAAAGTGCCTTTTCCGCACGCAAAAACGCAAAAACTTATACGAACTCTGCTTTGTGTCGTTCGCATAACTATATTTGCATGCGGAAAAGTAGCACTTTGCGCAGGAAAATAACTATTGCCAGTGGTTAGACTATTGGCGAAAGAAAATAAGATCGCAGCGCCACCTATAGCAAGACTTTGAACTACGAATCACGGACAAAGGTTTTTGACTTTACACGTGTTTATATGGCGTTTTGACGATCTGTACTCCTATTTTCAAACAATTTGTGAAAATTTGTGAGTTCTTTAACTGAAAAGTTATTGTGTTTCTATTAAAAGACTTGAACGATAGTTTCAGTGTAGTTTACAAATATTTTACGTGTTTTTTGAAGTCATGATTTGTGAGTTATTGATCTGATTCATTCTGTTGATTAAGGATATTTCCATACTCGATTTCTGTTTCTGTTCGTATTTTTTTGGTTTATACTGTTGATAGACTGCCAAATATGGGAAAATACAATCCTAGTTGTTCAGTCCCAGGATGCAGGACATATGGCAAGAAGGAAAATGTGGGATATCACAAATTTCCCCCAAAAATAAAAGCAATGTTAAAAAATCACCAATTGGTTCGACCAGATTGAAGAAATTGACCATAGGAAAGCATAGATTTTGAAACTGAAAATTGGCAAGCTAAATAATATCGAAGTATATGCTTGTTTGACAAACAGACTGATGAATGAATCAGATCAATAATTGATCGCAAATCATGACCTCCAAAAACAAGTAAAATATTTGTAAACTACACTGAAACTATCGTTCAAGTCTTTTAATAGAAACACAATAACTTTTCAGTTAAAGAAATCACAAATTTTCACAAAATACCTTTGAATCACCTTACTGAAACGTTCTTTAGAGTCTTTCAATAGAAACGAAAGTTTTCACAAATTGTTTGAAAATAGGAGTACAGATCGACAAAACGCCATATAAACACGTATAAAGTCAAAAACCTTTGTACGTGATTCGTAGTTCAAAGTCTTGCTATAGGTGGCGCTGCGATCTTATTTTCTTTCGCCAATTGATAGCGCATGAATAATGATACACTCAGTTCTGAACTGATCAAGTGATTACTATATATTTCTGTCTATTGGAATAATCTTTGAATTATGAACTCTTGCATTTGCGCATATAGTTCCTGATGTGTGCTTTGGTATTTGAATATTGATGATATTTCATTTGGTTATCTGAAATTATCGATTACGAATATGATATGAAATGTTTTTACCATGAACCCGAACTAGTATTTTGAATTTTGTTGCACATGCTTTGTATGTGGTGTACATGTGTATATTATGATCGCCATCAACGCGAAATCTTATGAGAGCGTCATTGTGTAATGATTTCATTGAAAATATGAAGAGTATGTTCATAAAGTCCGCTGTGGAATCATCTGCGACTGAAAGGATTCATGTTTTAAAGATAAACATTCTCAATTGAAAATTGAATCCATACATGACTCCTCTGGAAATGGAAAAACCTACGATAAAATTGAAGTTACTTTTTTGTAATATCTAACAGAGACAGCCGAATTTTTGAGCCGTTTCATAACCATGGATGAAACATGGGTCCATCACTTCACACCCGAAACAAAAGAACAATCAAAACAATGCACTGAAAAGGCAGAACCGGCTCCAACGAAGGCAAAACCGTTCCAAATGCAGGCAAGGTCATGGCGTCGGTTTTTTGGGATACGCGTGGGATAATTTTCATTGACTATCTTGCAAAAGGAAAAACTATCAACGGCGAGTATTATGCGAACTTATTGCAATAGAGGGATCAACTCACTCATCGTCTTGTGAATGATTTGACTTTTCTGAAAAGGAAATAGGACCAACAATCTGTTTCGTCATAAATTGGAGTACTTAAATGCACACACACACACACATACCTATAATGATATATTAATTTCGGAGTATAAAATACTAAATAAATCTAGAAGAATATTGAAAGGTATCAAGGTGGACAAGAAGGAGGGGTAGTGCAAATCGATATAAAATTATTTAGTTTCGTTGATAAAAACAATGAAGGTCATACCTTCATGAAAAATTGGGAGCAATCACGAAGTACAATACGATGATGAAAACAATGATAATAAATAAACTTTTATTCAACCATTCAAATGCTTACGAACTAGTGTAATGTGAAGAGAAAAAGAGAAGAAAAAAAGGAGATGAATAAAAAGAAGAAGAAAAAAAAGAAAAAGAAAAACAAAGAGAAAAAGAAAAATGAAAAGAAAAAGAAAAAGAAAGGAAAATCTTAAAGTGAATTTATTGTAGTGTCTGATAGATTTCGAATGTGTGTCATGAATCCTGAGAAGGAAATATTTTAAATGTCACAGTTTGATACAATTTCATTGGAGTTAGAGCACATAATGTAAATAGGACACTTGGTAAGAAGATTAGTTCTTGGAGTGTTCAGTTGGAATGTTGACTCATATCTAGTAATAATTCTGGGTATAGTAAAATGAAGGCACTGCAGTAGTTCGATTGACTTCACTAAATTATATATAAGTATATACAATAAACTGAGACCATTAATTATACGACGTTTTTCAAGTGAAACAATATTGAAACGAGTTAAGAGATTTGATATTCGTATCCGCGTCCGGGATAAAAACCATATATTCTAAACAGGGACAGGTTATGAGTTATGAAATCGATCAGCCATTTAAAATGAAATATTTAAAAGTGAAAAGTAAAAACAGAATAATAAAGATGAATATTTAAATTACTGGATGAGTGATTAAACACTTCTTCCGAGAAACGAATGGATATTAGAAAACATGAATGATATGTATTGAAATGCCAACAATTTCCTCCTTTCTTATTTTTAGTATTCAATTTACCTTTTATTTATTCCTATTCTGAGGTATAGGTAAAAATAATATATCGTTATTTTGTAAACTATTGTAGCTTTTACACATAGAAGTCAAAGGACAGTGAAAGTGGTGTTGAAAGTTAGACACGTCGATGTGAAATGTTATTTGTGATCTGGAAGTTATACGGGGAACATTAAAATTCAAAGATGAAAGTATGGTATATAATCGATTTGATTATGTATGATTTTGTATGTGAAAATCAAGTCGTTAATTTGACGGAGCATTTCATAGCTATGCCCTCTCATGGGGTAAGAACCATGTTTTTTTAAGTAAAGAAATTTCAGAAACTTTTTCTGAACAGCTTCAATACAATATACCTATAGGGTGTTCCTTAAAGACATACTAATATTTGAGAAGATGATTCTTTGACTCATTTCAAGGAAAAAACTCCTCATGAAGGTATGTCCTAAAAGTCTTAACTTTTGAGATAAACATTTGAAAAAAAATCAGTTTTTTAATAATAACTGAAATAATATTGTAGACATCTTTATAGAATGTGGTATAATCTTGCTGGCCATTGCTGAAGTCTTCCGCGACCTATCCAACGATCATGATAAACTATATTTAAATAGTTTCGGACAATGGACCTTTCCAATAGATATGAGGTAACACTGAAATAAGAAAGTAAATACGCTAATATCAATCGGGATTTTTTATTTATTTTTTCTGACCGCTAGTTTATCTGTAATCAGAAGAAAAGTGGTTTCGTGACGTCACGCTCATCGAAACTAAACTTGGCAACGTTGTTAAAGTTGTGCACCAAATTCTCATTCAAATATAATGTGTCGTATGACAGTTGTCATTTGATACCAGATGGGTTCTTTCGTCTGTTTCACGGTGCGATCAATAAGAATAGTTTGTCTCTGTCTAACTCATTTGCCATCAGATCTAAACTTCAACGAACACTACCTTGATTTATTTTTTGAGGTTAATGCAGTTTTGAAAATTTTGAGAGCTTTTGTTGTTTGTGTTCTTAAAATTAGTTATTGATTCCTGTATCTCCAGTACCTGTATCCCTGCAATAACTGAACATGTCGAAAAGGTGATTTGTACCCGGTTGTCTGAACACTAGTGCAAATTCCAATAAATAATTTTTTTATGCACCTAAAGATGAAGCACGTCGGAAAATGTGGTTCAAAACAGTGAATAAACCCTTTGTGAAAAGCGGAAATATATGTTTTTGTGAAGAACATTTTCAAGTGAGTACTCCACGTTATGTTATTATTGTATTCAAAGCAGAGTTCAAGGAATGATTTTAAATTTTAGTCATTGCAAGAAAGACCGTGAACAATTATAATAATAATAATAATAATAATAATTCGTCTTTATTCACCATAAAACAAACAGAACAAGTACAATTTAACAGTGGAGGTGAAAAGGCGGAGTGTCAGCGTGAGCTGTTTTTAAACTCAACCCTATGTTCCTGAAGGGAAAGAAGTGAAAGAAATAAGATAATATAAAGAATATAAACAATATGAACAATATATGAACAATACGGACAATAAATAAACAATATGAACAATATAAACAATATGAACAATATGTTAACCCCATTGTGGGAATTACAAAGTAGATATTATACATAAAATATTAAGAACAGCAATGCATATCAGTTTGGTTAATAGCCGGTCAGTTCGAAAGGAGACAGTCTACTCACCGAGAAGAACTTTCAATCTTTTTTTAAAGTTATTTAATGAATAGGATCTAAATTCATTGGGTAGTGAGTTATAATAATAAATATAATATAAATAATTACACAAATATATTCACACCAAATCGTCTCTGATAACACCTCACTACACTATTATCGAATTTATCAGTTGAATGTTGATTGTTGAATGAAAATAAAATAAACATTAACTTCACATATCCATATAGCTTTTGAGAATTGAGAACTGTCATTACGATTTGCTGTGTTGTCAATGCTCGTTCTTCATCAAAAGGATGATCCGTTCAGAAAATTTGAATGTTACGAATACAATAAAAAATAGCTAATATGTGGATTTTTATCTATGAGTTGATCAAGTGACAATTTATTGATTATTTCTCAACGGCTTATATCATGCTAGAAGTTATATTTTTAAGGAGAACCGTATTGCCTGTTTCGGAACGTGGATTATGGTGGGAGGTATTTCCGATGAACGTGACGTCAGCGGCACACTTTCAAATGTGATATTTTTTTAAAATGAAAGAAAAATAATGGATCTTTTTGTTAAGTGGACTTTTCAGACTAACAACTATCGATTTAAACGAGTTCTGTAATTTATTTTCCGTAAATGTAAAGGTCCTTTGCACTGAAATGCCTGTACCATATTCGATTCCTTAACGCAATTTGCACATCTTCAAGCAACCTGTTTGTAAGTATGAGTTTTCGTTTTTCGAATGGACTGTAACTTTGTATGCTGCTGGAAAACTGCTATCGCTCTTGAATTCGTAATAAAACCAAGATGCTGATTTCTAGTAGTTTTATTACGTCTAGCTAACAAATTGTGATAATAAGAGGCAAAATGCGTACAATGAGTTTTTTGGATGTTGTTGATAATATTGTTTTTCGAGTCGTTATGAACGACGGTACTTATATATATGATATTGTCATTTATTAGTTAAAGGGTAATGCACAAAAATGTGAAAAAATATGTAAAACGCAACACAACCCACTTAGTTCTTCTTCGAGAAAGTGTAAATAAGACCGACCATCAAGGCGTCCTGGTAAAAAAATGGGCCTATTAGATAATCTCCAATAATTCCTGCCTATACATTAACCAAAAATTGGTGTTGAAAATGAGTTTCGGTTAAGGCATGGGGGCTTTCTTCCGAGTTCTCAATTTAAGGAGTTCTGACGCTTAGAGATCTACCTACCTTCCGACTATCTTTCCTGAAGAGTGCGTCTGGCTTCTGTTGCATTACCATCGGCGAGGCCATACACGTAATGCATTGCCGCCATTTCCGCATTCGTGTAATTCAACACATTTACTGATATTCAGAAAAATAGCGAACAACCAAAATTACTTGAATAACTTGATTAAAAATCAAATAAATTACGCGCTGTGATGGTTTTCAACACCAACAATTTTTAAGCAACAGCTATTATTTTCATCGATGTTTGTAAAATCGTCATTAATTCCAGGATAACTAGATGTTTTCTGCGATATGGAGCAATTTAAATTTGACTATTTTGATCAGGAACAGAGCATCTGACAAGAAACATTTATTTTTTTAGAATTTCTATTCATTTTGGAACAAATCTGATCTCTTATTTTGCTTTCAGTCGATGAACAAACATTTCCTCAACGCATCAGATTTTTGAGGAATTGATCCTGAAGTAAAACGAATTTTATTTTTTTAAGCGAAAACCATGCGTCGAACAAAGAAAACTCATGAGATCAAATTTGCCCAAAAATTAATGAGGATCTTTTGAGAGAAAGCAGTGGCATAGTATTTTTTTCTCCAAAAACATTGAATGCAAAACCCGTACGGACGCCACTGGTAGAGAAAATTAAAATTTTTGTACATCACAAAATGCACCTTGACGCATAGAAGACACGTACCAAATTTTATAAAGATGTCTACAGTATTATCTCAGTTATTATTAAAAACTGATTTTTTTTCAAAAGTTTTCACCCTGTATCTCGAAAGATAAGACTTTTAGGACATACATTCATGGGATTTTTTTCCCTAAAATTAGTCAAAGAATCACCCCGTCATATATTAGCATGTCTTCAAGGAACACCCTGTGTAAATTCCAGTTTGCTTCTGACCAATAAGTAATAAATGGAACTAATTAAATCTTCAAAATTATTAAGTTCTACATTAAAGAATAATCAGAAGATGACAATTCAAATTTGATGAACATCTGTTAAAACTGATTTTATAATTTCTCGAAATTGTGCATTTATTCACTTTATATATGTGTGTAATTAATTTATGATTGCGAAGGTATGTTTATTTTATCAAAATCAAAGTCAACGTGATTTTTGATTTTCTTGATCTACGATTCCCAATTTTGGAGAATTTTCTTCAATTCAGGTCCGTACTCAAAAGTTTATTAAAAAATTCGTGATGATGGCCGAAAAGGACCTGAAACGTAATGCAATCGTCTTATGTGATACATCAATGAACTAAGAAAAGAAAAACCTTATGTTTCGAAACAGGGACGTATTTAAAAAAATTGAGTTGGTGGTGGTTGTTCGATGAAGAAACGTCGAGCAGTAAAACTGATATCGTCTCAAGAAAGAGTATGAAAAGTTTCTGTGAAGGAGTATTTTTTATTCTGTTCCAACTGTGACGATAACATCAGAAAATAATAAAATAACAAATTCAAAAATTCAGTTTTTCCAAAATAACTCAATGATCAAATGTACTTTTGGAAATTACATACTTCCATATAGATGGCCTCTCTGTTACGCAACTTTTTTCCCATTTATCCAAAACTGTATCTATTATCGTTTCGGATTTCCCTGTGGGGTCAACCTAATCTTGGATTCACTGTATACCCACTGATATCTTGAGAAGCTTGATTATCGCACCATCTGTCTCTGTCAAGGTTATAAAAGTTAAATTATGTACATAAGAATTCATTACCAAGTTTTTGTGTTTACTCGGTCTCAAGTTCCTCATTGATCGTGTACGAAATCCGTTTCAGTTCCCCAATCTCTGTGCTACTCACAGACGTCATGATCGGACTATTCTTGTTGATTTTAGGAAATTTGGTGCCCATTATCACAACTATAAACCTTCAACATACCATGAAAGTGGATGTTTTTCCGCTTTCATACTCCAGTGGGCCAGACGGAAACAATGTTTTATATCCAGAAGTCGATGGTCCTCGGGTGACATTTGAAGAATTCGATAGGGATAATTTCAGGTCGCTAAGGAGCAGACCACCATCAGATAGACCACCTTCAGGCAGACCACGTCTAGGAAGATCACTTCCAAACTACAACAGTAATCCATTCTTAAAAACTAATGACGACAATGGGAATAATCTAGGCGGTACACGCAGAGAACAAGGTATGTTTACAATTAAAATAAAATCTTATTTTTTTATTCACACTAACATGACCTCATTTTTTCGTATCATTTCATGCAAAAAATAGGCTATTTGGGTAATTGTCGGAGTTTCCATGATACCTGTACTTTACTTATGTATCAAGGGCGTAAAGTAGGCAACTACACGCTGAAGGCCATGATGCATTTTACGCACGTGATACATACACAATTTCGTTCACTAGTGGTTGAGCAGGAATCACAAATATTTACTTGAATTTTAATGGGCTACACGTTTCATACCTTATGTATAACTTCAATAATCAAAAACATGTTGCCCGAACTATACTTGTGAAAGATACTGATTAATTGGAATTTAATAGTTTTGAAATACTTTCATTTCTTATTATTATAGTTTAAGTCTAAAACAGGAATTCCAAAAAACTCAATTTTCTGAGGTTTTGTCACCCAGTAGAGAAATTGCATCTGACAGTAGCAATTATATAATTGTCAAGAAACGTCAAGATTTGACAGATAGAGAAAATCTCAGAATTCTTACTTGAGAATTAAAATCATTTTAAAATTGTGCTTAAATATAAGTTAAAAGCTGAAGATGAATCTGTTATATCAAATGGCTCCATTTATACAACAATGTTGAGTTTATGGATTTAGTCAACTTTAGCACAAGCATTATCATAAACATAACGGTAACATCAAAGGTTTTTAGCATAAACTTAACATTGTTGTATAAATGGCACCATTTGATATAACAGATTCAACTTTCGCTTTTAACATATATTTAAGCACAATTTTAAAATGATGTTGACTAAGGGTGGATTTAGTCAACTTTAGCATAAGCATTATCATAAACATAACGGTAACATCAAAGGTTTTTAGCATAAACTTAACATTGTTGTATAAATGGCGCCATTCGATATAACAGATTCAACTTCTGCTTTTAACATATATTTAAGCACAATTTTAAAATCATTTTGACTAAATGCACCTTAAATGCACCTTCTGTTTGAATACTTACGGGCAATCGTAAGTTGAATATTAACAATTATTTTGACTGATTACTCGTAAGTTATATCACAAGACCTATTTTAATCGATGGAACTATCAAAATATTTTGAGCATGATTTTGCTTGGAAAATATTTGAATGCACAATAATTTAATGAAATCCCGAGACCGCGAAGTGGTCGAGGTGTTTTATTTTGAAATTGTCACAACGTTAAATCTCGAACTTAATGGAATGAATACACATGAATTATTTCTAGAAAAATTAAGGCCAAAATTTGAATGACCGGCCATGTTTCCGAATAGAATTACACTTCCAACATGGCTTATGAGTATAAAAGTCGTCAAAGCTACTTCGGATACCTATCAGATAACTGAAAATATACTAACTTTCAACGTTAGTCTGTCAGGCAACTAACTTCATACGCGGAGCGCGACTGAAGTTGATGCTTATCCGACCAAAAACTGAACCTAGTACAACTAAGGAAAAATTTAATTGTCTGTCTTCATGAGGGCTTGTGTCTGTGAAGTTTCTTCACCATGTAATCTTTTTTTTTGCCTCAATTGGAGGCAGTGTATTAGAATGATCTTTTCGTTTCCAACTCAAAAGTTAGGTTAGGATCATCAAGTACTATATCCTTGTCACTAGAATAAAAAAATTAATAATTTGAGTAAATTTTTATTATCTAAATATCGCCGGCACGTCCTCTGTAGTAAATATTTGCAAAGAGGTTAGTTGTAAAGATGACTCCACGAAAACGTTTTAAACTTCATTGAAAAATTGCCTACTGCTTAGTTGAATCTTACAAGATCGACCCTCCGTCAGGAAAATGTTTAACATAACTAAAATTGTCACTTGAACGTTCTAAAAACCTTATTCTAATTCCCAACATATTTACTAGCTGTAGTCAGTCTTAGACGTCGTAGCTTAACCCTCCAGCGCCCAACTTAATTTTTTTCTTGGATTTCAAAGTTTTTTGGATCTAACGTGCTTTAATGGACCCATATCAACCAAAATTAATGTTAAATAATCAAAATATTTTATAACTATGACGTAATCACCTATTACCATATGGTCACGCTGGGCTAATATATAACAAAAACGTTCTAATTGTAAAAAATAATGTATCAGTGATAACATCACATAAAACTATTTGTCATGGAAGTATAATGATAAAAAACATAATTGGAGCTAAATTTTAGTATGAAAAGCCTCGAAGCATTGTACGCAAAGCCCCACATCGCACTTTTTACATTGAGTTCGTCCCACAGATGTACAATTCTCGAAGGCGCATCTTCTTCTTTTCTGATTTGGTACCGGAATTACCCAGTGGTCGATACGGTCAAATCTAATATCGGTAACTATTCTGGAGGAGTTGATTGATAATGAATATGGTCGTCCCATCTCGAGGTCAGTTTTATGTTTTTTTAGAAGTGTTGACAATGCTGCGTCGAAAATCCAAATTGGTTATTGGTCTTCCACTAGATTTATATAAAATCCATGCGTTGTGTGCAGCTACATCAATCAACCATGTCAAAAGACCATTACCAGTTTTTGCATCGAATTGAAATCCTTCTTCTAGCAACATCTTCGTCCATCCGATCAGTTCCTCCCATGTACTTGTTGTAAAATCCAACAAGATCTGGTCTACTTACAACAATTTACTTTTTCTGAGCTTGTGAGTAACGCCTGACATTAGCTGTAGGTTCGACGCCATAAGATGTGGAAGCCAATGTCACCACTGCATTATCCACCCAACGTACCAATATTATCCCATCATCTCTGTTTATCAAACTTTTATAGGATCCTCTACATAAATCTTTCATATCTGATTTGGGATAAATTGGACAATCTTTAGGGATTCTATTTTCTCGGATTGTTCCGGTAACACCATGCCCTAACTGTTTCAGGTGAGCAAGTAAATCAAAACCAATGAATAAATTGTCTAAAAAAAATTCATGCCTCAGTTGTTTGTTGGGCAGCTTATCAACCATTTGAACAAAAGGAGCTGTGGAAGTACCAAATTTCTTCTCGTAATCTGCATTACTCCACGGATTTTTACCTTGGTAAATCTCAAAATCGACCAGATAACCATTTTCTGTATTCAAGCACCAAACTTTGTACCCAAATCGTATGGGTTTACCTCTTATAAATTGTTTACAACTGTGACGTCCATAGTATTTCACCATCGATTCGTCAAAGTTCATGTGCTCTGTAGGAACCAGATGTTCATGGAATCTTGATTTCAGAATTTCGATAAGAGGCCGCAATTTCCACATTTTATCAGACTGGTCGATTTTGGTGTTGTCGGCACTATGCAGAAACCTCGTAAATTGTAAAAAATAATTCCGACGCATCGCTTCGCGTACCAAAATATTTTGGAGATCTGTTCCTGAATCCCAATAGAATCTTTTTCCCGGGACCAAATTGTATCCAGACATAAGAAGAATTCCCAGAAAACATCGTATTTCTGATTTTGTTATTTGTGGATCTGGACAATTCAGGAAATGGGCATATTTTGAAGACTCATTCACAAAAAGCGAGATGATCTGATCATCAATAAAAAGTTCAAATATTTCAGTTGGAGATAAATTTTCAAATTTAGAGTAGGTAATCCGCCTTCGGAAAAAATTTGTCATTATGGCAGAAGTCTCCTGGAATCCACTCTTTTCCAATATTCTTAGGTTGATTTTTTCCTGATTTGGCGGCATTTCTTGGTGCTTGAGACGATGTTGCTACCCCTTCATTTGTGTTTTCTGTCCTCACAGATGTATCATGTATTCTTTTATTGTTACTAAATACTACCTCGGCTTCGGCTGAAAGTTGCCGACCAGACAAATTATCTAGTAGACCCCCATTGTAGGCAGAATCTTCGTCAGTTAAAATGGAGGGTTCAGGAGGAGCTATATATATATATATATATATATATATATATATATATATATATATATATATATATATATATCTGCTATTTCTCCCTCCTCATCTGCATATGCTAACTCTATAGCTTCTTGCAAGGTGAAACCACGTCTGGAAGAAAAAAATATCTTCATTTTATCAGGATCCTCAGATGACCACGGAAGCACCCATCGTGACCATACGGTAACACGTCACAAACACTCATAATGGTGGTCACTTACAAATATTATTATAAACTCTACATATTCTAAAAGGATAGTTCAACCTTCTTCTTTCGAAATAACATGAAATGATTCAGACCCTATTCGAAATATTCTCAATAAAATAACTTACTCTAATTGAAAGTCCATTTTTTCCACCATACATACGTATTATAACCACAATAGATGCATCAAATTCACAACACATACACACTCATCTCTTTCTGTTTGTTGTTGGGAAAAGTGATAATGGCACCCTCTAGTTGTGGGTAGACCAACAATTACTCATATTCGAGCCAGCAAGTTTGAAATACATGCCGTCATGCCGCATAGCCGCTGTGACCGTTTGGTAACTGTGGGCGCTGGAGGGTTAACTGATGTCATGCTCAACGTTAACACAACGTTGTCTGGTGGTTTGGAGAGCATCGTTTCATATATGACTAATTTCTACACTAATTTTGGTGTATTATGTGGTTATACGCGGACACTGTATAATATCCCTACCAAAAATATTAAGATATAATCTCATAAAAAAATATAGCAAATTATCAGAATTTACAAGCATCTACGTGGAAAGTCTGTAACCTACACGTACGTAATCTCTGGCACATACACTTTTTGGAAGGATGTATGAGGATTTATAAGTAGGTATAATTTATAAGCATACCCGAATACATGTCATACGATTTTGTATCAGGCAGGGTTGTTTGAGGGGACTATGAGATTCGATGAGGTATTCCACTTTCAATCACAACGATATTATATGCTCATTTACAAGCTTGTCAACGTATGAGAAATGTGTGGAAATTCACAATTACTAGTCTTATCTGGTATCGTGAAGAAAGTGGATTCAGTATTCTATGGTCTGTATCAGAAAATCCGTATCCAATTTTATTAGGTATCTTGTGGAAAAAGTGGGATCACGATGTGATGGTTTGAATCAGGAATTCCTTACCTAAATTTATGAGATGCCTATGAGTTTTCATACAAATCAAAATCTCTGAAAATTAACAAGTGTCGATAAGAAAACAAGGATACAGAGTATAAGTGTTTGTTTTAGGCAATAGTGGTGCAAACAGACTATATGTATACACGATTCGATGAGGTATTCCAATTTCAAACAAAATAATATTTTATTCTCACTCAACATCTTGAGAACCTATGTGTGGAAATACACAATTTATAATCTCATTCGGTATCATATAAAAAAAGTGTGTTCAGGACTTGATGGTCCAATCTGTATTTGGAATTACGTACCTACCCAATTTTATGCGATTCCTATGAGATTTCATGAGATCCAATAGAAGGAACATTACGAAACCAAATAGAATATTTCAGAAAGATTAACATTCTAGGAAAACATTTCTAGAATATTGCTGAAATATTCGAATAGATTATTATTATCATATTCCTCCAGATTTTCATAACATATCAGAAGCATAATGTACCCTAGGTTAGGTTCAATTTTATCTACGCCTACAAATAATGATAAATATTTCAAAATGACTTCAATTGCAAATGATAATTTTTTTTGTCATAATCAGATAATCGAGAATGAATTTATTTACTAATTATTTCCCTCGTATCTCAAATGTATTCGCTGATAAACAGTTTTCGTTTCTTTTCGAATAAACTGCATGGTTCTTTCACAAGTCGTGAGCTCTGAATGTCTGAATCGTTGTATGAGGGGTAATCCTTATACAACGTCTGAATGTATGAAATAAATGAATCTCTAACTCGGAAGATGGTGCGGCCTAGACCACGTTTCATAGAGCTGGATCAGAGTAAGTAAATACTAACCTCGGTAGGATGAGAGTTGTGATAAAACAGGCGAGGAACAGATGGTATTAAAACTGGCTGCACAGATCTACCCGATCTACCTCCTTTTCGTTTCTGTTAGACATTAATGTGTAATTTTCATATTTTTTTCTAATTTGATGCGATGAAGTCTCATACGTTCTGATTTATTTTCAAACTGCAGGACCTCATAGAAACATGTAGCATCCATCCCAGTAATCGCTGATAGAAAATGATAACAGTTATGTCTAAGAAATTAGAGAAATATGTATCTGTAATGTCTATTAAATACTGATGAATATCGAATGTGGCTCTATACGGATTTGCGGTTTCACTATCCAACTTGGATCTCATAAATTCTCTAAAGTATTTTTTTATCAGTCTCTATGAGATATTTTTGGCAGGGATACCATTTGCAAACCACTAGTAGTACTCATTTAAAATTGAAATTTACATAGCAGATACATTTTGACCAAAAACAGTGCAGTATCCAAAACCTTCTCGATTAAAAAGTAAATTTTAGCATTAAAATATTATTGGTTACAAAAAGTGACAAGTTATATATGATTGTATTCAGAACGTCATATGGAGACAAAAGAAGTTAAAAATTATTTTTCATAGTCTGATTCACACATTCGGTTACAGAAGGAATCCTGCCGTTGAATCCTGATAATCCATTTTTGTTTCAATCTACCAAGGGCCATTCCAAAGATAACCATTCTACAGGTAAGGTAACATTGTCATATTTGAAATCAACAGTCAAACTATCACACTTTCACTTTCAGGGTATGAAGCGCACATCTTTCCTGGCAATCCCTTTTTCCATCCAACTTCGAAAACAGGTATCATATCTTTGATCGATTATAAAGCCCTTAAACGTTTCTTGGCTGTGGTAATTCTTTCACAGGTTGTGCTCATTATTATCTCAACTATAGTTTTACATGAAGAGGAAAATGCCACTTCTCATGGACACACCATCGTATCTTCAGGACTAAAAATTTTTCAAGCGACAGGTGTATAAGTAGTAATTAGGGGATTCTGAATACAAATCCGCAGGAATTTCATTCCAATTTTGCCCCCTAATATAACTTTCCGGAAAAATGTGTGGTTCCCTCGCTGCTGGCGTGCAACGTATATGACGTGCAGTGAGTTTCTAATGTATATCCGTCTTACCATCGATCCTGAGAATGTTATGGTTCTACGTCAAAAATAACGGAAGATACTAGGTTGTCGCCATGAGAAGTGAAACACACTGTATTTGAACATACGAGGGTGGTCCCAGAAGTACCTGGCCCAACAAAGAAAACAGAACAATTTTGGAAAAAATATGTTTATTGTTCAACGTAATCTCCTTTAAGCTCCACACGCTTTTCCCAGCGATGTTCAATAAGTTCGATACCCTTTTTATGATAAGAATCGTATAGCTCCTCAAAATAGCCATGAATCGCCGACGTAACATCTTCATTGTTTCAAAATCTTTGACCACCGAGTCATTTTTTCAAGTCTGGGAACAGAAAATAATCCGAGGGTGCTAAATCTGGTGAATAGCAATTCAAACTTTAATTCATTAATTTTGGCCATTGCAATAGCGGATGTGTGAGCTGGTGCATTGTCTTGATGAAACAACACTTTCTTCTTTGCCAAATGCGGCCGCTTTTGCTTGATTTCTTCGCTCAAACGTTGCAATTAGTTCGCATAATACTCGCCGTTGATAGATTTTCCTTTTGCAAGATAGTCAATGAAAACTATCCCACGCGCATCCCAAAAAACCGACGCCATGATCTTGCCTGCAGATGGAACGGTCTTTGCCTTCTTTGGAGCCGGTTCTCCCTTTTCAGTCCATTGTTTTGATTGTTCTTTTGTTTTGGGTATGAAGTGATGGACCCATGTTTCATCCATGGTTATGAAACGGTGCAAATATTCGGCTTTATTTCTGTGAAACCTTGCCAAACACTCGATGGAAACATCTTCATGACGCTGTTATTGTTCCATTGTGAGCAAACGCGGCACCCATCTTGCGCACAGCTTTTTCATGTACAAATTTTCAGATTATATGCGATGTACCGCACTTTTTGAAATGCCTACTATGTCTGCTAGCTCGCGCACTTTTAGTCGACGATCATCCAGTACCGCTTTGTGGATTTTCTTCAACATTTCTGGAGTCGTCACCTCATTTGGTCGACCACTGCGATGCTCGTCTTCGCAGGTCATACGGCCTCGTTCAAACTCTGCTACCCAATATGTTACTGTTGACAACGAAGGAGTAGTCTCACGCAGAGTAGAATCTAGTTCAGCTTTTATATTGGTTTGGCTAAGGCCTTTCAAATAAAAGTATTGTATCACATAACGATGACCAATTTTTTCCTTATTTACAAATTCACTGGAAACGATTACTATTGATGGCTGCCAAACAAATACTAAACAACGTAGCGTCTTCAAACTCGAAACATGCTGTATAGATTGTGTACTTTCTAATACAATGGTATTTATCAAGCAACTACCGCCATCTCTAGGTCAGGCCAGGTACTTCTGGGACCATCCTCGTACAGTGTGTTTTACCTCATAAGGACCAGAACAAACGTCAAACTTCGATTATCGTGTATGCATGACTTAAGTGTGTATCCACTGACAATTTCTTTTTTCTAGACCCCAACCTGAAGTCTACTATGTCACTCTCCCAACGAAATCCTATTATAATAAATAACTCTAGCAGTAATAAAGAAGAAGACGATAGTTCTGAATCCAGTATACCGTATGGAAATATCTGCGGAAAATCCGTATACACGAATGCATTGATTTTACATGGGAAAGATGTACCCAGGGGGGCATACCCTTGGCTTGTCGCTCTTTTTTGGGTGAAATCAACTGGGCTAAACTACATATGTAGTGGTTCACTGATATCTGACAGACATGTTCTTACAGGTAAGCAGGGCCTTGTTGAAGTGTTTTGATATTTTTCTTCCTATGAAAGCCACACTCGGAATAGCCTGTAGCAATGTTGGAATGAAAATTCTATGCAAGTGAAGGATTCCGAGCGTGAGCCACTCAAGATATGAAATGAAAACAAGAACAAAGTGTACGTTTTATTTCACATTAACATGTATGTTTATGTAATTTGAAAAATTATATCGAAATTGTGATAAGAATTCCAACCGAATATTTTGTAAACTGTTATATAATATTTATTCCATAGTAAGTATTGGAATAAAATATAAGCAAAATGCATAAGGCAGCAAGTATGTTAGAATTTTTCTTTCATGACATGAGTTAGAATGACACTTATCTAATGGCAAAATTCATTTTGGAGTAATTTAATTCCACAACAGCCGTGTAGATGAATATTATCTTAGTAGAATTCTTCTGGACTTCCATTGTCTAGAAACAAACAAAATAAATACTTTGCATTTGTTGGAGTCACGACGTTTCAACAGTTCGAACCCTGGTTGGGCTGGGATTTTTTAATTTAGTTTACCCGATTAAATTATTAAAATCTCGTGGCTGGATTGGGGTGAGTCCTGCACGATTCACTGTTGCTAAGGTGGCGTATGGAGTTAGTAACAAGGCCTATAAAGAACACATGGCTAATGACCATAGCAGTCGATGCCAAAATACCAATGAAAAATAATAATAATAATACTAATAATGATAATAATAATAAAGAAAATAATAATGAAGAAAATAATAATAATAATAATAATACTAATAATAAATAGTGAGATGCATTGAACAACTGATGCCACTCTGAAGGACTCGCTTCACTATAAAATCAGGTCAAACTAGAGTCCAAACAGATCAGGTTATCTTCAGAAGGGGAGTATTTCAGGGAGATTCTCTCAGCCCCCCTCTCTTTTGCATCTCACTATTGCCATTGTCCGTTGCCCTCAGAAAAACGCGTGGATACTGCTGCGGCACCCCCTGCAACCGGAGGCATAAGGTGACTCATCTATTCTACATGGATGACCTTAAGCTTTATGCCTCAGGTGAAAAGGACCTACGTCAGTCTTTGAGGGTGGTGTAGGAGTATACGCAGATCATCGGCATGAAGCTTGGGATCGACAAATGTGCAACGGTTCATCTCAAAAGAGGATGATGCGACGATTACGGAGAAGACGTCCAGCTCATAGACGGAAGCATCCTACGTCATCTGGGTGCCGGAGAGACGTATACCTACTTGGGAGTGGAACAACACCACTATCAAGAAGTTATAAGTGTCAAAAACTCTTTCCGCGGCAAGTATCAGCACTAACTCCGACAGATCTGGTCATCAGAACTGTCGGGAAAGAACAAAGTTGCTGCCACAAATATGCTTGCCGTTCCGATCTTACTCTACTCCTTTGGAGTGTTGAAGTGGACTCAGGAGGAGCTGCGACAACTCGACGAAAAGACGCGCAAGATGATGCACCTATACAGGAGTTTGCATCCCAAATCGTCCGTTCCTCGGTTATATCTCCACCGACAACAAGGAGGACGAGGACTTTTGAGTTTGGAGTGCCTTCACAATAGAATGGTATTGGATGGAGCTTGTGAAGTAATCACGAGTTTGCATCCCCTTCTCTGCATGGTCCGAGACCATGAAAACGCAGGGATTGGAGCGTTCCTCTTTAAGGCAGCAGCCCGTGCGGCTGATGAACTCGGTGTCAATTTTGACACCAAACGGCGTGAGCCGAACTCTGTCACAGAGTTGGCACCCGTTCGGCAAAAGGCATATGTAAAGGCCGCAGAAAATGCAGCTCTGCTGCAGCTGCATAGGGATAAGCCTTTGCATGGGGTCTTCTTCAGAAACGTCGAAGACCTTGGCTTATCCAAGAACTTGACCTACGCCTTCCTAAGGTCAAGTGGGCTGAAGTCGGAGACCGAGGGATTCATAATGGCCTGCCAAGATGGTGTCTTCAACACCTTGGTCTACCGAAGCCACCTGATGGGTAAAGAGGTCCCTGATATTAGATGCAGGGCCTGCCTTCAGGCGCCTGAGACCATTTTATGCATTTGCTCTCAGCATGTCCAGCATATGCGGTCTGAGCCTAGATCCACAGACATAACGCGGCTCTACGACTACCACCTAAGACATTCGTATGGTATAGACGAGACACCAGTGTTGCCTTACGCTCCGGGGGATATTGAGTAAGTGGTGGAGAATGAGAAGTGCCGTATCTACTGGAACTACTCATTTCCCACCCTCAGGCAAATACAGGCCAATAAGCCTGATGTAGTACTCCTCGACCATGGAAGTAAGACGATTTTCGTCATTGAATTTTCGGCTCCTGGCGAAACGAATATCGTCCGAAAAGAGGAGGAGAAACGGACGAAATATCGAGATTTACTCTTTGAACTCCGCAGGCTCTACCCAGACCATTCTGTAAAAATAGTTGTTCTGACAATAGGGTCCCTTGGCGGTGTGATGGATTCGTTTCTCTCGAACCTGAAAATCATACCGGCATGTCGGAAGATGTCAGAAATTATAGCCGGAAGAATGCAGAAGGCTGTCATCCTCGGTTCATTACGTCTGCTCAGGGCACACGATTCCCGGACCCAACAGGTGCTTACCCCATAGTTTGGGGAGTGGTTATTGAGGTAATGATGTTGCCAGCGCGCCCTCCGAATGTATCGGAGCATCGGAGACAGGGCCCGACTGGAGAATTTTAATTCAAACCAAATAATAATAATAATAATAATAATAATATTGCCCAACAGTTCAACCCATTTACAGGACAATATGAGTTGAAATACATTATATCATTTACATACATTCAACAATTTTACCAATACTGAAAAGAAACCAAATCATTATTCTAAGTCTAAGAACACAAGATTAATCTTATTCTAAATGTACTTCAGCTAATTTTACTATTTTAGCAACAAAAGCATAGTGAATATCGCAATAGTTCGATATTCTGTTGAAATTTTGGCACATGGCATAAATTGGTGCTTTGAACAATATGTTCGTTCTGGCTATCGGAAGTCTAAAGATCATTAGGGTTTACTGTTGAACATCTTATTTTATATGGAAATAGAAAGGCATAATACCAAATTTAAAATGGATTTGATAATCCTATCTTCTGCATATTCTGTACAATGGCTATTTCCATCGGAAAGCAGAAAAGAACTACTGCCACCTGCGACCGTTCAGTTATTTTCTGAATAAAACACGAGAGCTTTAGCTCGAGTGTTCATTCTTTGCACAGAAATCTCCTAAATTAACGAGGCAAATCTTGTTAAAAATTTAAGTTCGAATTCAAAAATGTAATAGATTCAATAAACGATGGTCGAGCTATATTTGATCAGATTAGATCATACTATATTTCATTTACTGCAACATCGTTCAAAAGTTGAGGCACAGGAGTAGGATATGTTGCTTACTGTCAAGAAAGACGATGCAGTTTATTCCTAAAGGGGTGGACGATTCATCATCGAAAATATCTTGACAGATCAGGGATGTACTTTTTAATATTCATTTGAGATATAGGAAAATTTCGAAACATAGGATTAATGATAATAAGATTATTTACATATGAATGATAATTAAATTTTGTAATATTTTCATTTCCTCGTAGCTGCGCACTGTACAAAAATAGAGGGAAAGGTACTCAAACCCAAAGAAATGCTCATAATCCTTGGAAAACTCAATATTCAAAAGTGGGTACCATCAGATGGGGAAAAAATTATTGAACCGGAATCCATTCATGTCCATCCAGACTACAAAGAATTATCCAGTGACGCCGATGTCGCAATCTTGGTACTTAGCGAAAAAATGGAATTCACTACATTTGTAAGACCTTTGTGTCTTTGGAATGGAAACTCTGAACTGGAAAAAATTGTTGGTGAGTTGGTACAAGTTAATGAACGATGTATCTTTTCATAACAACTATTGGAGATATTCGTTTTGTTAAACACTTTTCACGTTGACTTAGCTAGGACATGACTTTTTCTCAAGATTGTTTCAGCGAACGGCAAAGCTTTGGATCTCTCTTCCTCGAGATGTATTCCCTGAGGCATACAATTCAAGAAGACCACCAATTCTTACTTGCTCTACTTCTGTTCTCAGGAAAATTTCGGAACATTACAGAATTTTTGTTTTCGTAAAAGCCAGAATTTTATTAAATATCACAAATACTAATTTTCTCTATCTTATATCACAAAACTCCTCAAAATCAGCCATTCATGATCATTTCACAATATTCCTTGGTCAGGCGAAATATGGACTATCACTATAGAATAAGTATTTTCAATGCAGGGAAACGAGGGACAGTAGTAGGATGGGGCAAGGATGAAAGAGGCAATCTTATGACTGAGGAACCTAGACAAATCCAGTTGCCAATAGTTAGTCAAGAAACATGCCTGAGAAGTTCTCACCAATTTCAATCTATCACCTCAATAAGAACATTTTGTGCCGGTGAGTTTATTACTTTGTTTCAATCTATTGTTTAACAACACTGTATGTGCATTAGGGAAGGTAAGTTGAATTGACACTTAGTTTGCAGGACGCCATGTCCAATAGGAATTCAATATAGTTTTTCTTCGGAAGTACCTGATTACAAAGGTTACCACAGAAAAATGTAAACATCCGACATCCAAACGATGAAGGGTTTCTGACTAAGCAGAAGGTACAAAAACTACGAAATTTCAGCAAAAATTATTCCCTATCATAAAAAGTGAACTGAGTCCAAATCTCTATGTATAAGTGGATATTTTCGGCACAACAGATGAGGTGTAGCAAAAAGTGGTCGGAATCAAAAATAAGGAACTATGGATGGAATCATCTACTACGAGGCCAGGTAGCCGAGTGATTAAAACAACATTGTTTCAATCGTACTCTGGCTGCCAGTCAAAGGTTCAAACCCTAGCTAGTGCAGAAATTTTTCTAATTGCCCGAGAAAGTGCTAGGAATCGCACGTCAAAAGGTAAGACCTCGTTAATCCTTGGCCCGCACAAATTTCGATTTCTGAGGGCTTCCGTTCGTAATGGAACAAAACTGGTTAACGGAAAAAACAATTTTAAACAATTTTTCATACAATTTCCTGACTTGGAAAATTGTTTTCCGTTTATAATAAATTTTGAAACTACAGCGAAATGGTACGGAAACACGTACGAGTCATTTCTGTGATGCTCTTTAGGACTTTGAGAAAATGAGCCTTGGAAATGCTTCTCACCATGTTCTGGGTCGACTTACGTATATGTTCAAAATGTTTTATTAATTCAATATTTCAAACACTCTATAGAACGTTAAATAAACGTTAGTTTACGTTCGAATTCTGAAATTACCGCTGTTCTACTACGAATGCATGAGAATTAGATGATGATACATTTGATATGGATGCAACTTGATGGAATTACCTAATCATTGTTATGGGTTTTCAGAGGTTATTCCGTAAGACAGCTGGACAGTGGCGTTCAAATTTCTAATTATAAAACTATTTCAAATTGTGTTGGAACTTGGATATGAAAAGTACAGAATATACAGTAAGATGCAAATGTATGGAATAAATTCGTTAGTTCAAAAATAATCGACTTTTGAAAAAAATACAAAAAGTAAGTTTCAATTTTTGAATACCCATCTCATGATATACAAGAAAGAGACGTTATGGTTTATCCAATCTCAGTTGAATGAGCTGTACAACCGGTTTAACACGTCAAAGACTTTGTCTCTTTGAACGTTCTTCCGACCATAGGCGGAGATATTTTCTCTTACTTAGTGTAGTAGGATGGTCGGGATATCACAATAAACACTCCCTTTAACAATAGTTCAATATATTCCGCACCTCACACGTCTTACTTCTACAAGTTTCAGTTAAACAATGAATCTTATTCTAATACTAGTCACCGGGTGACACATTATGATAAGCGGGTACTGCACGGCCATCCTGACCTGTTGTTGTCCTCAACAGCAACCATGATGGACCTCATCTGTAAGTAAATAGAATATAATTATTAATTCTATTCATATCTCATTTGTGCCTTCAGAGGGTTCATTTGTGTCCTGAGAGGGCTCATTTTTGCCATCTAAGGACTCATTTGTGCCATCAGAAGGCTCGTTTGTGCCACCAAAGGGCTCTTTTGTGCCATCAAAGTGCTCTTTTGTGCCATCAAAGGGCTCTTTTGTGCCATCAAAGGGCTCTTTTGTGCCATCAAAGGGCTCATTATGCCATCAAAGGGCTCATTATGCCATCAAATGGCTAATTATGCCATCAAAGGGCTCATTATTATTACCTTAACGATTTTGTAAACTTGAAGTGTTTCATGTGTTTCTATGCTACAACCCCTTCTCCTGGGCCATTGGATCTTCTGTATGCAGGTCCTCTTTAACCTTATACCTGTCGGAAGAATCTCTGTTCCTATCGTAGCCAAGACATCAGCACTGTGCGGTTTGTTCTTTCCACCTGTCCATTTCCTCGAGGTAAACCTACAGCTATAGTGTATAATTTAACGTCCTTTTTCTCCAAAATCTATAAATGCGATACATTAATGTCCGCCAGTATGAAGCGTTTTGTAAAATCTTGAAGCTACTATCCTTCAACATTTTTTTCAAATAATTTTTTTTTATATATTTTTTTTATATACATGTAAATGAAAATTTGTTTTTATTCAAACAGGGCCCTTTTCTCGAACATAAATTACATATTTTGCTTCTGTGTCTGCAGTTGTCACGATTGTGTCCAACTTTACCACAACAACTACACAATATATGTTTATTATCAACTAATTTTGGCACCGGCTGTTATGATGAGTTGGTGCAGGTATGCGATAGTGCTTTCGTATACACTTTATTTTTGAGGTATACCCCTAATAGATTAGGGTCTCTTATATTTGAGGCCTCTACTGCCGATTTCAAATTGTTATCATTTATAGCACCCATTACTGAGGACACCTTATCACTATTAGGAAAATTCAATTTAAATTAGTTGATTTTCGCCAAATGGTTGAAATGGAATTCTTATAGCGAGCAACCCTCTGTTGGTTTACGATTCGCATCTCATAAGCATTTCTGAAACTTTGGAAAGTGGTGCTCAATAATTGCTTCCACTTTACTCTAGTATACTAAGGCCACCCTAATTCACATTATATGAAGCTATCATACCATGTTTTTGCTGTACCTTTCAATTTATTTGTTACCTGATACACTATACTATACACTATACTATTCTTTCATATCTAAAAATTATCAGGACGCAGTAGACTAAATAAATTATGATCTGAACAATATTGTTACCTGGTCATCCGAAAATGCTCTAAGTATAAATAGGAAAAAGACTTCTTTCCTAGCTTTTGGCCCATCTAATGTTCGTTTGCAAATCAACGAAGTAATCCGAATGAATGTTGATGGAGAGCAAATTGCACTAGTAAACAAGGCAAAAAACCTTGGCCTGGTTTTTGATGATCAACTGCGATTCAAACATCATGTTAAAATTTGCATCCGGAACGCTTATTTGAACATAAAGTCAATTTTTCACAATCGCCATTATCTCTCAGTTGGCTTTAAGAAAAATACTATGCGTGGCTCTGGTATTATCTAAACTCACCAACGGAGATGTAGTTCTTGGCCCCAGTATCGACGCAAACGATTCTAGGAGGCTACAAGTCGTTCAAAACTCTTGTATGCGGCTTATTTGTAGTATTAGGAAACGCCAAAGAATTTCCCACAAATTACGAGATCTTAACTGGCTGAATATGTCGAACAGACGATATCTACACTCTGAATGTCTCTTTCATAAAATCATCAAAAACAAACAACCGCAATATCTGTTTGGAAACATTGTTCCCCAAACTGATATTCATCAGGTAAATACTCGATTCAAACATAGAATTGCAACACCACAACATCGCACCGAACTGTTCAAACGATCTTTCACGTACCAGTCATCAAAAACACATAATGAAACTACCAATGAATTGAAATTAAAATCAATAAAAGCCTTCAAATTAGGTCTAAAATTGAAATTACTTGCTAATCAAAACCAAATCTAAATTTCTCTGATAACTTTTGACAATAAATATATGTATATCATATAATAATATCTGCCTGTACATATTAATATTTTGTTTTACCTTTTTTTTTCTTTTTTTTTACTTATACGGTTAGTTATTTCTCTTTATTATTTTCTTACTTCGCTTAAGATGAAAAACAGAGACAGTGCTGTCTGCAACCACAGATTGTGCTGTCAACTGATCTTCGGCATTTTTCTATCAACCTGGAGTGCTGTGCTCATATTACTCAAAAATGTATTCAATGTTTACCTGGTTGATAAAAATAAAGACCTTTATTATTATTATTATAAAACTGTCTGACCAACCATATATATTTTAGTCATGTTGAACAATTTCTAACCAATCAGACACTTCCATGTGTGTTGGATCAAACTCTGGAATTATACTAGTACCTGAGTTTGGCTGGGCATTGCTGACTTGAGGCATAATATTGGTTCTCCTAGAATGACTTACAGATTCCTTCCTGTTACTGTTATGTCTACGAGATCTCTTCGATGGCGACTTTGCCTTTCCTCACTGTTATTTGCAGAGCTACTGCTGCTGAATGTTGAATATCGGCGCTTCGATTTTCTTGTGGACTTCGGCATTGTGCAGCTCTTTAACACCTCTCTTTACACACTGTTCACCACTTCTGATGTAGTAGGATGGTCGGGATATCACAATAAACACTCCCTTTAACAATAGTTCAATATATTCCGCACCTCACACGTCTTACTTCTACAAGTTTCAGTTAAACAATGAATCTTAATCGGACTACTCATAATACTAATACTAGTCACCGGGTGACACATTATGATAAGCGGGTCATTAGGTATAACTTTGCGTATTGCTTGCTGTATAGTTTGCGAACATAATGTGTCTTGTTCTTATAATGAATAGAATTGAAGGATTGCGCATGTATGGGTACGGGACGTTGCTCGTAACTTATTGACTTGTTATCTGACACACCGAAAACAAGTCGTTCAAAAAAATAGAATAAGAAAACATCAGGAAATATTGATAATTTATTTGCTGGTACGGCTATTTTTTATACATATCAAAGTCGTGGCAAGACGTATCACCTTTGTTTATGATTGGTTGAATGGATGGCAAAAGGAAATATTCACGTTCTTTTGAAATCACATGTAAAATGCAGTGTCCAAAGATCTTTATATTCCTCTCCTAAGATTCTCCTAACATTTTCTACTACTTCTCCGCTTAGATTTGGACATTGATTGGATTTTCTCAATTTCTTTTTTATAAATGCACAAACCAATTCAATGGGTTAGAAAACACAACAATACGGAGGTAACCTCAGAAGCGTATGAAGAGAATGTTTACAAAGTTCATCAATAATATATTCTTTTTCAAAATTTTCATTTTTATTCATACGTACTGATCGACAAGCGTAAGGATGCCTCCGAGAATTGGTTGCGCAGTAGACAAAACCCTGGAGTGGGGCAGGAGCTCAATCGCTCTGCCTTATTAAACAGTAGTCGATCTTTGTCGCACATCTACTCACGCTTTCTATCGTTTGCGCATCTCAGAGGCATCTTTACGCTTGTCGATCTGTAGTAATACCTCTTTCGTGGCTTTTTGGGGAATATTCAATTTTTTATAAGCCATAAATTCCAAAATGTCATATCCTCATGATAATCTGCTGAACATTTTTTTTATTTGTTTTGCTGACAACAGCTACGCGTTCGGTACAGAATCATCTTCACTACCCGCGTGTACAATAATTATACGTTTTCCTCTGGAACATGGTGCTTGGAGACAACAGTTTTGGGAGTTATCTACCCATCCATACCGAATCACATCATGACTATTGTACCAAGTCTCGTCAAGATATACTAAATGTCTCTTCGATTCCCGATGTTCTTTATTTGTCGCAAGTAATCTTATCTTTGCAGAACGAGCCGGGATGATTCCATTATTGCCATTCGTTGATTTAGTTTTTTGTGTTTGAAACCACAGTCTAGAAGAATTTGGCGTAGTGTTTCCTGCGACTTATATGTATACTCAGGATAATTTGTTTTTGATTGATTCCAAGGTAGGTACTTCGCTTCGTTTATTGAAATTATAAACTTGCCTTCGAAGAAAATCTTTTGTGGCCTTATCAACTTTGTTTAATTTCTGATCTTCTCGTTTACTTTTACGATAATGATCTACAACATCCTCTTGTTTAACCACTCTGTAAATAGTTGAATGCTCCAAATTGGTGTGATGAGATATCATTCCAAAAATTTCAATGTCACGTTTGTCGTTCATTTCCTTTTTAAGATTTTTATATATGTATACTTAGAACAAGTCTTTGGGTGTGAACATGAAGATCTTTGTTTTCAAAATTCCCATTGTTCATCCGGTTGTGAGTCTTGTTCCTCACGTTCTTCGAATGGTCGCCAAAATGCCATGTAGCAACACTAAATACAAAAACTTTTATACTAAAACTTTGATGTTGATTTTCACACTTTCAGTTTAAAAAACCGCGACATTAGTTTTGCAAATACAAGCAGAAGTATACTGAGTTATACTATTACAATGTCCTTCTTTTATACTCCCAAAATGTTAATTAATTTGGGAACAATGTTATACCTGTTTTCGGATAAATCTATGATAACAAATAGTGTTTGTCAATAATAAATTACATTTATACCTAGTCTCACCGGTGTTAGCGTGGTGGGGTAATTGACGATTTTTTCAGATGCAAACAGGGTTCATGTGGCACCTTATTTGAAAGGCCTACTAATCGTCTATTCAACTGTATAATTATTCCAGTATAAATTTATACAGGGTCAATCGAAATTATGTTAATATAATGTTATTACAATAAATGCTCATTCGTTGGACTAAATTATGGCTAAAGAACCGTCACTGAGAACAAAACATCGTAGTGTCTTCCGTTGTTTTTGTTTATTCGGGAAAAGAAATCAGTTGAATTATAAAAGTTCTACAATCTAGTTTGAAATTAGTCGATGTAATTGAAGTGAAGTGTCTGACATTATTTCTATAAAAATATTCAAATCACTAATAGTCTGGCTGCGGATATAAAGTAAGGAAACTTGAAGTGGTACTTGCGTTCCAAGAAAACCTCCATACCAGCTCGAGGCAAGTCGAACACTGTAACAGAGTTTGCAGTTTCATACAAAATGTACTATTTTCAGATGAAGCTACTTTTATACTCAACTGTCACGAGAACCGTCAGACGTATCGATACTGGGCAGAGAAAACCCACATTAGTTGGAGGAGCGTAGCACACAATATCCACAAAAAGTGAATGTTTGGGCCGGTATTTTAAACAACCAGGTGATAGAGCAATAATTTTTTGAGAAAAGCGTAACTGGTGCTCGGTATCCACACTTTCTTCGGGGTTATCTGGTTCCACAACTGAATCAACTATGATTTGTGGTTCCAGCAGAATGGGGCGCCACCACTCTACTCCGTTGATGTACGAACCTACTGTTTTCCGAGGTAAGTGGATAGAAAGAAGAGCACCGATTGAATGGCCACCAAGGTCTCCGGATTTCACTCCGTGAGACTTTTTTATGAGGATACCTGAAGAGCAAAGTTTACCAAAATCTACCAAATGATTTAGGAAAGTTGAAGAAACGCATCAGAACGAAGACTGCACAAACAACACCGAAGTTCTCGAAAATGTCAAAGAGGAATTCACTGCCCGGCTTTCACATTGTATGATTGCTGAAGGTCATCAATTTGAACATTTATTATAATTTCATCGTATTTTAATGAATAACATGTTTTGGTTTAGCCTGTATAAATAAATAGGGGAATAATTATTCCGTTGAATAGACGATTAGTAGACGTTTTGAATAATGACCCCTGTGTGCATATAAAAAAATCGTCGATTACGTCATCACGCCATCAACGGTGACGTAACGTCTCTCACATGTATATCACGAGATGCGTCATCAAAAATTGAAATTGATGTATTTTTGGATTTTCTCCAAGAGACGCCTATTTTTTAAATCTCGAATTTATTCCATAAATTTGCATCGTATATGCAAGGGCTGATTAAATTATGTAGATAGTATAATAGGTACTTGGTACTTTTTGTAACAATATCTCCGAATTAATTGATTTTTATCAGTAAAAAGTACATTTTTTATGGAATTCTTACACAAATATTTTGACATTAGGCGATGAAAATAAGTCAGAATTTGAAATGTTCACATGCAAACTTTGCCATAAAGGCTAATCCAATGCAAATTGCTGGGATGCCCAAAAACAATAAATTTGGGATTTTTTGTTAGTAAAAAACTTCTTAGAAAATGTCAAATTTTATAATCAATGAAGTTATTTATCTTATGATATAATATATGAATAATATTTCACTTCAGTCGTAGGTTTTTCGTCTCTGACTTTCGATGATATTTTTATTTCTTTCTTAGGTTTCCGAAATGGCACCGGACCATGCAATGGAGATAGTGGGAGTGGGTTCATCATCCAGCACCAAGAAAGGTGGATGCTAAGGGGAATTGTATCGACCTCCATATCAGACCACGGGGCAAGGACTTGTGATCAGAAATACTACGTTGTCTTTACTGACGCCAGTAAATTTAAAGATTGGATATTTTCTTTCTTAAAATAAACATTGAAATTTGAATAGCGTTTTTACTCAAAAGACGTGTTTCCTGCTGCCGTAAATATGTTATTATTGTAAGCGAGACATCTATCCTGGACATGTGAAGTAGAACATAATCAACCACTGTAGATTGATTATATTCTCCTAGTTTTTTGGAATGTGCAAGAAGGCCCCAATACTGAAAAATATGCGAATAGTACTGACGAGAGCAGAATTCTGAATCAATAATAATAATAATTCTTTATTATTTTCCACACAAAGTACATTAATGAATAAACGATATTTTTAAAGAAATTGGAAAATAAAAGGCGAAATTCATTGTCTCTAATGAAGCAATCACTTCATCAGAAAAATGTTCTTCCATTTAACCCTAGAACGTTTGTCTTACATCAGGTTGTTCATAATTATTATATAATTTTTATAAAATACATTCATAGTTATAATTAATTGATAATTTAAATATTAACAAATTTGATTATACTAAGTTTCAAGAGAGTACAGGATAGCATGTTAACGTAGAATTGATATTTGTTTTGTGAGTAAGATATTTTTATACTTTAGCTAGCAATACTGAGATTTTGAAAGTCACAGGAAAAGAATTACGCATATTATAAATTTGGTATGTGAAAGAACGTCTGTAAATTTCAGTTTAAAATACTGGTAGTTTACATCCGTTCGAAAAGTAATTTTCTTATAAAGGTATATAGGAATTTTTGTTAGGATAAGTTTGTGATATAATGAATTAGCATGATGAACTCTTCTATGTTTGTGTGATATTCTTTAACAATTTTTGATGCCATGTATTAATCTTAAGCAGGAATTCTGTACTGTCTGGATTTTTTTTATGTAAACACTAGTCAAATGTGGGCCGTATAACGAATCAGCAAAATTAAAATTTGATAAAACTAATGTTTCACATATTGTTATTTTAACACTTTTAGAAAAAAACTGCCGGTTCCCATGAATCAATTGTTAGTGAGCCATATGCACGTTGAATTAGTTTGTTAATATGTTTTTCAAATCATAGATCTGATTCTAAGATTATTCCTAAATTTTTGGCTTCTTAACTACAGTTAACGGATCATCTTTGATTTTACGTTAGAATGGTGGATTTTAGCACGATTATATGCAGAACCCAACAACAACAATTTAGATATTGTGATATTGTGCAATTGATCAATAAGCAGTGTTCAGAAGTTAAATCAGTAAAGGTTGCTAATTCTTTATTTATACTGTCACAAGCATTATCCACTAGTGAGGGAGTAAAACTGTAATAGATTTTTCTGTCGTCCGCATAGACGCTTACATAGCTTCATAGATTTGATCAAGTTGATGGTGTATATAGAAAAAAGCAACGGGCCCAGGATAGAACCCTGATGAAGCACACCTGATTTCAGAGTCAAATATTCAAATTGGACTGATTCAATTTTTACACACTGTTCACGATTTTAAATAATTTTGTAGAAGAAAAGTGGCCATATCAGAAAAACCTATATAGCCCAAAATTTTGCCCTGATTTCAATGTTAAATATTCAGATTGGACTGATTCAATTTTTACACACTGTTCACGATTATTTAAATAATTTTGTAAAAGAAGGGTGACCATATCAGAAAAACCTATATAGCTCAAAATTTTGCCCTAATTTCAATGTTAAATATTCAGAATGGACTGATTCAATTTTTACACACTGTTCACGATTATTTAAATAATGTTGTGAAAGAAGGGTGACCATATCAGAAAAACCTATATAGCCGAAAATTTTTGTAGCAGGTCAGTATTTATAGTGGCAAATGCTTTACTGAAGTCTAGAAGAACTAGAATTGTACATTGACCTTTATCGATGGAAGAAAGGATATCATCAACAATATTGAGTCAAGCTGTAGTAAAGCTGTTACCTTTTCGGAAGCCAGATTTAACAGTGGACAGTAATGAGAAGTGAGTTAAATGCTCTCTTATTTGTTCTTCGATACCCCTTTCGAGAAACTTAGAATGAATAGGCAGGAAGCTTATTCCCCTAAGATATTTGTATAATCCTTGTACTCTACCGGATGTTGATTTTCAGGTATTACTTCTACTACAGCCTTCTTCCAAACTGAAAGGACGACAATTTCTTTGTTCCTCATTCGTATACCCCGCACAATCACGCAAGCTGATTGATCATTATTTTATGTGGAATGCCAAATAAACATTCACCACATACGATGCATCAGCCGAATCAGTTCTCAGGTTTTATTGTTTGGGGTGGGTTGAATAAAACACATATGATATTCAAACACCTACCCAAAAATGGCACTGAAAAAAATATAGAAGATATACAACTGAGAGCTTGTATAAGGAGGCTAGTTTATTCAATATCAGAAAATTATACTCCTATCCTCCTCCTCCTATACTGTTATTATTATATAATCAATTACTTCATTTATACTGGCTAAAATGAATGGAATAATTCAACCAACGTACACTTTTGTGTGAAATTCTTCAGTTCATTTTCGATATAGTTCGTGATATACTTGAATACAATAGTTTATTATTTTTTGGTGAATAAATTATTATTATTATTATTGTGGATGATCTTGCATATCTGATACACTCACACGATACCCGAATCAGTTTCGAGAAAATTATTTTTTTTTTTTTGTAAAAATGGATGTACCAAAAGGTTTGTTATACTTATTTCGGACCATAACTGTTCAATCAATTTTCCACTGGAAATATAAAAAATACCAAAAAACGCAAAATAAAAATTATAATTCGTTGATCACAATTTTGATTGTTTGAAAGTTTGAATGAATATACTGAAACATGTCCGAATGATAATTTAATTAAGACCCTGGCGTCATTGATTTTTGATTTTTATTTTTTACTGAACGGAATGAAGAGTTCATTCTCATTCTCCAGGTCTAGGAAAACACGCAACACATGCTCTGTTCAGGCGTTTCCGAAGAACTGAATACCACCAATGATTAATTTCAACATTATTTTCTAGATTTACTATAATTACTATTCAAGATGAGCAACATCTTCCTATGTAATTAAAGGTATTTGAATTGAATAAACTGATTGATTGATTGATAAAAAACTTATAGTCCAGACAACATTTACCTACAATTAAAAAAATTTGTGTAGTCTACGAAAATTCATGATCAACAAACCATTCTGATTGATCCTCAATGATAAACTCAATCAACTTTTAACCTCGTAAGCAAATTTCATCACTGAAGAATTGAGTATGTTGTTGACTACCCTATATAAAAATAAAGACGTATTTTTTCTCTGTATTATGGAAAACTATTTCTCGCGAACATTAGGAATGCCCAGTCGCACACAATATTGAATATAAATGAGATATTGATATTTTTTCATTCAGCTGAATTCCTCCGCCGAATCTAGTCATAGTCGAGTTGGGCCAATGGAGAATTTTACTAAGAATAGCTCCAGCTACAACATATCAAAAATTCAGCCAGCCATTTTCACCGAAAGACTTTTTCCCATAAGGTGTGTGCGTGGTCCATTATTTTTTGCTAAAATAGTTTTTCACCTTTTTTTAAATTTTTCATTTTCAATTGTTAATAAAAAGCGGGAAATCCAAATTTCATAATTTTTACAACTATTATCTATTTGTTAGCCTATTAACAATAAATTCACAGGGTGAAAAAAATCCTACGGTTTTAGTTCACTAGTTATCGGGGTGTTTATGTTAACATTCAGTTTAGAAAAATTTGTGAAATAACAAACGCCTAATTTATGGAGAAAGCGGAATGAAAATTTTTTAACCGCAGATTATTGTTGATTGATGTATCCCGATAGTGTTTTCGAGGTGTGAGGTGTGAAGTGCTCCATGAAAATTGTAATTTACTAGTGAATTAAGGAGCTATTTTCATCAGGTTTTGACCAAGCGCTTCACCAGAGTAAGTCTACTTAGATAAGCAAACTTATATGTAAACGGTCGGATCATATCACAGAGGATTTATGAATGAATCAAACATAATCGATTCAACCTACCTATGAAAATACAGCCAAATCCGCATATCAGTCCCAATAAAAAGTGTACTTTTTTTGTATAAAGGAGAAGGCCAATTCCACTATTAGTTGTTCCGCCAGAAAATAATATGTCAGATGATCAGAGATTATTTATGCTGATTCAAAAAGCAAACGAGAAGCAAACTGATAGATTGAAGAAAGTCGTGTAAGCTCAAACTAAATTACTAAGGGAGGAAATCAGAAGCAACGTAAAAGAAATAGAAGGAAAAGTAGACGCTGCAGTACTAAAAATTGAAGACTTGAAGAAAAAACATATCGAAACAGAAAAACGATTGAGAACCACCAAGAGACTTACTCCACGACACACTTAACAAGTTAAACGAAACACTCCACCTGCAATTACAGGAAAGTGATGTCAACAATATTTACACCATAGGGAAGGACAAACCGGCAATTATCATAGAACTACTCTCATTTTTGAAGAAAAAACTGATCTTCTCTAAAGTGAAAGAACTGAAAGGTAGTGGCATTGCAGTAACCAACGACCTTTGCTAAGAAGATAGAGAAAACAGGAAAGTTCTTAGATTTTATCAACATAAAGCACTGGCACAAAATCTAGAGGCCAAATTAAAAGGAGACACCCTGATAATTAATAACTAGACGGACACCCCAGAAGACCTATTAAAGCTAGAGTCAGAACTGCAGACAGAAGAGGAATCAGAAAACGAAGAAACAACATCAACACAGCAACTTCCAGAAAAATATTGAGAAATTGCAGGAGATAAGAGAAGAGATGGTTGTAAACAGAATTGAATTCTCTTTTCAACGATATAACACTCGGCCCCCCATGCCATTTAAAAAATTTGAATTGATGTGCCCCCCCGCGCCCCCTGTCGAGCAATCACCATATTTTTTGTTTCAAAAAGTAGTATCGGTGAAATTCTCCAAAACGATTTTTTATTCATGTTTGTACGTCGAACCGTTCAAAAGTTAACAGGGGGGGGAGGAGACTAAAAATAGCCGCACTGTATAATACAAATAAGAACTGAAATGTTCGAAATATTCAAATTTGGAAACGTTTCACCCGGTTAACAGATGGGTGAAAGTCGACCTCTCTTCGTCTCATAGACTACCTGATAAAAAAAATACAAAATGCCACTAAGTACGCGACTGACACCATTATAATGAATTTACATAAAGTAAAAAGGCAACCGTGTATAACTTCAGCGGTGGTCAGGTCAGCACAAACAAAACACAAACTTTATAAAAAATATCAGCATGATCCAACTAAAGTGTTATTAGAACGTGAATCCAAATCCTATAAAAATAAATTCAACAAGGTAATTAACTCAGTAAAAATTAATTGTTTGTTTGCAATTTTTTTCAGCCTCTTTTGGGACCTTTCCTTGAACTTCATAATTTTCGGTGACTACACAGCTTATTGTAGACATCCATAATATGCTGGTTCGTGGCACGAGTATGATGATTCACGAGTGTCCTCAATTTCATCCGAATCGCTTGTGAGCGGAGAGGCCGTTGTTCTCTTTTATGAGGAGGAAGGCACTAAATCGCACATTTAGTTCTATTCTCATTTTGTATTTATTATATATTATACGAATAAACTGAACTACACAAAATAATAAAAATGGTACATGTTGACGAGACTATTGCGCTTTTGGTTATCGAATAGGTCGCTGATGCCCGGGCTATGAGTCTTGGCGAACTCTTGTCTTCATTTCTGCAAATATGACACAACTGGCACGGTCATATCATGCTGTCCGTCAACTTATTTCGAAGAAAGTTTTATTGCCATGACGTCTTCAGATAATTAATAAATAGATGGAACGAAGATGTTTTTATCAATCAGAAACAAGATATCAGTGACGTGATGATGAAATAGAAACTCTTGTTTCATTAAGAGGCCATGAGCGCGATCACATTTGGGGCGATTTTTAGGGTAAAAGAGTCAATTGATAACTCAAAAACGGTTCGTCGCATTGATTTCAAACAAGGACAGGATTCTAGAGTACATTCGATTCTAGGTACGTGCTGTAATGGACATTGAAATTTCAATCCACTTTTTCACTAAAAAACTCTCAAAAGTGTCCCAAAAATGCAGTTACTTTGAAGCAATTTTTTGAGTAGATGAACAAATAATTTCAAAAAAAAACATTACATCACGTACATAGATCATCGTTTTACCTTTCTTTTGATACCAAATTCACTTCGATTGGATAAAGATTGCTTCAAATTTCAATGGAAATGAAATACCATTGCAGCTGCCTCGATTATCTGTAAAAACCATCGTGAGGTGCTGCCACAGACGTAGGTACATAGAATTGAACGTCCTCTAGAAGCCTATCCTTGTTTGAAATCGAAACGACGAACCGTTTTAGAGTTATCAACTGTTTTACCAAGAAGAAACCTCCCAAATATGATTGCGCTCATGGCCTCTTAATTAATCTCTCATTTCGTAACGGTATATTCCCAACATTTCTCAAAAAATCTGTGGCAATTTCTTTACACAAAGGCATCAGTGAGTTGGACTTGGTAGATAACCTCCTTATAGATCTGAACCGCAGAGGAATGTATGCCCAGGGCTTTGCTGACGATATCATCATAATGGCTACTGGGTAATATATGGAGGTCTGTATGGATCTGATGCAATCAGCCCTCTCAGACGTACAGACGTGGTGTATGAGGAAGAACCTTAAGGTCAACCCTCAAAAAACCACGATTGTCCCTTTCACCAGGAAGAGAAACCTAGAGCCCAACAGCTCTTTGAATTTTTGGTGAAAGTCTACAGATGTCAGAAGAGCAAGACTCGAAGCTCACCTGGAACAAACATCTGGAAAAAGTGCTAACAAGGGCAAGGACATCACCAATGATAGCCAGGCGCTCCCTTGGCAAAACTTGGGAGTTGGACCCACACAATCCCTTCGGTTAGACACGGAGATAGTGAGGCCCTCAAGTAACAACCACTTGTTTACAAAGACTGGCCATGCACGGGGTCACTGGTGCTATATTAAGCATATCTACGATTAGCCTGGAGGTGATCCTGAACCTCCTTTCGTTGCATTTGCATATTGCAGTGAAGGCAAGGATAGAAGCAACCAGACATTCTGACAACGAATAATGATGAATCGGGAAATATCGGTAGTTAATCTAAATAATATAACAGAGCATGAGTTGTCGTCCATTGAGTTGAACGCTAGATTCGAAGTGAAGGGGCCTATCATCAAGACCATACACGACTTCAGATATTTCAATCTGGAAAACTTCTATGCAGATTATATGAAAGTAGTTGACAATGTTTCACTTTGAGTAAGGTTATTCTGGACTTTCATTGTCTAAAAATAACAAAGAAAAATTTAATTCTCTGCAATTTTATTCACGACGTTTCAACTATTAAAATCTACAGTCGTTATAAAGTGTATAAATGCGACACTCTCAAGGATACTTCTTATATTTGTGTCATTAGTCTGGGGGTAATTTGCCTGTATTCAGTTAAGCTTGTTAATAACAGTGCCGGGCCCCTCCGGTACAGCATTGTTAATTCTTACCACAATTTCAATTGATCCTTGCCACTAATTGAGGATTTCCACACGGATTTCTATGCTTGCTTGACTGAAGACATTACACTCTCTTTAAACTTCATTTTATGCCAGCCCTCTTCTTTATTGATGACTTCGGCTTCAGTCCATTTAATATTGTGTTGGGTCGTCCGGACATGATCCGCTATCCCTGACTAACGCTAAGCGGTCTCTTAGTTTCTCCAAGATAAGCTTCACTGCATTCACAAGAGACGCGGTAGATGCAGTTTTTGGAGTCAAAGACGAGACCACGTAACGCTGACATCGACTCCAAAAACTTCATCTATAGAAGGAAGTTTAAAAAACGATGTCTTCAGTCAAGCAAGCATAGAAATCCGTAATGTGTGGAAACCCTTAATTAGTAGCATGGATCAATTGAAATTGTGATAAGAATTAACAATGCTGTACCGGAGGTTAGTCTCTGTTATTAACAAGCTTACCTAAACACAGGCAGATTACTCCTAGGCTAATGACACAAAATTAGCCATATCAAATATGAGAAGTATCCTTGAGAGTGTCGCATTCATACACTTGATAAAGACTGTAGATTTTAAAAGTTGAAACGTCCTGAATAAAATTGCAGAGAATTGAATTTTTCTTTGTTCTTTTTTAGACAATGAATGTCCAGAATAACCCTATTCTATGCAGATATTCAATCATTTTCATTTCATCTCATCTATGCCATGAATCACACAGATGACAAGGTGAAATTTCTCAGTGAAAATATTCTTTGTTTATTCAACCTCCATGCACCATTCAGAGACATCTGAATAACTAAAATATATTCCCCATGGATAACAGATAATATAAAATGTGTCTGCGGAATGAAGCACAAAGTCGATGAAAAAGAACTAAAAATCCAACTTATTTTGATTATTAGAAATCACTGGGAAATCTCACAACAATGTCATGTAGGAACGAGAAAAAATCATACTCTCTACATTTGAATCGTAGTCAGGGTGTTGGTCTGGAAATATCTCAACTTCCTTAATACAGGTAACAAAAATAACTTCGAGTTCCTTCCAATATTTCATAACAGTTTGAAAAAATCGTGCAACCAATATCTAAACAGCAAAAAATAGAGCATTTCAAAGTCCGTAGACAATTAAGCCTTTTGCCTTGTCTATCCAAAATAATGGAAAGAGGAGTAAAATATCAATTGCGAAAACATGTAACCAAGTTTGCTATTATTCCTAAAGAGCTACTAGTCAGGATTATGAAAGAGTCATATAGTTGTGAGACTGCCTTCTTGAACATAACTGATGATATCTTGAGAGGGTTGGATGAAAAATGTGCAACAGTGTTGGTTCTCCTGGACTTTAGTAAAGCTTTTTACACTTTGAGTCACGAAATGTTATGCGCTAAACTACATTACATAGGACTAGGTCCAGAAGCGTCTACATTTTGTCAAGAATCCTTGAGAAATAGGCGTGTCAGGATTGGTGATAATATATCCACATCTCTTGGGATAACAACTGGAGTTCCGCAAGGATCCATTCTTGGTCCGCTTCTCTTCTCAATTTAAACACCGTATTTCTCGTCTTGTGTTGAACACTGTAAAGTAAGCTTTTATGCTGCCGATACTCAATCTTTTGACCCTCCTCATATAGATTCTGCACTCTCAAAAATAAACTCAGACATTGCAGCGCTGTTGAAAAAATCTACATCTCATTCTCTCAAAACCTCTGTTTTGCTCTTTGGATCTCAGATAAGTAGAAACGCGTTGAAAGATTTAATCGAAGTTGAAGTTGAGGATCAATTAATAAAACCATCTAGAAGTGCAAAAATCCTAGGACTCACTCTCGATGATGACCTTGAATTCAAATCACACCTAAACAATGTTAGGTGAGCTACATTCTATAACTTGTAGCTGATTTACAATTCCAGACATGTTTGAATAGAAAAGTGAAGGCACTTTTGTGTGACACTCAAGTACTTTCTAGGTTCAATTATTGTGATGCAGCATATGGTCTCTTCCTTGATGCAGATGATAAACGACGATTGCAAGTTATGCAAAATTCTTCCTTATGACAAATTTTTAGTATTAGCTATATCACACAAACTCGACGACATTTAATGGTTTAATGTGGCACGAAGGAGATTTTTGCAATCTGCCTGCCTCTATCAAATGGTAATCAAATTCCCCAATATCTATGGAAAAATTACTTTCACAAATGATGTCCATAATAACAACATTCGTTCAAAGGTACACTTACACCACCTTCTCACAGGACTGAAACTTTCAAACGGGCTTTTTCATATCAAATTACCGCAACAACATACAATGGTATATCTCAAGATATCAAAGACAAACCAATGAACCTCTTCAAAAAACACCTGAAGAAAAAATTATTAAATGAGGTAAAGAAATATGAAATCTTTAGAAAAGAATTAAATTTTATGAGTAATTTACTTATTAATCTTCGTTTTCAATTGCGAGCATGTGTTTTCCACTCGAAAATAACTGAAGAGACCTAGGTATAATCTACAACCTTTTTTATATTTTAAATTTTTTTGATGTTTCATTATTGTTCACATTAATATTTCATGGTTGCGTCCACCGCTTGGGAATGATAACAGGGACCCAGGTACTTGTACAGGGGTCATCTGATCCTCGGCGTTTTCCTAATGCATATAAAATAAGTTTAAAGATTGATCTTGTTATTATATTGCTATGTGTTTTGGAAAATAAAGACATGTGTCTTCCTATCTTAAGTGCCTGTGCCAATGGAGAGACAATAACCTAGGCCACTTCAACATAAAAATCGACACATCTGAGATGCCGTTGGACAAAATGACAAAATTACTCCAACCTGCTTTGATGGAACATACACCACCATCAACCAAGGTGGGCAAGTCACATCAAAGACCATACCAATGTTGTCAAGGGAGCAAATCTGTTACATGGATGGCACTAAGACAAGCAATGGAGTAGGGGCAGGAATATACTGGGAGAGACTAAGGCAAGACATTAGTCTAAGCCTCAGTACACAAGCCTCCACATTCCAAGCCGAGGGAGGTAATGGTTATAAAGGCGATAAAGGCCCATCAGTCATGCAGGTTCTCTTCCAAACTAGTTTGGGAGCCTCACAAAAACCTCAGCGACCTAGGAGTGCAGAACAAGGTGAAACTTGACTGTGTACCAGGTCACAGGGGCAACCAGGGGAATGAGAGCGCAGATGCCCTAGCAAGAGCGGGGGCAGCATCAACTCTCATCGGACCAGAAGCAGCCTGCGGAATCCCGTTTAGGGACACTAAACAGGACACGAAGAAATGGGTCAAGAACCATCATCAATGCTCCTGGGAGAACGCCTATGGCAATACTCGGCAATATACGGAAAAATGATGAAGATGGGGCCAATCGACCGGCTCTCGAGACATCTCCTCGAACTGAACCGGAAATCTGGTTGAACTTCTAACATGGCACTGCCACTTGAGAAAACACCTGCACATGCTAGGGATACACCAAGACTGCACGCTATGCAGGTTCTGTGATGAGGAAGCAGGCTGGCTCGCATGAGGATGGATATCTTCGGACACTGCAGTGTAGAAGATATCATCCCACAGGGAAACTTCACAAGGAGTCTCCAGGAGTTTATTAGAAGATCCGGAGTACCCACGAGATGGACCTGACAGCAAGGAGCAGAAAGGTTCTACTCAGAACTACGTGTACTTTGGCCGATAGCCAGCCCCACCGAGCAATGATAACAATAATAATGGACGATCCCTCAAATTATCGGCCAGTATATCTTAAAAAATAAACCAAAAACTCGTCAGAAAAAGGATCAGTGAACTCTCCAGTTCCCATATAAAATAAAAAAATATAATTAGTTTTTTTGCAATGTGGGAACTAAAAATTCAGTTTATTGTAATCGTTGTTTCCAATTATCAAAGGAAACTGTTCATACTGTAATATAACATAGACAAGGACAGAATATATTATATCTTAGTGAGAGCGGAAAAAATTCTCCCAGTGTAGTTATGTATCGGTAAAATTAGTGAAAGTATAGTAAGCGCAAAAAGCGCAGAACTCTGAGGTGCGACAGTGAAACCCCATTTTACTGCCTTTCGCACCAACATCTTCAAGCACATTTTTACTTTCCAAAATACCATAATGAGATGAAAACGCCACTGGTAAGCCAGGCTATCGATATCGTCTTCAGGTAGTATGTAAATTTAATTTTATAATCTTTCAGTAATTAACATGTACCTGAGAGGTATCATGCATCATCTTCTCAATTTATTGTTTTGATCGGTGTCTGTCAGTTTCTTTCCATTCGAAGAGGTACCAAGAGGTGTTAAATAGTCCTACAAATTTTATTATGGTAATTAAGTGTTCAGTAAATAGTGTGAATATCATTATTGGTGATTTCCGGAGATGTAAATAGTTTATCCTGTACCTATGGGTGTTTTGTGGTGATTAATTTTTTATTCATTGCAATTCTGTTTACCCGAAAATGGATTTAGAAATCATTGCGTGAGTATTATTTTGAAATACACTAATAATTGTCGAATAATAGCAACTTTGACTTAGATATGCATAGGCACTAAACAGTGTTCAACAAATTTTTCAATCCAAATGCGAAACATTTTTAATGAACTAACATATAAAAATTCATTATTCGTATGAACCCAGATGTATCATCCAAATATTGATTACACATTTTCTTGTACAAGGGATATTGGAAATTAAAAGTATCAATAAACTTTTCCCTACATGAATTTTACGTACTTCCACCTGATTTTCTCAAAATTGTTGGTGTTATAATATTTACGTAGTTTGATGACGTGATACGATCCTGAAATAGTTTTTATACAAGTATATAAAGTGGCTCTTTTTTGCACGCGCTAGCCTTAGGTGAGTTATGACACCTCGCAGTGCAAAATAGTTACTTTCTATTAGAGTTGAATGCATTACTTTTCACAGTACTTTTTTTTCTTTTTTATAAAAATGAAAATACCCATTATTATTATTACGTTTTGAAAGCAAAGGTCCCAATTTTATTGTTATGGCAGTGACAGTGAAAATTGGAAACGGTATTTTTAGTGGTGATAATGGTATCATTGTACAAGAAAAGCAATTTGATTCAGTAGGTATTACCAAAATCATCGTTACAGGAATTAACATACTCAATGACAGCAATTGTATTGTTAATATAAATCTTGTAATAAATTTGTTTGGATGGAATATGATTGTAACATGTTTAATAAAAAACAATTGAAATGAGGATGATGGACATTGTATTTAAACAATTTAGGATTGTACTTTTTTACACGCTATACAGAAATAAAAACTTCAATAAGAAATTGTGCAAGCAACCTCTGATGCAAACTTAGAGTTATTGCCAACGAAGTCTAAAGAAAGGTATGATAAGCAATAGAAGAAAAAGTAGTTTTGACTTATTTTCTAGAAATGTATCAAACACATCAATACCAATGCGTACACATAGAAAAATATCTGTACCAAACCGTAGGGGAGATGGAAATCGTAAATTTTTTTATAAAAAATCATTTTCTCGATTATTACGGTGCGAGTCAACTCGAAATAACATAGAGGCTATTAAACACATCAATACCAATGCGTACACATAGAAAAATATCTGTACCAAACCGTAGGGGAGATGGAAATCGCAAAAATATTTATAAAAAAATCATTTTCTCGATTATTACGGCGCGAGTCACCTCGAAATAACATAGAGGCTATTGCATCAATACCAATGCGTACACATACTCATCATGGGCCAAATATTCAATGTTGAAAAGTGTATTCAACGTAAATAAAAATAACAAAATTGGAAAATTTTACGGTTAAACTAAATAATATGGTCCTCAAAGCGATTTTTCTGAAATTTCCAAAGAGGGTCAATTTTAAAAAATGTCGAAAAAAGAATTATGAATGAAATCCTACTCTCACACTTTGGGAAGAACTTGAGTAATTCAGAAAATCCAATATATTGAAAAGATATCCAATATATCGAGAAATAAGCCAATATGTTGAAAATAAATCCAATACTTATGGGTACTGAAAAGAAATACAATATATTGAAAAAAATTCAATGTATCGAAAATTAATCCATTTTCAGAAAAATTTTATTTTATTTGTGTGACCCTACACACTTTTGTAGTTTTTCATAAACCAAATATTATTTCTTACTTCATAGTTCAATATTTCATGAATATAAGCTTGTTTGTAAAAAGATGTTTCGATAGCTATTTATGATACAAGTTCGTGAAGTAGGACTTTTTTGTATGAGCGTAAACTTTGTTGAATGAGCCGAGTTCAACCAGTGGCGGATCATGACATTCACCAGACTGAAGCACAACTGACTTCAGCGCCCCCTTCCTTGAATGTGCCTACCCAGTAGGCCATATATTTAAAAAACAAAGACAGTATTTCTCGAATATCGTTTTTTATACGAATTCATTACATCAAATTTTAAAAATAAAAATAACATTCTGTTTTCAACAATAACAAGAAGGAGAAAACAAAACTAAATATTTCACGATGATAAAAAAAATATGTATCACATACAGAAGACATCGCAGTTCAGTTTTTCTATGACTTTCCTTTCGATAAAAAGAACTGAAAGGTACAAGTAATATGCCTTAATATTTATTTTTTCCGACAACTGCACAACTACAATAACTTTAAAGTATCCTAGCTCTTGACAGATAAATAATTTTTTCGTATGCCAATTCATACTTTTTTTGAAATTTCCGGCAACAAATCCAACGTTACTTTCGCAGCTTTTTCTTTCTGGCGGAGTATTATTATCAAAATCGTCACTATTGTCAGTATCCATATTATTTATTGAGTAAGTATGTCTTATTGAAATAATATTCAATAGAAATTGCGATTTTTATGAAAGCACGAATGAAAACAGCAGCCAACTACCTAGCCAACTAGTTTTTGTCGATTTTTGTTGATTGTGGGCAAAATGCCGTGAGAAAAAAATATTTCTCACAGTATGAGCAATACATCGTTTTGAAATTAAGTAAGCTATGAGAAATACGCTACTTTCCATAGCAGTTGTTGGAAAATACATTTGTTCAAATATGTATTTAATTTGTTCCGTATTTTGTTGCAGGTTACATCATCTCAGAAACAAATTATAAATAACAAAAATGCTAGAGGCCTCAGCAGAAGAAGGGTTGATAGTGTTGCTGAAGATATTTTGTGATATCGTTCGTGTGCCGAGAAATTGTACGATATACAATCCTATTTATTGAGTTATCTAACTGTTGTAGTGAATATTTGCTGTGATACCGTAGGATCGAAATGTCTTGCACGTCAGTTTTATTATTTTTCATATTTTTTGTGTCGATGATACAAAATGGGATGGTTCAACATGAGTATGGCCGGAGCCCCTGTCCTAATATCTTCAACTACCAATATAATCGACAAAGAGAACTCTATGGGGAACTGCGAATTGCCGGACGCTATACCAACACGTTGCAACTGAATATCGACCTGTCAGTAGGTAATGTTGTTCAGGTGAGTTTACAACTTATTATAAAACATTTCCCAGACATTTTTGAGACATGCAGACTTCAATTTGCATGTGATTTGGAAATAAAAACAAATCTCCATATCACAATCTGAACATCTTAGTAGGTATGATGAAAACGATAATAAGCACTTATTTAAAATAAATAAAACTATTTCATATACAGTGTGTCCATTTACTGCGCACATCTTCGATATTCCTAAAGCCATAACCACCAGAGAAAAACTTGTTCAGTTACTGAAGTTACCCAATTCAAAAATATAACATCCAAATTTGAGCATCTTACAAAATGACTAGATTGGGTACGTGAGACCTTGCTACTACAATATGCCAGAAAATTTAAATAAATTAATATGCCCCATTCAACATGAGTGGTAAAAATAGGTTTATCAATTATAACTTGGCAACAACGAAACATAAATTCAATCTAGCTCTTTAAAAAAATCGAAAAATGGTCAATTTTCAAATTTAACATCTCGTTTCCAAATAACTAGTGATATGATTGAGTTGGGCCTAGTGACAATTTTGGTTACTACGTTGAGTACAACAACATACCATATTTTCAGAAAATTTGACTGGTCGCCACATAAAATAGAATGTGGTCTTTTGCCTAACATCCATCACTTCAAATATTCATACAGTAGTTGGAAATTCAATATTATGTGCTGATTAAATCTTAATTGTCATATAAAATAATTGGTTTGGGAGGCGTAACTAACACTCAATACAAACATTAAGAGTCATCTGGAAACAGAATTTGAAACTGACATACCAATGGTTGAAGGGCGTCCAGCACGTTCTAGATGCAGAAAATTTTGATTACGAAAAATCGATTGTGCACTTTTTTGTCTCAAAACTATGTGATCGTCCCTAGAATCCCAGAAATTAAAAATATATTTGGAATTCCCAAGTTCAAGTTTCCAAGTTCAAATCGCATATAGCTTCGAAACTCTGGAAACTATGGCCTGTCGAAAGAAATCGTTGACACCCGCTATACATATCAGAAATTGAATGTAATGAATAGTTACCGATGATTATAACAAATTATATTTTTTTATATCAAATTAAAATATACCAAATTGTTTTGAAATTATTTAATCACCTAACCAGTTTTCAAGGCAAATGATTTGTCAGAGGTTATCTACACGGAGAAAAAAAATCACTAACTATTAGTGAAACTTGTATATCCACAAGTAAAAACTTGATTGCTATATGGAACAAATAAACAAGTTAATTGCCACTGAAAAAATTGTGTTCCTGGAAATGAACATTTACCACTACTAACCTATGTTGATACGTTCCAGATTAATACCCTTTATTGTCCATTTTGCTAATGCCAAATGAATTGTTCACTTATGGGTACAATATAGGCAGATGCGTATTATCCATAAGGCAAACTAGGCATGTGCTTAGGGGCGCGAGGTTACGAAGGGGCGCACGCGATTCGTTTAGAGTTGACTTAGCAAAAGTTTGCCAAAATAATAAAACTCCCCCAGCAGAATATATACCTTGCTCCGCACATTCACTTAACCTAGTGGGTAAATGTGCCGCTGAATGCGCTCAAGAAGCTTGATGGTTCTTTGGTCTCCTTCAAGACATTTACACGTTTTTTACTGCAACTCGAAGATGGGAAACTCTACAAACACAAATACTTCTAGGTAATGATAAAAAACAGAATTACTGTCGAAAATCCATCTGCCACACGCTGGTCAGCTATCAAGAGCAATCCTGAGCAAAAACGTTATGTTGTATGTGAAGCTAAAGGCATTAGATTGAAACTCGAACGACTAGAAACTGCTTTCATGATCGTGTTTTTGGGTTTTATTTTGGTGCACACGAACAAAACCAACAAAATATCACAGTTCGTTGATAATGATGTTTGTATAGTTATTCAAATGTATGTCAGTCTCATTCAAATAATTTCTGCTGAAAGTGATAATTTTAATAAATATGAACAGCAAGCCTTAGAAATTTCATTTGTCAAAGAATAGGAAAAGTACACAAGGAGGGTACGGAAGAGAAAGCTCACAGCAGATAAATCTGCCGAACATGTTACTCCTTCATTATCTTGTTGGGAAACATTCAGAGTTACAGTATACCTATCTAGTAATTATAGATAGGTTTGTGGTTGAACTTCAAAAGAGACGAGAAGCGTATAGTAATTTATACAGTAAATTTGCGTTTTCAAGCAATTTGATCAATTTGAGCACTGACGAAATTCAATATAGAGCAAATATATCAGTGACGACGTATTTTGGAGATTTGGAAAAGTGATTTGTTGATGAATGTATCCATCATTACATACCTATTCAACAACGCTAGCTCACGACGGTAAACTGCCCCGAACAACCACTGCGATTTTACAGGTTTTAAGAAATAAAGAAATTGAAACAATTTACCCATACATTGACATAGCCTCAAGAATATGTATATTGACGGCAGTCAGCAATTGCAGTGGTGAGCGGAGTTTTCCTTGTCTAAAGAGAGTGAAACTATGACAGATAAGAGATTAAATTCGTTAGCAATACTTAACATTGAATCAAACTTATTGCTCTCTTTAAACCATGACGATATTATTGACAATTTCACTAGACAAAAATGTAGACGCAGAAATTTTCATTTATTTTTGACAATTGTCATTAATTGTGATAAGTAGATACTAATTTTGAAAAAAATAATTTATAATTTTTTTTATTCCTCGTTCTTTCGAAGTTAGTAAACATTGTGTGCTAGAGGGGCGCCTATGAGGTGCTTGCCTAGGGCGCTCTCCACGTTTAATCCGCCTCTGAATATAGGTGCAATATTATTAGTACGTTGATCAGTAACCCCAAGTGAACTCAATCTATAATTTTACAGCATCTACTTTCTTTATGACCTATCTTTGGTATTATTTTCCATACCCAGTAAAGTAGCAGTTCTCTTGTCATTGGTGTATTATTTACTTCCCTAGTAGCACACGACGTCAATATGACGTCTCTTTAAAGTCATATTTCGTCATATCTTACGTCATTTCGACCATCCAAATGACGTCAGAATGGCCTTATTGAGACGTCACTTTGTCATGTCCAAAATGACGTCATTGCATGACGTCAAACTAACGTCTTGGAATGACGTCATTTTGGACATGACAAGTGACGTCTCAATTAGGTAATTTTGACGTCATTTGGATGGTCAAAATATGACTTTAAAGAGACGTCTTAATGACGTGATTATAACTGTGTTACCAATTTTTGACTAAATTTGAGGTGAAACAAAAACGTACATTTATAATATTGAGTATTTATTGCACACCTTAATAATTATACACATTGTAACGTTGATGACATAATACAAAGTTAAGAAATCCAATTCTTCAAAGTTCGCACATACTTCCCTATAGGGACATTATTTTGTCCTATTATGCCAGTGTTTGAGATACAAAATTTGTTTTTTCTGACATCACAGTATGAAAATGATAAAATTTGGTATATAACAACAAAGGTTTTATCAGAAAATGCTATCGTGAATTTATATAATATAAAACAATACAATATTCAGTATTCAGTAACTTTACATTTACAAAACAAAATAGATTCGAATAAAACTCAATTTTTTCTTGTGAATTTAACAACTATAATTGATAAATTATGTGGTACATATATATAATGATTAAAGACAAGTAAAGATACACTACTTTATTGATTTTATATTTATGTATATCTGGCAGCACCTTCAAGGCCCCTCATATGTTCTCGCTCTTCATCTGCCAAGTGCAAGAAGAGAGGAAGACGCAGAGCGAGAATATATGTGAAGACTTACAAACACCATATAATATAATCAAGCGGTATCTAAAATGGTATGAATAATAGGAAACGAAACCCAACATTTTTCAACTTTACCTGGAAATACTATACACTTCATACTTATCTGCTGAATGGGCCAAATTTGAAGATTATCAGATAAATGTGATAAAATAAATATGTTCAACTCCTCGGACTTTATAGGATACTCATAGAGAGATTTGTAAGTAATAAACTGCTTTCCAACAATTAAAGTATCCGAATTTTGGGTAATAATATTATGTATTTCAATGACAATGTTATCTACTGTTGAGCAATAGGCATCAGCTTTTGAATAAAAATTAGTACAGAGAATGAAATTATCAAAATTTAGCATTTTGAATTGCTGAATATCATGCAATTCCAATACAGGACCAAAATCATGCTCCATTAAATGCAAAATTTTCTTATTATCAACAATATGGCCACCTTCTAAAGACTGCATTTCTTGTAATCTTCGACATACTTGTTGTAAAGACTTATTATAAGATCGTAATAAACGTTTCAATTTACCCAAAAAATTTTCAAAGGGAAAGGCGGAGAAAATATCCACTGGACCAAACATACGTACATCATCTACTAAATGGCATAACATATGTATATTATATACTAAAAACTCCTTACCATACAACTCTTCACAATGACTAACAAAATTGACTAACAATGTGTTTGGAAAGTTATAACCAAATTTAGATAGAAGTGAATTAGAAACCAATATTGACATAGATACGTGAAATAAAAGGAAATTTTCATATATAGCTTTATCAATTGTCTGTTTAAGAATAAAAGGTCCCACATATAACAAAACAGTTCTGAACTCCGTCGCTTTCCATCTTTGAAGCTCATCTAACCCCCTTGGTTTTCGATTAAACTCTCTAGGGATAAATGATTTTAACGATACTAGAAGTTCAGTCAAGCTTTCAACTATACGACTAGAAAACCTAATTGGTAACTTACCAGATAACCAAAAATTCAATAATTTTCTCATCACTCCTAAACAGCATGCATGCATATAGTCAACAGGGAAACGTGATACCATTCCAATATTTTACCTAAGCAATGGTGAAATTCCAGTGTGATGCTCTTCATCTTGCTGAGTAAGAAACATTTGGTCTGTTCTTTTTAAATATGTTGTGCTCTTTAAAATAATCCGGCCATTTACATACTGACCAGGTTCAAGACATTTATCACATGATGAATAGCCTCCGTGATGCTTGATTCTTTTAATAAATGCTTTAGCTGGTGCATCACATATAAAACTATGTACAGAAATTGTATACTCTTTGTTATTATAAGCAAATCCATTTGCGGACAGAAAATTAACTTCATCTATAAACTGTTCAAAAAACAATTCTAATGAAGCTGGCTTAGATTTACCACAGAAAATTGCCACTGCAAATACGGGACTAGTTTTACAATTTTTAACACATGCCAAAATAGGCCAGAACTGTACAGTTGAACTATGAAATAATGGAAGTCCATCAACATTAAAACTAATTTCTAAATTATTACAATCAAAATTATTGATTGATAAAATTCTAAACAAATTGTTTTTCAAGCCCAAGTAACACAATTCACCATTTTCAATATTTATAATATTGAGGTGTTTAGGTGTTCCTAACAAAGTTCTTGCATCTAATTGCAGGTCCGAATGATATGGTTTTAATATTTTTAACAGGCCATTAACTGCACAATGTGTCACTTTATTTTCAATAGCCCAACATTTTACTTTAGATAGAAGTGAAGGTTGCTCAAGTTCAAATGAATTATAATCTGGCTCAATTTCTGAATTATCAGTACAAGCTTTATCATAATCAATTTCATCCACATCTTGAGAAACATTTTGATTTATGAAAGCAGTATCATGGTAATCTACAATTTCATTAATATTATCAATGGGCAATGTAGATGAAATACTGCTAGGGAAGTCGTTATTGTAAGATATTTGAGAACATTCGGAAGAATTGGATTTCTTACCAATGCTACAGTGTATTTCATTTATAGTAGAGGCGATTCGTCGAAGACGTTGCCTTTCGCCAACAGAACTCTTTAACTTAAATTTAATTTTCTTGTCTGGCTCCATGTTTCTTCATACGTTCAGGTGCATGCTTTAACCAAATTTTGATTGATTCTTCAACATCCCTGTCTGTACTCGTAGGCGATGACAATTTTACAGCATCTGCAAATAAAATACATATTTTTCAGAATTTATTAAATAAATTTACTACATTTATTAAAATTTAGTGAAATGAAATGTAATTCAATGCTTGGTGTGGTACATAACAGGAAGTGTAGATGTTCTTCTATCAGGGATGTTCATACTCATTTTGTATTAATTTTTAAAATATTTGAAGTATATGCAGACAATATAGTATGTGTGTATCATACATATCGAATCGATCTATATGTTTTGACATAAATTTATACACTTCAAAGTTGACAATGTTTTTTAATTAATGACAATATTCATAATAGAATATTTTATGTATATCTAAATAATTTTGAAATACAAAATATTTTACTTAGTAAGCTAGATACCTACATTGCTCCCTTTTTTACTCCTGCAATCAGAGCATGCTGTAGTTTTTAACTACTAGGTACCTACTAATGCCTAAATATAAAATAATGCTTACCCACAATTATTTTTCTCAAATTAAGCTCTAAGAATGGCCGTTTATTACTCCTTTTACCATAGTAACTAAATGTGCTGGCAACAACATCTTTTAACAAATATTTTAAGATTCTATTCGTCCTGGAGACTGTGTCCTTGCCTCCCAATGTTGACAAATATGAAACCTGCAATGAAAATAAATTAAGTAAAAGTATAACACATTGATAACAAATAATATTACCAAATCATTAGAGTAACGTTCACTACCCAAATCTTCTTCTAATCTGTTAAGTGCAGTTATACTTTCCAGCGGTAATTCCACATTTAAATCTGGTCGAATACCTGTTGGTTTTACTATCTTGTCATCTTGTTTCCGAATCCACTCCAGAATTTCTTTATTTTGTTCTTTAATGCCAGCAACTATGGAAATTAGTTTACCTGTAAAATATTTATATTTTTATTTATTTGCCCAAGTGTAAACAAAAAAATACCCACCTATCTTTTCTGAATCACAACTAAAAACAGAAGTGTGGGGTCTGCTCTGAGGTGTTGTGGTAATAATTTCAGTTTCATTAACCAAAGTAGGACTATCTAAAAATACAACAAATATTACTTATTCTAACAAACACAACATTGTAGTAATAACTTACTCCTTGCTGAGGAATCATTTATGCTCCGTTTTATATTCGGTGGCCTTGGCAGAATTGTTGCAGATGTACCTTCTCCTTCATCGTCAGATGACGGCAGAAACCTTTTATTTATTTTTCTTCTTCTTTTTGGACTAACCCCTTCATCAGATTCAAGGTTTGAGGTAAGCTCAGCGTCTTTCCCTTTGGCCTTAACTTTGACTAAATCATCTGCAACAGGAATTCCAAAAATAAGCTGCTAGTGTTTTAAATACTATTATCATATATAAAATGAAGATTGTAAAGAGTTAATTTCACAATATATTACTTAATTCCACTATACTTTTGCGAAAACAAGTCTGTATTGTCAGAAAATGATGACAACCTCTAGGTACACTTACTTATGTAGTTTTAAAATTAGTTATAATGAGGTTAAATTTATTTTTCATCAAGAATGGCTTCAGAACTCACCACAGGAATACAAAATTTTGCTAATTTTGTAAAGCTTCCATGTTTCTGTATTTATAGAAGCACCATTTTTTAAGGCTTTGTCAAACTGGTATTGTTCCTTATGAGGTGGCCAAAAGGCCTCCTTCTTCCTAGGTGTTAACCATGAGTTGTGTAAGGTTGCTATGCCTCCACCATCACATTGATCAAATTCAACAAGAACATAAGCCATTGAAGTGTGATGCCTAGAACTAGAATAGCTATGTCAACTTAATAAAGTCTATTGTACTAGTTGTACGATAGAATAGTTTTTGAACAGCTTATATTTAAGGAGTTTAAGGGCAAAATAAGCCCCAGTCTACTTGCAACATGCTGAATAACTTAAAAGAGGGAGGTATACCGAGACCCTTAAAGTCAATAACAGATATTAATTTTTAGAATTACAGCAAGAAATTCAAATGGCCTTATAGGATCGGCTCGGTATCCGTTAATTTAATTGATAATCAATCAATCAATATTATGCATGCGGTTAACCCAGTATCAAGCAGAGAGCACAAATACTTACATATAAAAATACACTGAGACTGTCACAAAATCTTGTGGAATAGAACACCGAACAACTGTCCGTAAAAACAAAAATGTTTATATGGTATAATTACAATACGAAATTACGAAGACAAAACGCCACCAAAACGCATTTCCTAGTTGCTCTGCTAAAAAAATACCGCCAAACGCCAAATACCTCTAAACGCCAAAGTCGACTAACCTAATTCTTCTTCTTCCTTCACCTTTTTTACAGACGTCAAGAAACATAAACGGTAAGCAATAAGCGCTCTGTGATTGGTCACTGTAATGGCGGGAAGTTTAAATGATAAACAAAGGCAAACTGAGTTGAAAATGCGTGAATCAACTGCAAACCTAATCCTACCTGACTAACCTAGTATGAACAGAATAACCATCCAAAATTGTTGATAACATCATAATGGTGGGGGCGCTTATGCCATGCATTTTAGTGTATAGTCTTTTTTACACTTTACACTGAGTCGAGTCTGCTTGCTTACCACGTGACGTTATTGACATCACTGATTGGCGCCAACCCATAACTGCCAAACCAATGACAATAATGTATAGATGTGACCTGAGGTAACAATAGCGGTAGATTCAAATTGTTGAAGCATTAGCATTAGCTATAAATAACAACAAAAGTTTCAAAAATCTCATCCAGAAACCACTATATAAAACCATATGTGAACATCTCTTTTAATCACTTTTTGTTAAATGTAGAGGTTGAATTTTTTTACTGTTTTATAGATATAGGGGGATTCTAACCTAAAACTGACGTCAATATGACGTTATAAGAGGACAACTAAATGACGTCAGGAAAATGTCGTCATTATGACGTGTTTACGAGAAAGGCTAAATGACGTCATGAAAAATGACGTCATAAAGACGTACGTTTTTCGGCAAATGACGTCTACGACGAAACATGACTTTGAAAAGACGTCGTAATGACGTCGTGTGCTACTAGGGTTACTTGAATCGTTTTCTCTGAGTAGCCTTTATGGTCAGTTTCGAGTATTTGTACTGTAAGTGGATGAACATTGCATCATAGAAAAATATACTTCCATTCATTTCAAAATATGAAATAATCGAATGACTATTATTATCAAGTAAGTATGATTTTCTCCTATCTTTGACAATTAGATTACTGCATGATTCTGAACAGTTTAAAGTATAATAATAATTGTCACATACTTACAATTTTTATCCAATAACACTAGAAATATTTGAAAATTACGACATAGGTTTATACTCACTGAAAAACTATTCATAAATAATACACTTTTTCATTACTATAAACATATATCATGCATAAATATGATGCCGACAACAATCACACTCATAACAGGACGATACATGTGGATGAAACAAATCAAATGAAATGACGCCGTGGCTTGTGTTGTGAGGCCGTTTTCGCAACAGAGTAATTTTGCGGAAACACCCGAACGTGCCCGAACCGAAAAAATTAACTAAGCTAAGTGAATTGATAACTTCCCCAATCTACTTGATCGAATGACGTTATTATTGAGATGGCTAAGGCCCCTCGTCCACGGAGCAACTGGTTTCTGATGAAACTGTTTTAATACCGTAGTAACAAACCAGTTGGGTACTCATTTCTCGTACACGTAGCGACGCAAACGTTATTAGAAAAATATCAGTATCCGATAGTTTATTGAAAGGCGAAGTACTTTTACTTTTTGGCGGTGTGTTGTGATAAATTATGGATGATTTGGACGAGATGGCTGTATTGTACTATTACAATCGAAGATATAGACGCAGAAGAAGGCGATTCTGGGTTCATCCATACTTAGAGAGAAATATAAACTGTAGATTATTTGTAGCCGCCGCAGAATTGCAACTAGATGATGCCTATTATTTGTTTGTTACTTATTAAGACAAAAATAAAACTTGTGTGTGTTTTTTTCTTCAAACAAAAGCAAAATTTGAGTGTTAATCCTTTTGCTTTGGGTCTCTGAAATGTCTTTCAATTAATCAACTAACAAAAATACAAAGAAGATGTGAATTAATATAATATATACGTACCCGTCATATTTATTTCTTTTCCTATTTTATTCCATGCCGATTCTGTTATATCTTTTCTGGAGTATTGAGACAATTTATAATTATACAAACAAGGAAATTTTTCCACTTCCTGTACAAATTTTACGTTCAACTTTTGTTCATTCATATTTTTGTGTGAAATATCTAAACAAACTATCCCTCGGCGACCGACAGTGCTAGTCTCTTGGCGACTAATCACTTGCAAGTACGCTACCGATCCGTGACTGGTACGTCCGTGTACGACATACAATTTGAATCAACATGTAGGGACGCACAAGAAACTGGCAAGTGACGCACGTATTAAAACAGTCAGAAACCAGTTGCTCCGTGGACGAGCGGCCTAAGACCAAGTGAAGTTGTTTCAGATAAACGATTCAGTAGTGGTAGGTATCATTATACCTACAATTAGTTTAGTGTGCACCTATAGATATCAAACATGGCAAATATTCCGATTCGCTAAGTATTCTGATGAGTTACGGTAGGAACACACTTTCAGAAACATTGTTACGATTACTATGAGTATGTCATACTCCCACTGTAGGTAAATATTTAGTACCTACAATTGACTTTTTTCAAGTACACAATTTACTTGGACGAGTTTTCTCCGTGTATGACCAATAAATAGTTACACTGCAGAGTCCGTCTTTGCCTGGCCTACCTAGACAAAGCTGTAAAAATGTACTGTTCTTTTTGTACAAAACGTTATTTAAAAAATTGTGAGTGAACTTTCAATAGATTAAGTTTTGAAAATGATGCACGAAAAAAAAATTAATAGTAGCAAGTAAAATTTGCATACCACTAAATGAAAGTTTGCATACTATATGGGACAAGTAAACGTTTATTAGCCACAAGAAAAATTGGATTCCTGCAAAGATACAAAATTATTCAAAAATTAAATCCAGAAATTTTGTGTCCCACTACATAATGCTGAAATCATGACATTTCGTATCAAATACCTTATTTTGATGAGAAAACGAAAAAAAAAAACCACAAAGTTTTCCTTCCGGAAAATTGACCCCAAGATGACCGGCTTATGGGATATTTTTTTCGGGTTCTTAACAATAGTAAATTTCATTCTGTCGATTGCCATAAGAGAGAAAATGCATCGGCAACCAACTATTTTTTCACAAGATCGCAAACCTTATGGCTTTGGTTTTTCACTATTAGATTGTTATACCTATTCATGTGTTGAAATGCCGTAAACGAGAAAATTAAAAAAAAAATATTTTTTCTGCAAAAGGAAAATGAATTTTATAAATGCCTAGAACACATTCTATCGCTAAGTTTTCATTTTTTGGGCTCAACACGTGACATAATTTTCAGTGGTTAAAATCCCAGAAAAGAGAAAATGAGTCAGAAAAAATCTGTCGTTATCTGACGGTCTATAAGGGTTCCATTCAGATCCGCACCTATGATTGATATTTCGAGTGCATGTGGGGTAAAAAATTTAGAAAACCCAAAAAAAGTTCAGATGGTTGGAAATAATTATCTCTTCAACGATCGCTCGATCACATAGCCCTCCATATAATATTAAATTTTTTAAAATGATTCTTTATCCCTTTATCAAACATACATAATGTCTTTTATTTCAAAAATTAGTATCGGAGATACTATTCAAAGATTGCGAAAAGGGCCCACTGGGGCCTAGTCGCTGGCGCTTGCGTCCCCCACCCATTACCATTACTATTCAAAGAGGTTTTTGTTCCATGTTCGTACGTCAAACCGTTCAAAAGGTAACAGGGGTGGGGTATAAAAAGCGTACAGTGTGCCCAAGATAAGGATGAACAGCATGGGGATCTCGGTAACCCTAAAAGTTACACGATAGGTCAAATGGGCAAAAAGTTGCGCAATTGAAGGGTCAATAAATAGATGTTCAGAAATCCCAAAAATGTTGTTTACTTCCGGAGATATTCGGAAAAAACCGAAATTTGGCGATTTGGTTTTTATTTTTTTCTGAAGTTACTTGAAAAGTTTCGAAAAAACCAAAGGCACTTTCTCATTGCCACTTTTTTACCTCTACAAAATGGCGTCCACAAAATCTCCGTACAACGTTTCGTTTGAAAGAAACCATCATCAACTTTGTTTTTTTATTTGGCACGAAAAAAATGTACACCCTGTATGACATAGCATTTTTTATTGCGAATGCAACGACGTACGGCACAATATGTTTTCCTATATTTTCATTCAGAAAAAATGCTTATGAATAGTTTTTCAACATAATCTAATATTTAACTAAAAGAAACTAAAATAATGAGAACTAAGAAGGAAAGAATTATTGTTAAAGATTGTAAAGAGTAAGTTCTATAGCATATGTTCAAATAGATCACCTCCAGTTTGTAGACATAAGTATGCCCGTCTCACTGTGGATTCTATAACACGATTCAACATTTCAGGTGTAAGTAATTCTAGCAAATGCTGTTCGTACTGAGCGAAGTAAGTGTTCCTCGTTTTCAAAATTTTCTTTGTCTACCTCATTTTTAATATGGGCCCCACAAAAAAAAGTCTAAAGGTGTTAGGTCTGGTGACCTTGCTGGCCAGGGTGTATCACTATGAGAGCCAATCCATTTTCTTGGGAATCGCTCACACAGGTATCGGCGAACAGCTGCGGAATTATGAGCTGGTGCGCCATCTTGTTGAAACCAGCAATTATGCACAGCGTCCAATGGCAAATTATCCAAGGCATCTTCCAGATCTTGTCGTAACAGACGAAGGTATCGTTGAGCAGTTAAAAACGAATGGTAGATGAATGGACCTATAACCTTTGTGCCAAAAATTCCACACCAAATATTAAATCCGAATCGATGTTGGTATCTGGACGATCTCTTCACACGTGGATTCTGTTGTGACCAATAGTGTGTGTTGCGCCTGTTGAAAATACCGTTATTGGTAACCCTAGTTTCATCCGACCAGATCACTTTGAAAGGAAAATTTGCATCGCCATCACACATTCTTGTATACCACTCGCAAAAATGTCTACGCCGCTCGTCATCACCTGGTCTTAGCCTTGACAAATTCGAAATTTATATGGCTTGAATTTATTTTTTCTTAAAATAAATTGAGCTGTTGATTTAGGTACCCCAGTCTGGTCTTCAATTTCTCTAGTTGAACTTTCTGGGGTTTCAATGACTGATTGTAACACTAGGTATTCTTTTTCTTCAGCAGACGGTTTTTGTCGGGATAGCACAGGTTTTTTAAATGAACCATAATTTTTTAAATTATGTACTAAACGCCTGAAAATGGACTTGCCAGGTTGTTTTCGCTCCGGGTATTTGTTCGAATACATGTGTTCGGCTTCTACACAATTTCTTTGGCATACAATGTAGCAGGACAGCATATCAAACTTTTCTTCGTTTGTAAAATTACCTCCCTCCATTTTAATGTAGAAGAAACGAACGCAATAACAACAATAACAACAATGAAATACTCATTCAAGACGAAAATTATTTATGGAAACTGACAGCTATGTATGTTGCCATGGATTGTTTCTAAGCCGCCTATGTTCAAAAATTGTAATAAGCTTTTTTTCTGACTAAAAACATAGGAAAACATATTGTGCCGTACATCGTTGCATTCGTAACAAAAAATGCTATGTCATACGTACATTTTTTTCGTGCCATATAAAAAAACAAAGTTGATGATGATTTCTTTCAAACGAAACGTTGTACGGAGATTTTGTGGATGCCATTTTGTAGAAGTAAAAAAGTGGCAATGAGAAAGTGCCTTTGGTTTTTTCGAAACTTTTCAAGTAACTTCAGAAAAAAATAAAAACCAAATCGCCAAATTTCGGTTTTTTCCGAATATCTCCGGAAGTAAACAACATTTTTGGGATTTCTCAGCATCTATTCATTGACCCCTTAATTCGCAACTTTTTGCCCATTTGACCTACTGTGTAACTCTTACGGTTCTCGAGATCCCCATGCTGTTCATCCTTATCTTGGACAGACTGTATACCCAATATGATAGTCCGTACCCGGAGAATACCACCATTGTTCGCAGTAAAAATAGATTGTTCACATAACACAGTTTGTACGATGTACCTTTGCAGCTCAAACTGTTTTCAACACTGTATTGGTACAAGGTACAGTAATGATTTTCAAAAATTAGATTACTCACATTTACACAATGGAAATTAATCCTATTTTGAAAAGTGCGTACTTAGTATTTTCTTTCTCTAATGGAATTTCCGAAGATTATCTAGGGTCTCAGAAAGGGGCTCTTAAATTCTTGGAATCAATAACTTTTACGGGAGTCAATAATAGAGGTGGAAATTATAATCAGATCTTCGGCCTTCCACAGATCTTTGGGTTTTCCCAATAAGTTCTCACCAGGTTAACTTCAAGATAACATTTCAGATTTCTCTACAAATTACTGTTAAATATAAGAATTATGGTTACTAGGATGGATTGCATAGGAACGCCATTGTTTATAGTTTGTAATAAACACTGTTTAATCAATATTTAAAAAATAATTTTTCAAAGAAGAAACTGAAACATCATTTTCCAGGTATTCATACTTAATATCTGTATCAACCCGAAGTGATAGAAATGTTAACAAAAAAAAGCAACTGGATAAAAAATCCCAGGTCATAAATCCTCAAAACAACATCCCTTTTACACAAAATCACCAGGAAGAAAAATCCCCAATGGAAAATGTATTCATGTTTTGATAATTAAATTAATTAATATTTTTTCAAAATAACAGATTAATTGATTTCGGGTACTGCTACTATTCACTATTCACCCATTAACAAGAACAATGTTTAATTACCACGCACAACAAATTACTTATCTTCTTGGTCACCGATTCAGCAAAATCTGACCGGTATAACCTGACTAGGAGACTACAGTTTCAAATTCTGTAAGACGAGTTAAAAAAATTGATCGAGGAATAGATGAATACTTTATTTAACTACGTTACATACAAGTATGTTCAGGGCAAGTCAGAAACAGTGCAATAAGATGGTTTCACATTAAAATGTCATTATTTAACATGTTAAAATATCAGTGATAATAATAAAAAGAATAAAAAATATAGCACGTATCAGTTACAAAATTGTAATGTGTGAATACATTGATAGTAATTCACAAAAAAGAGAAATTGAAGAATAAAGGATAAATAAAATCTTGTGTATAAGAGGAACAAAGAAATAATGGCAAACGCAACATATTTCTAGTACTATTATGTAAATAAGTCGAATGGTGGATTTATGCAGCAGTTATGAGTAAAAAGTTACAAGTCATAAGGAAGAATATGCATCAATGAGTGGTTGGAATTAACGGTTCAACCAGTCATTAACGAATATTGTTCCTTATGACTTGAAACTTATGACTGCTGCATAAATCATAATGTTCGACAACTTTGGGTGGACACCACCCTTACAAGACGCATTTTATTGGTGAAATAGTCTGACATAAGTCGTTTATGTATACTAGGAACAGAAATGGTCCAAGTACGGATCCTTGAGGTTCAACATGTTTAATTTGTTTGAGGTCTAATTTCCCTTTGTTCAAATCAGTGCACTGATATCTATCGATGAGGTAAAAACTAATGAGGTCAAAAAGGGTGCCTCTCAGTCCGTAATGACTCAATTTATCTATAAGTATAGCATGTGATACGCAGTAAAACGCCTTGGTCAGGTCACATATTGTTAACGACGTATGTCTGCCATGATCAAGGCCTTCGACTATGTCAGTCACTATACGGAAAGCTGCTTGAGTGGTAGGTTTATTCTTGCGAAAACCATATTGTGACTCGATGAGGTGAAACCTGTTTTCAAAATGAGAATAAAGAATTATTTCCACAATTTTTCCAATTTCAGAAATTATACTAATTGGGCGATAATTATCCTTAACTGTAGTTATTTTGAGATTATTTGCGAGGATTCCTTTACTGAAAATCTGATTTATTAAATTAGTTAATGGCATGACGATTTGTTCTGCTATTTCTTTTATCAAGTGAATGTCTCAATTCAAGAATATCTTTACAACTAGAATTACTCTATTTATTTATAGCACTATATGAACTTCAATATTGACAAACAGGTTCTAAGAAGAAGGTATCAACTAGAGAAGGACATTTTTCAAAATTGTTTTCTCCAACAACATCTAATTGTGGAAGAGATTTTCTATTTTGAAATTTTGATTTATTATGAAATAATGACACAAAAAATTGTGAAATTTTAACGTTGATATGTTCGACTGTTTGCATTGTTCATTTTGATAGTCTCCTGATAGATTACAAAAGTTTGAAAGATAAGTAAGTACCTATATCTCGCTATCATATTTTCATTTAGAATATTTATTGTCGCACATTTTAATTCGCACCAAAATTTCGCTTATTAAATCTTGCCAACCGTCAATCAAACCAGGTTCTTCTCATCGTCTCATCTCATCATCATCATCGTGTTTGCCACGAAATGGCGTTTATTTTTATTTAAGATCTATTTATATATTCAACAGATAGGTGTAAATTACTAGTATCGAATGTTTATATACCTGCCCACCCAATATTTATGCCAGGAAAAAATAGACAACCCAACGTTTGCATATTCTATAGGCTTCATACTTTCAATTGGTATAAAATGTATACTTTAAATTATTGAGTGCAATTTAAAAAAGAAGGAATTTTTTAATTGAATAATTTATGATTATTTAATCCAGCCATTTTTTAGAGAACTCTTCAGCGATATAATTTTTAACATACTAAACTTGATATAAAATACTTTTCACCCAGTAAACACATGTGTGGAGGTCGTTCCCAATTCGGAACCATAAGTAGGAACTCAGGGCCGTAACGAGGGCGGGGCAGGGAGGCTTTGGCGGCGGGCGTTTGCCCGAAGAGGGCGCCAAAAATCGAACTTGAAGATTCAATGAATACGCAAAATAGCGAAATTGAAATAAACGACTCAGAAAATAACCATGCTATTGGGGTAATCACCAAGCAATCAAAATTATCGGATTTGACTGAGACCGATTTTTCTGCTGACGAGGATGTAGTAGTTTATAATGATACGAGTTCATGGAGAGTAAAAAAATGTAATGTCAAAATTTTTGTGAAATATGGACCTGAGCAAGGGAATAAACCAAAATATATATCGCAACTGAAAGCTGACGGTTTGACAGGAAATGGTTCTCAAAAAATCTATATAATGGAGAAAACATCGATAGAAATTGAAGGACAGACTCTCTGGGTGGCTCTGGGAAGCACGCGTGAACCCACGTATTTCACGAGATGAGGATTATTCAGAACACAAAAATAATTATTTGGAGTGTAAGACATTCGAAAGTCATTTAAATGTTGGTGTTTTCATTGATGGCGATTTAGAAAAGGCAATTGAAGCAGAAACTAATAAATGGAAAAATTAGATGTCATAATGTACGAAAGCGTATAAGGGCCACAGAGTTTTATTTTCTATTTTTCCGACTTCAAACTCGGAATTTCCGACTTTGAAGTCGGAATTTTGTTATTCCGAATTTAAACTCGGAAATTCCGACTTTAAAGTCGGAAATTCCGACTTCAAAGTCGGAATTTTGTTTTTCCGACTTTAAACTCTGAAATTCCGACTTTGAAGTTGGAAATTCCGACTTTAAAGTTGGAATTTTGTTTTTCCAACTTCAAACTCGGAAATTCTGACTTCAAACTTCGAAATTCTTGTATCGCGGGTATAATTGCAAATTTTGCGTGTATCCTGGACTTGTACCTGCCAGGAATGGCTTTGTGCTGATCACTAGAGACTGTTGTCTATTATTTTTGAAATGACATGTTTTTTGTTGTCAATGTGAAGGACAAAGCTTCGTGAATATACATTTTTTTAATGAAAACAGTATCATCTTTAAGAATCTTTGTAGTAAATAAAATCAATTCAGCTAAGTATGTCATTCATAATTTTGGTAACACCTATTTTTATGGATCGGAAAGAAGTATCACACTCCTTTAATTATAAACAAATTTCAAAGTAGGGGTTACAAGTTTTGGAAAACTTGAAATCAAATATTGTGTGACGACCATTTCCGGATGTAGGTACCGGTATTATTGTTGTAATCATCATTGTATCCAACTCCTGTGCAGTGGGGAAGCACCCTGTATATATCCATTTCATTTAGGATCGAGTACGAGCAGGTACCGGTATCTAACGTAACCAGATAAGAGAATGACTAAAGTATTATTCATAGCTTGAATCTGCTATGTGAATTGTAAAAGAGTTTAGTTTAGAATAAATCGTTGAACCGTTCGCATGTGCATTATTTTCTAGTCGTAACAATTGATACTATGTCCAATGCCCAAGCATGGTTAAACTTAGTTGATTCAAAAAGAAAATATTTGAATTTGGTAACTAGTACATGGTCCGATGATCCGTGTCACCACTACACTTGCTGAAATGGACTTCTACAGAAAGTACCTTTTTTATACTCATTTGGTGATTTGAATTGAGATGAAAGTACATATTAAATGTGTTATTGTGGGTTTCTTTACTCAAACCACTAATTTTGGAATGATCTGGATACTTTTAATTAATACACCTAGTAAAAATTGCGACTTTCTTTTATTTCATTGGTGCATCTGATCGTAGGTTTCATTCCAAAAATATAACTAAATGTAGTTGGTAAATCTTGTCTGCCATGTGGCCGAATATATCTCCACTACTTTTAAGACATTTCCGTTATGTTATTTACCTACAGTCATTTCGGATTTGGTGATGGGTGAATAATCACTTTAAACCTTTTATCTACAACTGTCATCAAGTAATGATTATGATTTGATACTCTTTTGAATGTCATAATGACGTTTAATACCACACTAGTGCTTTTTTAAATATATTACCGCACTAGTGCGGTAATGAGATAAGAAATAAATTTTAACCAAAATAAATCATTTATTGAATGAATACAAGGAAAATTAAAATAGAAAACGATAAAAATCAACAAAACGTTATTTTTCACTCAAGAATTAAGTACGTGAAAACTTGATGAAGGCTTCTGTAATTTGCTTAGTTCATTGAAGTAAACTAGCAATTCCTTTTCATGCGTCAAGTTAACAACCTTCTTTCTCTGCACCATTTTTCATACCTATCATTCACTAAACGGTATTTTTCTCGGGATTTCTCGGGCAAGAGATTTGAAATAACACTTTCAATTTATCATCTATAAACGGCTTTATTTATACCTACCGTTGCTACGGTTACAAAAATGATCACAGGCAACTTGTGTTTTCAATTATCTGAAAACTGTCATGAGTAGCTACGTCGAAGTGGAATATCCATGAGGTATATTTAAAGATAGTTATGAAAACTTTGACAGTTGTAGATATAATTTTGTACGCAATGCGTGTGATACTACATTATTAACGCACTCATGTGATTACACGACTCAGCCTACGGCTTCGTCGTGCAATCCTCACATGCGTGCGTTAATAATGTCTATATCCCACTTGTCACGTAAATAACTATTGTCTTATTTTTCAAGTATTTTTTACAGTTACAGTCGGAAGTAAAATCACCTCATCAAAATTGACTAAAATAATATCATAACTAAAATTTGTTTCACGAATTTTTAAAGGAGGGATTGATTAGGTATTTGGTATGAGTCACAAGAATTCAAATGATATTTATTCGAAAAATATTTTTTTGAAATAGAGTAGAGTAGAGAAATTAAAGAATTTAAATTTTATTCGTCTTGTAAGAAAGCCCAAAAATTATGAAACGGCTAGCTGTCACTCCTCTCAGCGTTACACTTCCTTTGGTCTTATTGAACGTTTGATATAATTCAAATTTTGATGTCATATGGATCCAGGTAACATATAGGACAATGTTATTCTTCAGGACGGCAACAAACTAATTTTTTCATCAGTTTATTTGTGTTCAATTCTTTTAAAATGATGAGAAAATTATAGACCCGCAGATAGTGACAGATTTAGGTGCTCCATTTTCGCATACAAGTCTCGAATAGGGTTGAAAAGTACATCGATAATGAGTAAAATAGAGGGAAATTTACGAGTGGCTCCTGGGGAGAACATATGGAAAATTCGATTTTCCAGAACAGAAATAACAGGAGTATGTTGCCCATATTTTTACGCGAGCCGTGTTCACCTAATTATTGATTAATGGAACCTGGCTTCGGAATACCAAAGGTCTTACTGTTACAGGTGGCTAAAAGGTCAAAATGAGGGTGTAATCTTGTTAGAAAAAATCGAGATTTTGACAGATTTTCCCACACAAGCTCACCGAAACTATGAAAACTTACATCGTCACTAGTCCGAAAAATAGAATGGCTCGCGTGAAAATATAGGCAGCATCCTCCATTTATTTCTGTTCTAGAAAATCGAATTTTCCATATGTTCTCCCCAGGAGCCACTCGTAAATTTCCCTCCATTTTACTCATTATCGATGTACTATTCAACCCCATGCGAGGCTTGTATGCAAAAATGGGGAACCTAAATCTGTCTGAATTGATTTAATTAACTACTAAGATTCTTAGAGATGACATTATGTCTCTAGTGATCAACACAAAGCCATTCCTGGTAGGTGGGTACATGTCCAGGTTGCACGCGGAATTTGCAATTATACCTGCGATATAAGAATTTTCGAGTTTGAAGACAGAATTTCCGAGTTTGAAGTCGGAAAAACAAAATTCCGACTTTGAAGTCGGAATTTCTGAGTTCAAAGTCGGAAAAACAAAATTCCGACTTCAAAGTCGGAATTTCCGATTCTTGAATCTCATAAATAGCCATAATCAGCCATTATGATAAAATAATTGCACAGCACGTCGAATAGCACAAAAAAATTAAGTTACTTATTTTTCACCGGTGATCCAGGAAGAACTCATCCTAACCGCTGCAAAAGTGAAACAAACTATCGTTATCAATTTTACAAAATCCGAATATTTTTCAGTAATGTTCGATTGCACTCCAGACAATTCACACAGAGCAAATGTTACAAGTAATCAGATACGTGGTATGTTGTCCAGGTAAGTGTTCAATAGAAGAAAGCTTTATAGATTTCATCATAACAGATGAAACAATTTACGAATGTTTGACAGAAACAGTATTGGATAAATTGAAGAATAGATAGATAGAGGGCAGGCTAACGCCAACAACATGGCTAGCAGATATGAAGGAGTGCATGATAGAATTCAAGAAATGATTAAATGTGCCTGTTTCGTTCCGTGCAATACTCATATAGGTTGGTGTCAAAACGAATTCTAAACACTTAAAATTATCCATGAAAATGAATTGGAGAAAATATATCCGAGTTTTGATATAGCAATAGGAATATTCCTTTGTATTCCTAGAGCATTTAGCAAACGAACACTAGTGAAAAGTTATTTGAGGTAATCAAGAGCAACTGATTTGGCTATATTTATCGTTGAAAAAGCTGCTTTGGAAGATTTTGAAGATGTGATTAATGATTCCGCAGAAGCTAAATCAAGAAAAGTTCATCTCTAATCTTCAATTGCCTATCCGAAGAACTACGGAAACGGTACCCTTATTTTTTGTGAATAATTTTTTTATCGATTGAGTACCTTTCTTAATATATCTATTTATGTATTTATGTAAAAATTGAGTTATTTTGAAGCCACAGAAATTGTCCATGCCTATAAAAAATATTTTCAAGCTACAATATGTGCTATCTGAGGTTATAGTATTAGGGGGCGCTAACCTACATGTTCGTTACACACGGAGAAAAAAAATCACTAACCATTAGTGAAACTTGAATATCCACAAGTAAAAACTTGAATACTATATGGGACAAATAAACAAGTTAATTACCACTGAAAAAGTTGTGTTCCTGGAAATGAACACTTACCACTACTAACCTATTTTGATAATTTCAGATTAATACCCTATAATGTCCACTTTACTTATGCCAAATGAATTGTTCACTTTTGGGTAGAATATAGGTGCATTATTATTAGTACGTTGATCAGTAACCCCAAGTGAACTCAATCTATAATTTTTCAGCCTCTACTTTCTATTTGACCTATCTTTGGTATTATTTTCAATACCCAGTAAATAAGCAGTTCTCTTGTCATTGGTGTATTATTTACTTACTTGAATCGTTTTCTCTGAGTAGCCTTCATGGTCAGTTTCAAGAATGTGTACTGTAAGTGGATGAAAATTGCATCATAGAAAAATATACTTTAAATCATTTCAAAATATGAAATAATCGAATGACTATTAGTATCAAGTATGATTTTCTCCTATCGTTGACAATTAATAGTCCTCGGCATATTAGATTATTGCATGATTCAAAGTATAATTTGTCATACTTACAATTTTCATCCTTATAACACTAGAAATATTTGAAAATTACCACATAGGCTATACTCTCCGGAAAACCATTCATAAATAATACACTTACGAGGATTTCAATACTACAAACATGCATAAATATGATGCCGGCAACAATATCGCACTAATAACATGACGCTACATGTAAGTAGATGAAATGACGCCGTGGCTTGTGTTGTGAGGCCGTTTTCGCAGCAGAATAATTTTGCGGAAACATCCGAAAGTGCCCAAACCGAAAAAGTTAACTAAGCATAAGTGAATTGATCACTAACCCAATCGACTTGATCGATTGATGTTATTATTGAGATGGCTCAGACCAAGTGAAGTTTTTTCAGACTAACGATTTAGTAGTGGTAGGTTTCATTATACCTACAATTAGTTTAGTGTGCACCTATAGATTTCGAACATGGAAAATATTTCGATTCGCTTAGTATTCTGATGAGTTACGGTAGGAACACACTTTCAGAAACATTGTTTCGCTTATTATGAGTATCTCATATTCCTATCGTAGGTGAAAATTTAGTACCCACAATAGACTTTTTTTCAAGTAAACAATTTACTTGGTCGAGTTTTCTCCGTGCAGGCGCCATCCACCTAGTTACGGCTCTGTAAGTACTTTACTTATTTCTGTTGTACCTATTTCTCTCTATACTATTTTTTTATTGATTTATTATTCTCTACCTGACTTGCAACAAACACACACTGTAACGTTGTCAAATAAAATCTCTCTATATAGATCCAAGTCAAAAATAATGCCATTAGAATAAATCAAAATCGCCCAATTTATAATGAATTTCGTATTCTTTACCCAAATTTCAATCGCTCTCTTGATTGTTATTAAATGAATCGATCAGATATGTTGCTCTTACTGATTTCGCTTTAAGATTTCCGGCCGATATTAAATATTTCTTGGATTTTTAGGGTTACAACGGTAACATTGAACTAGCGAAGCCCAGAGAGGAAGTTATTCGGGACATCCTCAACAACTCCCCAATTATATACAAAGTAAATTTTCCTGCTTGGAGAAACATACCGCCGAAAATCACGAAAATCATTGCCAACGGCAATTTGATATGTAGTGGACCACCGATTCCGAGTAAGTAGCAACCCCTTAAATATTTTATTTTAATGACTGGAATTCCCAAAACAGGTATACCGAAATCAAAGGGATTAATGAACGGAGGTTGGGTCCGTTCCTTTCTGTCAACATCAGTTGTTCACCTTTGACCGTCAATCAATTTATATTTCTGAACTTAGTTCTCGCGAATTATTGCAAACTCAATTAGGTGTGACAGTTAATTTAATTCATCAGTGAAACTTTACAGGCGTCATGATTAGTTCTGTGTTGTTGGTTTTAGTGAATCTAGTGCCCACTATAACTACAATACATCTTCAACACATTTTGAAATTAGACGATTTGCCGCTTTCCTTTCCCAAGACATCCCCGGAAAACAACATTTTCGCTATAGTAGTCGAGGCGACAGCTCCTGATTCTAATGGATTTAATCCACAAGGATATGGATCCAATTTCAGACCATATTCGTATAGACCGGAACCGTCTCGCGGAAATGATCTCGAATTCAAGCCTAATCAACCTACAGATTCGTCCAATATCATCATCTATCCTGATAGTCATTTTACGATAGAGAAAGAAAACCGTCCGAATGGGAATCAAGAACAAGGTATGTTAACTACTATAGTTATTTATGCAACAAGTGCAAAAAGTAAGTGTTTATTGCACTCGACGTGAAATTGTCCGAAGAGGCAGAGATGGACGAGACGTCGAGTGCCATAATAGCTATTTATGATACAAGTTTGTAAAGTAGGACTTTTTTGTATGAGCGTGAAGTTTGTTGAATGAGTCGCAGCCGAGTTCAACAAACACGCCAGTACAAAAAAGCCCTTTACGAAAGTGTTTCATATAAAGTTTTTTCTTCGACAGTTATTATATTGCCAAATTGTAACAATAATATCATTAATTTGAATGTTTAATTATCGTCGTATTTTCAAATAAAGACTTCCGAGTTATATTTGACGTGAAAAAACTGTATTTTTCAAAAATGCATTAATGTATGAAATGTGTGTAAAAATAGTATATTGTGCAACAAGTGCAGAAAAGTGCTAATTTCTCACGAGTTTGAAAAAGTTGCGGCACGAGCGCAAGCGAGTGCTGCAATTCAAACTAGTGAGAAATTGCATTTCTGCTCGTGTTACACACTATACTTTTTCTACAACACCCTTTTTGCTAAAAATAATACTATACTCCAATCCATAAACTGTTTTTATGCATTTTCATATTTTCCTCTTGAAGTTGAAGGTAGTAAATTCAATGACAATGAATTCTTGTTCTCTTAGTTCTGGCGGAGTATTTTCAATTTCAGAACTGTCGCTATCCATTTTAGTTCAATCTCATTAAAAAATGACGGGACAGGAATATTTTACGAATATTTTATGGTTGACGTTTGTTAACATTCAAATGATTCGATAGATGTTGCTCCGTTGCCTAGCAATGGATAGTGTGTATGTGGGTATTTGAGACAGCAGTAGTGATTCTATGATTTTTGTTCAGAATATTATGAATTTGTACGACAATTTCCCTCATATTATATAAACCAAGACTTTGTCTATTCATTCATGAAGTTGCCTGATCGAATATCCCTTCGAAATGCAGAATTTTCAAAATAATTGCTGTCACGAAAACTGTATTGCTTAGAAATTAGGTACTGAAAAATTTTGGCACAGAAATGTCACTTTGTGGCACAGAAATGTCACTTTGCGGCACACTAATGTCAAATTTCAATTATTGTGAGAAATAATCATGTTTGCGAACGTAAAACTATGCAGAAAAGCATGTTTTGGAGTGTGGTTGTAGAAAAAGTATTTTACCTACGGCCACTATAGAAAATAGGCGAAAACACACGACGCGCAGCCTCAGTAAATAGCTCGTTACGCACGGTAAACAAATCGCACAGTTTCCGTAATCAAAACGCATGGCTGAACTGTCAGAAGTTTACTTTGTGGAAAATATAAACATTGATTTTCAACAGCGTTGACAAACGTCCAGACACAACCATTTGAAGACGCAAGTGATGCTTTTTTTCGATAGTTTGGATATTTAAACTTGTAAGTAATACAGGTTTGAGTTGCGTGATAATGTCACCATCACCATTCTTCATTCTCCGATTGTAATCGAATGGAATAGGTATAGTGACACAATTTTGTCTATAATAAAGACTTATTACCTACGCGATGTGGCAACGCCTAACTCAATATCACGACTACAGATTGTGGCCATTCACGACTTCAAACCAGGATGTAAACAGCTAGGTCCAGTACAATACTATAGGAACATTCAAATCTCTCATTTTAACAAAAAATCCCTTCCATTTTACTGACTGTTTTTAATTGAATTGAACAACATTCCTAACATTTTGGTCGTGCTACATTGGACAAGGTTAGTTTCCTTCATGTATTTATAGATTTTTAAATTTTGTTAATGTTGAGGTCTTAGAGCTGCATAAATGTATATTTTTATTATAATTGAAAAACACTACGAAATTTCTGATTAAACTAATTCGATTACTATAATGTACCCACGGTGGCCAACTGTGAATGAAAAATGTACTTTTTTCTACGACAGTGCGTAAACTGAGCTTTCACGCACTGCTGACAGTGAGTAAAGTAATACTTTTTCGCACAAGTGTTTAAAAAATCACATGTGCGTAAAATCATCAACTGTGCGTAATAGTATATTACGTATCAAGTGTTGTAAAAAGCATATTACGCACGAATGGAAAAATTGCGCACGAGCCGCGTAGCGGTGAGTGCGGTAATTACATGAGTGCGTAATTGCTTTACAACACGCAATACGTACTATACTTTTTCTACGACTCTTATATACTGGATGGTGCGTTTGATTAAGCTTTAAGTAATAAAAAAATGAAGGTAACTAACGCAGTTTATGGTTTAATTTCCAACAACAACAAATTAAATCTAAGAAAATACAATTTTGTACTATATAGCATAGAAATGATGAATTTAAGAATTCAAATTTGAATGTTATTAAATAATTATGAATTACTAATTATTACTATCAGTTGTATTAAAGTTAATAGTAAAATTTTTACAGTTTTTTATTACAATGGGAGCATTTGATTTTTCCAATAAATTTTTGCGGCAGAATATTCTCCATAGCAGAAGCAGCCTGAAGAACAATTTCCGGTGGCGTTGCGCTCATTTCATTATCGGAGTTGCTCATATTTGTAGATATAAAATTAAAGATCGGATTATAATTTATGAAGTATCGATTTGAACTTCAAATCTCAAAAAGTGACAATGTCACTGTCAAATATTTAAAACGCAAGACAGATAAATGTCACGATTTGAGTGGTTCAAGAGGCAACTTGATTGTTACCTATTATACTAGCCATCATATCATGACGCACAGTTGTGCGTTTTTATTCTTTACGCACAGTTGTGCGTAAGAATGGATTTACTTATAGAGTGAACTGTTTGTAAAACAATGTTTACTAACATAGGAGTAGAAAAAGTAATTTTCCACACACTGTTCATACATTTAGGCATTTATGAAAAATACAGTATTTTGCGTCAAATATAACTCGGAAGTCTTTATTTGATAATACGACGACAATTCATATCACTAAACATTTAAAGTAATGATATAATTGCTAAAATTTGGCAATATAAGAACTGTCGAAGAAAAAACGTTGTATGAAACACTTTCGTAAAGGTATTTTCTGTACTCGCGTGTTTGTTGAACTCGGCTGCGCCTCATTCAACAAACTACACGCTTATTCAAAAAAGTCCTACTTAACAAACTTGTGACAAATTCTTCAAATGAACATAGCCGCCACCGCTTTATTTATGAGATACAGGGTGTTAAAAGATGAGAAATATATAATTTTTTTCCCAATATCTCTATAAAACAGCTTTTCATTTCTTTCTCACTTTTGGTATTAGTCTTTCCAATATCAATTGCAGATCATAATAACTCGTTTCAAAGCCCACCGACAATTTCGTTTGATATGCCGACATCTCATTTACATGATGATTTATGACTCTCCAGCCAAATATTTTTCATTTTGCCGCACGTCAATGGACCGCGGCGTTTCCTTTGAACCTATACGAGTTGTTGCAATTGATATTGGAAAGACTATACATGCAAATTACGGTTGCAAATAACTTTTTTCCAGGGTAAAGATTTTTTAAATTTTGACATTGAACGATTTTCGATTAAATTAATAAAATGCATTCATTTCATAAAGAGTAAAATAAAAAAATATCAAAATCAAGATATACTTTATTGTCTGAGAAAGTTATTCTTATTGACAAAGCGTTAAAATTGGTTAGTTCTACACAGTATAATTACCTTGTTAGCTAGAAACACCTAGTGTAGGTAGTAAGAACACATTCAGTTGTTTTGTAAACGTGAACAATTTTGACCCTTCTTTATCTAGAAATCATGTGAGGAATCGCACGTTGAGAGGGTAAGACCTCGTTAATCCTTGGCCCACACATGTTTCGACTTTTGAGGGCTGCCGTTTGTAACGGAACGACAGCTGGTTAACGGTTAAAATAATTTTTAACAAAAACGCGACCTTTCAATTATGAGAACGTGTAAATTTTACAAATACAGATTCAACATGCATATATGAAAATGCATATGAACTCATATTATGAAGCCAGGCGACAGTGTCCAGGATTCTTGGATAAAACATACCCAGTAGTAAAATCCCCGGAAAAAACTTCTCTAAAAAATCTCTAAAAAAACTTAATACCAAAAAATCCAAAAGTTTTCGAATCTACGTGTTTCAATAACATATTTCTCTATCAATTTTTTTAACCTATCTGCAGAATTTTAAACTGTGGTCTCCTTGTCTTTTCATTTCCGGGTGTCAGGTCGAACTGGCCCGATTTTGTTACAGCATCAATATGGCCAAGAAGATGAGCAATTTTTTAGTTTGTTCTATTTCAGAGACATAATCTCTAAAACATGGCGGCATGAAAGTTTATGAAAGAAGCTGCTACAATGAAAACAGATTTCATGTGATATTGGTCAAACAGTCGCTGAAAAACTATAGTGTATGACAGACTTTTCATGATCGTTATACTGATCGACAAGCGTAAGGATGCCTCCGAGAATCGGTTGCGCAGTAGACAAAACCCTGGAGTGGGGCAGGAGCTCAATCGCTCTGCCTTATTAAACAGTAGTCGATCTTTGTCGCACATCTACTCACGCTTTCTATCGTTTGCGCATCTCTGAGGCATCCTTACGCTTGTCGATCTGTACAGTATACTACTATCTTATGAATTTTGTGTTTTCTCACAAGTAGGTGAAATATACGGACAACCACTAGTCAGTAAAACCGTAATTTTGGATTTTGACCCGGGATACCCACGACCGAAGATCAACAGGACAAACCCATTGCTAGGGACGCCGTCTGAGAGCGAATATCGACCAGGAGGAATATTCAAAGAAATGGGTATGTTCATATTCAAATATTTAGTGACACACAATAATATATATATCTTTATTTATTTATTTTTCTTTGGTGTTTTGGCATCGACATATCTCTTTATTTAGTTGAAAACTAACTCATTTACAAAAGTAAATACATATAGAAATAAATGAATAAAAGCAACATTACAAAAGCAATACTTTGATTTGAAAGAAATTGCATACATATAAATATCATACTAGGGTAAAAATAAAATAGGACAAGCTGCAGATAAAAATAAGAGGCTCTTTTCACACAAAATAAAAGACGAAAACAGCCTATACTACTTTTTATAAGATAGTTCGTAAATGAAAACCCTGGTTTTTGACCCAGCAAAATCGCTTTGTGGAATTTTTTAAACAAGGAACGCTGAAAAAAATTACAACTTTTTTGTTTTTTTTTGCGAATATCTCAAAAAGTATAGGAGGAATCATTTTACAGTCGATGAATTTTTTGTAGAGAATTATAAAACCTACAAAATTGTAAATAGCTGATGATGGATCTATGTAGGTCCGAAACATGTTACTGTCAACTGATTGATAGCCGTTTTACCACCTTGTTGCACCGGATGGTGATATTAGATTGTGGAGACGATTTTACGTTTTGCTGGTTGTTTTCATTATTATGATTGTGTTTACCTAATAGCATCCATTTTGTTTTATTCACTTTTACTCTCAGTAAATTTGCACAACAATATCTATGCACCCTTTCGTGACTAGTGTTCACAATATCGACGCAATCATGTACATCTTCATACAGAAGGGGGTGTCGTCGGCAAATAAGTGAATTTTACATTCTTCTGCAATGGCAACATTGTCATTTAAATAAATGAGGAATAATAACAATGGTCCCGTAATAGACCCTTGGGGCACACCTTAATCATTTTGCATTCTATCTGAATAACATTAATTCAGTTTCACCCTCTGCTGCATATTGCTTTGGTAGTTCAGCATTTAGTTTAACGCCGTTTCATCAATACCAATGCTTTCAATTTTCCTAATGAGTCTGCATCTATCTAATAATTTTTGTGATTCGGATCAAAAAACTGTCTTGGTCAGTACAAATGATGGACCATTATTCCAAATTAATTATTATCATTGATTAGGTATTCTTTTGATGAAACAATTTTTATTTTGCATAATTCCACTAGCAGATGAACTACGTAAACAATTCCCAGATTCTACAACTGAGCCACCTCTTAGACAAAATCAAGTTTTTGATTTCAATCCTGGACGTCCACGACCGAACATCAACAAAAACAACCAGCCTTCAGAAAAACCTCCAAACTTCCAGAACGAATACCAATCAGGTGGCGTACTCAAAGGAGGAGGTATGTGTATAGAAATACATATTAGTTTTTTGTCTTTATTCACAATGAAATATTTATGGACCTTTAGAAAAATATGTATGTACAGTGTGTTTCACTTTAAGTAGCGACAATTAATTATTTCATAACGCCGATTTTCGAAAACTTTTTTTGAAATCTATTTCAGTTGAGTTGAACGTGAGTGGGCTCATATCAAGCTCTGCGCTGCGGCCAATGTCCTATTGTTCGTATTATTGTATCGTGTTCTTGGTGATAGGCTTTGTTACTATCTCCATACGACACCTTGGAGCAGCATGGTTATTCGTGGACCCGTCAACCATGAAACGTGGGTTATTCTTCAATGAGCCAGACATAATCCCGAACAGAAAAAATCTGACTTATGGAGAATCGAACTCGCGACCTATAATTTTAATATTCCACTTCTCCACACTAAGCTAAAACACGATTAAATTTCCACAGATTTATTGTCTTCGCGACATGTTTCGATACACAGTATCTTTCTCAAGCGAAAGGATTTTTCCACATTTATTATGAACACTCTGTACGAGATATGCGGATGATATTGGGTGAATTGATGCACTAGGTGACTCTTGATCTATTGGCAATCTTAAATTTGCCATATAGGTACTCAGTAGCGTTTACACGGGGCACTCTCAAAAATTAGAATTTTTCATTTTTTGCACTCAAGTTGTGAACAGTTGGTAACAGTTACGATATTGAAATATGGGATTTGGGGGTTGCATATGTGCCTGAATTGAAGGAGACATTTGTTTCTCTCGTAAAAAAATGCCAGTTACGCTTTCGTCTCATTTGTCATCGTGGAAAAGAATTTATAACAGGATGTTGAGTTCGCGGGGTAAGTACTGTTTCTCAAAAAAATAGGTTTGCAAAATTGTACGACCCGTTATAACATACTGTGAAAGTGAACACAAAGTTTATCAGTGGAAGTATCGTCAGTTATTCTGAAACATTTCAAAAATGATTTTATATGAAGAACCGGATCTTGGAATTCAGGGATAAGTAGTTGAAGCATTAGTAGATAAGAATTTTTTTTTAATAATATTTTTAAATTTATGCATTGATAGAGGGATTCCACTTTTACATAAATTGTATAACGAAATTGATGAAGAAATCAAACAATGATTAGAAAAGGAATGATACAGACTATTCCACCCTTCTTAGATATTCACGTAAACTGACCAATCACAAATCAAAGACAACTTGTATTATCGCGAAAACACCAGCTGTCTCTCAATTCTGATTGGTCTGTCAGCATTGGTGTTTTCAAAGATGTAACGATATATGGCAAAGCAAAGTTTGACATTGTGACAGATCATAATTGTAGGCGAAAACGTCAAAATGAGTCGCATCGTAACTATATAATAAATTATTGATAGTTATATAATTTTTATGATTATAGTTAATTGATTATGGTTATGATGAATTGATTGTTCATGTTTATAAGACATAGTATTATTATTATAAACATGAACAATCAACTCATCATAACCATAAAATCAATCAACTATAATCACAAAAAATGTACTATAACTATCAATAATTTATTATATAGTTACGATGCGACTCATTTTGACGTTTTCGCCTACAATTATGATCTGTCAAAATGTCAAACTTTGCTTTGTCATCTATGGTTACATCGTTGAAAACACCAACGCTGACATACCATTCAGAATTCAGAGACAGCTAGTGTTTTCAGTAGTAATACCACAAGTGATTGAATTTTAGCGATAAGTCTGTCGATTCATTTCTGAACGAAACTGAATTGTTTCGAGAAAACACCACGAGTCCGCAGGACGAGTGGTGTTTTCTCGAATCAATTCAGTTGAGATCACAAATGAAAGACAGACTTATGAGATAAATTCAATCACGAGTGGAATTTTATTAGACTATTTCACAAACAGAGTGAAAGGTGAACAATCTGAAATTTGGCAGGATTAGAGAAAATTGGCAAAAAAGTTGACCTGAGAAATTAATAAAGTTCAATAAACAGGAAACATTGAATAGTTCGATAAAATTTATCCCAAATCTGCTCTATTTTAAATGCGTGCATAGCGTCATTACTTATATTTGACGTTTAACTGTCACATATACGGAGCTGAAAACACCGAACTTGACAGACCAATCAGAATCAAGAGTCAAGTTTGGTATTATCGGTAAGCCGAACTTGACTAGAGCTTCTGATTGGTTCATTTCGTAGGTGAGTGAAATAGTCGCGATAATACAGTTGTCTTGAGAAGAGTGGAATAGTCGCAAAAATTCAATCACTTGTGGTATTACTACTGATAATCTGATATAATGTCTGATATAAGTCATATCAATCAAAAAGAAACAAAAGCAAAAACAGTCAGAGGTGAAACATTGTTACATTAGAGGAAGTCTGTTAAGTATATATTTTTTTAGTTCATTTTTGAATTTAGTTTGAGTCCAGTTTATTTTATTGCCTGTGGTATTTTATTATTTGTCTCAATCCCCTTTTAAATAATAGACGTTTTTCCAAAGTTTGATTTGAAACGTATTGCGTTTATTTTATTTACATGCGTTTATTTTATTTACATTTCTTGTTTTATAGTAATAGATATTGGAAATATGATCAAAAGTAACATCCGAATATTTTTTCCTGTATCAACATGGTGGATGAAAATTTAAATTTTAAATTCATATAATGAACGAAGATTTAATGAGTTATTAGGTTTATATAATTTTTTTGAGGGTTCTAAAAAGGGTAATTTGTAAACGCATTTTATAGCATTGTTTTGCAAAGTTTGTAGTGGTTTTATAATAGAAATTTTGGCAATTTTGAATAAATTAAACTAAAATTTATGTTTTTCAAATACTCTAGTGGGGTATACTGTCTTATTCTAAATAGCATTCCAATCAAAGGTGAGAGTTCTTTTGTCAGATTGTTGATATGATTGGACCAAGATATTGTTGTGTCGATTTGAAAACCAAAAAATTTTGCATCGTTGGTAAACCAAATTGCTGAATCAAGTTGGTAAGAGATGAATAATTTTATGAAGCTGGTTTTGGCTTGAGCTAATAGGGATAGTCAACCAAGAATAAGCGTATCATATGAGCCAGACTGTTTTCCAAACTGTTTCTTGAATTCAAGGGTGCACAGCCTGGCCTTTGGAGACTTTTTGAAATACATTGTGATTGAAGTTCTTTTTAATAATTGAAAGCATTTATTTATTATTTAACTTGTTCTGTGTGTGTGTTAGATGGGTACAAATCTTGCAATCTATATTAGAACCACTTCCTGTTATCCTTCGAAATTGGTGAGAGTTTCAGTGCCTCTGGTTTTTGTTGGGTGGAGACCTCGGAGACTTCATTATTCGAATTCAGCGTTCCTTGCTGTGTCCTGTCTGAAAATTTCAGGAAATTTGCAGCGCTCTCATATTTGTATTGGGTGGAGACCTCGTTTTTCAAACTTAACCCCCTTGCCGAATCATGTCTGCAAGTTTCGGAAAATTTGCGAAGTCTTCAGTTTTGAAATGGGTGCGTACACCACATTTTTCAGAAACAGTGATGTATTTACCTTGTTTGAAAATTTCGGTTGATTTGCAGAACATCCAGGTTTACCATGGATAAAGACCTCCTGTTGTTCTAAAAGGGGTTATCTTTTCAATCGTTTTTAGTGTTTCCAAAGGTGGGGACCATTTTCTTTAAACCTGGTTCATTCTTTTACTCAGTTTTTGGTTTATTGATGATTCTTGTGCCGTCGGTTTTCCTGTGGGAGGAGATCTTAAGAATCTTTGGTATTGCCGCTTTTTTCCGGATCACCTGTATATTATTTATTGTATTCATTTCGTTGGTTTTTCTGATATTCGGGGTTGCCCATGGGTTTGTTATAGATATAGTCAGTTCGTCCTTGATCTTGCTTAGATTAGATTTACTTTTAGCACGAACAACAATATTGTTGATGAAATTCACAAAGAGCAGCTAATATGAACAACTCACTATAATTTATTTTTATCAATATTTTTTATCTTTGTAAGCTGAACTCCGCCTATTATGCCGTTATTTTTTATGTATATTAAATAATGTTACTCAAAAACAACTGGAATGGTCAATAAAGACGCTATTACGATTATTATTATTATTTTTAAATTCTATTTTGCTTCCTGTTTCATTTCCAGAACTGATATTTCAAATCCCAAAACATAATACTCATTACTTACATACTTCTTCAATTGTATCCAAGGACTCCAAGGCTTTAGGCGGACCATTCCAACATCTAACTGATGAACTGACAAACCCCTATCGACGTAACTTTCATTTTCGAAAAGTTAAACAAATTACATCGGTTACCGCTGTATAGAACTATTGGCAACGCTGTACAGTAAATATAACAGTGACAATAATTCTGTGCAATACCTTGTGGACAGTAGCAGAACTATTTTTGTATTTCCGTTCATGTAATACAGAGGAATCACTTACTTACGGGTTGAGTTGAAAAACAGCATTCTGCTGATACTCCGCCTTTCATATTTGCAGATTAGGTATTTAGGTATTAAGGTAATTTCATATTATCATTTTATATATTTATTTATTTGTTATTATATATTTTTTTTATTTGTTCCTGCATCTGATGAATAAAGACGAGTTATTATTATTACTATTATTTACCGTTTTTTGTCCGAGATTTTAAAAATTACTATTAAAAATATAAATCGTTTGATTTTATGTTTGAAAAATAGTATGAATAGTTCCTCAATGTTCAGTCTTCTAAATTTCATATAAATATCACTTGCAAAAGCGATTCTTCTCAACTGTCTTTGATTTTATGACAAGATTTTCAGAATTTTTTTTTAATTGTGAGAGAACGTTGTGGTTAAAAATTCTGAAAAAAAATCGTGATTATCTTTTACCTTGACATTGATATGTCATGATATTTGAAATGAAATCTGATGAATGGTTTTTGGGAAAACTCAAAAAAACCTCTAAAAATTAGGTTTTTATTTTTTTTCTCAAAAACTGTTCATCAGATTTTCTTCTACATCTCTTTAATTATTCAATTTGAATGCCGGAATAACTAGAATTTTTTTCAGAATTTTTAAACTTGTCGTTAATTTTTTCATGGGTTTACATGAACCTTAATTGGATACATTCATTACAGCGAACCTGCAACGTCTCTAGACCTTTAAAAAAAAATATTTCTTCTTGCTCTGCAAACCAGACCTCCACAGCTTTTATTATCTCCTCGTTGGAAGAAAATTTACGACCATTTAAACTTTTTTTCAGTTGAGGAAAGAGATTATAGTCGGACGGAGCCAAATCTGGTGAATAAGGGGGTGTTTGTATAGGGGCGTTGTCCTGCAAAAACAAAACACCTTTGGATAGCATTCCGCGTCTTTTCTCTTTAATTTTTTCCCGTAGAGTAGTCAGTAATGTCGAATAGTAATCTCCAGTTATTGTTCTACCCTTATCAAAAAAATCAATCATGATTACTCCATGGCAAACCCAAAAAACTGAAGCAAGAACTTTTCCAGCAGATTTTTGGACACGAAACTTCGTAGGTCTTGGAGAACCGGAGTGTCGCCATTCCATCGATTGTTGATTTGTTTCTGGATCGTAGAAATGTACCCAAGTCTCATCCATAGTAACAATTCGGTTTAAGAAGTCTACATCGTTTTCAAATCGAGCACAGATGCTACTACCCATGCACGCTTTTGGTCAACATTCAAACATTTGGGGATCCATATTGCAGCAATTTTTCTCATGTCCAAATTGACGTGAACTATATGATGAACGCGTTCGTAGGAAATATTCAGTACTTCAGATATCCGTTTTAGCCCAATTCGATGGTCTGTTAAAATCATGTCATGAACTGCATCGATATTTTCGGGGACTGACACAGAAACTGGCCTTCCCGATCGGTCATCATCTTCAATGGAAAATTTACCTATTTTGAAGCTTGCAGTCCAATTTTTCACGGTCGCATACGAAGGACATTGATCACCAAGGGTATTAAGCATATCTTCGTAAATCTGCTTACCTCTTAACCCTTTTAAATACAGGTACTTGATGATGGCTCGATTCTCCAATTTTTCGATTTTCACAATTTCGGTGGACATATTTCTTCTTTTGATTTATTGCGTAACTCTGGTTTACTTTTTTGACGTCAAACCTCATACATACACTTCTAATATGTTATTGTTCGTTGCTATGGTAACGCAATATTTTGATTATACAGGGAACTGGTCTAGGCTAACTAGATATCAATACATCCTCGTATGTGGCTTTAAGTAGGGTAAAGTCACTGGAAGGTCTCCTCATTGAAAAACTTGATTGTAATAAATTAACAGGCAAGCGACCGTGCAAAAATGACGCATTAATCGAAATGGACAGAATAAGAAAACTAATAAATAAATAAAGTTAAAATTTTTTTTTCAGAGATAAGCTTTTATTTAAATGCACTAAAAAGAAGAAAATAAATTTTAACTTAAACCCATTATTTTGTTACATTATAAAATTTTAAATGATATAAAAGCTTGTCGCGAGAATAAATCTTGAGATAGTTTTAAATTTAATTTACCATAAGAAATGTAAGAAAATGATTGGTTTAATTCACTTTAGAATTTATTTTCTTCTTTTTAGTGCATCTAAAATTTATTATATTTGTATTCGTAGTTGATTTGGCGTCTGATGATTTTGAATATGGGGTAGATGAGATATAAATGTGCCCATCTTGCCTCTCTCTAAGTAATCCCACACAAGGAACATATGATAATACTGTTATTAAATTTTCACAGGAGTCAACACAACTCAACAGACAAGTACACAGTCTCCCTTCGACGATTCTCCAGTACTTGTACCTAAAAGAGATTACATTACTACAGATATGCCACAAAATGTGCACAATGACTTCTTACCCAGTGAACCATACGGAAATATTTGCGGGAGACCAGTGGTCACGAACTCTTTGATAATAAGTGGTAATGAAGTACCAAGGGGGGCATATCCTTGGCTGGCAGCAATGTTTGGGGTGCGACCAACTGGACTGAATTACATGTGTAGTGCTTCCCTGATCTCCGATAGACATGTTGTCACAGGTAAAAGTAATTGTATATATTATTATATCCTATTATATTATACCGTTCGCTATCTCATCTAATTGATGCAGGAACATTGAATATATCCCTACTTATATACTCCATTAAGAATATCGAATAAGAAATTTACAGACTTCAAAGTTAAATATCGATGCTGTGGACCACCCTAGAAAACTGCAACACCCTCATACTTTTTATTTCAGATCACTTCATTAGAGCATGTGTGCAGTCAAAAAATGAATTCGTGTCATCGAACGACTCCAAAAATAAAATTGTTATACTGTGTTCATGGTTTCGTGGAACTCTTTCTCTCTGAAACCATAATACGAGGGCGCACACAAGGGAGGGGGTAAGGTTCAGGTTTGTAACCCCCTTCCCCAAGATGTATCAATACCACTGATTAATGGATGAAAAAATCTTGTTAAAATGTAATTTGTATTTCAGAGGATAAAGTTTTAAAAAGTTAAACTGCCCAGAAAAAAAATCCTGTGTGCGCTCCTAACATAATACTATTACGAATTGGAGCCAGACCTGTCGCCTCATTTGCATATCTCACATCAAAATCGCGTCGGAATGCCAGCTGGCTTTTTATCATTGACAGACTGGCTTGAAATTGAATAATTGTGAATTGGTTGTTAGATTTTATGTGTAAAATAAATTAGTGTAAAATCGTTCAGAGTTTATATTCATTACGATACTCATCAACATGTTTGCTGCAAATTCTACTCTGAATTCATTGGAAAAACGACCCCAGAACATTGCTCCCATTGACATTTATATGACAGAGATTACCTTTCACCAGCGCACTATCAGAATTTTTACTCATTCTAAATCTTTAATGATAGACGTGATCAATGAACATGACTTATATAAGAATCGGGGTGGTTATCTGCATCGTTTGTTAGTTATAGGTAGCAGCCATGTTAATTCAGTGCCCACTTAGTAATTTTTTTAATTCTTTCAGCTGCTCACTGCATGAAAAAGGAAAAGAAAATTATACACCCCAGTGACCTGCTGATCATCCTAGGAAAATCGAACATTCAAAAATGGGTGCCCTCGCATGGGGAAAAGTTGATGGAAGTAGAATCCATTCACATCCACCCGGATTACAAAGATTTCAACAGTGATGCTGACGTTGCAGTCTTAATTTTTAGTGAAAGAGTTGAGTTCACAAAGTTTATACGTCCTTTATGTCTTTGGAGTGGAAATTCACATCTAGAAAGAATTATTGGTGAGTCCTAACATACAATTGATTGCATTTATTTTGATATCCTATAGAGATATCCAGAACATTCTACCACCATCCTTAAAAAATGGCTGCTGGACCATAACAATAACAAACCCAGGAATCTGTGGTCATATTATATGGGTTTTGATTTATTCTTGGATTCTAATCATTTTATTTATCAGTTGATAATTAGATCACGTTAGATTATTGTCAGTTGTTATGAGCATTTTCAATGTCAAACTCAATGCGGATCAGGTGTTCGTAATCGCACCCCTGGTAGTGATTCTGTCCAGCGATATCTTTACAGAATCAGAACCACACCACAAAAAATATCAAACCCACTATTCAACAATTGAAAAAAATCATTTAAACTCAGGACAAAAACACTGAAACAATAATCAGCAGGCAGATGTTTTCACAGATATGTCTGTGTTCTGTGGATGTGTTTTGGTCCAGCAACCATCTTGAACTCATTTTGACAGCATCTTATATTACTCTATCAAGGGGCGGTATTATACCGCGATACATAACCTAGAATGATAGACGCTGGAACTTACTTACGCAAGATGTTTCAACGTCCCCCGAATATAATTCAGTATACTTACAGGGTGTTTCAAAATTCAGTACAAATATTTCAAGGGCGTATTCCTGGGATCAAAATAAGACTTTTTTTCTCGTCAAATATGTGTACTAAAATTTACCCGCTCCATGCTACAGACATAGCAAGTTGCGAGAAAACAATCGTAAATTTTGAATTGTGCTACAGTTATTCATCAAATGCCCTGAAAAATAGCAGTCCGATGGTATTTTCGACGCTATATTCATTTCTTGATCAATATAAGGTTACTTTATTGACATAATTTTCTGTTTACTCTGAAAAAATCAAATTAAAAAATCACCATTGAGTTGATTGAGCCATAAAAAACCTAAAATGATATACTCTTGCATTTTTTTGAATCGCCTTTCCGTGTTCGGGAAAATCGCTGGAAAATGATAGGGAAATGTTAAAGTAACAAACTAAAATAATTAGTGGGCTATGACTTTTCACTTATTTTTTTCGCGCACTTTGCGATATTTGTAGCTCTGAGGAGGTAGAAAAAAAGTCTTATTTTGACCTCAGGAATGCGCTCTGAAAATAATTGTATTGAAATTTGTAACAACCTATTGATGAATACGCTCGACATAGTGGCCGAGTCAAATCATCAATTCATGCTTTCATGGAAAAAAAAAACTTATTTCATCATCAACAAGGACAGTTGAAAAATTATAGTATATATTGTTCACAGTTTTTATTCCTTCCTGCATTCCGAACAGCGCTTGAAATTGGTTTGAGACAGTGCATTCTATGAATGAATGTATAAATTAATAATCTATGGATTTCTCGAAATAGTAGTGGTTTCGGAAATAATACTAATTCTGTGCAGGTTTCTCTTTAATGCTAGACCTGTAGGCTTCAGCAGGGCATGAAATTCCATCACACTGTATGTTTTTATTTTGAAAGACAATCTGTGAATTTCGTTCTCGAACTAGTAATAGTTTTGGAAATAATAATTCTGTTCAGGTTTCTCCTTATATATTACTCGTCCTGTGCGCTTCAGTAGCGCTTGCATTTTCATCATATTGTATAATATCTAATCCTCATGCCATTCTAGAGATTTGGTTTTTGAACTCGTTTTGGAAATAATGAATATTTTATTTATTTCTCGCACTGTACGCTTTAGCTGTTCTTAAAATTCCCTCTCACTGTATAATACGCATTCCTAATAATACCATTTCACTAATGACACTATTTCAATTTTGTTCTTAAACTTATAGTAGGTACTTATGGAAATAATGAAAATTCCGCTCAGCTATCTCATTATGGCTTGCTATGTACGCTATGGTTGTGCTTTTTTATTCATGGATTACGTCACCGCACTCATGGTAATCACTTATTTGCTCACCTCGAACATTCGATATTTTCTGATATTCCATCACACGGTATAATGATATAATCAGATTCCGTTAGAAACAGACCTCTTGTTTAGTCTGATTTTACATAAATACTCATTCTTTGAGGAGATTATTGCAAAGTTTATACCGTACATTATAATTTTTATGGCCTTGGTGGTTGGTCGGCTGATGTGGCTTCATTCCCACCAGCTTGGTCACTGGTCTCGTGCATGGCATCACACGTTAAAAGGTAAGGGCTGCGTCTTCCCTAACTCGCACAGGATTGACGGAAATAACAATAATTTTATTAATTTTAAACACTTCTCTATTTTGAAATTCTCAGGATTCCTGCGAAATTTGGCAACTCTGCCCATAACTGCTCTATCTCAACTTCGTTAGCCACTGCGTCAGAAACTGTGGACATGAAAGTGTGGATATTTCCACACTAATCCTTTTCCCCAGCATCTTATATGATTTTCCATTCATGTGATTGTTTACATGAAATTATATCATTATTATTTTCTGCAGGAACACAGGGAACAGTAGTAGGTTGGGGCAAGGACGAGAATGGTGTTCTCATGACTGCTGAACCTAAACAGATACGGTTACCAATCGTTAGTCAAGAAACATGCCTGAGAAGTTCCTATCAGTTCCAATATATCACCTCCAATAGAACATTCTGTGCAGGTAAGTTGAAAATATTTTTTTCGTCGACCTCTGCAAAAAATGACATTTTACGTACTAATTTCCGGACGAAAAATCGACTATTTTTGAAGGCAAGTACTTTTCGTCCGCAAACACTTTTCGTCCGCAAACTCTTTTCGTCCGCTGTGGTCACTATGATACGGCCCGGTACGAGAGCGGCGATTGAGTCATTTTCGTAAATCCACGTTTTAATTAATACATAGGCGCCTGTGACAATAACTGTCATTTGCTGTTGTCAAATTAATTATTTACGAAATCCGCTAGATTTCAGGTAAAGCACTTCAAGAGAGAAGTTTTGGAAATGGTGCTGTTGGAGCACCTGCATCTGAAGTTGCATCAACAAGTACCCAAAATCAAAACTTGTCTCTTGCATCTTCTTCGACAGCAGGAATTAATATCAATAATTGCACAAACTGTACGTTAAATATTCATCTTCGAGATTGATTTAATTTTGTAGTATAATTGAAATAGAGAGTTGTTACACTTCAAATACATTTTGTTTATATTCATTAAAATTATGATCGAGTCTGCAGTTCGAAGAGTTGGACGTAGCTGAGGCCAGCAAACATGCGAGTACTCACTTTCATAAAGGTATGTAGAGGTCGGCGAAAAACTGTCTACTGTCTCGCCTGCTTGCTATCCTCGGCTGCGCCTCGGCTATCAATTTGCAGGCTCGACTATAATAGACAGTTTTTCGTCCTTGGTACATAAATAACTATTTTCGTCGACCTCTGCAAAAAATGACATTTTACGTACTAATTTCCGGACGAAAAATCGACTATTTTTGAAGGCAAGTACTTTTCGTCCGCAAACACTTTACGTCCGCAAACTCTTTTCGTCCGCTGTGGTCACTATGATACGGCACGGTACGAGAGCGGCGATTGAGTCATTTTCGTAAATCCACGTTTTAATTAATACATAGGCGCCTGTGACAATAACTGTCATTTGCTGTTGTCAAATTAATTATTTACGAAATCAAAACCCAAAATCAAAACTTGTCTCTTGCATCTTCTTCGACAGCAGGAATTAATATCAATAATTGCACAAACTGTACGTTCAATATTCATCTTCGAGATTGATTTAATTTTGTAGTATAATTGAAATAGAGACTTGTTACACTTCAAATACATTTTGTTTATATTCATTAAAATTATGATCGAGTCTGCAGTTCGAAGAGTTGGACGTAGCTGAGGCCAGCAAACATGCGAGTACTTACTTTCATAAAGGTATGTAGAGGTCGACGAAAAAATGTAATATGCACCTCGGCGAAAAACTGTCTACTGTCTCGCCTGCTTGCTATCCTCGGCTGCGCCTCGGCTATCAATTTGCAGGCTAGACTATAATAGACAGTTTTTCGTCCTTGGTACATAAATAACTATTATCTTGTTTTTCTCGAATTGTGATCATCACAAGCGTATTATACGACATACACTTCTCTATTACAGAATACAGAAAAAGTTTAAAACCCATCACTTGTACTTCATACAAACCATACGGACCATTTTAGAGAACTAAAAGATGTTTCATCAATATAAGAATTTATTTGGATCTTCTTTGAAAGCAACAAGAAACTTGCCTCGACCTGTGAGGGTACATATACAGTGTGACAATTTAAAAACTTACAACGGGCTAATATATCACAAACAAAATATGATTAAAAAAATTGTCAAAATAGTTTGTAGGATATGGAGAGGGAACTAAAAAGACATAAAGAGAACTTACCCCCATCAACCCACTAGGCCACACCTACCCCAACTAAAAAACTTTAACTAGCCTGCATCATTTAAAAACCTTAAACTATTTTTTATTTTTCATTTTTATTCAAGGAATGCATTGAATTAACTACTATTTGAAAAATCTAATATCTGAGAAACTATTCAGGTTAGGTATAAAGAACCATAATATGAAATGAAAGAAAATTGAATTTTCTATTACTCAGACCAAAACAATACAAGGTCTTCTTTTTGAAATGACAAAGTCCCCATGAAAAAGCAACAATAATCTTTGAACATTCTGTATAATTTTGAAAAACGGGATGTATCGAAATCAATATTCCAAAACTTCTTTGATGCATGGTCAGATTTAGAAGGGGTGATTTCTATACATTTCGATGTTATTTAGTTTCCTATTGAACCAATCATTTTCATGAAAAAATCAATAACTCAAGACCGGTTAGAGTTGAGTACATAGTACCCTATATGAAATCATATTAGTTTTTCCCGATCCTTTCGATAGTGTAACGAAATACAGGGTGTTCCATTTTAAAAACACAACTTTGATGTGTCACACTGTTTTGAGCGACTCTGTACATTCCAAAATGATTTTCTGTTGTAGCCTAAATCAATATAATTTAATAGAACGGAGAGATTCACGAAAAAATAAATGATGTGGCTTATAGGGACCGAGTCGTATGGGCTATCCCACCATGTATACAAATGACCAATAGTATAGTAGATATACTGCATTAACAAAATTCAAGGTCTACCAATACCGGTAACTCTCAAGCTACTTTTTTTGTTATATTTATTCAGAAAATTTTCTTACTGAAGCTAGAGTCACCAAACCTAAACTAATTTTTCCTAAACTAAAGTAACAACAGTAATTCAACTTTTCCAATATTTACAGGATTTCGGAATGGTACGGGACCATGCAATGGTGACAGTGGCAGCGGATTTATTATCCAACAACGAGGAAAATGGATATTACGAGGGGTTGTATCCATGTCTATTTCAGACAGTCATTCCAAGTCATGTGACCTGAGCAACTACGTTGTTTTCGCAGATGCCAGTAAATTTACTAAATGGATTTTATCTTTCATTACATGAAAATTATATTTTATTATGTGTTTTATTCAAAGTTTCATACAAGATGTTCTCAATGACGAGGCTGTAGAACTCGTCAAAATACATTAATTCACCAAAATCACATACAGTGTGTACATAAAGTAAGGAATAAATTCATTATTTCTGAATGTAAAGATATTTCGGAAAAATCCAATTTTTGAACCCCACCCAAAATATATAGGGTTATCCGCAATTGAGTAAAAATGACTTTGGTGATATTTTTGAATTGGACACCCAGTATATTTTTCCATATTTGGTTAGGGATCGTCATTACGAATCCAGTGATACCAAATTTGATGGGATTATGTCAAACGGCTGCGGAGATATGGCCAAAAAACTTCTCCATATACCCAATGAGTGCGACAGAGACTTTTAACCTTCTGAATCGTGTGGAGTCTCGCAGTCATACTCATTAGACATACGAGGAAGTTTTTTGGCCATATCTCCGCAGCCGTTTGACATAATCCTATTAAACTTGGTATCACTGGATTTGTAATGACGATCCCTAACCAAATATGGAGAAATATACTGAGTGTCCAATTTAAAAATATCTCCAAAGTAATTTTTACTCAATTGCGGATAACCCTATATATTTTGGGTGGGGTTTAAAAATTGGCCCATCGGAAAAGAAAATCGACCTGTCCGAGAATTTTTCCGAAATATCTTCACTTTCAGAAATAATGAATTTATTCCTTACTTTATGTACACACTGTATATAACAAAGGATCCTTCACAGATATTATGGCAAATGGCTTTCGATCAAATTGGCTGAATTTTGGGGACTTTGTAGCTCCCATAGGCGCAACCTTCAACAATATACAGTTTTTCTTTTATACAGAGCGTAGAAGTTTGACTTACATGAAATATATGTAATAAAGAATAAAACCTAGTCTTTATTTTGCAAAAACCCGTAGAATGAAACGATTCTTCATAAAAAGTAAGGTTGGTTGGTTAAAGCCTGACGAGCGAGATACCGGTTTACCTTACCGGAGACCAGCTGATGGGGTCCATTGTATTGTTCTGTCGTCAGTGGTTCCTAGTTTAATAGGCCTGTGTCTTTCACCAGGTTTAGTAGTATATTTACTAGGTGTTTCGGATTCATGCCTGTCCGAATATTCTGTAGCGCTTGATGAGCAGCGCGGCGCATTCGAAGATGGTGTGAGAGGCTGTTTCCTCCTCGTCACCACAGAGTCTACAGTCCACGGTTTCTCTATTCAGTCCCATGGTGTGTAGGTGTATCCTAAGGCCGAAGTTTCCGGTTAGTGAGCCGGTGATCGTGGGTATCTTAGATCTGTTGAGGTTGAGTGTGTCAGCCGTCAGTGTTTGGCTCAGGTACCTCACCATGACTGTGCTGTGTCGATGCCCATCGATTTGGTCCCAATATGTTTGATGTTTTGATTTCTTCCTCTCATTGATCAGGTTTCCGCAACGAATTTTGCTAATTCCAAACGCTGATTCAGATACTTTCTTTGCAAGTTGGTCTGCTTTTTCATTGCCTTCAATTCCCCTATGTCCGGGCACCCACACAAGTGTAACCTTGTTGCGTTTTGACAGTTCACTGGGTCTCTGAAGATATTCCCAGACTCACTTTGACTTTATCTGCATTGAGTTCAGAGCTTTTATAGCGCTCTGAATGTCAGATGGAATGTAGATGTGTTTTCTTCCATACCCATCATACGGTCTAGATTCATCTGTATATATGCATGTCCTTATGGCATGTGTCTCTGCTTGGAATACAATGGTGTTGTTGCCAAGTGAGACTATTACGTTCCTTTTTGGCCTCACCCCGTATGTTCCTGCTCCTGTTCCTTCATCTGTTTTTGAACCATCTGTGTACCACTTAATGTTTTCAGATGATAGTGATTCTACTCTCGAGTCCCATTCGTTCCACTTGAGCTGCGTTTTGAATGGTTTTTCGTACTAGTATTGTGGTAGCATCCATTTCCAGTTCGGTAATGTTGACTTCACGGATGATTTTGGTGTGCCCAGTTTGTGGTTGTGTTATCCAATTACCTGTTTGTTTAAGTCTGTATGCACTCATCCTCGCCTCCCTCATGACTGGTTGGAGTGCTATTCACATCACTCGTGATACACAGTCAGGCGAGCCTCTGTTTCATCTTGGGCCACCACAAAAGTGAGCCATATGTGAATCTGGGTCTTATGATCGCGGTGTATGACTTTCGGTTTCAGTCCTCATGTTTTTCCAAAAGCTCCTCTGCATATCATGAACGATGCTTTGCTCTTGTTGACTACATGTTGTAGATGCCTGTAAAGTAAGGTACAGTGATACGTTGTGACTCTTGTCCCAATAACCTCCTAAAGAACAACGTAACAAGATTGCAGAAACGTTAAATAATAATCCAATCCGTCAGCCTAAACTGCTTTGTTACAGTAAAAGTACTTTCGATAGTTACAAGTTACAGGTATAAATAAACCGTTATGTTCCTTAAAAGAGCTTTCTCTGAGCAAAATACTTTCACAAATGATAAATAAAATGACGCAGTAGTTATGTTACAAGTATATATTGTTTCTTATATTTTTCGAATGTAAAAAGTACATCCAGAGTATTTGATTTCTCTAATAGTCCTCGGGCCCAAACGAAAAAAATATGAATACGTATCTGTTGATTATGTAGAGTTGGACAATTTTTTTAATTGAAAAAATTGTCAGTAGGAGGTTGTTTTCTTTTCACTACTCTTCTCAGTTCTAATACATGTTCCATCATAATAAATTATTGCCCTCCTATAATCCCTCGTTACAGCAAGGAATCCCAAGTTTTCGCTGTGGAAAAACCTATACTTGTAGCTTGTCTACTGGGGTGTCCAAACACAAATTTTGGGATTTTGTTAGATAATCATACAGAGAAAAGTCAGAAGATTTTTCAATGCTGATTTTTACTTTCATCGTCAAGCACTATGCTCTCTTCCGGTATTTCGTTGTTCTTGTAAAAATAGATGCAGTTGCTTCTCTTTTGTTACGTAGGGTCTTTTGAACATAGTACAGTCCCTGGAGAATTAATGGAATTATAATTCAACGGTCGTAGGGAACAGCCGTTGTTGTCTGTTGAATAGTCGTCGGTGAAAATACCTATTGTATAGGTTTATGCGGAAGATTGGATTACTCGATACGTTTTTCATTATTTATCAGTTAATGATCTTAGATCTTAGTCAAGTAGTGTCGTCAATATAGTCCAATCAACAAGTTGAAAAACAAAAATAGATTAGATTAAGAATGACCATTAGAAAAATGGAACACCTTGAGTGCCATAGCGGTCATTAGGACCGCTACGATACTTTCCTGTAGTGGTCATAGTGACCGCCGATTTTGCACCTCTACTACGGCTGCTTCAAACACTTTTTCTACAAAGTAGTAGTGGTAATCTATTTGAATACATTTAATCTTGTAGGTCTCAAATCTCTGTCATTGGTCTGGGTGATATAGAATATAGGTCATATTGAAGTCGTAATTTTTTTGTAAGTGATGAATCAGGATAAATCAACACACGGATCGTTTGTGAATATGGTTGAAAAGGCAACGGTATCGATTTTTATATGCACCGAATGGAACATCATCGACTTAGAAACCTTAAATTTGAAGTTGGTTACGTTGCACGCAAATTTGGCTACAAATTTCAACTTATTGTGAAAATTCGTTCCCATTTCAACTCCATTTTGTTTCAATTCTCTATCTTTCTGGTTCTAATATTACAAAGGAGAGGGGTTTTTTGTCGAACACTGTATAAATGATTGTGAACTTCACAACACAATTAATAGTAGAGATGGAGAGGTAATGGTATTGATTCACCTCAAAACATGCAAGAATATTTTACCACACCGAAAGCAGACTAGGATAAGAGGTAGGCCTACAGTCTGTTTCTATAGATAATGTTCAAAATAAAACGGATTTCTCAAAGAAATATATAAGTAGGTACATTTCACTACTAAAAAATTGGGTTACCATGTTTTTTGACTCTCACGGCATTTCCGTCTGTTAGAGCAGACGATGGACTTTATTCGAAGATCTTTTATAACTGATTGAGGTGTATCTTGTTCTTGGGTCATACGCAGGAGTTGTGATTGTTTGATGGGCTCTTTTATTTTAGAACAAATCTATTGTGGTGAACTAGTGTTTTATCGAAAATGAGTTCTAGTGCTAATTTTTTTACAAATTCTGTGATTTTCTAAGTAGCTAATTATAGCCAGCTCTAGATATATCAGAAACATCTACAGAAGCTTTTCTTTCATTACACTGTATAATTTTGCTTCTGGTTATCGATTGCACATCTAAATTTGTTAATATATTTGATTTCCATATCGCTTCGATTAAGTTTGGAATATCGGACTAATTGATACCGTGTTTGGCGGTATTTGGTACTGAGACTGAATATATCCTATTATACCTTTCGCTAAATGACTCAAATTACGAGATCGTTCTGTATTGAACATATATCATCTTTTTGCAAACTTTTGTTTTTGATTTCGTAAGTAATAAGTACTTTTTCTAAGTGCCTGAATAATTATGATATAGTGAGTTCTTTTACCAACAAGTTTTGTAGCCAGCGATATACTTCTATCAAAATTATCAGCAATGGGTTTTCTTCTGGAATACAAAAGTTTATGAGACAAAAACAACACATTGTTTGTTGTGACTGATGTATCAGAAACACGTTCTTTCACAAAATATATTTTTAAATTTCAAGTAGGTAGGTATATTCATTTCCACAACACAGGTTAAATAGATTTATTCCATACTTAAAAGCCTTTTCTGGGAAATATTGCTTCATAATCAACCGTCCTCTGAATGGAACTGGCGATTTATTGATACCTACACAATGTTTCTCCAGTAATGAATCTCATTTTATGGAAAGTGCTAGTAAAAATTAAAAATTACAAACTTTCAAGAAGTATTGAAATCATTTCTTTGTTATGATTAGTGGAGCAAACAGGTTTCGAAAAAACATATCGGTTGGCCAATAATTGGCAACATGTAGCTTATAATCTTAATACTTCTTATACCCTGTGAGTCTGATAAATCTCTGGATTTCATTTCTATTGGTTGAGTATCATTCATGAAGCCTTGACTGAGTTAAAGTACCATTGTTATTCTACCAAATCTAATTGATATCAGAAAAAATCACGACGGTGTTTCTTTACAATAACAAAACATCAGAATTCAGCTATTCAGATTTTTCGTTTTTAAACTGAAAAATTTCATTATTTTCATTATCGGCAATGGCTTCAGATTCGTCCGTTATTTCATTTTGAAAATTGATCATATCTTCCTAATTTTCTGGTTCATCATTCATCATCATTTTGTATCTCTTTTGGAATATTCAGATGTCCAAGCCCACGAATTTTTTCTTTTTTTTTTTCACCATTTTTTAATGTTTTCAGATATTTATTGGACGTACCGGAACGTATTCCTTTCAGTTGATATATAGACTAAGTCTCCCCAAAAATCTTCAGATTATGTAAAATCAGTACTTTTTCGTAATATGAATGACACTTACATGTTTTAACAATCCTATGAATAAGCAGTAAATCAGAATGCATTTACTTTTTTGAATAATAGCAACATTCTACCAAATAACAATTGCCTCCAACTTTGTCACTACTGCCACATGAAGAGCCACTTTGGATGTTATATTTCATAAACTTCCAGTTCGTAAAGTTTACTTCAAAGTGGGATATCTTCCAGTTGCACAATATACAATTTACTCATTTGCCCTTTTACACTTTTATAGATTATCTTGATCTCACATTAACACATTTTCAGACTGTGGAAGGTTACAAACCCACAAAATACATTTCAGGTGACGAATGTCCTCCATAAAATCAAACTTTCAATATGTTCAAAAGTGTTCATGTGTCTATTCGTCCATAAAATTTACCAGAAATCATCATTTTCAAGTCAGTTCTGAATTACCGGGTAATAATTTCTTTACTTTCTGAATTATATTGCTTTTGAGAACTATTATTCTTTATATTTGGCAGTAAATAAATATTATTTTGTAATTATTATTATGATTTTGGAATGAAAAGACAGGAATATGTGTATGAATCCATCCCTACACCCTACTGACTACATTTGAATTGATCGATTCGAATATTAAACTTTTCCGATTTCAGCTCCATCTAGTGGACGAATCTTAACAAAGCATAAATTTTTGTGATGAGTATTCTGAGAAAATTGTTAAGTTGATGAAAATAGACAAGGTGCAATTTTCTATAAAAAAGTTGTCAGCACTTCTGACTGAAATAAAATTTCATATATTTCAATCCTATACCTCTACTTCAAATTTGAAATCTCTATATGAAGTGATAACTGAATGGTAGGCTAATCTCATACAGGGTGGGGCACTGAAAACGAAACAGATCGAATATCTTCAAAACGCATGTGTTGTGAATAGAATGCAAAAACAGGTCGATTTTTAATCCAAGGGGACATCTTCCTATCATAACCTCAACTGTCATACCTGTCCCCCCACCCCTTGAGCACTCTCATTCAAACAATTTGAATAGGGAAATTAGTGTGACACATCATTGAAAAGGTGATTTCATAAGGAATTCAGCCATGTCAATTTTTGCCACCTAACTTTTTATTTTGGCGCCCTCTTGCGGGAAAAATAACTGTTCTGTATTCCAAATTATAATACTGCATTTGCAAGCTATTTTGACATAAATTCGGTGACAGTGCATTATGGAATTTTTCTGAGAGAAAAAACAAAATGGCGGCTCCAAAATGGCGGACATGATTTGCAATTTAGGTCCGATTCGATTCAAAATTGATATGTGGTGGTTTTCAAGATCGGAAATTATGATTTGTTCGTCAATGCAAAAAAAAACAAGATAGTGGCTCCAAGATGGCGGACGAAATTTGTAATTCTGGTCCGATTCGAATCAAAATTGATATGTGGGGATTTTCAGGGTGAAAAATTATGATATTTTTGTCAATGCAAGAAACCAACATGGTGGGCGAAATTGGTAATTGTGGTTCGATTCGATTCAAAATTGGCATATGAAGGTTTTACAAGTTTCCAGTATGACTACAGTGAATTAATTGAATTGGTGAAAAAATGATTTTATACAAATTAGGAAATAATATTTTATTTAGATGTGTGACGTAGGTTATTCTGTGCGCAACATAATACAACTTTTACCTCGCAAAAATACCTATTTTTTACTGGCGGCAAGCTTACGAATATGTTACACAAAGAATAACCTACGTTACATATCTGAAAAAACAAAATTATTTCCTTTTTAGCGCATTTGTATAAAAGCTTTTTTTTTCAGAATTTTACTGCTCCTGAAAATCACTGAAAATCTTCACATACTAATTTTGATTCAAATCAGACCAGAATTACAAATTTCGACCGCCATCTTGGCGCCACAATCTTGTTTTTTTTGCATTGACGAACAAATCATAATTTCCGATTTTGAAAACCATCACATATCAATTTTGAATTGAATCAGACCATAATTGCAAATCATATCCGCCATTTTGGAGCCGCCATTTTGTTTTTTCTCTTAGAAAAGTTCCCTAATGCACTGTCACCGAATTTATGTCAAAATAGCTTGCAAATGCAGTATTATAATTTGGAATACGGAACAGTTATTTTTCCTGCAAGAGGGCGACAAAATAAAAAGTTAGGTGGTAAAAATTGACATGGCTGAATTCCTTATGAAATTACCTTTCCAATGATGTGTCACACTTACTACTTTCCCTATTCAAATTGTTTGGGTGACAGTGCCCAAGGGGTGGGGGGAGAGGTATGACAGTTGAGGTTATGATAGGACCTGTTTTTGCATTTTATTCACAACACATGCGTTTTGAAGATATTCGATCTGTTTCGTTTTCGGTGCCCCACCCTGTATATCATTGTTACACGGTTTCCGTTTTCTGTGGCACCATGGGTAAGTCACTGTAAATTTCTTGGCAGTCAAGGTGTTAAGAAATTTTGAAAACATTTCCCTAAGAGGAGGAAATTTCCAATATAAATGTCCAGACCTCAGAACTCCATTATTCATAATTTTGATTTGACGCTGAAAATAGTTCTCCGCAAGGCCGTTACAGTACTGGGCGTACCGCTGCAAAAGACAGTGTATGACAGAAAATAGTTTTTCTATAGCATTAAATGTTAATTTAAATTTTTTAATAAATTATGGATGTGGACACTTTAACAAATGAATCCCCATCAGAAATAAATGTCTTAGGGCCAGTTTCACAGGTGCCAGTTCCAGATTTATTAACTGATGGTTAGAATGTGATCCTTTGAACGCCATTTAAAGACTGTCATTCACCGTCTAAACTTTCACTTAGTTATTTGAAGGTTAGCTGGGACCTGTGAAACTGGCCCTTAGTCTATTATTCAAAAAGTTATACCATTGTTAATTAACAAATATTTCCAGTCTCCGCTTTCATAAATAACTACGTAAAAGATTAAGTAATTGACCTATAAATCGTCGGCTTTCTGGAGCCCTACTAATATACCTACTTAATGAGATCACACAATAGAAGTTTATAAATATTTATTAGTTTGTTTACCATAATTTTTTATAGAACAAAAATTATTGTTAAATAATTTTTTTACAAACGTTTTATAATTGCTGGTTTTACATCTAACAATGGCAGTAATTACTACTGGTTATAATTTTTTGACGTCATTTGTTTGTAAATTAGTTATAAACAAATGTAAAATTCAACAAATTTTTTTATTTCCATAATGATGTCACAGTCATAACGCTATCAACTAAAATACATTTTCCTTTCTTTGATTGCGATATTTGCTGACAACTTATTGAGACAACGTGTGTACGTACATCCAAATTGTCTTACTCGGTAACGACGTGCTTAGTTATCAACGTCATGAAATAATCTAGTTCTAATTTATACCATCATAAAGAAATTTTTGGAGACCATTAGAATAACTAGTTCCTAATGAACAACTGCATCAGTATTTCCATTATAATGAATCTTTGTTTTCATATTTATGAGTAACTCCCAATTTCCTATTACTTTCCAACGAATGATTTAAATAGGCTCTGAGTTCGTTTAAGACATAAAATAAAAAAATTCTAAAGATTTTTCTTTTTATTCGTAAGTTAGTCCCACCAAGGATTACATTTGGTGTTTTATTCCTTAAAAAATTAATTAAATCCTAACTGAATATGTTTAATAGGAGTTTTTAATAGAATCTGAGAAAAATCTACGCTATAAACGAAAAACCTGCGTAAAATTCCAAAATGAATTGAATGAAATCCCAAGTATCATAGTAGGTCTTTTTTCCAGAAATGTAGCAGTCAGCGTCATTATATCAGGTGTAACTTAATCAATGGAGTTGTTCATTCCAATTCTTGGTCTTATAATATGAACGATAATACTCATGGAAATACTATTGCCAAAGTTTCACAAACTGTTCATTCATTTTTCAAAAAGAAAGTATTTTGCAACACATTTTACTAGGAAGTCATAATTTGAAAATATGACAAAAATTATAAACTTCTACAGTTGGCACAATTTGTCAATATAATAACTGTCTTAAGAGCCACCATTACTGAAACGTCAAATTTCTTCTTCATCTCTTTCAGCTAAGGTTTGTTGGCATACTGATCAGGAATGAGGGTGAAGATAATGAACTCGATGAATATTGGCAACACAGCACCTGTCCGTTCCCGATTACAGCGCCAATCAGATATAAATTTCCCGATCGTAGAATCCGTTTCTTGCAAAAACCATTGATTTCATGGAAAGGACATTTTTTGTATGGGCTCGGTGGTTTCATGAGAATTCCGGAATCTCTCAATTTTTCAAATTCATCAAGTCATTTAATTTTTTTTTCTTAGAAATTGTCATACCAAAAAATCACTGAAGTTCCGGAAGTTTCACAAAACCATTGAATAATGCAAAAAAAAATTCTCAAACAAAAACTGTGGGCTCAAAACGGATTCCCGTTTTACCAAGGTAGCGTTTGCTCTTAAGTATAAAAAACTTTGTTTGATACATTTTCGTTAAGAGCTTTTTTGTACTCGCGTGTTTTGTTGAACTCGGCTTCGCCTTATTCAACAAAGTACTTTACGAAATTGTATCATGAATAACTATTTCTGTTTCGTGCCTAGAGCTACTTCACATTCCGACAGCTTTTCTTGCTTCATAAAACACCGATTCAATCTGTTTTTGCATAATGGGTTCAGCGCCAAAATTTAGCCTGACTCATTAGAATTCCTTTCAAGAGGCTCTTTTACTTTTACTTTACTTTTACTTCTACTCAGACCCACCAAAGATATTTTTATAATCGATGCATTTCTAGATTTGACATCGACGCAATGTGTTCTGTCTTTCCAATACTTTGTTGTTGTTTTTTTGTGACCTACCAAAAGTCTGTATGACAAGATCCATTTGTCAAAAAACTAAAAAAACCTTGGAACTCACTGCTTAGGGTTTCAAAAATGTCATAAAATAAAATAAAAACACATGATTCTTTTCATTTTTTACTTTTGGTCCTCTTAACCAACATGCCTTCCGTTTCATGTGAACTTGAAGATAGACAACATACACCGTAAAAATTTAAATAAAATACATTTATCCTTATATCCATCCATATTTTGTTGTCAATATCATTTTGTTAACAAAAAATTTAAGTCTTTACGTACCTCACATGCTCACTGGATGACATCAATAAGTGTCATTTTACAAATCTAAAGCTTTATGGGGCCTGTTTTCAATTCTATTATTTAAAATCAACAATCATCATCAACAATCATCATCGATAAATTAAAGATGACCTTTGCTTATCCTTGGTTCACATACCAGGTGACATTTCGAAAACAACAATGGACACCTACCTATGCAGGATATGTAAATTCGCTTCAGGAAGAAGGTAGCGTTGGCTAAACTATTGTTCTTCTTACTACACCATGTGAAATACATTTTTCATTATACCTATCTGAAAACACTATATTTACCTCCGACCAATAAAAGACATAGAAATACCATTTCTATAATCACAACACACATTTGTTATGAAAGCTCCATAACACTATCCTTTGTTACAGATTGTGGGTGAGGCGTAAAACTCCGAGTTCGGAGGGGGAGATTAGTTATTGTTATGATATTCGGACGTAAGCGTAGAACCAGTGGCGTAGTAATACATTTTCTCATGTTTAATTTTTAATAAAAAATATGTATAATTAGACTCGGTCGGTTCGGAGAAATTTGTTCTCACATGTATTGGTATCGATAGGAGACCACATGCCTGGTTAGAAAGCACGTGTGTTATCAAGATGTCAATCCTGACGTCTAATGCTTGGCAGAAGTGCTGTAGGTTTCCCTGAGTTAGAAAGTGAAAGCGCTGTCTATAATTTCTAATTTATCCCGGAGCGCCACGGCAAATAATAGCCGCCATGTACCCTCACATGCCTTTGAGTACACCCTACAAGTGTTGTCAGTAAAGAGTAACATATTTTATTACGATGAATAGGTTCAAAAATAAGTGACAATTGTAAGTGACATGAAAATTGTTGGAACGCCATGTGTACTACCATGGCATACACTATTTCTTCTACGATCTTTCAAAAACTGACTTTTATTCGTCAATTGTGAACGCATAAAGATAGTGATTATTGCTGTGTGGCAATATAAACTAAATTGCTTCAAAGCAATGAACACTTACTTTTGATGGTTCAATCAATCAAAAATACTGTATTGTGCAAAGAATTAGATTATTGCTGATAAAGCATAGAATAAGTTCATAAGTAGCGTTCGGTTTTTACGTCGGACTGGTCAGATTAGTCTAGATCGTTCGTTTATTGCAAGCGATTGTAGGGGAGGTAAATCTTGATCGTTCGGTTATTCAAATCCGATCAGTCTTAGATTGATCTGTTTGCTCGGAGAATTTTGGCAGACGAGTAAGATTAATTTGAAAGTGTGAGGTTATGTTCATCATCATAAAATTAATGATTAGATTTTTCCAAACAGAAACCAGCAATATTTTTTGTAAATTCGTTATTGCAATATTCAAAACGTTCAAATTTCAAACTTGAAGATTCTTTACGAAAAAAACGATGCAAATTTGGATGTGGTTATTGGAGAATAGCATGTCAAAGTCAAGCCAACGTCCGTTTCGTTCGTTTATTACCGATTGATCTGATTAATTTGTGGCCACGTGACTAAAATCTGCTCCACTCTGAGATCATAATACCGAACTCGATTATAAATACTGAAAAAATAAATGAAATTGCTGAAGTAAAAAAATCAAAATATCCAAATCTTTGAATCGCATTCGTAAACTATACTATACTATACACTTTATATAAGATAAACATCAATTATAATACACACAAGACTTCACGCATAAACTATAATGCACATAAGAGATTACATTCAAATTTGTGATGAAAGTGTATCATTAAAATACGCATCCAAAGTGTAGTAAGCTAGTAGCTCTCTAACTCTTTTTTTGATTTTTATTTCTATTTAAGTATATTCTGGGGCAGATGATTGAATTTTTTTTAGAGTTGTCATAAAGTTATTTCTTAACTTGTGTGGAGTTATACTTAGGGAGCGATCGATATTACAAGTCCGTCGGTAGAAAATCGATAATTTCTTATGCAGTTATTATTTAACTTCTTGCATCTCCAAAGGATTGAAGAAATTCAATGAGGTATCTCCCAAAGGAAGGAGAATGGGCTCCCTCAAGAGATTGAAAATACTACTCAACCCATTGATTAGATTTCAAACTTGCGATGATTCAGTGTTCCATTCACAATAAAGAATTTTATGTCCACGTCCGGTTTTACCAGAAGCGATACGTTACTGACAACATTCCAGATCGATTATTATTGACATATGTGATATTCCGTGTATATAAAATTTTATTAAAATGGGATCATCGACAACTTCTGATGATGAACGGATTACCTACGTGATAATCCATGTATGTCAACAAAACATTCCTATGCCCATTAGATATAGCTAGTGGCTTATGATTTGAATTTGTTTAATGAAGAGTTGAGTTTGCTTACTTATTTACTAGCTTACTTTTTAGTATACCTACATTTCAACAAGTTTTTTCCTAATTATTGATAGGTGATCGTTCAGTTGATTTACATAGTAACAGTTTTTTTACAGCTATTTCAACAAATAGTGTATTTTTGTCTCAAAAACGGGATGAAAATGAGCAAATTCAACAAAAATCAACTTATTAATACCAATGAAAACGTCAGCTATGGTTTATGCCATGATTACCATGCTGCGACGCCCATGTTTGATTTGACAAGACGACAAATAAGTCGTAAACGGACGTAAACAAACATGATCGCCAAGTTAAGAGTGAATATAATACGGAATTCCAACCTGATCACCGAGTGCAAACGAATATTTCCGACAATGCCCTTTTTTAACATGATTCGGGCTGAGATGTTTGTAAACAACGTCTGGTATGTTGCTTTCGAAAAAGAGACAGAGATATTTACATGCTTATTTAGCATACGTGCGCTGGTGTCATTATAGCTGCCTATTTACATGTCAAAATTAAATAATATGTTGTTGACAGTTCTCTAGAAATCGCAAATTGTTTGAATATTTCCTTACCAATAGGGTAAATAACAAATTTCGCTGTTTTCCTGCATTTCGGAATACTGATAATCCCACCGGTATACATATTTACATATCCTGCTATAGAATCTAGTCTCGAGTTCATCCCGTTCCCGCTCCCGTCTCGTTTGGGAAAACCTTTTTTCTACGACCGTGCGTTTTTACCCACTTTCCCGCACTCATTTTAGTTTAGAAATTGTCACTTTCCCGCACTAGTGCGGGAAAGTAAAATATGTCAATTTATCGTTATTAAATTTACATTTCATTGTTGCTGAGAGTTATTTGGAGGACTCCGTAGAACAGAAGAAAACCATCTCGAATAAAATTCTTTCATGTACTGGCAACTTGCAACCGCCGTCTCCGTCATCTTCATGCACTTTGCAATCTACGAGTGTTACTCTTAACAGCCAGTTACCACTAACTAACTACTCTGGACCGGCTATTCTGACGCATTTGCAGAATACAACAAATTGTTTTTTCAACATTAATATTAATAATAATTAGTGGATTTTCATTGAATGTTTTTTATGTTGAAATAAATTATATATTTTCAATGTGCTTTTTGAATCTTTATGCGGTCGTAGAAAAAATAATGTTCCTAATTCATGCGTAAAGTGTCTTTCCCGCCCTTGACTGCTTGCCCGAACTCCGCTTCGCGTCGTTCGGGTCAACGGCAGTCGCGTGCGGGAAAGTATCACTTTCCGCACTTGTTAGGAAAATAACTATATTCTCCAAGTTGTGCCTCGTAAGCATATTGCAAAAGGAGTAAAAAATATGTGCTGCAGTTGATTCAAAAATAATTTTCTTTGTAAACTGATCGGCAGGACATACAAATGATATTAGACCAATGATGTTATGAGATAGTGATTGGGATGAATAGATGAAAAGATTTGAACTTTGACGTACTTGTCAAAATAAAGTTTAAGTAAAAGCATCTAGAAAGAAGGCAAAACAGAATTATACATCACAATACAGGATACTTTAATTAAAGTTTCTTGTAATTAAGTAAACTTATTTCAGTTTGCAATAGCTCTCTATTACTCGTCCATAAATGCGTTTTTCGTGCTTGCACGTCTTCCCGTGTTCGGCTTCGCCTCCCACGGGAACATGTCATTCACGCACGGAGATGGCCTATTTTCTGAACTCGTAATGAAATATACTAATTTTCTACGACCATTAAGAAAAATGAACATTTCAATTGCGTCTTCGAGTAAGAAACCTACTACGTTGTAACACCGATTTTTATTTCCCACGGGCTAGCTGTATCGAAATATTTCATTTCCTACGACTTTCATAAACTACTAGACTGACATTATAGGTAGGTATTAACCAAGAAGACTAAAATTTAACAAGGAGTGTTTGATTCCCATAAGACAATGGGGACACTAGTAGAAAGAGATGAAAGAACATTTGTGATGAAAAGTGACGTAATAGGACGTGTCATGGCCGCCGTTCTCTATAGACAGTGATGGACTAGCTCTTGGTATATGAGAGTGTCTGCTGACAGTTTTGTTGCTTGGTTCGAGTTCGACTCTGTACTCATATCCAAGTACGTCACTCTGACGCGTTGATGATACAAGTTTCTGATTGACTAGAGCTTATTAAACCCTCGTTGTTAAATTTTATGAACACAAATAATATCGAATCAAGTTTGTTTACGTCTGTCTAATAATTTGACATTTCACATCAGCAGATAATTACAAAATTCGATTGAAAAAATTAAGTTTTTAAAAATGATTAGAGATAGTGAGAATGATTTTAACAATCAAATTAATAAATGTATATCAGAAGCTCCTGATAATGCCTGTCTTCTGACAAAGGTATGATTTTCTTTTCATAAAACCAGAATAATTTCAATAAAAAGATTAATTACAATCGGATTCTATATTTTTGAATAGTTGACAGCTACTTTCTATATAACAGTTAATTTGAACAAATTATTATGTTTTGTGTAATTGATGACTTGTTTATTTTGTGGAAATTCATGATCACTTTAATGAAACAAAAGAAACACAATTTTGTCTTATTTCCACTAGTTTTTTATATTTACGACCGGTTTCGGGCTTTATCCCATTATCAAGTATAAAAACTAACTAATACAATAATTGTATTCTTAAACCTAGTTATATAGGGAGTTTGCAGGTAAACTGGATGGAGAGGTAATTAAATGAAAATAAATGAAATCAAATGAACATGGGTGAAACGATATAAATTCAATACTGGAGGTTATGGAAATTACCTGGGTTGTCAAAATCACAAATTCAAAAGTGGAGACCTACATAAATCGAGTTGCTCGTTGAGGGTTCTATATTTCGGGTTTTTAATTGATTTATTGATTTCCATGGCTTCACAGATTCATTTTCTTTCCTTTATTACATGTGTGTAGGATTTTGAGATTATCTTTATTTATCTTGTGTTTGGATTCTTGCAGATGTTCGTACATTGTGGATTTTTTGTCGAAACAGACGTGTTCACGGAGCCTTACGTCAAAATTTCTACCGGTCTGGCCTGTATATACTGCAGAGCATTCCCCGCATTCTAATCTATATGTCCCTGATTTTTTCATTCTATCTCGTTTAGGTTTTGCATTGAACAGAATTCTGCCTAAATTATTATTACTTATGAAAGCTGTTGTTATTTTGAATTTAGAAAAATAATTTTGAATGTTTTCTGAAATTTTACCTGGAGTAATTAATGCTACCATATTTACGTGTATTGTGTTCTTCGATATTTGGGTAAAGTTCACTCATAACTGTTTTATGAGTTTTACTTGATATTAATTTCTCTATTAAAGAAACTGGTACTCGATTGTTTACCGCAATTTGTTTAATGATGTTTAGTTCATCCTGGAAATTCTTATCAGGTAAAGGGATTGCGAAAGCTCTGTGTATCATTGATCTAAAGGCGGATAATTTATGTGACATCGGACTGAAAGAATCAAAGGGAATTGTACAGTCTGTGAAGGTGTTTTTCCGGTAGATATTAAGGACCCCCTTTCTAAAAAACATATTGTGTTTTGGTTCAGATACGTTGATGACGTACTAGTGGGTTTTGATGGTTCCAACAGACAAATTGATCAATTTTTGAACTTCCTAAATAATCTACATAACAAAGTTAAATTCACAGTAGAAATTGAACAAGACAAGAAGCTTAACTTCTTAGATTTAAGTATTTCAAGGGTTAGTAATAGTTTTCAATTTAATATCTACCGGAAAAACACCTTCACAGACTGTACAATTCCCTTTGATTCTTTCAGTCCGATGTCACATAAATTATCCGCCTTTAGATCAATGATACACAGAGCTTTCGCAATCCCTTTACCTGATAAGAATTTCCAGGATGAACTAAACATCATTAAACAAACTGCGATAAACAATCGAGTGCCAGTTTCTTTAATAGAGAAATTAATATCAGGTAAAACTCATAAAACGGTTATGAGTGAACTATACCCAAATATCGAAGAACACAATACACGTAAATAAGGTAGCATTAATTACTCAGGTAAAATATCAGAAAACATTCAAAATTATTTTTCTTAATTCAAAATAACAACAGCTTTCATAAGTAATAATAATTTAGGCAGAATTCTGTTCAATGCAAAACCTAAACGAGATAGAATGAAAAAATATATATATATATTAGAATGCGGGGAATGCTCTGCAGTATATACAGGCCAGACCGGTAGAAATTTTGACGTAAGGCTCCGTGAACACGTCTGTTTCGACAAAAAATCCACAATGTACGAACATCTGCAAGAATCCAAACACAAGATAAATAAATTTAATCTCAAAATCCTACACACATGTAATAAAGGAAAGAAAATTAATCTGTTGGAAGCCATGGAAATCAATAAATCAATTAAAAACCCGAAATATACAACCCTCAACGAGCAACGCGATTTATGCAGGTCTCCACTTTTGAATTTGTGATTTTGACAACCCAGGTAATTTCCATAACCTCCAGTATTGAATTTATATCGTTTCACCCATGTTCATTTGATTTCATTTATTTTCATTTAATTACCTCTCCATCCAGTTTACCTGCAAACTCCCTATATAACTAGGTTTAAGAGTACAATTGTAATAGTTAGTTTTTATACTTGATAATGGGATAAAGCCCGAAACCGGTCGTAAATATAAAAAAACTAGTGGAAATAAGACAAAATTGTGTTTCTTTCGTTTCATTAAAGTGAAATTATTATGTGCTCTAGTAACGACGAGTGTTGATTCAGATGACACATGTACTTTGGATGGTGGGAGCGAGTGTTTGATTTTTTCTGGCATAAGGTTTTATTTATTTCCAAGTTGTCAAAATTTGAATATTTTGAATGTTATTTGTTTCACGACGTAGGTAGGTACGTGTACAAAAAGAAAAAATAGATGTTTCATTCAACGGGTGAAGAAAGAAAAAATTATATATACCATGTAAAAATGACGGCAGGGGAGTTTATGATAAAAAGGATTATTAAAAATATTACAGATTTGTTAATGATTCAGATGGTCGTAGAAAAAGTATAGTGTACAATGAGCATGAAATGACCCATTTCCCATGAGTAGGTATATGAAATTTTGTAGTACGAGCATAGCGAGTACTACACATTTTCATATACCAAATGTATGTCATTTCATGCTCATTGTACAATATACTATTCTATATCCATACGTATTCCAGGTCCCTTTGATCATTCATCAACGGTTTCCTAGAGAAAATCAATTCCTCAATTATCTTTTGATTTGGTACCATAAACCAAATCCGTAAATGCTCTATCAAAATAATTATTAATTAATATCACTTCTTCCCCCTCCCTTTGTGTCTATAGAATTGCACTTCTGAATATACGAATAAGTAGAATCCACGTGTACAATTGCGTTTTGGTCCTTTCTCAGTCTATTTCAATTGCTAGGAATCGCACGTAAAAAAGTAAGACCTCGTTATTCCTTGGATTGCAAGTTTCGACTTTTGAGGGCTGCCGTTCGTAGGGGGACGACAGCTGGTTAACGGAAAAAACATTTTTTTTTCAATTTGCAAAATATATCATGTTATTTTTCAAATACTGATCTTTCTGTAAAGAATTATTATCCCTCTGTCCACCCCACTATCTCATTGAATAAAAATTTTAAAAATAATATATACAACGAGTGACTATAGATGTCACAAGTTACTTTTTGTAACATATTCAAAGATATATAAGGATCAAAAGCATCAAAAATTAGGGTTTGTTTGATAACATTAAATTGAAAAGATTCGCATTCTAATGAACGGGAGTTTATTAAAGTAATGCAAAGGCGGCTGCGAACCATCTGATTCTACTTATTCGTAAATTCAGAAGTGCAATCATATAGACACGAAGGAAGAAGGGGAAGAGATGAAATTAAACAACTGTACAATTTCCTTAATTTGAGCTGAAAAACGTTTATTTTGATAATGCATTTACAATTACTCCAGTACGGTGGCCTGCCCGCTCACTGGATCTGACTGTGCTAGATTTCTTCATTTGGGGATATGTTAAAGAAAGGGTCTACTATGCAACAGCCCCAGCCACTCTCGAAATCTTAGAAGAAAGGATTCTACAGGCATTTAGAAGTATAACGCCACAAATGTTACGAAACGTGTTGAGAGAAACAATTGAACGAGCTGAATGAAATGTGTCTTCAACAAGGGGGAATGCACTTAGAAAATTTACTACAGTAAAAATTTTAAGAAATTAGGATATTGAAAAAATATAAGTGTATCTCTGAAATTATTGTTAATTTTGTTAAATTTGTTGATCCAATCGCAAATAAATTAGTATCGTTAGATTCGTCAAAATATCCTTTTTTCGGAAAGTGCTAGTCAAAAAATGGTCGCTGATTGAAAAATAATAGACACGAAAATGTAATTTTGCCAACTTGTCTTATTCATATCTATCATACTAGTCACTAAAACGTCGCGATTGTAATATTCTGATATCACCTGAGGTCCTTAGATTAGTTTTCTTCCGATCATGGCCACCTAGATGTAATTTCAAAAGTGACTCCGAAAAAATTAAGTTGGCATAAAAACTTTCGAAAATGTCACATTCTGATCTAGAATTGTCTCAGAAATCCAAAAATGTTACAATATACAGGGTGTTCCATTTAAAAATTTAGATCCGGAGCCATTTCCGGTGAGACCGGAAGTGACCGGAGAGTGAAAAATATGTGAAAACTCTCCTCTTCACATACCATTTACCTATACCAAATCTCATTTTGATACACCTAATGGTCTAGAAGTTATGACATGTCCAATAGATTCGTTGACGCCCGGTATATCATACATAAAGTATTCTTCTGTTGTGAATTTGGAAATATTTGATTGCTCAAATTACAATTTTTATTGTCATATTCCAGATGTGTCAAATGCTGTAGTGACGTTCTCTGGGCAACGGCCGTAAAAAATTTTGCCGGCCGTCACTCTGGGTAATGCCCGCAAAACAATATTTTGCGGCCCCTGTCGCGGCTGCAAAATGCTTGTTTTCCGCCCGGTTGTCCGGAAAATAACCAGATTTGTTTATAATTTACATTTTAAACAATATTTTCGACCTTGCACGAGGGCGCAAATATGTATTATTTCATTGAGCACTAAAATACAACTTTTGTGAAAGTTAGCATTGCTTTGTTATTTTTTCTTCAATTTTGCCAAAGTGATTGGCCTACCTGTAGTAGGACATGACTTGAAATTGACGGCCGGTATAGGTATTCATAGAGTGTCGCAAGTATTACCTATTGTTTTTGGGTAATAATTAGTATAATTACACTATAATCATCTTTACGCGTAATCAGTCAATTCATAACGGAACTGGTTTAAGCCGATAACTTTCTGCTCATTTTAGAAACCAGATTCTTGCGTTGGTAGGTACCTCGGAAAAACCTGCTCACGGTACCATCAATAATTCATTGAAAACCAAATGGGAAGTCAATCGATTTTGGTTCAGTACGTTTCAATTCGTCATCGTAAGCAAAACTGCAATTTGTGTTTCATACTTGAGTTAACTCATAAACAATTATCGTTGTTCTGTGACATTATTATTTGTTTATATTTTACAACTTGTAAAGTGGATTTGAATATTTATTTTTCAATCATGACGAATGCATTAGCATCGCTTAAAAAGGATTAACATGTTGGAGATTGGATTGGTGCACTGATTGATGGTAAGGACAGTTGAATAGTGAAGTGTTTGAAGAGGGTAGAGAATGTTTCACTATTCTGTGACATGTTTTCTTGAGAAAATTAATTTCTTTCATACATTAAAATGATTAAGACCTATAAAATTTTGAAAATCGGAGTTATGAATAGCATCAGCTCTGACTTGCTGAGTGCTACCGAACTTTTCTCATTTCCCTGGAACGACTTTTGAGGCAGAATACCAATTCTATATTAGAAAAACAACCCTGTGATTATCCCCAAAAGATATTTGCTCAGAGCTATCGGCTGTTGAGTTTTTCTTTTTCATAATCCCGTAATAAGTTTCTATTCCAGTGGTTTAGACCCATTTTTCAGTGTACTCGTTGGGCATACATGAATAGTTATGAGCCTGAAGATGTGGGACAAGTTCGTCTGTTTTTTCATTTCCAACCGTCTCCTGTAAGGTGTTCTTCTAGGATTAATCTGACAATTTCCCTCATATTATATAAATCAACCAAATGAAATTTGAATTCAAACCAATGAGAAAAGGACTTTTCGAAAACAATGTCTCCAGCCCGTGGTATTTTCAAATCGGTGTTTCGCTTCTTCCTTATTTATACGTTTCCATAGTTACAACAATTTCTGTGAATAGAGAAACGTCAGTTTGACGGTTCAACTCTTCAACTGATATTAATGACACATGATGAACCGTTCCTGCAATACGCATTAGTCCGTAATAATTTAATGTATTCGTCAGATTGTCTGATCGAATATCCCTTCAAAATGCAGAATTTTCAAAATACTTTCACCTTGCCAGTCGCTCAAACTGTGTTGCTGTACAAAACACCACTCGAGCAAGCTCTCGTGGTGTTTCTAAGCAACACAGTTTTCGTGACAGCAAAGTGAAAGTATTTTTTGAAAATTCATCATTTTGTCGGGATATTACTACTGACAATTTCCCTCATATTATATAAACCAACCAAATGCCATCATTTTTTGTATTGAAACCAATGAGGAAAGGACTTTTCGAAAACACTGTCTCCAGCCCGTGGTATTTTGAAATCAGGGTTACGCTTCTTCCTTATTTATACTTTTCCATAGTTACAACAATTTCTGTGAATAGAGAAACGTCAGTTTGACTGTTCAACTCTTCAACTGACATTAAAGACACATGATGAACCGTTTCTGTAATACGCATTTAGTCCATAATAATTTATTGTATTCGTGAAATTGTCTGATCGAATATCCCTTCGAAATGCAGAATTTTCAAAATACTTTCACCTTGCCAGTCGCTCAAACTGTGTTGCTGTACAAAACACCTCTCGAGCAAGCTCTCGTGGTGTTTCTAAGCAACATAGTTTTCGTGACAGCGAAGTGAAAGTATTTTCTGAAAATTCAGCATTTTGTCGGGATATTACTACTGATAATTTCACTCGCCGTATGGAACCTTCCTTCCCTGGTACATTGATGTCTCGATAATACGCAGTTCCTTCCTTTTGAGCCGGTAATACCACTATGTTATGGCAACCACGTATCCAAACAACAACGGAAAATATAATATTATAATCTTGCTGCTAATTTGAATGTCAGTCTTACAGACTTCATGTCTATCAAGCGTTATCTATAAGTATAACTATTGAAGAATTCACGGCAACGGAACTTTTTTTAATTTGTTGGTTCGTGAAATTATCTCAATAAATACTACTCGTACTCACAATACTATCGATAAGTCTGTCAGAAATCTTGAACTCGATCAAATTGCTTTGAGGTAACACCACTCGTCCTAAAAGACTCGTGGTGTTACCAAGCAATCTGATCTCGTTGGCATCTGACAGAATTACTATCGATAGTAAGTATTCTTCAATATTTATAGCAAGATGTATAGAAACCATGGTGTTATCACTGATTCGCTTTTGTTTCAACAAAGTTGTTGAGACTGTAATTGCACTGATACCGTTGGCTTCATTCGTCGATGGATGGCGTACTTATAAGTCGAAAATAACCGAGTTTCCAACATTCCGAAGTACTGAGTCATAATAATTATTTGATTAAAATTTGAATGTTTACAAATTATGGTTAATGAATATCACAACAAATAAGATTCAATGTTGAAAATTACATAACATGACACTTGTCCAAGTGTCATCATGAATCTGTAATTTTGCCGCCATCTGTGTGCTAAAGAGGTGAAACGGTATCAACGCAGTAAAAATATCACGAATCAAGTAGGCCGTACCTTAACAGTTTTGTCATTGTTTAAGAAGTAAGATAGTTAGTCAATGCCTGTGTAATTGGTGTTGGACACAAACGCGAGTGTCACCTAGCGTGATTAGTTACAATAAAATAAAATAAGATCGCAGCGCCACCTATAGCAAGACTTTGAACTACGAATCACGGACAAAGGTTTTTGACTTTACACGTGTTTATATGGCGTTTTGACGATCTGTACTCCTATTTTCAAACAATTTGTGAAAATTTGTGATTTCTCTAACTAAAAAGTGATTGTGTTTCTATTGAAAGATTCTAAAGAACGTTTCAGTCAGGTGATTTAAAGGAATTTCATCTCCGATTAGTTTTGAATGCTTCTGCAATTCAAGATTGCATGGCGTTTTGATGATCTGTTCTTCTATTTTCAAACAATTTGTGAAAATTTGTGATTTCTTTAACTGAAAAGTTATTGTGCTTCTATTAAAAGACTTGAACGATAGTTTCAGTGTAGTTTACAAATATTTTACTTGTTTTTTGAAGTCATGATTTGTGAGTTATTGATCTGATTCATTCTGTTGATTATATAAGGATATTTCCATACTCGATTTCTGTTTCTGTTCGTATTTTTTTGGTTTATACTGTTGATAGACTGCCAAATATGGGAAAATACAATCCTAGTTATTCAGTCCCAGGAAGCAGGACATATGACAAGAAGGAAAATGTGGGATATCACAAATTTCCCCCAAAAAATAAAAGCAAGGTTAAAAAATCACCAATTGGTTCGACCAGATTGAAGAAATTGACCAAAGAAAAGCATGGATTTTGAAACTGAAAATTGGCAAGCTAAATAATATCGAAGTATATGCTTGTTTGATAAACAGACTTGATCGCAAATCATGACCTCCAAAAACAAGTAAAATATTTGTAAACTACACTGAAACTATCGTTCAAGTCTTTTAATAGAAACACAATAACTTTTCAGTTAAAGAAATCACAAATTGTTTGAAAATAGTAGAACAGATCATCAAAACGCCATACAACCTTGAATTGCAGAAGCATTCAAAACTAATCGGAGATGAAATACCTTTGAATCACCTTACTGAAACGTTCTTTAGAGACTTTCAATAGAAACACAATCACTTTTTAGTTATAGAAATCACAAATTTTCACAAATTGTTTGAAAATAGGAGTACAGATCGTCAAAACGCCATATAAACACGTCTAAAGTCAAAAACCTTTATCCGTGATTCGTAGTTCAAAGTCTTGCTATAGGTGGCGCTGCGATCTTATTTTCTTTCGCCAATAAGATATCACACCAGGGTTTCTATGTATCTTGATTTATAGATAATGACTGATAGACATGAAGTCTGTCAGACGTACATTCAAATTAGTAGCAATATGATAATATCATATTCTCCGTTGTTGTTTGGTTACGTGGTTGCCATGACAAAGCGATATTACCGGCTCAAAAGGAAGAAACTGCGTATTATTGAGACAAACGTCCCTTATTGGCCCTTGTATTGCAGGAAAGGAGGGTTTCATACGGCGAGTGAAATTATCTAGAAATCACCACTCGTCCTGCGGACTCGTGGTGTTTTCTCGAAGCAATTCAGTTTCGTTCAGAAATGAATCGACAGACTTATCGCGAAAATTCAATCACTTGTGGTTTTACAGTTGACTGTTTTACGCACTTGTCGAATGAACCAATCAGGAGCTCTAGTCAATTTCGGATTATCGATAATAATAATTATTGATTTCATTGATAGAAATGCATACAAACGGTAATAGATACAATTTATATGCCTTCCAAAATGCAGAATTCAATTTCTGATTTCTTCAACCTTTGCTCTTGCATTCAACCTCAATATCAAAATTGACTCTTGACTCTGATTGGCCTGTCAAGTTCGTTGTTTTCAGATTCGTGTATGTGACAGTAAAACGTCAAATATAAGTAATCACGCTATGCACGTATTTGAAAATGAGCATATTTGGAATAAATTCTACCGAATTAATCAATGTTTCCTGTTTACTGAACTTCATCAATGTCTCAGATCAAATTTTTAACTATTTTGCAAATTTCTTCAAATTTTGCCACATTTCATATTTTTTATCTCAAGTCTGTGTTTTAATTCAGCTAGAAATGAATCGATAAACTTATCGCGACAATTTCCCTAATATTATATAAACCAAATGCCATAATTTTTTAAATTCAAACCAATGAGAAAAGGACTTTTCGAAAACACTGTCTCCAGTCCGTGGTATTTTCAAATCGGTGTTACACCTCTTCCTTATTTATACGTTTCAATAGTTACAGCAATTGGCGAAAGAAAATAAGATCGCAGCGCCACCTATAGCAAGACTTTGAACTACGAATCACGGACAAAGGTTTTTGACTTTAAACGTGTTTATATGGCGTTTTGACGATCTGTACTCCTATTTTCAAACAATTTGTGAAAATTTTTGATTTCTCTAACTAAAAAGTGATTGTGTTTCTATTGAAAGACTCTAAAGAACGTTTCAGTAAGGTGATTCAAAGGTATTTCATCTCCGATTAGTTTTGAATGCTTCTGCAATTCAAGGTTGGATGGCGTTTTGATGATCTGTTCTAATATTTTCAAACAATTTGTGAAAATTTGTGATTTCTTTAACTGAAAAGTTATTGTGTTTCTATTAAAAGACTTGAACGATATTTTCAGTGTAGTTTACAAATATTTTACTTGTTTTTGGAGGTCATGATTTGCGATCAATTATTGATCTGATTCATTCATCAGTCTGTTTGTCAAACAAGCATATACTTCGATATTATTTAGCTTGCCAATTTTCAGTTTCAAAATCCATGCTTTCCTTTGGTCAATTTCTTCAATCTGGTCGAACCAATTGGTGATTTTTTAACCTTGCTTTTATTTTTGGGGGCAATTTGTGATATCCCACATTTTCCTTCTTGCCATATGTCCTGCATCCTGGGACTGAACAACTAGGATTGTATTTTCCCATATTTGGCAGTCTATCAACAGTATAAACCAAAAAAATACGAATAGAAACAGAAAACGAGTATGGAAATATCCTTAATCAACAGAATGAATCAGATCAATAACTCACAAATCATGACTTCAAAAACACGTAAAATATTTGTAAACTACACTGAAACTATCGTTCAAGTCTTTTAATAGAAACACAATAACTTTTCAGTTAAAGAAATCACAAATTTTCACAAATTGTTTGAAAATAGGAGAACAGATCATCAAAACGCCATGCAACCTTGAATTGCAGAAGCATTCAAAACTAATCGAGATGAAATTCCTTTAAATCACCTGACTGAAACGTTCTTTAGATTCTTTCAATAGAAACACAATCACTTTTTAGTTAGAGAAATCACAAATTTTCACAAATTGTTTGAAAATAGGAGTACAGATCGTCAAAACGCCATATAAACACGTGTAAAGTCAAAAACCTTTGTCCGTGATTCGTAGTTCAAAGTCTTGCTATAGGTGGCGCTGCGATCTTATTTTCTTTAAATGCGTGAAGCTGAATACACTTGTTAAATAAATGAAGCGAAGTTTTGTATAAAAGTGTATGAATTCTCTTTATTGCAATAAAGAGAATTTATACACTTTTATACAAAACTTCGCTTGATTTATTTTCTTTCGCCAATCACTGTGAATATTAAAACGTCAGTTTGACTGTTCAACTCTTCAACTGACATCAATGACACAAGATGAATCTTTCCTGCTGTACGCATTTAGTCCATAATAATTTAATGTATTCGTTAAATTGTCTGATCCCTTCAAAATACAGAATTTTCAAAATACTTTCATCTTGCCAGTCGCTCAAACTGTGTTGCTGTACAAAACACCACTCGAGCAAGCTCTCGTTTCTCTCGTTTCTAAGCAACACAGTTTTCGTCACAGCAAGGTGAAAGTATTTTTTGAAAATTCAGTATTTTGTCGGGATATTACTACTGAAAATTCAATCACTCGTGGTATTACTACTGAAAATTAAAGAAGCGGTAATTGACAAACAAAATAATCTTTTTCTCTCCGTTTATACCAGATATCCGACAGAAAGTAACTAGGTACTTTCGTGGGTAATACTCCGACAGACGTTGTATTACATCTGACAGATATTTGTGTCATCTTCTCCAAAAATATTAGGGGAAATAGCATAGCTCCGACTGATATTGACAGGAAGTAATAACTCTCTACAAACCTGTTTCAAAGGTAACCTTCAGTGGTAGTGTGTACAACATTTCTGATAGCCATCCAACGTCCTGTATGTCCCAACAATATTAGTGCATGGGAAACATTGCACAGAAATCAGTCAGATGTAATTCAACATCCCAGGAAAATTATTGTTTTCTATCGCATATCTGCAGAAATACGGATAGAAGACGGATAGATCGTTTGTTCAGATGTGGGATTTGTTTATTCCTATGTAACTTCCCATATTCACAAAAGTACCTAATTAAAATACTGTGCTGTTCAGTCCATGTTCAGATATTTTTCCGTAGTTAGTCCTTGACCCAATCGTGATCTAGGTCAGACTTCTGATGATTTATTTCCGGATTTTATTTGCCCATGCTTTTCCTATCCGTTATGATGACCTCGAAGAGTTTATGTGGACTCAAGTAATTTCACAAGCTGTTTTCTATTTATAATTACTGCAATTTCCATATTAGTTGATCTAGAGTGCTGCTCCGATATCATTACAATATTCATCAGTACAGTATTCTATGATTTCCAAAAAAGCAATCAAAATTGTTAAGAACCAAACGAATTGAAATGGGTATGACACTGATTCTGCCAAAGAATAGTTAATCACCATGGTTGAGACAAAATAACACGCACCAACGTCATTGACAGAGAAATGAATTACTTGATTATCGTAAAAAGTTATAACACTTACTAAAAAACCGAGATGTCAACCAACTGTCATTTTTACACTTTGAGCTATGACATTTTCCTGTCACTTCATAAGGCAGCATTGCATTTTTGATGGTGATTTCTGTTTTTTATTTTAATAATTTTTATTAAGTATCTAATTTTATAGAGTACGATGCAAATGTATGGAATAAATCTATTATTTCTGAATATAAACTCATTTTGGGAAATTCCTCGAATCGATTTTCTTTTCCTATTGGCCAATTTTTGAACCTAAAATATATACGGTTATCTGCATTCGAGTAAAAATTACTTTAGTGATATTTTTAAATAGGACACGCAGTGTATTTATCCATATTTGATTAAGGATCGTCATTACAAATCCAGTGATACCAGGTTTGATGGGATTATGTCAAACCAAAGATATGAGCAAAAAACTTCTCCATATGCCCAATGAGTGCGACAGAGACTTTTGACCTTCCGAATCGTGTGGAGTCTCAGTCATTCTCATTAGACGTACGAGGAAGTTTTTTGCCCGTATCTCCGTAGCCGTTTGACATAATCCCATCAATCCTGGTATTAGTGGATTTGTAATGACGATCCCTAACCAAATATGGAAAAATACACTGGGTGTCCCATTTAAAAATATCACTGAAGTAATTTTTACTCGATTGCGGATAACCCTACCTATTTAGGGTGGGGTTCAAAAATTGGCCAATTGGAAAAGAAAATCGATGTAATCGAAGAATTACTGTATATCTACACCACGGACAGCCTATGGCTTTGTGGTTCTCCCTGTTTATTTGTACTGTACCTTATGTCCATTTTATCGAAATGAACGAACTTATGATTATTATGATCGAAACAAACGTCAGATGTGAAAGTCATCGTGGAGGACCTGTGAGAAAATGTCAATTGAGTAAAAAAGAACTGAAATTGATCTCAGGTCATTTGAAAATTCGCATATTATAATGATAATACCTTTAAAAAAAATACAGCTGAAGATATAATTTGGGATCATATGTCAGCTGCTCATGCAAACCTGTATAAAAAATAATTGATGTAAAATCATTTCAGGTTCAATGAAACTAATATTTCAAAATAATATTAGATGATATAATATACAATTTATTGTATGATATAATTCTTTTTTTTTAATGAGTATTTTCACATAGGCTTTGAGGCGCCTGTATTGTGTTATATTACTCATTCAGACAACGATTTGTAGGTATGCTAATTTCATGGAAATAACATCATGATACTACAATTTATGTTACATTGGTACAAATTATTTAAAAATATAAAACTCGTGGAGGAAAGAAAAACAAAAAGGATTAGGTATAAGTTATGTATATGCTTGTATGAGAGAAGATACAGATGGTATAGGAGCTGTAATAATTTTTTTTTCAGTATATGTCGGATTTTTCTGAATATATCGCTTGAGGGCATCTTTATATTTATTAACTATTTTATCGATTTCAATTCTATTGGGAGTAGGTTGTACAATTTCAGACCATAATAGAACACGAATCTCTGTGTATGGCTTTTCTTGCAGAGAGGTATTATGATATTCAAATTCCCAACTGCTCTAGTTCTTGCTGTTAGGGGAATCTAGGGCAAAACGGGGTACCTAACTTTAAGAGCCTGATTATTGTATAAAACGATTTAACTTAACTGTGCCATTTTGAATTTAGCTAACTAATTATATTATCTTTAGACTTTAATCAACTAAATAACCAACTTAAAATTTTTACGTAATTTTTTTATATATTTTTAAAAAATCAGGACTTTCCCCGTTTTGCCCCGTATACGGGGCAAAATGGGAATTGTATCTGGGGTAAAATGGGTTTAGTATATGAGGAACGTGTAGGTGAACGAAAATAATTCATTAATACAAAAACTCTTAGTTATATCATATATGATATATACAAATTTAGTTAGGAACAAAATTCACATCGGAACGCAGTCTCATCGTCATCGCTGTCAATACCGGCGCAAGAATTATGAGCCCATTCGTGACAACGACAACATGAAATCCATCCTTCGGTGGAAGTACTATAAAATTCTTTGCAATAAAGACATATCGCATCGTCTTCGTCTATTGACGAATCTTCATTATTTTCGTCTTTCAATGCTGCTTTTTTTGTTAGTTTAGGAACTGCTTTTTTCGTAGTATTTTTCCCTACACTGCCTATTTTTCTTTTCACACTATTAGCTTTCTTATTTTTTTCTTGAACAGATTTTCCAATTCCATTTTGTAAGGAGTGGATGTTAAAATAGCTGTTTTTCCTCGTTTCCGCTGAGGGCGTTTTGCAACAGAAGTTACTTTAGGAATTGGCTGCAAATCTTGCGGCGATGCAAGAGGAAATATATTTGGCTCTTGTAGAACTACCTTATTCGGTAGTTTTTCACGAGTTGGAGGGGCATCAGGCATCCACGAACATTGTGGTAGTGGCGAAGAATCATTGTTGATGTTTGTTATTGGCACACGTGAAGGAGGAGTTGTCTCTACTCAATTTTTGTGGATCACAGATTTTTCTGGAGTCTGATGGGCATTTTCTCCTAAGGATTGCTGTTCATTACCTTCATCGTCTAAAGGAATATCTGTCGTAGAAGCTGGTAAAAAGTCACTTTCTTCAAAAACATTTTCATTCGGTGGCCAAATTCCAGTTGTTTTGAAAGCACTCATAGCATTTTTCTTTGTTGCTGCGTTAACATAGGCAGCTCCAAAAAGAATCGAAAGTTGCCAAAGTGTGACGACTTTTCCGGGATTACTTCGTAGCCACAGTCTCACTTCATTTTCGTAGTAGTTGCTGAGAGGTTTCATAAAGCCGACGTCCAGAGGTTGCAACTTGTGCGAACAATGCGGTGGTAAACAAAGCAGAGTAATTCCATTTTCTCGGGCATAATTAATAAAGTCAAGATTTTTTGTATGACTGGCATGACCATCACAAATTAAAAGTACGGCGTTATCTTTTGAAGCCCCGGAAAATTGAACAAATTTTTTAAACCATCTGAAAAAAATATCTGCAGTCACCCAACCAGAATCACTTGTTTCAACCATAGAACCAGGTGGCAAACCAATTTCAAATTCAGGGCGTTTTTTTTTTCTGGGAAAAATAAGGCAAGGAGGAACATAACTGCCCGAAGCTGAGCAACAAATTTCAGCAGTCACGGTTTCCCCCCTCTCTGCAGAAGTGAGAACACCTACTTGGCGTTTTCCTTTGAGTGCTAATATCCTCGAATGTCCCTTTGGATTTACAGTGATACCTGTCTCATCACAATTGAAAATCTTTTCTGCAGTTAGTTGATACTTATCGATATTACTTGTAAGCAAACCAAAGAACTGATTCACAGCAACCTTATTGAAGCCCATTGCTCTAGCTCCTGATGTGGCTTCTGGTTTTCTTAGGGCTATTATGGTAGGGTGTCTTCGAAGAAAATGTTCCATCCAGTCAGGACCGGCCATCTGAGTGTCCTTACTAAACCTATTTGCAACACCGTTTACGAGTGCCAACTGATAAACAAATTTTCTTAACTCTCTCATTGTAAAGCCGAACAATCTTGATTCCATGTCTTTTACATATTTCACAATCTCTGACTCTTGAGCTCCGGTAAACACATTTCTGGCGCTTCCTAATTGCGTTATGTTAAACTTTGACCCCACATCTCTTTTTGCTTTTGCAACATACCGTTCTAATGTGGTTTGAGGCACCTTAAATTGCTGCGCTGCTTTTTTATAACCCATGGTACCCTCTATAATCGCCTGTACTGCTTCTTTCATTGAGTCTTTAGACCAATTTTGACGAGTTGTCTTTCTTGCGTACTTTCGTACCATCTGAAACCAATAGGAAAACAATAAATTCTAATGCATTGCTTGGGGTAAAACGGGGTCCCAACGACGGGGTAAAACGGGACCCCGTTGTACCCCATCATGAACACCCCATTTTGCCCCAAATACACGTGCTCAAATAAAACAAGAAAAAAATCAATGTAAAAGTGTTTTTGAAGCCATGCGTTTAATAAGGTAGACTATATAAAGGCAATAACGATATAACATAAACAAAACTTCAATAACTTTTCGAAAAATGTACGTACCTTAAGGAAATATCTGATCCAATTTTACAACGTACGGCGTTTATAACTCTATGCCGGACAAGGTCAAACTAACGTTCGCCCGATTCGTGCTGCGTCTATTGCAGTGAAGGGTATTGGTGGTGGGAATAATGCGTCTGAGATTTGGCGGGTTAATTCGAATGGAATTCACGTAAAATGGCGGTACCCCGTTATGCCCCAGTACCCCGTTTTGCCCGAGGTTCCCCTATATGAGTTACATAGTTATTAAAGTTCGAGAACATCCATATTAGAAACTGGTAACTATACAATGATCTTACATTAAGTAATTCAGTCTCTCGATATAGATGATCTGTTGTTTTTTTTTCTTTAAAATTATTTTCAAGATTGAGTTCTGTGCTATTTGTATTAATGTGGACATTGAAAGTCCCACCCCATGCTATTATGTAATATCTCATTAGGGATTCAGCCAAAGAATGATATTTCAAAATTAGTTTTTTTTTAAAGAATGTCTCGTAGGGTATAAAATTTCCGCATTAGCAGTCCCATCCAATCTCATATGTTGGTCGATAACAATAAAGTGAACTGTTCATTTTATTAAGATAATAAAAACAATATCCAGCTATTCTTTCAATGGGGGTAGGACCTCCGGTAGGACTTATTGATTACTATTATTTATTGCTAAAATTATAGGTCTTGAGGTAATTTCTTAGTTTTCTTCAGAGGCCTGAACTAAGCGTGGCAATACTTGTGTATTCTTCTAGAATTGACCTCTTATTGAATAATACCACGCATAGGTAGGGCCAATTAAGATAACAGGTAGTCCTGTTATTTACCTCAAGACCTATCCATCAATGTATTTTTCAAAGAGGTATCACTTGACCCCCATTTCCATTTGAAAGAAGTTGGGGAATGACACCCCCACTCAAAGGTTTTGCTATGCTTTTTGCGTCAAAAGTTGTCTCCCTAAAAACAAATTTGACGTGTTTTTTTATTTTGTCGAAAAGTTCTTTACCAGCCTGAAATGCCTTGCGGTACGTTTTCGATGGGCCACCCTTATTGTATTTTTTTTCTATCAATAATGAGTTTCTGAATTATGTTGGCAATGTGATTCTGAAATATGGATGCTCCACTTTAGATTATAATATTGACATTTATTTCAGATTCATTCCAAGATGAATTTGAACATTTTAGGTGTACTACTATGTATGCTCATCAAACTTGTTTCTTCTGTGAGAATTCCACCAAATCCGTGCCCGCAAATATTCTCCTACTACAGAGACAGAAATGGGGTAGTATACGGAGAAGCCATCATTCCTTATGATAAAAGTTCGACGATGCAGTTCAGTGTTAATGCGTCTTTAGCAGCACTTTTCCAAAAAGCGGTATGTATTAAATACACTACACACATATCCAAAAATCACTAAAGTTTCCAAACTCACACTCATGCGTTGAATCATTCCCCCATCCCCAAAAATCGTTAAAAAAATATGCTGGTGCCAAAAATAATTCTAAACGCTTAAAATAAGAAAAATAGTAACAGGCAAGGGCTATCGGGTGAAAAATGTTGTAGAGATTCCAACTTTGAGGGAAGAAAAATTAAACACGAAAACACTCAAAATGGTGAAAGGAGACGCAGTTTAGGGGCTGAAAAAGGTTTTTTGGGATTTGCGGGGAAACCTAACCTCTTAGCGGGAAATGTTCAAAGGAAAAGTTGTAGATAATGGAGTAATCAAAATCTTTTGTATACAACACTTCACGACATAACCTCAAATTTTCCGTCAAAATGGCGTAAAGCCGATTATTCATTATTTAATTCTCTGCTCGAATAAATGATTCATTTACATGAAAATTTGTAGAAATTTGTCTTTTCTGGTGTCAAATAAGCATGATATTTGAGCAAATCAGAATACTTCTAGTTTTCGAGTTATTTACATTTTTCGAAAAAATACCCTATTCTTCCACGAACAATTGTATCGATATTGTTTTGTATTTCGAAGATCTGTAAGTGACCATTTCAATTGTTGAAACGTCTACTTTGAATTGGTCCATGTAGGTAGGTGGTTTATTGATCGCTAAACCGCTTCAAATTCTTGATATAATAATTGATCTTGGATCAATTATTAAACTTTTGGATAAAAATTCTATAATTCTGAACAACCAGCATGGTTTCTGCTCTGGTTGTTCCACAGTCACCACAATTCATGATTTCTACGAAAAAATATTGGATTCTATGGAAGCAGGCGAGAGCTCGGTTAGAATATTTTGTGATTTCAGCCGGGCTTTTGACTGTGTCCAGCATGAACTCTTGATGGATAAACTTTATCAATATGATATTCGCGGAAAACTCTATGAATGGTTTTTCTCCTACCTGATCGAACTGCTTCAGCAGGTCAAGATTTGTTACGGAAAGAGTCAGAGTACAAAAAGGATAATGTGAAAACAGAGCACATTTCTAGCCTACTTTCCAGTAGAATAGGGGTACCCCAAGGATCTGTGCTGGGCCCCATATTATTTATCATTTAAATCAATGAATTACCTCTAGTACTCCTCGATGCTTATACTTGTCTATATGCGGACGATTCCACGCTCTTATTCACAGACAAATCTTCAGCTCAAATACAAAATAAAATTAACTCCTGTTGCAAGTCACTCTGCAAGTGGTTTACGAACACTCATTGTTCTTGAATGCTTCCAAAACCAGTCATGTGAACTTCCACACGAGGCAAAATAATAAAATTACAAATTTAGATATAGAAATAAATAACAAAACAATAGATAAACAGGAATGTATTACTTTCTTAGGTGTCAAATTCGACCAGAATTTATCATTCAATACTCACTGTGAAGCACTAGCTAAAACATTGAACACTAAATCTTATCAATTAAGATCTCTAAAATCCATTTTGGATATTCATGGAATGTTACTCTTCTACTTTGGTGAAATTCAATGTAGAATTACTTATGGAATAATTATTTGGGGAAACTCGTGTAGCGTTCAGAATGTTTTTGTAGCCCAAAAGAGAATTGTTCGATGTTTAGCAAATGTCCCAAATGGAACCTCATGTAGGGAATTGTTCAAACGTCATAGAATAATCCCATTTTATGGGTTATATATACAGGGTGTTTTTAAAGTACGTGTAGAAAATTTAGGAATTTAGGAAAATTTAGGAGCGTGTTGCTGATATCAAAATAAGAAGAAAAGTTCCCATAAACATATGCCCGCAAGTTATTCGTTTCTAAGATACAGAGTGTCAAAGTTGAATTCTTATTTTTATTTTTTGTGAATAATATCAAAATAATTTTGATATTTGGTAAAATTTGGTATCTGGGAATTTTTATTATTTAGTTTGTGTAAAAAATATATTCTTGGTAGCGGCTACTGCGAGCAACTGTTTTCAAGTTATTGAGGTTTGAAATAATCGATGGAAGTGATTTTGAATGACAAGATTTTTAAATTTAAAATAAATTCAATTAGCAATTATTTTTTTCAAAATTAACATAAAATTTGATTTTGTCCTTGTAAAATTATCCCAGATACCAAACTTTACTCGAATATCACAAATATTTTGGAATTTATTCACAAAAAACAAATATAAGAATTAAACTTTGACACTCTGTATCTTAGAAACGAATAACTTGCGGATATGTGTTTATGGGAACTTTTTTTCTTATTTCGGCGTCAGCAACATGCTCCTAAAGTTTCTACACCTACTTAAGAAACAACCTGTATATGAACTCTTGATCTACGTTCACAGACAGAGGGAAAAATTAACCACGAATGAATCAATACATAACCATGACAGTAGGAAAAAAAATTATTTTCATATCCCAAACGTTCGTCTCACATTATACCAAAAATCACCAGATATCTTGGGGCTACGAGTTTATAATGTTCTTCCAAAAGAAATAAAAAACATCGATAGCCTGCTACTTTTCAAAAATAAAATAAAACACTTCTCCTCAACCTCTGTCCCAATTTTATACTGTGATAGATAGATTTTTTTATATATTTATGTTCTTGTGAATGTTTGCTGTGCTGTCAATTTTCTGTAATTTTATTACCAAATTTAATATGTGCTACCTGACTTGTCCTATAGCTATTCAGCTCGATGGACCAAAAATAAATTGGATTGAATTGTAAATTGAAAAAAGTCTCTCTGAATCATGATTTTCTCGCTATTTTAAATTATTTTCGACTTTCATAATTATTTTTATACAAAAAATAGTTTATATTAAATTATTCATAATAAAATATCGGAGTATATTATTAAACCACAAAATTAATTTTTCTACATTCATGCAAAAAGCAAAACTTTATTGAACTATATTCAGTGGAAAAAGAAGTTCTTTACTGCACTAGTGCAATAAAGTTTGTTATTGCACTCATCTGTCATTCTACTTCAACGTCATCATGACAAACATAAACGTTTAAACCAACTACATATTTAGCAGATATTCTGTGAGATTGGCAATAGGTACTTCACTACGAAATATTCATATTGAAAATTGCACCAATTGTTCATTCACTTTCAACATTGAGGGTAAAAATAAAGTTTGAGTTAAATTGTTCGTAACGTATTAGTTCCTGTTTCAATGCAAATCGATATTAATAATAAAGTATTCAAGTTGCGCTTTTCATTTTCCTACACCTAGTGCCGCACCTCAATAAATCAGTTTTTGATTTTGCATGAACGTAGAAAAAATGTTGTATGCAACTCGTGCAAAAATTGTTTATTGCACTCGTGTCCAACTCGGCCTAACGGCCTCGTCGGACAATTTCACGTCGAGTGCAATAAACATTCACTTTTTGCACTTGTTGCATAAATAACTATTTTTGATACCGTTTTTATTCTTTTCTACAACTATTGAAAATCATTGAAAATATTGAGAAAATTATGATTCAGATAGATTTTTATTATCAATTTTAGGCGGTTTGAATATCAATAAACCTCCAAGTTACATAGACCATTTCAAAGTAGACATTCCAGCAATCATTTCAAAATACAAAAAACCACCTGAACAATTGTTCGTGGAAGATAAGGGTATTTTCTTCGAAAAATGCACCTAACTCAAAAACTCACCACAGAGGACACATTTATACAAATTTTCATCTAAATTAAATCAGTTATCAACGAGAAAAAATTAAATGGTGAAAAATCGGTTTTTTACCATTTTGATAGTTAATTTGAGGTTATGTCGAAAAGTATAGATAACAAAAGTTTTTGAAGTTTTTATTATCTACAACTTTGCCACTGACCATTTTCCGCTAAGAGGTCAAGTTTCACCGAAAATCGCAAAAAAATCATTTTCAACCCCTGAACTGCATCCGCTCACCATTTTGAGTGTTTTCGTGTTTAAATATTTTTTTTTCTCAAAGTTGGAACCTCAACAACATTTTCTACCTGGTCTTTGCCTGTTACTTTTTTATTTTTCACAAAAATTATGGGTACCAGTCTAAAAGGCATAAAATCGATTTCCATTTCATCGAGGTAGTATTGCCCAGGTAGCACATCATATCGGCTGAATCTTGGTTCCATATTGGGCCAATATAGATATATTGTAAATGAAAAATCAATATTGGTCCAATATGGGTGAATATTCAAAAAACAATATTATAATAATAATATTGGTGGAATATTGGTTGAACTAGTTTTGAATGTAGATTATCACACGAAATATTGGGTCAATATTGGTTGAATAATTTCTACCAATATCGATAATACAATATTGGTTATATATTGTTTTCCACATCTAGAATTAATATTGCAATCCAAATATTCCAGTCATATCGATTATAGGGGAAAAAACTATATTGTATTTTCAAGTTTGTTAGAATATTGGTTGAATATAATTTCCACTTTATTTGACAAATTGTAATAACTCATATTGAGTCAATATTGGTTGAACGATATTTACCAATATCAATAAAACAATATTGTCTTCACATCGTTTTTAACATCTAGAATAAATATCGCAATCCCAATATTCCCCTAATATCGATTCTGGGAATAAAAACTATATTGTATCTCCAAGTGTGATTACACATTGGTTGAATATCATTTCGCCAATATTCAACAAAACTTATTAATTAATATTGGGTCACTATTGGTTCAATAATATTTATCGATATCGTTAAAACAATATTGTCTTTATATTGTTTCCATCATCTAGATTGAGATGAAATTTGAATATTGGCCGAATATTCAATGAAACATATTGAAATTATATCATGATCAAACTTGGATAAAAATCCGCTAGGTGGCTCTACATATAGAACGTCTTCTAAAACCTACGAAAGTATATTAAATACTTCCCTTAGCTTGTTTTCAAGACAGCTCACTCAGCGGTTATGGCGATCAAAAGGCAGACTCTGGTGTCACCTTCATCAACTAAAGGACATTTAATAATTTACCAAGGTATATTGACATCCACCAATATATTCAAATGATATTGTAACAATATCGATAAATATTGTACCAATATCGATAAATATTCTACCAATATCGATAAATATTGTACCGATATCGATAAATATTTTGAGGCCATTATTGCTTCAAGAATATTCCACCAAAACTATTTCTAAAATATTCAAGCAATATTCGACCAATATCGCAAAATGTTCACATTTTACTTCTCGACAATATAACTTTTGAATATTGTGCCAATATTGTCAGAATATTGTATCAGCTATATTGTACCAATATCGCCGAACATTTTGAGGCCAATATTAGTTCAAGAATATTTCGCCAATATTATTCAAGTAATATTGGACCAATATCGCCGAATGTTCACATTTTTTTTCTCGCCATTATTGCATTTCAAATATTTCGCCAATATGTTCACAATATTGTATCAATATTTTACCAATATAGGTGTGCTACTTGGGTGGTCTTAATGTATGGAACACATCCAGTTTTGAACGATATAACAGTAAATAAAATATAGAAATGTTGTAGAATAAAATAAATGTCTTTTTTTATTGACTCGTTTGGGAAATAATCCTATCAAATGTATATTGACTATCGTTTACTGAATCGAATACATTTTTCAATTTCCACTCACTTTTTTGTTTAAAAAAATTCAGACTTCGAATTAGAAGATTTCCTTTCAAAGAATAAAACACTAGAGCTTCAGCTCTCGTGTTTTATTTGAGAAAGACTACTAATTCCTGCCTATAAGACCCCGTTTGGAAATAGTCCACCGACCACCTGGGGGGGTGCTGTAGGTTTTCCGGGTTTTCCTACAGCTGAAAAGTGAATACGCCTCCAAAAATCAGTAAGTCGCTCCGGAGCGCCACGGCAAATAATAATAATAGCCGTCCTCTACCCTCAACGACTGTGACTTTAGTATGTATGAGAGAGTATTATTATTATTATTGATTTAACAATTTGCAGATTTTTGCTATGTAGCTATAATTTAGTAGGTACCTGTACATATTTTCAAGACCAAACTGTTTTTCAGGAATTGAGGTTAGTTTTGGTAACTACTATAAACGAACTGGAAACAGCTGAGAAAGTGCGTTATAACGTTTTCTTTCCTTCCCGGGAAATCATTCCGAAAATAACACAAATCACGTATAATGGCGTCATCTACTGTCAAGGACCACAGGAACCTTGTGAGTAATCTAAAGTTTCAACTTGATAGTTAAGAAATTACACATCGTTGAAAAGAGAATTCAAATCTCGTTTCAACAATATGATTTTTGTTTATTTTCGTTAATACGTATTTTCGCAAATTCGATCTCTTCACCTTTCGAAATTTTCAAGTTGATGTGCCACTAGCGCCATCTGTCGAGTAATTGCAATGTAGCTTCTCTCAAAAAGAAGTAACGATAAAACCATTCAATAGTAAATTGTTTTCAAAAAATATTTTTAAGGAGTGAAACACTACACTATTTTACAGCCCCGTTTATATTATAATAATATGCTAAAAAAGAACGATGACAAAATACGCAATGTTACTAGATATCCAGCATCCGTGCTCTTTTAATTGAAGTTAATCACCTCCTGCTTCCACTAATACCGTTGAGGAAGTTCTTCGCAAACAACCAGTAAAATATTTAGACTTTTGACTTTTGAAACAATCAGATTTTTGATTAAAAAATAACGTAGGGGAAGGTCGGGTAGATCCGGACGGCGGGTAGTCCCGGACAATTCTATTACGAACGAATCAAGTACTCTTCAAAAACGTAACATTGCTTCGAAGCATATAAACACAGTGTACAAACAATACCAGTTAGTTGAGGTGGAAGCGCCGAACGAGTTAGACGTGACAGTGCGTTTTGTTCGCGCGTAACGGTCTCAGTGCGATCTTGTATAACATCATTGAATGATATAAAAATCAAAATGTGAGTAAATCAACTTGATTGTGATATTGATATATAGTAAATTCATCAAACGGTATCCTACGGTGAATTATTAATTTCATTCCTAGCATAGCTTGAATGCTACGGATATTGTATGATACCCAATCGGGTAGCCTGGGACACGTGAATATCGGGTATCCCCGGACACTTTTGGAAGTCCAATATTCAACAAAATTAAAAGTGAGTCATTACATTTCGTTTGGGTTATTTGCTCATTGATTGTTTTCAATTCACTACTGCCCAATGTTACAGAAATAGTTTAAAGGAGAGAACAACTGACTGGCAAAACTGACGAAAACAATATGAAAGGAGCTATTCAGTATAAGAAGAGGCAAGGTTTCAATAAGACAGACAGCAGAAAGATATAATGTACCAGCATCCACCAAAACTATTCACAAACAGGAAGATTTTGACAGCCTACCCCTGAACCAATCTCCAAACTAGCATCCAAAAAAGCACCTCCAATCATACCGAGGCTGATACGCTATCCACCTCTAAAGCAGCATCTACTGAACCAGCATCTACTGAACGCACCTCCAATCAGACTGACTCTGATATGCCCTTCACCAGTCTAGCAGCTCAGCTTGCCTCTAAACCAGTATCCACTGAAAGTACTTCCAGTCAAGTGATTTTGATATGCGCTCCACCAGACATGCATCAGTGCCTGCTCCCAAATTGTCAACTTCTATCAGAACAGCAGATTCATTGAAGCAACTGTCACCTCTTCCAGATGCAACTAGGAAACGCCTCGTGACACGGTCTCGTGAAAGGCTCTGGAAGATGAAAAATCTTTAGAGGAAGAAAATCTTTGATGGAAGAAAAGCTTTGGAAGAAGAAAGGCAGGATAGAAAATGTGACAAAAAAAAGCGAAGAAAGACATCCAAAATCTCCACCGAGAAGATCGTGGTCAAGACACAAAAAGTATTTTATGTGGTGAAATATTTGAAGAAAACTGGATCTATTGCCATAAATGTGAATATTGGGCTCACTAAGCTTACGCTGATATTGATGTCTCAAATGAATTCTACGAATGTGATATATGCAAGGCTAAAAACCGTTCAAGTTATCGTTGAATGTTATGTCCGGGGCTACCCGAAGATTTCATAGCTACAAAAAATTAAAGGCTGAAGATTTTCATATCTTGTGATTATAATAATCAAAAAATAATTTTCATTTTTGATTATTATAATAATAGAAGTACATATGTTTACTTCAAAGTAATAAATACACTTAAAAATTTGCTGCCTGCAATTTTTATTCACGCCCCATTCAAGTGTCCGGTGCTACCCGACCTTCCCCTAACCAAAACAATGCTTTCAGTTCAAACTGACAAGTCTAAATAATTAACGAGGAACGTCAAACTAGTGAAACCAGACAACTAGATATCAATTGTTTATAAATCTCTTTTTAAAACCCATTTAACCCTGAAACTTTTTTTTTAGAAAATGGATAGGTATTTGATTTGTAGCTGACTGTGATATCACTATGAAGCAGGAAAAAATCGAAAAAAAGCTTACTGTTCTGTATTGCTCAGAAATGTGGTACCTTTTAAAAGGACGGAAGGGCAATGAGGTACTGCCATGTCAATGCAGTGGGCAATTAGGGAAAGTACCACTTTTTTCATGGCACATACGGAGAATCTCCGTATGTGGAAAAAAGTGGTGACCAATATTCTGGTCACTGCGATCGACGCCACCCATGTTCTCGTTATAACGTTTGATGAGATTTGGTTGATCTATACAGGGTGATTCAAAAGTACTTTGACAAACTTCAAGAGGTGATTCCTCACAAAATTCTAATATGAATAGCCCAAATAAATATATGTCCGGAAACGCTTCGTTTCCAAGATACAGGGTGTTGAAGTTTTATTTTTATTTTGGTTTTTTTCAAATAACTCTTGAAACACTGAACTTAATTAAACGAAACTTGGTAATAAGAGGTTTTTGAGGTGTCGAATTCGAACCTGATGTTATTATTGCTCGTACTCGTAGGGGGCGCCACCAACACGTCTTTTTCTTTTTTGAAGATTCATAACTTTTTTGAGTGTTCTTCTAGCACATTTTTCAGTAAAAAAATCGATTCCTCTATCAGATCTATGTAAAAAAGCTACCCTTGTTACAAGTCGCTGTAAGCAACCGTTTTCTAGATATTAGGACTTGAAAATTTCAAGTAGATTATTTGATAATCTATGCATGTAATAATTATTACCTTTATTTTGCATTTGCATTAATTTGACGTTTAAGTAAACAGTTTGGGTTTTTTTGTAGGGGGCGCCACCTATTCTATTACTTTTTACTCGCGCTTGAAGAGGTCATTACTGTTAGGTACGATCCTTTATGACATTCTTAAGCAAAATAGTAATTTAATAATAATAATTCAATAGTAATAATTAATAGTAATAAAATTTGCAAGAAATGTCAACATTTTATTTCAGGAAATTTTGAATATGTAGAATAAACTAAAATAAACGAAACTAAATTGCATTCAAATAAATTGTTGAAAGTGTCCACCTTCAACGAAGATACAGGCAGTCAGTCTAGTCATTGAATCTCGTACCCGCTCAAAAATTATTGGTGTGTTCCTTATTGTTTCACATGCGTCTACTATTCGGTTTCTAAGATCTTCCTCGTTCGCTACTGGAGTTTTATAAACTAGTGACTTCAAATGTCCCCAAAAATAAAAATCTATCTGGGGACCTTGGTGCCCACGGCTGGTTAGGTTCTTCTACACCCCTACCGATCCATCGATTTGGATAGACTGTGTTAAGGAATTCCCTGGCTACAACGCTAAAATGGGCCGGAGCCCCATCATGCATAAACCACATGCGGATACGAATTTCTAATGGTACATTCTGAAGTATTCCCGGCAATTCATTTTCTAAAAAGTGTCTGTAAGTTGCGCCATTCAGTCGGAGCGGAAGAAAGAAAGGACCTATCAAGTAATTATCAATTATTGCTGCCCATACATTTACAGAAAATTGATACTGATAATGCCTTTTACTAACTGCATGCGGATTTTCGAGATCCCAAACATGGTTGTTATGAAAGTTTGTGATAGCATTTCGGGAGAAGTTTGACTCGTCCGTGAAGAGTACATATCTTAAAAATTGAGGATTTCCAGCCAATTTTCTCAAAAACCACTGACACATAGTAATGCGTTGGGGAAAGTCTCGTGGCAAAAGAGCTTGTACCCTTTGAATATGGTATGGATAAAACTGTTGATCGTGGATAATCCTCCAAACTGTGGACTGAGTAGAATTGACAGCTTCAGCAATTATTCTTGTACTTGTTTCTGGATTCTCCTCGAGAGCGTTCAAAGCAGCTTCTTCCAATTCTGGGGTTCGGACTGCTCGTGGTCTTCCAATTATATCAGCTGCCCTCTTAAAGCTACCTGTTTCTGCCAAACGACGGTGGAGACTAGCAAATGTTGGAGCTGAAGGCAGTACTCGATTAGGAAATCGCTCCTGGTAAATACGTCTTGCTTCGCGCGCATTGCCATCCGCAAGGCCATAAACGAAATGCATATCGGCTAAATGAGAATTATTGTTTTAATAATCCATTTTTTCAAAATTAGTGTGTTCTACTTCTACTTACGGAAACTTCAACAAAACTTTTAACTGTCACAAAATATGTAATTACCAAAACTACTTACTTAAACGTCAAATTCTTTTCCAAAGCATTATTGTGAAAAATGCAAAATATTGGTAATAACTTCAACATGCATCGATTATCAAATAATTGACTTGAAATTTTCAAGTCCAAATATTTAGAAAACGGTTGCTTACAGCGACTTTTAACAAGGGTAGCTTTTTTACGTAGATATGATAGAGGGATCGGTTTTTTTACTGAAAAATGTGCTAGAAGTACGATCAAAGATGTTATGAAACTTCAAAAAAGAAAAAGACGTGTTGGTGGCGCCCTCTACGATTACGAGTAATAATAACATCAGGTTCGAATTCGACACCTCAAAAACCTCTTATTACCAAATTTCGTTTAATTGAGTTCAGTATTTCAAGAGTTATTTGAAAAAAAAAAACAAAATAAAAATAAAACTTCAACACCCTGTATCTTGGAAACGAAGCGTTTCCGGACATATATTTATTTGGGCAGTTCATATTAGAATATTGTGAGGAATCACCTCCTGAAGTTTGTCAAAGTACTTTTGAATAAACCTTCTTCTTTTCTGACTGTGAAAAACGTCAATGGAAAGACAGATGAGACGTTAGATGCAAGGTTGACAACACTGTTATCAGTCCATTTACATATAACTATTTCCTTATCAGCCAGTGTTTATTCAAAATATCCCCGCTCTTTTTTATTCAGACATGTAGCATTGTTCAAAGGTGACTGTGGAATTCGGTTCTCGCGAATAGTTCCGGTACCCTTTATATTCCTATATTATGTATCCAAGCCTCGTTGTTCCAACCCAGAATTTGTAACCCCATCTTATGGGTTTACTGCTTACAGCCATGACGCTTATAATATGGTACCATCAAAGCTATGGTTTTCTTCTATGGGGGCGTATTCAAGGAATTTTTTATTTAGAGAGTCAAACAAAGGTCTCGACTTTAAATACTTGTCGTTTGGATCTTAGTTATTGTTACTGCAATGTATGTTGCTCATTATTATGTTGCAAACGATCTCTGGAAATAGCGTCACAGACGAGTTTGTTATTTGTGTCATCACTGTTCTGCCAATACATTATAACCACTCAACAGTAAAACTCCAATAAAACAAAATAATTCAATACGATTCTTTTGGCGAGCATAAGCATTACTGTAAGTAAAAATCTGTTCAATCAACTCATCATCAAAAAATAATTTCAACGTTGCTGCCGGGGACAAACTATTATTTTTCATAGTATGTAAAGGAGTCCACTTTGGAAATTCCAAAAACATGAATTTTTTCATTTTCTTTGGTAATCTTTCAATCAACGATGATAAAGGTAGGTCGTCCTCAGTATCCCATCCATCATGAAATCTTGCTTGAGCGTGTCTGTAAATCACTGGCGACCTCTTCATCTTCATATATTGCTTCTGCTCGTAGATGAGAACCCGGTAAATTACATGCGAACTATATCTTTTTCACCCGAATCTTCGTCAGTATCATTGGCATCGTCCTGAGGTAAAATGGCAATATTATCTGGTAATACTTGAATGTCCGGATTTTGTAGCTCTTTTATAAGTTCAGTTAACGATAATGATTCCTTCCAATAGCTACAAATAAATGCGACATATTACTGACGTGAGACTATAACAGCAAGGGATACTGTCCTTTAATAAGCACTTCACATTTTCCGTGTGAATAATTGGTTCAAGAAAGGAAAATAATTACTTTTGGTGTTGGACAATTTTTTGAAACATCTCAAAGACATATATTCAAAATAAACACTCAGACTATGAAATAAAACTAAAAAATCCCACTTGTAATTACTCATTGTCACTTTCCGTTATGATGTCACTCACAAAAACTGTTATTCAGACAAATCAAGTGATCGAAAACTATTGCTTTGTGAATTCTCAGAGTGAAGAACACTATACCACTACTGAAAATGAACAGCATCTCATTAAGAGGAGTCAAAGTTGAAATATGTATGAAGATCCCTACAGACCTTTATAAAGGACTGTATAGGTACATATGGGTTTTAAGCGAAAGTATAAAAATGTCGTCAACAGAGCATGATATACGATGGCGGGGAATGATTGAAAACAAATTTCACTTTTGAAACTAGAAACGAAAGTTTACTCTATATTCCTAGTGCCGTTGGTGAAAAAATATTAACGAAACCCGAAAAAATTTTGATGGTTGGAAAGAGAATTCTCTTCAACGATGTGTCACTCGACCCCCATGACATTTGATGTGTTCAACAAGGCAGGAGAGAGGCTATAAAAACCCGCACTGTATAGCTTTTAACGAAATTTGAGTTATAAAATTATAGAGGAAGTTTCTGATTTGTTCATAGTCTTCAAGCTGGTAGTTCGAGATTCAAAAATTATTTCATTTCAGGAAGTTAAGATATAAAATTTTTCTTGGATGACATACCCTAATAGCACACCATGTCCCAGGGACGTCCCTATTTGGTACAAATCATGTCCGAATGTCCGGGACTTAAAATCATTGTCCTTGGGACGTCCGATTCAGTGCATTTTCATGAATTTCCCCTTAGGACTTCCTACGGATGTCCCAATCGGTACATCGTATAAAACGTCTCTGCGAGGACGTCTTTGGGATGTCCTGGGTCGGATATATTTTGTAATGTTTCCTAGGACATCCATCGGACGTCCCTGTTAGTAAGTATTCTGGCATGTCTTTGAAAGGACGTCCCATGGTTGTCCTGGTACGGGACATTTAGGAACATCCCACATGAATGAATATTGGACGTCCCAATTGGTTAATCTTAGAATATCTCCCTGCGAGGACTTCCTTGGGATGTCCTGGATCGGATATATTTTGTAGAATTTTCTAGGATATCCATTGGATGTCCTGGTTGGCATGTATTTGGCATGTCTTCGAAAGGACTTCCTATGGTGGTCCTGGTACAGAGACATTCTGGAACGTCCTTGATGGATGTACATCGGACGTCATCCCAATCAGTGAATTTCAGAAAACGTCCCTGTGTGGACTTCCTTGGGATGTCCTGGATTGAACACTTTTCGGAATGTTTCCTAGGTGCATCCATCCAAAGATGAAGGATGGATGATCATAAAAATTAAACAAAATTCGAAAACAGTTAAAATAATTAGGCCTCCATGTGTACCCAGTACCCGTGTATACATCCCAGCTAGTGGTTTTACAGAAGAGGTATAAAATGGATCGCATACTTACAATAGGGCTGAACATTAAAGCGAAAACAACCCATCTGAAATAAAACCCTTTTCACTATCATTATGGTCATCAGGGGCCATATTCTCGAGTTTATGCGTATGCCAATTCAATTCACTGTTTCACAACAATGAAAATAAAAAATTTATGTTTGTCTCTCTTGTTCGTATACGGATTGAAACCGAACAATTCCTCATGTTTGGATTCCGTGCATAAAGTTGTTTTCTGTGTTTTGTGTTCTGTGTTCAAGTGAAGTGTTGACGAATTAACAGACAATTGTTGAGTATTTACCAGCTATGGCGGTTTTTCTATCGTCTTTTGTGATTAATTAGTTAAGTGACTGTTTTGTAAGTTATTTTGTGTTCATTCAGTGTAGTTATATCTATAAATGAAAATAAAAGTTTTGTTATACTATTCAATAGTTATTACTAACCTATTCAACACTGTTTTGAAAAAGGTGTTTCCGTAAGACAACTAGAGTTGTGTGTATCCTTTAAACATGTACAAAACCGAATTGAATGACTCTGAGAGAGTGCTGAGCTTACCTAGTAAGTAAATCTGGTTCCATCCAAATTGGTATCTCCAGTAGGTAATCCACAACAATATCATAATCTTAGTCTTGAAAGAGATAAAGGAACAAACACATCTGATAATTCTGCACATCCTAAGGACGTCCCAGATGTACTTTCGATTGATGTAATTCGGAGACGTCCAATGAACATCCCAGGTGGATGTCGATTGAATATCCTTATAGAACGTCCAATTTTGGTGAGAAGTCGAAACATTGGTACTTCCCACGGATGTCCAATGGACGTCCGCGGTACCAATACTGCACGTCCTAAGGACGTACCAATATTGCACGTCCTAAGGACGTCCAAGATGTACTTTCGATTGATGTAATACGGGGACGTTTGATTAACATCCTAGGTGGATGTCCATTGGATATCCTTATAGAACGTCCAATTTTGGTGAGAAGTCGAGACATTGGTGCTTCCCACGGATGTCCAATGGACGTCCGCGGTACCAAATCTGCACATCCTAAGGACGTCCCGAATGTCCTGAGAGGATGTCCTATGGATTACCATCGGACTTCATGGTGTTATTAGGGTATTTATAACTGATGTTTAATTTTTCCTTTCTTACAGGAATTGATCTTCCTTTTCATGAGATCAGAGGATAGTAATTTATAAGCCTGATCTAAATGGTGATTTTTCTGTGGTTTATGTGTATCTGATAACGATGGTTACAAACCATCGACCAAAAATTTTTAATATTATTGCATTTCATTTCCTTTTGGTTTTGAATCCATTGAGGAGTACTAGATGATTGATCTACTGCTTTCAATTCTGGCTATATTGATCCATTGCCTTCTGAAATTGATCATAGTAGGTGAACACATGACTCGTAAAATAGTCACCTACTATTATCAAGGATATTAGTACGAGCGTATCACTCAGTATTCGATTAGAAGTATTGACTTAGGTTAGAAGTATCAATCAATCAATCAATCAATTCGTATATTGTTTATACAAAACGTAAAGTTTTATAAACTAGCTTCATGCTTGCCCATCCATCCTCAAACATATTAGCCATATTTTGAACTACTGTATAGAAAATAATACTTACCCAACTATATGGAAAAAAGCTGTTTCCCTGCCCAAAACAAGCAATCCTACAGGATACAAATCTCTCCGACCTATAAGCATACTTTGTGTTCTGTCGAAAATTTTCGAAAAGATCATATATCTACAAATGAAGGGCTACTTAGAAGACTACCATCTACTACCATTGCATAAATCGGGATTTAGGACACATCACATTTGCAATACAGCACTTCTGAAAGTGACAGATGACATCCTTAAATATTTGGACGACAAAATGTCAGTATTGCTAATATTTTTAGATTATACCAAAGCTTTCGATAGAATTAAACATGATCTTCTATTGGCTATACTACACTTTATCGGATTCAGTGATGCCTCCGTTTCATTTTTCAGAACTTATCTATATAATCGGTTCCAAGCGGTCAAACTCGATAACCAAGTTTCTGATTTTGTGCATATTGAAAATTGAGTTCCCCAAGGATCTATCTTGGGCCCGCTACTCTTCATCATGTACACTGTTGACTTGCACACAGTCATATATTTTTCTGAAAGCCATTTTTATGCAGATGATGTTCAGCTCTATCTCCCCTTCACCGAACATAACCTAAATCAGGCTGTTCAGAATCTGAACGATGATTTGATCTCGATAGTCGACATTTCAAATAAACTTTGTCTTTCCATCAATCCATCAAAGTCAAATGCCATCTTATTTGGCCGGAAAGAAAGCCGCATAAGATGTTTACCACAAATCAGTCTTAAAGTAAACAATGAAACTATTCCGTTTACAGATACTGCAAAAAATTTAGGTTTATTTATGGATCATATGCTAAGATATACCAAGCATGTGAACACTATTATTAAACGATCTTTCTGTAACCTGAAACTCATATATTCTAATAGATCATTCCTGGATAAAAAAAGCGAAACAATATTGTGCGAAACCTTAGTCCTGTACCACTTTAATCACGCAGATGTTGTCTACGGCCCAGCATTAATGAAATCAGATCTGAATAGACTTCAATTGGTACAAAACTCTTGTGTACGTCTGATCTACGGCTTGAGAAAGCGTAACCGAATTTCAGTTCCACTACGCGAACTAGGTTGGCTAAATATACAAAAACGCTTTCTATTGCATCAATGTGTGATGTTTCATAAAATTATTCTTGATAAAAAATTACCATACCTATTTAATAAATAAATAAAAATAAAATAATAAAAGACTCGAGTACTGGCGTAGTCTACCGGGCCTAGCCCATTCCAAAGCATTTATTGCTTGTACAAGGAAAAAACAGGACTCTGACAAACTGCTAGAACTCAGCAGAGCGCATCTCAGAGTTATAGTAGGTTTGCTTACTGGCCACTGCAAACTCAAATACCACATGCATAAAATCGGACTTGCACAAGATGCGGAGGATGATGAAACGGCTGAACACATTCTGTGTACATGCCCTGCAGCGGCCAGAACCAGATTCTCAATATTTGGCGATACGACAGTAAGGCCAGAAAACCTGGTAAATTGTTCTCCCAATGCATTCCTCAATTTCGTCAAGAGATTGGATATACTGGGAGAAATATAACCATAGGGTGAGCCACAATAGGCCATTGGCCGCAGTGGAGGGCCTGATACGGGCCCACTCACGTTCAAAACCTAACCTAACCTAACCTATTTGAAAAGATATCTTTCAGAACTGACGTTCACAATATAAATATAAGGTTCAAGTCAAAATTAACACCACCTCTGCATAAAACCACTTTTTATCAGTCCTCTTTCTCTTACATGGCAACTCGGCTGTATAACAAGGTTCCAGATAATTTGAAAAATGTATCCATTGACTCGTTCAAGTTCAAGTTGAGAAAGTTATTGGAAACTGATCAAATAAGATTTTAGAATTCTCTTCCCATTTTCATTACTTCTGCTCATTGAATGTATATTCGTTAGTTATAGTTGCATTAACGTAATACATCTGATTACCCAAAAGAAATGATCTAATGAGTATTGTATTCAGTTAAAATATCATTATTATTAATTTCATTTCTATTACTATTACGATTTTCACTGCTGAAATCGTATGAATATTCTACATTTGTTTTTGTTTTCCTTTTGTTTTTGTCAGGGTTGAGTGTAAGAAAGTAATTACCCATCTCACACATGGGTAAACGCTAACTCTGCCTTTTGATAGTAGTAGGTACCATGTATATGTATAATATGTCTGTACACTGTTCTTTCTAACTATCAATAAATGCGATTATTATTATTATTATTATTATTAGTGAATACTAGGACGTGTTTGACCTCAAATTGGTTGGATTGTTGAGAGTTTTTAAAAATAATTCAATTTCCGTTACATTTGATAATGGTGCTTTTCTCAACTCAATATGATTTCCTAAGAACTCTCTAGCTATCCACTCAACATTGATTGCATTTATGCTAAAAGTACAGTGCTTGATAGTAGCATGATACCTAAAATAATTGACTTGCAGTAATAATTTTATCTATTGTTCCTCCCCATACGTTCTACGTTCACGCATTTCCCTTCTTTCCTACCATAATTCTTGAAAAAATCCATAATACCTTTTCAATCGAAGATGTAAAGTTACTCTATGAGTAGTTTCTCAAAAACTACACCAAACACTCGCAAATGGAGGAAATACTAGACAACATCAGTAATTTCTGCTGTATTAACTTCTATTTATCGAAGTAAATAAAGCAAATTATAAAGTAATTGCTACTAGAATTATGTGTGAAAAATGCTTTAATTTTTTGAAGTGGAAACTACAACATATAGCATTAACTTGAAGTACAAGCAAACACACTTTTTAATTATACCGCCCTTATCATAAAGGAAACATGCATCACAGGAATCCTGTTGACTTGACTTATATGTTAAGGTTTATAGAGAAATATTTTAGAATATAGTATAGAAGAAGTAAAGGATACAAAATACAGCAGTAAGATACTCAATAGCCTGGCCCAAAAGATATGGATGTCACCTTTATATCGAAAGAGGTGTACATTTATATTACGAAAATAACTCATTATTTGACAATGGAAAAATATTTGAAAATATTAGTTTTTCTGGACTTTTCTAACTAAAAATTGAACGAACCACAAGTGGCTCATGAACGTTTTTTTTGCACATTTTGCAATATTTTTCAGTTAAATTTTGTATTTGCCAAAACAGTTCTTGAAATTTTCAGTGATTCCAGGAAGTTCGGGTGTAACAAATATTTGGTATACTACAATTTTCAAATACACCAGAAGGACACCATCGATTCCCATCAATAACCAAGTTTATGTGGATCCAGGGATTTCGGATGCTGAAATACCGGTGAAGGATCCAAATGTCTATCAACCATCTCAAATTCCTAACAGAATACCAAGTATACCAAATCCTACTCAGAATTCCGATCGTCTGCCACCAGTCGAAATCCCAAATATTTCTTCACCTCAACCGCATACTGGAACGTCCGGATCGTCTGGAGTTACAGAAGCTTCTTCAGTATTTCCTACTGCTAATACTTTGGTGGACATTGAGTAAGAATATATTAATGTCATCTCAATATTATTTCTTATTTATTTCTGTTCTCAAGGGTTTGAAATTCCCTTGATTCATACAGGGTGGAGCAATATTATATCAGAGTCGGATGCTATAATGGATAAATAGATGAGATAAAGACCAAGGTAAAAACAAAACAACAGAGTATGTAACCAGAAATAATTGACGAATAAGCAAGGTGAACCGAGAAAAATTTCCAGAGGGGTGTGCTTTTTTTAAGGGAATGATGGTGACCATCATCCACACTTCCAGTATTACTGATTGTCCCCCAACCACTTTTGAGAGCTACTACCAAAACTGACTACATGGTTCTATGCCATAGTTATCAGACCCATAATAACGTATGAGAAAACTTTCAATAGTAATATCCCGACAAAATGCTGAATTTTCAAAAAATACTTTCACCTTGCTGTCACGAAAACTGTGTTGCTTGGAAACATCACGAGAGCTTGCTCGAGTGGTGTTTTGTACAGCAACACAGTTTGAGCGACTGGCAAGGTGAAAGTATTTTGAAAATTCTGCATTTTGAAGGGATATTCGATCAGACAATTTCACGAATACACTATATTATTATGAAGTAAATACGTATTGCAGGAACAGTTCATCTTGTGTCATTAATGTCAGTTGTAGAGTTGAACCATAGAAATATATATTATATACTTACTCTAGAATGCTAATCCCGCAAATTTTCACGGCGAAAAGCATGCCGCGTATGCGACCCGTTTATAATGTGCGCATGCGCGTCATCAGTGTAGTTTGGGTAGATCGTTGCCAAGTTTGAAAATAATTTGGTGTTCCAATTCAGAGTTTTTTGTTATGAGGCAATAAAACACATGTCATTTGAAAGAGAGAAATTTGACAGCGCATTTAGGACTTTTTAAAACCAAAAAGAACCTTTTAGAGATAGATTACTCCGAATTTTAGGCGCGAAAGAAACTTATTTGAAATAATAATCTACCCTACGCTACTGTAATTATAACGACCGTGCAACAGTGCTTTTTCATCAACAGGAAAACTTGTTACTAAGATCTGTCACTCTCGTCAGAGACAGAGACAGTTTTTAGAATTTCAGATTTTCTCTTGTCGTCTTGTGTGGTGTTTGTTGTCGTTGGTTGTTCTTTCATCTTTCGTGAATTTGCATTAATCTTGTTCCTTTAAGACAATTTCTAATAAAGCCGTTACTTGTGTGTTGTGTAAAGGATAAATACCTGAAATAAATCATTTTTGGTAGATAACGAATTTTTTTATGTACCTATTATATGCTTTGCTTAAAATAGTTCGAATGTTATTTTAGGCTGACAAATAAGGCATGATTTTTTGTTATTGTTTTTAAGAAGAGACCACAGCAGAACATTTGAGTGAGAAAATTGTAATTTGTGGCAGACATTTTCCTCATGAAGATTCATGTGAAAGCGACAATAGAATAATTTGAAACCTAGTGTAGTATCAATACTGTGTCTGCGTAAGCATGCATGGCGAGTGATACAACTTTCTACCACACCGCTTATATTATGAGTTCTAGATTCCTACAAAAAGTACTAAATATACACAGAATCGCCTCAGAAAATTTATGTCAATATGGAAGTGCTTTTCGTTGATGGTAAGGAATATGCTTCTGGCCTCACTGTTTCATGCATCCCCATTGTGGAAATTGCACTAAGGTAATACAACCAGAAGTACTCGTAGAAATCGCATGTTAATCTCTTCAAATGATTTAAATTAAATGCAGTTGCGTATTTTGACATGAATCGTTCTAGAAAAAAAACCTCGAGCTTCCAAGCATCCAATTTTATAAATCCAATTTGAGTTGAAATTATTCATGATATTAGCTGAAATATATTTTCATAGTTTTTTGTACTTTTAATTTATTTTCCAATCCAGTGCTTCCTTGAAATTCGCACCGACGATTTGGTATGGTTCCGTAGGTTTTTGTTGGTAACCTACAGCTGAAAAGTAAATGTGATATCAAAAATCAGTCGCTTCAGAGCGGTAAACAATAATAATAACCGTACTCTACCTTCTAATGGCGTTTGCTGAATATTCGGGATCATAAATATGTGAAAATATGTATTCAAATCAGCTAAATAGAAATAACAGATATAAGCAAAATGATGTTTCCAACCTTATTCTCCGAGATTCAGAATTAACTTTTGTTAATCTTCACAAGTACCATAATATTTTACTAAAACCGGGCCTGTTACAAAAATCACTAATGACGCGCTTGCGCATTGCGGAACGGCCTGAACTTTTTACAACACTTTCGACATGGGGATTAGCATCTAGAGTAAGTATAGAGTAAGTATATATATATATATATATTTCTATGAGTTGAACCTTCAAACTGACGTCTCTATATTTACAGTGATTATTGTAGCTATGGAAACGTATAAATAAGGAATAGGCGAAACACCGATTTGAAAATACCACGGGCTGGAGACAGTGTTTTCGAGAAGTCCTCTTCTCATTGGTTCGAATTCAAAAAATGATGGAATTGGATTGGTTTATATAATATGGGAGAAATTTTCAGTAGTAATATCCCGACAAAATGCTGAATTTTCAAAAATTACTTTTACCTTGCTGTCACGAAAACTGTGTTGCTTAGAAACACCACGAGAGCTTGCTCGAGTGGTGTTTTGTACAGCAACACAGTTTGAGCGACTGACAAGGTAAAAGTGTTTTGAAAATTCTGCATTTCAAAGGGATATTCGATCAGATAATTTCACGAATACATTATATTATTATGGACCAAATGCGTATTGCACGAACGGTTCATTTTGAGTCATTAACGTCAGTTGAAGAGTTGAACCGTCAAACTGACGTTTCTCTATTCACATAAATTGTTGTAACTATGGAAACGTATAAATAAGGAAGAGGCGAAACACCGATTTGAAAATACCACGCGCTGGAGACAGTGTTTTTGAAAAGTCCATTTCTCATTTGGTTTGATTTAAAAAAATTATGGCATTTGGTTTGTTTATATAATATGAGGGAAATTGTCATGACAAGCTGACTACACGAATGGCTTAAGAACTGATTAAGGTGCAGGAGCCGGCAAACATGGAACCAAGACGAAGACAAGAATCTCATTGAGCTTAGGCGAATATGCAACCATTTTTCAAGCAGACATCATTGCAGTACATCTTCGTGCGAAAGAGTTGTTTGTAGGGCAAGAAAGGCAAGAATTTGTTTGTTAGGCAAGAGTTTTCAGAAAAAAACATAGTCATTTTCTCAGACAGCCAAGCGGCGATAAAAGCAGTCAACTGAATGCAAGTTACGTTTAGGGTTTATTTGCAGTCCCAATAAACCCTAAAAGTGCTGCACAGTTAGAACAGACTGATCCTAGTCTGGATACCAGCGCACACAGACAATAAAGGGACCGATTCACTATACCGAGAAGAAGCAGAAGCTGTACTAAAAACAAACGCCAAATCATGGATCTAACAGAAATCTCAAGAATGATGAAACAATTCACCAGGAATGAGATGAGCCACAGAGTTTCCAAAAATCGCTGTCAACATTCCCAGAACATCTACAAACATTGATCGGAATTCTCACAGGGCATTGTAGACTCAACAAACGAATTGGTCTGGCAAAAGAAATGCTACGCAGGTTCCATCAGGAGAAGAAGCTTATCAAGGCTAAGGTTTCTAACGCTAGGAGAAGAAAATCCAAGAGCTTCCGGATACGCGGGAGTTTCAAAAACTGGCCTATGGAGTCTCGTAACAAATACAGGACTAGACAGAGAACTCCAATCGATTTTATACATCTCTAACCGTCTTCTAAATGAGTTTTCTACTGTTCTTAGAATGCGTCACATTTTGAATGGTGGTTGGTATATATCTTTATATACGATTAATTTCAAGTATTACCACAGTAAACATCCATTTCAATGAGATCTGGGAATCTAGCAAAAACATGAAAGGAGGCCACAGAAAAACTCATCATGCTGTTTTTATGGAATAATAAAACGTGTGCCAGTGATATTTCAGGTGGTATCGAATTCAATTTCATACTTCATCTATTGGCTGTAGAATGCCACACGAGAGTATTCATAATTTATTCATCATAAGAATGTCAAAAACTCTGTGAGGTTACCAAATAACTTCCTTATTGTACCAGACGTACAGCATAGCCTGAAGAGAAACTGGATTAGAAAAACACAATCGAATAGCGATAAATATTTGAAATAAGATAATGAATATGGTTAAATCTCCAATATCGAGGTCAACGCCGAGAACCTGGAAATATCAAACAGATTCTTGTAGAAAAGCCAACACGAAATTTGATTATTATTTACACTCTTCTTGGGAATAATGTCCTTAATTATATTCAAGAAATATTAGTCATTCATCATAAATAACTTTCGTTTTTGCTAAAGAAATTATCATATTGCTGATGTATAATACAGGTCGACGACAATGTTTGGAGACAACGTAACGAAGACCATTAAAACCATTAACACTTGAAAAGTGAATTAATATATTTTTGCTTGAATTGAATTTGCAAGTGTAATACCACAAGTGATTGAATTTTCGCGATAAATCTGTAGATTCATTTATGAACTAAACTGAATTGCTTCCAGAAAACACCACGAGTCTGCAGGACGAGTGTTGTTTTCTCGATACAATTCAGTTGATTTCAGAAATAAAAGACAGACTTATAAGATAAATTTAATCACGAGTGGAATTTTATTAGACTATTTCTCAAAGAAAGTGAAATAAGATGAAAGCTCTGAAATTTGGCAGAATTAGACGAAATTAGTAAAAAAGTTATTATGAGAAATTAACAAAGTTGAATAAACAGGAAACATTGATTAATTCGATAGGATTTATCCCAAATCTGCTGGTTTTTGAATGCGTGCATAGCGTCATTACTCAAATTATTACTTAAAATTACAGGATTTTCCTCTTTATGAGATCCAAAATAAAAACACATATATAACTTTCGGTTGCTATACCTTTATACATACAATAAAATGCCAGATTGTATGCAAAATAATTGTTATGAGATGAATTTATTTTTCAGTTTCCTTGAGCCGATCACCAAAGCCCCATTGCAAAAAAATGAGGACTACAAATGTGGAGTATCAAACAATTTGGTTGTACCTCTTATCTTGGGAGGTACAAAGGTTGAAGACGGTCAATATCCTTGGCTAACAGCTCTATTCGCTCTCAGTAACCAGGGAAATTATGATTATAAATGTACAGCAACTCTCATATCCGAAAAACATGTGGTAACAGGTGAGCAACAAAATACAGTCTATACATACTCGAGTGACCTAGGTTTTGACATTTATTTCGATTGTTGATCGTAATGAATATTTAATTTGAACTTGTCGAAGATATTGGGTACCTATTAAGAAAAAGAAATTGTTATTTCCGTCAACTGATTGCACCTCTACGCGCAACCCTCAGAAGTCTTCAAGAGACTTGTGTGACCTAGGGAAGACGCAACCCTTACCTTTTAACGTGTGATTCCATGTACAGGTCGACAAGCATAAGTATGCCTCTGAGATGCGCAAACGATAGAAAGTGTGAGTAGATGTGCGACAAAGATCGACTACTGTTTACGGCTGGTTATCATCGGAATGTACAATCGGGAGAGAAATTTTTCTGCAACACGTAGGAACGTAGATTCTTATCTGAATTTTCATTAATTCCTAATGAACTGTTCGAATAATATAATTGCATAATTTTCCTGAAGCCATAAGTGTAAATAAAGTACGACTAGAAAAAGAATGCATCGCCACACAATATCAGAAATAGGTAAATAAATATAATGAAGAACACGAGGAACATACTTACAGAAGTTGACTAACAATATCACATGACCTCTGACCACTGCCAAATCAGCATTGTCCATGGTAACTTTTGATTTTTTGTTTCTCTTTTTATTTGGAGTTGAGAATTGTTCCATTTCACCTTTTTCAATTTTGTTCATTTCTGAATTAATTTTCCTAATGCTTCTAACGCAAACTCCCGTTGCGGCAGCAACTCGTTCTTGAACCTTCACAAGAGGAATACTGGTTTCACCTATCATTGCTTTCTGCCTGCATAAATTTGATGACATTACTGACTATTTCCCTACTTTGTCTACTCAGAATCTTATTTCTCACTTTACTCTTTGAATGCATTTTCAAACACAACAAACTACACTATAACCTATCTAATAATATTTCAAAACTATACACAACACAAGGATTTCAAATTCAACACACAATCAGAATAACGCCACAATAATTTTATTCCACTGACTGTACACTCACGACGTTAACTGCTTGAATAATGCAGAGCGAGTGAGCTCTGCCCCACTCCAGGGTTGTGTCTACTGCGCAACCAATTCTCGGAGGCATCCTTAGGCTTGTCGACCAGTACGAGACCGGTGAATCGGTGGATAGAACTCACGACCCCACGCATGCGAGGCGAACGCACTACCAGTCGACCACCACGGCCCATTGTTACCATCCAATGCATAATAAAGAGAAAACAAGTCCAAGTATGACACCCTGAGGAACTCCACAATTAACATTCACGAATTCTGAAAATGTCGTGTTTCCTAACATTTGACTTCGTTCCGTTTGATTCAAACGGTATGATAGTGATATCTCTGAAACCATAATTGTAAGAAGTTCAAGCAAAAGTACCTATAGCTATTATTGTTTGTTTTGTTTTTTCCGTTAACCAGCTGTCGTCCCCTTATCAACGGCAGACCTCAGAAATGAAATTTGTGTGAGCCAAGAATTACGTGCGATTCCTTGCATTATGGTGGGAAATATACAAGGTTGTACTTGGGTAGAGAGACTCAAAGAAAAAATGATGAAGTTCAGTTTTTGAAGGACGTTAAGGTTTTTGGGTTGAGTTTTTGGGGGAGGTTGAGTTTTTGAGGTTGTAGAAGACGAGTATTTACTGAAAATGACCTTTGGGCTCAATGAACCATCTACTGAATGTCAAACTACTGTTTCGTTGATAATCAGTCATAATTTTTCACAAACTTTTTCAGCCGGCCGTTGTGTGCAATACTATAAAATTCAAGTGCTGAAGACAGAGGACATTTTACTAGTTATGGGGACGAGTGACTTGAAAGAATGGGCTTCAAATGGAGCTATAACCAGGAAAGCTAGAGCCGTAAAAACACACCCGGACTTCAAGAAAAATCCAAATTCTGCAAATGCGGATTTATCTGTTATAACTATGGGTATGTCTGTTAAATTGAAATGGCCGATTCTGTATCGTGAAAACAATTATTATGTAGAGGTAATTTGCTCTCTGCTACTCAGTTGTCTATTGAATCCGATAAGATGGAGACATCGAAGAGAAACTGGTTTGAGTGATATCAAGTCGACTTCTTTCAGTTAAAGCATGAATTTTCTAAAGATCGCTAAAGACAACTTTAAAATTTCAAACATCAATGGATATCAAAAGGCTAATAATTTATTTTTCCAATGTTATCTTGATTTCCAAAATATTTTGAAACAGTTAAAGTTTTTCAATATTTCATATTTAATTACTGGTTGAAAGTTTGTTTTTGTGTAGGAAATTAGTTTCTTCACTTGGTGTTTTTGGTATTTTCACCTTCCACTGTCTGAAAATGAAAAAAATTATTTTTTCTACAAACGTCAAAAAATGACAAGGTTCGCGCATTGACAACAGTATGCGAAGTGGCACTTTTTTTCATTTTCATTCGTTACCATGACACCGTGCGCGAAGTAATGTGCGAAATATATTTCGCACACTGCATGTAAACTATATGGGATTTTCATATTCTAACCTATATGGTCCTCAACTCCTCAATCAAGCAAAAAACAAGAAATCGTTTATTTATTAATGTAGAACAATAATTAAGGCTTTCAAATTGTGAGAGATATTTTTCTGGCTTTATTTGCTTCACGCCACTCTTTAAATTGCTGATATGCATTTTCATACTGCCGCCTCGATTTCTCCGGTAAAAGGTTGGAAATTACGGAATTGGCCACATCTATCAAGTTAGGTGGGGTACTGCTTAGTTCATCGTCGCTCGAAATTTCCATTCTTTTACAATAATAAATATCACGCACGAAATTGACGCAAATAAAAAGTCACTCCAAAATAATTATCAAGAACTGTCACTTTGAAATAATTGTCAACAAATGCCATTTTATTTCCATAGTTACAGTAATTACTTGATTTGGAAAAATTATTTAAGCCAGTTCAATACTATTTTTCATAGTTATTACTTATTTTAGAACAATATTTTTGACGTTTGTAGAAAAAATTTTGTTTGCATCTCATGCGCGAAATACTTTGGTAATCTCGACTATTTTTTTTAACTCGGCTGCGCCTCGTAAAAAAAAATCAGTTCTCGATCACCAAAGTAGCATTTCGCGCACTAGATACAAAAATAAATATTAAGAAAAAATCTATACAAGTGTTGAAGGGCAAATGACCAGTTTGCCCTGATAAGATACTGAGTTTACAAGACTGTTGGTATCGTATTCGGAATTTGCCTATCTGAAAAAGAAATGTTCAAGATAACACATTCAGTGTTCATGACGCACCAGTGCGTTAAACCGTTTTTATAGAAATGCGCATGACGCACGGGTGCGTCGGTTACCTTCTTGAATATAACAGGAAAGTGTATTTTCAATATTAGAATATTTTCATATTTACGCACATCAAAAGTTACTTCTTCAGTGCTCATGACGCACCGGTGCGTTATACAAAAATTACCTCGAATGGTTGTTTTATTTTCAAATTTTACACTTATATAAGACACATCAAGAACGTGGAATAGCCATTGTCAAAAAATTCATATCAGGCTATACGAATGTCTACAATAAAACTGAGAGCTGGACGTGTTAACTGAAAAATACTTCTCATTTCCAAAAGAACGATGATGATTCGGAGACTATACTTGTCCCTGTTGTAAAAACTCGATGGACCTCTATTTCTTTCTATCGTTGTCTGAAGAAGTCAAGCCAATGGTAGAAGAAATCTGTCAAAAAACTCCTTTAGGGTGATATTTGCTATTTTGATACCTACATAGTATCAATCAATCACCATTATGTAATTTCTTATTTCTTGTCTGAAAAGAGATAACTAGGTGCGATCCATTTCGAAAAAGTTTGTTAAGAAACAGTTCTGGCAGGTTTTTATTTTCTGGCTGTGTGAGTTGGGAACACTCAAAAGTCCATTTATAGTTGATAGTTTCACAATCGAATTAGAATGAATTATCAATGGAAATTTGACACCAAAAAATTTTCGACAAATCCAATGCTCTTATTTTGAGATATTACCATGGCAACCACATCGATTTCCGTTTTTTTTCCTAAACTTGCATGTTGGAACATTACTCAGGTGAAAACAAATCGTGGAATGAAGAAGGGCGACTACTGAATAACCTAAAAGTCAATAAGTTTCTTTTAAAAAATCAACAAAATCTTACCTCATGTTGTCTCCTTGACAAATGTTTCAAATATCGCTCTACTTCTCTTCAGAATGAAACATTCTATTTTGATAAGTACTTCTTTCGCACATCAGCAAACACTTTGTTGGCGAAACGCGCGTCAAGTGTGATTGTGACGTAGTTTTGGTGTTTGGGTAGTTTCTTTTTCTTGAACAATAATAATATTTTGAATAGTACTGTACCATTAATTATTGAAATACTTGTACAAAATTCAGATAAGTATGAAGGAAACGAATTAGGGAAAAAATTCAATAGTCTGGATCGGGGGATGAACCCTTGTATTCTCTGATGAGTTCGACTATCGTTAGTTTATTTTCATATGTACCGTTTCAAAGTGTCCGAATCTTCAATCGAGTCTGCTTTCATACTGCCGAACACTAGAACATGATCAGTAACTCATAATAATTATGTACTAGTAATCGATAGTTTTTAAAAAAATAGCCTAAATAAGGTAGATGCACCGGTGCCTGACACTTTAAGATTTGTGTCATGGAAATATCAATATTTATATGCCATAACTTATTTTTAATGAATGATTGAACAACTCCGATTTAGAAACATTTATTTGTGGTTGATTTAGACACACTTACTCAAGCTAGGACTCATTTGATAGAATAAGTGGTTTAAAACATGAAGCAACGTATCCGTACCTGAACCAAACCAAATATTGGGTTTGGATACAATGGTGACACCTAGTGCTCCTTTAGTAGACACGTTCTTCTTTTTCGTTAAAACTTTTGAAAGTGACTATAAAATTCTGATTTTCCACTAATTAAATTCAATTCTACTATCTTACATGAGGGAAAAGGTTATTATAGACCCAAAAAGAAAAATGGTATTTATATTTAGAAAAATTGTTATTCGCAGTGTTGGAGAAAACGTTTATTAAAGCATGAGAAAGTATAGTAAGTTGTTGGATATTCTTCCATGGCTGGCACTACATGAATTCCTCTCGAATTGACTACAGTAGGACAAATTTTTTCCAATACATCTTCTTCTGGGTACCAAATTTCATCTTTTTTTTCAGGCCATCGCCATCCATGAGGACCACTTCGCACCATGACTGATACCAAATATTCATTTTCATCATTGATTTTTTTAACTTGCTCGGGAAATTGCTTAGAATCGTATTAAACTATAACATAGTCATTCAAACAAATCTTGACTGAGTGTTTTGTTATGTTTTCTAGTTGGTTCTCTTTTTCTCCATCACTGTCAATTGAATCCGTTGACGAAGTTAGCACCGGTGTATCTTCCTTTGTTTTACGAAGCCTTCGTAAACGTTTTTTCATTTCTATTTTCAGCTAAATTTGATGCCGACGATTGAACTGCTTCTGTCTTCTTCTCTTTCGCCAGTTTCTTATTCTCCATCAAAAGTTTTTTTCTTCCCGTTTTCTCTTATTTTCTTCTTTTTTTATTTCTTCGCTCTGTTTCTTCTCCATTTTTTTCCTACTGTACTCCTGCCATTGTTGACTCGTTACTACTGACGGAATCATTTCTTTTATTTTCTTCTTGCTACTAACAGTGGTTGTTTCAGGCAAAAAGAGCTCTTCTGAAAGAACTTGGAATACTTGGATCTATCGTGTTTTTCTCTTTTTCTGTTTGGATAGTTGGATGAATATTTGTTAGTGAACGTGATAATTGGTCAGATGAAGGCGAAACTACTTCCAAAAGGCCAGTGTTATACAACATTTCTGAAAATCCTGAAGAGCTTCATTCAGTAGGGGTCAGAAATGTCTCCTCTTCAAAGTATCCCCTTGGTGTTCAATTCTCCAGCTGTTAACCTTCTCCTTCCAACCTATCTTCATTGTTCTGAAGACAGCAACATCCATTGGCTGCAGTAAGTGTGTTGAGTTGGGAAACAATGCAACCAGAATGATTTGCTTCTCAGAGCAAAACTTACTAAGGTGATATGACACATGCGAAGTATGGCCATCAACAAAAAAAATTATTGGGAACTGAACGTTTTTCTCGGCCCATGGGAAAAAAATATTCGTGATGTAGCAATAGAACGTGTCACGAGTTATCCATCTATTTTCGGATGTACCAATTCCCCAATCTTTTGGAACACTTTATGATAGTTCAGCTGGTATCCTTTTATATTTAAATATCACCATGGGAGGGGCAATTTGGCCCGCTGCATTGGCATTAACAAGAACAGTTATGCACTCTTTTTCATTATCATTTATTTTGCTATATACAGTTTTATCACCTTTCATTGCAAGTACTCTTAATCCTTTCGGATTCAAGAAGAAAGCTGACTTATCAGCATTGAAAATTTTAGTTGGGTCTTCCAAAATGCTGATGAAGTTAGTTTTTTCGAGATGACCATATACTTCACTGAACCATCTGAGTAATTGAGCTTCTGAGACAGCCGACCTACTTTTTGTTAGATTTTGAGCAGTTCGAATGCTTAGTTGAGGATGCCGTCTTAAAAAACCATCATACCACTTCCTACCACAGGGATACCATTCTTGAAATTGACTTTCAATTCTGCAGCTAACTTCTTAAAAACTACATAAAAAGTTTTCATTGGTCACAGGAAAACCTAACCTTGCCATGATAAGTAACCATTCAGATAAAAGGTTTTCATGCGCAGTGTTTAAAATTGTTTCAGGACCCATTTTCCTACCCTCAGGATGAATTCCTTTTGTTTTATACAAAAGGGTTGCACGAGGAACATTGACATTTCTTGAAGCCGTTTTAACTGGCACTCCGGCTCTGATAGAAAGAAAAATAACAGCATCCATATAGGTATCAGCTATGGGCTCAAATGTGTTCCTTTACATGACCCCCCTTGTTAACAATGTGTCACCTTTAGGTGCAAGTGTGCTCCTAAAGATGACACACTGTGTCATCTATAGGTTCCGATGTGACTATTACTGAAGGATTGAAGAGGTAACGAAACAAAAAAGCATATTTCATGAACAAAATATATCAACGAAATAGTATATTGCCCCTATAGCTGACACTCATGTCACCTATTGGAGCATAACAACATTATGCGAACCTATAGATGACACCCAAAATAAAACATGTTTTTCATTTCCTAGATGACAATTTCGAAATGAAATTCATTATTTGGGGGCACAGTCAATTGAACAAACAAAAACAAGTGTTCAAAACAGCTCATTAAGTTACTTAAAGCTTGTAGCATACATTTACCGCCTTATGATAACATGAATACCGTCACTAATTTGTTAGAATTTACTGTACACCCTCAACACACGATGTTATTGACATGTCTTATAATGGATTGTTGCCAAAAGTCTTTTTATTATTAGTAGATAATTGTTGTCAGATCTTCGTAAAATGAACAGAATTTCTTTCTGAAATAGGGTATCCTTATAATTAGAGAGTGAAATGGTATATGTCAGCTAGTACAGTGTCAGGTACTGGTACTTCTACCTTATTGTTCAAAGCATCAATGACCAATCAGAGGTAGGTAACGATTTTTGTTTTTCGTTTTAGATGTGCCAGTGAAGTTTTCCAATGTTCTAAGACCAGTTTGCTTGTGGAAAGGAGACTCTGATTTGTACCCAATCACGAATATGATGGGAACAATAACAGGCTACGGGCAAGATGAAGAGGCGCAAATTGCAGGAAATCTTCACGTCATCAGAGCTAGACATGCAGAAATACCTATCGTCTCCCAATACGATTGCCTTCTGTCCAGCACTTCCTTCAGCGATATCACTTCAGACAAGACATTTTGTGCAGGTATGTATCGGATTTATCTAATTATTCACGTTAACTGGAAGAAGAATAACGTCGTTTTAAAATTGAAAAACTGCTACTTTCCTTGTAATCCAGTAACCACAGAAAAATTTTAGCCAAAAGTTATTGATGGATTATTGTAGCAGCATGAAACTCGGCACGTAACACCTTGACATTATGTATAATGAGAAAAAAAATGTTTCCAAGAAAATACGGGATGGAACTAAAAAAAATTATTTTAAGTAAAAATTAGTTTTGGTTTTTATCAGAAAGTGACAGGGCTGTCAGAACATGGCTCCGACGGAAAAAGAAAACTAAATTTCTCTACAAAATCGTCCAAGGAAACTTTGAGTAGGCTAGGTTAGGTTAGGTTGGGAGGTTAATGCTCCATATTTCGAATGGATTCGTCTTTTTGGTCTCTAAAAATGGAGGATATCGTCCTGAAAATGCAAGTAGGAATCACTTTCATGGTGAGGAAGAGGTGAGAATATTTTTTGAGTTCATGGTTAGCCTTTGCTAGTCTTTGAGCCATCCGTGTACCAGATTTGCCATCTTGACAGCATTGGTATGGCCCTTGATGTAACTTAAGGTTTTGGTGTGCCTGCCAAACTAGTTTGGAAGTGAACCTGCATGAACGCAGGGCTTTGATCGCCAACTGACTGTCGGAGAGAATTGCTATGGGTTGGTTTCTAGGACCCCTCCTCAGAATCTCTCTCGTGCAGACGGAGATTGCCGTTACCTCGGCTTGGAATACAAAGGCTTGAGTACCGAGGCTTAGACTGATGTCTTGCTTCGGTCTCTTCCCGTATATTCCAGTCCCAACTCCTTTGCTAGTGTTTGAGCCATCCGTGTACCAGATTTGCCCTCTTAACAGCATTGGTGTGGGCCTTGATGTAACTGCCCCATCTTCTATGATGGTGGTGTATTTTCCATCAAAGGAGTATGTTGGAGTCATTTCGTCCGACGGCATCTCAGACGTGTCGATTCTTATGACCTCCAGTATGCTGGAGTGGCCTTGGTTATTGCCCCTCCATTGGCCCAGATGCTTCTATCCTCGCCTCTGCTGCAATATGCAAATGCAGGGGAGGGAGGTTTAGGATTACCTCCAAGCTTATGTGCTGTGCTGGACGTAGCACCAGTGACTCCGAGCATGGCCGGTCTTTGTAAGCTAGCCAGCTTCCCCATGGTTGTCACTTGTTCTACCTTTAGCCACCACAGCAGGGCTCCGTACGATATCGAGGGCCTAACAATGGCTGTTTATAGCCAGAGAGACTGTTGGGTCCAAGTCCCCATGTTTTGCCAAAGGAGCGTCTGGCCATCATTAATGACGTCCTTGCTCTTTTCAGCACTTTTTCCAGATGTTTGTTCCAGGTGAGCTTCGAGTCCAGGTTTAGCCCCAAGTATTTCGTCTCTCCTGACATCTGTACAATTTCACCAAAGATTCGGAGAGCTCTGTTGGTCTCCAGATTAGCATGGTACCAATGATATCAGGTCGGTGGTAACTGGTTTAATGAAAGAAAGTTTGAGACTATTTGGAAAAATTCCAATTTGAAAAAAATTATGAATTATGTGGTGGCACAAACAAATTGATCATCTTTACATTGTTCTGCAATACTACTCGGTTTTTCATCAAATACAGGGTGTAACTTAAGAACGTTAAAATATGCATCGATATTCAAAATTGTAAATATCTCAAAAATGATCATCTCCAGCGTGCAGTGTACATTTTTTAATTGGAAAAGGTGTGGGAATTAGGTTTTTTCATGAAAAGTACCAAAAGTTTACTGTCAAAAATGTTAGGGTAATTTGAAATAAATAATGACAGCGTAATCAACTTATTTTTTGCAAGAGTTCTTTCTAAAAAACGAAAAAAAAATCAATTTCAACACCCTGTATCTCCGAACCGAAGCATTTCCGGACACAAGTTTATATAGACTTTTTTTCTTAAAATTGTCTCAGGGATATATCACTTGAATATTTCAATGTAGTTAAGTTACACCCTGTATATCCTGCAATCATCTTTCAACTGTTCAATCGTATTAAGAGAGTATGTCCTCATCTTTTCAGGTTTCAGACTGAACTTTTTTCAATCATTCTAGTCATAGAAGTAATATGACCAATTGTTTTCGACTTCGAAGCTTTTTACTTCCTTGTGAGAAAAAGACATTATTTTTTCTTGATAAAGCATCAATCAATGAGAAGACAGATTGTCAAATTTTGTACCCTATCCACGTACATGAATTATAGATGGATCAAGATGCTTCACTCTATGTTTTGGCGCGGAACTCTACCAATAGATTTTTGAGGTACATTTCCCTTCATAATATAGGGTTTGGTTTTATCCAAGATATTTTCTAAATACATGAAAATCACACAAATTTGAAATAGAAGTTTTGCAATGAACTACAGCACTGAGTTTTGTTGCTCATTGCATCAGAACGTCTGACAAAACTCTATCATATCCTTCGTTCTTGTTGGTCATAAGATCTGCTCCGTCTGATGTGAAGGTTGACATCAAGCAGATGCAAACCCAGCCTTATTTATTGGAGGAGGCCCTTTTGAGAAAAATTATCTAAATCATCCGATTTTGGTAGGATATTGGAAGTCCTCCTACCCCTAATTTGGGTGCGTTTTTGCGCACTTGACATCAGGCATGTGGCAATATATAATTTGTAGAGTTCATGATGACGTTGGCTTTTTCCTGAGCCTCCGTGGAAGGTAAATATGTGGTCCTACTGAAAATCCTTTTCACAATTGACAGACTACAATGAAAGGGATTCATCAGAATAGATAACAAGTTTGGATCGCATTTTATTCACCCGGTTGCAATGATTATTTTCGGAGTACTGTGAAACATTTTTATATGGATACTAATCATATTTTCCTTGAGTATTTTCATTTTCGAATCCTTATATCATGATAGGTTTTTCTTAATTTCAGGTGGAAAAGGCAGTGGAACATGCATAGGAGACAGCGGAGCTGGATTTGTCCTTCCCGTTGACGGAGTTTACTATTTACGAGGGGTAGCATCCCTTCCATCGACTAAGAATGGAACGTGTGATTCTCAGAAAAAATATTCTGTATTTTGTGATGTCGCCAAATTTATGGACTGGGTGAAATCTTGTATGAGGGAATAATCTAATCGAATGATGAAGATGGCACTCTTCAGTGACCTGTGTTTCATTTTCAAGCTTTCTGGGTTGGATTTGAGACTCGTATAGGCGTTTTTCTTTAATTTGTGTTACAATATTGGTTCATGCCCACTTCTACATGAGAATTTATATCTTCTGAACTTTACTTTATTGAGAAAAACTCGAAAGAAGGAAAAATAGATATACCTAATAACACAAAGTGTCCGAATCAAGAACGCTCAAAAGGAAGTAAGCTTCACTAACCACATATGTTTTCTTGACTCTTTATCAACCAAAAGTATTGAGATAGTGTTCAACATTCGATGATGAAATGTTAGTGCACTTTCTTGCCTTGCCAATATGTTGCAGTATATCGATATACGAAGTATGATTTGAAATAGTGATAGCAAATTTCATTGAGATTAATAAACAAAACATTCCTTCTATTTTTATTCATCTGATTCACTGATGTGTATTTTGTTTTTTTGTTACCAACCCCACAAGTGTCAGTCTTGAAGTCATCTTCAAACTCATTTTCTCTATGATCTGAGTCAGAAGAGAACGAAATGTCATCAATATATCAATAATTATACTGCTGTTTGTAAAGACGCATTACTGTATTACTGTATTACTAGTATAAATGAATGTGTTTTGCTCATGGAATATTGATAAAAGTAATTAAAATAAAATCTTACCACCATCACTGAAACAGGCGTTTCAACTGCTATAATTAGTAAAACAATATTCATTGCTCTCGGAAGGCTTTCTGGAGCGCATTTGCTTTTATCGAGAAAAACCTTCTAAACCATTTCATCTGAAGAGCTTGAATTATATTAGTAGATATACAGGGTCCTGCAATAGTACGTCAGACTTTTATAGCTCTCATAGCACGCATACCATACAAGTTACCGATTTGGTCGAGTGTTAAATCCAACTGTTGACAAAGGCACATTATAAGAAAATATTTTCAGATGTACAGAGTGTTTCAAAAGTGTGTGGCAAATTGAAGTTGAATTTTTTTAAATGGAATATCTTGTATTTTTTTCTATATTCAGAATTACCCTAATGAACTTATGACCGTAATATCAGCACCAGCAGGTTCGACATATTTTTTATTTTTTTAAAATTCATTTGTTGTGTGAATTAACCATTTTGTAAATTAACTGACAACTCAATTTGGGACGGTTATAGGATGCTACCGTATCATTTTTGAAGGTCTGCATCATACAGGGTCTTCAGAAGAAATGTTTGAACTTCGAGAATTTGTAATCGAATTTTCTCAGATTTTGTAAATGGAACACGTGGATCGACGTGGAATTAAAATACATTTTTTTTTATATCATTTCTAGCCGTTTTTAAGATATTTGTGAATACTAAAACTCGGGTAGTATGAAATCATTATTTATTACAAATAAATCGAAAAAAACGAACTATGACAAAATGGAAACTGAAGTAAATGTTCAAAATGTCTTCCACCCTGTTCTATACACAATCTGATTATTTTTCGGAAAGACATTTCAACTTCTGCCAACGTATCAGGTGTAATAGTGGCAAATACATTTTTTATTCTTTGTTGCATATTCATATGACTTGTTGGTGGATCATTGTAAACTGTTTGTTTCACATGTCCCCACAAGAAGAAGTCGAGTTTGGTTAGATCAGGTGATCTAGCCGGCTTCCTGGTGGGTCAATTTTTCCAATCCATCTGTTGGGGAACGTATCTTGGAGGTGATCCTGTACAGTCTGTGAAAAATGTGCTGGAGCTCCATCTTGCTGAAGCCACATTCTGTTTCTAGTATATTTGGGTAAATCCACCAGTAACCCAGGCAGTATACCTACCGCCCTAACAAAAGATTTAAGCTGGAACTCAAGAAATTATTACTCCACCATGTATTTTACAATGTTGAAGAATATTTCGCAACTGTACTTTAATAGCGTAAGTTAACATATTCATCTCAAGTTCTACATCTTGTCCAATTAATATTGTAGTATTCTACCTTTCTGTTAAAATTATTATTAATATTTTTTGTTAATTTACTAATTCGAAGTGTCTCTCGATTCCCGATGCTGTAACGGCTTTAGGTACGTTCCTTTACAATCACTCTATATAATAGCATATAAAAAAATCACTGTATGGAAATTGTATCTAACTGGGAAATAAATAAGTAAGTAAGTATATTCCTTAGGAAATCCAGGTACATAGGTCCATTGAGATGCCCGTTAAAAAAATGTGGCTCTATTACAGTATTGCCAATTATTCCACCCCACACATTCAATGGCCATTGGTGCTGGTGGTCTATTTGTTTGGAAAATCGTGGATTTTCCTTAGAATGAAAATGAAAATTGTGTCGATTCACACACCCACTACTATGAAAAGTTGCCTCATCAGAAAATAAAACAGTTGAAACACATGGGGTCTTCCTGTATATTATATCTTGTCCAATCGCAAAATTCAATGCGACGTTGAAAATCAGTATAGTTGAGCGCTTGATGCAACTGAATGTGGTAGGGGTAAAAGCGATGTTTTTCCAGAATACGTTGTACTCTCGCTAATACCTAATTCCTTCCCGATATTTTTTTGGCTGATATGAGGATGTTCAGTAACAGTCAGTAACACCACCAATTCGTTTTCCTCGTTGGTGACAGGCTTACTTCTTCCTTTCTTTTCGTACATCACATTGCCAGTTTCAACAAATCTTTCAATCAATCTCCTAAAGCCTTTTTCTTCCAGATGTCTTCTCTCAGGATAAAACGCAGGGTAGCATATATTCTACTAGCTAGAAGACAATTTCTTCCACTATCCCTTAATACAAAAACCATATCATTCTTCTCATCTTTATCAAAATTCATTTTAGTAACTTCAAATTGAAACCAAACCGAACACTGACAACTTGTCAAATCCAGTGAACAGAAGAATCCTTGAATCATGTGAATCGCATTGACACTCTAGATGTATTTGACAATCATGAGGATTGAAATCCGAAAAGTCACAAACAACGAGAGGTCGTTCCATATTACAATTCATTTATGTTGATACATGAAATGGCATACTTTGAACATTGATTTTCGGTTTATAATTCGTTATATTCGATCTTTTCGATTTATTTCAAATAAATAATGATTTTGCACCACCCGAGTTTTAGTTTTCATAAATATCTTAAAAACTTCTGGAAATGAGCGATATATCACGATAAAAAAAAATGTGTTTCAATTCTACGTCGATACATTGAAAAATATAAAGAGTGTTCCTTTTGCAAGATCTGAGAAAATTCGAAACCAAATTCTCGAAGTTCAAACATTTATTCTGAAGACCCTGTATGATACCGACCTTCAAAAATGATACGGTAGCAACCTATAACCATGCCAAATGGAATTATCTGTTGATTCACACAACATATTAATTTTTGAATTGGGAGATGTGAAGTACATTAAAAAAAATTATGTCAGAACCTGCCAAAGACTGGTGGTAATATTGCGGTCATAAGTTGAGGTCATTAGGGTGATTCTAAATATGGAAAAAAATACAGGGTTTTCCATTTGAAAAAATGAAACTTCAATTTGCCACACACTTATGAAACACTTTGTATATCTGAAAATATTTCCTTGTAATGCGCCTTCGACAACAGTTTGAGTTAACATTCAAACAGAATCGGTAACTTCTGTGGTATGAGTGCTATGAAAGCCTGGCTCACTGTTGCAGGGCTCTGTATAAAGAGCTGCCTATGTGATTTACTGACAGGTAAAGCAACCTGTCTGCTGGACATGTAATACCATTCTTGGTGTTGCCCCAAATCGCCTGGATGTAATTTTAGAATTTCTCTAGGTCGAAGTCAAGGAGGGGGGGTGCGTTTGAAAACCAGTCAGTTTGTGACCATGTAATATCGTATAAATACAGATGGACTCAGCATTGCCATCCCTACAACACGGATTGTTTTGAAGTCGCTCATTTTGTAGACGCGCGGCCTGCGAGGCAGAGAGAAGGTAGCGATAGACTGTGACCTTCCCACAACAGACAGGAGCGCACGCATTTGATAAAATAAGGTTCAATCACAAGAAATAATTTGAATTTGAAATAATGATGAAACTATCAACGAAAGTGATAAAATATACATCCGATGGGACTTCGTGAGATAGGAAAACTCGTATGACATACCTGATGTCATGCCATTGACTGAGATAGTATCAATCCTTAGAAAATTAGATTCATACAGTTAAAAAAACAATTCAACGTCGCGATTGTGAACCCTCGGCCAATTGTAATGGCACCTTTTTTGTTTTGTGGAAAGGCCCTGTTACCAAGTTGACCTTTCCGGATTACTGAAAAAAAACAGTTGAATGTATCGATTATAGACCCTCAACCTATTCTAATGGTACTATTTTTGTTTTACGGAAATGCACCGTTGCCAAGTTTTGGTTACGTGGGATTACTGGAAATCTGATATGGAAAAACCAATTGAACGTCGCGGTTGTGGGCCGTCAGTCAATTGTAATAATAACCATTTTTAATTTGCGGAAATGCCCTGTAGCCAAGTTGGCCACTTCGGAGAACTGGAAATCTGACATAAAAAACAATTGATCTAAGTGAATACGGTACTATTCAATTAAATCAATTTCACTATGAAATTTGTATCCTGCAGAAATGCGCCAATGTTGCCAAGTCGTTGGTGCTGGAAATCATTAAAAAAGATTTAAGGAAATTTTGTACAAAGAATATCATTATAAATATTTATTTTTATTAATTTGTATGATCAATTTTTTGAAAATACTTTTGGAAATCTGATGACGCATGGTCCAAATGACCATTTTATATCACTTAATTCATCTCCACTTTGTTCAAGTGATAAACGTAAAAAAAATTATAAAACACTAAATGATGCGAAACAACGTTGAAATGTTCTGGATCTTGTCATAATTTATCATACCACAGCTCACGGTTTGACATCAACTTCATTTCCATGGAAACAAAAGTTACAGCGTGTCTCTTTCTGGTAGTTTGCAAAATGCGAGCGCAGCGAGCATCTGCTTTGATTTCACCATTTCATACTAATCAGTGATCGAAGAAAGAGACACGCCTTTGGCTTGTCTCTTTCTTGTTGGCTTGTCTCTTTCTTGTGGTAATTTACAAAATGCGAGCGCAGCGAGCATGTGCTGTGATTTCACTTTCTCATATCAATCAGTGATCGAATTACCAGCAACTTGCACAGCTAGGTTAGTTAGGTTAGGTAAGGTTGTGTCCAAAACATATATGAAACTTATCTGGATGATTTCCCGTGTCCATCACTTGGCATCAACGCATTTCCGCAAAGTCAAAATGTCAAATCATTTGATTGAATAGGATATTATCCTCTTATCCATATCAATCCCCATTTCCAGGTATCCGGTAATCCAAAGTAACTACCTTGGAAACACCGTATTTTTTCAAAACAAAAATGGCACCATTAGAATAGGCTGAAAATTTATATTAATACTCTCCATTGACAATTACTATAAAGCTTCTCAGAATGATTTCTCGCATCTATAACTTGGCAACAGCGCATTTTCGCAAAGTTAAAATGTCATACCAGGAACCACCTGATTGAAAAGAATAATGTCCGCTTCGATCCATCTCCATATCAGATATCCGGTAATCTGAAGTGACCAACTTGGCAACAGAGCATTTCCGCAAAACAAAAATGATACCATTAGAATCAACTGATGGCACAAAATGGCGATCTTCAATTGTTTTTTCCATATCAGACTTTCAGTAATCCCAAGTGACCAAAACTTGGCAAGGGCGCCTTTCCGCAAACTAAAAATAGTACCATTACAATTGGTTGACGGTCTAAAATCGAGACGTTAAATTATTTTTTTCATATTAGATTTTCATTAATCCGAAGAGGTCAACTTGGCAACAAGGCATTTCTGAGCGCCCACAAACAGGACGTTCAACTTTTTTTTCACAATAGATTTTCAGTTAATCAAATTTTTACCAAAATGGCAATTTATACAGTGAGCACGTAAAGGTTGGAACAAATTCGTTAAAATCTTGAAGCTGCCATTGGTTAAGAAAAGCTCAGACACGTCGATTTTCTTTTTCAGCTGTTCATTTTTTGGTATATTCAATTTTTTGATGACGTCATCGCTGTTCGAGTTATGACGTCATTATGTTTTTTTTAATGGCATCACCCTATTTTGATAATACCTTCAAAAAGAACGCATTTTTCTGTTTATGGATGTCATATTTTTTCTTATGTTACATAACCGTATTTTCGAGAAATAAAAGATATTTCATTCATAATTAGGTCTATTAACGTAAACTTTCGACTTGAGGTATCCCCTTAAAAAAATCCAGTGGGATTAGATCAGGAGATCATGCTGACCACTCTAAAAATCCTCGTCTGTGATCGAAATGTATGAGGGAATTTTTCGCAAGTATCGATAGGCTACTTCATACTCTGTTGTGAAGCAAGTGTGATGTGAATTGCCTAGATGCCAATCTCGTCGTCTGGTGTTTGCTCGAAGTGTGCAACCGACCACCCGGGGTGGGGCTGTAGGTTTTTCCGGGTTTTTCTGTAGCTTAAAAGTGGATATGCCACCAAAAATCAAAAAGTCCTCCCGAAGCGCCACGGCAAATGATAATAATAGCTGTCTACCCGCAGACTAGGATTTTAAGAGTGGCCAGCTAGATCTCCTGATCTAACTCCACTAGATTTTATTTTGTTGAGATACTTTAGGTCAAAAGTTCACGTTAACAGACTAAATATTACATTATTATGAATGAAATATATTTTATTTCTCCAAGATACGGTTATCTAACATAAGAAAAAATATGACATTCATACACAGAAAAATGCGTTCTTTTTGAAAGTATTATCAAAATAGGATAATGCCATTTAAAAAAAATTAAAATGACGTCATAACTCGAACAGCGATGACATTATCAAAAATCCGAGTAGTCCAAAAATTGCGCAACTGAAAAATAAAATCGACTTGTCTCAGCTTATTTTCCCTAATGGCCATATGAAGCGTTTAACGAATTTGTTCCAACCTTTACGTGCTCACTGTATATTCAATATATACATGTTCTTATATAGATATTATGATGAATGAATATTGTGAAGAATAAATATTCGCAGCAAATCCTAGCAGACTTTGGAACACATTCAGTTGAACATTTCATCCCCAAATTTTTCAACCAAGCCGCTTTTTCTGTGCCATCAGCTGGAAACCCAAAGTTAAATCCAAATTTTGATGGATATTTCTTGCACTTTTTGGCAACCTCTTTTTAAATGCATCATCCAAAGAACTAATGAACTAGTAAATGTTTCGAAGGGGTGTCTATTTCATTATCTCCACATACAAAGGTTTGAATAAACGTATTAATTTCATTTTGTTCGGCGAAAACAGATTGATACCCACTGTAAGGCCTATGGTACTTACGAATGGAATCTGATATTTGGGTTCGAAAACATGGATTGTTTACAAACCCAACAAGATTGCACCATTATGAGTCTCTGTCTATTGTACTGTCACTATATATCACAAATGAGTTCGAAAAACACTATTTCAACAATAATCTCACAAAAAGGCAATGACAGAATATGAGAGAACTGTCAGAAGTTTACTTTGTGGAAAACATAAACATTGATTTTTAACAGCGTTGACAAACGACCAGTCACAAGAAATACACAATCATTTGAAGACGCAAGTAATGATGTTTTTCGATAGTTTGGATTTTGAAACTTGTAAGTAATACAGGTTTAAGTTGTATGATAATGTCACCATCACCATCCTTCCTTCTTTGATTGTTATCGAATGGAATACGTATAGTGAAACAATTTTGTCTATGATAAAGACTTATCACCTACGAGATGTGACAACGCCCAACTCAATATCAGGACTACAGATTGTGACCATCCACGACTTCAGACCAGGATGTAAACAGCTAGGTCCATTCTGACAAGTTTGACCCGCGTACGAGGTCAAGATCCAGAGTTATGCCCAAAAAACGTGATTTTTGAAAATCCTGGTTTTTTGTAACGAATAAAAGTAATAAAACTAATTGGTGACAGTGATTCTGTGAATTCCAATAATTATGTTGCCTTATTCATTTCATTCGTGGGCAATACACGAGGCAAAATATTAAACTTCTGTTCTTGTAAATTTACCCTACAAGAAAACTGACCGAGGCGATACATGTAATATTGCGGAATACTGGGGAAACAGATCACGATTTCATTTTTTTTCTATTAATAAAGCTGGCCGAATGTCTCCCGTTTTATCCCACAGTTTTGCAGGTATGACACACCAGGGTTTTTAGACATCTTAGTCCAACTCTGCGTTGCCAATGTTCATACTAGAAGAAGTTGGGCGTTCATCTCTGGTTGGGTATTGCTCCTGAAACTGATGGATTTTGAAGTGTATTGGAAAGTGTGCTGAATCTTCTGATTTTCCAGGTCTTCTTGTTGGGTCGGCTGGAAGATATTTATTATGTTTCATGTATTTGCATCCTCTAACAGCGCTTGAATTTTCAAGGTTTCCCCTTTTGAAATTTGGTGTGTCGGCCAGTCTTCATCCGTCGGTGCTACTATTTGTACGTTCTGCTGTATATTGAGTCCGGTGTTGATGTTCCCCATACTTTATTGATTCTCGATATCGAAGTGAAAAGTGTGGTGAAGCATTAGACTTGGTTAATTGTCCAGCTGCAAAGAATCGACACTGTGGTAAACCTCTGACTCGTCTGGCTTGGTATGGACGTCTTCTTCTTATCTGATTATCCTGGGGGGAGCTGTTTGTAGGTGGGGAAAGGCTTATTGCCCATTTCTACGGCATCATCCTCAGGGGTGCTACTTCGTTCTGGGTTATGTGGTGAATGCTTCGGTTGCGTTGCATCTTCGCTCGTTGCTTCTGGCGAGGTGCCCCAGATCTTGATTGAGTTGACCTTGATCACTTCTGCTGGAAGTGGTTCACTTGGATTGGAGATGCCCTCCTAAAGCTTCGGTGATGCTTTACTTGGGTGTATTATCAAACGGCAACTGCGTCTGGTGCACGAACGCGGTTTGTGCTCTGTGTAAGTATCTACCTCACTTTCTATTTTGGAAGCTGTTTTAGAATCAGAGGGTGTTAGTGGATTTTTCGTCCTCATCCATATCGCCAATTCGATTTTTGATATGTTGTCTATTGTTCCCGTCCAACGTCATCATCTTCGAGGAGTCTTGCCTTCTTGTCGGGGGGTCACCCTCCTGAAGATGCGCTTGCAGTTATGTTGATGCTTTCTATGTCCGCATCGGGGTTCACTCGTGTAATTTTCTTTTGATCACGAATACCTAAATCACTAGGGGGGCGGTAGTGTCATGTCACAAAGAGGAACTGTCTGTGAGCATGAGTGGGATTTTGGGCTAGGTTTCTGTTCTGGTAGCTCAAGGGGGTTCCTACGTTTTGAAGAGTCTGAATTGTTGGGCGTTTTCTCTATGGTGCTACCAGGAAGTTTCAACATCGCTTTCTGACGTGGTTTTCATGTCGGACGGAGTCTTCAAGAGTTGGTATTCGAAGGGTGCTCTGCCTCTACCTTTGCAAGGTCCTTGGCTAGGGCGTGTTTTCGCCCCCTCAGAGCAGAAGCCTATCTTGGGGGAGCTGGAGAGTGAGATTTGATGAACACACCAATAAGTACCAAAATCGCGGAACCTACGCTAGTATATAAGCACGTCCATCTCATACACCGGTTCGGAGCACCCTCCCATCCAACAAAGGTGAGTTGGATATTCTACCGATACTTTGTAAAATACATTTAAAAGTGACTTCTTGAGATTTCACGACTTTTATTTAAGTAAATTGAACCTTTTTTTCATATCTCATTCATGATTATTTAGGGCTAGCATAAGCTGGTCGCAAATGGCTGCTATAATCCAATTTTCCTGTTTAGCAGCCATAGTGCATACAAGCATATTTTCCTAAATTTCAATGAACTCCCATCATACACCCATGGTATATGGTTTTTCAATAGAAAAACACCACTGAAAGTATCCTCGTAAAATAAAAAGAAAAAAACAACAATCTGACAGACGTACCGCACACCTCGTTCTTAGAAGGTCGAGGCGTTTGACCGCTACACCACGTAACTCGTTTATGTATATGAGTAATTTGTTTCCAGTAAATTTCATTTCTTATCATTCTAACATTTTTTTTTAGAATTACCCGGCCGCAGAGGTCTGCCAGACTTTAATTGTTCAACAAGTATATGAGATTCAGTAACAAAAATGTCACGACTCATGAAATGACAAATTGAAATAAGTTGCCAGCTCTTGGTCTATAAATATCGTAGGTATTTCGATAATAAGAATATCAGGTGCATTGCAACGAAATGAATGATTGAAAATCGTGAAGAAAATGTTCATTATAGAGTAATCCAGAGTAATACCTCGATATTTCAAAATTATCTAGATGCGGAATGTTTTCTGAAAGCTGATGATGAATGGATACATAAGGGTTTTTGGAAGATGATACAAAGTCTACACAACGTATTTTCCATTGTGTTCTCACTGATTGTCTGGACTCACTAATTATGTCTTGAGGTGTGAATATGTTACTCATATGTTGGAGGGAGATGGAATCTTTCCCTAGCGGCTTATCTGTTGCTTTAGGCAAATTTTCAGAAACAAGATTTGTATCTCCTCTGGAGTTGCAACTGATTTCGATTCGTCCATCCTAAATTTTGTTAGTATTTTCTTGACATAAGAACCAAGAAGTCTATATTTTGGAGTTTTTCGTTTATGAAAACATAATTGTCTCCTTGGAAAGTATTCATTTCTATATAAGATTCAGCTCTTCCATAAATTGTTTTGTTTATTGAGTTCATAATATTTGCATTACAATGGTGATATAATATAGTTTTAACAAATTTAGTGCACGTGATCTCAGGATGAGATCGTTTTGTGTCTGAATAATACATAACACTAATTAACATTTGGTTGATAATATGAGTACAATAAATAATACATAAAAATTATCAAAAAACTAAACTCAAATTATGAGAAACTAAGAAAATAAGAAAATAGTTAGGAATAATGCATTTGAAATTTATCGTAAAAGTACTTCAAGAGTTCTGGAAAATGGAGGATACTATCTTTCTGCAGAATAATTTGTAGTTATAAATGTTTTGAATTATATATTTTAGGGCCAACGCATGCTATTGCTATGCTATAAAAAAAAGAAAAAAATGAAAAGGTACAAAAATAATCATAAAAGAGGATCTAACGAGTACAAGACTTTTGATACTAACAAAAGCAACATATAAAATTTGGTAACAAGAATGTGTGGACAATGAATGGAAATATTTTTACCAATGTGAATAGGTATAAGAATGCATCAAGAAGTTATCTCATGTAAATCATTTCATTTATTCAATGCGAATCAAATAGCTTGTTTCAGATCATGTTAAAAAAAAAACAAAAAATATATGTAAATACGGGCACCATGGAATTCAGACATCATAAAAATAATCACAATCTCTCTATATTTCTTATATGATTAACTTTTTATTAACTTTTTTATTCCACTTAGGATACTGTTTCAATAGTTCAGGAGCTCTAGATTTAGAAAATACGAATGGGTGACTTTAATGATTATAATGATGAACTAGGGAATTATAAGAATATTCAGGAAATTGTCGTAAACAATGAAAACTTGGATGAAACTAATGGAAAGATACTCAAAAATGGACTTAATATTTTTCATATGAATATTCGTAGTATACAAAAAAATTTGGAAGAGTTCGCGATTTACATAGAGTCTTTGTCTTTTACTTGAGATATAATAATATTAACAGAAACGTGGAATATCGACTATGTCGATATTTACAGTCTCGAGAATTACACAATATACTACAATGAAAGCAGAAATAATAGAAGTGCTGGAATAATCATATATATCAAGAATGGAATAAATTACCAATCAGTGAAACAGTACAGAGTTGAAGAAGTTACTCTAACAAACTTAATATTTTAATACCAAAACTAACAATACAATATATTTGTAATTCATCACCTTCATCACCTTCAACAAATCCCGTTGACTTTGTTAAGGCACTAGATGTTTTTTTGAGTGATGATGGAAAATCTGAATTCAACATTCTGATAGGTGATATCAACATTAATTTTACTGACCAAAATGAACTGATCCCGAATACATAGCTCAACACTTTGAATTCACACGGCTATACTTCATATACAGTGTGTCCCACTTTGAGCAGCCACACCCTCATATTTCGTTGAGCATGAAATAATTCGAAATTTTCTTTGACTCAAGTTGTAGTACTCGGAAATACCAACCTATGTTTACGTAACCTTCGTATATCCATTTTCCACGGCTAACTACGACCAAATGAAAAGTGAAAAATTGGGAAAAACATACTAGGCATTTTTTTATCGCAAAAATAACACCAGATTCTGTTTCAGAACATCTTAAAACCCCCAAATCTCAATGCTTGAATCATTTGAATATAAAGGGTATCATTCATTCTGATCAGAGTTAGCCTTGGAAAAGTGATATTTGGCTATTTTTCAAAGTATTAATTAAATATTTTTGGGAATTCTGTGACAAGAGAAGACATTTTGGAAATTTTCCAAGCATTATTTATGGATTAGAGTTGATAATGCTACCAGCTACAGATGATACCCTGTATATTCAAATGATTCAAGCATTGAGATTTGGGGGTTTTAAGGTGTTCTGAAACAGAATCTGGTGTTATTTTTGCGATAAAAAAATGCCTAGTATGTTTTTCCCAATTTTTCACTTTTCATTTGGTCGTAGTTAACCGTGGAAAATGGATATACAAAGGTTCCGTAAACATAAAGGTAGGTATTTCCGAGTACTACAACTTGAGTCAAAGAAAATTTCGAATTATTTCATGCTCAACGAAATATGAGGGTGTGGCTACTCAAAGTGGGAAACACTGTATAAATGCAAATTTCCAGTTTCAAGTTAGCCAAACTTGTTTAGATCATATTCTCTTGAAAATGGACAATTCTGTAGATGCAAAAGATTGTACATCACTTATTTTTACTACAGCTACTACTGATCACTACAGCATACCACTCAACATCGCACATAAATATAATGAAGTAGACATGAAGGAACATAACGATTCCATTCAAATCACCAAGATTGATTATGAAGCACTCAATTTAATATTACAAGCTGAACCCTGGAGCAACGTATACATATAATGAAAATGACATTGACCTAGCTTTCGATAATTTTCAGAAACAGTTGATGTATCATCTGGAAAAATGCACTCACTATCGCTAAAAACCTCAAACCATGGATCACTAATGGATTAATTAAGTGGATTAGAAAAAGGGAAGCTTTGAAAAAAAAATGCGTGGGGAATATAGGAATTTTCTCACTGAATTACTTAAACAAACCAAACAAAACTATTACTCTAGAAAAATTCTGAATGCAAACAAAAACACTAAAAAATATGGCAAATTATTAAAAATTCAGTTTCAAATAACGAATCAACCGAACCCTGTTCTATAAATATAATGAAAATGAAGAATATGAATCTGATGCATATAAAATATCTAATACATTCATGAATTATTTCTTAAAAGTTGGAGAAAATCTTGCAAGAATGATAAGATCGAACCCACTCTCAGATAATGCATCGTTACCTGACGTAAAGGAAAAACAAATAAAGTCTCCTTATTCTTAACACCTGTCACGACTCCAGAAATAATGACTGCAATTGACAACCTCAAAACTAATGTCGCTACAGGAATAGACAAAATATCAGCAAAAACTATCAAAATGATAAAAATATTACTAACGTTTTAGTTCACCTGATAAATTCGATGTTCCAAAGTGGCGTTTTTCCAAATAGGTTGAAAGATGCTGTCATAACTCCTATATTCAAAGGTGGTGACCCACATTCCGTCAATAATTACCAACCAATATCTGTCATTAAGAATACTGCAAAATTATTTGAAAAATGTATAGCCAGCAGATTACAAAATCATATACGAGGATGTATTGATATCCAGTTAGCCTAGACCAGTTCCCTGCAAACACAAAATATTGCGTTACCATAGCAACGAACAATAACTTATTAGATGTGTCAGTGTAAAGTTTGACGTCAAAAAAGTAAACCAGAGTTACGCAATAAATTAAATGAAAAAATGTGTCCACCAAAATTGTGAAAATCGAAAAATTGGAGTATCGAGCCATCATCAAGTACCTGTATTTAAAAGGGATAAGAGGTAAGCAGATTTACGAAGATATGCTTAATACCCTTGGTGATCAATGTCCTTCGTATGCGACCGTGAAAAATTCAGCTTCAGCTTCAAAAGAGGTAATTTTCCATTGAAGATGATGACCGATTGGGAAGGCCAGTTTCTGTGTCAGTCCCCGAAAATATCGATGCAGTTCATGACATGATTTTAACAGACCGTCGAAATGGGCTTAAACGGATATCTGAAGCACTGAATATTTCATACGAACGCGTTCATCATATAGTTTACGTCAATTTGGACATGAAAAAAATTGCTGCAAAATGGATCCCTAAATGTTTGAATGTTGACCAAAAGCGTGCAAGGGTAGTAGCATCGCGTTCGATCTGTGCTCGATTTGAAAACGATGTAGACTTCTTAAACCGAATTGTTACTATGGATGAGACTTGACTGGCGACACTCCGGTTCTCCAAGACCTAAGAAGTTTCGTGTCCAAAAATCTGCTGGAAAAGTTCTTGCTTCAGTTTTTTGGGATTGCCATGGAGTAATCATGATTGTTTTTATTGATAAGGGTAGAACAATAACTGGAGATTACTATTCGACATTACTGACCACTCTACGGGAAAAAAATAAAGAGAAAAGACGCGGAAAGCTATCCAAAGTTGTTTTGTTTTTGCAGGACAACGCCCCTGCACACAAATTTCATGTTGCCTTGCAAAAAATTCGTGATTTAGGGTTTGAACTACTAGAACACCCCCCTTATTCACCAGATTTGGCTCCGTCCGACAGTCATCTCTTTCCTCAACTGAAAAAAAGTTTAAAAGGTCGTAAATTTTCTTCCAACGAGGAGGTAATAAAAGCTGTGGAGGTCTGGTTTGCAGAGCAAGAAGAAAAATTTTTTTGAAGGATCTAGAGACGTTGCAGTTTCGCTGTAATAAATGTATCCAATTAAGAGGAGAATATGTTGAGTAATAAAATAATTTGACATTGAAATTTTGTTTGGTTCTATAGTAGGCTAAGTATTTTTCAATATATCCTCGTAGATCACCACCAACTCATCTCTCCTAAACAATTCGGTTTCAAGGCAGGATGTTCCACTGAGGATGCACTGCATTATTTCACGAATGAAATCCACCAACACCTCAATAAAAATGAGAAAGTGTTAGGTATCCTTTGGATTTAGCTAAAGCTTTCACACGATAAACTTCTGGAAAAACTTGACAAATAAGGAATTAGAGGCTTACCGTTATCATTATTCAGAAGTTGTTCACCAAAAAAAAAATCTGTTGTAAAAACAAAAAATAATGGGTGGAGATATCATCTCATATGCTGACAATACAGTTTCACTATTCCAAGGAACAAATTGGCAAGATATTGCGAAAAAAGCGAAAGCAGGTTTATACATAGCTAAATGTTGGATGGACTGTGATCTCCTGAGCTTGAATAATGGTAAAACTGAATTCATGATATTCACCAATGGTTCAGAAACACAACCCAATCTGAAATCAATTAAATTTCACGAAAGGTGTGATCTGACCAACTGTGGGTGTAAGAACACAATCCAAAACACTAAAGAAATCGAATATTTGGGAGTTATTATCAATGAAACGCTCAGGCGGGATAACCATTCAGAATATTTGAATAGCAAACTGAGAAAACTGGTATTTGCATTTCATAAGCTCAGAGATATTCTTTCAGAAAAAATGTGGAAATTGGCCTATAAATCGTTAGTAGAATCAGTCATATCCTACGGAATAATAGTATGGGGAGCTGCATAAAATAATCAAATAAATTGTTTGAAAGTGACGCAGAAATTGATTTTGAAAGTAATACTAAGAAAAAGTCGCAGATTCTCCATCGAACAACTCTTCATAGATAGTAAAATGCTTGACTTTACAAATTTACATATTTTCAATATTGTGAAATTCATGTACAAAAATAGAATGCAACATCAAGAAATTTCCCACAGTCACAGTACAAGACAAAAACTACTCAAAAATTCAAATATTCCTCATCCTAATTCTGCCCTCTATAAAAAAGCATTTGCCATATGCGGGATTCAGAAGAGGGCTATGGAGTCTTCATCTAACAGGTTGTTCATCCTTCGAAAATATGCAATTCGAATCACTGCTAGTTTGAGATGGCAACAATTATGTAGAAGTGCTTTGAAAGAGCTTGAAATACTCACGGTTGCTGGTCTATTTATTTATGGAATCTGTTTCTACGTTTATAAAAACAGAACTATGTTTTCCTCCCACTGACAAGTTCATGAATATTCAACTCTTTCGAAAGACTTACTAGTACCCAATATACATCGAATCTCTCTTTATCAAAAAATTCATTTCTTTCCCTGACCAAAATTATATAATAAATTAGACCAATCGATTAAACTCTCATCAAACATAAATATTTCGAAAGCTGCTCTGCAAAGTAGCCTCATTGAAAAAAAATTGATAGACCATCAACGAATTTTCAAGATGATTTTTAATATTTGATTTTATCTTGTTCATGTGTTATTTTAATTTATAAATTTTTTCGTCTTCTGCATTCTTGAATGTATATTTGTAATTATACAATTTTAAATCCTGTGACTTCTTCCTGGTCATTTTATACTTGTAATTGCTTTTGCTTCTACATTGTATTTTTTAACAAACGAAATAAATATTATAATTATTATTTTCAATCTATTTTATGAGTATTTCTTCGTAGAATAATTTTATGAGAAACTTCGAACAGAGGATGCTTCCAGGCCCATAACCTGTTGTATTTTATTATAGAAGAAACTTTTGTAAAAACTGGAGAAAGAATACTTTTTTATTGACTTCTTTGAATACTTAAGTTTTTCATGACATTTCTATAGTGATAAATTCAAAGGTGAATGGATGTGTTACTTATAATGATTTCATAAGAATTTATCCAAAATGTGCAGATCTGCGAACAAAATATGTTAATGTTCGTCAAATATTCTTACAGCCGTATGCATAGTCAATTCCAGCGACTCGCCAGAGTTTTGCCAGTCACTACACAAGAACTATAATGCACAGTCGAGCTCCAAAAAAGTGGTACATCGCCAGCGTTTCGCCAAAATGTGACTTATCGCGTAGTTGTCACTTTTTTGGAGCTCGACTGTGCATTATAATCTTTGTGTAGCGAACGGCGAGTCGCTGGCGATTGACTATGCATACGGCTGTTAGTGTCCGGTTTTTTGAACTCTTGTTGAAGTGTTGAAAGTATCTGTTTGGTAACTTTCTATGGGATTTTTCGGCAAAATTTTATATAGATGTTATCTTACAAAACTTTATAGTAATATTAGTAAATGTATTGCACCGGAGCAACATGGGTTTATGACACGGAGATCGATTAACACCAACTCGTTGACATTTAGTTTATACGTTTCAAATCTTGCTTAACAAATCACAATTAGAATAGATGTTACTTTTACGGACTTCCGTAAGGCATTCGAACACGATTCGCTTTTAGAAAAACTTGGTACATTAGCAGGAAAGGTTCTGAAATTGGTTGCAATTTATTTAGAAAATGGATTCTTCATTGTAAGACATAATGGAAAAAAGTAAGGGCATCTTTCATTTTTATTATTCATAAATTAAAATTGAAATAACCGAAAACTGGATTCCTTTAGACATGTGGTGTTTGAAATAAAGTGATATCAAAATTCATCGTAGATTCTCAAAATGCAATGGAAAACAAGGTGTTCCATTCAAAAAAACATACAAACATATCTACTCAGCTCATGCAGTGGTATACCCTATATGTATTTGTTGATAATTCAAAAATTTATTCTGTATTGATTTCAAGGCCGTTGCTATGGGAACGGCCGCAAAATAAACTGTGGAAAATATTAGGATATTGAAATAGGTACTACCTTCGCCTGTGATTTCACGGAAATGGTTTTTGTTTTTTCCAACAGTAAGAACCAGTTCACGGATATGTCTCGTACATTCTCCGGGGTTTTCCCAAAATCGCTCAATTAATCAAGTGATTCGCTCCCATAAGATGATATATTCTGTCATAAATCAACAAGATCAAATCGTTTGACAACACCACGAGTCCGCAGGACGAGTAAGCAATTTTATCGAGTTCAAGATATCTGACACAATTTTCAATAGTAATTTGAAAATGAATCGTATTTATCGAGATAGTTTCACGAATCAACAAATCATATTTGTGCGTATATTCCAAATTGATTCAACAACATTTTTTTACTATTCTTTGCCATCATTTCCGCGCATAGTGTCCTTCACTATAAATGATAATCAATTTATATGCTAAATTATTAATTGTTGTGTCGTCACTGACGACGTACCCATTCTCCATAAAAAAAAATCTATAAAAAATTTCTACACATATGTTTAATTCGGTACGGTGTTCCTAGGCTAATTTTCGTTGACTGTTTTGTCTATTAAATTTACTGAAGTATTGCAAAGTATTCTCTAATTTCGTTCATTGTCGTAAATTCTTCAAGATAGGCCAGTAGATATAGACAATCAATTCACATTCATTCCAAAAAATTTCAAATGTTAGTGGTATGTTAGTGCATTAATAAAAAAAACAATAAAATCTTGCAGAAGTCTGCTATGAACGAAACATTGATCACATAGCGAAAAACGTTTCATTGCTGTGTTTTTGCACTGAAAATTGTAAAAGTTCTGCAAACTAGGAATAATGCTAGTGATAATGCTTTAAGACATGCATTAACTGAAACACTAAAGGAGCTTGATATAAAAAAAGTCCGAGTCCTGATGGAATACCCCCTCTCTTCATTAAATGTTGTACTCAAAGTTTAGTCAGTCCGTTACATCTATTGTTCAATAGGTCGGTACTTCTCGGAAAGTTTGCTCTCAAATGGAAGGTTTCTCAAGTAATACCAATATTCAAATCAGGCGACAGAACAGATGTTTGAAATTGTGTACCAATATCAATACTCAATTCATTCGGAAAAGTTTTTGAATCCACATTAACAAATAGTTATTTTTTTCTTACTAAAAATCGTATAACACCATATCATGGTTTTTACTAAAAGTGGGTGTAGTGACCAATTTGCCACCATTCGTACAATATATCCTTGAGAATATGGAGCATGAATCCTCTACCTGTGCTGTGTATACCGATTTCTCAAAGACATTTGATAAAGTACTCCTACTCCTACTCTGATAAAAAGGAATTTTGGTATACACGGCTACTTTGAGCATCATACGTATCTGATAGGCATCAATATGTGGCCTTGAATAATAATAAATCAAGATAATGTCTTATTTCCTCAAGGATATCACCTTGGCCCAATTCTCTTTAGTATATTTGTCAATGACATGGAGAGTTGCTTCAGGACTTTAGAATTTGTAATATATGCAGACGAACTGAAAGTTTACAACAAAATAGCCAATATCTCAGACTATGCATATTTTCAAGAAGACTTAAACAAACTTCATGATTTCTGTTCTGCGAACAGACTATTTCTGAATGTCAAAAAGTGCAATCATATCCTTTTTTCTCGATGCAAATTTCCTCCTACACATAATGTATTTCTGGATAACCAGATGATTCCAAGGAGCAATCTGGTTCGCGATTTGGGAGTACTGGCGGACACAAAATTAACATTTGAATGTCACATCGTAAAAATGGTTGGGAGGGCACTTCGTAGTCTCGGATTCAATCTTAGAAGTTCGAGGAGCTTTCGTAACTATAGTTCCATAATAACCATGTTCAAATCGCTGGTCAGACCAATTCTGGAATATTGCTCATCGATATGGAATCCAGTATATGAAAAATATGTAACACGGATCGAATATGAAGTTCTACAAGTTAGATCGTCTTTTCTTGAGGACACAATATGTGGATATATTGTTCACGTATAATAGCTATTAATGTACCAAGTGCGTTATATAGATCCTAACGACCGGAGGGTAACATTCACCCGAGGGCCTTTGGCCCGAGGGATGAATGTTGCCTGACGGGCGTTAGGATCGAGTAACGCTCGTGGTGCTTACAATATTTTATTTTTCACGAAAAAATTATCTTAAACGACGTTGTTTACTTCATAAATTTCTTCTCATAGTATTTACTGCGTTCTGGTCAGCAACTGAGCACAAGTGAGCATCTATACAATTGCCATGGAAACATTGAAGAGGTTGCTAAGGGTTGTTTATTTAATAAAATGACGCTGCATTTTCGTAACAATCGCCAAGCTTGTTAGTGGAGAAAACTAAAAACGGTTGTGTTCATAATAATTATGGACATATAATGCCATTGAATGATTTATATTAGCAATATGGAATTGAAAATTACAATCAATTATTGCATAACAAGTGAAAATACAGGTGATATATAAAGTAATTATAACTTTGAACTAGGACTTTGGAAAGGATAACAAACATTATACAGTGTGGTCCACTAAGTGTGCAACAAATGGGAAACTTGTTTATTATCGATTTCTCAGAAAATTTTATTCTTTTCAAAAGTTGGTGCATATTCCAAAACTATAGCAAGTGTACCTGAAATGGCTTTATGACAAACACTATACAGGATAGGCCAAAAAATATAAAGTTCGTTCAGGAGTAAAGTACCCTTATTTCAAAAAATATAGAAATATGTTGAAGAGAAAAGTTGCTTAGAATTAAAAGTTATGTTCAGATACGAAGTCATGGCCTGCTATTAATTTTTTTTTTGTTTGGAAAATAATGAATTACCCCCATATGATACATATTTTTACTATTTTCATTTAATAGGTATGTGAAGTAGCCACAGTCAAATCAGTTTGGAGTATTTTTTATCAAATTAAAGTGTATTTGTAAAATTTACTTGGATTTGTATTTTTTTAGGTGACCGTCAACTTCATGTTTGTTGCAACGATATTTAACAGAACTCTATAGAATAAAACAAATACTCTTTTTAACGAGGCAAATACTTTCCTAAGTAAATGTTCACATGAATAAACTGTCAATAAAAGAATTAAATTTCTGTTCTTCTGACAACAATGCCTCAGCTAGAACAGATATTAAAAAACTCTCCAAAATCTATCGCGGATAGCCATGAACAAAAAACACATACACCCGAAAACAATACTGTAGTTTCATAGAGTGGCGTCTTGAAACTTGCCTGTCAAACGTTTTCATATTTGTCCTCAATTAAAAATGCCTCTCCCAGTAGTATTGACGTTAACTGAAAAGGCAGAATTAATTTAAATCTGTGGTGATGGTTATAAAACAATGCGCGAAGCTGCACATATTTTCAACGAGCGGCATCCAGACAAACAATTTTACTATTCAAGTGTAAGTAGTATTTTAATTAATTTCGAACAGACCGGCTCACTAGAATATAAACATAATACGGAGCGTACGAAACCTGTATGCACAGAAGAAAACCATCTTGACGTACTTCAAGCAGTAGTAGAAAATCCTAAAAGGTCCACCCAAGAAATTAGTGATTATACCGGCATAAAAAAACCTCTGTGAAGCGTATTCTCAAGAAACATAAGTACCATGCTTACAAACCTACATTCATTTGTACATTGCAAGAAAGAGACTATGATTTGAGACATGATTTTTCCATGTGGATTCAGGGTGAAATAGAAGAACAAAGAGATTTTCATCGATGTATTCTGTTTGGAGATGAATCGACTTTTACAACAAATGGGTTTCTATCATCACAAAATTGCAGATGGTGGTCAGATGTCAACCCAAATTTTATTATTGGCAACAAAAATCAATACTATCAGAAAACAGACGTTTGGTGTGGAATATTAAATGATACATTACTAGGTCCATTTTTTTTCGAGAGAATTTGAATGGTGACAGGTACTTGAACTTTTTGGAAACTGTTAGGAGAGTTTTTGGATGATATGGTATTAGAAGAACGGCAAAAGTATGGTTCCAACATGACGGGTGTCCTGCCCATTCTACTAGAAATTTTTCTCAGTGGCTGAATAGGACATTTCGTAATAAATGGTTAGGACGAAATACCGATCCTCGATGGCCTCCTTGTTCTCCAGACCTTACACCTCTGGATTATTTCTTATGGGGATACTTAAAACAAAAAGTCTACAGAGATCGCCCCTTTAATAATGTTGCTGAGCTTGAAACTTCAATACGAGTTCATTGCAGAAATATTCCCGCTAATGTGTTGCGATCTACAGTAAACGAATTTTATGAGCGAATAATTAGATGCATCGAAAGAGAAGGTGGACATACAGAGACGCTTCGATAATTTTTATTATTAGCACCTGTTCAGTTACCTACTGTAAGTTTCTGTACTATCGCTTATTGGTTCTTTTTTGTTCATGGCAATCCGCCATAGATTTTGAAAGTTTATTCATATGAACATTTACTTAGTAAAGTATTTGCCTCGTTAAAAAGAGTATTTGTTTTATTCTAGAGTTCTGTTAAATATCGTTGCAACAAACATGAAGTTGACGGTCACCTAAAAAAATACAAATCCAAGTAAATTTTACAAATACACTTTAATTTGATAAAAAATACTCCAACCTGATTTGATTGTGGCTACTTCACTTACATATTAAATCAAAATAGTAAAAATATGTATCATACAAGGGTTATTCAATATTTTCCAAACGAAAAAAATTTTCGAAAAGCAGGCCATGACTTCGTATCTGGACATAACTTTCAATTCTAAGCAACTTTTTTCTTCAACATAATTCTATATTTTTTTAAATAAGGGTACGTTACTCTTGAACGAACTTTATAGTTTTTGGCCTATCCTGTATGGTGTTTGTCATAATGCCATTTCAGGTACACTTGGTATAGTTTTGGAACATGCACCAACTTTTGTCAGGAATAAAATTTTCTGAGAAATCGATAATAAACAAGTTTCCCATTTGTTGCACACTTAGTGGACCACACTGTATAAAGCCAAAAAGAGGTTCTCTTTCAAATTTTATTCAGAAAAAAATAAAAAACTATAACTAATAAACAGTCAGAGAGTGCCTGCTTACACTTGCACCATGGTTAAAATTTATCCCACTTCACACTACGAAAATATTTTTCTTTTGATTCTACCCCTATTTCCCAGTGGCAGGCGAGGTTGTAAAGCAATGAAAATATTTTGACTTGCAACCATTAGTCAAAACTTTGGTAAAAATCCCGTTACTTATTTTAATAAAAAATTATGAAAATATGTCTTTTCCGTTTGACGTAAGAGGTTGCAAAGTACACAATTGAACAATCATGTAGCATTGAGAACGATTTTTGTTGATAACTTGGAAGTCCGGAAATTATAAATGAAAAGGATAATACCTTGTAGTATAAAGTTCTGATTTCCAATTTTACTTCTTTTACTTCTTTAGTGTTGATGCTATTTCCTCTGCCTTTCAGACTTTAGTCCTGCTGCTTCCTCCTTTTTAATTTCTAGTTCCTCTGCTTCCTCCTTTAAATGTTAAACTTTGTTTCAGATGATTCCTTTTTTACTATTAGTTTTGGTTCTTCGGATATGTTTTACTTGTTTTTTTTTATTCTCGTTCCTCTGGATAATATGCACACCTTGTTTATACTATTCTTGATTTCTAACTTTTCTAAATCCTCCTTCAAAAATTTTTGTTTTTTTGCTTCCTTCAGTTTTCCCATAAAAACAATCTCCTCCTTTCAATCCAAACAATCGTCGTCATGTCCATCCATCCGCCAACCTACATTCTTTTTCCATCTGAATTCACAGGCACCTTTCTATCACTTACAATTTATGCATTTTCTTTCCAATCCGCATTCTAAATCAATAAACTTACTATTCTATTAACAATTCTTTTCATTGAATGTGTCCATTTCATTTTATTTGACTATACTTTCATTTTTACTTCAAACTTTTGCCTTTCTATCAATATTCATTCCATTATGTCAAAACTTCTAACTGTCACTCTCAAATCTCCTAGTCTCCATACTGAATGTTTCAAAGTTTTTCAATTTGGTTTCTGAGAGTAAAATTGTAAATTTTGATAATCTACCTGAAATATGTTCTCATTTGGCCTTTCAAAATTATTATATCAACTGAAATAGTGAATTTATTGTATGGTTGTTTAAAATCTGGTTTCAAACACATAAATAAACATATCTATCAGTTTTATTTAAGTAATTTTCTTCAAAAACTCGTAAAAAAAAATTACTTCAAATAATTTCAAATTATATCATAACAGTATATTGAAAATCATATGATTACACACAGATCTTAAAACCTATGTAATCATATTTCACCTTATGAATTCAATGCTAACTTATATTATTTATTATACAATGTATTATGAAATCAATAAAATAAAACTAATAATAATAATGCGGGTGTGTGAATAAATATTATTATTGTTATTATTAATATTATTATTACTATTGTGTCAAAATTTATTGAATACTGGTGTTCAACATCTTCCGTTCAGAGAAGACGGTTGCAAAATCAGAAATTTGAACGTATTCTTCCTTCCAATGAAGTTTTAAAAATTACTATAAAGTTTTGAAAAAATTATTTCTATATCTACTGTCCTAAATAGTTATACCTAATGACTAAAGTAGTCTGTCGGAATGAAATTTGTCATACTTGGTATCAAAATGTATTGGTCTGCTTGGATTCGTGGTTGACATTGAACGTTGTTCGCAAGGTTATGACGACACAAAATTTAGATATATTTCCCAAGTGTCACTAATAATTTTTGGTTAATGATAACACCATCATCTGCCGGCGCAATGGGGCATTTCATAACGGAACTGGTTTATGCCCATAACTTTCTGCTCATTTCAAAAACCAGATGCTTGCTATTGGTGGTTACTAGTAAAAACCCGCTTATTATACCATCCATAATTCATTGAAAAATATACAGGAAATCAGTCGATTTTGGTTCAGTTCGTTTCAACTCTTCATTGCAAGCAAAGCTGCAACTTGTGTTTCATATTTATAAACAATTATCATGGTTATGTGAAATTATCATTCGTTTATAATCAGCTTATTGAGTTGATTTGAATATTTGTTTATGAATTATGATAATTGCATGAGCATTGCTTAAGAAGGATTAACATATTGGAGAATTTTATTGATGGTAAGAACCGTTGACTAATGAAAATTTTAATTGGAAATGTAGAGAATGTATCACTATTCTGTAATATTTTTTCAATTCTTGATAAAATTAAATTTTTCATTACCTTTCGGTAAATGAATGATACCCATAAAGATATGTTGGAAATTTAAAAAATAAGGCGATAATCAGCTTTATTCAGGTGTCCATATTATTATTGAATATTTTTCAATACTAAATACCTATTTAGACTGGTGCCAAAACGAATTCTAAACGCTTAAAATAAGAAAAAAGTAATAGACAAGGACCAGGTGGAGAATGCCGTTGAGTTTTCAAATTTAAGGAAAAAAAAATCAAACACGAAAACACCAAAATGGTGATTTGGGGATGCAGTTTAGGGGTTGTTCAGATTTCATGTTAATTTATTATCATTCAGTAAGAGTCTCCTAGGAATGGTTTCCATGGCAACTGTAAACAGAACAACGACAATAAGAATTTGTACAATTGTCAAAATAAAGAAGTGCTGAAGAAGCAAGTTTACAAAAGACCACTGTTAGTTAGTAGGTGTGATATATGGTATTTCAATCAATTACATTTACATATGAAATATGACAGTTGGTTGAAAACCCATTTTTGTGGGAATTTCGGTGAAACGTGACCTCTCAGCGGAAATTATTAGATGGAAAAGTTGTAGATAATGAAGTAATCGAAAACTTTTTCATTGAACACTTTTCGACATAACCTCAAAGTATCCTTCAAAATGGCGAAAAACTGATTTTTCCGTATTTATTTTTTTTTTCAAATAAATAATTGAATTCAAATGAAAATTTGGAAAAATATGTCTTTTTTGGTGTCAAAGGATCATGATTTTTGAATATTTTCGTTAAAAATACCCTTATCTTCCACGAACAATTGTTCTGGTGTTTTTTGGTATTTCGAAGGTATAGAAGTAATCATTTCAATTGTTGAAATGTCTACTTTGAAATGGTCTATGAAACTTTGTGGTTTATTGATTGCTAAACCGCTTAAAATTGAGAAAAACCGACAAGTCTTTCTGAATCATGATTTTTCTCAATATTTTCAATGATTTTCAATTCAATAGAAAAAAATGACATGCAAGGATCAGTTGGAGATTGTTGTTAAGGTTCCAACTTTAGGAAAAAATATTCAGTTTAGGGGTTGAAAAGGTTTTTTGCGATTTACGGCAAAAAGTAACCTCCTAGCGAAATATGTTCAAAGTAAAAGTTGTAGATGATAAAAAAATCTGAATCTTCTTCATCCAACACTTTTAGATATGACCTCAAACTAAACGTCAAAATGGCAAAATGCCGATTTTTCAGTTTTTTTTTTTCTGGCGTAAAAATGATTTAGTTCGTTCAGATGAAAATTTGTAGATATATGTCTTCTTCTAGTTTTCGAATTATTTACATTTTTCGACAAAAATACCCTTATCTTCCTCGAACAATTGTCTTGATATTTTTTTGTATTTCGAAGGTATATAAGTGACCATTTTAATTGTTGATATGTCTACTTCAAAATGGTTTTTCTAACTAGCTGGTTTATTGATTGTTGAATCGCTTAAAATTGAATAAATCTCTCTGAATCATGATTTCCAGAATATTTTTGACTATTTTTAACTATTTTCGACTTTCTTCGTTATTGTTATAACAAAAAGAAATTATTATTAAATTATTCATGATAGAATATTGGAATACATAATTACAATAAAAAATTGTTTTGATAATACCATTTTTATTCTTTTCTACAACTATTGAAAATCATTGAAGATATTGAGAAAATTATGATTCAGAGAGACTTGTTTGTCGGTTTTTCTCAGTTTTAAGCTGTTTAACGATCAATAAACCACCAAGTCACATAGACCATTTGAAAGTAGATATTTCAACAATTACAATGATCAGATAAGCAGGATTTATTGATTGAGTCGCAGCTGCAGTCGTTGCAGTTGACGTTGCAGTACGGAGATGAATGTGCCGTTGCTCATGTATATGTTTATAGTAGTTAACCAACTTTTATCAAAAATGAAAGAAAAGTCACATAATTTAGGTTATGTATTTGTTTTTATAGTTTGAAAGCAAACATTAATTTTATTCAGAAATGTTAGAATATGAGGAAAATGTAGATGTAGATGTGGTGGATTCCTAAACACACTAGAAGGATTTTCACATCTATATAATCTGAAGGACAAGAATTATAAAAATATGTTTATGAAGGAAAACAGTTGGCGCTCAATGAACAAAAAATAAAACTATAAATTGGTCATAATTTTGCCTGCGGCTACGGCAACGGCTGCGGCAGTGGAAGCGGCTGCGACTCAATCTATAAATCCAGCTTTATAGACCTTTGAAATACAAAAAACAACAGAACAATTCTTCGTGGAAGAAGATGGGGTTTTTTTCGAAAAATGAACGTAACTAGTAAACTAGTTGTCCTCTGAATTGAGGAAAAATTATTCTCATTCGACACCATAAAAGACATATGCTCACGTAAATTAAGTGATTTATACGCGAGAAAAATATTAAATACTGAAAAATCGGTTTTTCACCATTTTGACGGTTAATTTGAGGTTATGTCGAAAAGTGTTTGACACAAAAGTTTTCGATTTTTTTGTCATCTACAACTTTGCAATATTTTTCGCTAAGAGGTCTCGTTTCCCCACAAATCGCAAAAGGCTTTTTTCAACCCCTAAACTGCGTACCCATCTCACCATTTTGTGTGGTTTCGTGTTTCAATATTTTTTCTCCTTCGAGTTGGAACCTGAACAACATTTCCAACCTGGTCCTTGCCTGTTACTTTTTTTCCACAAAAATTATAGGCACCAGTCTAATTGTAATTTCTTAATATCGGGAAATTTTTGTTTTCACGTCACACTTGTAATTAAAATTGTTGAATGTTGAAAAACTGAGATTTGGCAAACGATGGAATTTTGATCAAATGATACATTTTTTGACAGACTTGTTTATCGTCGAGATTTTTTTGAATGTTAATGCTGGAATCAAAGAATAATTTCGAGCAACTGGGAGCAAAAATTGCTAACAAAACTGGATGAAAAATAGAAACCAATATTTGTAAAAGCTGCTGGTTTTTATGATGTGGTTCCCAAGGAAAGGAAAATCCTATAATGTTCAGAGCATATCGAGAGCCGAGGTTGATGTTCTTGCAGGCTGAATGCCTCAGGGATCATCTCCTGGGCTAGTGAGTTCCACAGCTTCGCTGTTCATTGAAAGAACGGGTCCTGGTAAAAAGATGTTTGGTATATTTCCAGAGTAACATAACAGACCGGTCGGCAGTGAATATAGAGTTCAAATTCATATGGCAAATTAACAATACATTTATTTGCATGTAGTTCTGACTTGTAGTACCATTCAAACTATGATTCAAATTTCACAAGTTTTGAGTAATCTTTGAACAATTTTTTGACGTACGCCCTTTCACAGGCTCATTTTTGGTATTATTTCGATAAAGATGGGTCAAGAAAATAATATTTGCATACAGTCGCGGCTTTTACATGCGTTGCAATTGTTTTGTTAACATACATTTTTTTGTAATATCTCGGAACGATTATTTAATTAGATAAGTTTTATTGTCTGAAATTTTGACATGTTGTCGACAAAGTTCCATCAATTTCGTTTATACATTTGTGGGTATGTACATATTTAAAAAACTTCAACATCATCTTATGCTAAAACATTCACATTTTTGTATAAAAAGTCACACGGTAAATTATATAACAAATAAATTCATACTATGTACACACTAAGAATTTACGAACAACACGCAATGAAACTATGAATAAATCGCTCTCCGCATCTCACAGTTCATAGAAAGCTAAAACTCATATGCCAAGTATTTCTCTCACATATTTTTAGGTCTGTTATCATCTTGAGTAAATGATTTTAAATTTGTTTGCTTCTGTAAATCAAGGATTGTTTCATCAGGGTGGACGTGGGAAACGGAAGAACAAGCTTATTCTCCTGACGAGTGTGCCTTTCTACATGGGCATTCACGAACCTATCTCTGTATTTTTGTTACAGATAGACTGTATCTAGAATAAATAATTCAAAAAGGGTTAATATTTCGTATCCGGAAAAATTAGGCCTACATGATTGTCGCATCTTAACTCGCAGAGCTCGTTTCTGTAACACGAATATACTTTGCAAGAGAAGCTGGCTACAAGAATGGAATTCCATACCGTAAGTGGGACTCAAAAAATGAGTGGTAGGCAGTGAGTGAGGCTGAAAGTCCAAGTTCACGTTCACGGGAGATAACATTAATAATATAACAACCTAAATATACCTTTTTTTCTGAGAGATGTTATGTGAGTCTCAAACTTTAAACTTCTATCAATGTGCAAGCTAAGGAATTTCTTAACTGGTTTACAGAGGTAATCGTTTGTGACTCTAATGTTACTTGTTCTAAGTCCCACTTGAACGTTATTAAGTTAGTTTTCGAAATATTCGGAGTCAGCAAGTTTGCATCTCACCAATTTTTGATTTTATTTATATCTTCGAGGATGGATTGGACTAGAGCAATACGATCCTTGTTGTGCCAAGAAACTGTAGTATCCTGAAGTAAAGTTTCCAGAAATATCAAGGCTAACGACAACGTTGAAATAAAGTAAAAGGAGAAAAGTGCCCAATACTGACCCTTGGGGGACTCCACTCACAATTGTTTTTATCTCAGAACTGTTTTCTGCCATTTTTATTTGATTCCGACCAATAAGGTATGAACTGAACTAATCCAGAGCTGTACCTCTAGCACTGCACAGGATTGAATGTAAAGTTCATATGGCACAGTGATAATAGGAATATTCATTTGCGTACTGTTCTGGCTGTAGTGCCATTTAAATAACAATTCAAATGTTGAAAAAATTTTGGCCATCTCTGAACAATTGTTTAATGTATGCTATTCTGTATTGCGATGAATTATTGAAACATATCACTATTTAGCAATTTGCATACAATTCCCGATATTGCGATGTGTAAATTTTTTGAAATTATTGAAAAATTTACTTTTAACATACTTGTATGAAACTAATTCATTTGTTTTGCAATAGAATAATTTTTTTATCAATATCCACATTAAAAACATTTTTGGTGCGCTTTTAATCAAATTTCTCATTCGTGTTAATAATTTGTTGGGAGCTACCTCATGCCCAGTGCATATTTTTGGGCATGGTAGTATCCTTCTAACTGCTAACTTTTCATATTTTTCTTGAACATAAACTTTTGATGCAGAATACAAATTCTATATGAAGGGAAAAAACCCTGTAATTGTCCTCAATCGGGTAGCAGCCGTTGAGTTTATTATTTGCATGATTCCGTATCGAATAGTTTCAGTATTCCTTTTGTTTAGGTATATCTATTTTTTCAATGTTCCCGTTATGGAACATTTGACTAAACAGTCTCCTCTATTATGTTCTTCCAGGATTTTCCACGCCAGTCTAGATCTCTAATCTAGACACAAATTTAATTTTTTTCTGACAAAGTCTTAGCGTTTCCGGAGTTAGAGAGGAAGCTGAATAGGAAAACCCTTTTTCTCTCCGTATTATATAGAAGATATTCGACAGAAAATAACTACTTTCTTGGCCGATATAGGTACCTCGACAGATGTCAGGTGTAGACAGATGTATCGTTTCGTTTGGCAGACGTCATGATTATACTTCTTGATCAGCACCGTCTTTTTATGGTCGGTCACCACATGTATTCGACTATTTTGTATTACTAGGATGTCCATGAACCCGTTGCCTTGGTTTAGACATCCGCTACAGAGAGTTGTCACCCACGTTGAGATTTTCACGTTTCTTATTCCAGACTCACCTTCCTCCACATCTGGTAATATTAGTATGCGTCTGTTCATTATGGCTCAAATTAAGTCCACCTTTCACTTAAAAAGTACAATTTAGTCAGAGACGGTTCTCCAGAATTGCTCCAATCCGAAAATAATATAATTTGATCATAGCTTCCAATTTCAAATCTTTTATTTGAATAATTACCAAACTACAACTGGTAACCTTAGGTTTGGTTCACCCGGTATGTACACAGTGCCTCCTGAATGAGAAATATACATTCCAAAGACAAGTAGGTGTGGAAAAACCAGATGGATCAAACAAAAAAAAACAATTAATTGCTTTCATACGACAGACAAAAAAGGATGTGAATTATGGTTTTTTAATGGTATAAATAATATGCAACTGTCAAGTAATAATGAATATCAATGCAAGAGAAGGATGTAACCGTGAATTTACTACCAGTGTAATAATAGCCAATACTATTCAAGAAAGCGGTTCTGGTGGGGATTGAATCTACAACCATCAGACACTTTGTTGCTGATTATTCAAAATGTGATTGATATCACAACTTTATATTTTATCTAAGTATGTACATTCTGGTTTTTGGAGTTCATGAGTCAACATGGCTGTCACCTACTGGTCTTTTAACAATTTCAAGGGGATAGAGTATCATTGTAATTCCATCGTCTCGTTTTATACCATCATACATTATCTACAAACGAAACATAATACTTCTTGCCTACGGAGTTTGAAAATATTGGTTGCTGCTTTACCAAATATATCAGTACCTAACTGATGACAAGAAAATCCAAATACATTTGGAATATTCTTAGATTAAGATCATTTATTTTAAGCGAGTAAAATATCAGTATCACTATTATTATGTTGTATTTGAACATTTGGTCTCTTCGACTTTGAATTGTAATTGGTAAAATATATTATCATCATTTTCCTTTTTTTTGTTATCTCCATACACTTCTTGCTGTGTGCTTGTGTTTAGGAAGGAAGAAAATATTATCATTATTATTCTCTGTAAACAAAACGGCAATTTTAAAAATAATGAAGAGGATCTGTGAATATCAGAAAATGTATTGTGAGTATACCTACTTCATTTTAACACAGGGACCAAATTTGAAAAATCGAAATATTAATAATATGATAAATGAAAAAGCTGTGAATCGATGAGTGTAGCTGTTACTGTAATAATACATAAAAAATGTACTAAGTAAGAAATTGAAAACTATACGCCGATATGATAATGAACATCGCTACCTAAAGTCTCTGAAAAAATAATACACAATCATATCCTAACTCGTAATAATGTATTGTGTGATAGTCAACATGGATTCAGGAAAGAGTGATTTACAGATATGGCTTCTTGCTAGGTACTCAACCATCTTCTGCAAAAGATTGGGATTATGTTGTATATCTTCTGTTTGACCTATCAGAATCTATTGGTACCGTAGATCCTAGTAACTTAGTTTATAAGCTGAATGCTCTGAATTTTGCTCAGCATGAGATATACTTAATACACTCATACAGGACAGCAGGACATATGATAGTAAAATGTGATGAGATGTTAATTCAGGAAAATATTCTGTGAAACTGGGTGTCCCCCACGGTTCAATATTGGGACCCCTACTTTTCAATACTTTTTTAATGATCTACCTACACAAATTAAGGCTCACGTAACTATGTATGCTGACAATACTAAAATTACAATCGCTATCAATAATATTGACAAATTGAAAGCAGTAGTAATCCGAGTTGGTAATGAATTCGAATCCTGGTCCCACCGAAATTCGTTAATACTCAACGTAGATGAGACAATGACAGTGAATTTCTATCTGACTTAAGCTGGAAAATTAAGCTCATAAACTCCAGATTTTTTCATTTATCTGGGGCAATATGGACAACATTTTTCAAAAAAATATGCTGATCACAAAAGATCCTTCAGACTGGGAAAATGTGATTCGACATTTTCATACCATTCCTTAGAATACAGCCACAAGTTCCCAAATTTGAACAATATGGAAATTTTGCACTTGCAAGCAAAGGTTGGGAACTCATTTATTTAGAATCCTTAGAAATTCATAAACATAAACATATGGACTTGAAAAGGCTTCTGTGTTAGCGAAACTTGTGATTAAATGAAGTTTGTAAACATCGAATTGTTTTCTGTGTAGTTTGTACATTAACCTACTGAATCAACAACTGTATTTTTGGTCTATTCTCCGGTAAACTGGTTTCAGGTGGTAGTCATTATTGACAAACTCAGTTCATAGAATTCATAAGTATAGCTATTGCAATCTAATATAATTTCATAATTATTTTTTAGTGTTGGGCATATTCTTTTCAACTATTTACCTATACTTTTCTTCCTATTTTTCTTCAATTGCAACATATTATTTCGAGATTATTGGGTTAGCAATGTGATTCTCAAATATGATGTTCTTTCTATATAATGTATACGAGTTTGACATTTATTTCAGATTTGTTCCAAGATGAATTTGAAGATTTTGAATATTCTGGTTTGTATGGTGATCAAACTTGTTTCGTCTGTAAGAATTCCGACAAATCCGTGCCCAGAAATATTCTCCTACTACAAGGACAAAAATGCGCAAATATACGGAGAAGCCACCGTTCCTTATGATAAGAGTTCGGAGATGGAGTTCAGTGTCAATGCGTCTTTTGCAGCAATTTTTACTAAAAAAGTGGTGAGTATTGAAGAACAAAATTCCAAGAACATTCAAAATTAAAAACAAAATAGGTATAGTTCTCTAATATCTGAAGCATATTTTTGATGCCCGATCTGGGGTGAATCAAACTATTTTTGTCCGCATTGTATATAAAGCCTTCAGCTGATTGTGCCTCGTTGGACCACCCTGTAGCCTTCCCAGTGGGATTTGTATAACTCTTACTGAATAGTGTTGACTTTGAATAAATTTAGAGCTTCACTGTCATGATCATAAATTTAGGATTCGCAATATCATCATCCGCATTGAACGCTTCTGATTTGAAAGATTCTTTCGTGGTGGGGAGGATACTTCATCTATAATTTGCTCGAGCTTCCTAATTTCTTTCCGATCCATTTATTTATCCTGTGAATAAAAACGCAACTTATTTATCAGATTATCAAAAACAAACGATATGCTTATAATTTGTGTTTCTGCTGGGACAGTATCCATAAAAACAATTCAAAGTTGTCGGCATACGCCGCGTGGAGTCATCGTCACAACATTGTTACAAACAAATGAAAAAAATTTGCACAACGCGTGTATAACACTAATTACACTCCACAGAGATGTACACAAACACAGATACACAGCAAATACACCTGTCGAACAGTATTTTGAAGTTAGGCTTACCAAAACTTATGCATGGACATTTCACGAAATTTTATGTTTTCTCCTGGGACAGTAAGCGTCCATAAGATAGAAAACATACGCAGTGCTGTCGGCAACTGCCGCGGTGAACCCAGAATAAAATTATATATTGGTCGGCATATTCCGTCCCTGCACATAGCGCGGGATATGCCGCTCTGTCCGCGAACGTGTTAAAAAGTTGGGAACAACTTTTTGTATCTTTTCTAACAGTTTGATACGTAGGCTACCGGTTTATTATAAATGGGGGATACCGTCATTTGATGATCTTTTCGTTTTTACCGCCAGTCCAAATTTTGCAAATTTTTCATTTGTTGAAGCCATAACCGTGTCGAAGTGGAAGGATTACCGCAAGCTACCTGTGTATATTTATTTGATCATTTGTTGGGACACTCTATAGTTACTATGTGTTATAATTAGGAATGATAATTTGAAAGAACTATTCCGTAAAATTGGTATCTGTGCACTTTTAATAAATACGTATCGTATCAGACTAGACTTTTCCACTTTTGTTTTTACTCAAACACTCTGCCTCTCTTTCCTAAGGTGTTGACAAAGTTCCCGCTGGCAGGAAGGGGCGGATTATCAAGTAGAGCCTTGCATAGTGTTCCTAAGGTGTTGTTAAAGTTGCTGCTGGCGGAACACTCTAGATTTTATTTCATAAAGGTGCTGAAATCAGTCTGTTCGATATTTATATATTTGCGAATGGAGCAGTGCATATTATAGTTCAAGTTCTAGCTTTAACTCACAATCATAAATTATAATGTATCGCAGTCCTGTAATTAGGGCCTGGCCCTGTTTGGACAATAATCGTCTTTTTTCTTTCTTTTTTGTGTATAGATTTTATTTTCCTTTTCAGTCATTGAGATTAGTTATGGTAACCACTACAAACGAACTGTATACGGCTGACAAAGTGATCTATAACGTTTTCTTTCCTTCCCAAGAAATAATCCCGAAAATAACACAAATTGCGTTTAATAACGCAATCCACTGTCGAGGACCAGAGGAACCTTGTAAGTATTCTAAACGAGTAATGGAAAATAATGACACCCTTTATTCACTTTGTACTCAATCTTGAACTTTATAATTATTTGTTTTCTCCATAATGTTTTAAGAGATTTCAGTCATAACATTTCAAACGGAGTTTTCAATTTGCTAGGTCTCTAACCTGGTAGGTACCTAGTTCCAGATTTCAGAAATCATTAATTTCAGAACTTTCTGCAATAACATTTTTCGTAGATGATTACTGATGGTGTCTGGTCGATTTTTTCCTTACTTACAAGAAAAGATGATCGATTTTCCTTCGTAGGACCCAGGAGACGAAAATTAAACAAGGGAATATTGAAAAGTTTGTTTTAAAATATTCCTGGTGTGAGGAGTCAATATTCTTTTTTAATGTCTATGAGAATAACGGCGATACACACCGATGACAATTTATTTCAAATTTTATAATTTTTTTCCGGTTTTGTATTCATTAGGGTGTGATGGTTAACTGTTCTAATTCATTGAATTCAGAATTGTCAATACTTTGACCATTTTGTTCCGTTCCCTCCTGAAATTACCTAGTAGGTGAAGATATGACTCACCAAATAGTCACGAATCATCCAGTAATATATACAAGCGTAACTTCACAAACAACGTCCTGTTAAGAATTCTGCTTGTGTCTTCATCACAAAAAAATGGATAATAGTGGTGCAGATAGAGGAAATAAATGTGCCTTTAATAATAGAAGTATTCATGTAACATACCTGGTGTCCGTATTTGGAGCACCACCATGAAGTCCGGTTGCCAAAAGCAATACCCTAAAATGCCAATACCCTAAAGTTTTTCAACTTCCGAATATTTACAAGGACGAATCTAAGATGTCTAAAAACCCTGTTGTGTCGAGTGATTCGATTTTGTTTTGATTTTTCAGAAGACAAATAAACAAATGAAATAGTGGTCTGCTTCTTCAGTCGGTCCCAGAGATGGCGCCTTTATAGAATTTTAGTCCTGTAAATATTCCAGGGATATGGTGATTGCCGACTGTTGTCAATTTTATGGGATTTAAACAAATGTCAAATACTGTTCAAAAATAAATAGTTGTGACGGAATCTAAATTTCATAATGCAATTTCCCTGTATTGATGACTATTATTAATGTGTTTGTCCATTTTGCTGTATATTTTCTTAGAAATTCATCATTCATTCTTTCATTTGTCTGATTGACTCGGCCGATCCATAGCAATTGTATAAAATACACAGAAAATTATTCGATCTCCACAAACTTTATTCAATCAGACAGTGAAGAAGCTGCTGTGCTGGCGAAACATGTCTGATTGAATAAAATTTATGAATATCAAATCGTTTTCTGTGTAGTCTGTTCAATAATCATGTTCCGTTTTTGTATCATTTGTGTGCAATCCAGAGAGACGAACAAAATAATTCATCTATATCCAGTACCAAAAGTGAGTACTACCATTTCATGAAGATTATCTTGTATTATTAGAAAACATTTTAATGAAAATAATGGCACGAATATATCTCACAGACTCCCGCCATTCCTGATTATATTAGCACAAGATTGACAGGTTCTAATGGTGAATTTTCATGAAGCTTAATTTCGATACTTCCTAATGAAATGCGTGATTATTATTGTAGTTAGTTGCATTTCAGTAAAAAATTATAAAAAAAGTCGAAAATGTAACAAATAAAACTGATTGGTGATAGTGATTCAGTAAATTTCAATAATTAGGTTTCTTGAAAATTTCTGTGCTTGTAAATTTACCCTAACAGGAAAACCGACCGTGGCGGTACACACAAATGCGGAATATTTGGGAAACAGGTCACGATTTCATTTGTTTTCTCTTAATCAAGCTGGCGAACTGTCTCCCGTTCTATTCCACAGTTTTGCAGGAATGAGTCGTCACACCATGGTTTTTAGACATCTTAGACAAATCCATAAATTGATGATGACATTCTGTCACTCTTGGCAACTCAATATATTTTGTTTGGCGTCAATTTGAAAATGGTCTTTTTCTTTGTTTTTTTAGAATTCGTTATTCAGATACACCATTAAATATGTATTAGGAGATTACAAAAAAACATTTCTCAAGCATAAGTAATGTAATTTTTGTAATATTTATGACAAGTGTGGTGATCACTCGTTGTACAAACAGAAAACATTCATGAATCCTGTCTGAAGACAGCCTAAAAGTATAGTAGCTGATAAGTGTAAAAATAGTTTATGTAATTGAAGACTTGTTTATTTTGTGGAAATTCATAATCACTTCAATGAAATATATGAAACACTTTTGTCTAATTTCCACTAGTTATTTTATTTTTACTACCTGTTTCGGGTTTAATCCCATTATCAAATTATGATAACTAATACATTTATAATCTAAAAACGTATTTATATAGGGAGTTTGCAAGTATAAGCAGGATGGAGAGGTAATTAAGTGCATACAGGATATCTACGAAATAACCGGCAATATATTTCACCAATTTTTCAAATCACCCTGTACGAAATTTATGAGTTGTGATTAATGATGGAATAAGAATAGTATGTTGCATGCAAAAATTATTTTATCAATATTTCATTATTACATCGAATTTTCAGACATTATTAAAATGTTTTTATTTTTCACTCTGTACATAATGATATAATCTGCACCATCTGAAAGATATTTAGTAATATGAAGGTACGTTGATGATAAGAACGAAAAAAAATACAGTTGGCACTTTCAAATCCCGAGAAAATAATCAAATAAAAATTACTGAATTTTAACTTCTATCCTTCAATGAACTTTGCGATTCTGCACGTTCAATCAGTACATCGAATACTACAATATACTAAAAATTCAGACAATTTCACCGAGAACCATTTTACCCATAAAAAGTGCGGGGTCCTTTCTACCGGTTTGGCCTGTATGTACTGCAGAGCATTCCCCACATTCTATTCTTTATTTACCAGATTTTTTTCATTCTATCTCGTTTGGGTTTTGCATTGAATAGAATTCTGCGTAAATTATTATTACTCATAAAATATGTTATTTTGTATTTAGAAAAATAATTTTGAATATTTTCTGAAAGTTTACCTGAGAAATGAATGCTACTATAATTACTTATACAGTGCGGCTTTTTCTAGTCCCCCCCTGTTAACTTTTGAACGGTTCGACGTACAAACATGAAAAAAATATCGTTTGGAGGGTTTCACTACTACTACTTTTTGAAATAAAAAATATGGTGATTGCTCTACAGGGGGCGCGGGGTGACACATCAACTCAAAATTTTTAAATGGCAGGGGGGGTCGAGTGTCACATCGTTGTAAAGATAATTCAATTCTCTTTACAACCATCTAAATATTTTTGAGTTTAGTTGAGGAATTTTTTCCCAATTTCGATTTTTATGCCTATCGAAATTTTCTAGTTGGTGTGCCTCCAGCGCCATCTGTAGTGTAATTGCAATATTTCTTCTCTCAAAAAGTAGTATCGATAATACCCTTCGCAATGTTTTTGGTTTCATTATTCCACAACAAACTGTTCAAATTTATCAAGGTATGACTAGTTTTCAGATCCGCATTTATATTTGATATTTCGAATTTGAATTGCAAAAAAAATATTAACGAAATTCAAAAAAAAAATTAGATGGTTGTAAAGAGAATTGAATTCTCTTTTCAACGATGTGACACTCGACCCTCCATGCTATTTAAATTTTTTGAATTGATGTGCCCCCCGCGCCCCCTGTCGAGCAATCATCCATATTCTTTTATTCAAAAAGTAGTATCGGTGAAACCCTCCAAACGGTTTTTTATTCATGTTTGTACGTCAAAACGTTTAAAAGTTAACAGGTGGGGGCGCTAAAAAAAGCCGCACTATTCTTTTGTGGGAATGAATGAAATGAAATGATTAGGTATATTAAAATGTAGTTATAGCAGAATGGTAGGAAATAAATGACATCCACTTGACAACGAAAGAGGTTATGAATTAATATCATGATAATAACTATTTATTTGTTTGTTTGAAAGTGGTTGACAATGTATTAGTGTTAGTAGAAATCTCCTGGACTTCCATTGTCTAGAAACAAAGAGTCAAGTGTGTGAAATTTCACACACTTGATAACGACAGTAGATGTTAACTATTGAAACGTCGTGACTCAAACACATGCAAATAATTTATTTTCTTTGTTTCTAGACAATGGAAGTCCAGAAGATTTCTACTAATATTAAATTGTTCATGTAAAATTTTTCGTTAATTTAGATCTTCGCTGAATGTTTTACGCCCCTCAACTCTATTATGAGACATAATTTTTCATTTATTATTTTTCCGTGGATTTTTGTGATTTTTCATAAACAGTTCTTAAACTTTCCAGTGATACCAGGAGGTTCGGGTATTACGAATGCTTGGTCTGCACACATTTTCAAATACACCAGAACGAAACCAGTTTATGCGGATCCAGGGATTTCGGATGATGAAATACCGGTGAAAGATCCAAATGTCCGTCGACCAACAGTTTCTCAACCTGCTATCCGACCATCAGTTTCTCAACCTGCTCTCCGACCGTCATCTACTTCATTACCTCAACCGCAAGCTCCTCCAAGACTTCCCGAGTAAGAATGTTATTTCAATATTGTTTTCAAAAGATTTCTCAACTTTAGACTTGGGTTAAAAATTCGTATGAATAATATACACTGAGTACGTAAAGGTGGGAATAAATTCGCAGTTTTCAGTCATTTACATTTTTTGAAAATTTTTACAAATGCATCCCTTCACAAAAAAATTAACTTTTTGGAAACAAAGAGTGTCATACGGAGGCGTAGAAGGGCCACGAACATTTTTTTTTTCAAACCCCGACTTTAATCTCGGGGATCCGACTTATCTCGGACCCCCGACTTTAATCTCGGGGGCCCGACTTTAATATCGTACCCCCGACTTTAATCTCGGACCCTCGACTTTAATCTCGGGGTCCCGACTTTAATATCGGACTCCCGATTTTATTCTCGGACCCCCGACTTTAATTTCGGGATTTTTAACAAGGAATTTCTTCATAAAGTTATATAGACACAAAACGAAACATTTTTTTCTCGTTCACTATTGGATAAAAGGATAAGGTATTTCGATTTTATTGAAAATATGAACAGGATGTTCATAAAATCAGATGTGGAATCATCTGCAACTGAAAGACTAATTTCAGTCGCTATTTTCCAACATTCAAGATAACATCTTGAAAGGTTTTCATGTTGAAAAGGAAAAGTTTCTCAATTGAAAATTGACACAAACATGAATCCTCTGGAAAGAACTTTCGACAAGAATAAAGCTGTTTTTTAATATTATCTTACAAAACACAACTACTTCCCTAGCTAAAGCCACGCTGGACATTGAACTATATTTGATAGGATATTGTATTACACTAATAACAGCCGTCCTCTACCCGCCCAGGCTATGCCTTTGAGTACACACTCTTCGAGTGTTTATGAGAAAGTATTATTATAACTTGAGAGAATAAATTTTTATTCCATTTCTTTTGTCATATCTAATAGTAAATAACTACTTCCCTAGCTAAGGCCACGCTGTACATTGACTACATCTGATAGCTATGGCGAAAAGGACCTATCTTGCAAATTTTGGGTGCTTTGCGTTGTGCCCACATCTCATTACACCCACATTTCGTTGCACCCACATTTCGTTTCGCCCACATTTCAATATGCCCACATTTCGTTGTACCCACAGCTTCTGAACATAGCCGAATCAAGCGCTGTTGCCAAATGCTGACATACAATTCTCTAAAAAATTTGTAATTGTGGGCCTAATGAGCCATTTCGTCACACCCACATTCAATGAAGTTATGAAGTTGCGTTTTGTCCACGGTGAGAAAGGAACATCATTTAAGATACGTATGCCACTCGTAGAAAACCTTAAACACCTACCAGCGAACTGTTAGGCAAGCCAGCAGTTTCAATAAATGTCTCATTAGGCCCACAATTGATGTTTTAGAGAATTGCATGTCAGCATTTGGCAACAGCGCTTGATTCGGCTATGTTCGGAAGCTCTGGGCATAACAAAATGTGGGCGAAACGAAATGTGGGCGAAACGAAATGTGGGCGAAACAAAATGTGGGCGAAACGAAATGTGGGCGGAACGAAATGTGGGTGCAACGAAATGTGGGTGTAATGAAATGTGCGCACAACGACATGCTCCCCAAATTTTCACTTTCTGATTTTTTCTTTCAAGTTATATACGGTCTCTGCACAATATCTATCAGGTGTAGTTCAACGTCCAGCGTGGCTTTTGCCGGGGAAGTGGTTGTTTTCTGTTAGATATTAAAAAAAGGATTAATTTTGATTGTAGGTTTTTTACATTTCCGGAGGAGTTATTTTGTTTCAATTTTCAGTTCAGAATGTTTCTCTTTTCGATAATGTATCTATTATTGCATAGGACAAATAATGTTGAATTTGGTGTATCTAATTTATATATCTGTTTCTACATTAGACCTGGGGGGCGCTTTAACATTTCAAAAGTTCACTTCTATACCGTTTCAATACATTGCTTCATTTCTAAACCATTTCACCACATGTAAACTCATTATTGAAGGCCCTAAATATGAAATGATTAAAATTCGAAACGTTGCATCAGTCAGAAAATATTAGTACCAACAAACTATCTGAACACATCAATGTAACTATACTCTCCCAGATTGAGATCCGGAGCCAGATATATACAGGGTGATTTAGAATGAGACCAACAAACTCCGTGTGCTGATTCTTTATATATTTGTTGTTGTTTGTTCAAACTTTGTTCTTTCCGTCAACCAGCTGCACCCTTACGAGCAACCCTCATGAGTCTCCAGAAAACTTGTGCGAGCTAGGAGAGACCAGGCCCTTAACTTTTTTTAACTTTTAACGTGTGATGCCCTTATGGTTGACAAGCGATCGTTCGACCACCACTACCACCATGAACTGATGTTTTGATTCGCTTTTCAACTGATTAAAGTCGGGGGTCCTAGATTAAAGTCGGGATTCCAAAAAAAAGCTCGTTGTCCTTCTACGCCTTCGTACTTAACATTCAAATTTTCATCATAGAAATGCACTTCAAGCTCACCGTCATCTTTTACTGCAGCGAAAACATCGATGGACGATTTTACCAACTGATTCCTAAAGTTAGGAAATACCTAAATCGAATTTAGGAATGCCCAAGTGCAATTGGCGTTTCACCAAGCGTTAAGTAATGGTTAAAAGTGATAAATAAAAGGAAATAATAATTCACTCATGTTTGCAAGCATTTTTCATTCATTTCGTAGCATTATAGACCCCTCTCGATTCTAACAATACCTTCCAAAATAATTGAAAAAGCAATGCATTCTAGATTATTTGAATATCTTGAAAAATAAAATATATTGTATAATGGGCAGTATGGTTTTCGAAGATCTAGCAATACAGAATCAGCAGTTCTTGATATAATTATTCAGTTTCAACTTGATATAGATTCTGGTAGAAAATGTGGTATTCTGTCGCTTGATCTTCAGAAAGCTTTCGACACAGTTGATCACAAAATTTTATTGGACATCTTATTTCAAATAGGTGTGAGAGGAAGTGCTCACGAATGGTTCAGAAATTATCTTTAGACAGAAAACACTTTGTATTTATGGAAGATACTGTAGGATTGCATAAAATGGTTTAATGTGGAATAACACAAGGATCAATCCTTGGACCTGTACCTTTTCTCATATATATTAATTCATTAGCCGATTTGGAACTAGTTGGAAAAATCAAAATGTTTGCTGATGATACAACCATAATTTACAACGGATATAGTTTACAAGAAATGAAAAAAACATGCTGAATGACATTGAGAAAACATCATCTTCACTAATAAACCATAAACTAACCTTAAACCAAAACATATTCTGGATATCCATTCATTTTAGGAGTTAAAGATTTGTACTTTTATTCATCAAGTCAAAAATATCTTCTAAAGATTTTGTTTTCAACTTCATTATCAATAATCATAACCACTTGACGTGGCAATCAGATAATTTGTCAGTAATTAAAGTGATTATTTTTCGGCATGTCTTGCAACCAATAAAAACCATCAACTTAAAGCTATGATGTACTTTCAAACCAATCACAACATTATTATAGTGGGAATTTTTTACTTAGATTATTGCCTTGGGAATATTCGTGGTATTTTGTTTTTATTGTGTGACAACAACTGATACTTTTGATTTGACGTATGTCATCAGTTTGCATGAAAATTGAAAAATTAATTTAGATAACCGTAATGAATAAAAATGTTATATAGAGAATGTGTCTATGATTGGGGCATCATAAAATAATTTATCGAATACCACACGAGAGTTTGATAAAGTAGAAAATAATTCTCCACATTTTTTCTCAAACTTGTTGCCATTTGGCAATAGCCACTCGAGCCCTTCGGGCTCTCGTGTCTATTGCCTGGCAACAAGTTTTCGAAAAATCTGTCGAATTATTTTCACTTTATTGTCACTCTCTTGTGGTATTACCACTGAAAACAATTGTGGGTCAACAATCAATATACTTTAAAAGAATGAAGCATTACAATGAATAGCCAAAATCTTTGAAATCCACTGGTAAAATGAGATTTAAATTAGATTTGAAAAAGTATTCGTTATCATGAATTGTATAAATAATATGAAAATCAGAAATATCTCGTTGGTAATTAATTTAGTTCAGTTGAAAATGTGTTTATTGTTTTTTTCCCTCTCATAAACTTGTATGTTTCTTGGGAAAAAAATAAAATGTTAAATATTGTAGCACATTTTGCGGTACTATAATTCTACTTTCAAAATCTTCGAGTGTTTATGAGGGATCATTATTATTATTATTTGTTATCCAGATTTCTTCAACCGTTCACCAAATCCCCGGTGAAAAAGGATGATGATTATGATTGTGGAATATCAACTAATGGAATATCAACTTATATCGCGGGAGGTAGAAAGGTTGAAGAAGGCCAGTATCCTTGGTTAACTGCTCTATTTGCTTTCGATACCTCTGCTAAAAAATATGGTTACAAATGTTCAGCAACTCTCATATCTGAAAAACATGTGGTGACAGGTAAGCTACAGAAAATAATCTATTGAAATTCCTATTGATATATTTTCACATGGGTGGGTATACATAACTTGTTCAAACAAAGATGCAATTCCTGCAATTACAGTAATGTTCCTATAATACCATTTTCAAAATTGCTTTGAAAGCTTCCTTCCAAGGTGGAAATGAAATTTACAAAATCATTGTTGGGCATCCGTTAAGTTCCCAAAGGTGTCCAGAGTTCCAATTTGAAACGCTTCGAGGATACAGAGATTCATCATCTAATTCACACTATGTTTCGGAATATCTTACACAAATCTTACAACTATGAATTTTCAATAATTTATTTATGAAGTATCATCACCATTATTAGTTTGATAATCAGTGATCACTACTGCAGATTTAGGATTATCAACAACTTCTTCGGGTTCAGAAAATTCAGTGCTCTTGGAAAAATCTGAATTCCATGATAGGATAAAGGCGAATACCACTGCGAATATCAGCAATTTTTTTTGTAATTCCGCTAATATATACTTCGAAAAATTGCGGAGAATGATGAATTATAACATGCGATTTTCAATATTTGGGGTTAGGTTTTACTAATTACCGAAAAATTACTTGATGATTCATCATTTACCTCAATTTTTTCGCCGAAAGAGTCGAACCGCGAAAATATTGTAACATTCGCAAGGGTATGAACTAGTCTTTAAAATTCATAATAACAAACACACACTTGTCACAGAGTACAGAAAATACGTCAATAGCGTAGAGATAAAGTTTGACAGTTCTGGCACTTTCCAAATTGGCGGAACTCATCAACGCAAAGATATGCGCAAACTTTTACCGACAATGAGAGTCATGCAAGGTTATGAACGAACATAATTAACAAGAGTTTAATGAGTATCAATGGTTTCAGTCGCCGATTGTCGATAAATTAATAATCAGTACCATTTTGCAGCTGTTCCCGCTCATCCGGTCTTCTAAATGCCGACATACGTTTTAATTGGTTTGAAGATCTGCATAAATACGCTCAGTTTGGATAACAAATCTGTACCGAATGTGTACATCAAATATGTATTCTAACATGTTATTATTCTGTCTGAAATTGACAGTCACGTAAATGGTAATTCGATGAGTACTTGTTGATGGTAATTTGTCTTTGCGAAAATTCTAATATCGAGTGAGAGGCCATATGTTTAGTTAACCCTGTTTTTCTTATTCACAATCGAGTATCGAAATATTCGCCATGATGAGGTTTAAATCTGTCTTGAATCTCAGAATATTTACTGGTAAGATATGTTTTGAGATTCAAACCTAAAAACCGTAACAGCCTTACAAGAATCCCGTGGTAGGTATTTATCGTTTATCTACCGAATTCATATTGAATTGTTCTATGAGATGGGCACATAGCATATCATATAGGGTGTAACTATTTTGCAGGTCTGCAGGTCAGCAAAATGTTCTCAATACAAAACAAAGTTCTTGCATTACACAGCAATATCTCAAATTTGGGAGTGAAGGGATGACCTTTTTTGTCAAAAATGTATTGATATGGTCAACTTGCATCCCAAATCAGTCCAACCTGCAAGGATTTCGGCCGACCTGCAAAGTTTCTGAACTGAGAACTTTTTGCTGACCTGCAGACCTGCAATACAGATTCTCCCTATCATTTATGGTGTATTGATATGATATTTCTTGATTATACTTGGATTATTTGTCGACATGAAGAGTGATTATTTCATAGTAGAATAGTGACATGTTGTTGATTTTTTATTTTGTTGATAATTATTCACCGCCAAATAATATTGAATGTACGTACCAGAGTATATTTTCCTCTGGGTCCTATCTTTGCTTAACATGTGTATTATAATTGATGGTAACTCCCAAATCACTCCAGTAGAGATAAAAAAATTATTTCCGAATATATTCACTTTTGCATGTGTGTATAATTTCAGCTATTGAGTTTACCTTTGACAAATTCGTGAACTTGATTGAATTATCCTGACTTACTCCTGCATGTAATCAATAATGGTAGGTATAAAGTGTTGAAATTCTGATGAAATACAAGATGACGAAAATGACTTTCGTCTAATTTCTACTTAGATTTTATTTTCAAGTAAGAGTTGCTTTGGAAAATGTCCATTGTGAATTTAATGGCAAATTTTGATTACGCTCTTACGGGATTGGTATCAGGGATTAAACTGAGTGTTTTCATTTTAGTACAGACTCCAAATAAGCGAATAATTTTACAATAATGAATCTAGTCCGTTTTTTATGAATCTAGCAACATCCTGGACAGTAAAGACAAGACTCAAAGACATCAGAACTATTCATCGCGAGGAGAATGCAAATCTACAACCAAGGTATTGAACTGACAATGATTGGCCAGGTTGAGTTTTTGGGTTTGTACAAGACGAGTGTATTTCACACTGTAGTTCTTCTCAGTACAGAGAACGTTTGGAGTCAGTGAACCTCATGCTGTTTCATTGATATTCAATCATCATTTTCCATGAAGCCATCAACTTTTTCAGCTGGTCGTTGTGTGCAGTACAATAATGTTCAAGTGGTGAAGACGAAGGACATTTTGCTAGTGATGGGAACGATTGATTTGGAACAATGGTCTACAAATGGAGCTATTTCAAGAAAAGCTAGTGCCGTGAATACACATCCTGACTACAAGAAAAATCCAGCTTCTGCACATGCGGATATATCTATTATAACCATGGGTAAGTCTGACAAATTAGTACTGTACACAGTGCGAAATAATTCCTCTCTGGTTGGTTCATTTACTTTTTTGGTTTCTTTGTCATTCTGTTCTCATCCGGCTCCTTCTTCCTTTACTACCTATTCATCCTTTACATCTTCATACACATGGAGGAAAAAAAGCATCATTCCCATGAATTCAATCATGACAAATGAAAACTTATATACTGTATGGAACAGCTCTCCAACTATACCATGCCCCAATGAAAATTAGGTTGCTAAAATGAATCACTTGCAATTATTTTGTTAGTTTTAGCAACTGTAATCACTAGCCACTGATTGGTATTTCACCCATAATCAAGTTATTTGTTGCTGTAAATAAATTATTTCTTACTTGTCATTGAATCAATAAATATCTTGTTTGAATGTTTTAGACGATGTAGTAACTTGATTATTTATATTTCGGACGTCCATCATCTTAATGGTTGAAATATTTCTATCTCTTTCAAATTTTCCACAACGTTTCAATTGCTTGAATCCGCAATCGTCTTCTGGTGAATAATGACAAAATTAGATGCTACGCGACCTTTTATAGGTAATCACGGTGTAATTACGCGCGGTCTTGTGGCGCGCGTGGTTTCGCGCTTTTTTTCTCCCTCCAAAACGGTCCATGAGCGGTTTCCATACGTTTTTAATTTCCACGCTTGGTTGACTGAAGGCACTATTGGCTTCTATAAATTTGCGTTTGAACCAATGTTCCTCTCTATGAAGAACACTAGCTTCGTCCCAAATAATTCGTTGGTGTTTTGTCCAGGCGTGGTCAGCAATTCCCGATTTTGATGTTTTCACTCGTTGAGTCCACTTTTTGTGTTCGGCTATTCTTACTGATAATGGCCTCTTGGTCTCTCCGATATAGCAATCTCCACATTCATATGGGTCTTTGTAAATACAGTTTTTGCTGAACTCTGTTGTGTTCTCTGGTTTCGTTTTGGTGAGGAAGGTACTGCCGGATTGAAAGCAACTATTGATGTTGTATTTATTTCCGATCCTTCTGATCTTCTCGGAGATACCCCTGATATAGGGAAGAATGAGAAAGGGGTTTTGTGGTCTTTCTTCGGTTGTCTTTTCGAGTTGTTTCCGAACTTCTCCTATGAGTTTCTCGGAGTATCCGTTTCGGCGTAGATCCTTTTTGATGTGGTTAATTTCCGCCTCCAATGACTCCTGGTTGTTGCAAATGGACATTGCTCTCTCCACCAACGTTCTTACGATTCCCCTCTTTGTGGAGTTTCGGTGATTAGAGCCGTAGTACAGGACAGTACCTCACCTACGGCTCTAATCAACCAAACTCCACAGAGAGGGGAATCGTAAGAACGTTGGAGGAGAGAGCAATGTCTATTTGCAACAACCAGGAGAAATTGGAGGCGGAAATTAACCACACCAAAAAGGACCTACGCCGAAACGGATACTCCGAGAAACTCATAGGAGAAGTTCGGAAACAACTCGAAAAGACCAAGACAACCGAAGAAAGACCACAAAACCCCGTTCTCATTCTTCCCTATATCAGAGGTATCTCCGAGAAGATCAGAAGGATCGGAAATAAATACAACATCAAGAGTTGCTTTCAATCCGGCAGTACCTTACGACGCTTCCTCACCAAGACGAAACCAGAGAACAACAGAATCCAGCAAAAACTGTAATTACAAAGTCACATGTGAATGTGGAGATTCCTATATCGGAGAGACCAAGAGGCCATTATCAGTAAGAATAGCCGAACACAAAAAGTGGACTCAACGAGGAGAAACATCAAAATCGGGAATTGCTGACCACGCCTGGACAAAACACCACCGAATTCTTTGGGACGAAGCTAGTGTTCTTCATAGAGAGGAACATTGGTTCAAACAGAAATTTATGGAAGCCACCTATATAGAAGCCAATAGTGCCTTCAGTCAACCAAGCGTGGAAATTAAAAACGTATGGAAACCGCTCATGGACCGTTTTGGAGGGAGAATAAGCGCGAAACCACGCGCGCCACAAGACCGCGCGTAATTACACTTTAATTATAGACCTATAAAAGGTCGCGTAGCATCTGATTTTGTCATTATTCACCAGAAGACGATTGCGGATTCAAGCAATTGAAACGTTGTGGAAAATTTGAAAGAGATAGAAATCTTTCAACCATTAAGATGATGGACGTCCGAAATATGAGTAATCAAGTTACTACATCGTCTAAAACATTCAAACAATTTCTTACTTATCATTAAATCAATAAATATCTTGTTATTATCAGTTTGAGGCCAAACAATTAATCAGATATCTCCCTTTAATAAATAATAAATAAATAAATTTTATTCATCCTTTGTGTTCATATACATGAAATAGGACATGTCAATGAAAAAGTGGTGAAATATATATCAGTGGTAATTAAGTACCTATATAAAGTACAAAGTACAACGTACATATAAATAAAAAAACTAACAAACAAATAAAACATTTACATATTGAGGGTTAAAAAGTAAACTCACAGTTCACTCATAACTAAAATATTCAGTAGTGGAGTAAAAACCATGCAATGCCAAAAATTCTCTAACTTTCCTTTTGAATAGGTCGTATGATTGTATATTTTTTAGCTCCGATGGTAGATGATTGTATAATTTTGTTCCTGCCAGTGAAGGGGTCTTTTCATATAAGCTAGTCGAATGTTTCTGGATTTTTATATTATTACCATGCCTTGTTGGGTAACGGTGGTTATCGCCACTTCTGGATAAGAGCCTCATATTTTGTTCGATGTAGCACACATAGCTATGAATATATGTACAAGCAACAGTCAATAATGAATATTTCTTGAAGCATGATTTACAGGAGTCCGTTCTTTTCAAGTTGAATATGAGTCTGATTACTCTTTTCCGAGCTAAGAATACTCTGTTTGTTTCAGTGGCTCCTTCCCATAGTATAATATTATACTTGATATGTGAATGAATAATAGCAGAGTAAACTTTAGTCAAGGATTTCTGGTCAAGTTGTTTTTTCAACTGAAACAGTGCGAAATACCCACTCGATAATTTACTATCAATTTGATATTTCCATCAAAGTGCTTCATCTAAGTGTATCCCTAAGAAGTGGTTTCGTTTACATTAACTTTCATTGAAAATTTATTTTTTTTTTTTTGAAAAACTGCAACAAGACTGTTTTCCCGGCATTCACTATCAGTTTGTTACATCATTTAACCCAACCTGAAGTTCTGTATGGTTTTCAACCTCCTCTGCAATAGAGGTATCATCTGCAAATAAGACTATGCAATTTGACTTGATATAGGATGGCATGTCGTTTACAAACAGAAGAACGATCAAAGGCGCTAACTCTGAACCCTGAGGAACTCCAACGTCAATTCCATAAGTATCAGATTTAGTTCCTCCTAACTCTACTTGAATTTTCCTAAAACTCAGAAATGAAATGATCCATGAGAGAAAATTGAGTTAGTTACTAGCTTGCCTTGAATTAATAATCAGCTTATTGTGAGTTGGTAACCCCTTTTATATAAGTTAGCTGATATGTTCTAAATAATTTATGGAAAAGCCCATACGTGATAATGGGAGGAATTATGAATAACTGATTGTATCAATTTTTATGATATTGGAGGTGATTTTTTCTTAGTTTATTGTGGAATTGATTTAGTATTGTTGATTTTCATTAATAATCAAGATTTGTAGCTATGCCTATGTGAGTTTTAGTGATTTTTAGTAGATTGGTGAGTAGATTTCCAAAATTCCTGTATGAAAACCTTGATCGTAGCATACGAGAAAGCCAGCAAGTTGAAACTGGCTGGCTTTGTTTTCACTTGTACTTCTATTGTACAGAACCCTTGGTCCATTCCAAGCAATCACACTAGAGAATGAAAGTGATAAGGGAGCTAAGGATGTTTTGACTTACTATCGTGTTGAATGGAGTACGGTGAGATCTTAGCTCGTTATCTATCACTAATTCAATTTGCATATATAGAAATAGAAATATATATTTTATTGAAATAGACAGCCTAATATACAGAAATATATATATATATATATACAGGGTGTCAATTTGAAAACTTCCCACCCTTAATATCTTCCTTCCAGTAAACAATATGAGTAATCGAAAAAACAGGTCAATTTTATTGTCAAGGGGGACACTTTCAAGGACTATTTGTAGCCCTCGTGGTTCAACCCCCTAGGAGGGGTAGATGTTACCCTTCGAATTTTAAATGGGAAGGGGGGTCAAGTGGCACATCATTTTGATGGGCGTTCAATTCTTGTTCCAATGGTACCCTGACTTATTATTTTTTGATGAGCATTTTCCAAAAAATTGCGTTCTAAACTAACAGAAGTAATTATTAGAACGCCTATACTGAGATGCATGGTTTGGCCAGAACTGGTTAGAATATTAGATCCACCGTTCCAACCCTGTATTAGGGGTAACATTAGCCATTAGCTCCAAACACTTTACATAAAAAAGTAGTCTAATAGTAAAACGTAGATGGTAGTAAAGTTGTGTTTATTAAATGCTGAATTTTTAAGTGTCATCGCAGAAATTGTACAGATATCCTTCCTTTCTTGCTACTTCTGCTGTAAAAAGTTTCTGTTTTCCGGCAAAAAATTGGTTAACAAATTTGAACTATGTGGTAGTATTGTGAATACCGTTGTACCTGTTGGGCTGTTTAGGAATTACTTTAATAAGTGTATAAAAGTGTAAAAATGGTTTACATTCTTCAAGACAGAATTGAAATGATTGTAATTTATGGAGAAGTTGGAAAGTGCGCACGAAGGGCGGCATGTCTTTTTAACGAAAGACATCCAAATTGTAATGTAAGTCACCGGTATGTGCTTGATTTGGTGAATAAGTTTTACGAAACTGGTTCAGTGACAAATAAAAAAAGAAATAACCCCAGAGTACTAAATGAAGCAGCTCAAATTGAAGTTTTGGGAACATTTGCTGCAGAGCCCACGAGCTCCTTACGATCAGTTTCAGAACAGACGGGAATGTCACGCGAGACTATAAGAAAAGCATTGAAAATGCATAAATTTCATCCATATAAAATGCAGATTCTTCAAGAGCTCCACGAGGATGATTATGATAGAAGAATAGAGTTTTGTGAAATCATGTCTCATCGAGTCAATACCATCCCTAATCTTCTGTTAAACATCTGTTTCAGCGATGAGTGTTCATTTTTTCTGAATGGCAACGAAAACCCACATATTTTTCGGGAAGGGCATACACAACACCCACAAAAAGTTAATGTTTGGGCTGGTATTCTTGGAAATGCCATTCTTGGTCCATTATTTCTGGAAGAAAACTTGACTGGCAATCTGTACCTTGATATGCTTGAAGAGACTATCGATCCTCTTATAACTCACGAGCTAGAAACTCAAATTGATGCAGAAGGTAATGAACTTTTGCAGGAGGATCTGTTACATTACCAGCAGGACGGTGCTCCACCTGATTATTTTCTTCCCGTCCGACAGTGGTTAAACGAGAGTTTTCCGGGTAGATGGATTGGCAGAAGGGGAGCAGTTGAATGGCCTCCGAGATCACCGGATTTAACACCCTTAGATTTCTTTCTTTGGGGGCATCTTAAATCCGTTGTTTATAAAACACAACCTTCTGATATTGACGAACTTAAAAGACGAATTACAGCAGCATGCCAGTCAATTCCTAGTGAAGTTTTCCGTAATGTTAGAGGGGAGTTCGAAAACAGACTGTATTACTGTTTAGAGCAAAATGGACAACATTTCGAACAGCTAATAAGATAAGCGTAAGTAGATTTTATGTTGGAAATGTCTTTCTCGCAAATTAAATTTTATTGTGTAGAAGGAAAATAACCACCAAATAAAAAATCCCATGCGTAATAAATGTATTCCTGTCATTCAAGGGTTGGAGCGGTGCCACCTACTCTTCTAACCATTTTTATTAAAGGGAGTCAATACAATAATGCATCTCAGTATAGGCGTTCTAATAATTACTTTTGTTAGTTTAGGACGCAATTTTTCGGAAAATGCTCATCACAAAATAATAAGTCAGGGTATCATTGGAACAAGAATTGAACGCCCATCAAAATGATGTGCCACTTGACCCCCCTTCCCATTTAAAATTCTAAGGGTAACTAACATCTACCCCTCCTAGGGGGTTGAACCACGAGGGCTACAAATAGTCCGTGAAAGTGTCCCCCTTGACAATAAAATTGACCTGTTTTTTCGATTACTCATATTGTTTACTGGAAGGAAGATATTAAGGGTGGGAAGTTTTCAAATTGACACCCTGTATATATATATATATATATATATATATATATAAAATATAAAATATATATATATATATATATAAAAATATACACAATATTATTCATACAATATTCAGTGGTATTTAAAACATGAAATATATGTAAAATATAGTAAGCACTAGCATACACAATAGTATTCATACAATATTCAGTGGTGTTTACAACATTAGATATAAAAAAGAAATTTTAAATTAAATTAAAGTAGTTGGAATAAACAGATAGTAGGTATATTAAACATGTTTGACAATTCAAACAAATATTAGACAAGTTTGCCAGTTCACACAATTTTGAAGACGATGGTTAGTTAGAAGCCATTTTAAATTATAGAAGGTTACTGGGTTTGTGATGAACAACTCAACTAGTATGATATTGTGCTATGAGATGTTGAGTAAGAGTTGATTTGAACTGCTGGATAGTCTTGCATTTTTTATTTCATTTGGAAGTTTATTATAGTCCAAAAGTCCTCTGTGAAATAGAGAATTTGTGGTCCTCGTATAGTTTGTTCTTGGTACACATAGTTCGTTACTACCTCTTGTAGGATAGTTATGTATTTAGTGTTGGTAAGTAAGTAAGGAGTATTTTAAAAATGAGTATCATTGAAAAGTAGAATAGTCTATCTTTTACTGTTAACCAAATAAGAACTTTAATCATTGATATAATTGGGGTATGTTTGTTGCATTTCAACAGTATTCTCATTCCTCTATTCTGCATTTTTTGTAGAGTTGAAATACTATTTCCGTCCAGCAAAGCAATTATGGTAGCACAATAGTCGAAGTGAGGTTGTATTATTGATCGATAAACGGTCATGTTTGATTGAAACGTAAGGTTTCTACTGATTCTTGTGAAAAAGAACATTTTTTTGGAGATTTTTTTACATATACAGTGACCGCCAAAAAGTATGTACCATATGGGAAAAATTTTTATTATTGGAGTATTGGAAAAAATATTCTGGGGAAAAGTTTGTGCTAGAATGGAGGCAAAATGAAAAAAATTGTAATGCAAAGGCAAAAAAAGGGGTAAGATGGCAAGATATCAAAAAAAGTTATTTGAAAAAGTCACTTAGAATTCAATTTTATACATATAAGCGAAGTTTCAAGAGATAATTCAAAAAAATTTAAAATAGCAATTTTTTAAAAATATTTTCCCATCTATTTAAATTTTTTTTTTTCTTATGAATAGCTTGACTATACTGAAACATTTGCATTTTAATGATAATGACAAAACTTTCTCATTTTCTCCACACCAGAGGGCACTAAATTGAAAAAATGGGAATTTGTCAGAACCCTTGCTGTTACATCGGTTCGTATCTAACAGTTATATCCGAATTCCACGACCATTGTGATGACATGACACTCCAAAAACATAGTAATTTCCAGATTATAATCAAGTTCCGATGATAATCGTGCATGAGCGTTTCACTTCGCACATAAACTTAAAAATAGTGCGTCAAATTAAAGATTCTTAAAGTTTATGTGCAAAGTAAAACGCTCATACAGCATTATTATTGAAACTTGATTAAAATCAGGAAAGATGGTGTGTCTAGATTGCCATATCAACACAAGTCTTGGAATTCTGATATAACTGTTAGATAAGAACCAATGCAACAGCGAGGGTTCTGGAAAAAACCAATATTTTTATTTTAGTGCCCTCTGGTGTGGAGAAACTGAGAAAGTTTTGTCATTATCATTAAAATGCAAATGTTTCAGTATAGTCAAGCTATTCATAAGAAAAAATAATAATATTTTTAAATAGATGGGAAAATATTTTTAAAAAATTGATATTTTCAATTTTTTTGAATTATCTCTTGAAACTTCGTTTATGTGTATAAAATTAAATTCTAAGTGACTTTTTCAAATAACTTTTTTTGATATCTTGCCATCTTACCCCTTTTTTGCCTTTGCATTGCAATTTTTTTCATTTTGCCGCCATTCTAGCGATCACGTGACATGTGTCAAAATGGATTTTTAGGTTATCGGACATGCACAAACTTTTCCCCAGAATATTTTTTCCAATACTCCAATAATAAAAATTTTTCCCATATGGTACATACTTTTTGGCGGTCACTGTATATTGGAAGTGTTTTTTTAAATTTAAGGTGTTATCCTCTTCGGAAAAGTATGCAAATGACTATACAAGTACCTTATCACGTGATATATCATTTTTATAAATAGGATACATTGAATAATTCTTGACATTGTTGAAATTTTTTGCAATATTATTATTATGTTTTTCATCGCTGTGCATACCAGAATTATACGCAAATGAGTATACTTCAATATTCTCACGTCATCAATGACTATTCCAAAAGGCATAAGTTGAATATTTGTTCATAGTTCATCGATTATTTAGCGACTTTTGCAGCGTATGCAGACATTACCGGCTGGTTTATAACGATTTTTGTTTTTCGTTTTAGATACGCCTGTGAAATTTTCTGATGTACTCAGTCCGGTTTGCTTGTGGAAAGGAGACACTGATTTGTTCCCAATCACGAATATGATGGGTACTATAGCCGGCTACGGACAAGATGAAGATGCTATAAGGAAAGGAGAGGAGTATGTACCCAGAGCTAGACACACAGATATACCCATCGTACCCCAACACACATGTCTTCTATCCAGCGAATACTTCACTAAAATCACTTCAGACAAGACATTTTGTGCAGGTATGTACCAAATTCTTTCAGTTATTCGCATATACTGATGAATCAGAGTGAAAAGTAATTATGGAAGGAACAATGTTGTGAAGAACCCTCCTTGTATCGATCACCATCACATCAGTTGGATCTGATGGTGGAGCATGGTGTAACGAAGCATTTGTGAAGCTAATTGTTAAAGTCATGAAAAGTATCATAGAAATGATTCCTGTTATACCATACCATACCATTTCACTGTAAATTAAAAATTTATTGTATTTTTGATACCGACTACTTTTTGATACCGACTACTTTTTGCTACCGTTCATTTCTTGTGCCAAAAATTTCTACTCATACTTAGACTTTTGATCTCAGTTAATTTTTTATGATAGAAAATAATTTTTGCTGGAATTGAGTCGTTTTTGTACCTTATTCTACGACAGCCGCCATTTTTATGTGTTTTGCTACGAAGGCCAACCGTAAAAGTAAAAAGTAAAAGCACATGAGAATCTTTCTTTATTGGTGAGAAAAAGTTAAACATAGGTATAGTTTATACGAACAGCAGAAAAACTGATTTTTGATTTTTTTTCATGTTAGAATATATATTTTTAATCACTATATAACCCTTTAAGATGGCATACCTAGGTTTATATAAAAATTGCACGAGCTGTGGGTATATTCGTGAAATAGACGACGTAGTTCAATTCAAAATAATATTTATAATGTGAGGGCTTCCGGTAAAAGCGGGGCTGCCAGACGTGAACTGACAAATTCTCAATATTAGATCATTTTATTCATATAATTTCGTCATATTGTTTCCATATTCAGAATACGATGTAGAACAAGTTGGTATTGACAGCGTATTAATATTTCATGCCAATATCACTCCTAATATGATGTTAACATCACAATCTATAATTAGTTTACTAAAATGGTATCACAATCACGCAAAAGCTACAAACAAAAGTTGAGAAAGAACTGCTTTGATGATGAGAAAAAAAAAATAAAGATATGGTTTTACAAGAGACATTTGATATGTCAATAATATCAACTTCAGTTTAAGTTTAGTTTCATTATTGATACTTTTGAAATAATATTGGGTCGTTTTCTGAATAAAGTTAGTTTGCCTTGAAGTCAAACATTACCTATGTAGCTATAATATCAATGGCAGTTTTAAATTCAACAACTTAATCGCTTAACAACTAGATTAGAAATGTTGATGTGATGTGAAAATAACACAGAATTATTGTAAAATTCAACATTTCTTTTCAACAATAAAGGAAGTTGTTGAAAGTCATAATAACACATTTCCAACAGTGTGGTTCTCTAGGGTTGAAATCACAATAATAAGGAGGTTAGTCTAAGCAGTCTATGTCAACATTTTTTACGAAATTATTCAACTGCATATTCCTTATCGTAAATTTGATCTTCAATGATTCGCAGTAATATCTCCTTCGTGGTCTTTTAGGGAATATTCAATGTATTTGTGGCCATAAATTTCAGAATGTCTGCTTTTTTTGTCGCTTTTGTTGGTAATTTTACGTTTTGATGCATTATACACGACAATCACATACTTTGGTGGTATATCTGCTAACAGAACCATTTTATAAATAAAGTTGCAGTCATATCCTCATGATAGTCAGTTGAACATTTTTTTTATTATTATTATTTGTTTAGTTGACGTTTGGCGGGCGTTTGGTACGAAACCATTATCACTCCTCACGTGTTCAATGATTATCCGCTTTCCTCTAGAGGATGGTGCTTGAAGAAAAGAGTTTTTCACTTACAACTTTTTGTAACCAAAATATCTGTGGTTACGAATTCCTCAATCAAGAGGGTCATGGATAGTTAGTTTTAGTCTTGAAATTCTGGGAAGAATACAACTTTACTGTATTCGGTAAAAATGTATCTGCTACGTACAATTTTATTTTCAAAGAATCCCGCTTATGGAATTTGGGACACAGTGGATTTTTTTTATTTTCGGTAGGATGTAGTACATGTAATCTTCAACTGATGCTACCATTTCGCCAGCCCCAAAAAATGACCAGTTTTGCTGCTAGGGGGAGTTGAAATCACTCATTCCTCACAAAAGACTATTCATTTTTAAAACCAGGAATATTATGTTTACTCGTTTCATTGTAGCTGATGTTACATAATCTCATGCTTTTAAAAAAAAATAATCTTAACCCTACCCCCTCCTCCTTTCATGCATAGTCGGATTTTAAAATATGCTCGAATTAGGGAAATAGCACTTTTTATGATCATCCCCACTTCCGCCGTAAGGCACATAACAAATTCGGTGGATTTTTCTTAATGTTCAATGTGATGCAGTTCAGGTTATTTTGAATAGAAATTAATTGGGTGAGAACCTCCGAAAATGGATAGTTTTGATGCTAGGGGGTGTTAAAGTCATACCTAGCTCAGAATAGACTGGCGAAAACAATAGTTCTATGTGTTTTATTTTTAGATTATGTTGAACGATATTGTAATTTTTTATAAGAAACATTCGCAAAAACCTTCTCCTTGCTCCCAACCCCAATTTTAAAACACGAAAAAAATGTATTCTTGACTACTTGTAGATGCGTTATCAAAATTAATACTTTGATCAGTTCAGGTGGATACTAATCCTATTATTACAGTCATTTATTTTTTTATCAAATATTTTTCTCATAGGTTTTTCTTGATTTCAGGTGGAAAAGGCAGTGGGCCATGTATAGGAGACAGTGGAGTCGGATTTGTTCTTCCCATAGGCGGAGTTTATCATTTACGCGGGGTAACATCCCTTTCATCGAGTGAGAATGGTACCTGTTATTTTCAGAAAAAATACGCTATATTTTGTGATGTCGCCAAATTTATGGACTGGGTGAAATCTTGCATGGACGGACAATGTAGTTGAATAATCATGATGGTACTCTTCAACGAAATCTCAAAGAAAGGTCAATACAATAACACACAGAGAACTTCCGAAATAAATTAATCTTGAAGTGCCCAAGCCAAGAAGGTCCAAAAGGGAGTCAGCTTCACTAGCCAAGTATATATTCTTGACATCTGTCAACCAAGAGTATTAAAGAGCTTACTATTCGATGATAACATGTTAATTTACTTTTCTGTATTGCCAAAATGTTAGTTTTAGCATATCGATACAAAACATATTTTATATTTCAAAGAGCTAATTTCATTAAATAATCCACTTTTTCTTCATCTGGTACATTGATTTTGGTCTCTTTCTGAGAAACCGATCCCACAATCCCCTAGGTTTAGTCTTGAAGTGTTCCTCAAATAATTGTCTCTATGATCTGAATTAGGATCAGAAGAGAATGAAAAGGTCGTTAAGATTTCAATGATGTTACTTGAGAATTTTGTTGATATCCTGGTTCTTATCAACTAGTATGGTTACACAGTTGTATAGTCAAAAGAAAATGAATCAAACACTTTCACCTACTTGCACCACTAGTACAAATAACTGTGTTGCTTGAAATATTGAATTTATTGTGATAATGAAATCGTCAAGACTCGATCTATCAAAACCATATAGGTACGTTTCTCTGGTGAGGTCAAAATTAGAAAATGGATCGGATTTATAATATTCATATCAAATGTTGAAAAGGGTTCAAAATTTCTGAGATATTGTTCATATGAGGTTGATATAATTTTAGAAAATGATAATTACTCACCTATTCCACAACTTTGGATCTTGGAAACTTTGGAAAATATGACAATTATTCAAACTCTTGAATCGGATGATCAATAATTGTCCAGAATTGATAGCATAAGCTAATTTATCCTAATCTCCTCAGGATCTCAAATACATTTCACATACCATTTCATTCGACAAATGGACAAAACTGGCCTATTGATAGATCATTGAAGTTGAATCATGAGACAAATCTGGATAATTTTGGTCGATCACTGAAGAAATAAAACTTCTGTGAAAATATTATTATAGTATGTACACTAGCTGTTGTACATTTTTACATTTTTTATTCAGTCTTTTCAGTCACTCACATTTGTACGCTTTTAGATTCTAATCTTTCCATATTGAATTATCAATTTAGGTTTAGTATAGGTTTAGAATGTTGTATGTGCCAAAGCATCTTACCAGTGTATACGCTATATTGTATTGTAATGGAGTTTTTACCGTAGTAATGGTAAAATAAAAATAAAAAGTTTTGTCAAATGCAAAACAAATATAAAATCTTACGACCATTTAATAAACGTTACTTGGTTTATTTTGATTATTCTCACTTTTACCTCCAAACTGTTCATCTCTTAGTGAGTGCCCCTTAGAAATAATTTGACAACTTACTCGGACGAAAAAAACAGTTTCTCTAAAAGCTCTCAAGAGGAACTTAAGTTATGGAGCTATTGATATAGAATTTGCTTGCCTGGCGTCTCCTTATAAGCCTCCGAATCAATTCAGGTTCGTTCCTCCTCAAAACTTATGAGTCTACTGGAGCCAATTTGTGTTTAATTTATGGGAACAGCCAGTAGTTTCTATCAAGTGTTAGAACCTCATCATCAACTGTAATTTTAATTTCAAAAATGACTTTTAGCATTGGAATCAGAGTTTATTTATAAGTTAGTTACAAAAATCAAAGTCTCTCTTACTCTCTCGAATGTGGTTTGATTCCAACAGCTAATCCTGAGTCATTATTCATTTTTTCTTTTCGAGGATAAAATCAAAATATTCCTCTCATTCAAAAGTATTGACTCCAAATTCTAGTGAAATTGAAACACTATCACTGACTTTTGATTTCGATTCTAAATTTTGATTTTATCCTCGAAAAGAAAAAATGAATAATGACTCAGGAAATCCGTCCGCCATCCTCACAATGCTATGTTTCAAGTATTAGTTAATTGCTCGAAATATTAAAATTTTGATAAAACTTAATGATCATTATTAATATTGTTGTGCCCGCACAAATGATTTTTCTGATATCCATTTGGTCAAATCTATTGAATACTTAACTCTTTGGCAGACATTATAAATTTGTTCGAAATTCACATTTTTCGATACATTTGGATTTTTCCACTTAGTATCAACTAGAAGTGTCTACCATTCTGTTTCCGATGGATTTCTGAATCAAAAAATGTATTGAAGTACATGGCAGACATTAGGTATTTGTTCAAAAATCCAAGTTTTTTTAACAATTTCAACATGGCACCTAGTAGCACTGGTGGAGATTGGAAATTTGTGCTATTTATCATTTTTCACATAAACAAAATGCCTGTATCAATGGCAGACATTCGTTTATATGACAGCTAGAAATGTCGCTAGCTGCCAGTGAATAGTATTACCAAAAAAAAATTACCGTCATGCTACAGAAGGTAATATTCTCCAGGAAAGGCAATAATAGTTGTTAAACTACTATGAATCAATAATTAAACTTTCAATCAATACGTGAAAATATTAAAAAAAAAAACAGATTGAAAGTCCAACCAAAGAATTATCGAGGTATATAAAAAATTAGCATTCATCGCTGAAATAGATGTTCAACAAAAGATTAGGGATGGCATTGACTTGATGAGACATGGTTTCACAAAACTCTTTTCTCGAAGAATCTGCATGTTATATAGATGTAATTTATACATTTTCATTGCTTTTTTGTAGACTCACGTAACATTTCCGTCTATTATGTTACTGATTGTAAAGAGCTCGTTGACTCTGCAAAAAAATTCCCAAAACTCCAATTTGAGCTTCTTCATTTAGTACTCATTTAGTACATGGAGTACTCTTCATTTTTCACTCAACCAGTTCGTGAAACTTTGTCATCAAATCAAGCACATACCGGTGACTTACAATTTGGATTCATTTCATTCAAAAGAAATGCCTCCCTTCGTACGCACTTTCCAACCTTTCCAAGAAAATTCTTTTCTATTCTTACTTGAAGAATGTAAACCATTTTAACACTTTCATATACTCATTAGTTGTCACTTAGCATCCCTACAAGTAAAACATCATTAATTATATTACCACATCGTTAAAATTTGCTGACCAATTGTTTGCTTAAAAACAGAAGTGTTGCAGCAGAAGTAGCAGAAAAGGAAGGTTATCTGTGGAATTTCAGCGATGAGAACTGAAAATCCAGCATTTAATAAACGCAACTACCATCTACATTATCCTATTAGATTTTTTTTTCTTTCGGATGCTGGTCTTGTCACCAGCTGCACCTCAGCCTCTTTTGCTTTTTGTGCATTCCAATTGGTTTCACAGCACCCACTCCGTAACTCTAGTCTATACAGGTTCGTCACCGGTTGACTGTTGTATTCTTTGGGAGTTAGCCTGGGTTTCCCGAATATTGCCTGTCTCTTGCGGTCTAATGCCTCGCATTCTGACAGTACGTGTTTGGCTCTTTCTGTCCCTTTACCATATTGTCTGCAGGAAAGTTCTCCGTTGTATAGCCCCATTTTGTGCAGGTGTTTTCTCATTGGGCTGTGACCAGTGAGAAGGTCCGTTATCGTTCTAACTTGATTCCTGCTCAGCTTGAGTAGTTCTTCAGTTTTGTGTTTTGACGGTTCTTCAATGTATGTTTTCCCGTGGTGCATGAGAGGGGCTTTGTTCCACCTCTCCTTTCATTTTCGTTTGATCCAGTCCCGAATGCTTCCTTGAATGTCGGATTTAGTAATCCCGAGTACGGGTTCTGGGCCAATATATGGAGTTGATGAACCGTTTCTGGCTAGTTCATCAGCTTTTTCATTACCCTCGATGCCACAGTGTCCTGGAACCCACATCAAAGTTGTTTTTTGATGTGTTCTGAGAGGACACTGAGTTTTTCTCGGCATTCCCATACCAGTCTTGATGTCACCTTCGGGTTCATAAGAGCCTTCAATGACGCCTGGCTGTCTAAGCATGTTTTGATCCTTGCCTCTTGCGCATTGCAAGATAGCGTACATCGCTGCCTGGAATACGGAGGTGTTTGTTCCTAGTGAGACGCTTATTTGGGAGTTTCTTCCCTCACTGTATATTCCAGCACCAGTTCCTTCCCTGGTTTTGGATCCATCCGTATCCTATTAGATTACACTTGATGATGTAAATTAATAGCTAATGTTGCCCCTGATAAATGGTTGGAACGTTACCAACTAATCTTCTCACCAGTTTTGCTGAATGGAGAATCAATGATATGATTTTTTTCCAAATAATAACCTGAGAACCTCAGAACCCTGTATGTTATATGATCTATTTAACTGACTGGCTATTTGTCTGTCTGTGTACCCGCAGTGTACCTGAAAATAACTTCCAATGGCTTTATGACCACAAATGATTATGATTGTTTTATGATCATTTTTGATATTTTATACTTTTAAACTGTAAATATCTATTACATCAATTCAAATTCATTTATAATTTACCACTTTATAATATCTGTTGTGACCTGCCATAAAATAAAATGTACTTACTGGAAAATTGGAAAAGTATAAACATACTGCCAACTTTCTGTTATGTAAAGTTACATTGCAAGTACATTATATGTATAGTTTTTGAGGAAATTATACTGGAATCTACAGAACAATTAAACAAGGAATTATTTTGGCAGGGTTGTTGTGGAGGTGAAAAGGAATGCACCTGACACAAAAGCGTCAGATGAATCCAAAAATCCACATAGTTGTTAAAAATTAAAATTATTAAAATTATTGTTTCCATCAACCGATTGCACCCCTACGCGCAACCCTCAGAAAACTTCGAGAGACTTGTGTGAGCTAGGGAAAACGCAGCCCTCACCTTTTAACGTGTGATGCCATGCACGAGACCGGTGAATCAGTGAATGGAACCCACGACCACACGCATGCGAGGCGAACGCACTACCAGCCAACCACCAAGGCCCATAGTGTGTTTCCAAGCGTCATTTTTCTTTCCATATGTGCATACGGCTATCGGGGCATCAATACATAATGATTTTCATTATTTTACAGCTACCAGATCGATTTCGTGATTTTCTGTCGCTTTCATGTAATTTTCAATATCAAAATAATAAATGACACCTTTGCGCAGTGGTTAGAGCGTCCGACTTTGGGTCGAAAGGTCCGGAGTTCGAGCCACAGTTGCAGCTGGGATTTTTTAATTTAATTTGACCGATTAAATTATTCAAATCTCGTGGCTGGACTGGGGTGAGTCGTGCACGATTCACTGTTGCGTTCCAATTAACAGTGCTGCTCCTAAGGTGGCGCATGGAGTTAGTAACAAGGCCTATCCAGAACACGTGGCTAATAACCATAGCAGTCGATGCCGAGACACCAAAGAAAAAATAAATAAATGACACCATGTATTATCCACCAATTGTTTCATTTCATGAAATCCTGAATTTGATACAATTTCGGTACCCGAAAAAACAAGTGGGGAAACACGCCACTGATCAATCGGGAATATTCGAAAAATTCGGTTGCTAGCTTTGGCTGCCAACTTCACATTGGTCTATTCATCAGTGTATTTTATTTGCTGCTCCGATTTGCGAGCAAAGGAAAACGCAGTTAAACAGATTATTGTCTACCAAAGGAAAAACGAGCACTTTGACATCGAAATTATTCGTTATTTTGCAACTCTCCGCCAATTTTCTCGGAATTATTTATTTTGGATCCTTTTGCATATTCGGAATTACCATCCTTAGATGAAGGAACTCGTTATTGTTTCGTAATCTCCAGACAGCATAAATATGTGTGTAGCAAAAACAGTAAACTTGAATATTTACAACGTCTTAATATCAATTTAATTTTTTTAATAGTTCTTCATTATAATTATGATACTGGTATTTCGTGAAAATCAAATCTATTGGAACCTTGAATTAGTCGTAATGCTTTACAATTCAAATATTCATATTCGATACTTTACTTCTTATTTTATAATCGATTCTTTTCAACAGGTGCGTTAGGCTGGTTACCCTTATGTGGATTTGGGTATTCCAATATTATGGGTTTTCCAATGTTGTGGGTATTTTGTACCCTTTTGTGCCAATTGGCGCCTTATGTTATGAATTTCGTGCTCGTTCAGTTTTTCAGATATTCAGAGTTGTTCTTGAGTAAAACACAAATATTTCTTCAATGTATCAACCACATTACTGAAAAAAAAAACAAAAAAAAATCTTGACTAAACCTATAGAAAATCTTCCATCTGAAAGTTGATTGCAATAAGAAAAAAGTAGTACACTGATTGTCAAAAACATAATTTTCGATCTGAATCTGAGAAACTTATCCTTGTACCATCCGCACCTTCGTATCTCATTTGTTCCACAAGTGGTCAGCCATTAGGGAATTTAAAATGAGTTGAATTATTTAATGTCACCAGAAGCTAAACAATGGTCTACAAGATACACACCATTCAATAACTCATTAGCCAACTCAATGTCAACAGTTACGTTGAAATTTTCTCATCTATCTTTAAAATAGGTTCAACTTCCATTTCTTCATTTCAATACGATTTTCAGACTTGAAATGTCACTTGACAATTTCCATAACCGCCAGTTACCATGCTCGTAGATGCGGGAAGCAAATTAGTTCCCGTTACCGACGAGGCCCAATGGAGGGAATAATTAATTAATTATTATTATTTTTACATTTACAATATATACATATTGGCCTTATATGAAACCAAGATTTAGCCAATATGAGGTGCTAAAGAACAACAGTGACACGACAAAAAAATAATAAAAATTGGCAATTTTCAAATTTGACCAGGTTTCCGAAATCTGAGGTGGGGGCAAATTTTATGTTTTCTCGGAAAATACTCCATACGTTCGCGACCAAATCAAAAAAACTTCTTTATTATTTCCATAATCAATTCTGCTTGCGATCACAATTTTTCATCGTATAGTGAAAAAAATAATGTTGCCGTCATCGGCCGAGGTGGAAAATTTTCGGCGAGATTTCAGCTTCGAAAGAAACGTTTTTACACGTATGCTAATCTTTTACATTTTTTTTCTGCAGATTTATTAACAAAAGTTGGAATTTATAATTTATTTACTCTGATTGCAAACTTGCAAATGGTTGCAACTTTTCAGGAAGTTTGCATTGTTTTGGTATTTTCTTCCATTTCTCATTCAGAATGCTGAATTGATTGGCCTATTTTGCACAAATTCGCCACATGGTCCGTCATATATTTAACACTCCTACCCACTAATGAATTAAGAAGAATGATTATCGCATCTTCTGTCAAGGATATAAAAGTTTAAATATTTACATAGGAATCCGCATCGGAGTCGTGCCTGGTCAATTGACTACCAAACAAGTTTTTGTGTCTACTCAGTTTCTATTTCCTAATCAATCATCTACGTGATATTTAATTTCTGGTTACAGTGCAACATACGTCATAATCGGGTTTTCCTTCAGAATTTTGAGGAATTTGGTGCTCCTTTCAACCACTATATTTCATGGACCAGAAGTCATATATATATATATATATATATATATATATATATATATATATATATATATATATATATATATATATACGAAGTCCATCTGTAAAATGTGAAGTATGCAGATTATTTCAGATAACAAAGAAATAGAAAACCTCCAGATGGACCACTTCCAGATAAACCGCATCCAGAGACATCATCTCCGGATGAACAACCTCCAGGAAGACCACTTCCAGGCAGACCACCTCCAAGAATTCCACCTCTAGATTATATATTTTAACCCTGGACGACTGATGAATCTTCCAAATGACAAGAAATATTTTCCCAGAGACAGATCCCGGCGATGAAAATCGTCTTGGTGGTAAACGCAAAAAAGGGGTATGTCAACAATTAATATATAATCAATCAAAATACACGCTGGCAAACAATGCATACTGCCTCTATCTCAGTGATGGTAAGAGAAAGGTTGATATTAAAATTAGTAGAAAGTGGCATATTTTGGAAATGCCGTTTTCGGAATATTGAGTACCACTGCAGGCTGGTGTCTATAATTTTTGTGAAAAAGAAAAAAAAATAACAGGCAAGAATCAGGTGGTAAATGTTTTTGAGTTTCAAACTTAGAAGAAAAAAAATTAAACACAAAAACACTCAAAATGACAAAATGGGTATGCAGTTTGAGGGTTGAAAACGGTTTTTTGCGATTTGCGGCGAAACGTAACTTTTTATGGGAAAATGTTAGATACAAAAGTTGTAAGCAATAAAAAAAATCAATAACTTTTGTTCTACATTTTTTGACATAACCTCGAATTAACCGTCAAAATTGAGAAAAACCAATTTCTCAGTATTTCATTTTTTTTTCTCGCATTGAAATGAATCAATTAACATGAAAAATTGTAAAAATGTGTCTTTTTTGGTGTCGAATAAGCACGTTTTTTTTCGCAATTCAGGAGACGACTGGTTTTCGAGTTATGTAAATTTTTAGAACAATTGTCTTGATATGTTTTTCTATATCTCAGTCATTTATTGATGGATTGAATAAATAAAAACACTGATTTACTAGTGATCTATATTTTAATTCCATCTAGTCAAATTTAGTATTTTCAACATCACTAAACTAGTCTATGTGACTTGGTGGTTTACTAATCGTTAAACCGCTTAAAACTGAGAAACAAAAGTCTCTCTGAATCATGATTTTCTCAATATTTTCAATAATTTTCGACTTTATTAATTATTTTTATAACAAAAGTAGTTAATATTAAATTATTCGTAATAAAATATTTGAATACATAATCACACTACAAAATTAATTTATCAATTTAATTTTTATTCTTTTTTACAACTATTGAAAATCATTGAAATTATTGTGAAAGTCATGATTCAATTTTAAGCGGTTTAACGATCAAAATAAACCACCAAGTTACATAGACCATTTCGAAGTAGACATTCCAATAATTAAAATGATTACTTATAGAACTTCGAAATACAAAGAAAAATATCAAGACAATTGTTCGTGGAAGAATAGGGTATTTTTTTATCGAAAAATGTACATAACTGGAAATCTAGTCTTCTGAATTGAGAGAATCATGATTATTCAACACCAAAAAAAAAACATATCGCCAGATATTTTCATCTAAATTGAATCATTTAAACGCGAAAAAATAAATACTGAAAAATCGGATTTCCGCTCTTTTGACAGTTTATTTGAGGTTATATTCAAACAAAACGTTTCGATTATTTTATCATTTATACCTATTCTATTGAACATTTTCCTCTAGGTCACGTTTTGCCCAAAATCGCAAAAAACATATTCAACCCCTAACAGCATCCTCATTTCACCATTCTGAGTGTTTTCGTGTTTAAATATTTTTTCATCAAAGTTGAAACCTCAACAACATTTTCCATCTGGTCCTTGCCTGTTACTCTTTTCTTTTTCACATAAATTATAGGCGCCAGTCTAAATCTGTTTTTCGCAAATAAGTGCATAGTACGAAGAGTCAATTAAAATCAGGGTATCGCAACATCAGAGGTTTCATTAACACTTCCTCAATATCATGAACGCTGTCACTTGCTCTTCGTTCCACTGAAACTTTTAATCTTCCTCTAGTAGATAAGTTATTGATTGTGCTACTTTTGCAAACTACAGAACATTTCCTATAAAATCCGCAAACTCCGAGGAATTATCGTATATTATCTTCTTCTTCTTGACATTTTGAGGTTGTGGATATTTCTTGATTGCCTCAGTTTTCTTGGGGTTTGTCTGACATCCTTCGTCAGTTATAATACCACTGAGATGTCACATTTCCAATTCTCAGAATCTACACGTAGCTGATGGCTTCAATTCTTAAAAATTGCTAAAATTGTTTTTTAAAGTTATTGATTGCCTCTCGACAAAGAGAGTTACCGCGCGATGAGAAGTGGAGCGCGGTAATCTTTGTAGAGCGGCAATGACAATTTGTGCTCTAGATACATCCAACAATATTTTTACAGACGCAGCTCTTAGACATAAAAACGGTCGATACTTCATTCAACAATAGACACTTAATATTATCTATGAGAAAAGTTAACAATCAAAAGTAATCTCTAATGTATAAGCTATCCAAATATGCAATAAGTTACATATGTAACAATATAAAAATAACTTGCTTGAGAAAAAAAAGTTCCGAGAGCCGAGATCAAACCCGTTGCCTGCAGGCCAAGCTGTAGATAAAAATAGGAGGCTCTTTTCACACAAAATAAAAAGCGCAAACGGCTTATCCTACTTTTTATAAGATAATTCGTAAAATAAAACTCCGGTTTTCGCCACAGCAAATTCGCTTTGTGGAATTGTTTAAAAAGAAATAGTGAAAAAAATACATTTTTTGTTTTTTAGAAATATCTCAAAGATTATTCAAGGAATCGTGGAACTTTTGTAGAAATTTATTAAACCTACAAAATGGTTTTTATACGTCCAGATCGGTGCATTATTCACTGAGAAAATCCGGGAAAACCGGACAAACAATATTGTGGAAACTGATAGATAATAACATGTGGTTCAACTGTGCGCAAAATGTTTTCTGTCCGATATGTTGTTTTTGTACCATCGCGTTAAAAACAATTTAAGGGCAAATCTTTCTAAATGCGCCAATTACTCAAATTCTGTAAACGGCATATGGAAGTAGAGATCAACATATACAATTTGTATATTTCTTGTCAGTCTGGTTGATACTGTTGTCATTATTCGTTGCCATGTAGCACTACTGTTTCGTTGGCCCATCACTATCCTAAATGGGGTCAAGGGGTTAGAAACACGTCCACCAACCCCAGGGAAATAGCAGAGGAGGCCTGGAAAACCTCACGAGGAAGCTACTTCCATGACCGTCCGTGCGCGATGAAGAATCGCGTCCTGCTCGAGGTGACCCTGCTACTAACAGAACACGGCGGATCTAGACAAGGAAAGTCGAAAAAATCACCAAAGTCTAGGTTTGGTTTCAATCTCAAAATCACAGCATGGCAAATAACTTGACACCGGATTGTGAATAAGAAAAATGTGGTTAAATAAACATCTGGCCTCTCTCTTAATATTTGAATTTTCTTCTATTTCTTAGGTATGGAATATTCACTGATTTGGCTTGCACTACTACATTGTACTGATAGTAATCAGCTTCACTTTCGATATATTCATTCCATATCGCACATGGTAAGTACTAGCAATAAGTACTTGTCGAATTACTATTCACATAACTTTCACTTTCAGACAGTATAATTTATACGTATGGATACAAATTATGTGTTGATTCAAAATGGGTGTATTTATACAGATCTTTAAAGCAATTGAAATGTATGTCAGCGTTTCAATGACAAGATAAGCGTGAATATCTGAAGAACAATTTGGACCCACAATTTTTCAACAAACAGCACCTATGACATTTGATAGTCGTCAACATCTGTTGATTGAGCTGAATGCTGGCAGCGGGAGCTCATTAGATTGGTCCATATTCCATAATAGTCCAAGCTGTAGATGAAAATACACAAAATAAAAGACGCAATACTACATTTCATAAATGAAAACTCCGGTTTTCGCCCCAGCAAAATCGCTTTGTGGAATTTTTTAACACTTTGAGTGCGGATGACGTCTAAAGACGTCAATCGCTTCTCGCTCTGGAGGGGGATGGCGTCTTTCGACGTCATCGATATACGGATATATTGCTTCGGTACGCTGTTAGCTTGTGGGAAAAGTGGTTTTGCGGTCGTCAACCTGTAGTATAAGAGCGATATATACAGGGTGTCCGGTAAACCTTGTACAATATTGAAACTGGTGATAGACCAGGTCATGACTGTTCAGAATATCGGAATTTCACCTCAGTAAAAATATCACCATTTCGAAATAATGGGCATTTTAGGAATTTCTGGAAAATCGCTACCTAACCTTGGATTTTTGAGTGCTATGTATACAAATTGAGACGAATTCAAATATTTTTGCTGCTGAAGATTACTGATGAGTGATGCCTTTAGATGTACGAAACAGTTTTTCAGAGAGTGAAAATTGTTTTCAAGAAATGAGGGTAAAATGACAGATTTGAGTTTCACCAATTTTTTAACAACAGTTTGACATTATTGTCTGAAAGAAACATAACCAATTAGAAGTGGACATTCATTTCAGAAGTATACTCATTTTCTCCAGACTCTACCATTGTATAAAACAAAGTATAATTATTTTTGGAGGTAGTGATTTCCATTGAATTAGGCTTGGTTTTATTCTATCAACTTGCATCAACTTTTATACTTACGAGCAAAAATTATTTTATTTCGAATAAAGAATAGACTGCTTGGTAGCATTAAATAGTATGTCAATAAAATTAACTTTTCATGTATTTAAGCCTAATGAAATTATCGAAATGAAATGTCGATTATCCGATTAATACGAATACTTGTGATAAATGTCGCAATTGTTCAACATCCAGATTTCAATGAAGTTTCAGAGACCGACAGATATACAGGGTGTAACCACATAAGTGCAATTTTTTTTAGGAGGTGATGTGTTGTGTCCCGTAGAAGCAATAGTTTCCTATTGAAAAAATGAAATACAACATTGTGCATGAACGGATCTTCTGTAAATAGAAATGAAAAAATCTAGTAGGTTGCTGTCACATTTTGTTTGAACAACTTGTGACCTCTATCGTAGTTTTTTGAAATTATTCCGCTTGTTTCATTTCATTCACTGGTATTTATTTCTTTGTCATGCCGTACACACGTTATACTCTCCGAAAATATGCGCATATGCACTACATTTATGGTGAATGTGGAGGTGGTGCTACTGCTGCAGCAGCGCTTTATGCAGAACTATATCCGATTGCACAATGCCGCTCTGAGAATCGCTGATCTGGGGGCTATAATCTATAACGCATTTGAAAAGGTTCTTCTTGAAAAAATGTCGTCTCTGCGGACGAGTGGATGGAAAATAACGTTTTTGTAATATTATTCAGTGCGATGTTGAATAATCGTTATTGTGGTTTATAGTGTATGCTGATTTAAAAAAAACGTTGAATTAGTATTTACTTCTTTACATCTCATTGAATGCTTCTAAGCAGTTGATTCGTTATTACTCATGATTATTTAATCATTTCATCTTGATAGGATAAAAATAAAAGACATTACTGACAAAGTCTAATGGAGTTGATTTTAGCTCAGAATAACATCACACTATAATATAATCGAAATTCTACTCCTTCTAAAAATAATTATCGTATGTTTTATACCATGGTAGAGTCTGAACAAAATGGGCATTCTTTTGTAATGAATATGCACTTCCACTTGGTTATGTTTTTTCAAACAATAATGTCAAACTGTTGTTGAAAAAATTGGTGAAACTCAAATACGGCATGTTGATTTCATTGAAAATATGAACAGGATGTTCATAAAGTCAGTTGTGGAATCATCTGCGACTGAAAGTTGGAATTTAGTCGCTGTTTTCCATCGTACAAGATAACCTCTCTTGGAAGGGATTCATGTTTTAAAGAGAAACGTTCTCAGTTGAAAATTGAATCAATACATGTATTGATTCAATTTTCAATTGAGAATGTTTCTCTTTAAAACATCAAATACGGCATTTTACCCTCATTTCTTGAAAAAATTGTATTGATTTCTGAAAAACTGTTTTGTACATTTAGAAGCATCACTCATCAGTAATCTTCAGCTGCAAAGATATTCGAATTGGTCACAATTCGTAGACAGGGTACTCAAAAATCCAAGATGAGGTAGTGATTTTCCCGAAATTTAAAAAATGCTCATTATTTCGAAAACGGTGAGATTTTTACTGAGGTGAAATTCCGATATTCTGAATAGTCGTGACCTGGTCTATTACCAGTCCCAATATTGTACAAGGTTTACCGGACACCCTGTATATGAATAATTGTCTCGGTTCAAGTTCACCATAAATAAAAGTCGCCCGGGCAAGAGCATTTTTATATCCCAATAACTTGTCAGTCCCTGGAGTCCTGTATACGACTTTAATCAGCACTGAACGTGTTAAACAAGAAATAGTGGAATAAAAAAAATTTTTTTTGTTTTTCTTGCGAATATCTCAAAAAGTACTGGAGGAATCGTTTTACAGTCGATAGAACGTTTGTAGAGTAGTATAAAACCTACGGAATGGTTCTATATATGACCAGGTCAGTGCAGTTTTAACTGAGAAAATCCAAGAAAACCTTGAAAAAGAGACCATTTTTCAAAAATTCATAATTTGTATTAATCTGGGCATTTGGAAGTAGAGATCAATATCTACAATTTGTATATTTTGGATATTCACCTGAGAGGTGGGAAATGTGTTGAGTATGTCACTGGAAGTTACTCTAAATGCTTCAAAGTGCAGCCGAAGTCGCCCGAAATCAACTCGAGTTAACTTCAGTGCGACTTCGGGTGACTTCGGACGCTCTTTGAGGCGTTTCGATCATTGTGATATTTTGAACACATTTTTCACCTCTCAGATGAAAATCCAAAATATGTAAATTGTAGATATTGATCTCTACTTCCAGATTTTCTTTTAAATCGGTGCATCTTGCCCTCAACTTGTTTTAATCGCGATTGTGCAAAAACTACACATCAGACAGAAAACATCTTGCGCACAGTTGAACCCATATTATTATCTATCCGTTTCGGCAATATTTTTGTCCAGCTTCAGATTTATGAAAATATTAGATTTTTGAGAACTGGTCTCTTTACCGAGGTTTTCCCAGATTTTCTCAGTGGAAAATGCACCGATCCGGTAGTTTGAAATTCCATTTTGTAGGTTTTATAAATCTCTACAACAGTTCTCCCAACTGTAAAACGATTCCTTGAATAATCTTCGAGATAATTCCAAAAAACCAAAAAAGTTTTTTTTTTTCGTTAACCAGCTTCAGTTTCAGGGTGCCCAAGCGAGGCAAGGGAAGAGGAAAGCGAATCCCAGCCGCTCCCATTGGGTTGTTTGTGAACTAGTGACTGACATCACTGACTACTTCTGTCTCCGACTATAGTAAATTCACATAATTAGATTTATTAAGCACACAGGTTGGCAAATACAACTCTGCATCTGAGATGCGCGAACGATAAACGGAGAGGGTAAATATCCACTACCAACTTTAGTCGGGAATGACAAGAACGGATAGAGGCTCTTCAACTGCGCACCCAATATTCAGATTCAGAGCTATAATTGCCAAGCTGTAGCATTATTTGTATTACATGGGTTTTGTTGACGCGGTATCAATTGTTTGGTTACTTGAAGAGTATTGTAGTACGGAAATTACAGCACAGCCTAAGTAAGAATCAGCAGTGACACTTTCATTGGCGAGAAAAGTTTGCGCATATCTTTGCGTTGATGAGTTCCGCCATTTTGGGAAGTGCCAGAACTGTCAAACTTGCTCTTTGCGCTTATGACGTATTCTCTGTGCTCTGTGACAAGTGTGTGTTTGTTTATGTTTTGAACTTTGAAGACTCTCGTTCATAGCTTTGCGAGTATTCGCAATTGTTTGCGATTCGACCCATACGGCAAAAAAAATGGCTGTGAATGATAAATCATCATGTCATTTCATGGTAATGTAGTAATATTTATCCCCAAATACTGAAAAATCACAAGTTATGGTCATTCTCCGCAATTTGTTTGCCGTATGTGTGGAAATGCTATAAAATTGCTAAAATTTGCAAGGGTATGAACAAGCCTTCATCTTATCGTGGATTTCAGATTTTTTCGAGTACCTACAATGAAGTTTCTGAACCCAAAGAAGTTGTTGATAATCCTAAATTTGCAGTAGTGAGCATTGATTATCAAACTAATGATGCTGATGATACTTGATTATCGGCTTGGGAAAAATAACAGGGGCTGCTTGCAGCTTATCTGATCCCCGACCTTTTCTCATCTTAGCGTTTTTTTATGTTGAAACATGTAAAGCCTGTTTCTTTTTTTATTCATCTGATGGGAAATAAAGACCTTTATTATTATTATTAATAAATTATTGAAAATTCATAGTTGTCAGATTTGTGTAAACTTTTCCAAAACATATTGTGAATTAGATGATGAATCTCTGTATCCTCAAAGCGTTTCAAAATGGAACTCTTGACACCTTTGGGAACTTAACGGATGCCTCCTTGGAAGTAAGCTTTCAAAGCAGTATTGAAAATGGTATCTTAGGAACAAATGTAATTGTAGTAATTGTATCTCTGTTCGAATTATTTATGTTTACTCACCCATGTGAAAACATAGCAATAGGAATTTCATATCTCAGATAAATATCGAAAAAAATAGGAGAAAAAACAAAATCATAAATTGGAGGCATAAATGAATACTTTGAAACGGGCAATTTGTATTAATATTATTTTCCTTTAATAGGTACGGGGCCGACTACTGCAATATTCCATTCGGCAGACCAGATTTTACGAGAATTGATGAAGCACCACACAAAGAATGTGTGAAAGTTTTGTTTCGATATTTTACATTTTTAAATTAAAATTAAAACCATTATTGAACAGGAAATCCTTATATACAGATACATTACATAAATTGATACATTAAACGAAATTTCTTTAATCTATCGATGAAACATATCAACAATCTCATACACACCATCCTCTAACATTCTATGATCAGAAATCAATACTTTTATTAGTCATTTTGATGCTCATCTTTCTATTGTTTTCAATTATTATTCTCTCTGGCATAGATAAAGTAAGTGTAGCATGGATTTGAACATTTCTAGAGTTGAATATTTTATTAGGTGTTTTGCATGTTTATTATACTTTACTTTGGTGAAATAAGGAGTTCATTGTTTTAGAGTAATTTAGTTCTTGTAACATATAAATCCCCATTGTTCCTAGTAGGGTAATTACGAACTTGATGTCTTGCTATTCTCCAAAGTAGGCTGGACAAAAAAATACGTATTATTTTAAAAATGAATATCATTGCAAAACAGAACAGCCATTAAAAAAACAAATTCTCTGATCAGGTAGATTGTCGGCACAAGAATTATTATTATTGATTTTGGTTCCATTTTTATGTTCAGTGGGATATATCGAAATTATAAAGGATCTGGAATATTTCAAGTACAAATCTGTTCAAAACCATTTCGCGAGTCTTGTCCTTCCAAAATGGCATCTAGATACTTTTTCACATCAAAGGCGGCATCCCCGAGTGTCACTTCTGATTGTTACTTATGCTGTGATTACAGTGTAATGCATGAGGCGCCGTTTGTGTAAAAAGTGTTTTTGCAAATATATAAAATTTTATGTCAATATAGTTTATAGTTTTAACAATATTTTTCATTTTGTTTTCCAAAATATTCACTTTTGATCTAACGCAATATAACATTTCCAGCATTACAAATATATTTATACATTCATACATTCGATTTATTTTATATAGTCATGAGATGGCGCAACCAACGCGAATTAGTACAGACACCAGGATATGGTATCAGGAAAAATTAATTAGTACATAATTTGGCTAATAGATGGTGGCCCAATGATATTGCAGTCGCCAGACTGCATTCTCGGAATATTTCATTCGTTTTTTTTTTGAGTAATAACTGGATTATTCGATGGCAAATACCAAAGAACTGAGAGAATTAGAGACAGGAAGACAACTAGGACAATCGCACAATGACAACTACCTGTGACACTGCCATCTGTTAGCCACTTCATGTTCTAATGACTTAGCCTAGTTGCCATGTTGAGCGAGCCATGCTCTAAATCGCGTCAGTGTGCCATCTCTTGACGACCCTAAATAGATAGAATTCATAAATATGTGGGAATCAACGTTTTTTATATATTTGTGAAGCTTGAAACGTGAATATATTGTGTTTGATCAAAAATAAATATACCGGAAAGCAAAATACAGAATATTGCTACAATCAATGAATTTCATATATACTAAATGATGTATGTCATCAATTTCAGGTAGTGATTCCCTGTTCATGTGTTTTCTAACTTGCTTCGATTTCAAGTAACGGGTTGTCAAAGTTTTACTGAAAAATCAGTTATTTAATAATTACTCAGAAGGCTCTTTGCTGAATTCAATGAAACCTGGGGTGTTTGCTAGTAGTGACAATGGGCTTCTATTCCTGAAATTATATCTAAAATTTTAAGTAGAAAACGGTCACTTCTTTGATATTTATGGTAAAAATCATTGTACGCCACTGTTTCTTGAGTTTTATAGTTTTATCAGATTAAACAATTTGAGATATAATTGTCGTGAGTTTGAAATAGAAAAACTTTATCGATTGATGAATTGTCTTAATTAATTCATTCCTATCTGAACTCTTTCATTAGTTTCGGCATTAATGGGCTGGTTGTTTGTTGTGTCCCTGGGCCTATTGTTGTCAGCTGTTCCTAACAAAACTCAACAATATCCTTTAGTATAAAATTAATTAGAATATCAAAAAAATTATCACTCGTATAATTTTTTTAACTTTGTTGATGCAAAAACGCCATTTCTACGCCACTGACTTTGATTCAATAATGTTCAACCAATTCAGATCGACGGCATTATAAGAAAATTGTATTTTCAATTATTTGTTAGTAAAAATATGAAAACAGTGGCGTTCAATGATTTTTACTATAAATATCAGTCAGGTTACCTTCTGCCGCTTACGATTTAAAATATAATTTCAAAAAGAAACCTTCCTTCTTACCGCTAATAATCACACCAGCATTCACCAAAACCAACGGAAAGAATTCTGAGTATTTTAGGAAAAACCAATTTGCAATTGAAATGTTGACAGGAAAGGAAGCAAGTTAGGACACACGTTTATGTGAAGTTTTCTTCATGAAAAATAACAAGGACCACCACCTGAAATTAATGACATTATTTAGTAAATGCAAAAACACTTTTTACCCAAACGGCGCCGGCGCCTCATAGTGATGCGTCGGTTCGTCACAATTTCTTCAGCCCTATCTTGGGCTATCGAACCATAGATATGAATTGATGCGGGGTAATATATGATCGTCCAGAGCTTTTCGTTATGAAAAATTCATAGAATTCATAAGAGAGCAGTTTTCAAGCCAAGGATTGATAATGGAATTTTCAACTGGGCATCCACATTGATAATTGAACTCCATTTTTCTGTTGTACATTTTGGTTGAAGTAGATTCATACAAATACTGATAATGAGAATAAAATGATTTCCAAAAAAAAAAGATTTTTGTTTCAAGTATTTTTATTGTTCCGTAGCTGCGCACTGTACAAAAATCGGGAACAGGGAATTTCAACGCAATGAACTTCTCGTAATCCTTGGAAAACTGAATATTAAAATGTGGGTGAGACCATCACGTGAGGAGAAAATGATTGAACCGGAATCCATTCACGTTCATCCAGACTACAAAATATCTTCCGGCGACGCCGATGTTGCAATCTTGGTACTCAGCGAAAAAGTGGAATTCAATAGTTTTGTAAGACCTGTGTGCCTTTGGAATGGAAACTCCAGACTGGAAAAAGTTGTTGGTGAGTTGCTATTTTTCAATAATCGGTTCATTTATTCATATCTTCCGGAAATATATTGATTTTATAAAACACAAGAAGAGTAACTGAATTTCTTGCACCTTGGTTGACATTCAATTTGCTAATTCTGCATTTCACAAAGATATTCGAAACTACGGTAATTCGGTAATTCGACAGAAAAAGGCTTATTTTACTAATGAATTGAATGCTTGCTCTAAGGTACGTGGAAAATTCTGAAATCCAATGAACTTATACCTACAAAACAAAAATATGAAAAATGTTAATGAAATCAATAACTATTTTGAGAATTAAATTCCTTCATCTTATGCACCGGCTCATCTGACAGTTTACTATAAACATAAGAGGATAAGTCATAACAATTTTCAATTAGGTACATGAAGTTAATGACCTGTTGATTTTCACTAAAATTTGTAATATTAAACTTATCAAACTTTGTTGTCCGCATATTGGTACGTATCTAAAGCACATAATCAATTATTGTTTGCGTCGAAATTGTACAATATAATTGTTGTTCAGAATTGTCTATTCCGTTAACCAGCTGTCGTCCCCTTACGACCGGCATGCCTCAGAAGTTGAAACTTGTACGAGCCAAGGATTAACGAGGTCTTACCTTTTTACGTGCAATTCCTAACACTTTCTCGGGCCATCAGAGAAATTCCTGCAGTCGCTAGGGTTTGAACCTTCGGCTAGCAGCCAGAGTAATGGAAAAAATCGGTGCTTTCACCACGCGGCTACCTGGCCCCATATGCGGTAGGTTTTACCTGCTACTGAATGGAACCTAGTCTATTATTTTTAGTTTTATAATACCAGTGATATTCAAAAACTACCATAATAATATTGCTTACATGCTGGAAATTATAAAGCCGTTCATTACTATTATCATTATACGGAAGAACAACCAAAGTTTGGATTGTGCACGAGTTTGATGTAAAGCGGCGCTCTTATGGAAAATTTAATTTTCTCAAAAATTACAAATGTTTTTGTTGCATCGTCGTATTTATCCAAAGTGCTGATGCAAAATTACTCAAAAATCTATTTACGAACAATCTACAAAGTCCTTGGCTCTGGCGAAAAATGCACCACTATCCTAGAATGAGCATTTTACATTTGCAGGAAAATATGGGACAGTAGTAGGGTGGGGTATGGATGAACATGGCAATCCTGTGACTGAAGAACCCAAACAAATCCAAATACCAATTGTTAGTCAGTACACATGCCTAAGAAGTTCTGACCAATTTCAGAATATCATCTCAGACAGAACATTTTGTGCCGGTGAGTTTATCAATTATTCAATGAACATGCTTTTATAAGGTTCACTTGTAACTAACAAAATTGTTATTTATTATACAATGGAAAAATGTATTAGATTTCAGGTTATGTTGTGTTGTCTCTCGGCGCAAAGCGGAGGAAGGAAAAAACCGAGAGCGAAATCTAATATTTTTCCCGTGTATAATACACAATTCTTTTTTAGCATCATCAGTCAAAATCCTAACAATTTTTACCAGTGTTACCTGATAGATTTGTACTGAATTTGAACTTGAAATCTTCAAACATAAACTCGTGTACAGCTTGGCAAATCTGGCTATGAATGTCAAGAAACGTATGAGAGGCGCGAATTTAGAATGAGAGAGTATTCGGACGATAAAGAAGGTAGTATATTTATCGTACATTCAGTAATAAATCAATTCACAGTGCACTTCGCGATGCGACTGGTACAATAGAACCTGACCAGCACAGTAACTCATACTTGTTTTGGAGTGTGCTGAGCTCTTCTGCTACCGCACATCGATAGGCGTGGCAATTTCACATTCAGAGCTAGATTTGCCAAGCTGTACACTAAACTGATCAATAACACTGGTCTTGTTTCCTTTATTTCTTTCTGTTATTGGGTATTTCTATGGCCCTGACTATGAAAAAAATACTGGGAGATTGCTAACAGCTTTACTTTGTACAGTTTTATTATTTTGACAGAAAATTGCCATTTATATTAACAAATTTTTTATTAAACACTATGAAATGATCTTTTATAAGATTTCCTTGAATGAACGACTTTAAATAAATCTCGTTGCAAACTCCAGCCAAAGTCTGCCATTATATGCGAGTCCCTGATAACGCTCTTCCATTGTTCGAAGATCCAGATGAATCTTTCATCCTGCTCCTCACTGAAATCACCCATATTTTGTGGAAATCTGTCTAAATGCGAGTGCAAGAAGTGGATTCTCATGCTCATGTTACACCCTAGCTCTTGCAAGTCGGATAGCATGGACTCAATAAGCTCGACGTGATTGTCAGATTTCTTTTTGCCTAGGAAATTACTCGTAACCAAAACAAATTAATTCCAAGCTTTGAATTCGACTTCAGTCATTGATTTGACAAAATTAGGATCTTTCACGAGTTGCCCATCAAAAATACCATCTTTCAATTTTTCTGTACTTAATCCTGGAAACTTGCGTGAAATAGAATTAAAACATTCGCCACTTTTGTCAACCGCCTTCACAAACTGTTTCATTATGCCGAGTTTAATATGAAGTGGTATAAGTATGATGCGGTCACGGCTAACTACAGGCATGTTCATAACATTTTTGGTTCCAACTTTTAGCTCTTTTCGCACTGGCCAAACTTTTTGTGGCCAATGGTGTTGTTTGTCATGACTGTCCCAAAGATACATGAAACAAGGGAACTTCGTGTATCCCCCTTGTTGACCTAAAAGAAAATTAACCATTTTCAGATCAACACAAATGACCCATTTGTGATCTTGATACTCAATTTTTTCCATAATCTTCGAAACATTTGCGTATTCTTCACCAAATATGCAATAGGTATAGAACCGTACTTATTATCGTTATGAAGCAAAACACTCTTTAAACTTCTTTTGCTGCTATCTATGAAAAGACGCTAATCACTAGGTTGGTACCTACTTATTCAATCCCATTTGTTGCAAAATACCACCAACATCGTTGCAAAAAACTAAATCCTTCTCTTGAGGAAAATACGGTAACATATTTTTTTCTCGGGTACGATAAAATGTAATGTTGGTTTCCGCAGTAAGCAATTTTTTCTTTTAAACGAGATGCTGAAATTTCAGAAGCTTCTTTCGGTAAGTTCAGATCTCTAAGTCATTCAGTTTTTTCTGATTGAATGGTTGAGGTTCTTGGCTAAAGTTGTAGTTCGAATCAGAGTTTTCACTTGATATATTTCGTACGGGTACACAGGGATTTGGATCATCAGAAGATTTAGGTGTGCTGGGTTGTATCTCTCGTGATTTCAATTGAGGTCGTTGAGCAGGAGATAAGTTTGGATATGACCACTTATTTCGATTTCGAGTGTTAATTCCGTATATTTTCACAACGCAGAAGTAGCAGTCGTCATGATGTTTTCGAGGTTCTCGCCAAATCATGGGTGTTACGAACATTGTTGCAATTATTTTTCCACTGGACCATAACCGAAGATATACCTAACACATTTCTGACATACAATATGAGGAATCCATGGCTTGTCCTCATTACAAAATTATTTTAAAGTATTGATGATACGCAGTTTTTACAAAGTCCGATATAGGGTTTTGATATTTTGTAAATACATATACCCACCACAAATATAGCAAAAACAATCGGGATTAAGCACACATCTTCTTGGCGAAACCATAGCGAAAACAACAACAAAATATATTTCAGTGTCCAATGAAAAACGTAAATATAAGTAAAAATAGTTAATAAGGGTTTAGCTGTCACTCAAAAACAAAAACTGTTAGAGAACAATTGTTGCCATATTTCAAAACTACACGTCAAGTTGAGATAGAAACAAAATGACAGGAAACAAACAATTTTTGTATGTTGACCAGTGTAATTCACCTTTTCCAATATTCACAGGATTTCGAAATGGCACGGGACCATGCAATGGAGACAGTGGCGGCGGATTTATCATCCAACAACGAGGAAAATGGACGTTACGAGGGGTGGTTTCTAGGTCTATCAGAGATTACTCCAGAACATGTGTCCTGACCAATTACCTTGTTTTCACAGATGCCAGTAAATTTACTAAATGGATTTTAACTTTCATTAAATGAATATCATTTTATATGAAGTGTTTTATTTAAAGTATCATACAATGTTTTCAAAGGTGGGGGGTATTTCTTTTAATAGGATGTAGAACTCGTTAAAATATACAAAAGTTTCAGGCTGAGGATGTTTTTCATAATAGGCCAATCAATGGAGCATTTTTTCCTAACAAAAATACTAGTAGAAAACCGACTGTGCCACCACATGGAGAACAGTTTGTAGTTATTTTCTGTTATGTTTTCGACTCGCAACTGTCATTTATTAATTTTTTATAAACATTTAAATAACAAAAAAGGTGTTTTTGAATGATTTGCTTATAAAATGAAAACTAATGGAGCAATCTGGTTACTCCAATATAAAAATTCGTTTATAATTGAAATACGAATAAAATGGAATATTTCACGACCCGATCGGATCATTAGTAACAGAGAAAAACCGAAAAGAACCGGAAAATTTTACGATTTTTAAAAAAATCAGAATTCCTCCAAGTATTGAATCATGTGTACTTCACGTGTGCACAAATCAGGCTTTGACGGATCATTAGTTTTGGAACAATTGCAATTTGAATTTTTTTGCACCATCTTGCAGCGTGCCTGGATGCTCTAATGATAGTCCGATTTCAATTTCTAAAACAGATTATGAAAGTAGAAGTACAGTACCACAAAATGTATATTTTCATTTTGCGGTCGAGCTGGTGAAAGCGGTCGAGTGTTAGGAGAGAGAGGAGGAGCATATTATCACGTAACCCGTTCATTACAAGAATTCCTCTCATCTCCTGGACTCTCCTACCACTCGGCAGCTAACGCGGGCTCGGTCGTTTTCAGTCATGTTTGCATGCATTTTTCACCCATTTCGCACCATTATAGAGCAAAATGAGAATAAACATTCCGTGGTACTATACTTTTACTTTCAAAATATGTTCCAGAAATTGAAATCGGACTATCACTAGCGCATCCAGCAATTGTGCCAAAACTAACGACCCGACAGCGCCTGTTTTGTGCACACACAAAGAACATATGATTCAATAATTTCATGAGAAAGACCAATCCAACGCAAAGTTTTCTGGTTTTTTCTAATGATCCGACCGGGTTGTAAAACATTCCATTTTGTTTGTATTTCAATTATCCATAATTCCATTGGAGCAACTAGATTTCTTGATTAGTTTTTATTTTATATGCAAAACAATTAGAAAAAACACATTTTTGTTATTTAAATGTTTATAACAAATTAATAAATGGCAGTTGGTAGTAGTCGAAAACATAAAATAATATAACTACGGCATAGTCGGGTTCCTACTAGTATTTTTGTTAAAAACTCACTCATTTTATGCTCTATTGCGTGGTGTACAAATGAATTAGAAAAATAATTTATATGCAACTAGCAATTGCAGAGATAGCCTTGTAGGAACTCTGCACAGAAATTCATTCGCTGTGATTCAACGTTCGTCGTGGCATTTGCCAGGAAAGTAGTTGTTTTCTGATGGATTTTCTACCCAATTTTTTCCTATTGTATAGGATTATGGCAATGAGCACCGTCCTGGTAAGGCAGGACACCTTGTTTCTTTCGTGACAAGCTCTCATTGTGAACAATGCAGATTTCTTAACTTGTATTGGTGGTTTCATTCATCACGCACCTTCGGGTATTGCTTTGGTTGAGAGGCTGAAGTTGGGATGGTGCTCGTGGTTTAGTGAAAGCTACACTGCGAGCTCGATCTTAGCTTTTGTTTTGACATGAATTGGTAATTGAATAATTTTTTGTAGACATTATTTATTGTCTGCAGAAACCTATCCTATACTGATGAGAGGCAACACCCCGAAATCGATCTATAGGTGGTCAAAATGTTTCAATTAACATTTCTATGCAACTAGCAATTGCAGAGATAGCCAGGAACTCTGCACGGAAATTCATAGGATGTAATTCAACGTTCGTCGTGATATTAGCCAAGAAAGTAGTTGTTTTCTGATGGATTTTCGACCGAATTTTTTCTATTGTATAGAATTATGACAATGAGCACCGTGCTGGTAAGGCAGGACACCTTGTTTATTTCGTGACAAGCGCTTATTGTGAACAATGCAGATTTCTTCATTTAGAAAAAAAAATTATTCAAGTTACAATAATCACATACAATTTTTTGTAGTTTTTTACTAGTCAACTATGAAATTATCAGTTGCAAACATGTAACTAACGTCGAAGCTGAAACTGGGAGGGCGTTGACATCTGAACTCGAGCACAAAACACAAAAGACGTGAAATATCAAATAAAAATCAAACTGGATATTTTTAGAAAATATTTTTGTATTTTGAAATAGTGAATGCGTTCTAACATGGAATAAATATTATTCATTAATTATTCAACTAAATAATCCAATGGTCCGATTTAAACGGGCATCGGTTGATATAAGACTCTGGAAAAAATCAGTACATTTGATAAATATGTCTACGTCTCTGGAAGACTCACTAAACATCTTATAAAAAAAGTGTCTAATTCTAATGATCCTAAATAATTGGTCAAAAACTATAGCAAAATATCGATTTTGATCTTTGAGACACCGTTCGCTCACCATACCAAAATTCTCATTCGAAAACGTAAATCAACAATTAATCAGTTTGAGAATGATTGCGACATAATTTTTTTGCCATTCCAATCTGCTGGTTCATTGATCCATTGAACGAGACGCTACGCTGAGAATTCTCGAATTAACAGAATTCCATGCATTATTATAAAATTGGAATGAATGAATTTGAAAAGATAACGAATTCAATGAATATTATGATTACCGTCGACTAGTTTCCGCGAAGTGAGGCCCAATGAAATTGCAGAAACTTCAAAAATATTTTTCAATCTAGTTTTCGAACTGAATAATATTTTTTTCCACTAGTTAGATAGTTGGATAATGACGAAGAACCTCATCTCACATAATCCACCAGGAAAAGGAATTTATTTTCCCCTAATAGCGCTTGGGCGTCCTTGAAACGTTTGTTTTATGTCCATTTGAAGTCGGAATATCCGAGAAGTACATTTGCGATTTTTACGGGAGTTCTTCCGTGGACAATGATGGGACATCCTCATGGGACATCCATTATTTCTACAAATTGAATCCGAATCTCTTGGTAGTACGTAATAAACATCCTACGGACATCCCCCAGGTAGCACAGATTAGTATGACGTCCTAATAACGTCTTATTTGAGTCACTATTGGTCCTTGACGTCCTTGACCACAATGAGACCTCAAAATGACGTCTTATTTCATGACGTCAAAATGACGTATTTTGTGGCGATCATAATGACGTCCCTGCGAAGTCAACTATTTGTTATACGAAAATTGTCGACAAAAAGAGTGACTACAGAAATAGGCACCCCTCCTGTTAGCAATTCGCGAAAAATGATTGAGGGCATGAAGCGTTCTGTTATATTAACGAACGATTTACTGAGCTCCCATCAACTGTGCTCAACTTTTCTACCATATCAAACAGTCTAATGGGGCTAGGGGTATAGGTATCGACAACACCTCTGACATTGTTGTCCTTTTGTATGCTGATGATCTAATGATACTAGCCGACACGGAAATTGATTTGTCCCTTAAATTAGGTATTCTCGAAAGGTGTGCAGCTGAAAATGATTTAGAAGTCAAAAATAATGCGTTTTTCCAAATATGGTTTCAAAAGGTTGTAACATTTTTACACTCTTATCGATCACCTAATATATCTTGCAATTTCAATATCAATGTATGAACATCATTAGGGTAATTCATTTTCGCATTTTCAATTATCAAATCCAAGGTACTTGGACTCCGCCAAAATAACACTCCGTATATGTATTTTAATGCATGCTAATTTGATAGTCGCCTCAGCCGGTGAAACCGAGCGTTTCTTGTCGTCGAGATTGTTTGCCGAAATATTGTGGAAAAAAGGGCCTGATTCTCATTTCACTGTTTCAATCGGGATTCTCATTTCACTGTTTCAATCGGGTTCATATTTTAAAGTTGATTTAATCCTTTTAGACGTTTTTGGGAACCGTTTTCCGGCGAACATCTATATGAGAAGTCGTATTTTGTGGCAATCTTGAGTATTCATTGCCGATCTGAGGTACTCAATGGTCGTACTAACATTTGGAACGTACCAGGAAAGTCTTTTCTTTTTCGGGAGCTCAGAAGCCCGTGTCTACGAACAATATTAGTGGATGTAGGACCCTCAGTTAGTAGCTGACGAAGGGAAATATTATGGGACTCTTCTTTCTAAAAGCAGCCCAAAAGGATCGTGATAAGTACCACATAGTGGCTGGTTTATTTATTTCAATTGTGTAACGTGGTATATGCGGAGTTGGTATTTTAATGACTCTTATGAAAACAAGTATTTTTCCCCATACATAACTCACCCTATTCTATTCCTTAATAGTCATATCTCATAGTAGTGTTCGATTTTGTTTAAATTCTTGGTTGACTAGATATTAAGTAGATAAGCTGCTGGGTTCATGGATCAAGGTTATGGGATGGCCCATATAACTTTATCTTTATCTTTGAACCGGACTCTCGAGAGGTTTCCATATTTTTAGTGGAATAAAGAATTTTGTCTACGATTTGTAATATTATACTGGGTATTTCCGAAAATTATTACATAGTTATATTTCGACTTTGTATTTGTTATTTTTCTTTCACTAATCAAGGTTGTCAAGTAAGCCTTTAGGGTTTAGTGATTTGTTGTCTTTCGAGGGGGTATGTTTCGGTAAATCACTTGGCGCCCCTACTGAAATTTTATGAAAATATACCAGAAAATAAATATAAAAAAAAACCACACCCGACTCCACTGAGATTTTAGTCGGTGCATACCTCTAACTGTTTCATCGCTTACTTGTAAAGCCATTTTGTACGTAACAAGGTCTTATAACTACTGTTTGCTTGTAAATGGATCAGAGATTCAGATACTAAACGATTACATTTATTTGGCGGTAACTTTTGTTTCATCTTCACTCTTTAGAGAAATGGCTGTTTCTTTCGTTTCCAAAGCAAATCGAGCCACAAGATCCATTATCAGCCTATTCGCCCAGTCGAAAACCAATTCTTGGGAAGCGCGCATCGAACTTTATGACAGTTTGGGGTGTAAATTACAGTGAAGTTTTGGAAAGAGTTCAAGTCAACTTTTTTGAACGACTTCTCCTGCTCGCCCTCAGTACACCAGATTTCCTAGTACGCTCAGAAACCGGTTTCACTCATTTAGAATAATCTGTTTTCAAATGTACTGAACTGGTCAATAAAATTGTTAACTATGAACAGTAAAACATACCTCCGAAAGTGTCTTCTTAGGCTGCTTGATCTGGGCGGCGACGATATTAGGTACAACTGGACCAGTAAAGGAAAGCTCTAGTTCGGACCGATTGATTGTCTAGAGATATTCAACCAACTGAATCCTCGGCTTTTAGTTAGAAACAAAAGCGCATTACTCGAAAAATTCGCTTCCAAATTGCACAATGAAGACCAAATTGCTCTCCTCAAAAGTATCTCAATTTCCACCTATTCACGTCATCCGCTTAATCGCTCAGATTCGCTTAACTTATAAAAAGTCACTGAGACTGGCATTCAAAGGAATGTATTATACCATTGACTTCAATAAAATTTGTACCATCTAACCATGAACCATTATTATTCGAATGTCCCATACTTTCTGTTGTTATGCCCAAAGGATCTCATTTTTTAGTCAATTACGAATCTTTCATAAACTCTCTACGTAATATTAGCTATGACGAGGCTAGAATACTCTCAAATTTTCTCAATGAAGTCTTCAAACTACGAGCCTTCGTTGTTAACGAGTAAGCAATTTACAACTATTAATTGAAAAAATGTTTTTTTTTTCATTTAATACTTTTCACGCAGTGTTTTTTTGGTCTATTTTTTTCTTTCGAAGGAAAGTATTTTTTTATTTGTGAAAAAATGATCCAAACTATTTGTTATGAGATGTATATCTTTGGAAACAATAAATTAATTGAATTGAATTGAAATTGAACCTGAAGATGACAAGTTTGAAGATGGAATTCCATCGCCACTAACATTTAGGCTGCGTAAGTATCGCGAAAACACAAATGCGTCTACGTCCCGACTGAATTTTGGATATATATTTGTTAAATCGTAACAATTTTTTATATGGTTATTCTGTTTAGGTAAGGTTAGTCACTACAATCTACTGTAAATTTGAAATTGAATAAATTTATCAATATTTTTCAGTTTATTTTATTCCACTTCCCTAAAACTACCATTTTCCAAATGAAAACTAGAAACTAGGAACTGTGGAAGTCCTTCATATGACGTCATTCATTGATCATTTGACTGACATCTTCTAATGGGCGTGTAGGTCTTCAAAATATCGCCTCTATAGTCTCCTTTTCAGACGTCAGAGTGAAGTCCTGCTGATGATGTCCTATGGCTGTGACATTTTGACTTCTTTTCAGAGTCTTTTGACGTCAGTTGGTCAATTATCTGACCAAATTAAGACGTCATATTGAGATCACCGTGCTACCTGGGCATCTTGGATAGCGATTGGACGATCACGATAGACTTTATGTTCCATTCAATTTCAACATAGATGTCCCTTTAAGACGTAAAAATAAACATATGGAAAAATATTCCGATGCGGATTCAATTTGTACTTCCTTCTGTGGACAACAATTGGACGTTCTTGAAGAACATTCATTATTTGTACAATTTACGTCCGACGCCCCTTAGTGGTATGATATATACGTTCAACGGATTCCCTCATAGACAGTCATTGGATAATTGAGTCTGTTGTTTGTTCAGTTCATGTATTTTTTTTTCCTTTTTACCATTGTCCGAGCATTCGGATATGTTCGGTCGTGTACGCCATAACGCATCAACTTCATTGGCTAAGACCACACGTCTGATACTGTTATATTAGTACTTATTCTCAAGACTCTCTCTTTATTGAAGTGTCGAATTGTGTGAAGGTGAAAGGGACAACTTATGAAGTGAGTGTGGAATCATTTTAGAGATAGATGCGTAAAATAAAATTTGATGAGGCACTATCAACCAACCAACAGGAATACAGTGCTCAACAAGTACTACTTATATAAAGAACACTTGTTTTATTCAAACTGAACTGCAGAACAATCAAAAAGAAGATTGAAAAAATTTCTAGTTTTTGTTGAAAATATCTTCTAATTTAGTATCATCATCAAGTATCATCGTCTCTGGTGGGAACTATCCCCTACTGAAAATTAGTTATCAATCCGAAACCTTTAAAGGATAATCCTTATAAAGATAGTTGACCGTGAAGTGATTATGGTGATCCTTGTTACTACTGGCTGAAGCAAAAGCTACCATACTACAATAATTACACCACATACGTTACAATCAGTCCAGAAACATTTTTACTGCTCCTTACAAATCTATTTGTACATTTTGAACCTTTAATATGTTTGGTATTCAATTTCTCGATTTTATACTAATATACCATTATACTGAATTAAATGTTTGTCCATGTTTCTGATTGAAAATTAGGGCACGATAAAATTACACGTGGAGGGCTAGAAGTATACATAAAAATTATTGAGTCGTGCCCTATTCTATAAATATCTTGTTGATTGTCCAATGAAACGTTTTCGTTTAAAACTCCCTGTATTTTGTGTCCTCGTGATAGACTTTGCCTCCATCGTCACATCAATTCTATTTGAAAAACACACATAATATAAAAACTCACTACTCTGATATTCTTCAAGTATTTTGAAGTGACCAGAGGACTTTTCTTTCTCAAAATTAGGCAGTGAAAAAATGGAAAAAACAGCTCAAATCACGAGAATGGAAGTCATATCGTAACATTCCACCTCATGCCATACTCTCTCTTCGCAGATCAATCTCATGCATCCCATCTCCTGTAGGACTCTTAGCTCTCCTAGCCCTTGGAGGCGGTTGTGGGGCAGGAGTATTCAAAGTAGCTTTCGCTTTGGGACCTTTGATCCAGTTCTTGACCTGGTTACCAATGTGGTAGAAATGAAAATAGAGAAGGCAGAAAATCGAAAACACCACTAAAAAAGAAATGATGGAGATGAACAGCGTAGAGATAGGGTTGTAGGTTCCCTCTGGTGTTGGTACGGTTGGCAGTAATGTAACACTCGTCGGCGATGGCACAGTGGTGGAGGGTTCTTCCAGTTCCGGCACCAAGGGTTGGTCCGACTTTCCAGCTATGGTGACATCAGCGCAAGCTCTGAATTCCTCCTGGGGACCACAACCGACAGCACCTGTTCCATTTGGACAGTTGCCCCAGTTGTTACCTGCAAAACAAATCGAATAAAAATTGAATAATCACATACTCGATTTTCGTAAAAAATATCTCAGTGAGGTCGAAACTACGAAAGGATTATTGAAAGAGTTGTTTTATATGATAAACGGCAAAGTCGACGATAAGGAAGAAATTGCAGTATCAGTAATCGTTTTTGAATTCTTGAATACAATGACACAAAGAATTGAAATTGAAGGAGAGCAAAAATGAAAGAAACAAGAGCAGTAGTAGGAAAAGAGTTGCATCAACACATTGAAGAGTAGGGAAAGCAAAGAAAAAATCTGCTTAGGAGATGTTGCGTATATTTCGAATCTGAGGTGAGAGGGTAAACAGGTTGAGTTGGTCTTGACAGTATTTCGTAATCGCTAATAGTGAACTGATTCAAACAATGCCCTTGTTTCAATCAATCCATAATGTTCTGAAGACGTCAGAGATATTATTAGTACTTCATCATCAATCAAATGAACAGCTCGTTTCTGAATAATGTTTATGAGCTTCATCAAATATCTAGTACTTCATATACGAAGTGTTTCAAAATTCAGTACCAAGATTTCAGGAGCCTATTTATCTGGTCCAAATGAGATTTTTTTAAAATCATGTGCCCAAAAACACTTCGTTGTCGATCTACAGAGCGTTGAAGTTTCTGGATTTTTTTTATTTTTCTCATTAGCTCTGTCAGTTTTTGAGATATTGAGATCTAATTTGAAGCATATGTCATTATATGTAATTTTGCAGCACATGTTTATTGGGAAACAAGTCTTATTTTGACCTGAAATATTATACGCTCCTATCTTGAAACACCATCCAAGACTGGTCAAACTTGAGCCTTGTAGATCACCAACGCGGTTCTCCCAAGAGTCACATACACATCGTTAGATAAGTTTTACTCAAATAAATGCATGAAATTCATTCCACATCTTGTTGAAGTCCGACGCCAATACTCTTGTCAGGTGTTCACTAACGGTATTGAACTGCATCTGTCATGAGAGCCCCTATGATAATTCGTATGTAAGTCCTCGATACCAAATTCGATCGAAAGCTTCGATTTCGCTCAATGGCGTAGACTAGCAGATATCCAGTTAATCTCTGGAGAAAGAAGTCATATTGCAGGAGCGCTGACGAGTTCTCAGTGTTCTAGATACTCAATGATCGTAATGTTAATGTAATTTCTCATTATTTTAGAAATCACTATACAAGACGAAAGATCAATGGTTTTGTAGTTGGTAGAGACAAAGTTGTTTTAGGTCATCGACCCTTGAATTTTTATTTGATGTCTTTCTGCTGAATCATCCTTATCGAGCAAGTTTTTGAATCATTGGTTTATTATTTCATCACTTTTGACTCAGTTAACGAGGGTACAACATTATTCCAGTTTAGAAATGAACATCGTTAACTAAAATTCGGAAACTGTACTTGCAAAAACAGTTCTACTGCATTTTCAAGACGGTCAAAACTGGAGTATATTTTTATCATGTAAAACTACTAGCGACTAACATCTGCTCCTTTCCTCCTTTTACGCATTGAATTATTTGCCTGTCAAATTTAATGGGCTATTTTTAGAATTAGTTACACCGAAATCATAAGAAGAGTTCTTGTTTATGAGTTTTTTATCTTTGGTCTTGATACATTTGTCTTGATACATTTGATAGGAGTCAATTCACGCTCATTGATAATTTGTTCGAGTTTAATTTGTTTTGAATATCGCGGAGTAATTGATGATGGCGATCTGATCGATACACATTTTTTGCCTCATCCCGTAGGTATGTACATCATGATTGATGTATTTCAATAGAACCGATATTTTTTAAAGCATCTTTTACCCAAAAGTCAAGAAAAATCCACTCGCAGGCAGTATTTCCATAATTTGCGTTAGACATTCAAACTATTTTTAAAGCTCACCCTGTAGGGACAGAAAAGAGTTTTGTGAAAAAACTTGCTTCTTCTGACCTCTACAGTGATATATCAGAAAAATTGAAAATCTGACCCAGGAATACAAGTATCCAGTGCTATATCCTTTAATTAAATACATAATTGATGTAGAGGTTCAACAAAAAATATTACCCCTATTTGATTGAAAACCCACCTGCAACATATCTCCACTGCATGAGACAGTGTTCACAGCTCTTCTTCGGTAATCTATACTTCATTTCGTAGACCTTATTACCGTCTTTAGGAAAGTACCTAACACCATTGTGCTCCACATTGTCCTGAGGCTTCACTATTTGTAGAATGTTCTGATCCAGGCACTCCTGCGTGGTGTTTCGGTAGTTGGGACAAATGGCGAACTCGAAGTATCCATAGTGGAAAGCTGTTAGTTCCACTCGTATGGTTATGACATTCCCAACTGGATATTTTCGTACTATAATACCTTTTCCGTATGTACCACCGTATTCGTTGGCTCTGGGAGTCCTGAAAAATTATTTTTCTAAGCTAGTTATAACGATGTCTCATATCAAATTATTGCACGGAACTAGTCACATATTTCTCTTGACAGAATAGTAAGTACAATTTACATACGCAGTACAAAAAGCGCTACTTCAAAGTCGACCATTCACAGTCCAACATAAAAATTACACAACAAAAGCCTAAAATAGGTAAAATTGTTGAGTCAATTGAAAGGATCAAACTAGGTGAAAATTATTTTGACAAAAAGAAAAATCTGTTTGTTAATACTGTACTGAACGTTTTCACCAAGTGCTGCGACTGGATTGGCAGAGGATGGGAGAAATGAATGGGTCATCGGTGTGATGATGAGCGTTAGTGTTTGCATTTTTATTTTCATTTAGTTACATGAGCTCATTCTCGCATCAGTGACTCATCTGGTGGTATTGTAGGTTTTTTATGGAGCTCATATTGTCTGTACTATGTTCAGATCGGGAAGACTTTCACCATTATAGTCTATAATACATAACTATTTCAATTCACATTCTTATCTATTTTTGAAAAGCTTTGTCGATAAGTTGAAAAACTTGTGACCTTAAAGTTTATTTTGACTTTGACTTTTGAATAAAATAATTTCGACATTACTCTTGACAATTTCCCTCATATTATATAAACCAACCAAATGCCATAATTTTTTGAATTCAAACCAATGAGAAAAGGACTTTCCGAAAACACTGTCTCCAGCCCGTGGTATTTTTAAATCGGTGTTTCGCTTTTTCCTTATTTATACGTTTCCATAGTTACAACAATTTCTGTGAATAGAGAAACGTCAGTTTGACGGTTCAACTTTTCAACTGACATTAATGACGCATGATGAACCGTTCCTGCAATACGCATTCAGTCCATAATAATTTAATGTATTCGTGAAATTGTCTGATCGAATATCCCTTCAAAATGCAGAATTTTCAAAATATTTTTACCTTGCCAGTCGCTCAAACTGTGTTGCTGTACAAAACACCACTCGAGCAAGCTCTCGTGGTGTTTCTATGCAACACAGTTTTAGTGACAGCAAGGTGAAAGTATTTTTTGAAAATTCAGCATTTTGTCGGGATATTACTACTAACAACACCTTATCAATTTGAACACATACTTTTTAAACCTACTATTGCTCTTTCTTATTTTATCCAGAGACAGATTTTTGGTGAAATATAATTTGCATAGATCCTGTATTGAAGTAGTAAAGTGGCACTTTCACTGCCTGGGCATTAAAATAAACTGTTATTGTTCATATTTAAAGTATCACTTTGCTAACTCAACTGGCAATCGGAGAAATAAAATTTATAGAAAGATTCAAAATATTTATGTGGCATATGAACAACATGCAAGTTAGGGAAACGAATAATTTGACAACCTAGAGACTGAGTTCATAGGTCACTATGTTTTTCCGGTTCTTATCGTGAAATATATTCCTCAAATAGATATTTCAGTGACAAAATATTCAAAATTTTGCAAATAAGGGAGGTAAACTTTGTTAAACTAGAGAGGAAAGAAGGAAGAACCTCTTTTTGAAAAACGTAAAGTTATTTTGCAAGAAGTGTACTGACATTCGTCGGATACAAAATCTAAGTACTCACTTTGAATCCCAAGGGTCTCCACACACTCCGCATTTCCCCTCATTCTTCACCCATTGTCTAGTAAATCCACCACAAAATAGCTCGTGGTCATTATAATTGTGAGGAGTATTGAAACCATATCTCCATGCAGAGGATCGACTTGGAGGTTCTATCAGTCTTCCATGTCCATCGATGAGAGGAATGAAGGTGGATAGGACTAAGAGAAGGAACGCTCCAATTTCCATACTGAAAAAACAATTAAATTGGAGTTTACCTATTGGTGTAAAAGTTCGGTTGAGCATGATTTATCATTAGCTCTAATAGCTTCTCCAAAAATAATTGGAGTGCCATCAAGAGTGACAGTCAACAAAACGAGTAGTATGAAATGTCTTATTCAGCATGGTCATCATTTCAGTATTTTTATTTTCCGCCGTGTTTGTTAGGCCCATTATCTTGCATTCCAATAATGGTGAGATTTCTCGTCAGAAGGCTTGGAGAATTCATGCAAGAGTTGCCTCGCGTAGGTCAAGATTGAGCAACAATGTCAATGATATCCTTTGTTGACATTAAGCCGACAGATAGAAAGGGGTCAATTAGGGTTAGTGAGAATATGCCAAATCCAAATACGGTTAACGAACAAGACTACCTAAATCAGAATAAATACTATCTTCGCAGACGGAATCTCCAGTCATCTGAGATTATAAGTGATGTATAAGCCTCTGAAGAAGCTAGCCACTTGCGCTAGCGAAACGTTAGGAAGAAATTCCAAAAAACGACAGCCTCCAAACCCTAGTGAAAATTGTGACACTGAAACTTCGGCCGCGAAAGCCTTAACCATTTTGTCATCGTTTGGTGTCTTACCATTGATTTCATTAGTGATTTTGTTGATACTCTGGATGTAATAATTATTGAGTCTATCTGGAACCATATTGATCTAACTCGTCGTTGATTTGTACTGAGATCATTTTTGCTATTTCCTTCGTTGACAATAGTATCATTCTGGAGCTTCAAAAAGTTACTATTGTAAATAAACAGTGGCATCACGGAAGCAATGCAATAGTATCGCTTGTATGCGATATAGCCTTAACCTAAGACATAAAATGATAAAAATAAAAATATTAGTAGTAAAAAATCAGTAGATTTATTCAGATTGGCTTTGTCCAGCAAATTCCGACCAACCACTTGTAAATCTCACATGTAACATACTTCTCAAATTAATTTATTCATAATAGGTATGCAGTTTTTCCATTTTTCATTGAATAAGTAGGTACCAATTGCTAATTTGCACAAACTACATTCTGTTTTGCAACACTTCGAACAATAATTATGGACATTACCATAAATGACTATTAATTGTATGGAAATGGGTTCAACAAACACTTTTTGTTTATCCGCTTCACAGTTACTTTATATTGCGTTGATAAAGCGGGTTACTTACTACTTACTGTATCAGTTTAAATCGATATCGGAAACAGGTTTCAAGGTGATTTTTTTTGTGTTACTGGAAAGCTGTACATTGTAACACAAACCTTAAAATCTGCCAATTCTCTCACTGTATATTGTAGAAAAGTGAACGTATTATTTTTATCGAAAACAGTTATACAAAGAACGAAGAAAGTGAGTTTGTCGATTCAGCAGTGTAAAATAAAATTCTTTAGAGATTTAATTCAATGCAACTGATAGAAGGATAGAAAAACTCCACTGGTATCAAAATTGCGAGATCGTTCATCGATCAATTTTGCCTAATAGACCTGGTGCCTATAATTTTTGTGAAAGAGAAAAAGAAACTAAACGGAAAGGACCAGGTGAGAGATGTTGTTAAGGTTACAACTTTGAGGAAAAAAAATTCAAGCACGAAAACTCTCAAAATGGTGAAATAGGGATGCAGTTTAGGGGTTGAAAATGGTTTTTTACGATTTGCGACAAAACGTGACCTCTTAGCAGAAAATGTACAATAAAAAAGTTGTAGACGATAAAAAAATCAAAACATTTTCTATCCAGCACTTTTAAATATCGAGGTGCTTGTTAAGATGTTTAGTCAGGAGCCCTGTAACTAATCTGATTTCCTTTGTGCTCTGTGTGAGCAGAGTCTTGGTCCTCCCAGTAGAAGGGCCTCCGATGTGGAGTTTCCATTGCCTCATGGCAGTCCTAGGAGCGTATCCAGCGCCCTGGTAGGTGCCGTCCTCATTGCACTTGTAATCGCAAGTCAGGCAAGTCTTTGTACCCTATCTGATTGGGTTTTCGACTTGCCGGATGCTGCACCTTGCCACCACACGATGGTTCCGTACGTAATCACTGGGCGTATGAGAGTTGTGTAGATCCAATATAGAATCTTGGGGCTGAGTCCCCACGTACTGCCAAATGCCCTTTTGCATACCCAGAAAGCAGCTGTGGCTTTCTGAACTTTATGATCAATATGCTCGTTCCAGTTTAGCTTGGAGTCAAGGATGACTCCAAGGTACTTGACTGAGCTGTTGTATTGCAGGGACCTTCCAATGAGTTGAACATCTGGGAGGTCCCCTGGTTTGCGTTTTCTGGTGAAGAGAACCAGTTCCGCCTTTTCAGGGTTTACACTGAGTCCCACCGAACGGCACCATTCATCCACCCCGTTGAGAGCTCTTTGTATCGTGCCCCTCACGAGGCCGGACCCCTGGTCATCGACCAGAATGACAATGTCGTCAGTCAGTAGGCCTGAGTGTAGATCTTTTATTTTTACTAGGAGGCCATCCACCACGTTGCACCAAAGCAAAGGGGACAAGACGTATAGTCCCTCATGGGTATGGCCTCGCTGGAGCTACTTCTAAGAGTTGCTCTGGCTGGTTTTTGGGACAGCATTTTTGATATCAAAATAATGATAACAAAATCACAAACTACCGCTATTATTAATAGGAAGATTGGCGTCTTGATATATAATAAATTTCTTGAAATCAGTTTGCATAATGAAAATGTACATTTCGGTCGAAAACGTGAAGGAATGTATACTAGTATTCGAAAGACAATTCAATTCGAATAAATTCATTTATTTCCCGTTAAGACAACACATGATTGTATAGGAATAGTCAAAACAGTGAAGACAGTGAAACAGTCGGATGGACTGTAAACATAAGTGTTACAGATATTATAGATTAAATCGATAGATATAAATAAAACTTACAAAATAACACGACACAACTACATTCGGTATACATTACGGTTGAAACATGTTCACATTATAAAAACACTTATCAGCTGAGTTCAATTCCAAACGACTTCTGAAAGAAGACTCCAATTTACATTTTTTTTTATTTCATCTGGTAGTGAGTTGAGAAGTTTCGGTCCCATAATCTTAAGACTATTAGAATAAACATTGGTTTTATAGTGTGGTACAGAAATGTCACTTTTCTGTCTGGTATTGACATTTCTGACATCTGCTGTTGACATAAAATACAGGCCTTTCCTTTTAAATTATAAAAGTAATTGCCGTTTAAAGATTGTAATTATTTTGCCCTATTTTTCATACACCTTGTATAAGATAGTAAATATTCCACAAGTACGATATAAAAGTTGATCAGTTACTAGCTTCTAGTATTAATTTGGTTGAAAACAAGAAAACATCAGCTGTTTTGATCGTAAAATCCGAAATTGGAATAATATCTAGGATATTCCATTTAAAAAATAACAAATTTGACACGTTTCGTGATTTTGGCACAACCTGTACAACATGAAAATATTTTTATCGCGCTAAAGGAAGGAAGTACTCTTTTCGTATCTGTCAAATGAATAAATGATTATTATAATAATAACAATTGATTTTATAGTGAAGAAGACTAAATATGAGCTCTTCCATTTTATAAAAGTGTCAGTACACTTTAAATCAACTCCTGTAGAAAGAAAGCCATTTATAGTATAGAAATGGTCCTTTAAACTGGAAAATATCTTGTTGATGAAATTTGAAAGGGCAAAATAATTCTCCAGAATCGAAAAATTACTTCCCAACATTTGAAAAAAAAAACAGTTTCAATTTGGAGTTTGTCTTTGTGTAAAACCCTCCGTAAAAAATTATACGTTCAGCCCATAATGACGTTTCAACTAACTCTTGCTGAACTTCCCAACAATAAAATTTTTATAATCCCATTTTTGTGAGTTTGTTTTTATACAATTGTCGTACTTCGACAACGCTGCAAAATGAATTTATTTGCTTATTTTGAGAATGGGAAAATTAACATGAATACCTTACATGTTTTTGAATTTTTTTGTAAGCCGTATAACATCATATTGATTTTTATTATATTCCTCATCATAAGCGGCATGTTTTAATTCACCTCACACTAATGGATCACCATGTATGGTAGTTTTTTTACAATTTTATAGTGGGAATCTTCTCAGAACACCATTTTCCATACGGGACATGCACGGTTGTCAGTTTGTGTTTTTCTGAACATTTATTTGCATTGATCACAATTCTTGTTAATAAAATGTTGAGGAAATCCAGACCAAATTCTGCTGAACTATAAAAACGCAATTCATTATAAGAAACGAAGTTTCAAGGAACATTGACCCAAGATTTCATTAACATTAGCCGCAGCCTCAACTAATGTAAAAAATGTCGGAAATTATAGCAATTATTTTCGACTCAATGCGTTAAAACTTTCCCGGAGGTAATTTATGTACATCGTACAACGCCAGAGTACACACTTTCACTAGATTTAAACAAAAAGCGACGTGCATGCACTCCTCAATTACATGTTGATTCACAGTTTCAATCGATTTGTGCGTTACAGTCTTCATTCGAAATCAGTAATTTAACCAACCAAGAGGCTAGACTATCCGTTATATTTGATTTTTGATCTCATAATGAAATAGATCAATCAGACACCACCATTTTTTAATAAATTCTGTTTAGACTAGTGATTAAATCACAAGACCAGTTTAACCATGGTTGAATTTTTGTCCTCCGTATTGGTTTTCGTTTCGACTTTATCACTTGTTCTAACAATTCTTAGCAACATTTTACAAAAAAAAAACATTATCCCAATCGTTTGAATGACCTAATATTGATTTTTATCAGAAAAACTCAATTTTTGATAGAATCCTCATACAAACATTTTGACAATAAGAATTTGAAATGTTCACATGCAAACTTTGCCTTATAAAGGCTACTTCGATGCATATTGTTGGAATGACCAAAAATACTAATAGGATTTGTTGTTTGCAAAAAATTGTTAGAAAGTGTAAAATTTTATTATAATAAAATTCTTTGTTGTTGGCTTAATCTAAATGATTCAGGATATAATCCAGCAGTATACCACTCGACCTATACATTTAATTGGAATAAACTCTCAAAATATTTTAGACATGATTTTGCTTCTTGGCAAATAGTTCCATGCACAATAATTTTAAAATACAAAACACCGATTTCTTCGCGGTCTCAGGTTTTTACTGAATTATTGAATATTGAACTATTTTCCAAAATCTTGCTCAAAATATTTTGAGAATTTAATCGATTAAATTCATAAGTCTTGTGATATAATACATAATTAATTCACAATAGAATGAAAATCCTCATTCACTGCTCTTCATAGGTTCATGTAATTTTTTTCTTAAATGTAAAAACTTTTGTCATTCTCCAACGGAGCCGATCCATCACCACATACAATGGATGTGTGATATTACTAGATAAGTGAGAAACTACGACGGCGTACTAGTGCTACCGCATAAATTAAAATTCTTTTAATTAACACATTTATTCTGTCAATTGAAACATGGGCCGTGGTGGTCGGCTGGTAAAAGCGTACGACTCGCAAGCGTGGGGTCGTGGGTTCGATTCACCGATTCACCGGTCTCGTGCATGGCATCACACGTTAAAAGGTAAGGGCTGCGTCTTCCCTAGCTCATACAAGTTCGAAGACTTCCGAGGGTTGCGCGTAGGGGGGCAATCGGTTGACGGATATAACAATTTCAACAATTTTTAACAATTTAATCTGTCAATCGGCACATTAAATCTGTCAATTGACACATTTAATCTGACAATTGACACATTTAATCTATCAATTGACACATTTAATCTGTCAATTGACACATTTATAATCTATTAATTGACATATTTGATCTGTCAATTGACACATTTATAATCTGTCAATTGACAAATTTAATCTGTCAATTGACAGATTTATTTTGTCAAGTGACAGATTTTTTCAATCTCCTATTCATGTTCGTACGCTGTTGCTCAAGACTAAACGTACTTTTTCTCGTGTGAGAACTACCAGCTTGCAAGCATTTCGAATGCATCCATTTATATCATTAAAACTGCCCTGATTTACAGATTTCATTATTTACAAAGGTTAGAAGCGTTTCAGTATCTCAATAATTTATCCACCAGAATAAATTTAACAATTTCAATCATCGTTTTAGTATTCTTTTACGAATCAAAACACCATCACGTAATTCCAAAAATAATAAAATTTGGTTATTTGTTATTCGATTGGGTTGGGCACCAATCGAAAAGTACCTACGGATGAGTTGGTTCATGGCTAGTCACTGGTCATGTTCAAACTACCCACTCCGTGGTGGTCGTGGTGGTAGAGCATTCGCCTCTCAAGCAAAGGGGCTTGGGTTCGATTCCCAGCATGGTCATCGGTCTCGTGCACAGCATCACACGTTGAAACGTGAGGGTTGCGTCTTTCCTAGCTTGCACAAGTTTCTCGAAGACTTTTGGTGGTTTGTCGTAGGGGTGCAACAGGTTTACGGAAATAACAATTTTAACAATTTTCATCATGGATGTGTCAATTGACAGATTGAATGTGTTAATTAACAGATTATAAACATCGTTCGGCAAAGAATGTTCGTTACTAAACGATCTCCCAAAAGAACTGTTTTCATAATTATTGTAGTTATAACTTGTATTCTCATCAAACTTTCCAAATTGCAGTTTACTACTAATCGAATATTCTAACCCTAATTTCGCCTTAAAAATTATTTTTCAAAATCATGAAATGTATTTATATGTTTTTCCTTAATGTTGAACCAGATACTAGGTTGATTGATTAAATATTGTCTTTTAGTGTCTTTTTAACAAAAGTTATTGGGTGCAGTTTCTTCATATTTCCCCCTCAAATTTGTTATTAATTTGAACATTCTGACATGTGTTAATAATTTTAGTTCCAAAATTCCTTTCTACTCTACTTTTTTCTAACTCATTTTTGTTTATTTCTATAGTTTTCAACTCGTTCTGGTATCTATTCATTGTCATTATTTTTCAAAATATAATTAGACCCTTTTTGATTTGACTGTACTTTTTCATTCACCCTCTTCATTTCACCCATTATTTCCTGGCTTGTATTTTCTAAATCAACACTAACTTTATGAATTCATCTATTCTCGTTTTATATTTTCATGAAATTCATATTTTCTCAATTACATTATATTTGATATTCCCTGTACATGTGAACCATTTCTTCTTCGCTTTATCTAATTTTATTTGCAATTTTTTTTCATTATGTCCATTCTGTCCATATACACCTTCTAATTTTTTTCTCACTCCTTCTAAAATTTCCTTATAGATTTTGTAACATCCTTTCCATGTTATTAGATATGAATTGCATGAATATTTGTAACTCACTCTCCATACTCATACTTTCTCTCTGTTCCCCTTGCATACCACTATTTTCTTTATGATATCCTCTCTCTCTCTCTTTCATCTAAACTCTCTTCCATACCAACTCTTTTACCTTCTCTTACATCCATCTTTATCTACTTTCAACCCTTTCTCATATGTACAACTTTCAAACAATTTTTACTCTGTCATTAATTTTAATGAATAAACAACACTGCTGGAAGTCACCTAGAGAAATTTCATGACAATAAATAAAGTCTCATTTCGTTCCCTCTGTCACAGTTATTTTCACTGTTGTTATGATAATTACGATAATTATACTTTATGTTCGATGAATTTTGACATATTTAAAGCAGTTCCATTAAACATGCACTTTCCTACTTTCCTCGTTACTTCAGGCTCCATTCTCAAATATCTTCGAAGCGTTTTTCTATTCACTCAACTGGTGTGCTATTTTGTTTTCAGGCAAAATTAATCAAAATGATACATTACGACTTTCATGAGAGAATCAGAGGAATACCATTATTTTAGTTTCAAACAAAATATTTTAAAATATGAATGAATACATTCTTGAATTTATCAAACGAAGACGATCCATCACAAACAGTGGAGGTGAGATATTGCTGAAATTATCTTTATCGAAAATATAGTTGGAAGACTTACATCAGCAGGACATGATTCGAAGATAATCCCTCATCTTCAGCTAAAAGCAGGTTATAAGCAGATCATTGATTGTATGGTGGAAAATCAAACTATGACAAATAAAAAATCCTTATATAAGTTATACATTAAATCCACAACTAATGCAGTGTTCACTAATGTAAGGGAATTCTTGAACTTGTTTCCTTGGAGGTTTCATAAAAAAAATATACTATTTTTCTCTGCATGGATAACGGCCTGGGAAACCGTTGCGAAGCGATTTGCCATTCCAAGAATTCAGTTGCAGTACTCATCGACAAGCGTAAGGATGCCTCCGAGAATTGGTTTCGCAGCAGACAAAACCCTGGAGTGGGGCAGGAGCTCAATCGCTCTGCAGTAGTCGATCTTTGTCGCACATCTACTCACGCTTTCTATAGTTTGCGCATCTCAGATGCATCCTTACGCTTGTCGATCTGTAAACACATACACAGCGGCTGGCAAAAGTTCCATTATGTCAACATAGAAGCGATCTTAAGTGTGGGCCAACAAAGGACACTTTGATAGTCAAAGATGGATTAGGAAATGGGCGTTTTAGGCGTTATAATTATTGTTACATGAGTTTTCGATGTTTTTTAAGAAGCTATAAAAGTAATGGCTGTTCGAGTGGATAGACGAGTTGGAAAGGAGTTGCAGGATACGAGTACAAGTAGAAGGTTGAGTTTTCAGATCAACTAGGCAGTTTATTCGAGAATTGTGATTGAATTACAAGAATTTGTTGTTGATTCTTAAGCTGCTCAAGAACTGTGTCATATACAGTATCTGTAGCAACGGTCCCCAAGATAGTTAGAATACACTTAATGAAAACAATGGCGGAACAAATAATCATAAACGAAGGACTATTTACTTTTTCGTAGTATCGAAATTTCCTAGTAACTGATAGTGAGATGTGCTATTTTTTTCAATAATTCCAATATTTTGTACGATCGAAAAATGATTTGACAAACACATATACCTCAGGGCACTCACTGCAGAGCACTGCATGTAAGTCAACTGTTATTCAAACAAATTGAAATGTGTTTTTTTAGTCTACAAAAAAAATCAATAAAAAGACGAAATGGCGCTGTATATGTTTAAAAACGCTATTCTCACCAATTGTAATTTTTTCTGTTTTCAAAATGAAATCAATTTACACGAACACCAGATGTCCAAATCTCGTCAATTTGAGAATTATCACTTATAATCTACCAAGTGATTGAATTATTGCCGGAAATTCTTCGAGTACATGAATTTTCTTAAATAATTCATGTACGAGATAAATTTCCTGCAAATAATTCGAGCACGCGGGGGATTCGGTAAGAAAATTTCACACCAAAATATATTAAATGAATACTTATTTCATCTGACTTATTATCTGAGATTATTCAAGACAATACAAGTTATAACATCAGTGGACCATGAAAGGTTTTCGTTGACACAATGACAGATACGCATTCGTATTGTGGCGGTGTGTTGAAAATATGTGTCTATTAGAGAAAAGCGGAAAGCGCTTTGCTGGATAAAGCATAAAAGCGCTTTACAAGTCTGCTAGACGGTTTAAACTACAGACCACTGAACCGCTTCAAATAAATCCAGCGGAAAATAAAGCGCTGTATTTATCTGTAGCGGCTGGATGACCTGTCAGCAGTCTATCATCTGAAGCGTAAAAGCGGCTGCAGCCGCTGCATGCTGTTAGACGCACCCATTGACAGCCACTAATCAGTAGGCAGGTTAGGCTCAATTTCCTAGTTCGTACTGTTGTAAAGTTGTTTTCAAGGTTTCAGAAAAATAATATTGCGGAGAACTTTCCGAAGATAAAAGAAGTCACCCTTAATTGAAATACATGAAGAAAATCAATCAGCGTAGTACAAAGAAAGCGTCTGGAAATTTCAACCAATGCAAGGAGTTCTCAATAGTATATTGCGTATCTAGTAGTAAAAGCAATACATTCCCGGACGACAATGTAAATTGTTGGCCGAGGCGCTAAGCCGAGGCCAACAAGCATTGAAGTCTGGGAATGTGCTTTTACTACGACGTACACATACTATTTTTTCTGAAATCGCAATGAGCATTATCAAAAACTAAGGAATTCTACATATTGTTTGCGTGAATTCAATAACTGTCTAAAATATAAACAAGCCATCAAAAATTTTCCCGTATCGTTTTCGATACGGGAATAGTAATTTACGTAACAAGTCCGGAAAAAACTGTTTTCGGACGTGTTGCGTACACTATTTTTTCGGCAATCATATAGAATAACAAATCAATGAGACGCATTTAGTCTAAGAGACGAAGAGAGGTCGACTTTCATCAATCTGTTAATCGGATGAAACGATTCCAAATTTGAATATTTCGAACATTTCAGTTCTTATTTGTATTATATATTGAAATTCGAACAGAAGGTAGGTACCAACAGAAACATTCTAATTCTTATTTATATTAATATTGGTATTAAAATTCGAGCACTTCCCGGCCTAGTCCGGGAAGTACGTACTTCCCGGACTAGGCCGGGAAGTGCTACTTTCCCAAAGAAAAAGTGTCCGGGAAGTGAACACTTCCCGGATGGTTGCCGAAGAAGTACTTTCCCGTACCGTTTAGGTCCGAAAACGGTCCGGGAAAGTTCGTTGCTTAGCAACGGACTAAAATACTAGATTAGCGTATTTTGAGGCCTGAAGTTGCTCCGAGAAAGTGGGCATTCTTGAACGATTTCAGAAAAAATATTTTCAGGCACATTCGAAATATCTAGTAAATACATAATTATGAAATATTATTCCCTTTCACATGAAAAATAAAATTACATTCGTACCTACATAAAAGCAAAATGTCAAGAATCACATGTCAAATATTTGACAGAAAAATTTCCACTTATTAATTTCACCCAGGGTACCCTGGAGAATAAAAATTTCCGGAAAGTTATTGGGTTGCTATGGCATCTAAACAAAAACCAATTTTTTGCTTGGCTAACAAGCGAAGTGTGAAATTTTCTCTCAAATAGTTATATTTTCTCTTGATACTTATTATTACAATTCTCTAAAATTGGGTAAATTATTTCCAAAAATGTCAGTTTAACGAAGAAAAATATCTAATCGACTCATCCATTTCGTGAATCAGGAATACATTAAGTAGGTATTACACTCTAGAAAACAAATCGCGATCTTTTATTCATGTAACTGACCTAATAATTATACCCATCTTTTAGAGCGTGTCATACGCATTTAGATCGAATCATGAATCATTTTTCATTTATTCATATAAGCAGTACCGACATAAGCTACCTATTATCACTGTAATAACATTTTTATCACGTCTTCATTAACGCAGATTTCTATCTTGTTAAATCATTTTTCGAGGGTCACAGTAATTTGTGGTCACGATCAAAAAGAATGGAAGCCACTGCCGATATGCCTCAGGCTATATAAGTTGCATTCAGTAATTGCGCACTCATCGAAAAGTTATGTGACTCCAGATTTGAATTGTTTTTATGGGTGAAATTCGACCTTATTCGTATATTTTATTTATCGCACGTTGAGCTATGACTAAATGTTTTATGTACAGGTATAAATGACCATCATCATTGCGTACAATGCTAAAATAATAATAATAATAATTAACGCTTTTATTGGTAGAAGCAGAGAAAAATAAACATTGACAATGAAGTATACAAATCTACCAAAAGGCAGAGTTAGCTTTTGCCTGAGCCACAGGGGTCAGGCAAGTGCTTTCTACCACTCAACCTTGAAAGAAAAGACAAACAAGAGAATACAACGTAAAGAAAAAGCAATAATAGACCAATACAATTCAATAATTAAGCCTAGGTTAAAACAAGAAATAACGTCTGAGATAATAATAATAACAAACTAATATTATTTAGGATTGCTAATATCAGGAGAATACCCGTCAGAAATTTATATCACAAGTACGAAGGATATATTTTAAATATTTTTTTAAACTCATTATGTTCATTCCACCACTGCAGAAACAAAACGTAAAACTTAATTGAAGTAATTATATCCTGCATTATCAATCGTGATCAACTTCTGAGGAAAAGATGTCAAAGTGAAAGTTAGTGTCTTCTGCATACATAGGAATGATATTCAACCGTAAGTCACTCTATCAATTGAAATAATTCATTGTTATTCTGGGACGATCCCATTATAACTGATAAACGAAGCAAAAAAGCCGGTGTAGAAAGGCTGGAATCTATTTCACCTACGGTCAGGTAGATTTGTAGAGTTATTTCGTTCTCGTTATGAACGACTTCGCAGTTCAGAGAATTCTTCAAGAAATGAATAGTAATAAAGAAGAACTGAAGAATACGATTCTAGCTAGTGAAACAAGACTACTGGTCAAAATTGAAGAATTGAGAAAGAAAGTGGTTTTTTTAGAAACAGAAAACAGTCATTTGAAAAATAAAATCGAGATACTTCAGAGGAATAGTAAAACAAATAATATTGTTGTGTTTGGACTGGAGGAAAAAATTCCTGAAAAAACTGTTGGATCCCTAGTTACTGAACTCAATAATCTACTTGAAGTCAACATCACTGAAGAACATATTAACAACTTCTATTGTCTTGGTAAAGGGAATAATAGCCCGATTAAGATAGAATTTGTGTCTTACTTAACAAAAAAGCAGATTTTTCAGAAAGTTAAGAATCTGAAAGGGACGGGCATTAGCCTAGCGCACGACCTCACCCAAAATCAACGAGAAGATCTGAAAGTGCTTCGCAAACACCTACATATAAACAAGGAGAAATCAAACCCCTGTTTCATAAAAGGGAATAAGCTAATCGTCGGTAATTACCAATATTCAGTTAGAGACCTATTGAGCTTAGAAGATAATCAAGAAAACGAACTACCCAAACGGAGAAGTGTCCCACCCACACCTACTCAAGAGTTGATCCGATCTCCACCTCCAGTAAGGGAACCTCAAATACCAACTTCGAGGAAACCATCTGCATCTCAATCGACACCTAAATCAACTGGAACCACCGGAAAACCACTCAACCTGAATAAACCTCACAACCTGAATAAACCACTGGTCGACAAACCTAGGACTCGCTCAACTATCCAGTAATATCCAGTAATTAGAAACCAATACAGGAACAGGACATCAAGATGAAAAATGGATCAATACATCAGAGATTTTGAAGTGAATCCGATTGAAACTTATACACTTGAGAATGCCCAAGAATGTAAAGACATATTGAGAGTGAATAGTGAACACAGCTTCAAAATACTGCACAACAATATACGAAGCATCGATAAAAACATTGATGAATTGAAGATTTTCCTCCATGATGTCTACATTGAATTTGATTGTTTGGTGTTAACAGAAACTAGGAAAATACATAATACAAATATCTACAATATTCCGGGATATTAATTAATTTATAATCAAGGTGAATTTAATCAAAATGATGGTACCATAATCTACATAAAAAATGCATACGAATTTGAATATGATACTATTGAAATTGGACATATCAAATTCCTGAAAACGATAATAAAATTTAGAAATAAATCAATTTTTGTAACAGCTTGCTATAGGTCACCTGCTTCTAATATAAACGAATTCTTGGCTACTCTCCAAACATACTTCAAAAATTATCAAACTGAATCAAATGACTACTGCCTATTTACTGGCGACTTAAATATAAACTTATTGAAAGATGATGACAACAAAATGGAATACTTGAATATCTTAAACGAATATGGTTACATTTCCACCATCAATAACTCCACCAGACTCGATTCATGTCTAGATCATATCTTCATCAAATCAAAGTTATACAATGCTATTGACATGATTATACCTCTTATTGTAAAAACCAATATAACAGATCATTCAACGACGATATTACAAATTATAACTGATTATCCAAAAAATAACAAACCAGTCAATAACAAACACATCAAATACCACAATTATAATAAAATACATGAGAAACTACGAGACGTAACTTGGGAGTCGATTTATACCGCATTAGATCCAAATAAAGCTCTGAACGATTTTTTAGCCATCATTATAAACACACTGAATGAATGCACCGAACTGAAAAAGTCTCATAGGAAAAACACAAAAATTGCTCCGTGGTTAACTAACTCTTTGTTGAGAATGATTAATAAAAAAAATAGCATGTTCCAAACTCTACTAAAACACCCTGATAGTATTATTTTGAAAAATCAATACAAGCAATATAAAAATATAGTAACGAATCAGTTACAAAAAACAAAATACAATTATTATAAAAGTAAAATAGAAAATAACAAACAAAGTACCAAACAGCTATGGGAAATAGTGCAAGAACTCTCTGGGACAAGTTCAATACCCAGTAATATTGAAACTATCAAAACCGATTGTGGAAAAATATTGAAAAATAAAAATGATATAGCCAATGAATTCAATGACAAATTCATAGGTTTTGGCAAAAACTTGGCGAGTAAAATAAAAAAAAATCCCAATTACATCCCAACGAATAATAGGCTACCCAATTCCTTAGTTTTAATGCCTACTGATAAAAAAGAAATCAACTCTCTGATAAGTGAATTAAAAAATAATAAATCGGTTGGGATCGACGAAATAAGAGCAGAAGTACTGAAATCCATCTCAACCTACATACTGGACCCCCTAGTATTCATCATAAATAAATTTTTATCGATGGGTGTATGGCCTGACTGTTTCAAGATGACCATAGTTACCCCGATACATAAGAAAGGAGATAAAACAGACACAAATAACTACAGACCCATTTCCCTAATCACTCATCTCTCAAAAATTTTTGAAAAATTATTGAAAAATCGACTAACATCATTTGTTAACAAATATGAGCTCATTTCTCGAAAACAGTTTGGATTTAAAGAAAAAACCTCCACCGAAGATGCTATTTTGGAACTAACAGAACTGATTCACAAATCCCTAGAAAAAGGTAGACCTTCATTATGCCTGTTTATAGATCTGACGAAGGCTTTTGATACTGTTGATCATCAGCTACTCTTGAAAACCCTAGAAAAAAAATGGCATCAGAGGAAGTTGCTTGAAAATTTTTGAAAGCTATCTACAGAACAGACAGCAAGTGGTAAGGGTGGCTGATGTCAAAAGTGATCAAAGGCAAATTGAGTGTGGTGTGCCTCAAGGCACAGTATTAGGTCCGATATTATTCAATATGTATATTAATGATCTATTTAAACTGAACAGTACTGGTAACATAATTGGATTTGCAGACGATACTGCAATATTTTATGAAGCGGAAACTTGGACCGCTCTCAAAAACAAAGTAGAGACAGATTTCCAACTAGTCAAGCAGTGGTTCGACTACAGGCTCTTAACAGTTAACTTATCAAAAACACACTTTCTGCCATTTAGCTGTAATATATCCGGTGTCTGCCCGTTCTTAAAACTTGATATCGGTATGCAAGGATATACATTGACTGTCCATTCTGTGAAAGAAATAAAATACCTGGGTATATATTTAGATAGTAATATGAAATGGGACTCCCACATTCGTTACACTATAAAAAAACTCCAAATGGTCCTCTACAGATTCCGTTGTCTGAAAAAGTGCTTACCACTCAGAGAACTCAAACTATTATATTCCGCCCTCGTTGAAAGCCATCTGAGATATGGCATCACTGCATGGGGTGCAGCTTTACGAACACATCTGAACCCTCTAGAAGTAATACAAAGAAGATTTCTTAAATTAATTTTGTCTAAAAGTTCACGGTTTTCATCAGATAGTTTATACAAAGAAAGTCGAATAATGGACCTTAGACAACTATATTATTTTTGTACTAACGTGAAATACCATTTCAGTGAAAATAAAGCAAAATCCAGGAACCATCAATACAACACACGTCACCAAACGCAACTTACATTTCCAACTATATTGAAAAAGTCTATATCTCAAAGATCATACTCCTTCTCCGCAGTTAAGTTTTATAATACATTACCAGACAACATAAAAAACATAACTTCGAGACCAATGTTCAAGAATAAATTGAAACTATTCCTCTTTGAAAAGGAAAGACAATTCGTGATAAATTTACTTGAATGAATCCACTGGTGAACTAAAACTAATTTTATTGTATTTTTTTATATATTGTCTATAAACGTTGTATTTTGATATATCTATATGTTTACACATTTTCTCTCTATATTTTAATAATTTCTTTATCTATATTATTATACATTTGTGTCAATACTTTATACATTTATACATTTTTTATTAACATATCTTGATTTTTTTTTTTTTTTTTTTTTTATATACATGTCCATACATTTTTCATTAATATTTCTATATGTATATATTTTTTTGCTACATTTTAATATAAATTTTTATCAATATTTGCATACATTTATATCTATATTTTTATACATTTTACACACTATTGTAAATTTGATGCACCTTATGATGCGTATGACAATATTTCATTTCATTTATATTATATACGTTATATGCAATATATGTAAGATTATTTAATTTGATCCTACTCATTCAATTTTTTATTGTATACGTTTCATTGCATTTCATCAATTTTGTTTCTATTCGTCTACTAACATTTAATTGAGTTTAGCATAATTACATTAATATTATTGTATTTGTGTATAGGGTCACAGATAATTTTATTTATTTAATTGGATTAATCATTTACCTCTGTTTTTTCTTTTCTGCGAAACAAGTGCAACAGCACTTATCGCACTTCAGCTTTGTTCATATTGTTTTGTTTTGCATTTGAATTTTATACTTTTCATGAATAAAGATTATTATTATTATTATTATTATTATTCCCTTCAGGGCTTCCGGAATCCAGTTGTAAAGCTTAGTAATTGTGTATGAGAAAGAAGACCGAAATTGAGCTGATGTGTGAATGGGTGGCGTGAGCCGAGATTTAAATCGTACATTGACTTTATGGATATCGGTCCGAAAAGTAATCTTTCGGTATAGATAGGGTAGTTTTTGGGTCGTAACTATCTTATGAAATGAGGTACAGGCATGCAGAATCCTCTTCTCAATATTTAGCCATCCCAACTCATTTAGAGGTTGAGATAAATGGGATCCACAGATCAGATGAACACAGGAGTTCTGAACTAGCTGGATTCGTTGCGAGACTTTTTTCGTAATAGCAGGTCTATAAACTATAACACCATAATTCAAGTGCGAAAGAACCAGGGATTCACATAATGATATTTTAGCACGTTTATCGAGAACTTTTCTGTTGGCGTAGATCAATTTCAAATTGCAAAATGCTCGTCTTATCACCAAGTTGACGTGATTGGTAAAATTCAAAGAGGAATTCAGGATGATTCTTAGGTTTTTTAGCACTGTCAGAGGGAGAAATTGACATATCCTTGATTTTGATCTTCAAGGCATCATAACAACGAGATATGGTCACTTTCCTACCGAACAATATTACCACAGATTTTCCAAGATTTATTGAGAGACAAAACTTTTTAGAAATTGATATGATTGACTCTGAATTTGCGTTCAGTTGAGTATTTGCTTCTATTAGACCAGTCTCTGGAACTGACTGAAAAATTTGACTGTCGTCGGCATAACAGTGACACTTTGAAATGTATATGATTGCGGAATTCATGACTATAAATAATGAAAAGTAGCGGGCCCAAAATCGATCCCTGTGGAACCCCATTCTCCACAGTCAAGCACTCAGAGACATCCCTTTTCAACATAACCGCTTGCATTCAATTGAATGAATAGGACTGAAGTAATGATACTGCATCTATAGAAAATACGATGAAATGTAAAATAGCAAATAAAAGCTGCGTTTTGTCGAACGCTTTCGTATAATCATAATATACGATGCCTTTATTTCATCATCATGCATGTTACAAGAAAAAGTAAGTAAAAAAAGAATTCAGAAACATATTGATGATAAAAAAGCCAAAGGAATTTTTTCCTCTTGCTAAGTCTGGCGTAACATTTGGGTGAAGGACAAATGAGGTTGATACCTGTAGAGAGGATTGGTTTGGGTTTGTGAAATGGAAAATGTAAAAGTAAAATGTGAAATGTAAAACGTAAAAGGTAAGACGTGTTACGTGAAACGTAATAAGTACGTAAAACGTTAAACGTTAAAAATTAAACGTAAAACGTAAAACGTAAAACGTAAAACGTAAAACGTAAAACGTAAAACGTAAAATGTTAAATGCGAAATGCGGATTGGACTACCTCTTTCTTAGCTGGACCAAATCTTTCGAAGACTTTTGAGGGTTGCGTGCAAGGGTGCAGCCTTTAAAATAAATATGAATCGTTATTCCTTCCTAAAGAATATGAAAGAACCTCCAAACGATAACGGTATTTTCTGTTGTTCAGCATAGTTGACTATACATTACATTTTCTTGGTCACTGCTTTTTACGTCGAATAGTAACTACCTATATGTTTTCATTTCAGTGCTATAACATAAACAAGACCTGTACCAGAACAAATATAGACTTTTTGATAAAGCCCACATTTGTTTTCATCAAGTAATTATATTCATTATTCGAGGATTTCCTAAAATATGTTTCAGTAGGTGTTCAAGTATGTTGTATATCTTAATTTGGGACGACCAGCAGGTGGTCAATGAAGAGGTCATTAATCTGCGTGGACCCATTTTATGATTTAATTTGCTTCCGCCTTTGAAATACCTTCTTCTTCATAAAATACAGAATGTTTCTTTCAGTGATAAAATACGAAAATAACTGAAAAATGATAAGCAATTCGTTAACTTCGAACTCTGAAAAGAAACACGCAAGGCAGATTTGGAGAATGGCTTTCTCCACGGCCACTAGTGAATGTAATAATTAAAATCATTTGTTATGATAGAGTGTAAAAATTGTTACTCTTGAGTTAGATTATTTATTCTGAAACACTTGGTTTCTCATTGGTTTTACATATTCAGAATGAATAATCGATAACATTTTAAGAGATGTTCGGTTTGTCAGCGAATTACGAGCTAACATCGTGCATATGACCGATAGTAATAGATTCTTTTTGTAATGGTTCCAAGTTTCAAGCTCTCAAAACCCCTTGGTAATACCCCAACCATCTTCAAGCAAAATTATATGCCATAGAGATATGTGCCCACGAGAGCCTCGTAAAGGACACCTGGAGGGAAAAAATCTAAATACTGTCAGATAAGGGTTCCAAGTCACACAGGTTTAGATGCAACGAGGAAGCAGACTGCTTACCAAAGAAGGGACGAACACAATTTCCCGGCCCTGAACTCTTCTGTGGGTTCTCAGAATCCAACTTGAAAAAAGAATTTCGATGCTGAGTAAGTGGTGAAATTAAAACTAACTGGAATGAAGTGCCAGGACAAAGACAAGCGAAAGGGCTTGTGAGCCTATCGCCAAGAACAGCTAAACAACTAAGCAGAAAGACTTGAAATTGGTAACACTGAGATACGAAAGAATACAGAAAGAACCCTTATCCACATTATCATCAACCAAAAATAATTTGTATTTTAAATACACCTGAAAATGTGAAAGATATGAAATCAAATGCGTAAACGATATGAAAGAAGCACCTACATACAACCCTGGGGTTCCTGAAGGACAGTCTTCCGATTGCTTTAAAATTTTTATAATTCCTTACTTAGTTCTATACAAACATTATGTTTTGTACTATCATAATATCTGCACATACTCTACAAAAAAATTCTTGAATTATGTTAAATGGTGCTCTTTTCTGTCTTCTTTTACAACATGAATCATGTTATTCACTTCATTTTATATTTACATTATGAACTCTTATCAATGTGTATTATTCTCTTTGTCACTTTCCTAACTTGCAAATAAAATTATTATTATTATTTTCCGTTAGGAATATTCAAGTCAGACCCTGTCTCCGGAGGACACGCTAGTGCTGTTTACCCTAATAACGATCCCTACGTCAGTAGGGTAAGTAGCTATTGAATTCGAGAGCAGTGTGGCCATCATTCCACCAAGGACCACCATTTCAGCAGAATGCTTTTGGTAGGGCCTGCGGAGTTCAAAGAGCAGACCTCGAAATTTAGTCCGTTTTTCCTCCTCCTTTCATACGATATTCATTTCTCCTGGAACGGAAAACTCCATGAAGAAAATCGTCCTATTTTGGTGGTCGAGGACTACATCAGGCTTATTGGCAATTGCTTGAAGGTGGAGAATGAGTAGTTCAAATAGATTCGACACCTCTCATTCTCCACAACGGACTCAATATCCCACGCTACATAAGGCAACACAGGTGTCTCGTCTATACCGTACGAGTGTCGTAGATGGTAGTTCAACACCCGTAGTGAATATATATAAAATGAGGCCGCATACGCTGGGCAATATTATTATTATACAATATACTCCAACCTCAACTTCAATTATCACAGTAGAAACCTTATCAATTCAAATTCAATATAAACTGACGTATGGAATCCAGATTTGGGGAGATATGTAATGTTATAATTTCTATCGCAGCTTACTCAGAATATTCAATATTATTCCTATGTATCGTATGTATATTTTAGAGCTACTGGCACATATTCACATGAATCGTGACAATTTCAGAAAAAAAAAACAAATCTGTAGCATGAAACTACTCGCACTAGTAGAGGAGGTAAATTTTGTTTAAATTTGATAAATATATTGTAGTGTTTCAGTTTTGCATTGTATTATGAAGTGTTTCAAATAATTTAAACTGTAGTTATAAAATGTTTTTTTCATTTTACGCAACTTTCATAATTAAACGAATGAATTACCTGCATCCTTGGTATGTTAGGAGGTCACCCTGGTAATTACTGAAGATAATTTGTTATCCAATGGAAAATGTTCAAGTGACACTAGTTTGTCCTGACAACTAGCTGATATTATATCGAGCCATTTTGCTACAGTTTCCAAATATCGACCGGAAGTTTAAAACCTTATACGAACATAATATTCACATGACTGGAAGAGAGAATTTCTCTTTTTTGCTGTTTATTTCCGAACTCACGACTGTGGATGTTCATGTTGAGTAGGCACGAACTAGAACTAACTGAACAAGGTTTGCAGTCAATTATCGATTACGGAATTAGCGGACTCAATAAGAATGTGTGAAGTAAACAGCATGAGAAAGAGGACATTTAATTTTTTTCAGACAAATTCGGAATACGATACGTTACTGACAAAGTTCTATAATTTTATTCAAGAGAACAGACTTATAAACGCAGTAACTTATCGGGACAAATTGGTCATTCGCCATTGAAATACGTTGCTGGCTCTCCCTCTATAATCATTTCCTGATAGACATCTCTATACCACGTACAGCTTGGCAAATATAGCTCTGCATCTGAGATGCGCGAACGATAATCATAGAGTAAAAATAACAACTCCAGTCGGGAAAGATAAGATCAGACAAAGGCTGTTCGACTGCGCACCCAGTATTCAGATTCAGAGCTATATTTGCCAAGCTGTACTACCCCTTTTTCTTTTTGACATTATGTCATAATAGACCGGGGTCCCACGCCAATTTTCAAAAATGATTAATAACAGGCTGAATCTTCCTGAGTAGCTTCATTTTGCCGAGACACTCTATTATTTCAGTGAAGAATACACTAACCTTTCATGTGTTATCATTGTCCTACAGTTACTAGTAATTTTTTTTACCATGGAATTGACAATTTCTGAGCGTAGGACTGGGAAAACCAACCATTCAATTTGTAGGACAATATGACCATTCAATTATACAAATATTAACCAATCAACGGTAAAAAAATCCGCTGGTTATTAATGATTTTTTATGACCATGTCATTGGTACATGTTGGGAGTGTGGGACTCTTCAGTCCTACCATCCATTTTGTAGGACAAAAGTTTTTTCGAGTACTTTATCGAATCATCTCGAGGTTCAACTGAAAAACTAACTGTTATTAATGACTTTTTTGCACTTACCAAACCGACATGATTGACCCTGCGCATCTTATTAGCTACCACTATCGAGAATTTTCGTAGATGACAAAGTTGGGAGTCTCGGCAAAATAAAGCTACTCAGGAAGATTCAGCCAGTTATTAATCATTTTTGAAAATAGGCGTGGGTCTCCGGTCTATAAGGATTCTTGAAATTGAAACTGAAATAATGATGCACAAATATCTACAATGTTGAGCAAGCGTGGTGACACACAACCTATAAATTATTATAGTTCAATATTGCTCGAAGAATACTTTGTTGTTATCAGATTCTAATAACTGCTTCAAAAGTAATAATAATAGTAATTCTCAGGGTTTCTATCATCGAAGAGATATTTGACATTTTATTATGGATCTATTACTGACAATATTGTTCAAAACGTTCTTACGTTCTATATGAGATGAGAACACTCCCTAATCACTGAAAATAGATAAGTCGCACTCTACAAGTACACAGTTTCAAGCATACAAATTTCCCCTCAACCACAGACTGGAATACAGTACAGCCAAAACACTAAAAAATAACAGCGTTCTTTTCTGCATTTGTTGCCCTTTTGTTTCGTTTAGAAGAGTGCCTAGCGTTTCTTCAGTGTTAAATGTCAGTTTTTCTGCGGTGTGCGACAAAAGTCAAAGGTTACGAAGCGTAAATGAGGAGCGACATGCACATGGCGCTTAACGTGTTAATCAACTGACTAACGCTGACTGTAATCGCAAAAGATTTCTCATAGCCATTTGCGGTAAGGGGTGAGTAAGTCTCGATTATGCACAAAAGATCTAATAGGTCGAATTGATTTTGAGGCCGAATAGCCTGTATAACCCCCCACACCCCTACAATCTACAAAGTCTCGATTCTGTCGTATTGGCTGGACTTCGGTGTTAAAAAAAAAATTCTGCATTCCGCAGCTAGCTCGGGGTTCGACACCGAAGATAGCACGACGCAGCTTTCGTTGGTCCATATCAGGTTTCTCACAACGAGATCTGGACCCAAGGAAGAACGAAGAGTAGAATAAAAAGAATAAATTTGAACAATTTTTTTTATTCAAAAGCGACCGCCACTGGTAGGCAGAGGTCACCATGAGTGGAGTCTGAGATTTTCCGAGCAATCGAAAAATTGTGGAAAAACTAAAACTAATATTAAAAATAAATTATGCCTAAATTTGTCCACTGATCAACACTATAAAACTACAAATTGTCAATGTCAATATATGGGGAGGAGACAGGCCTTGCACCACAGGACGCTTTTACGGTCCTATGCCAAACGAATTCTTTTTTTATTTATTGGATTATTTGTGTGGCTGTGCAAGTACCTGCTCGAAGGCGAGTACAGAGTACGCAGGAGGATAAAATTGGGTGTAATAGAAATTGTTCTGACACTTGTCCTCTTTCGTCTTGGAACTTCTCCAGTCTCTGCTTGGCTCATTTTTATCACTTTCTCCACCAGGAAACAGGAATTGGGCAGGAAGCAAAATAAAAAGCAGTATTTTCCGGTTTTTCCAATTTTTCCACTGCAGGCAGGTCCAAAATGGTGACTTTGTACGTGCTGGCCGTAGATCGATGAGCTTTTGTTTGAGGATTCGCTCAAACAGGTTATTTCGTCGAAAGTCGAAAAGCAAAATATTTCTCACTTCGTCGAAGAATGCTTTTGGATATGAAAAGCTGCGGCTTTTGGCACTAGTCAGAAATCCGGGCTTGAATCACTCAAGCAAAGTTGAAATACTCAGTATTTCAAATGGGAAAGCTTGATATAAATAATCTGGCTGTGAATAGTGTTAACCTATTCGGAATGCTTAAGAAGCGCGTGAATTGTCAAAGCACTTTCACACTGGAACGCAAGAACAGATGAGACTCGACTGCTATAAAACTTGGAGAAATATCCCGGATGCCTCAGCGACGTGATAAACTCCGAACACTAAAAATGCTCACTTCGGTGCGGAGAGAGAAGTACCCCGGTACGTCTGAACGTCGGAGCAAGACTCGACTACTGACTTTAGGCACAATTCGGCTTCTATCTTCTGCCAGAAATACTATAAAATGATTGTTGAAAAATACTCAGTGGGGTATATCTGGAGCGTTTTGCAATACCATTGGCCGACTTAAATGTTCGGCCATGGTATAAATATAAGCTTATTTGGCTGTTTTAGTCAGTCATCCAGGGATCCAGGAGTCGCCCGAGGGCTCGGACAATTCCCAGGACGGGAGCTCCCACTTCTGGATGGCTCAGTAGTGTTAAGTCGTGTTCATAGTGTAAATAGTATTTCTGGTTTTTAGGGATCTACGGACTGGCATGCGAATTAATGGAACCTCGTTGATTGGCAACACCAACAACATCCAGAAAGAATTCGTATGTCAGACACGTTCCTGCTGGTTATTCTAAATAAATGAAGAGCTCCGGAGTTGCTGAGTTTTTGCGACTATGCTGTACTTCGGATAGGTGGTATGAGCTAGCCGGAAGAGGCGAAACATCCTACTTCCTACTATCCGAGTACACGCATTTGTTGACACGGCTGTGAACCTCGGCCAGAAATACTAAAATAAAAATTTTACTTTGAGAGTATATCTCGGAGCGGAGTTCCAATAGGCTCCGCCCACCAGTGACTTTGCTTCGGCATTGGCCGAAGTAAATGTGCACAAAACCTATTTAAGAGCTCCTTTTCGGCTGTTTTAGTCAGTCGTCCGGGAGCCACAGACCTTCGCGTAGTTGTCCTACCGAGTGGTAGCCCGGATGGCTCTGGTGTCATTAGTATTTCTGGCCAGATCATAGCTTCCTCTAAAAATCTACGGCCTGGCTTAGATAGATGAAGCGTCGTTGGTTGACACCAACAACATTTAAAAAGAATTCGTACTGTTCCTGTCTGATCCAGTAAGAAGAGTTCCGGAGTTGCTGGATTGCGACGATGCTGTGTGCGGAGAGTAGCCCACCGGATGAGGTGGATACCTCCGATTTCTGTACCTCCGTGCACACGCATTTAGTTGTCACGGCCCATATTTTTAGGTGAGGCCGCACGCTGACTCCGTGGATTTCGCGGGTGGGCGTGGCCTAGGCAAGTGTGGATTCCAGATGTACTCAAGATTTCATCTTATTTCAGCGAAATTGAAGCTGAAAATAGTTTAAAATATTAGCTTTTCGACTAAGTAAATTGAGAGTTTGCATCTAACAGGGCAGATTCATGCCTGTAGATGACAATTCTGCCAAATAATCATGATTAGAGGTTCAGAAAGAGAAGCGCGAAGATGGCTAAATATTTTGATCGATTACGTCAATTTTTGACGCATTAGCGCGCGTGACAAAGTTTGGTGAAATGTTGACGAAAATTGCTTGTATTCTGATAATAATTATTACTTTATTTATTTTTTCTCATCAGTGTGTGAAATATCAGAGTTCAATTTATAGTATAGGCCAAAATTAGGCATATTTATCGTTTCAAAGTTCATATTCCGCCCAAATATGAAAACGTCATATCTGGAATAATCTACGAATATTTCCAATCATAACAATCTAAGAATGTTATATTAAGAATATGCAATAATTCATATTTCTGTTAATATATTCTTTCCACAAGGTATATTCTTTGAATGCGTACTCAGGCCATATAAATATACCAGGATTCTTCCATGATTATTTAGAATATACAGGGTGACCCAGGGTTGAGCCGATAAACATTTAGAATTGGTGTTTTAGGCAAAAATAAGTTCGTTTTCGGGATACAGGGCGTTGAAGTTCCTTGGTCATCGAACTCTTCTGTATAGGGTCCAATGAAAACCAAAGTTAATCCATCAACAACGAAGGTACTCTCCGGGAAAGAATTGTTCAAGTAGCACCAGACATCACACCGTGCAGCTGCAGAATCTGTCGTTCGAAGGTGCGAGCTTTGCATTTAAAAAAACGGTGGTCATTTTGAGGATTTTTTGTAAATTTTTGTTTTCCCGTTTTCTAAAACGTTAAAATAAATAAATTATGGAATACAATAATTTGTTCAGATATCAATTATAATAGCCATTGGGACGCCACTGTATTTAATAATTTTATTATAAGTACATTGACAAAAAGGCCCTTATTACCGCAAATAAGCGTGCCTGTTTTTATTGAAATCAGCAAAAGGGTTTATAAATAATTGATAAAAAATTGATGTTTTCTGAAAACGTTGAACACTCTGTATTTCTAAAACGAAGCAAGTTAGAACACATTCCTATAAGAAAAAAGTTTTCTTTTTACCTAAAAAATCGAATCTATACATTTGGCGGTTTAACCTTGGGTCACCCTGTAAATATCCGCTCGAGAATATCTGAGGAATGTGTTGTCTCGGCATAAAGTTACAATAAAAGCAGTTGAAATGGTAATGATTGGGTTTATCTATATCAATTCATTGAATGTTTCGATTATCAAGGCATTAACGAAAACTACCTTACAACAGTAGATAGAGTATTCCTTATTCGCTTTCAGAAAGAGTGTAAAAAAACTAGAATTCATCCACCAGACCGTTAAAATTAAATGAATTCATTGTTGTGTCATTTCATTCAAGAACCACTAAGCGGTTAACATTTCTTATTTTCGTTCTGTATGCTCAGTTTAACAAGTTGAGTGCTCTTTTAAATAAGGATGTTCAAGTTGTGAAAGAAATAAATAATATGAATTGTGTGAGGAGTAATGTGGGTTACGGTGAAGTGAAATGACAATTGAATCGAATTTGTTATTGTATGATAATTTCGTGTTTTTTCAACGAAGAACCCATCCATAATAAGAAGATTACGTTCAAGGTGGAAAACAAATAGGAATACAAATTTTACTTTTTTATAACCTACTTAATGTAAAAGAAACCCCATATTCACCTCTTTCAGAATTTTCATGTCTCTACATTAAATCGAAATTAATGAAAAAATTCAAAATTCCTTATCATTTCCGTCCTATTAGACGTTATATCTCTCAAGGGATTGGACTGAAACAGCTTGACATTTCCCATTTAAGTTTGTCGGTTTTCAGTCTCATTTTCGAATTTGTAGAATTATGTTGAATCATCGAAACTAAAATGGAAATAAGTATTCCGGAGCTCGTTAACATTAAGCATTACCCTCATGTAACGTCTAACGTTTCGCTCCTTCATGAAATACTATCCTCATGTTTTGATGCTACATTCTGGGACGTCCGGTATAATGTTAATGTTATTTTCCTGGTGATGAATTTGGAGGCAGTTTTGAGGTAGTTTTGAGGTAGTTTTGAGGTAGTTTTGAGGTAGTTTTGAGGTAGTTTTGAGGTAGTTTTGAGGTAGTTTTGAGGTGTTCTGTATAACGGCCAACATATGTTTTCTATAATGATAATTTTTTCGTATACCTTGTATTTCTTTATAAACCTCTCTCCTGTTATTTTCAATTAATAATCATTATTTTGTATTTAATTTTTTTTCCATATTTTTCAACTTATATAGCAAAATTATAGGTGTTGAAGAATGCTAACAATGTTATATCATTTCGACGTTTTTGGGATTTCAAATTATGTATTGATTGAATATTAAAATCTTATAATATTTTGTATACAGATGATGAAAAACGAATTTTTATTTCGAGTTTTTGCAGAAATAGCAATCATCTTAGCAATGATGCCAGACATTTTCTGAAGAAACAGTCATTTTGGTTGAATCTTTGTTTTCAAGTTGTCAACTAAAGGATTGTTTTGTTCAAGTCACGTCGATTGATGTGTGAATATATTGAGTTTTTCGAGTTATTGGAATTGTAACTGAGTCCTTTCAGTTACAATTTTTTTCAGTCAATTGAATTTGGCTTATTTCATTCCCAATCCAAAGTCTTTGAATCATTGAGATTTATTTGGTTTTGAGTCTTTTCATTTCTAATGTTAAGTCTTTGAGTCACTTGAATTTGATTTTGAGTCCTATTTGTACCAATATTGAGTTTTGAGCCTTCCAAATATTTTGAGTCTTGTACACGTTTTATCTTTATGTTTTCCCCTCGGAGACGACTCCTCATGATTTACAACGATGAATCTCCTCCTGAATTGCTTCGCATTAAAATAGGTAGTAGGTACTACAAGCTTAAGAATCTTGAACAATCGTACCTACCGCCGCTCACAAAATAAGTGACATTAAACTCAAGAAGTCATATGCGTAAGCTCAACATGCTATTAGAACAGTTCATAATAAGAAATGGTTTCAAAAAAAACCTAGTAGCCACTATCTAATTTTAATTAGTATTTTAAAAGTATTTTGCGAATTTATCAACCAAATTTAATTTGTAAATATGTGTTGAGGTGTGTACTTCACTGTTTTTGGTCAAAATACAATTGTATTGCAATCAATTCGATACCCCACACTAATAGGTTTTAAACAATATTTTTTTGGAAAAACTTAAAAAACTTCGTTAGATGTTTGATACAACAAAATTTTGGAATTAAAATAAGATTCAAATACATCGAGCATCCTGTGACAAACACAAATGATAAAACAAAATCATCAAGGAGGTCGACCCTCTATTTTACCTCGCTTCTGCAGAAGTAAATTAGATATTTATTGTGTCATTATTTAAAGAACTAATAAAATTTATGCAAGAAGATATTTTCTTAGCTTTTGGATTATCGAACTTGTTTTATCAGTTGGTTACAGGTTGCTCGATGCATTTAAATCTCATTTCAATATCTTAGGATCCTTCATTTTGAGAAACTTCCGATGTTATCTTTTAACGTTTATCGTTTTTCCTAACCCAACGAACCACCATGTTGCCATTTGAAAAAAATCAGTGATAGAAATTTCAAAATGAAATTTTGCATAGCAGATAAATTAACTCCTGTATAAAATGTGTCATTTAAAGGTGACTGTATTGTCATTTTGACAGCGATAAAAAAGGTGCTTCGTATCTAGTATGCTTGCGTCACTTTAATGTCTGCCCTGTCAGTTATTTAAGTATTGTTGATAGTTGATACTGAAACATTACAACATGAGTCGTTTTGGGGAAGTTTCTACTCAACAAATAACAAAAAATATAGAAAAAGCAATCCCGCAATCTACAAAAAATACTATGGAGACAATTTATGGAGTTTTGTCAAGTACGAAATTACGAACTGTCGAAAATAACTCCGTTACAAGAAGTAAGTAGCAGATAATTAAAGGATTGGGCCTATAATATGAAAAAGAGGAATGGAGAAGATTATAAAGAATATACAGTTACTTAAATCAATTTGGAATTCAAGTGCGAAGATGATTCAAGAAAGATATTTCAAGGAATACAATATTAAATTTGATCCTTTTGCCGACATAACTTTTAAAGAAGCTCGTGATGCGAGAAATAGTAAACGGAAAGAATTATTACAAGTTATTACAGAGGAAAGAAAAGTAAGTTCTGTAGCATTGAACAAGAAAGATAATAGTAAAAATTGAAAAATTGTGGAATATAGACAACCCAGAGGGATTACAGAAAAGATTCTTTCATATAGCTTCTTATGAATTAGCTTGGAGAGGGGGAGAGGCTGCAAACTGTAAAATTTACCATTTTAAAGAAGAAAAAGTCAAGATGGAACTTCAACAAGAAGATTTGAATACAATAAAATATTTTCAAAGACGACACAGGGTGGGACGAAAAAATTGGCAGACAGCAAATGGATAACAAAAAATTAAATGAATGAAGGCATTTTTCCCGTTGCATTATTAAAATTACTGTTACAAAATATAAATGAAAACATAACATCTGAACGACTTTTTTTAACTCCAAATCCCTTTTGGAAAAATAAAAATTCCAAAGGTTGGTACAAAAATGTTCCACTGGGTATTAATACGACTTCTACTTGGACCAAATATTCTGCAACTAAAATTGGACTCGACATCACAAATAATAAAATTACCAATCATTCGAACCGTGCTAGTACCAGTTAGCCAAAGCAGGAGTAAGTGACCAACAACTTATAAAGATAACGGGACACTCATCATCATCTTCTATTAAACCCTACCTCCTGAACATCACGAAAATCTTATTAGTTCCTTACGAACCTCAAGTGAGAAAAATCAAAATGAATATTCTACATGTGTGAATACCAGAGAAGAAAATTTTGAAATCAGTACACCAAACCAAACAATATATAACAATTGTGTATTTAATAACTGTTCATTTAAATAATTTAATTGTATCAATAAAGATAATTATTGTTGTTGTTCATTCATATATTCGGTCGTTAATTAATCTTGCCAAAAAACACTCGAGCTTTTCTTTTAAGGATAAAAAAAGCTCTTGTGTTTTTACTGTTGATACATTTTTATCAAAAACAGTAAAGTTGTATTATTCTCAAAATTTTATGACTGAAATTAGTGATTTGAAGATATCCATTGCCCTCTAGAATAGAAAATTAATTTCAAAATAAAAATAAAATTCGGATACAAAAAGTGATAAATAATACACGGTTGTATTCAGTATGTCATATAGAGAAAAAATAAGTGAAAATTTACCGGGCGTCTCATTTGAAAATAGAAAGATTATATCACTTCTGGTGAAACCTGAAGTTTTATGTATCCCAAATTTCATTCCATTATCTTCAAAACCAAAAAAGATATAGGGGCGAGCCACTTTCCGCGGACACCCGGTATATGTGAGGATATGTACTTTATTAAGTGTTCAACTAATTTTTTTACTCAACATACTTGAGTTGAAAAATGTATACTAGTAAATGAATAAATAAAGGATTCATATACAGAGTTAGTCAAATGTATGGACCCAACCATTTTTCTCAGTTAATGGGGGTTATCGAAAGAAAGCTCGGATAAAAGTTGAAGGGTGAATTACTCTGCACCTTTCTGTAAATTCAAATATTTTTTAGATGTGCCATTGGTGGAGGAGTGACGTCATTGGCATTTTTTTGAAATGGAACCATGTGCCATGTTCAGTATCGCTAGAAAGCTTGTTTTTTCTCTCATTTCATCAGTACTAATATTATTTCAACTCTCTCGATAGGTACAGTGTGTTTCGTATTTTTGTGTGTGTATTTTTGTGTCCACCTTCTCTTTTCTCTCTCTTTTTCTAAATCGGGAATATAGCCAGTTGGATATTTTAAAGCCATATAGCAATTTTATTCAAACAGTGGCGTAAGTAGGTATAAGTTTCCCAGATGTTTATTTTTCGAAAATCAATTCTTGTTATTTTTCTACTGGAAAATTTCAGAAGAAAATTTTGTTCCAGAATAATTCAGTTGTCCTACTCAGGAATTTTGCCTAAATAAAAGCTAGGAGAAAAAAAATGGAAATAGTTGTATGATTCAATAGTTCAAAAAATTACTATTTTTTTTAATGTAAAAGAAGGTTGCTGGACAACAAATTCAGAGCGGCTATTTCTTTTACTTATTTATTAGTTCTGAGACCAATTTTTTTTTTTTCGAACCCGTTATCTGATATGTGCCATTGAGGTGAATTTTGACAATATTCTATAACCACTACTTATTTTGAGGCGAATGTTAATTGTCCATTAAACCAATAATTTAAACAAGTAATTTTGTTTATAAATGAAATAATTTCAGTTACTTAAAATGATCCCAAACATCAACATGAAATTTAATAATGAAACAACTGTCAATATAGTACATAAAAATTTCTTTAAAAAAAAAAACACGAATGCCACTATCTGAATCAAATTGCCATATCGCTTGAAATATCCAACATTCCCCGATTGAGAATTTTTTAAAACAAATTAAGCAATAGGTGAGTGAATTACAAAGATGGACACAAAAATACGAAATACACTATTCCTATTGCCTAACATGACATGGTTCCTTTTAGAAAAATGCCAATGACGTCACTCCTCCACCAACGGCACATCTAAAAAATATTTGTATTAATAGAAAAGTACAGAGTGAAATACCCTTGAACTTTGACTAACTCTGTATATTAACCGGACCTATAACTTAGATAACTATTGTTTTCCAGTATTTCGTTGTGCATTAACACTCAAGAGTGTTTTTCTTTACTAAATTTTCCATGGTTTCTGAAGACGATGTGGATTTACTATCATCAATCCAAGTAAGGCTCAGGCTTTGAAATTTTCACAATACATTCTATCATATTGACATTCCTTGACCCGTCCTAACAATTTGATTATATAAACGACCCACAATTATCAAATTTGTCTATGTCATTAATATTACGACTGTATTTTCGCAAACTCATACCAAAACTTATGAATTGCACGACAGTATTGTAATACATATTTACGCAAGAATTTACGTGGTCGTTTAGTACAAGCATGTATCGTATATATATTAGCTATTGACTGTTCCCCATACCAACGATGAGTATGGTAGATGAGCATATTAGATATAAGAATTCCAAGTTGGATTACTAAAAAATAAATTTTTCGGGTTATTTTAAAGTTTCTCATAAAGGTGTCCTAAAGTAGAACATACATATTAAGGTATTATTATTGATATATTTAAAGATTTCCCAACAGTAATCGTCCAAATAAAACAGCATTCGAAAGATTGTTGACACTATTTAGACGAACTGGAAGTGTTCAGTATGAAAACCCCATTAAAAAAAATGATTTAGTTTCAGGTGTAATTCTTGTAGGATTTTGTAGGTATAGTAAAACCTTTTGAAACCAAAAACAAATAAAAACTATATCTACCGTTTTAGCTCGAGTATCCATTTTCCGATTTATGAATTTCATTCCCACCAAGTATTAAAACACATAAGTGATAAAAAAAACCTTGCAGGAATTAAATTTCAAAACTTTGTGATTCTTCTAAACAAATGCAGAAGGGAGGGAAATCTGTTAACGTAGTGAGGATTGAAGAAGTTTAGACAACTCACATGTCTAAACTTCTTCAATCCTCACTAGTACTATCCATCGCAAGCTTACAAAGCTAGAATTCCAGACAAAATTGGGACAGACTTGCTATACATTGCACTAACTTTCGTGATCTTTGTTGATGTAGCGCCAACTTTTTTAAACGAACTTTTAACTGTTACAATGTTATTGAATTTTCTTCCTCTTTTAAATGTTATCTTTTGTTATCTCATTTTCCGTTGCGATCTATAAAACATTGTAACAATTAGAAGGAACTGTTACATGTACCAGTCAATTGGAATTGAGGCAGCTGGCATCAGACTCCAATGCATCGGTAAACAAGTAACCGTAATAATAGTTAATATTTTTCAACCTGCTGTTATTCCAGTACATTTGTTTATTAAGTTGCGTGAAAAAATATTCTAGTAATTCTTACCATTTCAACCTACATAAGAGAATTCCCACACAAAATACTTGAGATTCCTCGGCTAACTACCAAACAATGAATATTCTGAATTTCTACTCATGAAGTTAACGATGATTTTGATATACCGGGTGGCTACGGAAGTATTGCCTACGGAATATCTCAGTTATTGTATGAAGTAGGTTTGTGAAATTTGAAGCGTCGATATAATGACATAAGAGCTAGAATTTGAGCATATTGACATGTCGAAGTTAACTTCCGGTCTGACCGGAAGTAACATCAACTTTCTTATTTTAAATGGAAACCCTATTTTTTTTCTTTTCGCTTCATTCAGCATTCAATTCTCTTTCTAATGACATATCACAAGTTGGTATCTAACCAGAAACTAGATCAGAAAAAAATTATTATTGAAATTCACCGAGTAGGCCGTGGAAGCAAAATGAAAGCCAAAAATTGAAAAGTTGGCTATGGAAACCATACGTCACTTGATAACAGTTGCTACTACTGTGATATTTTATTTTCATTCGTCGGCGTTATAAAAAGCCGCCAAAAAAAATATTGGAAAAATTGGGAAAAAAACAATAATCTGTAGGTCCATAACTTAAATAGGAACATACAACTTTTTCTTGCCTGTACTATTCAGCATAACCATTCCTTTCTGATGATATAATAGAAAGTAATTTTTTGAAATGAAATACCAAAAAATCCATTTATTTTTCTCATATTCATCTAAGGTGGCTATTAAATGTCATGATGGTACATGACATTATGAAAATTTGACAATTAGTGCACTATTAATAATACCGCTGTGTGTTTCCTAACGAAAGTGACTCAAAAATAATTCAAACGAAGTTCTGATGAAATTGTTTATTCTTCATGGAAAATGTGAGGGAATTATAGCAAGAACGTGCAGAAAATTCAATGAAACGTACCCTGATTTACAACCAATGAACAAAAGGAAGTTTGTACGATTACAACATAATTTCATTAATGATTTTCAAAAAATGCATGTACTCGAAATATTTCCGGCAATAATTCAAGCACTCGGGAGATTACAAGTGAAAATTATTATCTCGGAATTCTGGCTATTTAGGTATAGGAACATGATATATCAATTCGAAAGGAATTTAGTCATCTTTCAGGATATTTCATAATATACAGGATGTTCCATTAAAAAAAAAACGCACTTTCAACCCTTTTCGTATCTAGCAGTAAGATCATGAATTTTGAACGACCCTGTACCACAGAAATAAACATTCAATTCAATTGCAACTTTCTAAGAATCCAAATACCGCAGAAATAAACATTCAATTCCAGCTATGTTTTGGATAAAAAATATGGAAAATAACCAATATCTCAAAAACCGTTAGAGATAGGTATAGGGGAGTATTAGGCAGAAATAATCAGAAAAAAATTACAAGTTCAAAAATGCGGTAATATACAGGGTGACCCATTTGAAATAACAAAGATGCTGCTACTTTCTGGTATAAGCGGCAACGCTGCATTGCTGAATATATTTTAGACCGATAGACCGAGAGCAACTACTTGAGAAACCAAATTTTCAGAATGATCCTATTTCCCCTTCTTCGTAAACGTCTAAGGTACCATCGACCGTGACCCACCCTGTATAGTGCGGTACGTAGGGATGGAATAAATAAATTTTTATCGTTACTATGTATTTGTTTAAAAAAACGGAATCAGGTCGATTTCTATTCTTAATTTGACAATTTACAGTATGAAAATATTACCCTCTTCTTGAACCCCCTCTGAACACCCCCTCAAAGATTTTAAATAATGTTCGTGATGGACATGTAAAACTATCCAAAAACCAGTTCGAAATGTCAAATTGTATGAGGAAAAAGAGTTAGATGAATTGTTAGCGATTGAGGAAAATCCGCATACGACAAGTAGACAACTTGCCGATGATGAACTTGAGTAAATCATCTTTGTTTACAGATTTAAACAAAGAAAAATACTATCCTTATGAAGTTCAGATAGAAAGAAACAATTCTATGTACTGATGATGGACAGAATGTAAGCAGATTTGCAGTTCATAAACAAAATTGTTTTTTCTGATGGAGCTACTTTTCATTTGAATGGAACGGTTGGATTTGTGAGGCTCACACACAATATCCTAAAAAAGTTAACGTTTGGGCTAGCTTTAACAACAAAATTATTGACCCTTTTTTTTAAGTACAATTGATGGTGAGGTTGATCTAGATTTTTGATGAACTTTTCACAGCCTATTTATCCAAATGCTATACATAGATCAATTTGGTACCAACAACACCGGACAATGTTTGATTTAAAAGATGAAATAACTGGAGAAATAAACAACATAACCCCTGAGGTCCTACAAAATGTTCTACGAGAATTCCAAGATCGCGTTGCATTATTAAGATGTGAACTATGCTCATTTTGAACATTTACTTTAACTGTAAAATAAATTAAAAATACTTACGTTATGTTACATTGTTCCCTTCATTCTACGTGGAGTATCAAAATTTTACATTTTCAAAATAAATTTTCTTAGTTTGCACCAAAGGACCCCGCACGGTTCTTATGGAAAATGGGTCCCATTCGAATTGGCTGAAAATTCAATATAATGTAGTTTATGATGTCCCGATCAAATGGCTCCTCGGGCACAACGAGATCTAATGGACAGTTTCTGAGATACAGGGTGTCAAACATGCAGAGGCAGGGTTGTTACTAACCTTTAGAAAATCAATAATATGGAATTATTTTTTTTTTTTAAGTCAAGGATAATGATTGCAACCTTAATATTGTTGACACGAGTTGCAATGAAATGTTCTAAGACTCAGTGTACAGGGTTATTAATAATTACATGATTTTTATGTAATTCTTTGAACAAATTCAGTCAAATGCAAAAGCTCGTAGACTTGCAGAATATGTATATACAGTGTGGTCCAACGAAAACTTAACACCTCGATTTTCCGGCTTTAAAATGAAAATGTGGAAAATCGCTCAATCGCTCAATTTCTAATACGAGGGGGAACAACTTTTCCGCTGTTTTCATCCCCGTAACTTCAACCTCCTAACGGGGGTGAGCACAACCCCTTGATTTTGAATAGGGATAAGAGGTGTTGAGATACCTCATTTTGAAGATCTTATCGTGTACTCTCTGACCTTCAAATTTCACTTCAAAATATGAATCGATAATGAAATAACAGCGAAAATAGTGAAAGAGGCAATATGGAATTTCTCTCGAGAATATTATTCGTATCCGACGCATTTCAAAGTTATTGAGTAGTTAATTTTTTGTCCACAACAGTAGACGGACCTTGTTTTTGTACCTTAGTCTATCGTGAATTTTTAAGAACGGTACAAGTGTGTCAAAGCGATTGTAAATTTGTAGTTGAATTAAAATGGTGTATTCCGTAGAAGAAAGGGTGGAAATGATAAAATTATTTTTCCGAAATAACGACTCTGCGCGCACAACAGCGGCTTTATTTAACGAACGACATCCTGAAAACAATGTATCCGCTGCTTACGTTGTGCAACTGGTTGCCAAATTTGACGCTACTGGTTCAGTTGGAAACAAAAAGAGGGTGCATGAAAGAGACGACGCGAGGGACGTGGCTGTCTTAGGTCATATAGCAATAGATCCGACCGTTAGTACTAGGAAATTGTCCGATGTATCTGGTGTTTCACGCACAACAATCATGAGAATCCTGAAACGACATAAATTCCATCCTTATAAGATACGATTGGTTTAGGAACTGAATGAGGATGATCCCGATCGCCGACTCCAGTTCTCTGAAGTGATCAGTGAAATAATTAACGGCAATCCAAACTACATGTTCGATATCTGTTTTTCGGACGAGTGTTCATTTTACCTTAACGGCATTGTAAACCGGCATAACTGTCGGTATTGGTCAGATGAAAATCCAAGATTATTTCGTGAGGTGTATACACAGCGCCCCCAAAAATTAAATGTTTGGGCGGGTATTTATGGAAATCACAAAATCGGCCCTTTTTTTATACCCGGTAATCTCACAGGCCAAATTTATCTCGATCTATTGGAGAACGCTATTTATCCAGCCCTCGTGCAAGTATTGGAGAATGCAGAAGACCATCAAACGATCATTTTCCAACAAGATGGCGCACCACCTCACTTTGTTCAACCGGTGCGTCAGTTCTTAGATGACAATTTTCCTCACGGCTGGATTGGAAGAAGGGGACATATTGAGTGACCACCCAGATCACCTGATCTGGCTCCACTGGACTTTTTTCTATGGGGTCACCTGAAATCCAAGATTTACGCTACCCAGCCTGAGTCACTGGATGATTTGCGAACTCGGATCATTAATGAATGCCGTCAAATTACACCAGAAATCTTGAGTAATGTACGTGAACGTTTTCAGCAAAACTTATATTACTGCATGGAAGTGGATGGTGCCCATTTCGAGCATTTAATAAAGTAATCACAAAAGTACGTACTCTTCCACTATTTTACCTGTCATTTCGTTATCGATGGATATTTTGGAGCGAAATTTTACGGTCAGATAGTACACGATGAGATCTTCAAAATGAGGTATCGCAACACCCCGCATCCCTATTCAAAATCAAGGGGTTGTGCTCACCCCCGTTAGGGGGTTGAAGTTACGGGGATGAAAACAGCGGAAAAGTTGTTCCCCCTCGAATCAGAAATTGACGGGTTCGAGCGATTTTCCACATTTTCATTTTAACGCCGGCAAATCGAGGTGTTAAGTTTTCGTTGGACCACACTGTATCATTTGATTTTGATATTGGGTGATCTACTATTATGAGGTTACTATTACAGGGTTACAGGGTGATTGATTAAATGTGATGACCGGCTTTATTAACAGCTATAATAAAAGTTATCAAAAAAGATTTAAATAAAATAATAATAGTTTTAAGGTGAATATGTTATATTCACCTTGAAACTCAATATAATTGAATCAAATATGTATACGAATTACACATACAGAGGGATTCAAAATTAGAAGACAAATATAATTTATTTACTACACTAAAACGCCCTGTACACTTATGCTGATTTGGAATATTGGCAATTATCTATAACTTACTCATGAAGTTCGAAATAATAATATTGAAACTGTTACATCAGCTAAAAGGCTCGGGATAACAGAATTGGAACGAGCATTGCTACAAGAGTAAATGCTGTACCAGATGGAGCAAATGACCAAAATGCCTAATAATTCGTGACTCACACGGTATGTACCGGCGATGAAGATCTTCATTATCTGTCGAATATGAGGATATATTTCCAAAAGGATTAAATCATGTGCACACTATTTAAATAGGCAAGAGTTGTTGGAGTGACAATGAATTTTAATGTTTCTACACATATAAATGCTTAATGAATAAGGAAATGCCCTAGATCGATATTACTCCACTTGTAAATCTGGTGCTCGGAAGTGTCGATCCTTTCCACATAAAGATAATGTTGTATGCTTTTTTGGTATGCAAGCCATCAACCGATAGAATTCGTACATAATCGTAATAACAATGTCTTAACAAACATAGTAAGAACTAGTAAGAAATATTTTTAATGCAGTAGTCTCCCATGTGATAGCTGCATCATCATGCCGTTGACCAGGATCCGTACAAGATGCAACAAATAGACAAGAGCCATCAAATATTGATCATATATTAAATTTTTAACTTTATCTATAATTTGTGTACATATGTTCCTGAAAAAATTAAATAAATACAACTAAAAAAGAAAATTTTGGGTGTCCTTGTATACCCCGCGGGGATAGCTCGAATGGAGAGCGCCGGTTCACCGATATCTGAAGCCAAGCAATGTTATGCATGGCCGTTGGTTTGATGGGTGACCTACGGACCTCCTTTCGATATTCTCCTCGGATCGTGCTAGGAATCGCACGTAAAAAGGTAAGACCTCGTTAATCCTTGGCTCGCACAAGTTTCGACTTTTGAGGGCTGCCGTTCGTAAGGGGACGACAGCTGATTAACGGAAAAAACAACAACAACAACAACCCAATATCAAAATCAAATTGTATTTATACTCATTCTGTAAGTCTACGAGCTTTTGCGTTCTACTGATTTTGTTCAAAGAGTTACATTATTAATAACCCTGTATACGGAGTCTTAGAACTTAGAACTTTCCATTATAACTCGTGTCGACAATATTGAGATTGCAATCATTATCCTCAACTTTTTTAAACAAAATAATCGCCATATTATTGATTTTCTGAAGGTAAGTTACAACCCTGCCTGTGCATGTTTGACACCCTGTATCTAAAAAACTGTCAATTAGATCTCGTTGTGCCTATCCATTTGATCAGGACATTATAAACCACATTTTACTAAATTTTCAGCCAATTCGACTGGGACCCATTTTCCATAAGAACCGCGCGGGATCCATATGGAAAACTCAATATTGCTGGACAGGGAATGAAAACCCCTTTTGAAAAAGGTGTCAAACAAAACCATACTCGTTTAATTTTTTTGAGGGGGTGCTCATAATTCAGAGGAGGTACAAGAAGGGGGTAATATTTTCTTACTGTAAATTGTCAAATTGATAATGGAAATCGACATGTTTCAGGTTTTTTCAAACAAATACATAATAACACTAAAAATGTATTTATTACATACTTATGGACAGCACTGTATGTGACACCTGGTGGGTTTGTAAAAAAAATAATAGGTAAAAACAACAAGTAGATCTCGTAAGCTTTAATGAAATCTTCTGTATAGCTAGGTAAAAGCGATAAAAATGAGGAAGTGTCCATTTATGTGCATCAAGCCTTATTGAAATAACTTTCTCTCTAACGGTTCTGAATTCAAGACCTACGAGAATCAAAAACAAGTTCGATACCGTGAATTCCTCTGAATGATTCTTTTGGGAAGTAATGTTTGTAGCTGTTTTCTAGAATTAGGAAGTAAATTGGATAAGAAAAGAATGTGTGTAGGTACACTTAGTTTTGTAGAAATTGATATTGAGATGTCGATACTGATAACTAATATGAGGGGATTTACGCAAGTAACCAACCCACTGCTGTGGTTTTTGGTAGTATCTCATCACTCTTCACTAATCTTATTTTCTACACAACAAAAATGTTTAGGCCAATATGTCAAAGAGACCCCCTTTACATAAATGCGATGAAACCAAATTATAATGTTAAATAACCTCATGATCTTGCCCTGTTTTCACATGATTTCAATGAAGTTGCCCATCAGCTGAATGACCTTTTAGTTGAAGAAATAGTAACTGGTTCTGTAAAAAACAGTTTGACAGCAGATCTTAGAAGTATTTTTTACGTATGATATTCAACCAATCGGGACGTTCAATTTAGTTGATCAGTGATATTTCGAGACTTTCTTTTCATAATTTTGATGAAACTGTTGAAATTGAACTAGGTAGGTACCTAGTTTGATTAAACGGTAAATTTTTCAAACTTTTTTATTGTTTGACGAATTTCAACATAATTGTGAGATAGACCTTTAAAATGCCGTGAATCCAATAGTGTAGTCAGACTTCATTTAAAAAAATCGCCAATAATTTTTTTTTACAGTTTTGACATTCAAAAATAAGAATAGTTTCCCCTGAAATTGAATGTGCTAGCGAACTTTTTCAATATTTATGTAGTGAAAAAATTAGCTTTCCAATCGCTTGAAAAATTTATGTTTTATAGGGGTGTTTCTATTTTATGGATCACACTATATACAGTGACATTCCAAAACTACGCAACAAATGGAAAAAATCTTATTTGTGATTCTTCAAAAAAACGAACGACTTTCAGTTAAAAAAAAACACATTTTTCAAAATTAGCAGAATTGCAAGTTAAATTTTTCGGAAAATAAGTTGGAGGAAAATTTTGAAGGAGATCTTTGTTGGAGCTCATTGAACAATGTGAAGGAGAGAAAATTTTGAATTTTTCGTAAAATTTTACAATAATTATTTTTAATCAATTACAAATTTCGTCTAACAAGAATTGATTTAAAAACTTCGTTTGTTTTTTAGGATGACCTCAGCGATGTAATGATTGGGAAAAGCATTGAAAACTCTCGATTATTTCTATTTCTAGTTGAAAATATAAAGAAAATATTTGAGAAAATTATTATAAGTGGTTCGTGTAATAACTTTGGGTGAAAAGGTGAGTTCGGCATGAATTAGAGTGTCAAAAGTATCAGTTACAAGTATTCACCGCAATTCCAAGGAATAATAATATTACTGAAAATACGTTATATTATTGAGAAACGTTCTTATTTCAATTTCCAATAACACAGCTTGATTGTTATTCTTAAGAATAATGGTTCGAATATGAATACATCCATTACCTACCTGAAACGCATAGATAATAAAAATTCAATAACGTTTCTTGGAAGTTGCATTATTCACGCTCCTATTCATTAAGCAGGAAATCTCTATCATGAACATGTTTTAGTGATGTAATATAGACTAATGGTGAGACTGATACCGATATGACTAATACTTACAAACATATTCTCTTATCTCTCACTCATTGACATGAGGGAAGGATTTCTTTACAATTCCACTGTCGAACATGATCTTAATAAATAATTCTTTCTAGAAAGGTACCAATCTATCAAAAAGTATCTCGTCAATTTTCGGAAGATTTGAAACTACATAAATTCAACGTTACAATATTAAACAAATGCTGGCCTATTCGAACCAAAATTGTTAGCTCATTCTGCTTTATATATTTTTTTTCAAATCTTCAGTGGTACAGCATCATCTCGCTTACTAATATTTCAATAAGTGGGAACTCATTTAAATAGAAATGGATTAATTCTAGATCACAGCAATAAAGGATTGCATTTTTTAATTTAAAAATATTTGACAATTCGTTAAAATACGCAAGTAAAGAATTATTGTAATTCAGTAGTTCATGAGACAACTACATCATCACTAACTGTCGAAACTCTAATACACTTTTTCTCGATTACTTTACTGTTAGAAGTCTGAATTTACCAAGTATTCGGTATGTCTTTAACATAATCCCATTAAATCTGGTATCACTAGATTCATAATAGTGATCCCTAAATCAAAATCGACTGGGTGTCCCATGCATTAAAAAATATCACCAATGCAATTTTCACACAAAGGCGAATAACCCTATTTTGGGTAGGGTTCGCAAATGAAATCGACCTATACGAGGATTTTTACAAAATAACTTCATATTCATTAATAATGAATTTATTCCATAAATCATGGGTGCACTTTATGAAATAAGTTCTAAAATATGACATAGGTCATATTTTCAGCGTAGAGCGAACTAAATACTCTTGTTATGAATATTTCTTCAGCATACTAGATTAGACCCATAATTGAATGCAGGAATAGTAATTTACTTTTAAAATATTTAACTCATTTTGTTTGTATGTATCTGTCTTTCCTGTTCAAAACTTGCAATCCATTTTTGAAGCAATTCGATTGAGCGGAAATTTTTCTTCGTGGTCTCGGATTTTTCTTAAATTATTTCACATTCCAAAAAAATCATGATCAAAATATTTTGAGAGTTTGATCGATTAAATTCATAGGTTTTGTGATTATTATGATATATGAAGAATTTCTGATGGTTTTGTACGCCGAAAAAGGTGTTGGTAGAGGTGACTCGAACCCCGCCCCCCCCTTCTCGAAAAAAAAATTTCAAAAACTAGGGAAATTGAAATCGAAAAAAACATAGGGCATTCGAATAATTTCATTTCAAAAAAATGATACTCCTAGCCCCTCTGAAGGCTAGAAGAGAACGCGTATGGCGGTTTTGGACGTGGATATAACGTTTATTCGGGAGGCTCTTACCCTCCATCTTTTCGAAAAAAGTTGGGAAAATAAAATAAAAAATCCGTAAAAATAGAGAAAAACATCGGATCATCGCATAATTCAATTACAAAAAAAAAGAGTATCCCACTGTCCCCCTGAAGGCTAGATAGAGAACATATGGAATAAAATTTTCCGGTGGTTTCGGCGGACTCGGTAGCCACTTGTACTCATCAAATTTTATTAAACACATTTCCGTCTGTTCAGTTTTAATATTTCATAATATACAATTTTAATGATTATTTTTAGAAAATTTATCTCAATATTTCATAATTCCCATAAAGGAAATCAAGCGATTTTATAATATATTCGCGATTATCCCCTCTGGCCTTTCCAATATCATGTTATTATGATCTGAATGGAGTAAATGCATTATTATTATTATTGAAACTTATTGTACACTTTTCCCCTCTTCCGCTTCCCTTGCACGAGATTGTCTTTTTATTATTAGTACTTCCTGACAAAATATTAGGTGATTCCTGTTATGCAAATTTTCAAAGCGTGTGGTTTTTAGTTATTTAGATGACTATATTCTTTCATATCTTGCAAATAAAATATTTCGATAGTGATTCATATGCAGGAAGAGAAGTGTATAAGTATTGCCATTAGTTATGATTCATCTTTAGATCAAGGACAACAAAAATTGAGAATCTGAAAAACTATATTTATTTATGTTGTATCGATACATACGAGGATGTATTGATATCTAGTTAGCCTAGACCAGTTCCCTGCATAAACAAAATATTGCGTTACCATAGCAACGAACAATAACTTATTAGAAGTGTTAGTGTAAAGTTTGACGTCAAAAAAGTAAACAAGAGTTACGCAATAAATTAAAAGAAAAAGTATGTCCACCGAAATTGTGAAAATCGAAAAATTGGAGTATCGAGTACCTGTATATAAAAGGGTTAAGAGGTAAGCAGATATACGAAGATATGCTTAATACCCTTGGTGATCAATGTCCCCGAATAGCACACTATGTCCCAGGGACGTCCCTATTTGGTACAAATCATGTCCGAATGTCCGGGACTTAAAATCATTGTCCTTGGGACGTCCGATTCAGTGCATTTTCATGAATTTCCCCAAGGGACTTCCTATGGATGTCCCATTCGGTACATCGTATAAAACGTCTCTGCGAGGACGTCTCTGGGATGTCCTGGGTCGGATATATTTTGTAATGTTTCCTAGGACATCCATCGGACGTCCCTGTTAGTAAGTATTCTGGCATGTCTTTGAAAGGACGTCCCATGGTTGTCCTGGTACGGGACATTTAGGAACATCCCACATGAATGAATATTGGACGTCCCAATTGGTTAATCTTAGAATATCTTCCTGCGAGGACTTCCTTGGGATGTCCTGGTTCGGATATATTTTGTAGAATTTTCTAGGATATCCATTGGATGTGTTGGTTGGCATGTATTTGACATGTCTTCGAAAGGACTTCCTATGGTGGTCCTGGATTGATCACTTTTCGGAATATGGTGCATCCATCCAAAGATGAAGGATGGATGATCATAAAAATTACACAAAATTCGTAAACAGTTACAATAATTAGGCTTCCATGTGTACCCAGTACCCGTGTATACATCCCAGCTAGTGGTTTTACAGAAGAGGTATAAAATGGATCGCCTATTTACAATAGGGCTGAACATTATAGCGAAAACAACCCATCTGAAATAAAAACTTTTTCACTATCATTATGGTCATCAGGGGCCATATTCTCAATTATGCGTATGCCAATACGATTCACTGTTTCACAACAATGAAAATAAAAAATTTATGTTTGTCTCTCTTGTTCGTATAAGGATTGAAACCGAACAATTCCTCATGTATGGATTCCGTGCATAAAGTTGTTTTCTGTGTTTTGTGTTCTGTGTTCAAGTGAAGTGTTGACGAATTGACAGACAATTGAGTATTTACCAGCTATGGCGGCTTTTCTATCGTCTTTTGTGATTAATTAGTGACTGTTTTGTAAGTTATTTTGTGTTCATTCAGTGTAGTTATATCTATAAATGAAAATAAAAGTTTTGTTATACTATTCAATAGTTATTACTAACCTATTCAACACTGTATTGAAAAGTTGGTTCCGATAGAGTTATTATCGGTGGTGATTTCAACATAGACATCCTGACAAGTAGTGAGAACCTGACCTTTTTTAAAGATTGTATTGCATGTTTCCATTTGAAAACAACCATTTCAATGCCAACCCGAATAACTCCTATTTCGAGAACGTGTATAGATAATTTTTTAATAAATTCTGATAGTAGCTACACTGCTGGAGCAAGGGATTTTTGCTTATCAGATCATCATACAATCTACATAAAAATTAATGTATTTTCTTCGAATAAGCCAATCAATAATAATACTGTTTATAGAAGGTGTCACAGTGCTGATAATGTTGCAGCTTTCAAAACTCTCCTGGGCCAGGAAAGCTGGGATGATGTATATAAAATAACCTGCCCCGATAAGGCTTTTGATTGCTTTTCTAGAATACTCTTGTACTATTATGAAATATCTTTTCCTATTAGAAAATGTAGTACTCATTCTAATAATAATAAAAATAGAGCTGATTCTCAGAAACTTGCTGAGCTCAGAAATCAGGTTGCGCTTTATGGTGATCTAGCCAAAAATTTTGTAGAATTCAAGGACATCTACAAGCACTGTAATCAAACATATAGGGAAGAATTAAGGAAGGCTCACATGGCATATTATGATTCTGAAATAGCAAAATCCAATAATAAAACAAAAACTACCTGGCAAATTATAAATAAGATACAAAAAAAATCGTACAAAACACAGGAAATTATCATAATGGAAAATAATGTCAATATTCCAAATAATATAGTAGCTGAACATTTCAATAACCATTTTATAGATTTGACTTCAAACTCGAATAAATGTGACACTAATTTTACAGATATTAATATACCATTGAACAATAAGTCTCTTTTCATGAACCCCCTTTGTGAAAATGATATTTTGCTCTTAATAACTAAACTCAAAAACACTAACTCTGCAGGTCACGATCACATTTCCAACAAATTAATAAAAGAATGCAGATATGAGTTATGTAAACCAATATTATACCTTTTGAATGCATCATTGGAAGAAGGTATATTTCCAAAAAAATTGAAGCTGGCTTTAGTAACTCCCATATATAAAAAAGGAGACCGCAATGTATATGGCAATTACCGGGCTATCAGTGTTTTGTCGAGTATTTCTAAAATCTATGAACTCAAAATGAAAGAACAACTAGTTTCATTTTTCAATAGTCATTCTTTATTATCACCTTCACAGCATGGTTTTACCTGTAACTCTAGCACAGAAACTGCACTATATGAATTTCACAGAAAGGTAGTATCAGCTCTAGATCACAGACTACATGTAATGGGACTATTTGTTGATTTTTCACGGGCCTTTGATTGTGTAGATCATGAACTGTTGATTTATAAATTGTCTCGATATGGAATACGAGGCCCTTGTCTGGATTTGTTGAAATCTTATCTGACAGGTAGATCTCAAGTAGTAAAAATAGGTGATTTACTGAGTACTGAGAAATGTATTGATAGGGGTGTTCCTCAGGGTTCAGTCTTGGGTCCATATCTCTTTATAATCTATTCAAATGATCTAATAGTTTCTCTGAACAAAATGTCTCCAAATTCTCAAATAGTGTGCTATGCGGATGATACAAATATTCTTGTTGCCAACACAACTTTAGAACAAGCCCGGACCAATATGTGTAATATTTATCATCATATTGCTGAATGGTCAAGAAAAAACAGTCTGATTCTAAATGAAACAAAAACACAGGCAATTTATTTCTCTATGCGAGCGTCACAACAGACTCCCGAGCCCCTTTCAACTGATGATGGTGAAATTTCATTTGTTGAAAACACTAAACTATTAGGCATTGTTATAGATTCTAGGAGCCAATGGACACAACACATTGAAACTCTATGTAAAAAGCTTCGTAGTGGCTGTTATTCACTCAATTTTATGGCAAGGCAGTGCAGTACACAGATACTTCTTACAATATATTATGCCAGTTTTCATTGTCATCTGCGCTATGGTATACTTAACTGGGGATGTTCAACCAACATGGAGAGAGTTTTTCTTCTACAAAAGTATGCAGTTAGGATTATAGCCAAACTTGCATATAGAGATTCATGTAGATTAGCATTCAAAAACCTGAAAATACTCACCTTGGCGGAAATATATATTTATGAAATATGTATATATGTGTACAAAAATAGGTCATTATTTGCTTCCAATCAAAACATTCATGAGCATGAAACTAGATCCAAGAATCTATTAATGCCAGAAGCACACAGGTCCTCATTTTATCAGAAAAATCTTCAATTTATGGGCTGTAAAGTATTCAATTCACTAACCAAAGATATACAGACATCCCCAAATCTCTTTATTTTCAAACAACGGGTGAAAGAGCTACTACAAGCGAGAATCTGTTATACATTGGAGGAATATTTCAATTGTCCCTGAATTGTAAATGTCTATTTTATCAATTTTATTAATTCTAAGAATTTTTTATTACATGATATTTTAATTTGTTGACGTTCAGTCTGTATTATGTAATTCTCCACACGTGGCTTTGACGTTTTCTTTTATTATTGTGCTATGTTTACTGTTTGTATTATACATGTACTTTTAAATTGAAGAAATAAATTATTATTATTATTATTATTATTATTATTATTATTATTATTAAGACAAGTAGAGTTGTGTGTATCCTTTAAACATGTACAAAATCGAATTGAATGACTCTGAGTGCTGAGCTTACCTAGTAAGTGAATCTGGTTTCATCCAAATTGGTATCTCCAGTAGGTAATCCACAACAATTTCATAATCTTAGTCCTGAAAGAGATGTAGGAACAAACACATCTAATAATTCTGCACACCCTAAGGACGTCCTAGATGTACTTTCGATTGATGTAATTCGGAGACGTTCAATGAACATCCCAGGTGGATGTCGATTGAATATCCTTATAGAACGTCTAATTTTGGTGAGAAGTCGAAACATTGGTACTTCCCACGGATGTCCAATGGACGTCCGCGGTACCAATACTGCACGTCCTAAGGACGTACCAATATTGCACGTCCTAAGGACGTCCAAGATGTACTTTCGATTGATGTTATTCGGGGACGTCCGATTAACATTCCAGGTGGATGTCCATTGGATATCCTTATAGAACGTCCAATTTTGGTGAGAAGTCGAGACATTGGTGCTTCCCACGGATGTCCAATGGACGTCCGCGGTACCAATTTTGCACATCCTAAGGACATCCCGAATGTCCTGAGAGGATGTCCTATGGATTACCATCGGACTACATGGTGCTATTAGGGTCCTTCGTATGCGACCGTGAAAAATTGGACTGCAATTTTCAAAAGAGGTAAATTTTCCATTGAAGATGATGACCGATCGGGAAGGCCAGTTTCTGTGTCAGTCCCCGAAAATATCGATGCAGTTCATGACATGATTTTAACAGACCGTCGATTTGGGCTAAAACGGATATATGAAGCACTGAATATTTCATACAAACGCGTTCATCATATAGTTCACGTCAATTTGGACATGAGAAAAATTGCTGCAAAATGGATCCCCAAATGTTTGGATGTTGACCAAAAGCGTGTCCAAAAATCTGCTGGAAAAGTTCTTGCTTCAGTTTTTTGGGATTGCCATGGAGTAATCATGATTGATTTTTTGGATAAGGGTAGAACAATAACTGGAGATTACTATTCGACATTACTGACCACTCTACGGGAAAAAATTAAAGAGAAAAGACGCGGAAAGCTATCCAAAGGTGTTTTGTTTTTGCAGGACAACCCCTGCACACAAATCTCATGTTGCCATGCAAAAAATTCGTGATTTAGGGTTTGAATTACTAGAACACCCCCCTTATTCACCAGATTTCGCTCCATCCGACTATCATCTCTTTCCTCAACTGAAAAAAAGTTTAAAAGGTCGTAAATTTTCTTCCAACGAGGAGGTTATAAAAGCTGTGGAGGTGTGGTTTGCAGAACAAGAAGAAAACATTTTTTTTTAAAGGTCTAGAGACGTTGCAGGTTCGCTGTAATAAATGTATCCAATTAAGAGGAGAATATGTTGAGTAATAAAATATTTTGACATTGAAATTTTGTCTGGTTCCATAGTAGGCCAAGAATTTTTCAATATATCCTCGTACAGAATAGATTTTGAAATGTTTGAAAAGCGTTCATGCCATGGTATCAATTTGATAACGCCTTTGAATCCTTCAATACTCTCTAATATCAAACATTTTTGTATTAGTGGAGTTTTTTGTATATCATCATCAATCAATTCCATATATGTGTTGAAGATTATCTAATAATGAAAAATGGTTTCCATAATCCAGTCTTCTGCTTTAACCTATACAATAGATATATTCGTTGGCAAGTCTCCAAAACAGAAAACAACTACTGCCCCATACGACCGTTGAATTACACCTGTTAGATTCTTGGCAAAGTTTTCTAAAAAAATGTGTGGTGCTCTTTAAATACCATGACTGTAATTATTTTTCGGTATGGTGTCAACATTATAGGCAAGAACATGAAATTTCAAAAATATTTTCAATTGATTCTGCAGCTAGTGAAAACTCTTTTGGCAAAAAAAATATTTAACGTCGACAAAATTCAAATGGCTTGTTTCTCGCGCCATTGCAAATTATTGTGACGCACTCTTCCGAGAATTCCGAGCAACCAATACAGCATTGCCGTTTCATGTCACAATCAGCCCGATTAGAATACGCCCTTTGGCTGGTTTGGCTCGGGAGAGTACGTCACAAAGAGCGCCAATATCATGGCATTCAAAGAGCACTGCAAAGTAATTTTGGTAGAAAACTTTGCCAAGAATCTTACAGATATAATTCAACGGTCATATGGGGCAGTAGTTGTTTTCTGTTGGAGACTTGCCGACGAATATCCCTATTGTATAGGTTAAATCAGAAGACTGGTCTTTGTTATTAATTTTTCATTATAAGATTAATTGTCTTCCGTCTAGTAGTATATTTTATATCAATATTGTTCTCTTGAAAAATTATCTTTATAATATGGTTGAAGTGAAAAATTATTCAAATTCACTACTCACCTATGAGACGAATGAATATGTTTTACAGGAACCACGAAATCTCACCACATAACAGTCTTATTGCACAGCAAAAATGTAACAAATTCTTATTTCAAATGTTACATATAGGATTGCTCGAGGAATCTATTTATGTTCACAGGATTGTAAACTTTTTCCAAAACACCGGCCACTCTCCGGTATTCAACACGTTACAATTACAAGTCACGAATCACGTCTTTGGTCTAGTTAGAGTCAATGATTTCTGAAGATCGCTGCGAACAATGGAATATCAACACCGGTACGAGACCGACTAAGAAATCGTTGTAGTTGTAGCGCCATCAAAATGCACGGCCACCTCTCTCTGTGCTTATGGTTCGTTAGCCTACATTTCGTGAGGACTGTCTGCACACCTAGCCTCAATAAAAAAAATAAAAAAGGTACGACAGAAGGTGTCCATTCACGTCAGCTGTTATGAAGATACACTCATCTCATCGACAATTCAATATACAGGGAGTTTTAATTCACAAACTCAGTAGATTCTTCGGTTCCTCAGTACAAATCCACTGTTTTGGGTAGATAATAATAATAATAATTATGTATGCGTGTTTTGACTGTTTTCTAGGTGTGTAAGCGCATCTTATACACGCGCATACTCTCCGCAGTTGTTCCGGTGTATGAACGGATATATAGGATCAAAGAGGGTCAAAGGAAGGGGTCGCCGGCTGCAAGGAGAACCTGCTCATCGATATATAAATATCACGCAGGACTCCGCGCAGTTCCTATACACGATATTTAAATGCATTTTGACGCCTAATCCACTTCCATTTTCAAGAACTTTTTCGACTTCCAGGTTGACTTCCAACGGTGTGTATTCTCCTGATCTCTGTTATGGGTATAAAGTTCATAAAGTTTAAATCTAACAAATCAACTCTGCTAAATTTGATTGAAAACTTCCAAGTCATTTTCTACATTATATGGTAAAGAATAATGTCTCTTGGAAATGTTGATTTTATTTTATTTTTTATTCCAAACAACGGAGTGATAGGTATACCTATAGTAAGCAACCTGAAAGTTCTGAAATTGATTATTCTTAAAAAGAATCAACTTGTCGATTCACTCATTATATTCTCCGATATTATTCAAAATTACAGTTGTTATGGACTTTTAATCAGAAATTTGGATAGTGTACAAAAAGTTAATATAGCAAAGTAACAAATTTTTCAAAAAATCTTCGTGAAATTAAAAGATATACCTAGGCAAAACAAGAATTTCAAAATTTTCGATATTTCCTGTATAACTCCAGAAGTAAAAGGAAGCTAGATCAGTTTTTTTTTTTTTCCATCCATATAATTGACCTCTGAAATACGCTATTTTGCACCCATTCGACCACCCGTCTATCACTCGGAATCCCCATGAATAATAGACTAGAATTTGAATAGCCCCGTATATAATAAAAAGTTATTTGTAACATCTACGGTTTATATTTATATCTAGATTCGTAATATATAAGCCGAAATAGCTCAGTTGGGAGAGCGTTAGACTGAAGATCTAAAGGTCCCTGGTTCGATCCCTGGTTTCGGCAATCAGATTTTTGTTTTTTTTTTAACCATTAGTACACAAATAAATATCAACACAATTCATTAACACTCGTCTTATTCTTTTTTCCTCATAAAAGTATTGAGCAGCGGCAAAATTCTTATTTTTGGATGTAGGTACCCAAGGAGACTAAACGTTATTTGACTAGAAGAGTCTAATCTCCATAAGACAATGAGATGAAAAGAAATGAAAGAGATGAAAGAACATTTTTGACGAAATGTGACGTAGTTGGACATGTCATGGCCGCCATTCTCCATAGACAATGAAGAACTAGCTCTTGATGGTATATGAGAGTTACATGTGACAGTTTTGTTTCTTGGTTCGAGTTCGACTCTGTCCTCATGTCCAAGTACGTCACTATGACGCGTCGATGCTACAATAAGATTCTGATTGGCTAGAGCTTATTAATCCCTTCTGTTAGTTTACTCTTAAGGTAGTTAGTATACCTATGTTGAGACGATATTTTTATCATCTTTCAATAGATATACCCTGTGTCAAGTCACCGGTCGGACCAGGCACGCGCGTTTAGTATGAAGTATGACCATGAGTCGGACCGACCAGATGATTGAAAATATTGGTCACATACATACAGTTCTAATGAGGTCGTCAAGTCAACCAAATGACCGCGCTGGTCGAATCATATTGGTCAGACCGTAGACTTGACTCAGCCTTAACCCTGTGTCAAGTCACCGGTCGGACCAGGCACGCGCGTTCAGTATGAAGTATGACCATGAGTCGGACCGACAAGATGATTGAAAATATTGGTCACATACATACAGTTCTAATGAGGTCGTCAAGTCAACCAAATGACCGCGCTGGTCGAATCATATTGGTCAGACCGTAGACTTGACTCAGCCATAGTAGGTGCCTAGGTGGTCGTGGTCCAAAAGAGCTTTAATACGTTATCTGACTACAAAGACACTAAACTAACAAGGATGGTTTAAGAGCTCTAGCCAATCAGAATCTTGTGGCATCGACGCGTCATAGTGACGTACTTGTATATGAGTACAGAGTCGAACTCCAACCAGGCAACAAAACTGTCATGCAGTAACTCTAGCTCATATACCAAGAGCTAGTCCGTCACTGTCACCGACTTAACCTTGGTTAAGTCGGTGGTCACCAAAAAGACTAAAAACAAGTAGTGTTTGATTCCCATAAGACAATGGGGACACTAGTAGAAAGAGATGAAAGAACATTTGTGACGAAATGTGACGTAGTTATACATGTCATGGCCGCCGTTCTCTATAGACAGTGACGGAATAGCTCTTGGTAAATGAGAGTTACTGCTGACAGTTTTGTTGCTTGATTCGAGTTCGACTCTGTACTCATACCCAAGTACGGCACTATGACGCGTTGATGATACAAGTTTCTGATTGGCTAGAGCTTATTAAACCCTCCTTGTTTTTAGTCTTCTTGGGTGGTCACTGTCTATAGAGAACCGGCGGCCATGACACGTCCAACTACGTCACATTTCGTCACAAATGTTCTTTCATCTCTTTCTACTAGTGTCCCCATTGTCTTATAGGGATTAAACTCTCCTTGTTAAATAGTTTAGTCTCCTTGATCTGACTATACCTATAGTGTCTAATCCAGGGACCCGGACCGGAACCGTTTTGAACCGAAAACTGTAACAGAAACGATATTTTTTCGTGGACCGGAACCGAAACCGAACCCATATTTCAAATTCGATCATTTCGTCGTACCGAACCGAAACCCTTAAAAAATATAACGGTTTTTTCGGTTAATTTCGGTTCTATCCGAAGTCAATCATTCATGAAATGTGAGATGTCACCACAGACCTTAAACTTAGTTTAAACTGATGTTTCAGTTCTGTGGATGTCACAGAAGGTACATTTCTTTCGATATCAATAGAATGACAAGTGACAGGCAGAATCACAGCAAAATAACGCAGAATTTATAGTGGATTTATGCCAAAGAGTCTAAACTACAAGGAGGGTTTACTCCTTCTACTATAGTGTCCCCATTGTCTTATGGGGATTAAACTCTCCTTGTTAAATTTTATTCTCCTTGGATTTATGCAGCAGTCATAAGTCATAAGTTTTAAAAGTCAAAAGGAAGAATATTCGTCAATGATTGGTTGGTCCGTTTATTCCAACCAATCATTGACGATAATTCTTCCTTATGACTCAAAACTTATGACTAATGACTGCTGCATAAATCCACCATTAACTGACTTGTTTTGTGGAAAGACTTTATTTTTTTCATTTATGCTTCATGTTTTGGGCGTTTTGGCCACAGAGTACAGTTAGTTGGTGTACTCTTTGGTTTTGGCGCATTAATTAAGGTCACTGTCACTCACCGGAGTAAAGAGTACCTACAAAACGTGTACTCTTTGTCTCTTTGCACTGGAGTCACTGGTCTTATCCATTTCCATTGCTGAAGCAGTTTTGTTTGGATATAGGTACATATAATTTGAAAGAATGGGGAAATAACGATGCTAGGTTATATGAGTTCAAAAAAATGCCTTTATAGTTATCGGAGTAGAAAAAAGGTATTAAATACTATTTTCCGCATATATTACTGAATCCATACATATATAGGAAACGGACCGAAAAGAACCGTTTGGACCGAAAAAAATTGTCAGAACCGAACCGAAATAATATTCTGAGAACCGTAACTGAATCGGAACCGATATTTTCAATTTCCCTTGGACCCGAACCCGAACCGGAACCGATCTTTCATTTGGGTCCGGGTCCCTATGGTTACTGGTGACAGTTTTGTTCCTTGGTACGAGTTCGACTCTGTACTCATTTCAAGTATGTCACTATATGACGCGATGATGCTACTAGATTCTGATTGGCTAGAGCTTATCAAACCACCCTGTTAGTTTATTACTCTCTTCGGTCGTGGTCGACGTGCTCCCATTAGGGTCACTGAATCCTAGAAGGATTTAGCCTTCTTGAGAGATTCGTTGCAAAAAGATTGGTCTACATCTGTTTCATCTCAACAAGTTTTCTCTTTTATCAATATATATGTTTTTTTTTAATTTGAGAAAATTGGATCATTATGTATATAAAAGATAGTTTTAGAATATTGGTAATCTCTTCAGAACAGCTATTTCACTGAACTGAATGGCTATATTTTCTTGTTTCAACCATATGCCATGTGGAGGTCATAATTCACGGTTAAATTTCGCAGATATTTGTTAAAACTGGATGTTTTTTGTTTCCGTGGCGTGTACTTTATTGTCGTCTAAAACTGTCAAAATTACTAAGAATCTCGGAAATAACCCCAAATGTGTTAGTGTTTGGGGAAAGTCATTCCACATCGTCAAATTGTCTCCAATTTGAAGAGCAGTTTCAACCTTTCGAATTTTGAAAAAAAAATGGGATTCAAGGAATTATTTCCACTGAATTTTGTCTTTGGGATCCGAATTGATGCAGAAAACCCAAAAAATTAAATCATTCGAAATCCCTATTGATGAATGTTCAAATGAATTCAAAAACCCTCCTAGTGAGCTGGCGAAATGTACTAACTGGAAGCGGCATCTAAATACATTGAAAAATAGATTTCTTTTTAATCTGCAAAATGTCAATCATGGCGGTTAAGCTAGGTAAACAATAAAAAATAAGCTATTAATAACAGACAGAGACTAGAGAATACACTGTTTTTTAGTCTTAACAATTTGTTACATTAATTTCTTTTAACTATACCAGTTTCCTGCAAATATCGTTGGAAATATCCAAAACATAACCTAAATTGAGTGAAAATGTCTAGGTCTCAATCGAATATGCACGTGCACCAGGATAGTTATGTGGTTGAACGAAGACTCCGGCCCATTTATGGTAAGTTTCTGCTCACGAATATTTTATTTTTACCTATGCAGTTTGCAAAAATGCCGGTTATGGAAGATGTGAGGTTATGTTGTATTCAACCTGAAAAGTTTCAAATAATGAGCAATATTTGTTTCAGATTGGTTGGATAGTGGAAACAACAAGAAGGCATTGCAAGAATGTTTCAAGGTGCTGAAAAAAACTCCAAATTTACACTGTGCAAAAGCATTGCAAGCTTTGACATTACATCGAATGGGTAAGGAACAGGAGAGCACTGAAATTCTGAATTCTCTCACAAATGACAAGCCTACTGATGATGCTACCCTACAGGCTATGACTCTTTGCTATAGAGAAATGCAGGAATGTAAGAAAGATATGAAAACTTTTTCAGAAATGTTTTGACCGTTATAACCTTTCAGTGGATAAAATCTGTAAATTATATGAAACGGCAGTAAAAATCGATCCAAGCAATGAAGAACTGCATACCCACTTATTCATGTCATATGTTAGAATATCGGACTTCAAGGCCCAGCAGCAGAGTGCCATGGCATTGTACAAAACCAAGCAAAAAAACCCTTATTACTGTTGGGCTGTGATGAGCATAATACTGCAAGCCACTAGAGGGGAGGGATTGAAGGATCCCCAAAAGCGTAAACTCTTGCTGTGTCTTGCCGAAAGGATGTTCAGTAAACTGTTGACTGAGAATAAAGTTGATGCTGAGCAGGAAGTTCAGTTATATGTAATGATTTTGGAACTACTTGAGAAGTACGAAGAGATATTGGCAGTCTTCAATGGCCCATTGGGTTTGAAATTGCAGTGTACAAACATGCCACAAAACAAACTGAAATATCTCAAGAAGTTGAATAGGTGGAATGAAGTTAATATGATTTGCAAAGGTATTTTGATCGAGAGGTGAGTTTTTTCCCACCTGTTTTAGAACACACACAATGCAGGTGCAGGCAAGTTTTCACAAGGTTTTTAATGCATGTAGGAATTTTTTTTTTGTTTTTGTTCGAGTGTACAAAATCTCCGGTTATTTTATAAGACCATGTCATTTTTACAGTTTACGTGAAAAAAAGGACGCCTACTAGAAATTTAAAAGTGGGTTATGAATGTTATGTATGTACATTAAACCTCTACATTATTGATTGTCATAAATTTTGTACATTTACAGTAACAAACCCATTAAAATTTCAGGTTTTATGACTAACAGCCAATAAAAATCAGAAACATCGAAAATCTATTATTATCTAAAAACAGTTGAGCTTGAGCTGAAAATGATACTTATCGGTCAATCAATCCTAAATGACCTCACCCAGCCCTCATTCAGTTTACTGCACTAAGAACACCCTGTATACACTACTAGTGGATACAGAAAATAGAAATATTCTCTTTGACAAAAGTGTTTCACACAAAGTTTTTTCTTCTTAGAAAAAGTAAATTTTTTCACTTTCCCATTTTCCCCTACTTTTCTGCAGGGTTCGGAGGATATATATCCAGTGATATATATCATGATATATATCACGATAAAAATCATGATATTTATTACTTGATATATATCTGATATATTCGATAATTTTATTTATTGAATTAAAAATGTTTTCCATCAATCTAAACACCCGAAAATATCTTGAAAGGACCTTTTCTTCTCTCGGTTTGGTTCAATCGGATTTACGGAATCGCTTGGGAAACCAAAAAGCCAGTAGACTGGTTTTTATGTTCAAGTGTATGAATCAAAATATATATAAAAAGAAAACCAACCTTGACTGGGCATGGAAACCAGCCATATCTGAAGATTCTGACGTAATTCAATAATAGGAATGATATTGATATTAATATTTCATCTGATGAGGATATACCAATATCAATGTTGACATAATAATGTTAATAATGTTATTTAAAATTTAAAATCTATTTGTTTTTTTCTTTTTAATTAGAGTTATCAATGTTAGAAAAAGGTTTTGTTGTTTGGAATAGGTTTTTAATTGTGTGTTTGTGTTGAAATAACAGAATAATGTTAAAATATGTTTATTTTATTAATTGTTTTTGTATTTTCTTTTTAATTAGAGTTAGAATGAACCGTTTTGTTGTTTAGAATATAGGTTTTTGTTAATGTATTTGTGTTAAGCAATAGTTTGTGCTAGAAATCATGATGTTTTTGATTAAATAATTGAATTTTAAATATGATATATCGGATATATAACATATGATATGATATTTATATAAATATCATGATATTTTCAAACCCTGCTTTTCTGTATAAATGAAAAAGTATTTTCATATTTATTTTCATTATTTAATAATTACACATGACACCAAAAACTGCACTTCTTTTTTGACAGTTGTAGAAAATATTTTCAAACTAATTTATTTGATTAATAATCAGTGTGAAAGCAGTGGCCAAACTTGGCAGACCAAATCACCGAAGATAACCGATCGACCAGTGGCGTACCAATAAAATTTAAAAATTAAGGGGCTATTATGATAATTAGTAATAACTGCAGGGGATATAACCGATGTGAAAGCAGCGGCCAGACTTGGCAGACCAAATCACCGAAGATACCCGTTCGACCAGTGGCGTACTAATTGAAATTTTCGAAAAATTAAGGGGCTAATATGATGATTACTAATAACTATACCAGTATACAGGGTGTAAACTATATGTCATTATTTGCAGGTGGTGATTCCTTGTCATATTTTATGAAAAAAAGTTCATATTAACGTATGTCCTAACTTGTTTTCAAGTGAGTAAGGTTATTCTGGACTTTCATTGTCTAAAAAAGAACAAAGAAAAATTCAAATCAATTCAATTTTAATCACGACGTTTCAACTGTTAAAATCTACAGTCGTTATCAAGTGTATAATGCGACAATCTCAAGGATCTTTCTTGATCTGCAAATTACCCCTAGGCGATTGACACAAAATTATCCATAGCATATATAAGAAATATCGTTGAAACGTCGTGATTAAAAATGGCAGGGAATTGAATTTTTCTTTGTTCTTTTTTTAGACAATGAAAGTCCAGAATAACCTTACTCAAAGTGGAACATTGTCAACCACTTTCAAACAAACGTTGTTTTCAAGTGTTGGAGTGTCAAAGTTTTAATAAAAAATTGGTTATTTAATAATTACTCAAAAGTCTTTTCGCCGATTTTCATTAAACTTGGTTACAAGGGGCTTGTTTTCATAGGTTAAGTCTCAAATTGGCTCCGGAATGATATAGCGATTTACAAAATGACGATTATTAAAACGGCGATGTTGAAATAACGATGATTTTAAACAGCGAGTAATGAAATAGCGACATTTACAACAGCGATGTTTTAAAATATCGATGGTAACAAAATAGCGTTGATAACAAAACAGCGATGTTATTTTACAACGATGTGAGAAAATATCGATTCAGCAGAACCCATTTATTGTCAGAATGTGATGATAACACAATAGAACACAACATAAATCTATGATATACATATAAGATTCCATTATTATATTGATAAGTTCAAAGCAATGGCCGTTAAATAATCTTTATGCACTAGCGGGCGGTAAAGTACACTTTACCGCCCGGTTCGCTGGGCGTAAAGTGGCACTTTACCGCCCGTGGGCGCATATACCTACTCACACATCATTTCATGCAATTCCTAACACGAATTAGAATCATTTCAGTTCAATAGAGCAATACTCTTTCTAACATTTGTTCATAATCGTTGGCAATTTTTTCGGTGATGATCTATTTATTTGAAATAGATTCTCCAATATAGCACACAGCTACTATAGTTTCACATTCCTCATATTATGTTACCCTTAATTATTGTATGCATAACGTATGAAACGTGTAGACCATTGCAATTCAAGTCAGTATTTGTGATTCGCGCTATAAAACCGCTAGTGCATAAAATTTTGTATGTATCACGTGCGTAAAATGCGTTTAAGGCCTTCGGCGTGTGATGGCCCTTGGCTATCGCCATCGGGCCATCATCCACGCCGCAGGCCATAAACGCCTACTTTACGCCCTTGATACATAAATAACTATTAATACTCCGCAATGAGTATCGTTGTGTGATGTTTTATAGGCGTTTCTTCAACTGGGTATACTTGCTTTTGTTGGACTCTGTAGTACTCCTAAAACCAGCTCTGTATCTCAAGATGAAGTTTTCAGTTTGGTTTTGCTCTAATAGAAATATATGAGGCGCCGTTTGGGTAAAAAGTCTTTTTGCAAATATATAAAATTTTGTGTCAATATATTTATTAGTTGGAGCAATATTTTTTATTTTGCTTGTCAATATATTTATTTTTGATCAAACACAATATATTTACGTTTCAGGTGTATTCCAAATATACAAAAACGTGAATTCCCATATATTTATAAATTCGATCTATTTTATATCGTCAAGAGATGGCGCACCCACGCGATTTGGTACAGTATTTGGCAACAGGGCGAAGTCAAGTACATAAATTAGCTAATAGATGGCGGCCGAATGTAACTGATTACTGAATCCTAGAAGGCTTTGGCCTTCTTACACTGAATCCTAGAAGGCTTTGGCCTTCTTACGGGTATGGCCAATATGTGGAGTCTAAATAGTTACAATATTCCAAAAACTCCACGATGTTTGTTGAACTAGTGACACATGTCAAAAGTCAATTTTTATGTAATTGCCGTCATTGGTAATGTTTTCAAAGTTTCAAACATAGTTTTAGTTTAGCAGATTCACATAAAAGAAAGCAGAAGTCCCAAAATCTTCTGATGAGCCCTGCTGTCACTGATGAAACTCAGGAATATCTTGGTTACTTTTTTTACTGATACAAATATTCCTTGCTTCTGAAAGTAAAGTACCTATTGTGCAGTGAAAAACTGCAAGAATACGGACAAAAGTCATAAATTATATTGTATTCTCAGAGACAATTTTTTATGGTTAATTTAAAAAAAAATACATAAATTAATGATGATTTCAGTAAAAATAAACATGAAACTACCCTACCACCTTTCCAATTGAGAGCTTGTTTTACCCACTTGTTACCCCTGAACGAAACTAAATAGAGATCTGATATCACATCAGGAGCTACCCCGGGTTACTCGGAGCTGACAATTCGGAATGTCTGAATCCCAGTCACAGAACAGAACACAGAGCTGAAAAGTAGATAGCTGCTGTGCTACTGACATCTGTTATCCACTTTAGGTACTAATGACTCTTCCCGGTTGCCATGTTGCCATATCCTCAAGCTGTAACAAATCGCGTAGGTAGCGCCATCTCTTGAGGACATAAAATAGATCGAATTTATAAATATATGGGAACTCACATTTTTATATATTTGAAACACTTGAAACGTAAATATATTGTGTTTAATCAAAAATAAATATATCGGCAAGCAAAATAATAAATAATGCTCCAACTAATAAATATATTGACACAACATTTTTATATTTGCAAAAAGACTTTTTACCCAAACGGCGCCTCATAGAAATATGTCCAAAAGTGTAGCTAATGAAGGACGATGGCAATCCAATGACCTCTGGAAGGCATTATGCCATGCCTCCAACGAATTATTAGTTCTTGGAATATCTGTATTAATCCGATCATACATGTTCCACATAGGGATAGGATATCAGGGCAGAACTCCTTCCAGTCTCCTTCCTACATACAGTGCGGCTCTTTTCAGTCCCCCCCCCCTGTTAACTTTTGAACGGTTCGACGTAGAAACATGAATAAAAAACCGTTTGGAGGGTTTCACCGATACTACTTTTTGAAATAAAAAATATGGTGATTGCTCGAAAGGAGGCGCGGGGGGGGGCACATCAACTCAAAAATTTTAAATGGCATGGGGGAGGGGGGATCAAGTGTCACATCTTTGAAAAGAGAATTCAATTCTCTTCACAACCATCTGAATATTTTTGAATTTTGTTGAGAAATTTTTTCTCAATATCGATTTATATGTCTTTCCAAATTTTCAAGTTGATCTGTCCCTAGCGCCATCTGTCGAGTAATTCCAATGTTTCTTCTCTCAAAAAGTAGTATCGGTAATACCCTTCAAAATATTTTTGGTTTCATTGTTCCACAACAAATCGTTCAAATTTATCGAGGTATGAGTAGTTTTCAGAACCGCATTTATTTTTGATATTTCGAATTTGGATTGTGAAAAAAAATTCAACTAAATAAAAAAAAAATTAGATGGTTGTAAAGAGAATTTAATTCTAAAAAAAAAAAGCCGCACTGTATGTATTTTCCCAGTAATCTGTTATAGATGTCATTTCGACGGGAAATCCTTTTTCTTTAAGAATTTCGTACGCAAACTGTACATCTCTCGGTAGTACGAAACTCAGTGCGAGCACAGTTTTACATTTCACTCTGAGTTCTTGTCTGGTCACATATAAATTAACTAGACCTGGGGTCCTCTGAATTTGACGCCATAGATTTTGAAAAAGGTGAAAAAAACATCCGGTTATATCCGATTTAGAAAAGATTGCTTTGAAGGCATTGACAGCTCCCATTTCAAAATCAAACATTCTTCAATTCTTTCTGAATGGGATTTTTTCACGTTGGCATGAGCAAATTCAACTAGCAACAAATTTCGCGCATGACTATGAGATACTGGGCAGTATTTTTTAGTCATTTTGTGTGATTTCATACAGTTTTTCCCATTTGAGCAACCAGATTGCTGTATAAGTTTTCATTTTATAAGCGAAAAACTTAAAAAAACACATTTTTTTGTATCTAAATGTTTATAAAAAATTAATAAATGACAGTCCAATTCATAACAGAATATAACTAGGGACTGTCTTTCATCTGATGGCACAGTCGGTTTCCCACCAGTATTTTTTTTTTAATCACTCATTTTATGCTCTATTCATTGGTGTTTATAGCAAACAGCTGGTTTTCCTCTCACTTCAGTAAATACAGAGCCATATAGAACTGCCATTCTAGATGCGAAAAAAAATTTACTATAAAAACTGATTATTGGAATCAAACACTAAAAAAAAGGAGAGCTGGGCAATAATTATTAATGAAGCCTTTCTGATGAGTGGGTAACCACAAAACAGCTGTCAAAGGATGGTTGAGCTCTCGGAATTAAATCGAAAAACATTCCCCTTTTGCTTAGATTCTGTTTGCATTCCTCATATCTCATTAGAAACTTGATTTTACCTTGGGTTGGTCAGAGCAACAAAATTGTTGGCTGCCTGTCATTGAGTAGATAATCATCTAACTTTGGATTCCTAGTTCGTTTCAAATTAAGTTTCAATTAGTGACTATAGATGTCACAAGTTACTTTTTGACCTATGAGTAGCTAAAAGTACCTCAACCAATATCAGCATCCCGTCTTGTAATGAGTTAAACAAATATAGTTCATTAGCAGTGAATCCATCAAAAAATATCCCAGTTTCGGAGGACTCCCTGAACTATATAGTAAATGTACCTGTCCAGTACACTTTCATTCTTACCTCCAAAGAAACGTCAGGAACTGAAAAAAGTATCTGTTGTTGAAATAAAATACAAAATGGGATCTGGCTGGGATAAAATATCAGGCAATTACTTCTTTGATTTCCTGATCTAACCCCACTAGATTTTTTTGTGGGGATACCTTAAGTCAAAAGTTTACCTAATATTACATTATTATGGATAATGAAGTATCTTGCATTTCTCGAACATACAGTTATGTAACATAAGAAAAAATATGACGTCCATACACAGAAAAATGCGTTCCTTTTTGAAGGTATTATCAAAATAGGTTATTGCCATTTGAAAATATATATATAATGACATCATAACTTGAACAGTGATGACGTCATCAAAAATATAAGTAGGTCAAAAAATGCGCAAATGAAACCTTTACATGCTCACTGTATATAAAATCCGCATATACCTTCAAATGCTCGTTCAAGCCGATTTTTTATGAAACAAATTTTGAATTTAATTCCAAAGTCTTGGCTCTACTTTCGAATTATTGATGCTGTATTCATTTCGAACACCAAATAAAAATTCTAGAGAAGTGCCCTGTTCGGATAAGTAGACTTCCTAAATTTGGTAGTAATTGGTTAGTATTAGGATAAAATAATTAACATTGTAAAGTAGAGGTCATCATGGAAATGTTTTATTAATGTATATTTTAGTTTCATTTTCTCTTTTGTTTCAGTGTGGACAGATGGGATATATGGAAGGAGTATGTTAATTCCGTATTTGAATTAATGTCAGTTGGAGATTCAATTAATAATCGGGAATCCTCCAATGGCAGGGAAAATGAAATGGAATCTATTGATGATACTCCTGATAAAGCTCACGAATTCATTTGTAGGACAGTGGAAAATGGAGCTGAAAATGGTATCTTGGCTCATTTAACAGTCTCTGTTTGGCGGATGACATTTAACATCAAATTCAGAAATAGTAAATATATTAAGTGAAAATTAATAACTATTGTTTTCAGGTTTCCTCCTGCGAGGCCCATATCTAGCTCGGTTTGAACTATGTTCAAAATTGTCTGAGAAAAAGATCAGCACCACAGAGCTTCTTGGTGAAACAATTGAATTATTCATAGAATATTTCAGAAAGTTTGGACACAAACTTTGTTCTGTCTCAGACTTGAGAATATACTTGAATCTCTTGGATGCTGAACAGAAAAGTGAATTATCTTCTAGATTGATTGAAGATGTTGGAATTAGTTCAACAAGTGTGCCACAAACGGTAAGATGAATCCTTTGACATAACTGATGTTCATGATTTTTTAAGATTCTGATATAAGAGCTTGTTCAGACCAGTCAACTTTTTCTTTGAAGATTATCAACAAGTACCAGAGTTGGGTAGTATCCGAATACTTCTGTATTCGGATACAGTATCCGGATACTTTATGTGTATTCGAAAGCTGTATTCGGATATTTTTCGAATTTTGTATTCAGTATCCGTATCCGTCGTCAAATTTGTAAATATCCGAATACCGAATACTTTTTTCGATCTTCGGATACTTTTAAATTATTCGATGAGTGAGAACCAGGCAAATAGCCCCATTTTATGCAGGCGTATCTTGTCGGGCATCATCGAAAACGGTGTAATACAATTTTAGCACTTTGCAACCTCGAAAAATGAGTTATTAGAGTGCCTAATATATCAAAAATGTGCAGTAGATCCCAATTGGGGCTTGTTTTCCTCCGTTTACGGGGTTGGAACACCCAAACTCGAAGTTCAGCATCCTCGAAAACGGGGTGAGGTAAGGCGGTACAAGATACCAATTACCAATCAATGTCGTTGAATTTTACATTTAGATATTGATGAAGAAAAAACAACGAAGTGTCGGAAGACGATATAGAACTACCGAAACACTTGCGATGTGCCACATATACTTTGAATTTAGTAGCCACCCACTGATTATAAAAATACTGTTAGATCAATTCCAGCAATACGTACAAGAGAAAAGAATGCATTTAGTAAATGTGCTCAGTTATGGAAAAAATCCAATAAACCAAAAAGCAATGAAATTTTAATTAAAAATTTACGGCATACACTGAGTTCCCCAGAGGCAACCAGATGGAACTCCGTTTATGATGCAGTTGCGCAGATTTTGCAAGTAAAAGAGAAACTTCCAATTCTGCTACAAAGTTTATCTTTAGAACCTTTTAAGGAAACTGAACTATTGTATCTGGAAGAATACTGCTTAGTTATGAAACCTTTGGCTTTAACGTTAGATTTGTTACAAGGTGAAGACATTGTATCTTTTGGATACTTGTTGCCCAGTCTAATTTCTTTAATTAACAAGTATGAAAAACTCATTGCCCAAACCCAAAATAAATTGAAATATGGAGGGGAACATTTAGCAAAAATGTGCATAAAAAGTTTAAATACTTGTTTTGATAAAATTTTAAATTTGGATTGGGAAGATCCAATTATAGCAGTTGTTCTGCTTCCCAAATTTAAAGTAAAGTGGTATAATATTGTGAAAAATCCAAAAAAATCTTTGGAAGATATTAAACAATGTATAATAAATGTTGCAAAAAAACAGATGGAATCTGAATCTTACAACGAATCAGATGAAAGCGGGTACCAAAATGTGGACGATTTTTTTGATTTCACGGATACTCAAGATAACCAAGAAGTAGGCAGTAGTAGTACTATGAACGAACAGGGTACTGAGGGTACCACTGAAAGTAGCAATGAAACTACAAAAATTCAGCTAGAATTATTGAGATTTCTGGAAGATAAAAGAACGAATTTACTTACATGAATACCCAATATTAAAAAAAGTGTCACTCAAGTATAATACATACTTACCTTCGTCAGCACCAGTAGAAAGACTTTTCTCTTTTGCAACTATGATTGATACGCCAAAGAGAAAAAATTTAAGAGATGAACACTTTGAGGTATTGGTACTGACGGAGGCAAATTCAAACTCAAAGGTACTTTTATAGATATAAATGTCATATCTAGCGAACAATGTCGTAAAAGCTAAAAATATATATTTTTAACTTGAAATGTTCTTTGTTTACAAAATAAATATAAACAGTTTATTAAGTTTCTTTTTTTATTTTTTATCTTTTTTAATACGAGTGAATCATAAATCGGTAGAAGAGGTAAATTCCATTAAATTTCTGGGTGTCAAAATAGATCAGAAAATGACATGGGAACCTCATATTAATGATTTAACAAATAAATTGAGTACAGTTTGCTTCATTATCAGGCAACTCAAGGGCACAATATCGTTAGACACACTTAAATTAGCCTACTTTGGACTTGTACAATCTGCATTGAGCTACGGATTCATTTTCTGGGGAAATTCAGTACATATGAATAAAGTCTTCATCTTGCAAAAGAAAATAATCAGATGTATGGCTGGTGTAGCTCGTGGAACCTCCTATAGAAACATATTCACACAATTCTCAATTCTAACAGTTCCTTCACTTTACATACTTCTGATTATCATCAATGTCAAAAAAGAAGAAAGTAACCTGAGTAAAAGACATGATCTACATAAATACAGTACGAGAAACAGTGAGAGCATCCACCAGCCATACTCACGATTGAGCATTGGTCAAGACTCTCACATATACCAAGGAATCAAGTGTTATAACCGACTTATGAATATATTCCCGCACTTAAGCTCAGCGAGTTCAAATGTGTTGAAGGATAATTTGACTCGTTATCTGATAAGTCAATCATTCTACTCCATTGAAGAGTTTTTAGACGCTACATTGTAGAGAATTTTAATCTAATTGTATGTATATTCCTCATATTTTAAATTGTATATTCCTGAATTTTTTCTTTGTGACTAGTCCGATAAGTTTTTACATGTACTTATGTATTCGTATGCATGTATATGTAAATATTTCAGTGATGAATAAATTCTATTTCTATCACTTTTTGTTATTGATATTCATGCCTAGTATTTTTACTTGTATCCGTAAAAGTATCCGAAAAAAGTAACCGAATACTTGTATCCGAGTACATTTTTAGGTGAAAGTATCCGTAATTTTTAAAAAAGTATCCGGATACATTAAAAGTATCCGTATCCGGTATTCGAATCCTTTTTTCCTGTATCCGACCCAACTCTAACAAGTACTGGCTGAAATAAGTCAATTCAATCATTACCATTATCAATTTTACTGAATCAAGAACCATTCCCAAATTTATGTATAATATTATTTATTCTGTACATGTACATAATAATTAACTTTTTGCCTGTTGTGCTAAAAAGTTTTTTTTTTATCAGTGTATTTTTGTTTAAAGGAACACCAGATGCAACGTCACATATGCGCTCTTCAACTTTCAAGGCTATGTGGTAGCCATCGAAATCTATCAACGGACCACATGAAAGCTCTTGTGACTGCCTTTACCTTGCATTATCAGCATGGTTACCAAACGTATGGTAAAAACTTACTTCCAACCGATCTAGGACCCTCAGATCTCTACGCCTTGATGGCAGCTCATGTTCTGTATGACTTGGGACAAATTGAAAACAAGTCTGATTACATCATTGTAGCGCTGACGTTGTTGGAAAATTTGTTGAAAAATTCGCCAAACAATTTTCATGCCAAACTGCTGGCAGTTAGGCTGTATCATTCTTTGGGTGAGCTCATATTTTTCCTTATACACACTGAAGAGTTCTTATATTTTCATTATCCATTATACTGTTTATAAGGTATAACCAGTCCATTATGTTGAGACACATTTACATATTAGACCATTTTTACATCCTTTAGGTCACTACTCTGATAAATCCTCAATTACTCTAGTGGCACTTTTCAAAAATCCAGTTATTATTGATTGTGTGAATATAATCTCTATACATGAAGAATTGAGCTAACTCTAATAGACCGTCAGATGATGACAGATTTTGCTGACTGAGTTTCTCTCTTCGGGGATTTTACCCACTGATAATTATGTCAGTGTTGAGTTTAGAAAATGAAAAATTAGCGATCGGACTTGTGCTATGGCATATGGTAGATTCATTTTCCGATTGCAGAAAAAAATTGTTTTTTTTAAATCTCGTTTATGGCATTTTAACTCAATAACATATATAACAATCTAATAGTAAAAAACCAGAGCCATATGATTTGGACGTATTGAAAGGGTTGAAATAAGGGCGCGATCTTATAAAAAAATACTCGGTTGCTGATGCATTTTCTCGCTTATGGCAATCGACAGAATGAAATTTGATATTGTTAGGAACCCAAAAAAAAATTCCCATAGGCCGGTCAGCTGTTCAAATGCCATAAACGAGAAAGTCTGCTGGATGCGAAAAAAATATCCACTTCATTAGCTGACCGGCTTATGGGATTTTTTTTTCAAAACCTAACATTATAGATCTGTACAGCTTTTGTTGAAAACGGACCTATTCTAGCATGATGGAAAGTACAGACAATAAATTCAAAGCACTCTAATTAACTGGTGGTGATGAGGTTGGAGTTGCTGCCTAATAAACTGAAGTCCTAGGTTTCGATTTCGGCATTCAGTATATATTATTTTTTTCAATCAAATTATTTTCTGTTTTTTTTCTTCCTTTTCTTAGAGATGTAAATTATCGGATATTTGGATAGCTTATACGTTTGGGAATACTATTGAGTTTTAATTTTCTCATAGGTAATATTAGGTGCCTATGTTGAATGAAGTGTCGATAGTTTTTATATCTAAGAGCTGCGTTTATAGAAAAAATTTAATTTGTTTTTCAAGCGCAAAGTGTCATTGCCGCTCTCTAATGATTTGCACCAATGCTGTAGTATCATCGCAAAATGCTCGGTATTGGGCTACTGAAAATCCGCACTGGGTCATAAATTGTAAAAGTCAATATTCCGAAAAAGTTAACGTTTGGTGTGGTATAGTAAAAGATATATATTTTTTGATGGAAACATGAACGGGCAATTTTTTTTGGAATTTTTAAATAACCAATTTTCGGACGAGATAGAAGAAATTCCATTTGCGGAACGAGTAAATTTACATTTTCTGCTCGATGGCTGTTCCGTTCACAATTCCAGGATTATTAAACAGTGGCTGAATGACCAGTTCCCAAATCATTGTATAGGACGAGGTAGTGACTTAATTGAATGGCCACCTAGATCGCCTGATCTAACAATACTAGACTTTTTTCTATGGGGTATTCTGACACAAAAAGTATACAAAGCGAGACCAAGGAATCGAGCTGAACTCATGCAAAGAATACGACAAGCTTGTGCCGAAATTACACCTCAACAAATAAGAAATAGTGTGAAAAATATTCAGAAGAGATGCGATAAATGTATCGAGGTTTGGTAGAAGCCACGAAAATTTAAATATTTAGTCTTAAGGTCAGGGTTCGCCGATATATATCACTCGATATATATCATATAAATATCATTGATAAATATCGTGATATTTATTCGTTGATATGGATATATATCATTCAGTATAAATTACTATGTTGAATAGGTTGAAATCTCGTCATAAATTCAAGAGAGATCGGTGTGGGAACTCCCTAATTATTCGGTATGTTGTTAATTGTCGGGGAATCCCATTTATTTGATGTGTGAATCCCCTTACTATGTGCGGTCGCGTGTGTCTGCTTTTCTGTTGGTATTAACAAACGCAGTTCACGTTGTAGCCGTAGTAGGTGCAAAGTGCATTTGATCAAAATAGAAATAAACAATATGCCCAAAACTAAAAGTGCAGTGTGGTTAAAATTTGAATTGGCAGATGAAGCCAGTGATACTGGGAAATGGGCTAAATGCAAGAAATGTAAGAAATAAATGCAAGGAATTCCTTCCCGGACGGAAAAACATTTGCTCACTTGTTATAAAGCCGAAGGGGGTTTTCACTTTTGGTTGTTTTGTTTAAAAGTAAACAAATAAATGCTTCTACTTTTGGTATTCTCTATATAAAAAAAATAATAAATATCCAAATTTGATATATATCTATATCAATATATATTCGATATTTTGATATTTATATAAATATCATGATATTTACGAACCCTGCTTAAGGTGCGTACAGACATATAACAAAACTTCGTATCGTAACGCCGACGCGTAACAAGTTTGGACGGCACTGCGTAACAGCGTAACGCCGTAACATAGTAACATCGATGCGTTCCATCGGTTGTCGGTTTTTGGCGCCGCATCAAAGAAATGATACGCAATGATGTTGAACCACTTGTTCGCATGTCTGGACAGATCTGCGTTACTCGGTTGCGATTTATTTTTTGTTTCATTTATTCAGTTGAACACATTGCTATTATGGAGTGGACAGAAGATTCTACCATTGATTTCATGAATAGTTATCGTAATTAAGAAGTTTTGTGAGATACAAAACATCCCATATATTACAATAGAATGAAGAAGCATAATGCTAGTAGGGGACATCCTGGTAGAATTTTGGTAAAGGCCACTAGTTGCCTGAAGTTTTAAATCCAACAGTAAATCACATTTACAATGTACACACTTCTACTAGTGTACAACTGGGTCTGCTACCAGCGTCTTTCTGCGCTTTTTTTTGTTTTACGAAGTAATGCATGTATATTATATAAGCTGCTGCAGCAAACTCCATTCCGTTATTAGAGTGCACACAAGAAAAAGACAAAGGTTCTGTTTTAGTACAGACGGAACGGCAGTATGTTCCGTTTATAAGATACGGGAAGATGTATTGATACGCTATAATGCCGACACACCGTATCTTCGATGCGTATCAAACAATTGTTGCGCGTTGGTGATACGATACGAAGTTTTGTTATATGTCTGTACGCACCTTTAAATTAACGTTTATCTTAGTTTTAGTTTTTGATTAATGGCATTTTATTGTTGAATAAATACTTTAAAACTTGTTTCTGCTCATTTTGTTTTTATCGGTTATAACCTACTACTGCATAACTTGATAATGAATTTTTAATTTTCTGTCATTTTCGAATAAACTTATAAGCTAAACTTAAATAAATTATTTTAGGGAATATAATTTACAAATCAGCTTTTTATTACAAAATCGCTTCCAACACAAATCGTTCACATTACCATACTTTCAGGAGTTATAACTGTAGAACGGAATTAGCTATTGACTTCGGATTTTCACTGTACAAGTTCACTAGTGTTCTACTTTGTATCGACAGTGTTGCCAGATTTTAAATTATGTCTATAATCTAAATAAAAATAATAATCAAATACTTTGTTTCCTAAATTAAAGTTGTAACTTCGTTGCTAACCAATATTTTTTTATGAAATTTTGATGGTTTTTATTTATAACGATTACGAATCCAGCGGTGTAGTCAAATTTGAAAACAAAAAGGGTGGATTTAGTCAACTTTAGCACAAGTATTTTCATAAACATAACGGCAACATCAAAGGTTTTTAGCATAAACTTAACTTTGTTGTATAAATGGCGCCATTTGAAGTAACAGGTTCAACTTTCGTTTTTGACATATATTTAAGCACAATTTTAAAATGATGTTGACTAAATGCACCTTAATAAACTTTTGCCGTTTTTGACAAAGAAAAAAAACATAGAGTGCCTCGGAAATGAAACTGAGGTTATGAAAATTTGTGTCAAGATATATTTTTTGATGCTTGATATTGAGAAAATGTTATTTGATTGATTGAAAAATGCGCATTCTACAGGGGTGGTTCCATTTTAAATGGGCCACACTGTATAATAAATACTCAACTTTCCATACCATTATGTCACTTATCACAATTTTCACTTTCATCATGGGAGAATTAAGAACTTATCATCAAACTTACTTTTTATTAATTTTATGATATTCAATTTTGTGGCATTTACCGGTGAACTAATTGAGTCAGCAACGTTTTTCCGTATTTGACCTATGTTATTTTGGCCTCCACAGTCTTCGAGCGCTCTCAATGATTGGCCAAGTACATATGACGTAAATTTCCGGGCTTTTTCATCTTGTTTAAATTGAAGCATTTCTTTGGTATTTATTTTTTATTTTTTGAAAAACTGCCTTGAAAAAGAATGGACAAAACTGTTTTGCGACTTTATTCATTGTACAGAATGTCGTGGTATTTTTTTTCAGAAATTAGTGTTGTCCCCTGTTGTAAATTGTCTTGTGAGTAAATTTGTTATGTATTTGTATGGAGTGTTTTCATTTTGGAGAGTGTATTCTGGGTCGAATATCTCAACATTTTGTTTAATCAATCTCATTGAGTCAAGATGTTCTTACAAAGAATATTATGCTTGATGACAAATCTTGTCTTACAACTTATACAGTGTTTTACGTATTTTTGGATACAAATGGCATTTTTTATGATTTTCAATAATTTTCCTTATAATTTGCACTCATTGTGGATTGTAGGGGGGTCGTACAGGCTGTGCAGCCTCACAAGCACTTCGACCTATAAGTTCTTTTGTGTGTAATTTGCACTCATATATATACTTGTAATATTACTAGCTGTCTAGTAATTGGATGTAAATCATACTTGTACGCTGATGATACTCAGATCAAGTTCACCGTATCCCATACTGAAATAAATTTAACAAATTAAGTAATTAATTCGGAATTATCTAAGCTTGTTTCATGTTCTCAAAAACATCAACTTTATATTAATCCCTCCAAAACTCAGATTTTGATTTTTGGTAAAAATAAAACTCAAATTGAAATGGAAATTGAAATTAAAATTGATGGTAATGATATAACTTTAAAGTTGCCAGAAATTTGGGATTAGAGTTAGATACAGATCTGCGATTCAAATCTCATCTCAGTAAAATGCGTAAAACGATCATATGCTAACCTGAAAATGTTATTTCCCCATTGACATGTCTTAGAAAAATCCATCAAAACTCTTCTCGCTGATTTTCTGGTACTATCTCATTTCAACTATTGTGACGCTATATATGGTCCTTGCTTAACAAATACAGAGATTATTCGCATCCAACGGGTTCAGAAATCGTGTCTCCGGTACATTCATGGCATAAGAAAATATCAGAATATATCATACAAGTTGAAAGAAACAAAATGGCGCATTATGTCTGTAGGGATAGTCTGTAGGGGGTTACAAACAATCTGGTAATACGTATCTCTGCACACAAACTGTTATTCCAAATCCACTGGTTCGGTTTTGAAGATTTATTTTTAAACATTAACAATAACGAAGGACCATTACAATTCTTCCTATAAGTATTGTTCCATATCATACAATCATAATGAGATCTGCGCTTTCGAGAGTTTTGCTAAAGAGAGGCATTTGCCGTGTTTTATTTGTGTCTTTCAGAGAGATTTCAAACACATTTTTATTCCGCTGTCGCTGCCGCTGTCAATAATCGTTCTATGACGACCGTAAACAACTGAGAATCGAGCAAGGCGTTGAGATTTAAGATAATGTATTTGATTCACTAAACAGGGCGATTCAGTTAGCACGTTTCTACAACAATGTCTGCTAGAAGAGAACTGCATACCGTAACCTTATGTCACAAAATATTATTGCATAAGACACCTCTATATCTTTATAATAAAATAACGTTTCGAAGTGATGTCCATAATGTGAACACTCGTTTTAGGGGAACCATATCTCCACCATTCCATCGAACTTCTATCTTTGAAAGGTCCTTTATATATACAGTTTACCAGCTTTACAACCAGGTTCCCACAGATTTCCAAACACTGTCTACTACTAAATTCAGAAATATGCTACTTAATTCAGATGATTGAATTGAAAAATGAGTAATTACGCCATCTTCATTATGTTTATTCACATGCCGACATAGATGTATTTTTTTTTGTATGCTAGTCACCAGGAATGGCACTTGTATCAGTTGTATTGCCTGCCATTTCTGTTTTGCAGTATGATTTATATGATTTGAAATGATTTTTATATAATAATATAAATAATAATTATGTTATTTTCTGTTCATTCTGCGAATAAATATTATTATTATTATATCAGATATTTTCCATTAATAATTTCAGGTGGAGGAACCTGCGCTCAGGAAATGTACAATAGTTTAGATGTGAAACATTTACAACTAGATTCCTTAGGCTTTATCCACTGTGCACGGTTACCGACTACGGGGCTGTTCACGTTGTGTACAAATCTGTTCGACGTAACCTTGAAATTTTTTTCTTCCAATTATAAGGATGTGAGTATTGATCGTAAATGTAAATGTTGATATACCTTCACATATAACAATGATATTCTCTTTATTTCGTTATGACAGTGTAATTTATTTATAAATGATGAATTCAGATAAATTCAATAATGAGTAAACATGGTCAATTTGAGAATCAGTTGAAAATAATAATGCATGGATTACAGTATATTTAGTTCTTTCAAATACTCATCATAAGTATGAAGTTCTTACTCAATCAGTAGTTCAAAACAATTCTATTTTTAATAAATGATATTTATTTTGTCATAAATTTGATTTCATATGGAATTTAGCTGAACATTACAATAATTATAACGAGGGTATTCTGTCATTGTTGTGAATTGTGATTTGACTGAATCAACTTTTGAAATATATCCTAATTTCAGAGCTCAGACCACTTAACGTTCTCATATAAGTTTGGATCATTTATAAAATTAGACGAATTCATGGACTTCAGGGAGAGAATGAATAATAGTATACATTATAACACCATAGCAGTTGATAGGATCATGTTAAATTTAGTCGAATGTATGTCTCTGGAAACTTTGTATTCCCTAATCATATCACCAGAGGATAGTAACATTGAATGTGATCTTCTAAGGTAAGAACAGTACCTATATTTTTGTGTACAAATGAAATCTGCCTGAAAGAAAATTGTTTATAAATTCGAAATCACTTGTATGTATGCACATACCTAAAGACTAGGTCAAATGAAGCATAAAAGGTTGGTTGATATGAAACCGGTTTTTATGAACTTCCTGCTTTCAAAGAAGGCCGTTTACCGAAAAATATTAATTTGTTTTTGAAGTCATTGTGATAAATTCGAACAAAGTATGGAAAATTTGCGCCAGAGAGTATCAATTAAATGACAGAATAGAATCGACAATGTCGAAGTACCCTTCTCTCCAAATATTTCCACCTAGTGGAAAATATGAGGCAAATATCTGACAGAGAACAACTACTTCCTTGGCCAATACCACGACTGAAATTGAACTGACAGTTCCTTAAATGCTTACATTAAACAGTGGATCATCCTTCATTTGCTTGGAGATGGCCTCCTGCTGACATGTTTTGAGGTTCTTGCCTTTCGTGAGTGCAGGGTAGGTATGACAACATCAGATATTTCCTCACAAACGAACCCGTGACTACTTCTGTCAGATTTTTTATTTATATTTTCCATTATGTGGAATTTTTTGGAAAGAAGGGTACTTGGACATTGTCGATTTTATTCTATAATTTCGTTGAAATCAAATTTTCCTGCAGAAAATTCATTTGACAAAATGCTTTTTATAGATAAGAACCAAATTATTTATGTTTTTGCTGTTTCCAAATTATGTTGTAATGGATATTTTGAGCAGCTGTGACAGCAACTTGTTTTGTTCTAAACCATGCATGGGAATTTTAATCCTTTTTTTTTAGTGGCTAGCACAGTCTTCTGAGTTTTGACTTATATGATAAAAGATTTTCTGAAAATTGTTCCTTTAGAAATCTCAGTACTGGAGAAAATCCTACATGGCAATAAAAAGTTTGCAAGCTCTGTCAATAATAATGTGAAGATATCCTATTGAACTAGACTGTAGTATTGGGTTAAAACCCGGTTTTTGGTTTTTGCGTTTTCTATCCTGGATATGAATCCGTTTTTACAGTCTTCTTTTGAACAGATCAAAAATCATTCACAAACATCGAAGTTAAATTAATGGTATATATTCGGTTATAATTTAGATACATCATTCGGTCTAGTAGCCTATGCATATATGTAGATGTCTGAAAAAACTGAGAGAAAACTTAATTCCTCAAATAACCGGTTCATAACTGTTCATTCGATTAACTTTAAAAAATGTACATTAAAGTTCATATAAAATACATTAAGAGAGATATCTAAAAAAGTGTGTGGTAAATGCAGTACATGTTATTTGCCCTCATTGGTACACCAGGCGTTCAATGTTTATTTTTTCATTCAAAACGTATTACAAAATCTCTGATACAATATGTAGTTTTTTTTAGATGATATTTTGGGAAAAATAACTATTTTTCAAAAATTACTTGCGCTACTTATTTTTGAATTTAAGAGGGAGAACTTCTAAATACTGGTCTTATGGGTATGACCAATCATCGGCTTAAGACAGAAAGCTTAGTATTAACACTCTGATATAAATTTGTTGTGTTATACCTACTAGTTTTTTCTATAGCTTATATGATAATAACTCATTTCCAATTTGTTTTTTTTTACTTATTCTTGTTCCCTTGTTTGTATTTTTGTTGCCTAACAATGCATTGTTTCTTGCTTGGATTCTATGCTTCAAATCCAAGCTTTTGTTTGTTCTATCTGTTGATACATTTTTACAGATATTTGAAACTTTTCTCTTCTTCAAGTTTATTTCTATACCAATGTTAATAAACTTGAAAGTAAATATTTTTATTTTCCTTAATTCATTTCATTTAAATTTTAGAGACAATCATGATCTCAGTGTATATATTTCTTGGGACCCAGAAAGGATAGCAAACTCCCCCGAAGATTGGGACGAAACTAAATCTTTATTTGAACAAGACAAATGTTTCGTGAAACTTCGAACATATATATTATTTGCTATGTCAAATGCTGTTGAAATTGTCAAATCATTAGATGGCACCAGACAAAAACATATAGAATCCCTCAAGAATATACTAAAGGAATGGAAATGTTCACATGATATGACAGTGTCTGCTAAGTTTGAGCCAATTCAACAGGTAAACAAGCAGGAATTTTTCTTACATTTCAGCTCTTATTCAGTATTTTTCTCAATTTTTTTTTATAATTCAAATTTTTCAGGGGTTATTACCTTTGCCATTAGCTTCACGACTGCACAGTGCATTAGAAGCACCATATTTATCGGTATTCAGTTCATTTTTTGAATTTTTCCTAAGTCTGATAGGTGATGACTCTGAACATATAATAAGTTGTACAAGGAATATCGAAAACGAGCTTAGCAGCCTAACTGAATTTTTAAGAGATGCAACGTTGAGAAGGACCAATGATTTTTTGGACAAACGAAAATCAATGGAACTTACTGTGAATTGTGTAGAGGTAAGTTTATAAATCATTGAAATATTGCACTTCTAGTTTTTAAATGATCGTTACTGCCTGAAATAGACCTTTCCAGATTATCTAGAACTGCGATTAAAGATATGTAATGAGCCAGTGTGAGAGAAAAACAAATATGTTTCATGTGCAACCTGCGAAAGTCAAAGTCAAAATATACTTTATTATTTTCAACTTATCGACAAAGCTGTTCATCTCTAAATAAAAATGCAAATTAAAAATATGTATTATAAATTATATGGGTGATAGTATTTCCAATCTAAACAAACGTTCAGATGAAATGGAGTACCACCACCTTATGCGCTCCAGGGTGACTTAACTCAAAAGGTGGCGCATTTGCTATTCCAACTGTAGGAAAAACTCGGAAAAACCTACATTACCACTGGAGTCACTTAAGCGAGAATAAGCCCATGCAACTTTACGACAAGCTACAAATTATTTGCCTAAAGTTACACGCGTGATGAGTTTATTCACAAAACCGACTTCATAATCAGAGCGAAATGCTACAGAAGCCAGAAAAGGACTTATTTACTGTGCTCCCTTTCGATGAATGTTAATTTACCAACAGCCCTATGAAACCATATTAGGATTTTTGCTATAAGACAATCAAACAATTTTGGAATTTCGGACTGGTTACAAATATATTGCAGCGCTATTTTTTCTTTACTGGCGAAAACCAGACGTTAGCATGGCGGAACGGATATGCAACTTAAGTTTTCCCAGAAAAAACTAAAGTGCAATATATTCGGGCCTCAGGCGCCAGTTATTTAAAGTGGTATGATCCACTCTCCCAAATTCAGTTCCGAGGGAGGCACAGGGCAGCTTCAGATGGAGATACGGTATTCCAGGGGCCAAGTATGGTGATTCAAGAACTAAAGTGGACAAGAGATTGTATGCTTTAATTGCAACTCTTGAAATTCATGGAATACCGGCTGCTTTGCTAACTTTCAGAATTCTAGTAGCATGATGTTGTCGGCAAAATAAAAGAAGAGAAACGGTGACAAGTTGTGAATTTATTGTTATGGTCTCAACTAAAATGTATCTAAGGGCCAATTTAGGCATCATTGTCAGTATCATAGTCCTAATCACAGTTACTGTCTTACTTATAAAGTCAAAGTCAAAATATACTTTAATGTCAGAAGTTTTTCAACTTATCGACAAAGCTTTCAAGTATAAATAAAAATGTAAATTGAAATAGGTATGTATTATATAGACTATAATGGTGATAACTTCCCCGACCTGAACATAAGTGTAGACGAAAGAGAGTACCACCATCAAATTAAAACTGTACATTTCAGTAGGAGCATTTATGAAATTTCTTTAGTTTCAGTCTCAATTATAATCATTAGAATTTGACCTTCAAAGTTGTCAATTTCCCATTTTTATACTTATGAATCGATACCTATTTCACAAATGACATAAATAAATTTTCTTTTTGACTTGTTATCCTTGTTATTGTTTATTGTGTTTCGGAAAAAGACGAGCCAGGAAGAGGGCAATCTTATTGAAATGATTGAAAAATGTCTCCTACCTTGGGATAAAAAGACACTAATGACAGTGTTGTTATCTGTCAATTTTTTATTTTCGAACAACTGACTGTGATGCATAAATACAAAAGACTAGGACTGTGATAGTGATTATGACTATGATAATGATATGATGCATAAATTGGCCCTAACTGAATGATAAATTGGTAGACGGACACCTGAGTTTTAACATAAACTAAGTTAAACTACTAGTCGGGGAAACAAGTTCTGCACGGTAAGCGGGTTCCCAGTACTTTCAGAAAGTAAGTCCTTTCGAAGAGGTTCTACGTGTGTTCTAATCAGGTTGATTCGTGCCCGGAGTGATTTAGCCTATCTAGCAAACAGGTTCGTCGGATCTGTGACTTGGACGAATGTGCTCTGATTCCCGGAAATTTAATTCTATTCGCCCCCTGGTGACACACAACGATTGTTCACTACAAAGGTTGGCTTATTTCCTTTCTCCGTACATTGGCCAAATTTCAGCGCGAGTGCATCGTCATTTGACGTTGTTATCAGGCCTACAGAACAGTTCGTCTGCCATAAGAGCCCGTGAATTATTTTTATACTTTTTGACGCCGGTTTTTCTAATTGTTTCTACACTTTCTCGTCGTTTTCTTTAGTGATTGTTTTCCGTTTAATGGTTTTCTAATACCATATACAAATTAGTTTGTCGTGAAAAAGTGAGGGTTACCTGGGTTAATTAGAATAAATAAGAACAACCATGGCATACTCAAACATAAAAATCAAATAAAGTTTGGAATGTCACGTGTAGGTATTTCATTTTCAAATAATTATTTTCATTTTCTTAGAATCTCCTGAGAAATATATTTATACAATAAATAAAAAACTGGAGTGGGGTCACTTCTCAAAATTAACCTCAATCCTTTTGAAGTTGTACCTATATCTTGATTTCTTTCAAAAATATTTATTTTTCATAAAATTTACAAGATATTCATGAAAGATATGCACAAATTTTGCCTTTACGAAGATTTTTTCAATACTTCTTGTATGCTAATTTAAATTTATTCCACACCTTCCCCAATAAATGATCAACATTTATTTATTATCGTATAAGTAACTCTCCGGATCTTTTTTTCGAATAAATTTGAAATTTTCTACTTTCGAATAAATCCATACCAACAAATAATACTTCGCTTTTAAAATCATTTCCTCATACGTATATGATTGAACTTTACTCCAATTTTCAACTCGTAAAAATATCGATATAACTTATCAATTCCTATTTAAAGAAATTGCAACCTGATTTTCCACAAACATTTTCAGTGAATCGAAGTGCCTTTTTTGGAATGACGTTCAAAACGCATGTAGCATCATTTCAATTTGTAGGTTATCCACAATAAACTAGGACATCTAGAGTTCTGGAAACTCAATGTAGCAAAAGAAAGTTAACACACCAACCAGAAACACCCAAAAAATCAACAGGTTCGCCTTGCAAATACCGAGATAAATGGTTTTAAAAACCGAGAAAAATGCATGGACTCTTACGGCAAACCAACCATTGTGGCGGCCCGGTGACGTAACTCATAGCTGATGGCAAGCGGTTAGGAAGGCAGATAAATTCACTGAACTGGGCCAACCTTTGTAGTGTATCATCGATGGGTAATGCCCTATAAATTATATTTTGCCACCATCAACCGTTCTATTCACTGCACGCGGAAAATTAGGCACTTTGACTAGTCCTGGACAAACTGCGAAATACTGTTTTCGGGGTACTAGAGTTTGCGAAATCTTGTCAAAATATGCTTTATTTTTGGAAGTTTTAAAAAACTTATAGACAAAGTTTCTTTGCATTAAAGATGATGTTAAAATTAATTGAAATTAATAATCATAACGTACAATTTTCCCAACCATCCGCACCCAGATAAGAGAGAACACCGCCACTATATCTGCTATCCTAAGCAAAAAAGCCGTATCTGCAAAAACTCTGAAGCTGCGAATCTGTAGTTTCGACCATCTTAAGTACGAAATGTCTTAAACTTGTGTACTAAAGGCAAAATGATTGATTAACTTTGGCTATTTAAAACTGGTTTACGTATTTTTTTCTTTGAAAAAAGTTAAATTTATAGTGTTTCAAGACTACAGAAACCAATATCTCCATATTCGCATTTTTTGTAGATACGGCTTTTTTTGCTAAGGACGGCAGATGCGCTCCGGGCGACCTGAAAAAGTAATGAAAATGTAGGTACTTCCAAATACAACGAATTCACGAGTGTTCAGCCAGCAGCAACTTCAACAACATCTTACAAACACTATACTATGCAAGGTTGTATTAAACTTCGAGCGAAACCTGGTCTCGTCAGTGACAGATTACTCTGTCCCTTAGGGATACTATCAACGCACAACGAATTTGACGGTCGATGGAACGTCTCTAGACTTAGCACAATTCTGTTCGATATAAATTCGGTACAGATTGATTTCCTCATCGTTAAAGTAAATTTTCGCTGTCAAGTCCCGCCAGTGGCTACTTTGTCAACACTTTAGGGACACTGAACGAAACAATATTCGATTACCACCCCTTCCTGCCAGCAGCAACTTTAACAACACCTTAGGGAGGAGATGTCGAGTATTCGATTGAAAACGACGGTTTGAGGAATCTATTCTGATTACGATACGGATTCATCAAAAGTTCACAGATACCAAAAGTAATGAATATCTTACTAGCTTTATTTACCATTCCTGATTGTAACGCTTGTAACTATCAAACCGTCAGAATAATAAAACAAAATAATATTCGGAATGCTTACGGCAATTTTCCACTTAGACACGGTTGCAGGACGGTTCAATATATGAAACGTATACAAAATCATGCAAAATCTCACTCGGCAAAATAGGTTATTCACGGATCAATTATAGACTCGAATAATTTAATCAAAGCACCCCTCCTGAAAAGCCTCTTTCCTATTTATAATAAACCGGTGGCTTTCGTAGCAAGACAGTATAAAGATCCGTGGTGTTGCGTCCCAGTTAAAAGTTCAGAGACATTTAACAATTGTTGCCGCATGATGGTTCCTTTTTTAGGGAAGCAATGAAATGAGATCCTAGTGGTTTTACTAAAACTTGTCAATTTTACTTAACATCCATAACCTGCGAACTGTGAAAAGGCATGTCAGCTGTCAAAAGTCGATGCAAGTCACCTGGGAAATTTAAACAATGGGACAAATTCTTGGCCCACAACTTTCACCTGCACAGGTAATTCTGGAAAGGTCTATTCACCTTTAGGGGAATCACTCTGTTCCATATTAGAGGTATTAATTTAGAATCTAACGAGTCAAAAGTATCATTGTTGAGATGGAGAAACGAACTTTGAAACATATGGTTCAACAATGTCTCTATTTATTCTCATATTCTAATATCAACTTCTTGAAACGTCATTTATACTGAATTGTGATTTTGTGGAAATACTACTACTACTGCTAAAGGCTTTTTTATGTCCTTATTTTCAGATTGTTAGTATAACCTCCCTCATATGTGTGCTGTGTGGTGAGTTGACAAAACCCCTACGAGCAAAGAAGGGAAAGAAGAAATCCAGCGAAACTAAGAGTAAGGAACACATAACTACAATAGCCAACAAATTGAAGAAAGAAATGAACGTATTTTGTGATATTTTACAAGACTGGGTCGATACGAGTCCAGCGGGAGAAGTTAATAATAAGTTTGAAAGCTTAAACTTGAATTATAGTGACAACGTTGTTGACAAAATTCTTCATAGTTATAAAATTGCCAATAAAGAAATGCAAATTATTTTGAAAACTAAAATTAAACTGCTGACTTAGTCGGAACTGTTATTTTGATTGGAATGGTTTTTAATGATTTGTTTGTATGTATTGTATAATAAAAAGATGGTTTTTATAAATTATTTCATTTTAATTTGAAATCATTGTAAAATATTGATCCGAATAATAAAAATATTTAATATGATAAATTTTATATTTCTTGGGAAAATTGAAGCATAAGCATGTGCTAAGAAATGTGAAAGTGATAACAAGAATAACTTTCTTGTTTTTTGTTAAAGCCGTCGTACATTTGCAAGTTTCATACTATTCAAGTTCAGTACAAAAGTCTTGCATCAGTTTTGTACATTGATACGAGTTTGTTGCAATATTGTTTTTCGTTCAATTAATTTCTATTGTCTGTATTCTCCATTAAGACAATTACAATTGTATTCGCGATTACCTAGGGTCACTGAATCCTAGAAGGCTTTGGTCTTCTTACGGGTATGGCCAATGGGTGGAGTCTAATAGTTCCAATCTCTTTAAATAGTCCAATGTTCCAAATAACCCACAAAAGCGCCAATTAGGAAGCAAGGGTTATAAGAGAGAGAACCGATAATTTTGAAAAAAAAGTTGGGTTATGTTTCTTTTGTAAGTTAGAATGTCAAATAAGTAAATTATGGATATCATGATCAATTTCAATGGATACATATCAATTCTAATTTTTTATGGATTGAAATTGTCAGGTGTACAATTGACTCGAATTACAAAAAAGCGTCGACTTTCGGACACGGCCCGGATATTCTGTGGCCCGACCACCAGCTATTATGGAACATGGAGATTCAGCCGTCGACCATCTCTGCTGCAGACACGAGAGTTTCTTTTAGAAGGGTAGAACCTAGTGTTGTTTTCAGAATGATGTGTAAACGTTGCCAATGATTGATTAAATATATCCAGAGTTGCAAACCTATATAAAAACACTAAAACTTCTCCATTAATGGATTCATTATTCAAAATTAGAGATTACTGTTCTCCCAAATACTTCTCAAAAACCAAATAAAATCGATTATCGAATTTGAATCTTACAGAAGTGCCTAGCATTCGTGAACATAGCACATGTCAAATATATTTGCTGAATGCCTCTCAGATGAAATCAAGCTTTAGCAAAAAACTTAAGGCAAAAATTAATACCTATCACACATATAAGTATTACAAAACATCCAAAAAATATTATTGACATGATTGAAATACTGCATTTCTGACTCACCCATTTATAATCTTACATTTTTGTACATTCTCGTTTGTATGATTATGAAAGTGCCTTCATATACCTAATGAATTATTATTTTTTTGTATTCCTATCATAAATAAGAAGTTTCTTGAGATAGTGGATTATGACCTCCACATGGTATGGTAAGGTGTTCTAAAGAGGTTACCAATATACTTACACTATCTTTTATATTATGGTCTAACCAATTTTCTCAAGATAAACGTCTATATAGAATTTTTAAATTTGTTCGAAAGAAAAGATTCCATTTTTTGCTTTTTTTGCTACTACTACTAAATGAATCTGAAAATTAATAAAATGGGTTGATAATCTGAACAATTCTTAGAAAATTTGTCAGTCTTAGTGAACAGGAAAATTGTTATATTTACACTGAACACACTTTATTTATTGATCCCAAGAAACATTTCTGTTAAGAGAGGGATTACATTTTTACATAAATTGTTTAGCAGCAATACATATGAAATAAAAATTGATGAAGAAATCAAACAATTATTAGAAAAGGAATGATGGGAATAATTGGTAAAATGAGTAAATAAGTCATATCAAAGCAAAAACAGTCAAAGGTGAAACATTGTTATATTATATAGGAATTGAAGTTATATCTGTTAAATTTCTCAAGTTCATTTTTTAATTTAGTTGTAGTCCTGATTTCAGTCACAATTTTACACTAAGTTATTTAATATTGATACTATTGATAGCCTTTTCTTTCTCAAGGTTTCCTGTTTCAATCCTGAAAAAAAAAGTTTGAATGAAAATGTAATCTGCATTTGTCTTTAGTGAGGAAAATGGGAAAAATGTATTCTTCAATCTACTAATTAACAATTTATAAACAAAATGATCTTGAACTCACCTCTGAGAATACAATATAATTTATGACTTTTGTCGGTATTCTTGCAGGTTTTCACTGCACAATAGGTACTTCACTTTCAGAAGAAAGGAATATTTGTATCAGTAAAAAGAGTAACCAATAAATTCCTAAGTTGGATCAGTGACAGCAAGGCTTATCAGAAGATTTTGGGAGTTGGGACAATCTGCTTTCTTTTTCTTTTCTGTGAGTCTGCTAAGCTAAAACTATTTTTGAAAACATTTCCAATGATGGCAATGACATAAAAATTGACTTTTGACATGTGTCACTAGTTCAAACATCGGACCTAATTTTCGTGGTGTTTTTAGAACATTGGAACTATTTATACTCCACCCATTGGCCATACCCGTAAGAAGGCCAAAGCCTTCTAGGATTCAGTGACCCTACGATTACGACGGACTGGGCTACATCTACAATTTGAAATTTGTACGATATATTCCGGGAAAACAAACTTTCTGCCATAAGATCTCATATTAATAAATTGTTAATTATTTCTTTGTAGTTCTATATTTGGTTCGGTTTTTTTGGTTTAATGCATAAAGCATAGCTTTGTTATGACTAGTAACTCAGTAGTAGACCACAGTGTAGGACGAGTGAAGCTTGATAGTTCTAGGCATGATGCCTGAGGGCATTCCCAGAATGTTGTGAGCTATTATGCTACTGCTTCTCATGACACATGCCTGCGGTAGACTAATGGCCGCTTGGTAGAGTCTGTATGTTGCCCATCTTGCCTCTCTCTCCAGAACTATCTGGAGAGGAAGTAATCCAAGGTGGGCTTCCATTGCTGCCAATAATCGCCAGATACGCTTGTCTCTGTAGTCCGTAAAGTTTAGCAATATTGCTATCAATTCTTTGTTTTTCCATACTCTAATTTTCTTGGAGTAGAGATAATTTAATTTCAACTATATTTTACTCCTTTAACAACTCATTGAGTTTTCTTTCATTCAGAGAATAGGTACGCCCCCTTTTTGTTATGTAAAGTGAAAGTTATGGGTATGTTTTCTTTTGGTGGGTATGTAAAAATATAGGATACTGAGAAAAACAACATATTAGGTACCTAAATCTTTTATTATAGTAGGTATAATTACAAATATTAATTTGATAATTCAGTAAACTTTTGAACAATGAACTACCAAACGAAATTCCATATTCATTTGCTTATAATGATCGTTCTCTTTTTGTAATACTTTACAAAATTTCATATAGGAATAAAGGATATGGCAGTTTTTGTTAAAATTAAATAATACAAAAAATATACAAGAAACTGGCATTCTAAGATCATCTTAAATAAATTAAGTCTGCAGTATTATTGTCTATCACACGTTTTAACTTAATATGTACAATATAAAAAATTTACAGCAATGAGTTTTCTTCATCAGTTGACTTTATATAACCACAAACATTCTTGGAAAATATCTGTGCTACTGAATAGATCACTTTCAATTTCTGTTGTTGAGCAAATATTCTCTATCCAACTTCCTCAATTCTTTCAATGACTTAGTCAGGGTGCTCTGTATCCAATCCACATCCGGCGCGACGTAACCTCCTATTTGGCCTTCTTGTTTACATCCGGTATCCCATGAGAATATACCGGAAAGGGTGTATTGTCCCTGGTCGTTAGCGCACGCCAATGCACTGCCGTAGTCAACCTAAAACACAAGAATTGTATTCAGACACGTGTTTTTTCAATGGTAACGAGCTTTAATCCAGTAAGGGCCCGTTTTTCATGTTCGAGTTAACCTCCAGATAACTAATAGTTTAGATGGTAAACGACATTCTTTAAATGACGTTTGAAGGATCACATTCTAAACTATTAGTTAGTTATCTGGAGTTTAACTGGAACATGAAAAACTTGTCCTAAATGGTGCATTGTAGATTGCCTGGATTATCCGAGAATTTTTGAATTCACTACTTTATTAGGAATAGTTAGGAGGTGAACATACTAAAAGTCCCCGCTCTTGGGTGGTGAGGTAAAGGCGGGAAGGGGTGGGAAAGTCCCTTTTTTTGTTTTTTCGGTTATATCTCCAAAGCAGTGCCCTGTAGAATTTTTTTTGTGATGAATAATGAAAGTTACCTGTATTTCCTATGAAATTGTTACTCGACATATTTGTCGAGTTTTCAACGATTTTCGAGATATACGTTATTAATGGTGGATGTATGCAGCAGAATATTCATCAATGATTGGTTGGAGTAAACGGAACAACCAATCATTGACGAATATTCTTCCTTATGACTGCTGCATAAATCCATCATAAATATCGATAATTTTCTAAAAATCATTTTAACTTTTTATTCTTCAATCATTAGCTTATAGTGCCTTCCACGATCGTTTCTCAAAAAAATTGTGGAAAAAATAGTTGTAGAGCATTGAATTTCCTTCAATTTGATATAGGTACACTTTTCAGGAATTATTCCTTTTTTCCATTGAAAGCAGTAGGAAGCAAAATCTCTTTGGATGAAACAGAAATCAGGCTGTTCGTATCAATTTTTAAATCCAATTTACCTCGACCCTGACTATTTTTTGTATTGGTGCCCCATTTTACCTATTTAAAGCACGACTCAGCGTGTTTAAATCGAACAAAAACGAAGTCTAAATGACAACTTTTGATTATTGATCTGACAGCAGTAACTTGTAACGTCAAATAAAAAATTCGTTCATTTATATCTGTTACCCTTTCCATCCATTTGATGAACTTGTTTGTCATTTTCTTTTTTATGAGCATCATTATATTTTTGCCAAATTAACCTCGACTCTGCTTTACTATTCAAAGAATCGATATTAGAATTCATTTTTAGGCACTACAGTGACAATTAATATTTGATGACAAATTGCAAATTTATCTCTGTTTTTCTCATTTCTATGACAACGAAAGGTATATTGATGTCACATCACGAATCCAACCATTTTACATTATTGGTACATAGGTATTTCCATTTTATGTAGTAAGAATAAGGGTATTTATGATTTCAATGTGCACCAAAAAAAATAGCGTAAAGTATTCGTGGATAACTGGTCTTTCAAACACTTGCTCTATTTAATCGCGCGTGTTTGAAAGACCTTTTTATCCACTTATATTTTAATATAATAATTTTTCAGTTATTGGTTATTATATATGCAGTCGAACACGGGAAGTTCAATTTAATTTAAGTTCAGCCTGCATCGCTTCGATGTAAGGATATTTTCATTTTTCCGAAATCTCTCATAAACTTGATAAGGTCTCTTTTTCAAATTTTTTTATGTGACCCGTCCAAAATTGGCTTTTTTATAGTTATTTATGCAACAAGTGCAAAAAGTAAGTGTTTATTGCATTCGACGTGAAATAAACAATTTTTGTTTGTTGTTGCATACCATATTTTTTCTACGTGTGTGCAAAAACCAAAAACTGTTTCATTTAGGTGGCACTAAAGTGTAAGGAAGACATTCTTTGTCCAAATCTAGCTACTAAAAGTAATATAATAATATTCAAAGAAACAAATTTTTGTTTTTACTAAATTGCATTTTCTAGTAATGTTGTAAGCCCAGTATGTAATAAATATGATTGACAATAATATAAAATATGCAACTGTTGCAATGAAGACTGTATTGCACTCAGGCAACAAAGAACCAGTTTTTCCACTAAATACAGTTCAATAAAGTTTTGTTTTTTGCTTGCACATAGAAAAAATAAATTTTCAAATCCAGTCTACCTCGCGTCTGCCCATAGATAATTTATTTTTTTGTTACCAGTGTATCTGGACAAATTTTATATAAAATAATAATAATAATCGTCTTTATTTCTTAAAACAAAAACAATACAAAAAATCAGTGGCTGATCGCTAGTGGGGCGAGATTTAGCCTAAGCTACTCTTCCATCCAACCCCATAACGAACTTTATCCCGAAGTGTTAGTGCGAACACGCTAAAAAATTTACAGCCAATTGAAAAAAAAAGAGAACAAGAAGGAACTGTGAACCAAATGAGGAAAACTCTAAAGGTTACCCAAAAGTTTTTGTCTGAACCATGATTTGAACGCATTTCTGCTAAGCAAGGTGTATGACGTCAGGAGGTAAGGAATTGATCAATTTAATGGAGTTGTATGTGAAACCTTTTTGAAAAAGAGCTGTTGAGTGTTGGGGCATTGTTATGGTGTTTTTATTTCTGATGTTGCCAGAATGCATTTGCGAACGGGGCATAAGTTTAGTTTTTATATTTTCAGGGCCTTCCAACATTACTTTATGCAGATAAGTGGCCAGATGGTATATCCTACGATTCTCCATGTTGAGCCACTTGAGCTCCTTCAATTTATGACTTACGTGATCAAATTTACGAAGCCCAAAAATTAATCGAACACAATAGTTTTGAACTTTTTGTATTTTGTTTCTATAGTCAGCATTGAGGAATGGACCATAGAGAAAATCGCAGTACGTAAACTGGGATAAAACTAAGCTCTCCACCAACTGTATTTTCAACTTACTGTTCAGAATTTCTCTATCGGAATATAAAATTTTTAGAGAAGTAAACGTTCTTTTGAGTAGATTATTTGTATGATTTTTAAAACTGAGATCATCATCTAATATCAAACCTAGATTTTTTACTGAGTGCTCAACACTCACCTGCTTACCGTCAATATTAACCGTAAAATTTGATTTAATGTAATCATATTGGTTACGAGGGGAAAAAATTAGTATTTTTGACTTTGTAGAATTCAATTTCAAATTATGTGCCGAACTTTTAGCAAAAACAGTGTTAAGATCACGATTGAGACAAATTTGGGCTTGTTGAAGATTATCCAAGGGAAATTTGATGACAATCTGTGTATCGTCAGCATATGCACACATCCTCGTTCCGATTGGTGATCCGTATATAGTCGAATAGGGGACATGCAGAATACTTTGACATTTTCACTTTCACCCCGAATTTTCACGGGAAAATATCGAAAACATAAAATAGCAAATTGATATATTTTCTTAAAGGCAAAATTGGTGTTTCTTCGTCATTCGCTGTCAGCTGTAACAGTGCCCTGACGTATCTGACGAGGCAGCAGAAGTGCAGTTGAGTGCAACCAAGTAAATTAGTGCTGGTTTATGAAAAATCTTGTTCGCCACATTTTCCAAACTTGTATTTTGTTCAGTTTTTACTGTTGATTTTCAATGACGTATGTCTTGAAAACAGTTGGGAATTCCACAAAATTTGCTGTTCGTATTTAATACGAACTGCAACAACTCTATAGGATATCTAATTAGCTTCCATTTCTGATCGTAATTTTTTTTCTTTAGTGCGCCGTTTTTGAGTTGAAAGCAAAAAAACAAAAACATGGACTTTGAAAATTTAACAATAATTTTTAACTTACCCTGCATTGGTTGATATCGGAATATCCACATAGAGTATTCAGACTATAGTTTTGTACTGAATCTTGGAACTTTTCACTCAGAGTTTGTTGGCATTGTTGGCTGTCCATTACTTTGACGTCAATATGATGCATTATGGCTCCTTTGGCGTGCACTACAGGTGGAAAAAATTATTAGTAATGTGTTAATTCAAATGTCAATTAAAGGGAAGAAGTAACGAGAATATACCTACGGATCTCTTACAGTATAGGGTCATTCAATGAGTATTATAAGAATTTTCATTTAAATTTTTTATTTAAATTTTTTTAAATATTCGAATACTAAATGTGCTTAATCACATAAGTGCGAAAGTGGCATTATGAACTGGGATTTAATTAATTGGTATACTTATATCTTGAATAATAAAATATGAACATTAAAAACTGGTGTTATATTAGATCATCCAGACGTATGTCCAACCCGCTCATTTAGGAGCACTAGTACAGTACGCATGATACAATGTACTTTTGCAACTAAAATGTTTTCAGCCCGTGTCCTAAGTTTTTGGTTTGTTCAAATTCACGGTAACATCTTTTGAAATTATCATCAATTTTCCAGATCTTTATTTGTTATTTTTTATTTCGATGGTAAAAGCTCGATATACACACATCGCCAAACTTCTTGGACCCCCTCGTAAAGTTTACAACGAAATATTTATCATGGCTGGTTTTTTGTACATTCAATTGTTATTTCTTTCACCGTTGCTAGGCATCCAAAAATGTTTACAAAAACAATTTTAGATACCTTTCAATGTTTAAAAAGTGATTCAAATCGATTTAACGTTGTCAAGTGATTGTTGAGTTCTTTGCAATTATGCCTGGAAATACAATTTCAGTATTCAATAGAGCAAGAATAGTGGCTTTGCATGACGAGGGTGTGTCGAATCATCAAATCGCGGATAGACTAACGATTCCACGCGCTTCAGTTATCCGAATAGTGCATTTGTACCAGGAAACTAACAGCGTTGACTATAGACGTGGAACTGGACGTCATAGGGTAACTAATGCCAGAGAAGATCGGTATCTAGCAGGATATGTACGTCGGAATCGAACCATAACAGTCTCAGTTGTCCGAACTCATTTGCGAAGAACGTTCGATCGATTAATTTCCAATACCACCATACGGCGGAGACTTGCTAGAGCCAATTTGCGATCTAGGAGGCCATTAAGAGTACCCAGGTTACTTCCCAGACACATAGCCGCTCGTCTACAGTGGGCACAAGAACACAGAGACTGGCTTTTAGCTCGGTGGCAAAATGTCCTTTTTTCGGACGAAACCAAAATTGGTTTGGTTAGTGATAATCGGCGACACAGAGTTTGGAGAGGGCCAGGGCGACAAGAAAGACTATCTTTTGCCAGATAAGTCGTTCCATACCAAGGAGGATCAGTAATGTTTTGGGGAGGCATAATGCATGGTCGTCGTACACAGCTTATTCCCATTCCAGACACTATGACAGGGATAGATATCTTCGAAACATTATTAAACCCATTATTCATCCTCTCCGACATGAAATTGGAGCCAATTTTATTTTTATGGATGACAATGCTAGGCCCCATCGCACGAGAAGAGTACAAAATGCACTGGAGATTGAGAATATTCAAAGATTACCGTGGCCAGCAAATTCGCCAGACATGAATCCCATCGAGCACATGTGGGATTTCGTCAAACGAGCAATATCAAACAGAATTAATCCCCCTAGCACCCTCCAGGAACTTACCCTCGCGGCCCAAGAAGAATGGAACAACATACCAATGGATACCATTAACGCCCTTATTGTTTCCATGCACAGGCGAGTTAACACTTTACTACAGAATAGGGGAGGACACACCGACTATTAAAGCGTTTTTTATTTCCCTCTGAAGTGATTTTCTACTAGATTTCAGATTATTGTAATCATTTTCTTATGCACTATATTTCGTTTGTATTTTTTTTTGCTTCAGTTGAAATTAAATTCAGCCACTTTGCATTGGTTGCTTAACCAAATTAAATGCATTTTGACATACACTTCTTGATTTGTAATAATAGCGTCTCATTTCGACAAACATAGGGGGGTCCAATAATTTTGGCGATGTGTGTATGTACTTACATTGTAAGATTCTCTTCCCCCATCCAGTAACTTTGCAATTAGCCGTCGAAACTTTGTTAGATTCTGGTAGACATATTGTACCAACGTTTTTGGTCATTCTCAGCTTCTCAGTTAACTTCAGCACGACCATATCGTTTTGATATGAACCGGGTTTGTAGTCTGGATGCCTTATGATCGCTGCCACTTTGACTATTTGGAACGGTAAAGGTTCTTCGTCGATTCCTAACTTCCATTCGCCTCCCTTGATCAAAATGTCGGTTGTTGGAATCCTAAAAAATTTAAATTTAAGAATTTCAGATCAGGATAATGTCCCTTATATTTTATTGCATATAATCAAGTAGGTGATGAACTTCTAATGTCACCTATTGTTGACATGGAAGGTCATCATTATACTTCATATGATGAAACTGAGAACCTAACAACAATCTTTAAAACAGGGTGTGATTTGGTCTTGGAGATTTCGCACGCTTTCCAGACAAGAATAATGATATATTAAAAAAAATACTGATTTTTCTACAAAAAAGTTAGTGTTTACAAAAATTATCGTATTTACCCTTCAACGCAGTGAGCAGCAGTTAAAACGGCATCCCTTGCAATTATGGCTCCACCACAAAGCAAACTACGGTTCGAATCACGCAAAATCATAGCCTGCCATGGATATTCGGCAAAATTAGCATCTAGTGGTCCTTGTCCGGGAGGTTTAGTATTCTAAAACAAAATACAATTGTTGAAGGAAAACCATCCACACTATTGGTTCTATCCATCAACCAGCTTCACCCTTACGAGAAACCCTCAGAAGCCTTCCAAACAGTTCAGCGAGCCTTGGAAGACGAGGACCTTACCTTTTAACGTGTGATTCCAAACACGGTTATAGTAATCATAATCAACGCACTTTCTTATAATAGTTGTGTAAGTTTATTTGCTAAACTTCATCACCAATCACAGCAGGTTGTTCTTATGTAGCTAGGATGAATATTGAATACTGATATCAAAAAAGAGTTTCAAAGTGTATTGAATAGATGTTACACATTGCACTGTGAAATTTCAGCAGTGTGAAGAAAAACACCATAAAAGACATTGTTTGGTGTACGAATGTTATAGTTATTTATTATTGGTGTTTTATTTGCTAGTGAGACCTGAAATGCAATACAAATTTTTATCCATTGATGGTATGTTATAAACTCGTAGATTTTTCCCAAATTGAGGGCTTTTTTGAGAAGGTTGTGATGTATAAAAGGTGTAAAGTAAACGAAAGAAAATCAACACGACTAATATGAAAGCGTAGCTCCAGTGTTGCTTTTTTATATGCTTATAAGACATATAAAACTTTATCGAAAGCTGGTTTGTTATAAATACGAATACTTTTCCTGATTTGAGGGCTTCTAGACGTTAATGACGGATGTCAAGAATAGTGGTTCACACGAGACCAACGACACGAGACTCAAATCTTATCTCGTTTCGCAGATGAAATAATAAGTCTCGTATCAAGTCTCGTCTCGCATCCTCTACTTTCGTCTCGTCTCGCTTCTTGTACGAGAGTCTCGTAAAAGTAACGAAATCTCATCATGCATAATCTTATTGTTTTGGTAAAATAAGAAATACCTAAATACTTTCTATAAGTAATGTAAGAGTCGGAAGAGAAAAAGATAACATCATGTATTGAGAGTAATACAACATACAAAATAGAAACTTGACATTATTTTAGGAATGAAATAAGTAGAATAATAACACTCAGCCCTTTTGGTCGAAAATGATTTTGTTTTTCACCCATATAAGTAATAATTTTGAACACTTTTTATCAAAACATATTAATGTACTTAGTTGATACAATACCTTCAATAAAAAAATAGTTTTATACTTTTTAGTTAATTTTGAAAATATTATTAAAACTTGTTTTTTCAAAAATGTTGTTTTATTTTAATATTATTAGGTTTTCAAGTACGAAGAAATATTCACCTGAGAGACTCTCGTTCGAGACACGATACCTCATGCACGAGACTCGTGACGAGACCAATTAAAGTTCGAGTAGCGTCTCGAGTCTCGTATAGGAAGCAAAACGAGACCATGCGAGACTCTCGAAATCGAGACCATGCGGGACTCTCGTACGCACCACTAGTCAAGGAGGGTATGATATTGAAAAGGAGTGACTGATGTAACAACCAGATGACAATTAATTCTCGATAACATTTCAGATAATTTCAGTATATGAATAGATTTGAAAAGAGTGATTTGATCGATAAACTACGAAGTTTTGTTAGTTACTGGCGAACTGAGGCCTGATAACGTACCAAATTTCTTCCTCCACAATTTGGCTGACTATTTTGTTCATTTCGCTCGTATGCTGAGTTCCTAGCTGGTCTTCGACCCGATCTGGTGCTGTTCGAAGCCCTAACGAGTCTGTTTGTGGCAAGTTCCTTTTGTCCGTACAAGTTATCTTCTTTATACTGTCCATCGTCGAAACCATCAACCAGATTTGCGGATGGCCATGGGTCTTTATAGTTGGGATCTCGACAACACTTACCAGTAATACCGCTCTCTAAATCTCTGCAAACCTAAGAAAAAGCACAGAAATATAATATTGATAATAAATATATTCTATTGTCAAAAATGATCAGAACTCAACAGATATGACGGTATACAATATCATTAGAAAAACAAATACAAAAACATGGAATGTATACATATATGAAAATGTAAATTGAAGAGAGTGTTTTTGATTAAATTCCGAGAGTTCCATCATCCACCGACAGCTGTTTCGTGGTTTCCCACTCATCAGGAACTCTCGAAATCAAAACGAATCCACTAAGTATGTATGGAAAAATAGAAATAAAATATATTCAAAAATGTATAAGAAAGTTAAGATTTTTTTTAACCTAGACAATTATTTTCAACCACCTATATAACCAAAAGTCTCCCCAACTTTTTTTTTCCAAATATTTCTCTGTATATTTCTCCATCCTTACTTATTCGTTTGAAATTCTCTATTCAACCATATTTTACAAATCGGTATTCATTTCTTAATTGGCTGTTAAACTGCATTTAATTGAAAAACATCAAGTTGGCCAATTAAGAAACAAAAACCATTTTGTGTATGGTTGGATAGATAATTTTAAGAATTTAAAAAAAAAATCTTTCTTTTTAATCACATTGTTGTTCAATGATATGATGTCTAAGACACATCTGAAAAAAACAACATTCGTTTTCTTAATATACGCAAAAAAAAATAAGTTTTCCAGTTTAAGGACATTAATATTGTCAATATACAAAACAAGCAAATGGGCCTAATACAGATCCTCGAGGAACTCCAAATTTCACATTAATTTTTTGCGAGTGCGATGTGTTTCACCAGCAAAATATGATCGAAAGCCATGAACTTGGAGTTTTTTCAACAATGTTCCGTGGTCTACATAATCGAAAGATTTCGGTAGATCACAGAACACCGACGTTTCTTCCACAATAAACTTCATGCATAAAGGAAGAGGTTTCTAGACTGACGATAAATTAAAATCAAGTCGAACTCAGTGGTATCAGACGATATTTTGAAAGCACTGAGCATGAAAATATGAATGAAAAGAAGTGGATGAGTTCGTAAGCGACGTGTCAACGATCAACAATCAAATGGAAAATTTCCATTGAATGTTTAGAATCTGTATTGTATACATTAAAACGGCAGCTGCGACTTATAAATCACAAGGAGATATTTGATTCGAGAACAAAACATTTGAAATAGATTAAACTGAGAGTGCTAGATCCCATATCCCGTCAAATAATAAAAATAAAGCAGGAAGAGTCGGAATCTGGGATTTATTGAGCTAGATTTATTTTGGTCCAGAACACTACATTATTCCAGAAAGTAGCTGCCACTGAACACAATGCTGTAGAGTAACTTAGACAAAGAAATACTGAGACGATTTCCATCTGCTATAAAAGTAAGATGATCTCCATCTAGTTCGACAACCAAGTTGCGCTTGAATCAATCAGTTCTCATCAAGTATATTCTCGACCAGTATGGGACTGTATGGATGCCCTACAAACTGAAAAATGGGTATGGTCCAAACCTCGAGAATGTTAGAGAAAGTTTTCAGGATTAAGCAGAACCGTGGCCTGAGGTAGTAGCATCCACAACCGCAAGGCCGTATGAATTATAGTTGGATTGCTTCCGAGACATTGTCTAATTGGTAGACATTTGAGTAGCATAGACCTAACAAATACAAATCCGTGGAGAATCTGCCAGGAAGACGAGGAAATCACATTACAGATCCTGTGTGTGGATGTCTGACACGGCTTTGGTATCTAGAACTGCGGCAGAAAAACCTGCAGCTTCAAGCTACATGAAGAGTCAATTTATACGACGTTTGCTGAAGACAAAATTCACCACAGGGAGTGAATGGATCGCAGAGAAAGAAGCTGAAGAACAAGCTCCTTGTCAAATTTAATTCATTCAGATACAATAAAATATTTTTTTAAATTGAAAGACAGTCTTACTGTGGTCGGAACTCTGAGCAACTCCTGTTCTTTGGTAAGGACAACCGGAACTGGAGAGACCATTCCTTCTGCGGTACAATAAATTTCCTGCACACACTTCAGAGCGGCGGCACAACCTGTTGGCACATCGTTGACATCTCGTCCATTGTAGTCAGGTCCGGGTGTTGGTCTCCTCGTCGTTGGTCTTCTTGTCGTTGGTCTTCCTGTCGTTGAAACAAATATATTGTTGGCATTGGCTGAGTCTCCAGTGTTATCGGGACCCTCAGTCCTGTCCGGCAACAATACGTTGCTATTAATGTTCGATCCCATACCTGCAGAATGATAAATTACAGTGCATTGCCCTTGTTACTGTTCAAAATTGCACTTACCCTCTTGGCGCTCTGTGGTTGGATATCCAAAAGTTGGAGTGGGCCTGTCATAGTGATATCCATCATCTATCGTGGACGTAGGTGGCCTGTAAGGTTTTTTAGAGGGATAAGATGGAGTAATTTGGGTGCTTGTTTCAGTGGGTCGGCCTGGGGTGAGTGAAGGATAGGTGCATGTGCCTGATTGTGATAGTGTAGTGCCAGGAGGGCATTGGAGTTTAGGTATACAATCACCCGAGGGCGTTTGCGTGCTACCCGAAGGACATGGTCTTGGTTTCCCATAACCAGGAGTGGTTGTGGATATTGAAGGCTTTTCGCAAGAGCCTGAAGGGCCAGGTCGGGTACCAAAGGGACATTGTGGTTTTGATTCGAAAGGTGTGGTGGGTTTTGGATAGTAATAACCTGTGGGAGATTCTGTAGATGTTGGTGTTGTTGGTCTCGGATATTCACATCCTTTTCCGAAAGGTGAAGGTTTCGATCCCGGTGGACACGGCTTCGAAGATGTAGGACCTACAGGGCTTGGCGTAGGTCTTGGAGAATAAATGCATACTCCCGTCGCAGACAAAACTTGTCCTGGTCTACAAGATGGTTTTGGTTTGGTTGTTGATGATGTGGGTTGTGTGGGATATTCACAAGTTCCAGAAAGAGTTAAAACTTGTCCAGGACGGCAAGTAGGAAGTGGTTTTGGAGTGGACGACGGATATATGCAAACACCTGACAGAGACAATACCTGACCGGGTGCACATGATGGCTTGGGGCTAGGTGTGGGTCTCAGTGTTGGTTGAGTAGTGTAGCTACAAATTCCAGCTGAGGTCAAAACTTGTCCTCGACCGCAAGTAGGTTGTGGTTTTGGAGTTGTCGAAGGGTATGTACAGGATCCAGCTGGAGATAATACCTGTCCAGGTGCACAGGATGGCTTAGGACTTGGAGTGGGTTTGAGGGTTGGTTGTGAAGGGTAGCTACAAGTGCCAGAAGTGGTTAAAACTTGTCCAGGGAGGCAGGTACGTTCTGGTTTTGGAGTAGGTGAACGATATGTGCAGAAACCTGAGGAAGATAGTACCTGACCAGGGGCACAGGACGGCTTGGGGCTAGGTGTTGGTTGTGGAGGGTAGCTACAAATTCCTGTAGAGGTTAAAACTTGTCCACGACCGCAAGTACGTTGTGGTTTAGGAGTGGACAAAGGATATGTGCAGAAACCAGCAGGAGATAATATCTGACCAGGTGCACAGGACGGCCTGGGACTAGGTGTGGGTCTGGGTGTTGGTTGTGAAGGGTAGCTGCAAGTCCCAAAAGAAGTTAATACTTGCCCAGGACGGCAAGTAGGTTCTGGTTTTGGAGTAGGTGATGGATATGTGCAGAAACCTGATGAAGATAATACTTGACCAGGTGCACAGGACGGCTTGGAGCTAGGTGTGGGTCTAGGTGTTGACTGTGATGGGTAGCTACAAATTCCTGTAGAGGACAAAACTTGTCCACGACCACATGTAGGTTGTGGTTTTGGAGTTGTCGACGGGTACGTGCAGAATCCAGCTGGAGATAATACCTGACCAGGCGCACAAGACGGCTTGGGACTAGGTGTGGGTCTGAGTGTTGGTTGTGAAGGGTAGCTACAAATTCCAGTTGAGGTTAAGACTTGTCCACGACCGCAAGTAGGTTGTGGTTGTGGAGTTGTCGAAGGGTATGTGCAGAATCCTGCTGAAGATAATACCTGACCCGGTGCACAGGATGGCTTAGGACTTGGTGTGGGCTTAAGGGTTGGCTGTGAAGGGTAGCTGCAAGTCCCAGAAGAAGTTAAAACTTGCCCAGGACGGCAAGTAGGTTCTGGTTTTGGAGTAGGTGATGGATATGTGCAGAAACCTGATGAAGATAATACTTGACCAGATGCACAGGACGGCTTGGGACTAGGTGTGGGTCTGAGTGTTGGTTGTGAAGGATAGCTACAAATCCCAGTTGAGGTTAAAACATGTCCACGACCGCAAGAGGGTTGTGGTTTTGGAGTTGTTGAAGGGTATGTGCAGAATCCAGCTGCAGATAATACCTGATCAGGTGCACAAGGTGGCTTAGGACTGGGGGTGGGTTTAAGGGTTGGCTGAGAAGGGTAGCTGCAAGTACCAAAAGGAGTTATAACTTGCCCAGGTCGGCAAGTAGGTGCTGGTTTTGGAGTAGGTGATGGATATGTGCAGACACCTGATGAAGATAACACTTGACCAGGTGAACAGGACGGCTTGGGACTAGGTGTGGGTCTGGGCGTTGGTTGTGGTGGGTAGCTGCAAGTCCCAGAAGAAGTTAATACTTGCCCAGGACGGCAAGTAGTTTCTGGTTTTGGAGTAGGTGATGGATATGTGCAGAAACCTGATGAAGATAATATTTGACCAGGTGCACAGGACGGCTTGTGGCTAGGTGTTGGTCTAGGTGTTGACTGTGATGGGTAGATACAAATTCCTGTAGAGGTTAAAACTTGTCCACGACTACATGTACGTTGTGGTTTTGGAGTTGTCGAAGGGTACGTGCAGAATCCAGCTGGAGATAATACCTGACCAGGCGCACAGGATGGCGTAGGGCTTGGTGTGGGCTTAATGGTTGGCTGTGAAGGGTAGCTGCAAGTCCCAGAAGAAGTTAAAACTTGCCCAGGACGGCAAGTATTTTCTGGTTTTGGAGTAGTTGATGGATATGTGCAGAAACCTGATGAAGATAATACTTGACCAGGTGCACAGGACGGCTTGGGGCTAGGTGTGGGACTAGGTGTTGGTTGTGAAGGGTAGCTACAAATTCCTGTTGATGTCAAAGCTTGTCCACGACCGCAAGTAGGTTGTGGTTTTGGAGTCGTGGAAGGGTATGTGCAAAAACCAGCTTGAGATAATACCTGACCAGGTGCACAAGACGGCTTGGGACTAGGTGTGGGTCTAAGTGTTGGTTGTGATGGGTAGGTACAAATTCCTGTAGAGGTTAAAACTTGTCCACGACCGCAAGTACGTTGAGGTTTTGGAGTGGACAAAGGATATATGCAGAAACCAGCTGGAGATAATACCTGACCAGATGCACAGGACCGTTCGGGACTAGGTGTAGGTCTGACTGTTGTTTGTGAAGGGTAGGTACAAATTCCTGTAGAGGTCAAAACTTGTCCACGACCGCAAGTACGTTGTGGTTTTGGAGTTGTCGAAGGGTATGTGCAGAATCCTGCTGGAGATAATACCTGACCGGGCGCACAGGATGGCTTAGGACTTGGTGTGGGTTTAAGGGTTGGCTGTGAAGGGTAGCTGCAAGTCCCAGAAGAAGTTAAAACTTGCCCAGGACGGCAAGTAGGTTCTGGTTTTGGAGTAGGTGATGGATATGTGCAGAAACCTGATGAAGATAATACTTGACCAGGTGCACAGGACGGCTTGGGGCTAGGTGTAGGTCTAGGTGTTGATTGTGAAGGGTAGCTACAAATTCCAGTTGAGGTTAAAACTTGTCCACGACCGCAAGTAGGTTGTGGTTTTGGAGTTGTCGAAGGGTACGTGCAGAATCCGGCTGGAGATAATACCTGACCAGGTGCACAAGACGGCTTGGGGCTAGGTGTTGGTTGTGAAGGGTGGCTACAAATTCCTGTAGAGGTCAAAACTTGTCCACGACCGCAAGTAGGTTGTGGTTTTGGAGTTGTTGAAGGGTATGTGCAGAATCCTGCTGGAGATAATACCTGACCAGGCGCACAGGATGGCTTAGGACTTGGTGTGGGTTTAAGGGTTGCCTGTGAAGGGTAGCTGCAAGTCCCAGAAGAAGTTAAAACTTGCCCAGGACGGCAAGCAGGTTCTGGTTTTGGAGTAGGTGATGGATATGTGCAGAAACCTGATGAAGATAATACTTGACCAGGTGCACAGGACGGCTTGGGGCTAGGTGTAGGTCTAGGTGTTGGTTGTGAAGGGTAGCTACAAATTCCAGTCGAGGTTAAAACTTGTCCTCGACCGCAAGTAGGTTGTGGTTTTGGAGTTGTCGAAGGGTACGTGCAGAATCCAGCTGGAGATAATACCTGACCAGGTGCACAAGACGGCTTGGGTCTAGGTGTGGGTCTAGGTGTTGGTTGTGAAGGGTAGCTACAAATTCCTGTAGAGGTCAAAACTTGTCCACGACCGCAAGTAGGTTGTGGTTTTGGAGTTGTCGATGGGTATGTGCAGAATCCTGCTGGAGATAATACCTGACCAGGCGCACAGGATGGCTTAGGAGTTGGTGTGGGTTTAAGGGTTGGCTGTGAAGGGTAGCTGCAAGTCCCAGAAGGAGTTAAAACTTGCCCAGGACGACATGTAGGTTCTGGTTTTGGAGTAGGTGATGGATATATGCAGAAACCTGATGAAGATAGTACTTGACCAGGTGCACAGGACGGCTTGGGGCTAGGTGTGGGACTAGGTGTTGGCTGTGAGGGGTAGCTACAAATTCCAGTTGAGGTTAAAACCTGTCCACGACCGCAAGTAGGTTGTGGTTTTGGAGTTGTCGAAGGGTATGTGCAGAATCCTGCTGCAGATAATACCTGACCAGGCGCACAGAATGGATTAGGTCTTGGTGTGGGTTTAAGGGTTGGCTGTGAAGGGTAGCTGCAAGTCCCAGAAGAAGTTAAAACTTGCCCAGGACGACAAGTATGTTCTGGTTTTGGAGTAGGTGATGGATATGTGCAGAAACCTGATGAAGATAATACTTGACCAGGACCACAGGACGGCTTGGGGCTAGGTGTGGGACTAGGTGTTGGCTGTGATGGGTAGATACAAATTCCTGTAGAGGTCAAAACTTGTCCACGGCCACAAGTAGGTTGTGGTTTTGGAGTGGACGAAGGATATGTGCAGAAACCAGCTGGAGATATTACCTGACCAGGTGCACATGTTGGCTTAGCACTTGGTGTGGGCTTGAGGGTTGGCTGTGAAGGGTAGCTGCAAGTCCCAGAAGAAGTTAAAACTTGCCCAGGACGGCAAGTAGGTTCGGGTTGTGGAGCAGGAGAAGGATATGTGCAGAAGCCTGAGGAAGATAATACCTGACCAGGTGCACAGGACGGCTTGGGGCTAGGTGTGGGTTTTTGTGTTGGTTGTGAAGGGTAGCTACAAATTCCTGTAGAGGTCAAAACTTGTCCACGACCGCAAGTAGGTTGTGGTTTTGGAGTTGACGAAGAGTATGTACAAATTCCAGCTGGAGATAATACCTGACCAGGTGCACAGGTTGACTGCGTAGGATAGCTACAAGTTCCAGACGAAGTTATGACTTGTCCAGGACCGCAGGTACGTTGTGGTTTTGGTGTTGACTGAGGATAAGAGCAGAAACCAGATGGAGATAAAACCTGACCAGCTGTACAAAACGGTTTAGGACTAGGGGTGGGACTAGTGGTTGGATAACTGCATAATCCATTCGAAGTTAAAATTTGGCCTGGACCGCAAGATGGTTTCGGTGTAGTAAAGCTTGTACTTGGTTTGGTATATTCAAAGTCGGCTATTGTAGTTTTTATACATTCATTAGTACCTGGTACTAACTTAGTTCCAAATGGACAAGATGTTGGTCTTGGCGTTGTTGGATATTCACAGCCAAATCCAGAAGAAGAAGGTATCTGCCCTGGTCTACAAGAAGGTGTTGAGGTGGGTCTTGGGTATTCGTATCCTGTGGACGGTTTGCTCGTTAAGCACTCATTTGTTGTAGAAGACAGCTTTGTACCAAACGGACACGATACAGGGTATTTGGTTGGTATACTTGGAAATGATGGCTTAGGTGTTTTAGGGTATTCACAACCAAAACCTGAAGGGGAAGGAATTTGTCCAGGTCTGCAACTTGGTTTTGGTCTTGGTGTTGGCCCCGTTACATAAACACAAGTTCCAGAAGGAGTCAGTATTTGTCCGGGAGAACAGGAAACTTTTGGGTATGAACAAATACCTGACGATGATAAAATCTGTCCTTGTAGACATGATGTTACTGGTTTTGGAGTGGTAAAACTAGGTGTTGGTTTAGGATATTCATATCCTGTTGATGGCTTATTTGTTATACATTCGTTTTTCAGTTGAGATAATTTTGTACCAAATGGACAAGATATAGGAGGTCTCGTTACTACACCTGGGAAAACAGGTTTTGGAGTTTGAGGGTATTCACACCCGAATCCAGACGCAGAAGTGATTTGTCCTGGCGCGCAAGATGGTCGTGAACTTGGTGTTGGTTTTGGTTTAGGTTGTGGTGGGTAAATACAAATACCAGAAGAGGTCAGCACTTGTCCTGCTCCACACGAAGGTTTTGGCTTCGCAGGATAGATACAAGTTCCAGAAGAACTTATTGTTTGTCCTGGCAAACAAGAAACGTTTGGTTTTGATGTTGTAAGTTGTGGATAGTAACAAGTTCCACTGGAAGAGGGAACCTGGCCAGGTCCACATGACGGCAAGGGACGAGGAGTAGTTTGTGCAGGATATATGCAAGCTCCCGAAGACGTCAATTGCTGTCCAGGACTACAGGGTTTGGGTGGCTTGGGGGAAGATATACTAGGGAATGTTGGCTTAGGGGTTTTCGGATATTCACATCCCAGTCCAGAGACTGTCGGAATCTGTCCTGGCCTACAAGCAGGTTTGGGTTCAGTTATATATTTGCAAGTACCGAATGGTGTTAAAACTTGTCCTCGTCCACAAGAAGGTGGTTTTGGTGTAGTCTGTCTGGGATATATACACGCCCCCGAAGGAGTCAATATTTGTCCGGGGCTACAGGAAAATGGTGGAACAGAAGTGGATACTTCCGGAAATAGGGGTTTAGGAGTTTTGGGATATTCACATCCAAATCCAGATAGTGAAGGAACCTGCCCTGGTGCACACGTTGGTTTGGGTTTCGAGGGATATATACAGGAACCGGTAGGAGATAATATTTTTCCAGGGGCACATGATGGCTTTGAAGGTTCAAATGGTGAAGGTTTGGATGGTTTAAACGGCCTTTGTGTAGTTATCAATGGTTGATATAGTGGAGTGGTTGGTTTTTGTGGAGTGAAGAATGGATGGAATGGTGTTGCAGGTGTTATTGATGGTTGAAATGGACTAAATGGTGTAACAGGTGGTTTTTGTGTTGTGACCGATGGTTGGAATGGTTTTCCATGTGTTACTGATGGCTGATATGGTTTTTGAGTAACAGTTGGTACATACTGCGTAGAAGGAGGTAGATATTCTCTGTTTGTTGTTATCACGGATGGCGTTGTGGTACTCGGTAATCGTTGGCAAGTGCCAAAAGTTGTTCTAATGGTTCCAGGAGGACATGATTTTGGAGAAGTAGGCTTTTCACAGCTTCCATCTGGTTTCCTAATTGTGCCGTATGGACAACGTGGCTCTGGAGTTGTTGTTGTTTCGCAGCTACCGTCAGGTCTTTTGATAGTTCCAAACGGACAAGGAGCTGGAGTTGTTGGCCGCAGACAGCTTCCGTCGGGTTGTCTAATAGTTCCAAATGGACAAGAAGGTGTAGTGACTCTTTCACAGCTTCCGTCTGGTTTCCTATTTGTGCCAAATGGACAAGAAGGTAATGGAGTGGTTGGCCTTTCACAGCTTCCATCTGGCTTCCTTATAGAGCCAAATGGACAGGATGGTTCTGGGGAAGTAGGAGTTTCACAGCTACCGTCTGGTCTTCTGATGGTTCCAAATGGACAAGAAGGAGCTGGAGTAGATGGCCTTCTACAACTTCCGTCAGGATTTCTGATTGTTCCAAACGGACAAGATGGGGTGGGTGTGGTTGGTCGTTCACAGCTTCCATCTGGTTTTCTGAATGATCCAAATGGGCAGGAAGGAGCTGGCGTTGTCGGTCTCTCACAGCTACCATCTGGTTTCTGGATAGTTCCTGATGGACAGTATGGTGATGGAGAAGTTGGCCGTTCACAACGTCCGTCTGGTTTCCTGATAGTTCCGAATGGACAAGATGGTTCTTGAGTAGTAGGTGTTTCGCAGCTACCATCAGGTCGTTTAACTGTTCCGAATGGGCAAGAAGGCACTGGAGTAGACGGCCTCCTACAACTACCATCAGGTCTTCGGATTGTTCCAAATGGACATGAAGGAGTTGGGGTAGTTGGTCTCTCACAAGTACCATCTGGTTTCCGGATAGTTCCTGATGGACAATATGGTGTTGGGGAAGTTGGCCGTTCACAACTTCCGTCTGGCTTTCTATTTGTTCCAAATGGACAGGAAGGCTCTGGCGTTGTTGGCCTCTCACAGCTACCATCTGGTTTCCGGATAGTTCCTGATGGGCAATATGGTGCCGGGGAAGTTGGCCGTTCACAGCTTCCGTCTGGTTTTCTGATCGTTCCAAATGGACAGGAAGGCACTGGAGTTGTTGGCCTCTCACAGTTTCCGTCTGGTTTTCGGATAGTTCCTGATGGACAGTATGGTGCCGGGGAAGTTGGCCTCTCACAACTTCCGTCTGGTTTTCTGATCGTTCCGAATGGACAGGAAGGTGCTGGCGTTGTTGGTCTTTCACAGCTACCGTCTGGTTTCCGGATTGTTCCGAATGGACAGGAAGGTGCCGTTGGTCTTTCACAGCTACCGTCTGGTTTCTGGATAGTTCCTGATGGACAATATGGTGCAGGGGAAGTTGGCCGTTCACAACTTCCATCTGGTTTTCTGATTGTTCCAAATGGACAGGAAGGCACTGGAGTTGTCGGTCTTTCACAGCTACCATCTGGTTTCCGGATAGTTCCTGATGGGCAATACGGTGCCGGTGAAGTTGGCCGTTCACAAGTTCCGTCTGGCTTTCTGATTGTTCCAAAAGGACATGTAGGCGCTGGCGTTGTTGGTCTCTCACAGCTACCATCTGGTTTTCTGATCGTTCCGAATGGACATGAAGGTGCTGGGGTAGTCGGTCTCTCACAGCTACCGTCCGGTTTTCGAATAGTTCCTGATGGACAGTATGGTGCCGGGGAAGTTGGCCGTTCACAACTTCCGTCTGGCTTTCTGATTGTTCCGAATGGACAGGAAGGTACTGGCGTTGTTGGTCTCTCACAGCTACCATCTGGTTTCCTGATCGTTCCAAATGGACAGGAAGGAGCCGGTGTTGTTGGTCTTTCACAGCTACCATCTGGTTTCCGAATAGTTCCTGATGGACAATATGGTGCTGGAGAACTTGGCCGTTCACAACTTCCGTCTGGCTTCCTAATTGTTCCAAATGGACAGGAAGGTACTGGCGTTGTCGGTCTCTCACAGCTACCATCTAGTTTCCTGATCGTTCCGAATGGACAAGAAGGAGCAGGCGTTGTCGGTCTCTCACAGCTACCGTCCGGTTTCCGGATAGTTCCGGATGGACAATATGGTGCTGGAGAAGTAGGCCGTTCACAACTTCCGTCTGGCTTTCTGATTGTTCCAAATGGACAGGAAGGTACTGGCGTTGTCGGTCTCTCACAGCTACCATCTGGTTTCCTGATCGTTCCGAATGGACAGGAAGGAGCAGGCGTTGTTGGTCTTTCACAGCTACCGTCTGGTTTCTGGATAGTTCCTGATGGACAATATGGTGCTGGGGAAGTTGGCCGTTCACAACTTCCGTCTGGTTTTCTGATCGTTCCGAATGGACAGGAAGGTACTGGCGTAGTCGGTCTCTCACAGCTACCATCTGGTCTCCTGATCGTTCCGAATGGACAGGAAGGAGATGGCGTTGTTGGTCTTTCACAGCTACCATCTGGTTTCCGGATAGTTCCTGATGGACAATATGGTGCTGGAGAAGTTGGCCGTTCACAACTTCCGTCTGGTTTTCTGATCGTTCCGAATGGACAGGAAGGTACTGGCGTTGTCGGTCTCTCACAGCTACCATCTGGTCTCCTGATCGTTCCAAATGGACAGGAAGGAGCTGGCGTTGTTGGTCTTTCACAGCTACCATCTGGTTTCAGGATAGTTCCTGATGGACAATATGGTGCTGGAGAAGTTGGCCGTTCACAACTTCCGTCTGGCTTCCTGATTGTTCCAAACGGACAGGAAGGAGCTGGCGTTGTTGGTCTTTCACAGCTACCGTCCGGTTTCTGGATAGTTCCTGATGGACAATATGGTGTTGGGGAGGTTGGCCTTTCACAACTTCCATCTGGCTTTCTGATTGTTCCAAATGGACAGGATGGCTCTGGAGTAGTGGGAGTTTGGCAACTACCGTCAGGTCTTTGTATAGTACCGAATGGACAGGAAGGAGTCCTACAACTTCCATCTGGGCTCTTCACTTGTCCGGTTGGACAAGTTAGTCGTCGACAACTTCCGTCAGGTTGTCGGTTTGTTCCAAATGGACATGGTGGTGTGGGAGTGCTTGGTTTTCCACAGCTTCCATCAGGCTTTCTGAATGTTCCTTGTGGACAAGAAGGCTCTGGAGTAGTTGGTGTTCCACAACTTCCATCAGGTTTGGTTATTGTGCCAAATGGACAAGTGGGACGTTGACAGCTTCCGTCGGGTTGTCTACTTGTACCAAAGGGACATGTTGGAGCGGGAGTACTAGGTCTCTCACAGCTTCCATCAGGTTTTCTGATTGTACCGTAAGGACAAGATGGTACGGGTGTGGTTGGCTGTTCACAGCTTCCATCAGGTTTCGTTATTGTGCCGAACGGACAAGTTGGTCGTCGACAGCTTCCATCGGGTTGTCGATTTGTTCCAAATGGACATGGCGGTGCTGGAGTAGCAGGCCTTTCACAGCTTCCATCAGGTTTCTTGACAGTACCATAGGGACACGTTGGAACTGGAGTTGTTGGTCGTTCACAGCTTCCATCAGGTTTGGTTACTGTTCCAAACGGACATGATGGTCGTTGACAGCTTCCATCGGGCTGTCGATTTGTTCCTAATGGACATGGTGGTGCGGGAGTAGCAGGCCTTTCGCAGCTTCCATCAGGTTTCCTGACAGTACCATAAGGACACGATGGAACTGGAGTTGTTGGTCGTTCACAGCTTCCATCAGGTTTGGTTACTGTTCCAAACGGACATGATGGACGTTGACAGCTTCCATCGGGTTGTCGATTTGTGCCAAATGGACATGGTGGTGCGGGAGTAGCAGGCCTTTCGCAGCTTCCATCAGGTTTCCTGACAGTACCATAAGGACAAGATGGAACTGGAGTTGTTGGTCGTTCACAGCTGCCATCAGGTTTAGTTACTGTGCCAAACGGACATGAAGGACGTTGACAGCTTCCATCGGGTTGTCGATTTGTGCCAAATGGACATGGTGGTGCAGGAGTAGCAGGCCTTTCGCAGCTTCCATCAGGTTTCCTGACAGTACCATAGGGACATGTTGGAACTGGAGTTGTTGGTCGTTCACAGCTTCCGTCAGGTTTTCTGACAGTACCATAAGGACATGATGGAACTGGAGTTGTTGGTCGTTCACAGCTTCCATCAGGTTTCGTTATTGTGCCGAACGGACAAGTTGGTCGTCGACAGCTTCCATCGGGTTGTCGATTTGTTCCAAATGGACATGGCGGTGCTGGAGTAGCAGGCCTTTCACAGCTTCCATCAGGTTTCCTGACAGTACCATAGGGACATGTTGGAACTGGAGTTGTTGGTCGTTCACAGCTTCCATCAGGTTTCCTGACAGTACCATAGGGACACGTTGGAACTGGAGTTGTTGGTCGTTCACAGCTTCCGTCAGGTTTGGTTATTGTGCCAAACGGACATGATGGACGTTGACAGCTTCCATCGGGTTGTCGATTTGTGCCAAATGGACATGGTGGTGCGGGAGTAGCTGGCCTTTCGCAGCTTCCATCAGGTTTTCTGATAGTACCATAAGGACAAGATGGAACTGGAGTTGTTGGTCGTTCACAGCTCCCGTCAGGTTTGGTGATTGTGCCAAATGGACAAGAGGGTCGCTGACAGCTTCCGTCCGGTTGTCTGTTCGTACCATATGGACACGATGGTGTTGGTGTGGTAGGTATTGAAGGTTCATACGTTACAATTGTTGGAGTCGTATCAGCTAAAAATGAATTCATCATTGATGAGAAATAATGTTACTGCTCGTCTACGGTTAGTATACTCACGGAATGGTGGAAGATAAGCTGGTCCTTTGATTGTGGAAGAAAACCTCACGTCGCTATCGAATTGGACATCGCTGTAATCAGGTGTCGAAGAAAATATCGAGTTGGCACTAGTCGTTGTGTCCCGAGTCGGCTTAGCTGTGTTTGAGTTCGATCCACTTTCCCCTGCATGAAATACTTGGGGTTTTATGTTTAACGAATCATCAGTAATGACTTCTATCTGCCCTGGGGAAGAACCTGCACTACCAGAGAATTTGAAGTTGGATCCTTTCACGGATTTTTTTTCCACATTATCTAAGAGGTCGTTGATGCTTGTTGGAAAAGATGATTTCACAGCTGTGTTTCGGAGAATGAAGTCTTGGGAACCTTCTGTCGAGCGAGGCAACCGGCAACATTCTTGAGTTTTAATGTCACAGTATTCAATCTGTAAGTAAAATCATCAATTATTAAGTGTCTATATTCAATGCCACGTAAGAGTGTTTGGGACTAGAGGTCCAAGGTTCGAGCCCCAGTAGGAGCTGAGATTTTTTCAATCTAATTTGACAGATTTAAATTGAATTCCTTGGCTCGACTGTGAATCGGCCTACACAAAAGACACTAAATTGCAATTGAAAAATCACTAACTTTGGGCACTTCCTAATATTTTTTAAAGATTTTTTACATCTTTTTTGTGATACATTTTTTCGAAGTTCGGTTTGAGAAATCATTAGTGATGAGTAAATATTAATAACAGAACAAAAATTAAGTTAAATAAACATTATGAACGCAAAACAGTAAATTGAAATGTTAAAGAAAGACGGAAACTCATAAAAAATCCGTGTTCAGTGAAATTAAAATCTACTCAGATGTACTAGATATAACGAAAAATAAAACACTCATGGGACAATAGCTTACACATTAAGTTTGAGACAAACCAATACTGGGATAAAATTAAAAAAAATTCCGTAAAACAGTATAGTTCTTTCCAATTGTTCCGTCAAAAAATGTGTAATCAGAAGGTCATTTCAGAATCTGACTTATCAAGTTGAAATAGGCCATGTTCAGTCCTTCGAAAGCTCTTCTAGTACTGACGCTGTTTGGTGAAGAATTTTGCCAAGAAGTGTTTTCAACAGGTAGGTTTATTTTATCAAGGATGATAGGGTTTGTGAATGTTTTCTTGTGTCCCTAACATGTTCATATGCGCGTTTTTCCAAATATTGGCCTGTTTGGCTAACATATATAGCATTGTGGACAATTGTTACAGTTCATTTCATAGACTAAGGGCCAGTTTTTCATGCCCCAATTGAACTCCAGGTAACTAATACTTTAGAATGTGATCCTTCAACCGTCATTTAAAGAAAGTCGTTCACAATCTAAACTATTACTTAGTTATCTGGAGTTTAACTGGAACATGTAAAACTGGCCCTAAGTTCAATTGCAAATCAGTAGACGCTTTTGATTTTTGTGGAAAAAACTTTTTTCCAACAGTTCCCTTTGAAAATGTGATTTTTGAAATTTATTTCGTTCCAAATTTTTTCAAAAGTATTTCAAAGAGGCTTCCCACACACAGTATTTTGTTATATTCTTTTGTCAAATTACTTTTCATGTTTGAATGTTTGTTATTTTGGAGAACTTTTCTTTTCAATGCAGGGTTACTGTTTTTTAAAACGGAATTTTCGAAATTAAGATTCTTTTTATGGTAGCCTGGGTTAGAGATTTTGAGCTCTCGTGAATTCAAGTTTCTTATGATGTTTACCTATTTTGTGCTCGAAATTATGATGTGAGCCCCCCCTCCCATTTTTAATTTTTTTATTCTCTGTTAATGTTTCCATACTTGTGGCATTATTGTTTTCATTCTTTATAATTTTTGACCTTTTGGAGTGTACAAAACTGATTATTACGGAGCCCTGATGATGGATTTATTGAAATCCGCAAGAAAACGGTGGTTTTTCTTCAACTGAACCAATCCAAATCCTCACGAAACCTCCTCAATAAAAATAGTATATTATGAAACAAGCCTACAAGTGAGCCTTCAAAGCACGTGCATTGAGTTTGAGGGCACGACGGGAAGCGGATTTGACATTTTATTTGATGAAAATGAGAACTTGGAGTTGTTACATAGCAACAACCTTTCGAGCACGGCATGTTTCAATCTTAAAAATTTGACACTCAAAACAAAATTATGCGGTTAGCTACCGGGAGCACTTAATAGGTTAATTGACAATTAGAAACACTGCACAAGTATCTGTTTGATATAATGCCATACCCGTGGCAGGGGAGTAGTTGTTAACTGCCAAAAATGTCGTCAGTGTATACGGATGGGAGAAAAACAGGGTAAAACCTCTGTTACTAATGACAATAATCGTCAGTTAACATACAGGCACACCTTCAACTGTGAAAGTAATTTATATTATAATCGCGATTTTGGGATTTTTAACAAGATGCCAAAATACCTTCTCTTGATTTCATTTAATTACAACCGATTGACTGTCGCATTTATGTTACCCTGCGATGCAAAAAATACTTGAAAGTGATTGGACCTTGAGTTTCATTCATAGTTCGAATGTCGAAAGTTCCCAAGGAAACTAAAATTGAGAATATATAAACAGTAGTGGCTAACCTCAAAATATGCATTAGGTAGCATCACCTTTCGATTTCTTTGTGGCTTACACGCTGTAGAGATCATTCGCATGGTTATTTATAGCGCAGCACATATGTAAAATATGTCTTTACCTTGGCGAATAGCTATAATTGTTAAGACAAACATTGCGTAATCATCAATCGTGTTTTATTGAGAAGATGTATACAAGGTAGGATACAAACTTGGATCTGAAAACGGATGTGCGGGCTGCGGCGAACGTTTTAAAAATTTAAATTCTACTATTTATTCGACTGCTATCAACATGTCCCACTTATAACATCTTTAAGTCTGCAGGTTTAACATGTGCAGAAAAATCCTACAATATTCAGAGAAATCAAAATCTCTATAAACAATTATAGCATTACGGCTACAAATATAATATTTCTGGGCTCTTTGTTACAAAGAAGACATTTTCGAAATCATCGAGCATTATGGATGACAAAAAATTTCAAATTATTTTATTCTTTTATGATGGTGTGGCTGCTCAAAGTGGGTCACACTGTACAAACTTCATAACTGAAAATCTTGAGACTAGGCTACAGGTCGACTCTATCTATACAGACTTTTCTAAAGCCGTCGATGGAGTGAACCATAGCCTACTTATAGCTAAAATTCAAGCGCTTGGGATAGATGGAAATATTTTACAAGAAATAAACAGCTTCTTGACTGGTAGAACTCTATCTTTAAAATATGATACAACAATTTATTAGAAGTCAACATTGATAAGTGTCAAATCATGACGATCGCTGAAATTAGAACTCCAATCTTTTTTTAATATAAAATGAATAATATGGCTCCCAAAAGAGAAAAATATGTTTGAGATCTGGGAGTTGAATTTGATATCGAAATGAGCTTTAATCTCCATGGATCGGAAATTGTGGCAAAAATTCTTTTGAAAATGCTAGGTTTTGTATCAAGAATATCCACCGACTTTTCAAATAGAACAAAAAAGATTCGGTATTGTGCTTTCGTAAGACCTATTTTAGAATACTGTTCGGTTATATGGGACCCTTATTATAATCTAAATATCGATTTGATTGAGAACGTACAATCTTGAGGAACTGTGCTCACTTAGATCTTCAACGAAATGAATATGAGTATAGTCGTATAGTAGCGGGGCCAGGTAGCCGAGTGGTAAAAGCGACATTGTTTCAATCACTTTTGGCTGCCAGTCAAAGGTTCAAACCCTAGCGACTGCAGAACTTTTTCTGATGGCCCGAAAATGTGCTAGGAATCGCACGTAAAAAGGTAAGACTTCGTTAATCCTTAGCTCGCACAAGTTTCGACTTCTGAGGGCTGCCGTTCGTAAGGGGACGACAGCTGGTTAACGAAAAAAACAATAGTAAAATTTTATCCATGCTAAATTTGAAATCATTGGAAGATAGTAGAATTCATATGAACTTGAGCTTCCTTTTTAAAGTACAAATAATATAGGTTTGTACCAAATTTTTTACAACTTTTAGTAATGTACACTTTTAAAACATGTTTTCTAAATCGGCTATGCCATTAATGAATAAATAAATAAATATATTGTGAGAAGCACGGGAAGAAAAACATGCAGAAGTCATAGTCACATTCTGGAAAATAGTGGTGCCACTATTGCCACTATTTTCCAGAAGCCTAGATTTCTTTGTAAGAAGCAGCTCTGACAGATATATTTGGCAGGTTTTTCGTAAGTCTATAGTGCTCTTCACAAGTAATTTAAAAATTCTGTATTTTGAAGGTATATTCCATTAGGCAATTTCAAAGAATGAATAGACGAAGTTAAACTTCATTCAGAATAATGGTGTATGAATATCACTTTGTCTCTTTCAAAATGCCTATACAATTTTGACAATTTAAACGTCCCGTATGGATTTCCCTGAGATTTTTGTGATCACCTCTACTCTTGAAACAATTCGTCTATTGCCATTCTGTTAGGGAATAACTGTTGTGTATAATTTTTTAAGCATTCGTTCCGATTAATAATCACATGTAAAGAGAGAAAATCGGAAAACTTTTGTGAGTGAAATATCAGTTGTACCCTCGTACCTTGAGTAATTATCTATATGACTGACTTCCATCGATTTCTACCTCATGATTTCAGAAGTCAACCGACACCCACATAATTTTTTTTACGTATTCACGTTCCTGAATTCTTGGAAACACCAGCTCAATTTGAAACGGAGAAAGTGTAAAATATATCACTTCCAATTTCTTTCGCATCATCCGGTCCCAGTTATTTGTCAATCCCTCTCTGTATTTGGAGATGCAGGAGATTTGCATTTCATGCGGAGCTCAAGACTCGTGCAAGTTCCACAATTTATTTGCCATGTAAATTAATAACATTGTGACCTTTATTTATTATGCGTTATAGGATCCGAAACTTTCGCTGGTGTGTCGCATCACAGCAAGGAGACGTGCTACTTTCCTCGGATACATTTTTTTCGTCAACTTACTATAATTACATTCGTGCACGAGATATGTATCATCGATGGGAAAATACTTTGAATTTTCATTATAATAATTCTATTTAATCACTCAATTAGATTATCCACAGATGCATTCATCGTATAACTAAACAATATACAAATTAATTTCTGTAAATTCACGTTGAAACTAATCTGAAGTTGCTGAAAATTAACAAATTTTGCATTCCGTAATTTTACAGAGTGAGACGTATTTTATTGCTACGTTTTTATTATGCGGTGGCAGCCTAAAGCCCACAGGTATCAGTACAATTACCCTCTGGACAAAAACCCCCGGACTCAAACCCCCCGACAACCCCCTTCGAGCGCAGCGAGCATCTGCTCAGTTTTCACTTTTAAAATAATTAGTGGATAGCTAGGTTAGGTTGTGAACCTTTTTTACGTTAAGAAATTCGTCCATGGCCGAAAACGTGGTAATTTGAAAGGTATGCCGAAGGCATGCCTCATTTTCTAATCATTTTAACAAGATTGGCGTGTCTCACCTTTTTTTAGAATTAGACAAGAGTTGTCGAAAATCTGGTACATCCATAAAACTTTAAATAATTTCTCTTAAAAACATGATGCTTTTTGATGACTGGTGAAGCAAAAGATTCCAGAAAGAGTAAATGCGAAAATTCGAACAAGTTCGAATATGTTGCTAGAGAGTACAAATAAATGAAAGAATAAAATCGACAAAGTCGAAGTACCCTGCTCTCCAAATATTTCCACAAAGTGGAAAATATGAGGCAAAAATCTGACAGAAAACAACTACTTCCCTGGTTAATGCCACGACGGATATTGAACTATATCTGACAGATGTTTGTGCAACGTTCTTCAAAGAAGACTCAATTGCAAGCTTTGTTCAGAATACGTATCAAGGGACCAAGTTTGGGAGAAAAAAGTATTGAATTCAGTTTCATTCGTTGAAAAGGTGTCTTCAGGCTAACAACAAAGGGATGTTACGACAGAATCATTCAGGTCGATCCCAGCAAAACTACTGAAGGTGGAACACTGAACAATATTTCAAAACAATATCCATGGAACAGAGGAACATCACAAAGTTTTTCATGGCTTTACATTGAAGTACGCGAATAAGATAATTTCTTCTGAATGTATCCAAAAACTTTATGAGGCAAAGAGAATAACAACATAGTTTAACGAAACTTTCTTGATGCTAATGAAATCGAATGTTTTGGAAATAATAATGGCGAAATGAGTTCGAATTTCAGTACCTTCAGGTTGATCAATAAAAAAGTATCTTTGGGTCCAATAATTTGACAAAACAGGTCAAAGTTCTATACTTGCCATATCTATTTAGTTTCACATCAGTTACATCATCATTCGGTTCTATGACGTAAAAAGTTCATTCGGTGTGGCAGGTGATGTGAAATATTGAAATTTCAATAATTAAAATGGTAAAAAGTTCAAGATTTGAGAATATTATTAGTACTGATACGCTGTATATCTTGAAATTAAATTTCTTCGCTTTCTTTTTGACGAAGCTTCAAAATAAATTTAAATTTATAGATGCAACACTGCAAATTCATATATGCTATACAATCTTACAAAGTTCATATTTGGAGGATGCGAAGTAAACTTTGAACTAAAATACTTCCAATGAGAAGAACACTTCAAACAAGAAATAAGACAGGAAGTATCATATATATAGTCAAAAAACTGTGATAAGGAGCAGCACCTTTGTTGTATTGTGGGTTTGTTGTCACATGTACTATTGAACTCTCCCACTGAAAAATTGCAAAAAATATAATCATTCATGAAGGAGCGAAATCCTTTTGTAAGCAAACAGAAATACTTTGATTGCTTCGTTCTATATCTTGTATAGTTTCGAAGAACATCCTCATACTACACCGAGCGAGAAAAGTGTGTGGAGTTTGATGGGAAAAACCTTATTAAAGCAAGATCAATATAGCAGCCCAAAAACAGTAGGGAACGTAAGGCAAATTTTGATACTTGTATAGTCACTTAGCTCCTTACATAATAGTTTATTTCAAAGCTCTTAGCTATATACAGAAAAAATTGTTCAACGGGAATATCCAAAATGATTTATGAAGAACTGTTGCCAAGATAAAATGCATCCAATTGGATTCCTCTAATTGAAGATTTCACAAGGAATTCAAAAGAAATTCTTGATTATCAAAAACTGAGTACTCTGAATACTGAATAATCGATGAAAATTACGTCATTTCATCCACTACTCCAATAACCATCAAGTTGAAACTTTGATAAAATATTATACACGTCTATGACCCTATCCAAGGCTTCAAAAATATACCTTGAAACTAGTGTTTCGGATTTGTACTGCTGACTTCATCCAATACTCCGAATTATTCATTGAGAGTCAACAACTATTTTGAAATATATTTGTAATGCATTTCTTTTTTTTTTGGTATTCAAAACCTTGAATGCAAATAACGTATTTGAAATAAGAGATTAAAAAGTTAGTTTCGCCATCTTTGGAGTTCAAACAACGACCTTTTTTTCTACTTAAAAAATAATCGTCTTTTTGATTTTTAAACCTCATTTTCACGATACTGTTATGAAATAAAAAAAAAATGGAAATTTTAGGACGCTGGTATTCAAAACCTTGAATGCAAATAACGTATTTGAAATAAGAGATTAAAACAGTTAGTTTCGCCATCTTTGGAGTTCAACAATGACCTTTTTTTCTACTTAAAAAATAATCGTCTTTGGATTTTTAAACCTCATTTTCACGATACTGTTATGAAATAAAAAAAAATGGATATTTTAGAACGCTGTATCAGATTTATCTGTTCTTAACAAATACGAAGAGGCTGTAAAAAATACTTTGAGGCGCAATGAGTCATAGTATTCGATGGCTATCCATAAGCTCCTTCAGAGAATACAAAATCCGTACAACTCCTAAGAAGGGACAAGTTTTATTACAGCGAACCTTGAAAGTCCATGAAAACATGTTACTGACAATGCCAAAACATACATTTCTCTCAAATGGTAACAAAAGACGAATCATCTCGATGTTGATTCAGAAATTTGCAGAAGAAAACAGTGCTGTCAAACAGGCTGCTGAGGTTGTCGATTGAACCATTGCCAGAAGAGCTATAAAAAATGCAATACACTCTGAATAAGCGATTGTGGTAAGATAAGAGACAGATCTTCTAGTAATTATTTCTGCATCAGCTATACTAATAGCGATCGATTGTTTTTGATGAAGGATGAAGTCTTCTATTTTTCGAAACACTTGGGAACGTCGAACAAGTTGAAGAAAATAAATTATTTCTTCACGTTTTCAGCGGGCACAATTCATCTGTCATTTTCAGAAAGAGAAAGTTTTCGACCAACATACGGAGGTACAGAGGACTGTGGAATCCCGTCACGCTGAGGTTTGTAAGTGATCGAAACCTGGAAATTTACGAAATTTTAATCCTAGATGCATGCAAACTTTGTCGTATTTAGAAAATATTACAATTTTCAAGAAAAAATCTTTCATGTAAAAGTATACCTACTTCAAACTGGGTCGAACATATTCATTAGTTAGTTATAAGTACTTTGATTTATTTTTGAGTTGCTTTAGTTATACTATTAATAATTCTGTTGTTGAATCATAAAATTTAAAATAATAATTGACATTTGTGTTATTTTTGTGAAGTTTTAGGAATTGCGAGGAAAACTTTGATAAAGAGATGAATGTGTCACAAATATTTTAATAGAAATGTTTGATTTTGTCCATTCAACTGGTATACAATTTGAGTGGAACAGCAACTCAGGACTATTTTTGAACGATCTGAGTGCTAGTAGAAACCTGCAAAATATTCTGAATGCTGCTTTTTAAAACGACCGTGTCAGTCAATCAAGTTCTTTTCTCTATTACCAAATATTTACTACTATTTAATAATTATAATAATAAAGGCTTTTATTGACAAGACAAATTTTTGTTTTTACATGATTTCTAGATATAGAATTGTGTCTCGTCAAATGGCAGAGTTCAAACTACTTGTTAATACAAGTGTTTGCTCTTCCACTCAACCGTGAAAGACCCAGATGCTTGACTTGCAAAAGAACGAGTCCGGGTGAAGAATATGAAATAACTAATAATAGAATAAATATTCACAAAAAAAACATATTCATGTTTACAAACAAAAATTGAAAAATTTTGGTTTACAGAGAATTCAGGAATAGTGTGATGGTTTTACGCAATTCATGTCAAGAGCTGTTTCAGAAGATCATGTTTAATCCTTTTTTTTTTTTCATTTTTGACATTGTCATTTTTTTATATATATATATATATATATCCGTTAACCAGTTGTAGAGCTTTGTCAGGTGATATGAAAAGGAGCACTCGTATAGTGAAGTTTTGTGCTGGGGAGTAGTGAGTCGATTCTTTAAACGAACGTTCAAGTTATGTACATCAGTTCTGAATAGGATTTTGTTGTATAGATATGAAGGCTTTCCGGTGGCTATAATTCGCTATAATTTTGTGAAAAAGTGTGCACGCATGTATGAGTCTTATACTCTCCATATTCAGCCATCCAATGTTTTTGATGAATTGGGACGTAGGAGTATCTCTCATCAGTCCAAAAATCAACCGCGTGCAACAGTTTTGTACTCGTTGTATTCTCAACCAATCTTTCTTCAGTAGACTTCGCCCATAAACTGTATCTGGGAAGTTTAGATAAGATAGGACCAGTGTTTCGCAAAGAATTATTTTAATTTTTCTATTAAGTAGTGATCTATTGCTGTAAATTAGTTTTAAATTACAAAAAGCTCTACGCAGAATCATGGTCACGTGAGACGAATATCTTAATTCACTGTCCAAAAGGACACCAAGGTTTTTTGCGCTATCTTTCAGTTCAATTGTGTCTTGATTAACTGCAATATGAACTAAGTCGTTGCATCTTTTTCTTGCTGCCGATCTGCCAAAGAGAAGTGCCTTTGATTTTGTAGCATTAATAACGGAAAGACAAAAGTTTTCAGAAATGGATAGTAAGGATGCGAGGTCATCATTGATAAGTGAGCAAGCATTTACGGTATCCTTTTCCTCAAAACTGTAATAGACTTGAGTATCATCTGCATAGAAATGTGAAGAGCAGTGTCGTAGACTATTGTGAAATTCATGTGTATAAAGAATGAAGAGTAGCGGTCCCAGGATAGATCCTTGTGGAACACCACTCCCTACGCGCATGTACTGTGATAATTGTTTGTCAAACGCCACTGCCTGCACACGTCTACTACTACTTCTTTGCCCTATATAGGCCACACAAGTAGTTTTTTGGCAATGGGTTGTACTTCCATAGCAATGATAGGTCTCAAAAACTGACACTTACAAAGCTGGCAGTAAAAAATTATGTTTGTTAGCCCTGACAATATCATGATAGACATGAGAGTGATTCATAAAATTATCAATAATGTAATTGACCCCAAGTTGAGCGGTTATAATTGTTACGGGATCCCCCACAGGCTTTTCATTATAAATCTCTCTTTATTTCAACTGCATACCACATCACTTCAGAATATTTTGAAATCTGAATTTCAATTCGATGTTCTGTTAATCAACATATCGTAAAGATTATTTAGGCATACATTCTTCTGAAGTATTTTATATAACTTGAAACTTACATCCACTTTTACATTAGATAATTACTCCGAGAAATATTTCAATGACTTGAATACATCATAATAATTATAGCTTGGGATTATTCAACCTTTTGACTTGTTATACAACTTTTTGATATTGCTTCAAAAACTGTTTGGGAGATTATACCAATAATTACAAATTGCCCAATTTTTATCGTTTCATCACAGAAAAATAAATCCCCTTGAAGGAAATGGTCATTTTGCTTATAGATAATGTTCATTATGGTAACTGAGTGCATTCCCAGAATATGTGAGATGAAATTATGCAACAAGCTGCAATTCATAACGGTTAGTCAACTAATTCCATTTTATTCAATTGATCAATAAAAGAGATGTATTATTTATATTTCTTCTATTTTACGCAATACTATTTCGTGTAAAGTGAGAATATTTCCAATCATGGTGACACGAGTATCACCTTCGTCTGTAAGATTTGTTGGTTTATTGTGAGAAGTAAAATTTATTCAAGGAGAAAATGATTTATTAGAATCATCTATGCAATTTCTGTGTAGTTGTATGATTTGAATTTCATTTTAATTCTGTTAAGAAGCTATTAGATTTCAGTCCGGAAACTGTCAATACCTCCCAGTTGAAGAAAACTTTGAGATAATCGACAAGTGCAAAATATCCCAAATACATTTATACTTCTTCAAGTTCACCTATTACTTAAGTATTTGTTTTATCTTGAATAATTCGTATTTTTGCTTATTCTTTGTATTTTCCTATTATTTCATACATTTAGTCAGCTAGTACTGTCAATTTTAGTTTTCATTTCCATCTATTTGCATTTCGTATATACTCAGTATTATAATGATTCATAACAAAACCTTCTATTTTTGGCGTATGAACGTACTTGAATAAATATTTGACTGAGGATTATATTTGTGGTATTTTTAAAATTTTCCATAGTAAATCAAATTGTTTGTATAGAAATTATATGATTTTTCAGGCTTTTAGCATCTACAACTATGGTATTTTGCTTTGTTCTTACTTTTCTCATTGCATTTTTGTTTCTTTCATTTTGAATGGTTCACATGCACAAACTTTTTGTTACATTTTCTTGGATATCTTTTTATATATTCGTATTCTCAGTTATCGAATTTATTTTATTTATTTTTCCTTTGGTATAGCTCAAGCTGACACTTTACCATTTCATCATAAACCTATTATTTTCTTTTCGGTACAATGCGGCTTCATGTTGAGTTGATTGTGATGAATAAATACCTACCTTATTGAGTATTATTACTTTGAAAATTAATGGACGGGCACGGTATATCATACAGTATTTAAGTTGTCATAAATGGAAATTCTCACAATATTTTGCGACCGATCTGATCAATGATTACGTAAAATGCGTGTTAAAAGGTCACAAAATGATTACTAGAAATGGCTAGTCACTTTCTACAATTTAATCTGTATGTTCATTTGGATTTCTAAGTTGGATAATATCTCCATTGTTATGATTGATTGCCATGCGGTTGCCTGAGGAGTGTACCGTCAGTTCGTAAAGAATATAATCGATTATTCACATAAGGTATACTGATTTATTTTTATGATGTTTTTTCCTTATGAATTCAATTATATTTCTTATTTTTCTATGTTATCGCATATGACCTAATCTTTCTGCTTCCTAGACCCTTCATGTACCTATATTTCTGTGGATGAGTTGATGTCAATTTTGTTACTTTTAAATTATGCTGATGAACAGTTGCAGAGTCTTTTTTAATTGATTATCACGTTATACTGCACCTACTCAATAAATCTGAATTGATTCTATTAAACAGTATTGGACTTACATTAACTTTGATTGTAGCCAAAAGTAAAATATATACCATAATCTATTTTTTTTGGATGAAATTGGCCTTTCTTATGAGTAATTCTTCAACAACAATAAGGTGACATTGGCCTTTTAGGGACTACTAAAATTATTGATATTAGATTAATCAAAAACAAATCAATAAAATATATTAGACATCGGCTTTCTTAGATTATCTATAGTCACAATATTTAGATGACAAGGAATGCCAATATAGACAACAGCCAAATTCACAAATAATCGCATTGATTTCTTATAACTGACATATGACTATTAGGTCATTTAATCAACACTATAAACTTAACTGACATTGGCCATTTCTTCACATGTGAAAGAGAAAAGTTATACAATTCGGCCTTTTTAGATCCAAATACTCCAAATTTGACATTGGCCCTTCTTGAACTTACCCACAGATTTCATAGTATGGGAAGTTGCTTCGATTGGATAAAATGTGGGCATGCAGATAGTAACGGAAAGAAGGCCCAGTTGAGTAATTTTTCGTCATCGTTTTCTATACAATTTGGACGTGTCTCTATATCAAAGACTTCTCTTAAGACTCTAGTAATGTATGTTCTTTGTGCCTTCCTCGACATAGAGGATGCTTTTGATTGCACCTCACATGCATTGAAAACCATACATTGAGATGGCTCAGAAAAATATAGATGACGTCAACTTGGTGTTGTGTGTTAGAGAAGTGATTGTGGTTTTCTGATTGAAATCCAAAAGGTTCACTGAATATTTCAGAACCTGACTTCATGGTGGGATGCCAGTTGGCGATGGTTCAAACCACGGCGACTGCAGAAATTTTTATGATGGTCCGAGAAAGTGCTAGGAATCGCACGTAAAAAGGTAGGACCTCGTTAATACTTAGCTCGCACAATTTTCGACTTTTGAGGGCTGCCGTTCGTAAGGAGACGACAGCTGGTTAACGGAAAAGACAATTTTAACAATTTTTTTTAAACAATATTTACATTTGACGATGCTTTTGAGACAAAATCTGTAGGTATCAAGAAACTATTTCTGATAATAATATCAAGAAATGTGTTGGCTCCTTAAGTAGTCATAATTGCAAACGACGTAATGACGCTAGGCATTGTTAGCTAGTCTTCCTAGGAAAGATTTATAGAATTTTGTTTACCGACAGGCAATACGAAATACGAGTACCTACGAGGATATATTGATATCTAGTTAGCCTAGACCAGTTCACTGCATAAACAAAATATTGCGTCACAACGAACAATAACTTAGAAGTGTCAGTGTAAAGTTTGACGTCAATAAAGTAAACCAGAGTTACGCAATAAGTTAAAAGAAAAAATATGTCCACCGAAATTGTGAAAATTGAAAAATTGGAGTATCGAGCCATCATCAAGTACCTGTATTCAAAAGGGTTAAGAGGTAAGCAGATTTACGAAGATATGCTTAATACCCTTGGTGATCAATGTCCTTCGTATGCGACCGTGAAAAATTGGACTGCAAGCTTCAAAAGAGGTAAATTTTCCATTGAAGATGATGACAGATCGGGAAGGCCAGTTTCTGTGTCAGTCTCCGAAAATATCGATGCACATCATGACATGATTTTAACAGACCGTCGAGTTGGGCTAAAACGGATATTTGAAACACTGAATATTTCATACGAACGCGTTCATCATATAGTTCACGTCAATGTGGACATGAGAAAAATTGCTCCAAAATGGATCCCCAAATGTTTGAATGTTGACCAAAAGCGTGTAAGGGTAGTATCAATCAATCAATCACAAATCTCATGTTGCCATGCAAAAAATTCGTGATATAGGGTTTGAATTACTAGAACACCCCCCTTATTCACCAGATTTGGCTCCGTCCGACTATTATCTCCTCCCTCAACTGAAAAAAAGTTTAAAAGGTCGTCAATTTTCTTCCAATAAAAGCTGTGGAGGTCTGGTTTGTAGAGCAAGAATTGAAACATTTTTTTTGAAAGGTCTAGAGACGTTGCAGGTTCGCTGTAATAAATGTATCCAATTAAGAGGAGAATATGTTGAGTAATAAAATATTTTGACATTGAAATTTTGTTTGGTTCTATAGTAGGCTGAGAATATTTCAATATATCCTCGTATATATGAGAAGTTTATCAAGATGTATTTGATGCTAAACGCGAGGGAATACGTTGGTGTATCCAATTCCATGGCCAGATCATAGTTTTTCTCGATTCGTTGATGTTGAGAAGTGGCAATGATGCGGTCGTGCATAGACAAAAAGTGATTTTAGGCATATGATATATCAGATGTTTTATAGTGATGTTACAAATTGTGTAGGTAATATTGATTATGAAGAAAACATGGAATCCAATCATTTATAACTTCAAGAATGGTTTGCCCTGAAGTCCTTACTATAAGAGTTTATCTCTCTAGGTATTCTGCAATCATTCTCATCAAATGAGTTTCTTTTTGTATGAAAACGTTTCAAACGTGTAAGATTTTGTTTGTGTTAAAACCGTATGAATATAGACTAGAAAAATATCTGTATGTAGACCTAGTTCATGAAATCTCTTATTCATCAACCGAAACACTTGTTAATATTCACTACCTGTTGGAATTGCCGAAAGAAATATTCGAACAGCACCTTGAAGGTTGGTTGTTGATTCAGAGTATAATGTGCATTCAGAGGAATTCTATTTTCTAGCTGTTGTTGAGAACGCGTTGTGCAGAATAATCACCCAGAGAACTGATGAAGTGTAAATAATGTGATTGATTACTAAAAATATACGATCTATGGGTACAGCAAACATTTAGTGTGCTATTATTTTTATTTATTGCTAATATAATAATAACAAATCCGATGTTTTTGTTTATGAATAACACTAGCGAATATTTAACTGAATGCATTCATTGTCCTGTCCAGAACATTGATTTACATCAAAATTCGAAATTCTTTATGATCTTGGTTACAGAAAATAACTACTGTTCTGTCTACTAATGCGAATTATACTGTGCGGCTTTTCATAGCCACCCCTGTTAAAACCCTCTATTGCATTTTGTTCCCAAATGGGAGCACCCAAGAAAATAAGCAAATATGTTACCATCTTCGAAATGTTTTTTGAAGTTTATAATAGAGTTGTCACAGTGTCCTTTTAGTGATCAATCAACATCAACTTGTTGGTTACCAGTTGTCTCTGTGATACGAAAACTATAATTTCAGTTTATTATGAAAACAAAGTGATTTCACATATTCGCAGGTCAATTTATATTTTTTTATTATTATATCTGAGTATTACCAATAGATTGGTGACTAATTCGATATATTTCATTGATTTATGTCATCACAACATATGCATAGGAAGTTCTAAAAATATATTAGAAACTTTTTCATTTTTATAGATAAATAATGGAAGTTCCTACAATGATGTGTGAATCATTTTATGGACGAAAGTGCCAAGAAATTATAAAGGATATTCCTGCTGACAGTGAAGATTCGGAATTGTCAGATGACGAGGATAAAGGTGAAACATAAGGCCAACGGTACTACGATTATTTTTTCATTATTTTTCTTCCTGAAATTGAAGTGGATCGAAATGGAAGCAGGAAATATTCGAGGAACAGTTAGCTGACAAGGATGATGGTGAAACTTCATTGGCTGCCTTTGAACTTGCTTTATGTTTTTTCTTTTTGAAGAAACTTTTCATGAAAATTATCCTGTTCCACATTGAAACTATTTCATTTTCCAGAAAATACAATATTCTATTTCCCCAAAAATGAAAACTTTCCATAGGAAGTTCTAAAAATACATTAGATACTTTTTCGTTTTTATAGATAAATAATGGGAGTTCCTTCAATAAGGTGTGAATGGACGAAAGTGCCAAGAAATTATAAGGGATATTCCTGCTGACAGTGAAGATTCGGAATTGTCAGATGACGAGGATAAAGGTGAAACATAAGGCCAACGGTACTACGATTATTTTTTCATTCTTTTTCTTCCAGAAATTGAAGTGGACCGAAAAGGAAGCAGGAAATATTCGAGGAACAGTTAGCTGACAAGGATGATGGTGAAACTTTATTGGCTGCCTTTGAACTTGCTTTATATGTTTTTTCTTTTTGAAGAAACTTTTCACGAAAATGATCCTGTTCCACATTGAAACTATTTCATCTTCCAGATAATACAAAACTCTTTTTTCCCAAAAATTAAAACTTTCCATAGGAAGTTCTAAAAATATATTAGATACTTTTTCGTTTTTATAGATAAATAATGGGAGTTCCTTCAATAAGGTGTGAATGGACGAAAGTGCCAAGAAATTATAAGGGATATTCCTGCTGACAGTGAAGATTCGGAATTGTCAGATGACGAGGATGACGGTGAAACATAATGGCGACGATATTTCGATATTTATTTCAATTATTTTCCTTCCAGAAATTGAAATGGTCCAAAATTTAAGAAAGGTGCAGGATCTGCAGTAAATATTTGAGGAACAGTTAGCTGACAAGGATGATGGTGAAACTTTATTGGCTGCCTATGAACTTGCTTTATGTTTTTCTTTTTGTAGAAACTTTTTCCGAAAATTATCCTGTTCCTCATGAAATCGACGTAATGATGACAATACACCACTATCAACAATTTCATCTTCCAGATAATAAATAAAACTCTATTTTACCAAAAATGAAAACATTACATTGGAAGAATCAAGAACCCTAAAATATTCTCTCGATCCCTTCTGTACACATTGTTCCCATTTGAGAACACAAAAAAAAATCCTTTGTTCAAATAAACTTTGTAAAAAAGCTAATGTGTTTCCTTCACCATTTCCAAAAAATATTTTGAATGGTTTTACCGAGATACTACTTTTTGAGACAAGATACATTGCAATTACTAGACAGTTATCGCTGGGGTCACATCAACTTGAAAATTTCGAAAAGCAAACAAATCGAAATTGTGAAAATATGCATCTGAAAATCAAAAAAACAATGTATATGGTTGAAAAGACAATTGAATTCTCTTTTTCCATCACATAGTTATGTGTAATTTGACACTCATGACATTTGAAATGTTTTAATTGATGTGACCCCCCTGCCCCCTCTATCGGGCAACCACAATGTCTTTTATTTCAAAAATTATCATCGGTGATTTCATTCAAAACGGTTTCTGTTTTAAAAAAACCTAACTGTATAAAAATACAAGGAATGTGGCGAGTTTATAACATTAATAAAAGACTTGAATAACGCATAGTTTTGCAGGATTACTAAAAATTCAATCATTTCTAACTCAAAGGAATGACAAAATTTATCAATGAACTGCTTTCCAATACGGTTCTTTTGCAAGGAAGAACAATTGAAATAAATTATGTCTGTCTGTCAATTAATAATAAGGTGAAAGGTAGGGTACAAGATAAGATGTTCTCATAAAACTGATTTTTCAACAAATTGTAACTACAAATGAAATACTTATAAAGGTACAAGAAATGAAATTTCGTACTAATTTCGATCAACACAATTTTCTAGTTGTAAGTTGAATACTATTCCTTTATACCTGATGATGGATAACTCACTATTGTTTTTCAATTTATACAGCACACAGCATTCTTGAAAATGAATAGAAAAACAGCAAAATATTATTTTAATGTTGGCTGTAAGTTCATATCTGACAACGTTATTCAATCAAAAGTTTTTTCTTCTGTTATTTTCGATTATCTACCAAATAGTAATAGGCCGTTTGATATCTAACTCAAATCAATGCATAAAGTGTTGTATTTTCAGTGCATGTTGATTTCTCAAGTTTTCCTCAGAAAATAATCTCCGTCGATAAAATCTGACCTTTCGTTATATGGTTCTACCCACGTAATTTGATCTTGCGGATACTAATTTATTTCTATTTATTTCGGTATGACTTCACTCTCCAATACTCATGAATAATGCGTGAAATAAAACATGTTCTGCTTCTACTTGAAAACATCTTTCACACCTATTGACGATTTTGAAAATCCATGAGCATTTGAGTGTTTGTACATTAATCTAAAAATATTACGTAAGAGACGAAATATGTCGAATTATTTATGCAAATGCCAAAGGTGCTTTTTTGGAAATGATATGAATATTTGTTTGGATAAGTGGTTATTCACAAAATATTCCTTCATTTGTCATTGCCCATCCGGGACTTGACAAAATCAAGGTCATTTGGAAATTTCACGTACTCAACGACTTTATAATATAGGCTTGGCAGATCGATGACGGTACAGGGACGTTAAAATCCTTGCTGCATATACCTACTACTGACAAATAGTATATTACATTTCTAGTGCGGAAAGTGGCTTACTTTCGCACAAGTAATGTACACCATTTTTCCCACGACCACCCGAAATTTTTAACAACTGAATTTGATGTTACTGACATGTGAGCAAGAAAATCGAACAAAAAGGATGTCTGAAAACCATTTCTAGTATTTATTTACTTTGAATGATTATTTTCAAATGCAAAATATCTTCTTAATGACAAACAGTGAATGTCCTAAAATTTGCACCATATGAGTTAAATATTACTAAATGTTATTCATTTGTCAGAAAATGTCATTCATCAGGAAGGTTGGTACAGGCTCCATGCTTGATATTATCGTAATATTTTGATAGCGAAGTATTTGAATAGGAAATTGTGATACTTATGCTTATATTTACTCAATACTTGATTTTTAGTTTTTGAATTTCGTAAATGTCGAAGTGATAAACACGCAGTTTTAGTCTAAATAAAATTGCAAATTTTACAAAATCAATTTAAAGTAAATTTTAGGGTTTAAGTCACATCAGCAAAATTTGTAGCTCTGCAAAATGGTAGAATAACATACTGGTGTTTCTTTAAAAAAACAACATGTTTTTAATATTTGAAGTTTATCAAGTTTATGCCTCTATATAAAAGCTTCTGTTTGAGAAATATAACTTGCAGTCCATATTGACATTTCAACTTACTCTTGGTGTTGGATTTCTCAAATATTTTTGCCTAAATTCTATTCGTAAAGTTTCTATGGTGGCATATGTGATGGTTTGTTTTTTCGAAGATTTTCTTTCTTTCGGCAATAACTTGACAATGAAGAAAATTTTTAGAAAAAAGAAATATCTCCGTATGTAAAAAGTTTTGCTCAGTTCAATGGTGAGAGAATTTTCAAGGTGGTCCATTCAAAAATTGATGTTTTGTGTCGCTCCGCTTCAAAGAAACACTCTGTATATTTCGAAATATTTTTGAAATAAACAACAACAAACAACCGTATAACTTTTATCTGAAACATTTTTCCATACTCCTCATGATAGACGATATACTGGACTTCCTCACACTATTCGGCCATCCTCTACATGATAAAAATTAAAGGTCCTAAGTGTGATCTTCGAGGAACACCTGATGGAGTAATGAACTCTACCGAACGAAATCCTTGAACTGTTCCAGATTGGGACCTATTTTTTTATATAAGATTCCACCCATATTTGCCATGCGCAACCCGCCAACGGCGTCCCTGCTCTTAGGTTAATACTTTACATGATTGCTTAGTAACTCCGGTTAGTTCATCTTATTTACTTTAATCCGTCTTGTCGTTACATAATCTTACAAGTTTATTGAATCCTTCAGTTCACAGCGAACGTATTCGGTGATAATTACATATGCATATTAACATACAATTTGCAATTTCTTACTAAGATATTATTTACATTTCCCAATAATAGAGGCATCGCTGAACGTTAGATAGCTAGCTTTTAGCAAAACATTTCAATTGACTAGGAAACCCAATAATTACTGTCGATACGAGTGTAGGAGGGACTCGGTCGAGCTAACAATGATGTTATTTATAGATTAGTCTGGTAATTAGTGTTAATTATAATCAATCGAAATCGATTGTGTAAGCGGAATTCACAGACAAATCGTGAGGCCATTAGCTCCTCATTCTCCCAGGTAGGTTCAGAGAGGTATCTGAGGTGAAAGGAGACGAAGCCCCTACTAGGTGAATAACAACTGAAAGGACTGACAATGAGTGATAAACATGTTTATCAGCACTACAAGTAAAACTCGACTTTACATGATGTCTTCAACTGTCCGACAGCTCACAAAGTCAAAATGAACTGACGTCTATACTTTCATTATCGTCAAACAATACTTTTTTCTACGACAGTGCGTAAACTAAGCTTTTACGCACTGCTAACAGTGCGTAAAAAATCGTTTTTGCACAAGTGCGTAAAAAATCACCTGTGCGTAAAGTAATTCTTTACACACTGTTCAAACATTTACGCATTTTTGAAAAATACAGTTTTTGCGTCAGATATAACTCGGAAGTCTTTATTTGATAATTAGACGACAATTCATATCATTAAACATTCAAATAAATGATATAATTGCTACAATTTGGCAAATATAATAACTGTCGAAGAGAAAACTTTGCATGAAACACTTTCGTGAAGGACTTTTTTGTACTCGCTTGTTTGTTGAACTCGTCTGCGCCTCATTCAACAAACTTCACGCTCATACAAAAAGTCCTACTTTACGACCTTGTATCATAAATAGCTATTTTCTATGACAGTGCGTTATTATATATATTTTACCACAACTGCGTAAAAAGTTAACTGTGCGTGTGGTAATGTTTCACGCACTATTCATACATTTTACAAAATGACAGTATATTGCGTCAGATTTTACAACTGATTTTACATGACGAAAATTAAAAACTACAATTGCTACTATTAGTCAATATAATATATGTCGTAGAAAACATTTTGTAAGACACGTTTTCATAAAGAGCTTTTTTATACTCGCGTCTTTTATTGATCATGGCTTCGCCTATCAACAAACTTCAAGCTCATACAAAAAAGTCCTACTTTACGAACTTGTATAATAAATAACTATTTTCAGCTACAGTGCGTAAACTACGGCTAAGGTTAGTTTCACTTTACGAACTTGTATCATAACTAATTGTAATGGCAGTTTAAAACCTACGGGTCCGCTTCTATACAGTGTGTTTTATCAAGAGAAAAAACTTGTTCTGCCCTTTCCCTCTTCATCCATGACCAAACAATCTATTTACAGAAGTAAATAAATATCCGTTCCTGTACTTTTTGTTATTGGATTGTTTAATCAGCCTTTGGTGAAAAAGGATAAGTATGATGTAGATACAAAATAGCGTAAACAGTGACATGAGGGTAGACAAAGGAATATCCTGTGCGGGTACAGGTTAGGTTAGGTTTGAACGTGAGTGGGCCCGTATCAGGCCCTCCACTGCGGCCAATGGCCTATTGTGGCTCACCCTATGGTTATATTTCTCCCAGTATATCCAATCTCTTGACGAAATTGAGGAATGCATTGGGAGAACAATTTACCAGGTTTTCTGGCCTTACTGTCGTATCGCCGAATATTGAGAATCTGGTTCTGGCCGCAGCAGGGCATGTACACAGAATGTGTTTAGCCGTTTCATCATCCTCCATGCATAGCCGGCACTCTGCATCTTGTGCAAGTCCGATTTTATGCATGTGATGTTTGAGTTTGCAGTGGCTAGTAAGCAAACCTACTATAACTCTGAGATGCGCTCTAATGAGTTCTAGCAGTTTGACAGAGTCCTGTTTTTTCCTTGTACAAGCAATAAATGCTTTGGAATGGGCTAGGCCCGGTAGACTACGCCAGTACTCGAGTCTTTTATTCAAGCTGTTATGACATTCTTAGCAGTGCTATATGCTAAACCGATTACCGGTTCTGGTCCAGTGAACGTTGTTTCGGGTACAGGACTGCTATCGTAATAATTATTTGCCGAGATGCTTCACTGATTTCTATTTATTGGCGCATTAATTTTTCTGTTGTGGGAAAGCCTAGTGAAACATGCAGTACCATCCAGCCAGTGCTTTTCACTAGGATTCGTGTCCATGGAACCCACGACAACCATGTGTTGAACATACGCATATGAGAATAGAATCCTTGCTGGAGGATCATGCGCAAGAAACAATCAGCTTACTCCAAGAGCACCCACAAAGGGAGCACCCCCCCCTCCATCATAATACCAAAAACATTACTTTGCCAAATCAAGAATCTAAGATAATTTAGCTCAGAAGAAGAAAAAAAAGGGATTTGGATTCAAGGTAGGCTTACCCAAAACAAGAAGGTAAAAGAGCCCTCCTTCTGCGGTCTCGGGCTCTTTCGCCAGAATATGAAAATAAACTCGTGCAATTTTTAGATAACACGCTTTGTAGAAAAATTATCGTTAATTTTTATGCACTTGTGCAATTATAAACGATAATAATCAAGCAAGTGATTGAAATAGTAAACAAACAAGACAGGCTTCTCAAGAAAATTGGTATGCAGCGTTCCTAATTGACCTGTAAGCAAATCAAAAGATTCGGATCTGCACTTTACTAGAATCGCCAAGATATAAGTAGGGCGGAGTTTCCATCGGGAGAACTCGCACTGCCATCTGACGATATACGTTTCTTATTTAGAAGGCTAAAGACCGTTAATAGGAAGAACTTTTGATTCACATAGCGAAAGTTGTGAAGTGAACGGCCTTCGAAGGATTCTACCTGACTAGATTGCTTTATTTTCAACATTTTTTTCCTATGCCTGTCTTTGTACCGTTCTAAAGCTAATTGTACGGTTATATCACTTTGAAGCTAGTCAAAGTCATTCACAAAATTTGACATATTCCCGCCCACCGATCTCGTTATTCAAGTATTTCTCACTTCCTCATTCGCCAACATTGCTGGTCCCTCCTCTTGATTAATTTGTAAGATTTGATTGACAAGGTTACAATATTGCGTATCAAAATCACTAATATGTCGGAGCATAGCGCAGTGGTTAGAGCGTCCGACTCTGTGTCGAAAGGTCCGGAGATCGAGCCCCAGTTGCGGCTGGGATTTTTTAATTTAATTTGACCGATTAAATTATTGAAATCTCGTGGCTGAACTGGGGTGAGTCCTGTACGATTCACTGTTGCGTTCCAATTAACTGAGGTGGCGCATGGAGTTAGTAACAAGGCCTATCCATAACACGTGGCTAATGACCATAGCAGTCGATGCCAAAACACCAAAGAAAAAAAATCACTAATGAGAATAGCAGAACACCACAGTAGGTTGAGCATGTCATTTTACAGGGTGTACGTGAAAGACAAGAAGAACAACAGCTCCTTGTATGAAAACGTTTAGAGCTACGAATTGAGACAGGACTCAACAATTTCAGGAGTTCAGTAGATTCTATGAACGTTATCCGGAGTATGCTGGGCAACACTGGACTTTTCTTGTCTTCCGTATGTAGTGAGTATTATATTCCTTTCAAAATGTATAATCATAATTTGTCGAGTTTTGTGACAATCTCGTCAATATAGATTTATTGGAATATAATTCAATGTCGACTCTTTCACTGAACACAACACAATCTTTCGGTCTCATACAGTATGTTGACAAATCGACAAGAATAAATCAGAGTTCAAGAAAATATTATTTCAAAGACTTGTGAGGTTTCTGATGACTCCAAACTCAAAATAGATCACAGTGTGGTAGAGTTGTCACTTTCAATATCGAAGTAAATATAAAATAATTTACTCACTTTCAGAAATTTTGGAAAAATTGATTCTAATCATTTCCATTATGATTTGAATCACTTACACGTGCATCAAATTTTAGAATTGAGCTGTGCTAATGGAAAAGTGGAGATGTTGAAAAAAATAATATTGGATCTGTTTGATAAACATGCTGCAGAACATGAAGTATTGTTGAACAAGAAAAGAAAACCAAAGCCCTGGTTGACAGAAAATGTAAAGTTTTTAATTAAACTCAGAAACAAGGTACATCAACGCTTCAAAAGAACAAAACCTCAAAGTTAATGGAAGTATTACAAAGAGCTTAGGAATTTCACGAATATGGCTGTCAACAGCAATGAAAAAAAAGTGATATTTGAATTTTACATTCCGTCAAAACAAATCAAAAACACTTGTATAAAGAACTCAATAAACTGAATAATTATGTAAAAAATAAAAATCATGAGCTTCCAAGTAATTTAGCAGATGAAAATAACAATTTTTTCGTTCAGTCCTCACTCTCGCCAAGTGTAGCTGATGTTGACGTAATACAATATCTCAATACTAATAACAAAGAAGACATTGGAAACTTTCATTATCAACAGGTTTCAGAAGAAATAGCATATAGTGCAATACTATCTATCAAGTCGTATTCGGTAGGAAACGATAAAATTAGACTCAAAATGCTACTTTATTGCTGCCACACAATAATGTAATATTTAACTCATATTATCAGTTATCGTATTGATGACAGTGAATATCCAGTTCAGTGGAAATATGCTTAAATACTACCACTTCCAAAAGTCAAAAATCCAAATGAATTCAAGCAGTTAAGACCTATAACTATTCTTCGGATCTTATCGAAAGTATACGAAAGACTTCTGAAGGAGTTTTATAACATTCCTTGTATAGACTACGAAAAACATTACGCTGGTCAAACTAAAATATATTTGAAAACACGCATCAAAGAACACGAAAGACACATGGAAAACAAATAAACATTGAAAATCCCTACGTCAATGGTTGAGCATTTTATTGAAACTGACCATCACTTTGAACTGAACAACACAAAATTATTGGTTTATGAATCTTCTTTATCCAGAAGAATTTTTTCTGAAATGTTTAATATAATGAAATACAATACAGTCAGATTCAGAAAAGACCTGAAGAACTTAAACAATGCCTATTTCACTAATAGCGAGAATAAAAACCAAGCACTGATACTTTCTTGGTATATAAATAATATACATTGTGTTTTGTTTTTTCAATAATTTTTTTTTTCTAATTCTCTGCTGCTTCTTCAATTGTACATTCGGCTAATTTATCAGTTCTACTTTGGCATGCACCAAAATGAGTCATTATTTCATTCAAATCTTAACATGTCCTATGTTGTGTATTGTTCATATTTAATCCAAAATCAATTTCTGTTTTCATCATCGAAACATTCAGTTATATCTTACAGTGCCCTGCAGATGTCAAAATGAATTAACAAAACGTTGGCTTCAACGAAATATAGTTTTCTTTGATTTAAGAATCAAGTCCCCAAAAACAAACTAAATCAGTTCATCATAACAAAGGTCGTAAAACTTACATATCGATTTCTATATTTTAATATGATGAGTCCATTAATAATGTTTTTTCGATTCTGATATCTACTAGACCTTGAATTGAATGTTTTTCTGCGATTCATCACTGTAACTTTTTTGGTTATATTATGGTTTGAATTTCTAACGGTTGAGTTTAAAAGCAGCTCCTAATCTGAACCCCGCCCTTTCATTATTCTTCATTTATTTTTATATCTTGTTTTTATTACTACCTTTGAATTTTGTCAAATGATAAAAAATATAATAATAATACTTTTTGATGAACAGAAAAAACAAAATAATAATTATGACTTACATCGCTCCTGGCTTGCAGTAAACCCTGTCCATTGTTGTTCACAACTCCGTTATTACAAAGCTCCTTGGATACACAGATGTAACCTTGGCCTTTGCAAGTGATGAGGAGACTTTCTTGTTTTCCTTGACTAACTATTTCGTTTCCTTCAACGCTGCCTCCTAAAACGAAGGATGTCTGCTGTTGTCCTTGACTTCCTGGTTTGGTCGTTGCGAAGGGTTTCTTGTTGGACAATGGATGAGTTGTGGCAAAACCTGGGGTCTTTGGTTGCACCCCCAGGAATCCATTTTCGTTTCGTACTTTTTCGCCGTTACCTAAAAATCAAGACCAAATACTCAACTGGAAAATTGATATATTTTCCAACAAAAACAATTTTCAATGCAGATCGTGAGGGCTGATGGCAATTGAAAGTAAAATTGAATTCAAAGTAGGCTTGTCTAGTCATAGATTATTGTGTCTGATAGATCTCGCCAAAACTTAATTTGAGACTAATCAAATTATGCTGTCCACACATAATCACATTAGGCATATAATAAATTACTATTAATGTAACAATGTTGTACCTGATTTATGGAAAAAGGCTATCGTGAAAGTTATACCAAAGAAACCTGATCAGAATGATTATAAAGATCTTCGTGCATTGAGCATCCTCCCGACCCTCTTCAAAGTAGTAGAAAGAGCAATTGAATGTCGGGACGTGGCGCAGTGGTTAGAGCGTCCGACTTTGGGTCTAAAGGTCCGGAGTTCGAGCCCCAGTTGCGGCTGGGATTTTTTAAATTTAATTCGACCGATTAAATTATTCAAATCTCGTGGCTGGACTGGGGTGAGTCCTGCACGATTCACTGTTGCGTTTCAATTAACAGTGCTGCTCCTAAGGTGGCGCATGGAGTTAGTAACAAGGCCTTTCCAGAACACGTGGCTAATGACCATAGCAGTCGATGCCAAGATACCAAAGAAAAAAAAATGAGCAATTGAGTTACAAGTTATGAGTCATATTGCAAATCACTCACTACTACCCAAAGTCCAGTCAGGATTTAGAAAAGGACACAGCTGTACAGCTGCTCTTCTACACGTTGCTGATTATATGTTTAGAGCTAAAGATCAAGGTCTCTGTACCTACAACTCTGTTCCTTTTGGACTTTAGCCGTGCTTTTGATACCATCAACTTTGATTTGCTTCCAGCGAGCTTACACTATATTGGCCTTTCTGACTCAGATGGTACTTTCATGAGTACATACGTGAGAAACAGACAGCAAAAAGTTCGTGTTGAAGTTAACGTGTCTCAATATCCTAAATTTATGTCAGGTTGCTCTTCACAATATATAGTTCTGGCCTGTTAAAAACTCTTGAGATTTGTTCTGTTCATCTCTATACCGATGAGACCCAAATTTATTACACATTTCTTTTTGATGAAATTGAAAATGCCTGTGCACTAATTAATGTAGACCTCAATGCTTTTGTTAAACTCGCATGTGACCATTGTTTATTAATCAATGCCTCAAAATCTAGTCTAATGATTTTTGGCCCTAATGTCTGTAAAAATGACACACCAGATATTAATATTTCAATAAACCAATTGCCCCTTAGTTGATTCAGCAAAAAATGTGAACAAGTTACTACAAAAAGCATATCTACATGAAATGTTGCTTGGGAAATTGCGCTGTTTTTGGTGAAAAAAGAAATTGAGGTGGGTGTATTATGAGTGACTTTCAGCGTGTTGGAAAATTAACATTTTATTGAAAATTTTATCTCGACTCAAAATAATACTCATTTTCAGGAAACGATTTTTGTTACTAGCATATTTGATAACACATTTCAAAGTACGTGAATAGGCCATTCTAACAGTGAATTTTTTATCAATAAATCTATTACTAGTACTAACAGAGCCTTTTGATTTTTAGAATATTCCATTTTTCCCCGTTTTTTTCTTGTAACTTTTGACACGACCACGCTGGCGTGTCGTAGATTTCCATTCCATGTGTGGAATAACATAAGAAATCGACCGGCATAGGTCCCATTTTGATATACCGAAAATATGGGTGCGTCTTCAAAATTAGCGATTTCGCCTTTGTTATTCTCACCGGGCTATAAAACAACAACAAAAGATTCTGTTGCATCGGTAAATATTTTCTTTGCAGATATTCCATACGATCTTACCTGTTGTAACGAATTGTCCATTCAAGAACGGGTTCTTGCTGACATCAATTTTGGCCCCGGAATGGAAAGCTGCAACTCCATCTGCCTTCGTTCCTGATGAGGACGAAGCGAGGAGTCCAGACGAAGAAGAGGAAGAAGAAGAAGCGGAAAACGAAGAGGAGGCAAACGAAGCCGGACTGCCCACTTCATAAACTCCGTTTAAAAAGGGGTTCTTCTTCACATCGATTGGACCGAAATCCGCGTTCCCTCCCTTCAGGTTACCCTGGAGTAAGCCAGCGGGAGGTAAACAGTTGCCGGCCGATGAACACTTTTTGTAAGTCTCGTAAGCGTCTTTGAAGGGGCTGTTTGCAGACATCCACCAAAAGTCTTGAGGGTTACCAGTTTGGAAGGCGTTTTTGTGATTTTCTAGTGAATTGATTTCTTTGGGGTCGATTAAAGACTGCGATGAGCCCTTCAAGACCAATTGGGCGTCATTGGCCAGTGCTGTGGATATGAGTATCCCCACTAGGAATAGTGGAGACATTTTCGTTTTTCTGAAACAAAAAGTTTGAGATCAGTCAAGTTTTTCCCAGCTCTTTTGTTTCTCAAATGATTCTTAAAAACTTCTAACACAAGAAAATACCCTCAATAGTTTATATTTGGTTCAAAATACAAAGAGCATGTGACTCCTACGAGTATTGCCACTTAAGTTTTGAGATATGGCAACACTGATGTGAATATGGCAAATCTGACATTGTCATCGTGAAGTTTGACATTTTTAATGGTGAGCGTATTCAGAACGTGATTACATATAAGTGCTATTTGTGTTATTTACAAATACTTGAAATATTCATCATGGTCAAAAAATATAATTGATTCGTGAACATTTTCGTTAGCTAGTTACGAATCGAAATGCATGATAAAATAAAGGATGTTCCATTTATAAAAATGTCATTTTATGAAATATTTTGAAAATGCGACTGTCAATTTTTGTTTTGTCTTCAGCATCGAGAAGGTCATTGAAAATGCCACTAGTTTGTCCTCTTAACCGAATTCGATCATGAATAATATAGGAGTTGGAAATGATGTGTTTTAATTTGGAACACCCTGTATATTTTTTCATATGCTTTTCCGTAATGAATAAGATTCATCCCCATCATACATAAGTTGTAGTTAGTGTTGAGATTTCGAGTTAGTTTGTTGAAATGAGGGAAGGAAAAAGAAGAGCTGAACAATCAGAAAAAAAATACTAATGGCGAGAAAAGAAAATTAAGTGTGTGTGTGTGTGACGAAGTATAACGACAAGATTACATTTTGTATTTGATTAGACACGTAGGTCTTTCTAAAAAAATAGAAAACTTTCAGAAGAGTAAAAATTTTGAGTATCCCCTCAAGGGGTGGACCTTCTAAAACTAAACTCTTTCGGAGAATATAATGGAATATCTCTATTGACCATTTTCATGGTGCAAGAGTACATCTGGTAAGTCAAAAATTAATTACAGAAATAATAGTTATTTCAAAAATAAATGTATTTGGCTCAAATTGAGAATGCACCCTAGTGTTGAATGCTGTCAAACAAACGTTGTGTAATGTACGTAATGATAACTTGATAAACCACTACGAAGAAAATCGCGCCAGAATCTCTATTTCTGTACCTTTGTGCGGTGGTGTCGAAAAAACTTAGCCTGTTCTGTTAATTTTTCTGATAGTTGTTGCAATGTGGCTTGTACTCTTGGTTTTATATAATTTCAAACTCACCCCACATACGAAGTAAGAACAATATTTGAATTATACTTACATAAGAAAATGGAAAATTATAATGGTTATTGCCCCGTGTATGAAAACTACTAATACATTTTGTAGGATATCATAAAATGACTCAATAGCCCTGTATATTTCAAAATCTTACGATTAATTACACCTAATGTAATTTCATTAAGTTACTCAGGAGTAAATAAAAAAGTTTTCTTTTTGATACTTTCTAATCAAAATTATATTTGATGGTTTGCTGTAGGCTCACCCTGTATAAAAATAATGATAACGAAATCTACCAGTCTCGAAATTGTGAACGTGTAATTATTAACTCAAGGAAATAAGTTCTCTGTGGCGCAAATGTGGGATTGTTGAGTGTTTGGAAAACGACGAAACCGTATTGCAAATTATCTGTGAATCAACCCGTAACAGTAAATATTTTTAGCTGTATCTTTCAAAGTACATCTGACCAAAATTCATATTGAACTAATACACGCAATATAAGTCAATGCAGTTTTTCAATTAGAGGGAAAAAACTGATGAAATCAGTATTTCTCCACTTTAACGCCCTGTATCTAAAGAACTGGTCAGAGGATCGCATGCAGAAATTGTACCTTTCAAGACGTTACTAAAATAATTATATAAGTACTTAGAAAATGTTTACATTTGAACAGGGTAATTTTAGAACACAAAGTGATCATGGTTTTGGTACTTTCCTTAAAATTGAATACTTTTCGACAAATAAACCACCTTGTATATCTTGAAGCTCAGAGACACCCATTTTTTAGCGGTATTAACTTTCCCACAAATCAATCCATAAGTAAGGGTTTTGAATTATTCTTTAAAAAAATTATTTGCTATTGTGGTTGTCACTATGAAACACCCTCTATGAAAAATGTGTACTATGGGATATTTTCTCCCCAAAATACTGCATTGAGGGGTACCTTCCAAAAATATGCTTTCCTAAGGTCACAGTAGATTTTTTGCAAAAAACTACTGTCATTCATTTGTGAGTCAACCCGTAAATATCAATATTTTCAATCATACGTATCCACCATTGTATTATTCAAACAGGTAGAAAACACACATTCAATCTAGCTCGCAAGTTAACAAAAAAAACTTAATTCTGGGCAATTTTCAGCTTCAACAGCCCGTATCTAGAAAAGTAGAAATAGGAATTTGGTTACTAGGTGGAATAAAATCAATTCCAAAAATTTGACCGGTCGTCACTTTGCATAAGAAAAGTGAAATTTATCGAAACAAGTTGATGTCGAAAAACAAATCCAAAAAAATCCAAAATCGCTGACAAACCCTCTTTGATATGACAGTAATCGGTTTTGGGATTCACTGATCAGATAAAACCCTATTTCGATCAACTTTTCTGCTTATTATTATCAAGAAAAATCGGATATAAGGTTTGAAACGATAGTGAATAATATTGTTTATCTATGAATACGTGTTGAAACAAAACAAAATTCCAGCTTAAATGAATGTTGTTTCTAACAAATAAGGACATGGGCATGCCTTAAGCCTAATGAATCTAACATAAAATGAAGAAATCGAACACAACATTGAATCGATGTTACATAACGATGATGAGTCTATCTCCGCGGAGAATCGCCGTCTAACATCGACATTGTTTCGAGGATTTTTCCCAGTCCTCTCACTTTTTCGTGTGTGAGAAGTAGAAATTTTAACATTTAAATTGAACGGGCAAATCCGCGAGTCAAGGCCCATCAATGAAATCTTTTATTTTCAGACGAACATCTTTATGACACGAATTAATTTATTGAAACGATATTTTACGGCTCGTCCTTCAAAGGAGAACATCCTGCGATTAGTACATTCTAAAACGAGTAATAAAATATACAATGTAGGAATTTATTCGAGAGTATTTGAATTACTAATTTGCCAAATTTTGAATGTGTCTGCGGTAATTCGTTGTTTAGCATATTGCACAATAGTGGTAATGATGGAAATCATGACTCTTGTGCAAGCCAGCCAAATTCAAATCAAATATACAGGGGTCAAATATACAGGGTATTTCAAGAGCGTATTCCTGGGGCCAAAATAAGACTTTTTTTCTCACAAACATGTATCCTAAAATTCACCCCATCAACGCGAGTTGCCAGAAAACAATTGTAATTTTGAATTGTAGCTACAATTATGCATCAAACGTACAGGCCCTTGTTTTTTTGGCGCTCTATTCATTTCTTGCATCAAAAATGAGGTAACTCTGATTCAAAGAGGTGAATGAGGTTTGCCGACAGTTTTTATAGCCACATAATTTTCACATCACAAATAAGTTGGCAATGAAAAAACTTAAAATTTTGATCCCCTTTCATTTACCAGCGATTTTCTCGAAAACGGTTAGCTTATTGAAAAAAATGCTTAAGACCAAAATTTTAGGTTTTTTCATGGCCAACTCATTTGTGATGTTAAAAAAATGTTTTTTTTGTCGAAAATAGAAAATTTTTGCAATAAAAACTTTAAGAAACCCTCATTCACCTCTTTCAATCAGAGTTACTTTATTTCTGAAGCAAAAAGTGAATAGAGCGTTCAGAAAAATAAGGTCCTGTATATTTTTCGAACATTTTATGCATAATTGTTTCTGTTTTTAATTCTATAAAATTTGAGAATGATAGGAGTTACCTATATTGTAAATTTAAAAGAAGTGAGCCACCTAAGCTACAGAAGCTTGTGGTGTGTGGAGCTCGAATAATTTTTCTATACCGGGTGACAACGAAATCATTGGACAAAGCGTCATTCAGTTGTTCTTTTAGTTGGACTTTTGACATTTGGATCGAAGATATAGTTCCTTAAAACCCATTTTTCCAAGAAAAAACAATTGTCTTTTTCATTACACCTAATAAATAACTACGTCTGCATATATTTAAGGTTTTATTAATTCAATTTTAAATAATTCCATTATTTTAAACAACTATATTTGAGAAACTGCAGAGTAAAAAAACTGGTATTCGCATAAATCAAAGACAGGACTAGCCCTAAAACGGTTCCTTTAGGAACAAACAAAGTCACTAGAAATTATTAAGATTATCGCAAATAGTATCCTTGATTGACGGTAGTCTCTATTAATCTTTCAGAAATGAGATGAAATTATCTAGAGAACCCTTATTTGAGTATCGTTATATCATGGTAATTACAATATGATAATAACAATAGAAGAAATGGTGAAAACACCAGACTAATACCTTTATGAAACGAAAAAAGATCTGGAAAAAGAAAATGATCGACTTCACTATCTTTAACCTCTTCATATGTTTACATTTTTAATTTAAATTTAAACCGTTTGAACTAAAAGTGTGTGGTGAAGGAGAAACATAATATAGATTTTTCACATTATCGATTTCCAATAACACACACTGAAAAAGGCATGGCGACGTCACACTTCAGAAGAAATTAATGTCACCTTTGAAAATACATTTTTTATAAAAAGTTAGGGTGGAACTGACGCAAACAAAAATTATTTTCAAAATTGAATCTGTAAGCATTCGATTGAGAAAAATTCAAAATAATGACAAAATGATATAATAATGATCAAATTCTACTGATAATGTTTCGGAAGCAAAGCAGAAAAGCACAATGTTGTACTACTGTACGGTGGATCTCATTTTGACATTTAACTTCAATGAAGAAAAACATCACATTGATTTTCCAAAATTTTTGAAAAATTACATCAGAGATATTACAGCACTTTCGAAACATTTTTCGATTCAGTATTATTGGCCTGCTACGCAAGTAAAAGATGATCAAGTAGATCAATTTCTTTTCTTGAGGTTGTGGATATAGGGTTGTGAATACAATAATTTTCGGGAGTAATTACACAAGTGCTTCAAAATTACCGATAATTTTCCATGAAAGCATGTTGTCTAAAACTGCATGAGTTTATTTTCATATTTTGTCGAAAGAGCCCGACTCCGAGGAGGGCTCTTTTAGCAAAATATGAAAATAACCGAATGCAGTTTTTTTACTGACAACATGCTTGAATGGAAAATTATCAGGTTTGTTTTGATGCACGAGTGTAATTCGGTAGAATATTTCCGGAGTTAAAACAAAAATGTATGTGCTGAGTTTGAAATTTTATTTAAACGTGACATTTCAACGACGTTTAAAATTCAGTATTTATGCCTGTCAAGATGACAAATGTACATTTTAACAATCGTTACTATAGATACACGGACCGAGCGGGTAATTTTCGATACCTACCGGGTAATTTTCAGCCTGAAAATGTCCCGCCGGGAATTTTTCGCTGTAATTGATCGAAAATGTCCCGCTTAATATGGGATTTTCAACATACGATGGAAATATTTACCAAAAGAGCAAGGAGAAGAAGCGGTATGGATATGATAACTTCGCACAATATACTAGACATTTTTTATACGGGGGCCAAAAAATCTACTTCACTCAATTATGAAATTGAAAATCAATAATTGGCATTTGGTGGATTTTAGCTATAACTCAATTTTGACAACATGTCGGTATATGAGATAAACTTTTGAGTGAAACAAAAAATTCACAGATATATTTCTTCCTTGGATACAGTGTTTGAGATAATATTTTCTGTCTCTTCTTGTTTAATGACAATGTGTTGATGATGTTAATAGCTATTTTTGTTATATTATTTTATCATATATCAGATGACTTCAAAATCATGTTTTTTACCTCAAATATTTTCTACTTGCTTCTTGGTAAACAAGAATTGTTCAACTACCGCAGTACATTTCAAAGATAATTCATATATTCGGTACAGTACAATTACTCCATTTCATTGGAGTGATTCAAATTAAAGTACGAAAAACTATCATCATTACAAGACAGTGACTTTTTCCAATGTTTTTTTTCTCTTGCTCTAGAAGGACGGTGATAGGGAGTTACGGAAGAAGACGAAGTTGATATTGAATATATTTTGTATATCTAACTGAATTTAAAAAAAATTCAAAAGTGTGTGAGTTTTGAAGAATGAATAATTTGAGAGCTGTTTTGATTTATTTCAAATTTTATGTTCCTTAGAGATGGTGGTAACAGGTTGAATAATTCCGGGTGAGAAAACAACAGAAATTTTTGGGTATGTCTCTTTCTGTATAGTCGGGTTAGAAGTAAGTAATTTTCTGTGGCTCTGGTTCTCTTTGCTATTTTATTTTATTTTATTTTATAATTGTTTGTGAACATTCACAATGACGATCGATACGATTTGCATGTTAACTTAGTTTAACAGGGAGCTACCTACTCTGGCAGTAAAACACTTCCACGCCTTTTTTCGTGAATATCTATTAGATTTGCGGTTTTCGGTTACCTGTAGCACCTACATTAAACTTTCATCAAGAGTGTCTCGATTTTGGTAATATTATCTGTGTCCATGGCATAGGATTCATCTGCATATTTATTTTTGGTTGCGTAATTGAATGTGGGCAAATTCCCTTTTTTGGTACGTGGTATGCAGACCACAAAATATATTCTATTTGAGATACAAGGTCACACTGAGATTATTCATTGTAACCTTGTCTGTATATGTACTATCACCAAAGACGTCGGTGCGGAATTATTTTTTGTCATCAAAGTTGGATAATGAGGAGCCCAACTTGTTTGAATTCATTTTGGACAAGATGCGGAAGATCAGTTTTATATGGAAATTAATTTTTTTTCCGCTGAAAGGTGTAACAATAAAATACATTAACATAATTTAATTTGAATTGGACATCTCTTGTAAAATAATACATGAACCTGTTATAATTCCACATGAGACGTTTCGAAAATTAAAGCTACTGATGCATTACACCAAAAGTCATCTGGATGATGGAAGACTAATTTTTATAATTTTCATTTCTCATAATTACCATATGGGTAATTTTACCATAATCTTCACAAGAAGATGCGATCAGCATTATGCAAAAGGTATACTGTGCTTCAATGAATAATTAAAATGTTCAGCATCTATATTATCCATATTAATTGCTATAAATTTTTAATTGAATAACATAACCCATTGCCAAGTTCCCTGTAATAACCTACAATTATCATAAATAACCTCTGAAGTGATGCCATGGGAAATATACTGAGCACACATCATGTGTGTATGCCAGCAGCTAGTACTGCATTATTTGAATAAAAATTTATATAATTTGGATTGGTGAGAATACTCACAAATTCTTAGATGGGGTTAATAAATGTGTGTTTTATTTTCGATGATTCAACTCATGTATAAAATAGTCCATAAGAAACGATAGTTTTTGCAGTTTGATTTCGGATAGATAGGAATGGGAACGTAACTGTTTTCAAGTGGATTAACTTTTATTCACCTTCATCACGGCAACAATTTTTAATTCTCGTATTATGAGTTTGTTGCAGCCACACGCTGTACTTTAGGACGTGTTGCTATCAACATTGCCAAATGTTAACAAATTTTACTTTTGTTACAAAGTGTTGTTTGTGAGTCAAAATGAGTGATAACTTTAGACTTGGTAGTGCAACTACTGATATAATAAATTCTGCGATAGACAATACCACTTCAAAAAACACAAAAAATATTGGGTTATGAATCTTCACTATTCAAAAGAAATTTCTCTGAAATGAATAATATATTGAAATACGATACGGTCAACTTCAAAAATGACCTCGAGAACTTAAACAGTGCCTACTTCAATCTAGTAGCCAGAATAAGAACCAAGCACTGATGCCTTCTTTGTATATAAATAATATACATTGTGTTTTGTTTTTTAATTATTGTTTTTTTCTAATTCTCTGCTGCTCTTTCAATTTTACATTCGGTTAGTTTATCAGTTTCACTTTGGCATGCAAATAAATGAGCTATTATTTTATTTAAATGTTAACGTGTCTTGTGTACCATTTGTTTCTGTTTTCATCGTCGAAACGTCTGTTGAACTTAATTCAGACCAAACACTAATATGGTCTTAGGATATAGATATAGATATTACACGGAAAACTCATTCTTTTTTTAAGTGAAAATACCATTTTATTCTAAATTTTTATTTGTTACCAACACATTGTTCAGTGATTGTTTCTGATTGTTATTGATCAGTTTGTTATTATCTATTTTTATATTGTTTTAATAATTTTTTAAAATCATCCCTTTTTTGTATCTTACAGTGCCCTGAATATGTCAAAATAAATTGACCAAACGTTGACTTTGAAGAAATAGAGTGTTCTTTAATTCAAGACCTCATCCCCAAAAATCATAATCAGTCATCCTTAAATACTTTTGAACATCATTTATTACTGAACATTGGTTAAGTAGAATTTTTCTATGTTATTTGTATTGGGCAAGCATTCAATCAAAGAATTGAAAAAAATCTTTCAGAATTCCTTCATACATTTGTGAACACAAAATAACAAAAAACGCAATTGGTTTATCAAGGAAAGAAAAAGTTTTTACGACCCAATGCGAAGCGGAGGACAGTAATGAAAGTTTCCTCCCAAGTGAACGATCGTTTTTTCTACGATACCTATTTTGCTTTTGAAATTATAGTAATATCCGCTTTCGAATTCAAATACAGCTTGTTGTCCAGTAGGCTTATTGAATATAAAAAATAGTTTCTTAGCATTCATGTGGACCAACGTCAAAACAAATGTGCGGTGGGGGGGGGGAGTAGAAAAAAGTTGAAAAAGGGGAAGAAATTACATTTTCAAAACATTAATTGAGGTAAAAAATAGCTTTTTCATTATATAACTGAGGAATAAATATTTTTCCTACTGAATATATTGACAGTATTATTTTGATTTTTACGCAATGTTATCTTGTTTTGGGCACTAAATAATGAACTATTATAAGTCAATTATTCATTTTACATTCAAACAAAGAAACAAAGAACACGAATTGTGTAAATGTCGTGTTTTATCTTTTATCTTCCACTTCTGATAATTGACACAATCATTGTAATGTATTCTTCTTACCTATATCGAATCTATCTTCATTCAAATTTGCTGAAGCACAATCTTGATTAATAAAGTTTGCCGAGCTTTCGTGATTATCTTTCTCCAAAAGGTCAACATGCATTTTTACCTGGCCTGTTTAGCATTGTGATATTCATTCAAACACTTGAAGCGTGCAATTTATTCGTATTTTCTAATGCATCTTACTAAATTAAAACCATATTCAACGATTTATTTTCCAGACATTATCTTTAATTACTATCAATTTGTCGCTGGTGTACAAAGTGAATGATAGATTAGTTACAGAAGATATTACAAAATATATTCCTTGGCACCCTTTCTAAGATGTTATGTCGAATAGTTCTAGCAATATCCATTAACCTATAAGTGCTTTCTTTTATGTGTCTGTCATTTCAAGATATGATATGCAAACTGAGAAATGCCCATACCTGAGATTAGCTAAATAGTATATTGTGTATCTAGTAGTAAAAGCAATACATTCCCGGACGACAATGTAAATTGTTGGCCGAGGCGTTAAGCATACACATACTATTTTTTCTGAAATCGCAATCAGCATTATCAAAAACTAAGGAATTCTACATATTGTTTGCGTGAATTCAATAACTGTCTAGCCAACAAACATTTAAGTCTGGGAATGTGCTTTTACTACGAGGTACACATAATATTTTTTCTGAAATCGCAATCAGCAAATTGAGGAAATTACGTGCTTTCCTGAAACGTCAAAGAGACAACTATAAACCAAAGACCGATTTTGACGGCCTGGGCCGGCAAAATACTATCCCGTATAGTTTTCGATACGGGAAAGTATTAAACGGTCCGGGAAAGTTCGTTGCCTAGCAAAATTATCTGATTGGAAGACATTCCAGACCTTCTAATCAAAGAAAACTCTATTTCTTTAAGACCAACGTTCCGCCAATTTATTTTGACATCATCAGGGCAAGAAGGATGAGTTTTCCGTGTAAAATGTATATCCTGAGACCATCTTATTATGATGTTTAAATCACGTGTATCAGACGGAATTGTTCGATGTAAAAACAGAACTTGGTTTTGGGTTTTGGTGCTAATAATGACTCCAAAAATTTCATTTACTGTCATATGTCGGACAAACTAAAAGCCCACTAGGTTTCAGAATTGGGGAACACAAGAGAAGTATCCAAAGTCAGAAATAGCAAATAAATTCTGGTTAAATCAGCATAACATAAAATGGTCTGAAAATAGAGACAACATAGAGGCTTTCTAAGGAGGATGCCCTCATTTTGATCAACGATGTGTTCAGCAAACCACTGATCGGCCAACTAGATCAGTTGCAATACGACACGTCAACGTCTGACGTCAAACACCAATATTACGTGTCAGCAACCAACTTTACACGCTAATGACCACAGACAACCTACAAGTAAATACTCGCGTATCCACGAGATTTCTCAGCATTTGCCTAAAGACGATTGTTGATACCAAAAATTGAAACGACTTGATTAAAACTCACAGAAAAAAATATTTCTGCTTTTTTGAACAACTGAAGTCCTGAAACATTTCACCTGAACCTCAATTTCATTTCCACTTCTGAATCTAGAATTGTAAGTAATAATCAGTTTTTACTAGTCAACGGCTAAACCAAACCTTCATTACTTGACTTTGATAAAACTGAATATTTCCCATTTCGAATGGAAAATTTAAAGAAATCCATTTCGCGAAAACAACACATTCTTGAAATGTTTATCACCAAAATAAGGAAATACCGAGAAGAAAAATGAGAAAGTCGGTAAACTAATTAAATGATAGACTTCAATACTGAAATGGAACAACACCAAAATATTCGTTCGTTATGATAGTGACATTGATCAAAATTGAACCGAAAATGAGGGTAAATGTCCGTTTCATTAATTTAATTCTTGAAGAATATTTATCTAATCATTTTTATCCCTATAAACTCATACAACCCTTCATTAAACAGAAAAAAATAGTTTCTGACTCTTCTTTTTTTCAAAAATAAAACATTGTCGGCCATTAAAAATAAACAGAGGAGCTATAATAACCGCTCTAATTGACTAAAAGTGAACTGAACTTTGAAATGGAAACTTTGGAAAGATCCCAAAACTCTGGTGTAACTACAGAAAAATTTTGGTGCCAGAACTGAAAAAACTGAAGACCTTAGTTGGATCATTATTTTTGAGGTTCAGAACCCAGATGCAGTTCTCACTATACGGAAATGTGCATTGAAAACGTCACTGAATGACTAGGCACAAAAATAATATTAAAAGAACTGAAGTAAAATCAATTGAATGGAAAAGGTTTGCTCTTATAGTCTGTTTACGTTATGAAGAGAATGACGTCATGTTTGGTAATATTGTATATCCGACATAACACCGTTGAAATCCCCAATGAAATGCTTTCAGTAGCGATGAAACTGGTAAAATTGCATTTTGTGAGTTGCTCAACTGATAGAAAAATTTCAGACGTTGCCGAAGCGAAAAAAACTCGAAAGCTGCCATTGTCTGACAGCTGTGATTTTGTGGTTGTTTGTGTGTTACTTCGTTTGATTCCGTACAGTTTTCTGTTCGATTATGAAAACAGTTCTTTTCAGAACTAATCAATTCTTTTGACAAGACCTGCGTATATTCATTATGCCTAAAGCATTGTCAAAACAGTCCCAACAAATAGTACTGTCTTTAATAGACTACTTTGAAAGAGAACGCGAGAATGGAGGACCTTTACTTCCACTAACTGCTGTTAGAGACGTTAGTTAAATTAATTTACTATCCTACATCTATAAGAACTAATGAAAAATTATACTGTGAATATATAAATGTTAAGTGAGATCAAATATTTTTCAATTGTTGATTTCAGAGGGCTGCAGATGCTTTGAAGTTGAGTATTACTACTGTAAACCGTATTGCAGCTGAATCTGATAGAGGTGAAGTATTCAGCAACCCATCGAAACCGGTGAAAACGGGTGAAACCAGTGGTGGATATTGATGATTTTGATAAAACTGCCATTCGAATTGTGATCTATGATATGTACAAAACCAGTAAGTATTTTGTATTGATTTATCCAATATAAAATATTTGACGACAACAATAATTTCAGAAAAATATCAAATAAAAAACTTTGAAAGATGAACTGGAAGAACGTGATCTTTTCAAATGTTGTAAAACATCTTTATCGAGGATTCTGAAGAAAATTGGTTCTACACACAAAAAAGATGATCCACGTCGTGGTTTGTTGGAACTGCCTAGTATTGCATTTGTTTCAGTCCGAAGACTAACTGGGAATTATCATTATTATTGGTTAATATTTGGTCCTCAAAAGACTCCGTCATAAATAGCGCTTGTAAAACGCTTATCATTCAGCAAGTATTTCCCAAATTGTTCAATCCAACTTTACTTCTATGATTTTTAAGGTAACTTGTGGAACTATCTGAAGACTGGACTGGCAGAACAGCAATATCTTCAACCAAACCACTCGGCATGTAGCTGTTAAAGCGAATGCGCCACCGAATTAATTTAAGCCACCCCAGAGCTCCAATAATTTTTTTACTGTTACAATTCATTTGTAATAAAAATATATTGAACGAATTCAAACAAAATAATTTATTTTTCATAACTATTATAAAAAAGAGGAGTGCCACTCTGATTGTATTTTAACTAGGTAAGTAAGGTTAATAGCTTTCATTGATATTTGAGACATTCAGTAAAAATGTCTTTTTATAATAGTATAAACAAAAGCAAATCAACAGTACAAAAAAATTTGAAAGTTCGAAATAGTGCACATGTTGGCAACGCCGTAACCTGTCATCTTGTGCCCTCATTCTCGTCTTAACCTAAACAGACTATAAACTCAAAAATAGATACAGATCTTACAGAAGAGCAAAATGAGGAAAATAAAAAAATTACCACTTGCATAATAAATGACTACTGTGTGGTTCAGTCGACTTTAAACGATACTATCACTTGCTGGTTCTCATGGCGCAAATCATTCGGATTGATTTACAGTTTAGAGATAGGGCATCAAGTCCCAGCAGACTTCAAAGAGGCGCGGCGCAGAATTTAAAAACTTTGTACCCTCAGGGCAATTAATCATATATAAAGTAGATGTACACATTTATGAACAACGTGCATGCTTCTAGTAGAACTTTCTCCCAGCCTCATGCACTTACGCAAAATCCCCGACCCCATATGAATGAATAAAACTTTATAGTACTCAACATGAACCAAATTGTTTTGCAGGCGCGCCAACTTTAACATTCCAAAGATCATCTTTTCATTTCAATGCTATGGAAATACTTGTTTACTTATCAAGATGCCCCATCTATTCAATGTGAAGAATATTGTGTGCTAATGCTAACAACAAAGTTATCTTTATTAATTTGAAGATTCTTGGGAAATCAACAATGCGACTCACACAAACTCTATGACATAACATTTAAAGAGTTAACAAATCCTTGACAATTATACAGATATGTGAATAAACAGTGCGGCTCAAAATTGTTTTCCGTTTTGCACCGATTGGTTTAGAAAATTGAATTGAAATCAATTGAATAAATAGGAGAGGATACGAAAAAATATTAGCATTCCAAATATGCTTTAAAATACACAACGATTATTTAAATGTAATCAGAAACTATTTTTGGAGTCAAATTTTAACTACAGCCGTTCCCATTCGTTTCTGAAATTCAGCAAATTTCAAAGCTACCAGTATTGTCTTTGTGACGTACTCTCCCGAGCACATTCAGCCAAAGGGCATCTTCTAATAGATAACCAATCAGGACGTTTGTGACGTGAAACGGCAGTGCCATTGGTTGCTCGGAATTCTTGGGAGAGTACGACACAACAATTTGCAATGGCGCGAGAAAAGAGCCATTTAAATTTTCTGACTTTAAATATTTTTTTAAGATTAAAAACATTAACAAAAAAAGAAAATGGTCAACAAAGTTTTCAAAAGCTGCAAAATCCAATGAAAACATTTTTAAAATTTCGTGATCTCGCCTATTGTATTAATAGGAATACAAGAACCATATGTTGGTGACATAATCATCGTTATATCTCTCTGAACGCCATTTGTTTTTTTTTCAACGGAGAAGTGGGATGTTACCTTAGATCAGAATGAGAACTCTAAGTTCTTTTGTAATATTTGTTTGAAATGAACTTCTGAATAACATTCTCCCTTATCTCATTGATAGATGAGAATCTCCAATGGAAACTGGACATTTAATAAATAATCAACTATCTGAATGAAAACGCAAATTTTCACTTTCAGATTTTTTCTTCAAGTTATATAGGGTCTTTCTCAATATCTATCAGATGTAGTTCAATGTCCAGCGTGGCTTTTGCCGGGGAAGTAGTTGTTTTCTGTTAGATATTACAAAAAAGTAATTTTATCGTAGGGTTTTTTCCATTTCCAGACGAGTCATGAATTGATTCAATTCTGAATTGAGAATGTTTCTCTTTAAAACAAGAACTTGTCCCATTTCCACACAAAATAATATGGAATATGTAAACATTTTGAATGGAGAATGTTCGAGCAATACCAAAAAAAAACCAGAATGGTTTTAGATCGTGTGTTTTGGATGGCCAGATTGACCCCCTTGAACTTTTGTATACGGCGATCGATTCGAAAAACTCGAGAAAATTCAATTTAAAAGTTCCGAATTGAAATATCGTGTTTATCCACCCTGTATGATTTGAGGGCATGAGAATGGATCAGAAATATTACAAATCTGTCATTCAAATATCATTTTGATTATTTCCTCTTGAATTTCGTAATCGTGACCACAGTCAATTGGCATCTTTTCCGTAAAAAAATGCAAGTGGTTGGAAGACAGTCAATAATATTGCAGACGTAGATGGGGTCACTGAAATATTTGATCAAATGTGCTGATATACATGGCATACTGTTTCAAAAAGAAGAACTTGACTCTGTAGATTTTTTCGGTTCACCCTGTATGCTCGGCAATAATTTCCGTTTATAGTTTCTGTTGCCCAGTTTACTTTGGGTTTCGTCCTCACCTATCTAGCTATCATAGAACTCGAGCAACTGGACTCTGACGTACCATTGCCCCACCCTGTAGATTTGTGGCGGCCCAAATGTGGTGTAGAAACTGTTTTGCAAGTACTTGTAACTGATCACTGAACACCACTCGCACTTGCAAAAATATAGATTCTTGTCGTGTGATACAAAAAACTATTGTACTTTCTTTATGAATTCTTTCGATACATGTGTTTAAAATAAATACCTACCTAACAATATATGTACTGTACCTATGGTAATAATTGATGCTGTAGTCCCCACACGATTTCTTGAAATTCATACAATCCCGGACAAAGTACGGAAGACACAAGTTGTTCGAAAATTGACTTATTTGCATTCTACAATGTATCTGTTTTATGGTTTTTGTCCTCAAATTGTCATTTCAATGCATCATTCAATGGTGAATTCATCAAAATGATAATTAACTTCTGTTTAATATACCTAAACGACTTTGAATATTAAATGGAGTCTGGATATAAAAAGATTGACAATTTCCTGATTCAAGGTTAGATTGATGAAGCATCTATGTGTGAATTAGCAGGGTCCTAGAGTAGTGGAATGTTGAATAATTATATGAAAGTATAATGTATTGATATAACATTTGAGTTCCTTCCATCCCAAGGTCAAGTCACTTCAACAACAGTTCTGCAAATATGCCGTAAAATTGAGACATGTTACTGTTGAGTCTTATAAATAGATTTAAACACTAAATTTTTCATAATTTTTCAGAAAATGTTATGAACCTTGTTTAGCTAGCATTCAATCGTGACATTTCATATGATGTATTATTTCAGAAAATTCGATAATGAAAAGATGCGGTGAAATCTCAGATAACAGTAGTAGTCGGTAGTGGTAGTAGTTGTCGGAGATTGTATGCATTGCAACATTAAAAATGACAAAGACCATGTTTACTTAAGTACTTTGATGGACTACATGGAGTATTCTCCTATTCCAACCGAAAGGCACAGACAATATCAAGGAGACTTTCAATAAAAATCAATAGAGTTAGAATGACAGAAATATGTAGGTACTGAATTTTCAATTGTCGAATTTTCAACTTAAAAATTTGGGAAAGACCAAAAAATATCCTGAAGGACAAAATTGTTCGGAGAAGAATCAATTAATACTATATTTTTTTGTTTGATATCCCATATGTAACAAGGATTCTAGTTATATTCACTTAGTGGATCTTGGTTATGGAAATGTGAAGGAATCGTGAAAACAGTTTTTTAAGATGGGAAATCTTGAACTCAGAGACAGGCTAGGAATATTTATGATCTATCTCCATTTAAAAGTTATACAATGATATAACCAAATACTATGATACCAATTATAATTGGTATTTTTTCAATAACAATTTCAGTGACCTAACATCAATAAGCTTCTGACCCTTCCAGTCATTGGTGATTTTTATAAAAGATAAAATAAAATTGAGACGAATTATAAACTGGTGTTTCCAATGCTTCCCAAGTTATCCACTGAACTATCAAGAGGACTGGTGAGCTACCAAGATGAGCAACGGGTCTGTTGGCAGTATAAGACCAACGAAGACTGTTCAGCAAACCTCATTGCTTGTTTTCATGCCATGGAGGTATTTAAAAAAGGGCCCAAGGACTGACACCTGAATATTCCTTACGTCAAATGCTACTACTATACTACTATCATTTCTAATAGTATGATTATTAATTCTGAATCGCTATTAATGTTAAAAACATGATCAAATGCACATCTTTAATTCTGTTTGTCTTGGATTTTTATTATAGGTTGTACTTTGCCAAGTATTTATAAAAAATAAACTTTTAGAAGAATAGACCATTGAGACTATCAATTTATTCAATTTCAATAGTAATATGATTTCATGCTAAGTGAAAAATATTATTGAGATGAGATACTCTAAATGGATAATTGAAATCATTGCCATGCTTTGCCATTGGTTTGTAATGAAATAAATACCAAGATTCAGGAAGATATATAAGGAAGAACTGTTCATATTTTACGAGATATGTCTGTCAAAGTTTTAGCTGTAGAAGAAGTTGTTTCTCGATGCACTTTTTTTGAAAACTATACAAAGTTTTGGACATTCTTCAGCAAATAACTGAGCCTCTTCCTGAATCGTTTATGGTCAGTAATTTCTTTGATATGAGTTGGTAGGTGATTATACATTGTTAAATCCATTATATATATATATATATATATATATATATATATATGTTCGGAAAGGTTTCCGCGGTCAGAAATATGTACATTACTAAGTTCATGGGTTGAACCGCGTTGAGAGTTTATAACTCTCAACGCGGTTCAACCCATGAACTTAGTGATGTACATATATATATATATATATATATATATATATATATATATATATATATACACAGTGACCGCCAAAAAGTATGTACCATATGGGAAAAAATTTTATTATTGGAGTATTCGAAAAAATATTCTGGGGAAAAGTTTGTGCATATACGATAACCTAAAAATCGATTTTGACACATGTCACGTGATCGCTAGAATGGCGGCAAAATGAAAAAAATTGCAATGCAAAGTCAAAAAAGGGGTAAGATGGCAAGATATCAAAAAAAGTTATTTGAAAAAGTCACTTAGAATTCAATTTTATACACATAAACGACGTTTCAAGAGATAATTCAAAAAAATTGAAAATAGCAATTTTTTTAAATATTTTCCCATCTATTTAAAAATATTATTTTTTTTATGAATAGCTTGACTATACTGAAACATTTGCATTTTAATGATAATGACAAAACTTTCTCATTTTCTCCACACCAGAGGGCACTAAAATGAAAAAATGGGAATTTGTCAGAACTCTTGCTGTTACATCGGTTCGTATCTAACAGTTATATCCGAATTCCACGACCATTGTGATGACATGACACTCCAAAAACATGGTAATTTCCAGATTATAATCAAGTTCCGATGATAATCGTGGATGAGCGTTTCACTTCGCACATAAACATGTAAATTATAAGTCTCTTAAATTTGACTACATAACTATTTCATTCTGAATATTTTCACAATTTTTTTGGCAAATAAAAACATCGGAACCAGATTATAATCTGGAAATAACCATGTTTTTGGAGTGTCATGTCATCACAATGGTCGTGGAATTCGGATATAACTGTTAGATACGAACCGATGTAACAGCAAGGGTTCTGACAAATTCCCATTTTTTCAATTTAGTGCCCTCTGGTGTGGAGAAAATGAGGAAGTTTTGTCATTATCATTAAAATGCAAATGTTTCAGTATAGTCAAGCTATTCATAAGAAAAAAAAAAATTTAAATAGATGGGAAAATATTTTTAAAAAATTGCTATTTTCAATTTTTTGAATTATCTTTTGAAACTTCGTTTTTGTATATAAAATTGAATTCTAAGTGACTTTTTCAAATAACTTTTTTTGATATCTTGCCATCTTACCCCTTTTTTTGCCTTTGCATTACAATTTTTTTCATTTTGCCGCCATACTAGCGATCACGTGACATGTGTCAAAATCGCTTTTTAGGTTATCGGACATGCACAAACTAGAATATTTTTTCCAATACTCCAATAATAAAAATTTTTCCCAAATGGTACATACTTTTTGGAGGTCACTATATATATATATATATATATATATATATATATATATATATATATATATATATATATATATATATATATATATATATATTATATACAGTGTCTTTGATTAAGGTAGTTGATAGTATCGGTAATTTCGTATGATTTTGTTGCCGAGTTATATGCTCTGATGAATTATTTTTATATTCAATTCTATTTTTGTGAACTCGACTGACTGATTCGACAATGAGAATTGGAGTGAGAGTGAGAATACCTTGACGTGCAAATAAGGGCCGACAAGATTCCCTAAATTTTGATTGATACAAAAATCTCACGGCTCTTCTCTATAGAGTGAAAATTATTTTAAAATTCAGTTCGCTACAGCTTTTTGCTGAGATTTGAAATGTGTGTATCGAATTTCAATGCGGCATCAATCTGAAGCCCAAGAAATTTTTTAGTTTCTTTACTTTCTGTAGTATCATTGCCTAGTAACAGTATTGGTAGATTGCAACGGAGACATAGTAAATTCGTTTTAGATATATTTAATGATTCTGCTATTTGTCTTAGAAAGCCTTTTCGAATTTGTTTCTTCCGATAAAAAATTTTTGCAAATATGTTTGACAAATGTTTTGCCCAGTGCTACGTTGACTATATCATAATGGGTAACGAGAAGTATATGGGGGTCTGTGTATATCTGATGCAGATGGCTATCTCCGCCGATCAATAAAAACAGATGTTTTTGAATAAAGGTGTTAGCCAGGGAAGTAGTTGTTTTATATTGAACATATACCATAAAAACTATACGAGGTTATAGACATATCAAAAGGATGTTGATGCCAATGCATCCATTGAATCTTTGAAGATTCTATTCAGAAGAAAGCCGTACATCTTATAGGTTGTATACAAGGCATACGACCTTTGCTACTTCCCTGAAACACCGCAAAAAATTATTGATATCTTTATATTTTATATCTCTCCTTTATCAGAAATTCTTTCTGCGGAATGACGGAAAGACCATTGTTTTTCCAAAAATCCTTTGGATTACCGAAAATTCAGGAATAATGCCGATTTCAATGTCCTTTACTTTGAGTTATCATGATGTTCTGTGTACAAAAAAAAATATCCATTTCGTGTGAGTACAATAAGTACCTACATATACGCATAAGATGTTCATTTGAGTACCTTCCTCTTACTATAGGAAAAAAACTTGCCCGCCTATTGATCATCGCCGGGTGGCGGAAATTTGATCGAAACACAAATGATAGAAATTTTTTTGATAGAAGTCTTTTGATCGAAAGTATTTTTAATAGAAATACATTTGATCGATTTTTTTTAGATAGAAAATACATTTGATAGAAACATAAACGGCAGAAAATACAATTGATAGAATCACTATTTGATAGACAATACATTTGATAGACACGTCATTACATCGAAAAAATAAGTAATCTCCAATAGACCAACAAAAAGACAAAATAAATTTTAGAAATTGAATACTTCCGTTGCGGACATCCATTGTCTAGAGTGTTTTTATTGGCAAGACGTTTCAATCTGTACAGTATCTCCGATCGTTATCAAGTGTTAACTGGTGCAACTAAAAATAAATGCTTATTTTTGATCACTTCATTTTAAACAGCAGTGCCTGTGAGCTGCTCAGATTGGTACAGGAGGTCGTGGGTATCGTTATCTGCAGAATAAGAGATGGATTTTTGACAAATATTAATAGAAATAGAGATAAAAGATACTATAGGTAAGATGATCTTTGTGCTTCTTAACAGTAAAAAGCAAGAGTTTCAGAAAACACTATATTCACAGGAATACACAATTTGAGTTATGATTGGAGAAACATGTTTTCATACAAAAAATACACTGGTTAACAGTTTACACTTGATAACGATCGGAGATACTGTACCGACTGAAACGTCGGCATCGTGCTAATTAAAACACTCCAGACAGTGGAAGTTCACAATAAAGAAATCAATTCACAACATTGTCTAAAACTTTCAAACGAACCTTTCAAATATTGTAAGAAAAAGGCATCATTGTCTTTTGATCGAAATTAATTTTAATAGGAACATAATTGATCGATTTTTTAAATAAAGAAAATACATTTTATAGAAAATACCATCAATAAAAACACTACTTGATAGACAACACATTCGATAGACATGTCAATATATCGAAATAACAATTAATCTTCAATGAACCCACAAAACGACAAAACTAATTCTAGAAACTAAATGTTAGAAGCAACAGCTTTCAAATATTGTAAGAAAAAATCATCATTGTCTTCAAATTCTTCATCGAATCGTCTGACAACTACAGACAGTCTTTTATTTTTATCTTTATAGAACTTGTTCGTTCTTTTTTGTACTTCAGCACCCCCACAAATTTGTTGTTGTAATTTCAGCTCCATAATGCTCTGTTCTCGAAGTAGCCCTTCTATAAATTTCCAGATAGATGGTTTTTTCGCATGAAATTGCCCCTTTAAACTTCTATGCCATCCTTCAACGATATTGTTAGTTTTATAGCGATTTTCAAGGGTTTGTTGGTAAAAATTCCAAAGTTTATGATCAAAACTAGTCCGTCTTCTATCTCTTCTCTCGAATTTTCCTATCCACGTATCCTCGAAGTAGTTAACAAAACCCTTAGCGTCTTCACAAATGACGTTTTTATTGGAAATTACTTCAAATGCTCGGACAACAAATTCTAAAGGTACAAAGGCTATTGCTGCTAAGAGTTTGATTTCTAACTGAAAATCTGCATCGGAGTCATACTGCTGTTTGAGCCCATGTCTTTGAATTTGTCTATATAGACACTGTTTGAAATGGAAAAAACATCCTTGATTTTCAGCCATTGGGAAAAGTAACCGACAGGCTTTTATTGCTGCCAATTCAAATTCAGTTGTAATTGTTGTTACTGTAACTGTTTCCATTTTCATTCGCAATTCCTCAAAAACCTTAGTGTAGATGTTTTCCGTCTTGGAGTTAAGCAATGCATATGCTAATGGATAGGTTGTTCCACTTACACATCCATGTACGGTATATAACTGGTAAAACAGTTCAGGCACAATCGAAAACGTACCGTCCATATGCCAAGCAGTGCAATTTCCAAGAAGTTCCAGGTTTCGCTTTGTTCCGAATATAATAAACTTATCCACAGTACCTTCTGATTGAAAAACAACAAAGTTTTCGCCTTTCTCAGTTTTTTGGTATTGTTCTGGCAAGAAAAAATCCTAAATTTTTAGTGGAACAGTTGGACCAATACTTTCTTTTTCTCTGGTAGACCTAATACTGCGTCCCAGGCTTGAAACGGAAGGCATTCCAAATGACGCAGATTCACTTAAGCCAGCACTATGTCTGGAAATTATAGCTCTAGGAGCATCTCTGCTTGTTCCTGCGTCCTTTTTCATTTTATTGATACACTTGCTCACCTCAAGTTTTACTGCGGATCCTTCGTGATTGTGTTCCTTTCTAATAAAAAATCTTTCTACTTCTCCGACAATGCGACAGGAACATCTCAATTTTCGCCATTCCTCACACCGCCAGTAAGACTTAATTGGATCGGATTTTTCCTTAATGTAAAAATATCCATTATGATAAAGCTTTTTTTTCCCTTTTGTGGTATCAATAAATTCAAAATCTTTGATTTCCATCTTACAAGAAACTTGTATTGACAACTCAATTACTAATCAAAGTTGACGTTTCAGACCTTGACAACCAAAGCAAAATTCAAAATGTATCAACAATCAAAAATTGTTTCGATCAAATGTGTTTTCTGTCAAATGGTGTTTCTATCAAATGTATGATCTATCATAAAAATTTCGATCAAATGTATTTTCTATCATAAAAATTTCGATCAAATGTAATTTCTGTGAAAAGTACATTCTATCTTTTGTTTTTCGATCAAAAGACTTCTATCAAAAAAATGTCATTTGTGTTTCGATCAAATTTCCGCCACCCGATCATAGCCACCATTTTCAAGGTCAGAACGATGAACAAAAATCAATAAAAATCACCACATGTATATTTTAAGTAGATCATTATGGTAATATGGTAAAAACCCATCTATTTCGTGAAATTCATAGTCAGCCACTCCAAGCGACCTGTCAGTAAATCAGATAACTAACTTAAAATCGAATTTAAACATTTGAGACATTTACGAGTGAATAAGATGCGTGTAAAAATGGAAATGAAGTACATGCTTTTAGTCAACGGGTATTATCCGGATGATGAATGCTCAACAACCCACAAAATTCTTCAGTTTAATTAACAATTTTATAATGGCAAAGGAAATATTACACTTACCATTATGGTAACTAATGATAGTCATAAATGCTTAACAATGCTAATATGGGTAAATCCACCGTTTATTTCTGATTAATTCTGTTTGATTTTTTCTTAAATGTACAAGATAATTTTTTAATGATCCTTATTTAAAGATATCTTCCGGGCAATCTTTCCACGAATTATTTTTAATCAGCTCGGCTATTATTGTTGTTAACGAGAAATTGAAATGAAGAATATAAACAAAGGATTCGAATACTTGTTAATTTAACTGATTTACTGAACATGTAATTGGGTGCAGCTGAATTTGTTTCATTCTCGAAACCAAAAAAAACGTGTAATATTCGCTAAATGGAAACGAAACGCAACGAAAGAGAAATAATTATTGAAGTTCACATTGCTATTGAACAAATTAGCTTTATTCAATTTTCAATCTCACCATTTCACTCTCTGGTCCAGCCCTAATTAAATGGAGAGAATACTTTTGTACTCTGTGCTTTTTCTACACCATTGAGCAGCACATCACTGTCTTGTGTATTTGCGTCCAACTGGAAAATATAACACAATAGACCTATCGCAATGCTATCTGTTATCTTTCTGGAAGGTCATGGAAAAAATTCATCAATCGACCTTCAGAATGCGCAGGAATTTTGAATGATCGACAATATGGTTTCCATCGTCAGATTTCAACCAGTGACCTGATGGCTTATGTCGCAGATATTTGGCAGCAGGGCCTCCTCGCCAAGCTCCCATCTCATGGTTTTCCCCAATTTGTTTTCCTTGCTATATAGCTTTCTCTCAGACTACACGTAGTGGTCGATGAATTTTCATCCGATACTCTTTTCGTATAAATGCTGGTGTTCCGCAGGGATCCATTTTAGCAACAACACTGTTCCCATTAATGATTGGTTGAGGTTTAGATTTACGTCATACCCAGTGCTCAGCTTTGGGAATTGTATTACTCTTCATACCGCTTTGTTTTTCGGAGTTTTTATTTCAGCCCGTGAAACCACAATGGCTGATGCTCTTCTGGAATATCCCCAATCTTTTCACCGTTAGCGGTCCCATCGAGACTGACCCGTTGAGCTTGGTCGTCACATCCCTTTGTCGTCACTTTGGAGACATGCCAAACATCACTTTCAACGAAAGGCAATGCTTGTGAACTCACTGCTCGGAAGATGATTTTCCCTGAAGAACACATCCTCCAGAAATTCAAGAAGAGCGCCAATTCCCACCTACCAGTAATACAGCCGGGGGAGGGGGGTTTAGGAATTCGTGTTCGTGCTAAGAATCGCACGTAAAAAGGTAAGACCTCGTTAATCCTTGGCTCGCGCAAGTTTCGACTTTTGAGGGCTGCCGTTTGTAAGGGGCGACAGCTGGTTAACGGAAAAAACATTTTAACAACAACAATTTAATATTCAGCCCCCCTCTAAACTGAAATCCTGGCTCCGCCACTGCTACCTACTCTCCCTTGGCTCTCACGATGTTTTCTTAACAATACAGGAGTTTCCTTCTCGTGGGGGAATGAGAATAATACAAGGAAAAAAACTATAACGGTTATTTGTAGTCTAGTGGCACCAAAACATTACGAATGTTTTGTTGTATTTGTTTCGAAATGGAGGAGAAATTAATATGTATTGACAAGAGATTTAAAGTTGTATAACATGTTCGAATGTAGTTTTAAAGATCTATCCCACAATCCCACTCAGAAAAAAACACGAAAAAAAGTATTGATGGATAATGGCTCTTCAGCTGACCTTTGATTTCTTTCTCCTGTGCTTACTCAGAGGAGCCACGCATATCTTCTCAATACTTCCAAGAACATTGTATGTATCACAATCAATAAGCAGCACGGTATATGACACATGATTTCATAGTATCTATAATGATTTGTGTCATTGCGTAAGATACAGATGAATAACAGAAAACCCAAGAATGTACCTATAGCTAATACGGTCAATGTCATTTGTATTGGTGGGTATAAATGACGTTGATGAGAACAATCCCATTAGAATAATTATATTACGAAATGAAAGTCTAGTGACATAGTATCTGGAGGAAAGTTAACCACATTTTGAACAACATCAAGATGATTTAGATGCCTCCAATACTCGAAGGGATATTTGTAAAATTACTTGGGGTTAATGAAACTTAACGATTATAAAATATTATGAATTTATATGTACCTTCAGGGAAATTTTTAGTGAAAGTAAAAAATTTTTGTGAAATGGCGAATGAGTATTGGTGTGCCGTAAGGCTTTGTTACGGGTCCTGTATTGTTCATTCTGTACGTCAACGAAATTAGTAATGCAACAAAAGAAGGATGTTTTGTGGTTTTGCAGAAGACACCACTGTTACAGTCTCTGATAAAAATGGTCCAATTAAAAATATTTTACTTCAATCAAGATAAAACAAAACTCCTACGATTCCATTATGATCAAAAACTTTGTATTAAACCTGAGATTCATTCAGAGAATTAACTGCTTCAAAATGAATAAACAAATATTCTAGGACTTCATATAGATGTGCCTGGGATTCGAATAATATTGCGAATAAATGATTGCTTAGCTGGATTCAGCCAGTTTTTGGGAGTGGAGCACTCCATCTCCAAAAGTGTTCATTGATCAGAAGTTAAAACTGAAGGCCATATTTAGAATCTGGATGACTTATTCATGTTAAAATATTTTTCAACATGAAAAAACTCATTACTCTACTGGGTCTGTATATAAAATGCCCTCTACAGAGTATGCAACATATACAAAAAAAATATTGTTAGAGTATCAGAAACATTTTTTGTTATCGATTATGCACATCCTATGCCTGAAAATCAATTGCACAGGTCACATGATCATTGGTATCGCAGCAAATTGATGAAGAACAACCATTAAGAGGGAAAAAGTGCGGTAACATGGCAAAATATTAAAATAAGTAATTTGAAAAGGTTGCTGAGAATGCAATTTTATACTCAAATTTGGAGTACTAAGTAATGATTTGACAAAAAAGAGAATGAATATTTTTATTATCTTTTTTCTAATATTTTTTCCTCTTCTGAATATTTCTGAATATTTGTAGAACATTTGTACTTCGAAAATTATAACAACACTTTGTCAATGTAATTTCGTCATCATCATTGAAATACAAATGTTTCAGTACACTCGAGCTACTCAGAAGAATTTTTTTGATATTTGTGAAGAAATGGGAAAATGATAAAAAAATCTAATTTTCAATTTTCTCGATTTTTGTCTTAGACTATATGACTATAAAATTAAATTCCAATCAACCTTTTCAAATATTTTTTTCGATTTCTTTCTATCTCACCTCACTTTCTGCTCCATCATTGTAATTTTTCCCATTTTGCCGCCACACTAGCGATCATGTGACATATGTCAAAATCGATTTCAGGATGTCAGACATGCAAAATCGATTACCTTAAAATAATTCAAATACTCTCATAACTTGGTAGCCGTTCCAAAATTTGGAATTGATGTTTATTATCATTATTTTATCATAGTTTGTTTCAAAAATACTACCAAAATATCGATATTTTCTGTACACACCCCTCACTTCTATGGTGTATTCAAATTTGTATTTGTATTTTTTTTATTGATATAATTGCATGACTTTATTAATTTCAACGGCACCTCCGGCAAATTCCAACAAATCTGAAAGATTCTCGAATTATTCCCTAATGTAGCAAATATGTGGAATATTTGAATACAATTATTATTGAGTGTAGTAGACAATATACAGAACTGTGATTCAAGGTAAAATCAACTGTGGAACTTCTAACTTTTCCAGTAAACAAAACTGCGAGATGGGTTCAGGTGAAAGTGAAAAAACTCAGTAAATCGATTAATGTATATCTAGCAATTTTTATACATGATTCTTTTTCATTTCATTTTTGATTTGATTAGTATTTTTAATTTTACTTCAAACCAAATGTAAGACTGTGATGAAACATGAAATATTACCTACAGAAACATTTTTTGTAGTTGCAAGCGTTGTCTGATTAGTCCGAAATAGAATTTTCAAAAAAATCGCTCAACACCTTGAAATTGATATAAAATAGGTAATGAACAAATATAAAGTCTTGGACACAAACGGTATGAAAATACCACACGCAACGACTACACCGCCAATACGTGTTCCAGCTGCTGATTAAGATGATAATTACCACGAAGTCTCTGCGTGTTGTACAGGATGTCTAAAAACATTCCTCCTTCCTCATTTCGTTGAACTGCTTTGGTACGTTTCGAACAAACTCAACAACTCAATGAGATAGTTTGTCAGAAAGTTCTTGACGAAATGGTATTTTGATTATTTTTGTCTCCATCGGATTGAAAGAAGATTTTCACGACGTTTCGTATGCTTGAACGTGCAAATGTCATCAGGTAAGCTATAGGTGCTGTTGTAATGATAGGGAATACATGGCATTTGGGAAATTTTTGCGAAATTTGATCCACTCTATTAACTTCTGACTCTTAAAACCAACATCATGTGGTCAAGTAATCTTTGAATGAGAAAATCTCAAACTGCTATTTCAGAGGGGTAGTACCTATATATAACTAAGTTATATTGTTATTTAATCACAGTTGTATCACACTGTAACTAAATTACAATGAATGGTGTCATTACAGAATTCTCCTCCGATTTAGTAACTAATGTTCCATTTCATTTTTATTTCTTCACCTAGATCATACCCATGATTAAGTGCATGTAGAAATCAACTTATACAATTCAAAAAAAAATTATAACCCAGCTCCTAAGAGTTCACAATGAGATTTTTTTACATAAATTTGCATCCCAAATCATATATTAGATAATATTGCACGTAGGTGTCTTCAACTATTTTATGATAATCGAATTTTGTAATAGGACCCATATTCTTTGGCAATATTTGACATTGGAGATTTTGAGGAGAGCATGAGGCAAAGATCAACTTAGTCCAAAATAATTTGCTACTGAGGTAATATATTAGACCCGTTGGCGAACAGTGAAAAGTAAAAAGAGTTAGGGGTTGATGAAGTAGAGTTAGGAGCTGAAATGTAGTCATCATGAGTAACGAAAAAACATTACTTTTCACTCGAATTTTTACCTGATGAAGTATATGCATCCTGTTTGAATCACATTTCATTTTATGAAATATGAAATTGTACTCAGTTTAAGAATGTACTCATGTTTAAGAATGATGATTGAGATATCTGTAACATATTCTCTAAAAGACTTGTTGCTTGTAAGGAACGCTACAATGAAACTTTTTTATAAAAGGAGTGGGGAGTTTTTTTTTTGAAGCAGCCAAAATGTTTATAAAATTGTTTTGTAATATTCGGAGAAGGCTTAATAACATATTATCGAAGACTAATAGTTATTTATGCAACAAGTGCAAAAAGTGAATGTTTATTGCACTCGACGTGAAATTGTCCGACGAGGCAACACGAGACAACACGTCGAGTGCAATAAACAATTTTTGCACGAGTTACATACAAAATTTTTTCTACGTTCATGCAAAAAGCAAAAAATGATTTATTGAGGTGCGGCACTAGGTGTAGGAAAATGAAAAGCGCAACTTGAATACTTTATTATTAATATCGATTTGCATTGAAACAGGAACTAATACGTTACGAACAATTTAACTCAAACTTTATTTTTACCCTCAATATTGAAAGTGAATGAACAATTGGTGCAATTTTCAATATGAATATTTCGTAGTGAAGTACCTATTGCCAATCTCACAGAATATCTGCTAAATATGTAGTAGGTTTAAACGTTTATGTTTGTCATGATGACAGCACGTTGAAGTAGAATGACAGATGAGTGCAATAAAAACTTTATTGCACTAGTGCAATAAAGAACTTCTTTTTCCACTGATTATAGTTCAATAAAGTTTTGCTTTTTGCATGAACGTAGAAAAAAGTATTTTATGAAATGGTGCCAATTTTGAATTTGTAGCTGTTGTGTATACGAATTGAAATATTAAAAAAAATTATTTTATAATATTTTTTCGAAACTATAATATAACTTAAAATTGACTTGGATGGAACAGAAACGTTCAGTATACTTAATGAATCGTTTCTGCAAGTCACCAATCTGCAGTACTCAACCAGTAATTCTCAATAGTTTTTTTGATTTATTCACCAATGTTTTCAAAACAAGTGTTTATTGACGTATTGATTGATCATTCATTCATATTCCTTCAATTTTGAAGCATCGTTGTTGTTCTATACGAAATTTAGTATTATTTTTATATTAGTGTACTAACTTTGGATCGCACTTTGAAAGGTAAGGCTCTCATAAACCCTAGCTAGCAAAAGTCTCTCGAAGACTTCTGAGAGTTGCTTGTAAGGATGCAATCTGATAACGGAAGGAGATAAAAAGGAACAAAAACAAAGAAAAAAAATCGATTTTTACGGATTCTCCAGGTTGCTTTGATGCGAATCCGGGTGTCAAGTTCTTGCTTGGTTGAACCAACTACACGAGATGATGCTGTAGGAATGCGCCACCAAAAATTAGTCAGCCTCCTTGAAGAGCCATGGCCAATAATGATAATAGTCAACCTCACCCTCACAGGCAATGGGTTTGTGTATACTCATGTTGGGATGAATTGAAGGGGAGGGAAATATTTCATGTGTCAAAAGATGTCAAACTCTGAATTATGTTTTTCTACTCCCGTATGTGAATTTTACTAACGTCACACATCGATAAAAATGTGTAAAACTTCATTTCACGAATCAGTGTGAAGTGCCATGCTTTTCTTATGGGATTTATTTCACGCACCGGTGCCATAAGAGTCAATACAAATTCACACACCGGTCGCTGGTCTAGGTAGCGGTGGCGAGAGAAATTGACAAATATGACAGTTCCCGCAGAGTGAAGTTCAGAGTTATATCAGTTAATAGACCGTAATTACCCTCTGAATTAATAAATAGTACGACGAAATTTTGATTTAAACCGATTAGCCGTGTATTTCACGCAAATTCCTGATGGACAGCATTGAAGTACTCCCATCAACTCCTCCAAATTTAACGTTAGCAGCCAGTGAAGCAAGTTCATCGTTATTGCCACAAAAATCGTTGGGAATTTACGAAAACACTTTGGAAAAGTTTATGAAATGGCGCAATACAAACAACGTCCAATCATTCTCCGAAAGGGTAATATTAGCCTACCTATCTGAATTATCAACAAAGGTTAAATCTTCTACCTTATGGAGTCACTACTCAATGTTGAAAAGCACCCTTAGTGTTAAGTACAACGTATAAATTGGTGATTATCCGAAAGTTCGCGCTTTCTTGAAACGGAAAAACGAGGGATACATTCCTAAAAAAATCACGCGTTTTGGAAAAGGAACACGTATTAAAATTTCCCAAAGAGGCACCCGATGAATAATTATTATTGTAATAAAGAAAATTAGTCAAATTTTCCTTTAATTCAATCTCTAAGTGAAAGGTCGTAGAAAAAGTATAGTGTGCACCACGTGCGAGAAGACTTTTTTACGCACTAGATACACAATATACTATTTACATGGGCTAGCGATTTTGCATCGCAAGATAATATTTGTAAGGCAGAAAATGAACATGTGGTGAAACAAAATTGAATCAATTGTACTGAAAATGACGACTATTCAAGATGACGAAATAAGATTAAATAAGATTAATAAATTATCTTCGTTTCAAAACTACTCGGAAATTTATTTTATTCTGCAGAGATAGAATTTCATAGAAGTGCAGTGACAATAATTCAATCTAATTTGATAAGATCTATCTTGAAGAGGAAGAATTTTGAAAATAACGACTAACGACTAATGCAGGATGACGAAATAGGATTTAATTATAAATTATCTCCGTTTTAAAACCATTCTAAAATATTTATATATTTACCATTGTTCTACTGAGTTAAACTTTCATAGCAGGTCAGCAAGAATAATTCAATATAATTTGGTAAAATCTACCTAGAAGAAGAAGAATTTTGACTAATGCAAAATGACGAAATGCAAAATGACGAATTATAAATTATATCCCTTCAAAAACCTGAATTTCTATTTGTTTACAAAGTTAAACTTTCATAAAAGTTCAACAAGAATAATTTATTCTAATTTGGTGAAATCTATCTACAGTGTGACCCATTTTTGATGAAAACACCCACCTAAAATTTGAAGTTGTAAACCGATTTAATAATTTTTTTTTGAAATGCCAAGTAACTGAAAGGTCTACCTTGGGACAACATTTGAAATGTTTATTCCAATTTTCAGGGCATACCACGATACATTTCATCTGGCGGCACTTTAATGTTGGAATCATTAAAAAAATATTCTCATGGCAATATCTGTTGATATAGGGTGTTTTTTGTGACTGTTAGCTGTGTGAGTTTTCGAATTTTGGAGTTGTTATAACTTTGTTATTAATGAATATTTTTCCTTGAAATTTTGGTCACATCTGTTTAGAGGCACTCTGAATCCAGTGGCGTAGTGATTTTTTCAATAAAAAAACGGACAATGAAAAATCCCGATTTTCGACTAAGAAAAAATATCGTAGTATGCCCTGAAAATTGGAATAAACATTTCAAATTTTATCCCAAGGTAGACCTTTTAGTACTTGACATTATTAAAATCGATTTACAACTTCAAATTTTAGGGGGGTGTTTCCATTAAAAATGGGTCACACTGTAGAAGAAGAAGAAGAATTTTGATAATAATGACTAATGCAAGATGACGAAGTAGGATTCAATTAATAATTATCTTCTTTTAAAAACCATTCTGAAATTTCTATTAATTTACAGAGTTAAAGTTCATAGAAGTTCAGCAAAAATAATTCAATCCAATTTGTTAAAATCAACCAAGAAGAAGAATTTTGAATTTTGGATTTTGGAAATAGCGACTAATTCAAGATGACGGAATAGGATTCAATAAAAAATTATCTTCGTTTAAAAACCATTCTGAAATTTCTATATATTTACTGAGTTGAACATTCATAGAAGTTCAACAAGAATAATTTAATCTAATTTGGTAAAATCTATCTAGAAAAAGAAGCATTTTGAAAATAACGGCTAATGCAAGATGACGAAATAGGATTCAATAATAAATTATCTCAGTTCAAAAAATATCCCGAAATTTTAATTTATTTACAAAGTTAAATTTTTATGGAAGTTCAGCAAGAATTATTTAATCTGATTTTGTAAAATCTATCTAGAAGAAGGAGAATTTTGAAAATAACGACCAATGCAAGAGGACAAAATAGGATTCAATTATGAATTATTTCCATTCAAAAACTATAAATTTTTCTTGATTTACATTTACATCACAGTCCTAATGAACATTGCAAATTACTTCAATGAATGAAGACAAAAGGAATGGAAGAAACTGAAGTTTCGAAATTAAAGAAGCCAAGATTTCGATAATTTCGACAAATGATTATCAAACTTTAGCCCCCCTCCCTCTAATAACTTTTGAACGGTTCGACGTACAAACTTGAAACAAGAACTATTTCGAATGGTATAACTGATACTACGTTTAGAAATAAAAGACATTGTGATTGCTTGATAGAGGGCTCGGGGAAGAACATCAATTTAAAAAATGTATATGACATGGGGGTCAAGCCACACATCGTTGAAAATAGAATTCAATTCTCTTTTCGACCATCCTGAGTTTTTCGGATTACGTTAATAATTTTTTCAGCATTTTATCTCGAAATGTCAAGTATAAGTGGACCTGAATGGTACCCTTATCTCGATAATTTTGAACGGTTTGATGTGAAACAATGGGATAAAAAATATTTTGAATGGTACACCGATACTATAATAATTTTTTCACCATTTTATCTCGAAATGTCGAGTATAAGTGGATCTGAATGGTACCCTTATCTCGATAATTTTGAACGGTTTGATGTGAAACAATGGGATAAAAAATATTTTGAATGGTACACCGATACTATAATAATTTTTTCACCATTTTATCTCGAAATGTCGAGTATAAGTGGATCTGAATGGTACCCTTATCTCGATAATTTTGAACGGTTTGATGTGAAACAATGGGATAAAAAATATTTTGAATGGTATACCGATCCTACTTTTGAGAGATGATATGTTGTAGTTACTCAACAGATGGCGCTGGGAAAACATCAACATGAAAGTTTCGAAAGCTAAGAAGATCGACATTGTGAAAATACATTTGAAAACGAAAATAAAAAATGTTAATGGTATAATTAACCAATTGAGGAATAACTTATATGTAGATGAAAATGCAGAGCACACCAATAATTCTACCGGGAACGATTTATTCGCCTGATATGTTTGTAGATATTTCTGGTCATTGATATCTCATCAATTATTTTTAAAGCTGAGTACATCTGACACAGGAAACTACAGATTTTGCAAATCAACTAATATTTCGCCGTGCCAGTCGGACAAAAGTTGAATCATCTTTCATAAATATGAAATAGCTGCTGTTTTTTCAATTATCAGATTTATTTCAGGATTTGTAAAAATTTTTATGAATTTCAAAAGTTGACTAGACTAAATCTATAGAAGGCCACATTTATACGTGAATAGGATATTCCCAGGTTGGAGGGCATGTTTATGTAATTCTTATTGGTATTCAAATAGCTGGTTTCTCGTAAGCAACTTTATGTTTTTCTTTCACGAACACACGTACAAGTTCAAAACAATTTCTGGATCGTTTGAACTGAAACTAATTGCATGGTATTCACATTCAATTGCAGATTTTAAATACATGTGGAGGCGCTTGTTCAGTGATAATCTTACTTTCCAACAAGCCGTTACTAATTGAGATGTCGCATTCCAAATGAAAATCACAGTTGAAAAATACTCAGAAGCGACGTATAATTTATTGAAACAGAACTGTAGTGATATTAAGCTCATGTTATAAAATAACAAAGACCCGTGGAATGAATACCTAATTGTGTCTGAGAACTTCTTGGAGAAGTGTCTAGATGTGATGATTTTGAATGAGATTGAGGTTATGCAATTATGCACATAATTTTCTAGTATATTTAGTTGAAAATAAAAAAAATCTGCGTTGTTGGAAAATAAAAAAAATCACTAAACAAACCCATGTATCCTTCGAGAAATCTCCTTATTCCATGTATCCTTAGAAGGGCACCACAAATGTACGCACAAAAAACAGTCCTCAAAGGTCACAAAATATTTTCGTCGCAGGGCGCGTGTCACTCCCAGATCTTTCCAAAATTTTACTTACTTTCTCATAAAGTGTTCACTTCGTTTTGATTTTATCACTAAGCACCTAGCTGGAAAACTGGTAAGTTGTTAAGAGAACCATCTTCTTTATAGTCGCGCATCTTTTGATATTTACCACATAGTATTGAGTCATGGTTAATGTGCCACCTCCTATGCCGGAATCTCCTGCGACTCCTGCGAGATACCGGCCTACAGAGTGGTACCATTCGTTGGTACTCGCGACTGAGATGCATGGGATTCTCGAAAAAGGCGAGACTCTCGGAGATAATTGATGAAATTGAATTTTCTGGATTTCTATTAAGTTTTTCAATTCCTTTGATGATGAAAATACGAGGACAAGAAGAAACTTTCTCTAAGATGTAATCATAATATTAATTCTGTTTCGTTTTCATAGAACCTTTTATCAACTTCACTTGTTTTGATGGAACCGATATGAGACTCACTCATTTCATTGGATTCTTACCTCAACAACGCCTTGAGAGTAAATTGACTGATTTGAAGGGATATCCTGGGCAATGAATTATTTGCATAGGGATAGTGTGATAATTCTTTCCACCAACATTATACAGGGTGTTTCATAATAAATGCGCAGAACTTCAGGATGTGATAGCTCGTCCAAAATATGAAAAATAGTTTCTATTAACTTACCCTCTAAAATGCACCATTTTCGAGATACAGGGTGTTGAAATTAAAAAAAAAATCGTTTTGTGCGAATATCTCTGGAACCGTTTATCGCACAGAAAACAGATTTCGTAGACATTTTCAAGCTATGTTTTTTGCGGATTTTTTATTTTTTCAAATTCATAATTGGTGAAAATTTTGAAGGGGTAGTGGGTGTTTTTTTCTCCAACTTCTACGCCACTGGAAAAAGTACAGTTTTGAGCCTCCTATGAACCGGTCATAAGCTCTAAGTTGACCGTTTTCAAGAAAAATCAACTTTCATGTTGTTTAAATGTTTTTTCCTCGAAAAATTGCTGCGTGCATTGAAGATAACATGATTGTTATTGTTATTTTTTTATTTTGCAATTAAGAAGTCAACGTTTGGTTTTGTTACTTGTTCTAACGTTTAAATAAATTTTCTATAATTGGGAAAAAAAATATTTAAAAAAAATTACCATGTTTTTCAACATGAAAGTTGATTTTTCTTGAAAACGACCAACTTTAGAGCTTATGACCAAAAATGCCTTTTTGTGTAGAAAACATTGGCGGTTCAAGTAGGATGCTAAAAATCATACTTTTTCCAGTGGCGTAGAAGTTGGAGAAAAAACACCCACTACGCCTTCAAAATCTTCACCAATTATGAATTTTAAAAAATAAAAAATCTGAAAAAACTATAGCTTATTATGAGTGAAAATGCACTCAAAATCTGTTTTTTGTGCAATAAACGGTTCCAGAGATATTCGCAAAAAACTATAATTTTTTTTAAATTTCAACACCCTGTATCTCGAAAATGTTGAATTTTAGAGGGTAAGTTAATATAATTTTTTTTTCATATTTTTGAACGAGCTATCACAGTCGGAAGTCCTGTGCATTTATTATGAAACATCCTGTATAGAATAAGACAAGCAAAATTATGATATAGCAGACATGTAAACAGAAACTGTATTAGAGAGATTAATAATGAAGGAACATATATGATAGTAACCATAATAGTGGACTAGTACGAAAGCTTCTGAAGATCATACAAATTTTTTTCCAGAAAAAATCCAAAGAATTCGATTTATTTTCAATATATTGGATTATTTTTCAGTATATTCGATGTCTTTTCAATATAATGGATTTTTTGAATAACTGGAGTGGATAGATTTCATTTAAACTCCTCTTTCGAATATTGAGAAAATAAACCGTTTGGTTTCAGTGATGTTCAGTATCATCTTTTGTTTTCATTTATGAAGTTTTTGATTTTTATTGAAATATGTTTTTTGGTATGTTTGTCGCATTGTAATATAATAAGACAATACTGGCACGTAGGAATGTTTTCTTGTCGACAGCAGTTATGTTAATTGGGACAAAGGACACATCAATACATAGTTTTATAAAGAAAATAATTTTGTTCGAAAAAGTAGCATAAACGAAAACTAACATTGCAGTTTAAGGTTACATTTCGGAATGCTCCAAATTTCTATAAAAGTCACCGTAAAGTAATGTACACCAATCAACAGAGCCCAGCAACCGACTATGCCATCACATGAAAGACAGTCCGTAGTTAAATTTCGTTGTTTTCAACTCGCAACTGTTATTTATCAGTTTGTTATAAACAATTAAAAAAAAATGTGTTTTGTTTTGCTTATAAAATGAAAACTAACAGAGCAGTCTGATTGCTAAAATGAAAAAAACTGTAGAAAATTGAAATACGAACAAAATGGAATGCTTCACGACCCGATCGAATCAATAGTGATGGAGGAAATCCGGAAAAACTGGAAAATTTTGCGATTTTTTTTTTAAATTCCGCCATTTTTCAAGAAGTAGGGTTGACCCTCCTCATGAAAGTATTAAATCATGTGTACTTTAGGTGTGCACAAAATATACGCTGTCGGATCATTAGTTTTGGCACAATTGCAATTTGAATTTTGTTTGCACTATCTTGCATCGCGTTTGGATGCTCTAGTGATAATCCGATTTCAATTTCTCAAAAAAATTTTGCCAAAACTAATGATGAATTTTTAAAAAATATCAAAATTTTCCATTTTTTTCGGGTTTTCCTATTTTTCTCCGTTACTTATGATCCGACCGGGTCGTAAAATATCTTATTATGTTCGTATTTCAATTCTCTATAGTTCTTTTCATTGGAGCAACCAGATTGCTCAATACGTTTTCATTTTATAAGCAAAACAAAGTAAAACCCACGTTTTTTTATATTAAAATGTTAATAACAAATTTAAACAGGACAGTTGCTAGTCAAAAACATAACAGGATATATCTCTAATGCATCAACTAATATCATTGAACTTTTCAGAAACCGCAAAATTTTTATTCGTGATCAAAATAATAACTTGCATGGTCCTAGATGAATATGTCAAGGTCACCTCAAGGAGCGATCTTAAGCCCCATCTTATTTGATGTTCATACCCATGATATTCACCACTTATTAGATAAAAGCATAAAATGCATTCAGTATGCTTCTTCTGCTTCTATACCGTGCAGGAATCGTACGCACATTGTATGCGAGAATTTAAATACGCAGTTTACTGCTTTAATTAATTAATTGGTTTAGTGACTACAATCTCGTTATATCAGCAGAAAAGTCTGGTAAGTATCGTTTTCTTTACAAAACACAGACTACCTACTCCCAATAGTGTATCTCTATGTGGCATTGTCTTAAGCGGCCCACAGACGGTAAATATTATTGAACAATATATTGTGCAATTTTATTGAGACTATTCAATATTTTCTCAATATTCAATTCATTCTGAACATGTCAAGCGATACAGAGACTGCTTGCATAGCCATTGCACTTACTGAGTGTCTAAAAAGAAAGCAAAAAAGGAACCGTCGCCGTCGTCGAGTGTGGATGAAAGACTGGTTGAAGAAAAGGCATCAGTACATGCACGAGAATTTATTAAGTGATATAAGATAGTGAACCACATCATTTTTTACAATTTTTTGCGATTGGACAGTACTTCATATGATGAGTTGCTCGAAATGGTCACGCCTATAATCCAAAAAACTAATACTAATGTGAGAGATTATATATCTCCAAGTCAGCGGTATACTCCAAATATGGCAATATTGCGCATTATCACCCACAAACGACTCAATATTTTTCGTATTGCACAATAAAAATCAAACCGATTTTGATTGATACAATATGAATCACAGACGGTCAATATTATTGTACAATATAAAATATTGCGCAATAATATTAACCGTCTGTGGGCCGCTTTAGACAGTAAGTTGTTATGGAATAAACATATAGGTTAAGTTAGGTTAGGTTTGAACGTGAGTGGGCCCGTATCAGGCCCTCCACTGCGGCCAATGGCCTATTGTGGCTCACCCTATGGTTATATTTCTCCCAGTATATCCAATCTCTTGACAAAATTGAGGAATGCATTGGGAGAACAATTTACCAGGTTTTCTGGCCTTACCATCGTATCGCCAAATATTGAGAATCTGGTTCTGGCCGCTGCAGGGCATGTACACAGAATGTGTTCAGCCGTTTCATCATCCTCCATGCATAGCCGGCACTCTGCATCTTGTGCAAGTCCGATTTTATGCATGTGATGTTTGAGTTTGCAAAGCAAACCTACTATAACTCTGAGATGCGCTCTGCTGAGTTCTAGCAGTTTGTCAGAGTCCTGTTTTTTCCTTGTAAAAGCAATAAATGCTTTGGAATGGGCTAGGCCCAGTAGACTACGCCAGTACTCTTTTATTGTCTGCCCAAGCTGTTATGACATTCTTGGCAGTGCTATATGCTAAACCTATTACCGGTTCTGGTCCAGTGAACGTTGTTTCGGCCCCCCCTTTTGCTAGGGCCCGCTATTTCGTTTCCTTCTAGGCGTGAGTGACTTGGTTTCCAGACTAGGGTAACGTTGTTGCGTTGCGCCAGTCGGTTTAAGGTGTCTCTGCAGTTCCATACTGCTCCAGATTTAAAGCAGTTGGATTCAAGCGCTTTAAGTGCTGCTTAACTACCTGAAAATATTTTTATTGTTTTTCGTGTGTGGTGTCGATTTTCCAACTCTCTGGCACACATTTCAATGGCATATACCTCTGCCTGAAATATCGTAGCTAGTTTGCCAATACTGAACGAGCGTTTCACTACTGGGTTCATCCCATATATTCCGGCTCCGACGCCTTCCTGAGTTTTGGAACCATCGGTGAACCAACGTTATAGAACATGTTATAGAACATATAGAACACGTTGAAAAAAAGCAAAAAGGGTAAGAATATGCTAAATCGCGTCACAAAAACCAAATGGGGTACAGAACCCAATATCTCAATCCAATTCTATAAGGCTCTATACTGGACTACGGTTGTTTTTTGTATGGATCGGCAGCAGACTGTCATCTGCGATATGTCGACATAATTCAGTTATGAGAGCCTTGAAATCTTCACCAGTTCAAGCACTACTAGTTGAGGCCCAAGAACCGCCCCTTGATATCAGACGTACATACAGGGTGACCCAGGGGTGTGTGCATGGTCCATAACTTTTTTTCTATGCAAGCAATCGACGTTCAATTTTTTAAATGGCAACCCTCCTTTTTTATTCCATTCGCCACTAAATTGTCAACATAACGCACCCTGGTTTCATATACCTATCTGCAATAGTTTCTGACTTATGCCAATTTATGTGTCAAAATCGCGTCGTGCATGGACCCACAGAAAAATTCATAACTTCAGAACCTTTCAAGATAACTCAACCTACTTTTCCCAGATTATTCCTCAAGCTTCAGAGCATCTTTTGGAATGCTGGCGAACTTGAAGTCAATGTTCCATCGCCTACTACGATTTTTTTCAAATGACGGTTTACAAATAGCAATAACTCGATTTTTTCAAATGCAATACCCTGTATTTTATGGCATGGCATGGCATGACATGGTAGTTTCTAAGAGCTTTTCGTCAATATAGCATTTGTGGGGTCTACTCTGTGTAGTTTGCGAAATATGTTGAAAATAAGAAATGTGGATGATTTTTGAGGAATCTAGTAGGCTGCTTTCGTAAAATTTGACATCCTTGTACTGTCAATAATTGTACACGTAAAATTGTTGAAAATGAATTTCAGTCGCGAAGAATTAGTGAATATGGTCTACTGTATTGGCGAAGCTGACAGAAATCCTTTATTAGCAAGCAGAATCTACCATGAAAAATATCCGGAAGCAAGAACTCCACGGGTGTCTTCATTCCAAAAGTTAAGAGATCGGTTTGAACTCAGTGGTAGTGGTCTTATACTCAAAAGGAAATTGTTGGTGGTCGAATTGATGAGGAAAATGAGTTGCAAGTTTTATTGATGCTACAGGAAAATCCTCACGTAAGCACTAGGGAAATAGCAGCGGAAACGGATATCCACGGCCAATAAACGAAAGAGAGAGAGAGAGAAAAACGAACATCTTGATAAAATTAATCTTGATATTATCTCATGGCAACGCTTCTGTAGAGTGTGGCTTCTCAGATAATAAGCAATTGCTTGTTGAAAATTGGAAAGATAGATCGCTTGTAGCACAAAGAGTTGTTTATGACAACATTATGTATGTAGGTGGGACCGAAAATATTATTAATGATGAAATGTTGAGGTATTGCTGTAAATCAAATGAAAAGTATAAAAAAACACTTGAACCAAAAAACTGAAGCCGTTAAAAATCCAAAAAGTTAAAAACGAAAAATTGAAAATTAAATGAAAATGTTGAAAATGAAGAAACAAAGAATAAATAGTACCCTGACTAAAGAAAATGAGGACATTCAGAAAATAATTGTCAAAGTCAAAATATGCTATATTGTCGGTAGTTAATGATAAATCTTTTGACAAAACTTCATTGTATTAAAGATAATGTTGAAAAATGTATGAGAATCAAATTAGTACTTGAAATTAAAATTGACAAGTTACAGCTCAATAATTTAGGATTTTAGGTGTATTCTTTTAATTTTTGTTGGTGGTTATATTGACAGGTGAAATGTTTTACTTATTTCAATAAATTTGAAGACGAAAAGTCAAAGCAATAAAAGAATTGAAAGCCCCAAGACTTCATCATCGATAATTAACAAACAATTCCATTCCTAAACAGTCCCATTGAAAAATTTAAATTTCCTTTAACACCAGAAATTATTTTTATATTTATTTTTAATAATAAGAAATTATGATGGATCCATATCTGATTCACTGAAAATGACTCAACTATAATCATCCACACAATTGGGCCTAGTGTCTGTTTGGACAGTGAAGGTTTATCTTAAATACATCCGTTATTGGTCATGGAAAACTTGAAAGTCAGACATGGAATATCTGGAAAACTGGTGGGCACCCTGTTGTACAAGTACTTAATGAACACCATGTATATAAAGGCAGTGTAGTGGTGTAGATATTTGAACCATTGCGGGTGAAATAGTAATAGTGTTCGAGACAGATTTCAGTATACTTTATTCTCATAAATATACAAAAAAACATTGTATTGATAAATACCCAAAACTGGTATTATATCGTGGGTTTCGTAAGAATTTCAGCAGGAATTTGATCCGGAAATAGTTCTCAGAATACATTTCTGCAAAACATAACATCGCTACCTTGACTATAAATTTTATTTTGAGAAATCTCTTCAGTTTTGTATACCTACTGATGAAGGTAACTTGATTATCGAAATGCGCATCTAGCAGTGAAAATACTTTCGTGGTAAAGGGGAAAATACCAATTGTTTTCATTGACTGACACCACAGGCGTCCAGTATCCCATTTTTGGAGAAATCTTTCAGTGAAATGACTCATAGTAAAGGAGTTTTCTTAACGAGATGGTTTTTAGAATTTATTACATGATTAAACATGAAAGAGCAATATGCTCCGAAATTATAAATAAAAATGTAATGAAATCGATAATATCATCCTTCTGGAACTATTGCAAATATTGAAGATGATGATTGTGGAAATGTGGAAAATCAAAACGACGAAATAAAATATTTTTTCCACTACTAGTATTAAAAGATATCATTATTTATGCTGTGTTCGAGTCGAGAAGAAAAATGTCTCTCCTAGTAGGAGCTAATTCTTCATTACCTCCTAGTAGGAGAGAAAAATTAAAACAATTGACAACAGTGACATAAAATAAAATATCTTCATCGCATCTTCCAATTTTTAGAATTCACAGTGCAAGTGACATGAGGAAATATCAATTTAATTTATTGAATTTTCATTCATTTGTTTCCACAGAATACTTCTGTTGAATTTTATCCTTTCAACTACAAAAGGAATCCAAAAATTATCATTGTGAAAATGATTCAATGGGCTAGTAGCGGAAAAAATAGTATACAGGGTGTCCGGTAAACCTTGTACAATATTGAAACTGGTGATAGACCAGGTCATGACTGTTCAGAATATCGGAATTTCACCTCAGTAAAAATATCACCGTTTTCGAGATAATAGGCATTTTAGGAATTTCTGGAAAATCGCTACCTAACCTTGGATATTTGAGTGCCATGTATACAAATTGAGACGAATTCAAATATCTTTGCTGCTGAAGATTTTAAAAAAGTTTGACATTATTGTCTGAAAGAAACATAACCAATTGGAAGTGAACATCAATTTCAAAAGAATGCTCATTTTGTCCAGACTCTACCATGGTATAAAACAAATTATAATTATTTTAGGGGGAAGTGATTTCCATTGAATTAGGCGTGGTTTTATTCTAGGTTTCCATCAACGTTTATAATTACGCTCAAAAATTATTTTATGTCGATTTTATCAAGATAAAATGTGGAAATGATTATTAGTAATGAAGAATAGACTGCTTGGTAGCATTAAATAGATATGTCAAAAAAATTAACTTTTCATGTAATTAAGCCTAATAAAATTATCAAAATGAAATGTCGATTATCCGACAAGGCACCGATTAATACGAATTCTTGTGATAAATGTCGCAATTGTCCAACATCCAGATTCCAACGAAGTTTCAGAGACGAACAGATATATAGGGTGTAACCAAATAAGTGCAACATTTTTTAGGAGGTGAATCTTTGAAATTATTCCGCTTGTTTCATTTAGTGGTATTTATTTCTTTGTCTTGCCGTACACACGTTATACTCCCTGAGAAAATGCGTATATGCACTTCATTTATGGTGAATGTGGAGGTAGTGCTACTACTGCAGCAGCGCTTTATGCAGAACGATATCCGATTGCACAATGCCGCTCAAAGAATCGCTGATTTGGGGGCTATAATCTATAACGCATTTGAAAAGGTTCTTCTTGTAAAAATGTCGTCTCTGCGTACGAGTGGATAAAAAATAACAGTTTTTTAATATTATTCAGTGCGATGTTGAATAATCGTTATTGTGGTTTATTGTGTATGTTGATAAAAAAAACGTTGAATTAATATTTACTTCTTTACATCTCACTGAATGCTCCTAAGCATCATTTCATCCCGATATAATAAAAATAAAAGACCTTACTGACAAAGTCTAATGGAGTTGATTTTAGCCTAGAATAATATCACACTCTGATATAATCGAAATTCTACTCCTTCCAAAAATAATTATCGTATGTTATATACCATGGTAGAGTCTGGACAAAATGGACATTCTTTTGTAATGAATATCCACTTCCACTTGGTTATGTTTTTTTCAAACAATAATGTCAAACTGTTGTTAAAAAAAGTGGTGAAACTCAAATCTGGCATTTTACCCTAATTTCTTGAAAAATTGTATCGTTTTCTGAAAAACTGTTTTGTACGTCTGAAAGCATCACTCATCAGTAATCTTCAGCAGCAAAGATATTTGAGGTAGTGATTTTCCAGAAATTAAAAAAATTCCCATTATCTCGAAAACGGTGAGATTTTTACTAAGGTGAAATTCCGATATTCTGAACAGTTATGACCTGGTCTATCAACAGTTTCAATATTGTACAAGGTTTACTGGACACCCTGTATAAACCACGGAAGAGAATATTTTTCTCAGTCTCGCGAATAATAGAGCTAGGCTGAGACAAATCTAATAAAAATATTAATAATATAATATTTACTTATAAGGAGTTGCACTTCATATGATTCGTTCTTACATAGTAACGAGAAAATCTCAAGTAAGTCTCGGATTATTTCAGTTTTCTCTGATGCACGCAATGAATCCTTATTGGTGTTATACACACTTTTTTATCTGCAAATTTTTCAGAAATTACAGAAATTACAAATATTTAGGTACTCTTCATTGCTCGTCAATGACAATATACATGGACACAGCCTTTTACACCAAGAATGTATAGGAGAAATGTGAATATAATAAACTTTAAATAAAACTTTTAAGAAAAAAGCTTTTATTTAAATGTACCAGAAAGGAGAAAATAAATTTTAAAGTGAATTAAACCCATCATCTTTTTACATTATAAAATTTTAAATGATATAAAAGCTTCTCGCGAGAAGTATCTATGTATTTTTATTGCAAATTGAATTTAGAATTACCTCAAGATTTATTCTGGCGACAAGCTTTTATAGGTACCATTTGAATTTTTTTTATCCACAATCACCTTAAAATTGAAGTTTTATCCACACTTATGAACCGTATAAAGTACCACTTTATCCACTAGTGGAATAATGAAATTACTTTATTCCACTAGTGGAAAAATGAAAAATACAATCTTGAATATCAATCACATTTTACTTATTTTCACCAACTTCACAAATTTTTACAAATGGAGTCGATAAACAATCGAAAATACATAGCAACCATTCAACACCTCCCGATATTTTTGTACGTTATTTCAATGATTTTTGAGGAGGTGACAGCCGCTGTCAGAGCAAAACGTCAAATCATTTTGTGATGAAAAATTTCCGCGATTCTGATTCTAAATGAATGTGATTGTGAATAAAACGTTGTATTGCATGCGTGTTTTAGAGACCTTTTTATTTAAGAAACTTAAGAAATTTAAACGCTTGAGCTTCGCTCTCGCGTTTAAACATTCTTGCACAAATAAAATGATATCTAAAACACTTATACAATAAATAACTATTAATGTAACAAAATTATGGGTTTAATTCACTTTGAAATTTATTTTCTTCTTTTTAGTGCTATTAAATAAAAGTTCTTCTTTAAAAAGTTTTTTAAAAGTTTACTATCTACGGATTTTTTCGAATTCTATTTCGCGAGTGAAAGGGGGCAAGCCCCCTGATCGATTTTATTCATTATTATTTTCCATGTCCGAAACTGTTGAAATATTTTCCAAATTCCTTTGCGTTCTCTGTCTAGCTTTGGAGGGGGGACAGGGGGGCGATTATTTTTAATCCGTATTTTTTTTTTCCTTGGTGTTTTGGCATCGACTGCTATGGTCATTAGCCGTGTGTTCTGGATAGGCCTTGTTACTAACTCCATACGCCACTTCAGAGCAGCACTGTTATTTTTAACGCAACAGTGAATCGTGTAGGATTATTCCCAGCCGACACGAGCCTCAGTCATTCAGACTTTCACATCTGAAAATGAAAAAAGATCGCACCGTCTGGGAATCGAACCTGCAATCTCTCGATTACCAGGCGAGCGCTTAACCACTGCGCTAATGTCCGCCCTTTTTAAACCGTATTATTCGAAGATCAGATATTTTTTGAAATTTACACGGAATTTCCCGAATTCAAGTTCGCGAGTTTTCCAACTTTTTTCGAGAAAACTACTACTACTACCTATTTTCTTTTTCGTTGTAACTTTTGACGTCCAAATCCGTCACGAAAACTTCCCAAACCCTACGTGTTCTCTATCTAGCTTTCGGGGGCAGGAGGGGGACAATTTCGCCGACATTAATGTATTGTCATCGGAACAGAACCAACATGTAAAATTTAAAATCCATAGAATAAAGAAAATGGTTTTAATTCAGCTAACAAGATTTTTACTCATCTAACAAACACACACAGAGCAATTTAGCTTTTAATTAATTAACATATACTCCCTCTCATCACTTACTTATAACACAGATATTCGTGTATTCGTCAACCCAAAAACTCAATTTTTATAGTGAAATATTGTAGTATTATTCTAAAATTAATAAATTATTCTTTTTCTTCTTAAATTGATTTTCCCGCTGCCGACACTGTAAATAGTCCATACATGCTTAGCAACAAAACAGGTAAATGGCCTATATCATTCGTTTACTAATTCATCTTGACAACGGAATGTAAATAGTGTCATTTACATGCCTAGGGTAATAATGACTTTGCCTTTGACAAGTAATACCTTCAGCTTCATTCATATCAATTTTTAGGTTATGAGACCTTTTGAATATTATTGTTGTCTGCTTATTCGGTAACTTAGTTACACGCACAAGCAACTTAGAATGAAATAGCGAACGAATAATCATGAAGGAATGGTAAGAAAACAAACTTCAATTCAGGCAAATTTTGAGAAATGTCAACAAGCAGCGGGAAAAACGTAATAAGTAACACGGAATGTATCGACTGTTATCATCCTCGGCAAGCGACAAGCCTCGGCTTTGCCTCGGCTCGTACTCGCTCACCTCGAATGTTAACACGTCTTTACATTCCTTGTTACTTAAATAACTATTTTAAACAATAAGAACAGATGAAATCCTATGATGAATAATAATCATTACAGTTTCAAGAACAATAATTGTAATTCAAGATTTACAATATGAATTAAACCATAACTTTAAACCATAATACTTATCACAAAAACATGGCTTAACATTTATATTTATCAGTTTGTACGGAGTGGGCCAAATTGGAAACTTTCAAATGGAAAGTCCTGTTTTCAAACTACATAGATGAAAACTGATGGCTGTGTCTGAGGATCAATTTTTGTGGCAAACTCAATGTTGAAAATCGCTTGTCGATATCTATCATTGTTTCTGAGCCTCTCAGCATGTTTTTCGAAAATTTGCATTTTCGAAAGGTTGCTGTAACTTTTTTTCTGTCAAAAATTCTTTGTTTTTATGAAAACATTTCCAGTGCACTTTTTTACTAATAATTCAATGGTGTAAGTAATTTATTTTTCAAATCGTATATAAATGATTATTAATGCAAATATCATTATTTTAAATGAGACAACCTGTATATTCCTACATATTTCAGTAGAGCATGAAATTACCATTCCAAAACTGTAGCACACTTGATGTTCTGCTAGAGTAATTTTTGAAAGCAGAGCTTTTGTGTTTTTTCATGAAGACAATAAAACGCATACTTTGAACAAGTACTTATACTTTGGAAAGATTATTTTTTACTCATTTTCGATCAAAACGCAGCTCAAGTGGAACGAATGGGACTCGGGAGTAGAATCACTATCATCTGGAAACATTATATGGTACACAGATGGTTCCAAAACAGATGAACGAACAGGAGCAGGAATATACGGGGTGAGGCCAAAAAGGAACGTAATAGTCCCACTTGGTAACAACAACACAGTATTCCAAGCAGAGACACATGCCATAAGGACAAGCATACAGATGAATCTAGACCTTGGGTAGGAAAGAAAACACATCTACATTCTATCTGACAGCCAGAGCGCTATAAAAGCTCTGAACTCAATACCAGATAAAGTCTAAGCAAGTCTGGGAATGTCTTCAGAGCCTCAATGAACTGTCGAAACGCAACAAGGTTACACTTGTGCCCGGACATAGGGGTATTGAAGGCAATGAAAAAGCAGACCAACTTGCAAAGAAAGCATCTGAATCACCATTCACAGGTCCAGAACCAGCTTTTGGAATTAGCAAATCCCGATGCGGAAACCTAATCAATGAGTGGAAGAAATCAAAACACAAACGTATTAAGACCAAATCGAAGGGCATCGACACAGCACAGCAATGGTGAGGCGCCTGAGCCAAACACTGACGGCTGACACACTCAACCTTAACAGATCTAAGATACGCACGATCACCGTCTTACTAACCGGACACTGCGGCCTTAGGAAACACCTACACACCATGGGAATAAATAGAGAAACCGTGGACTGTAGACTCTGTGGTGACGAGGACATCATCTTCGAATGCGACGCGCTGCTCTACAAGCGCAGCAGAATATTCGGACAGATCAACCTAGAAACAGGCATGAATACGAAACTCCTAGTAAATAGACTACTGAACCTGGTGAAAATCACATACCTATTTAACTAGGAACCACTGACGACAGAACAATACAATAGACCCCAGCTGGTCTCAGTGTTAAGGGAACCTCAAAGGTAAACCCGGCATCTCGCTCGTCAGCCTTTAACCAACCAACCAACCAACCAACTCATTATCGAACAAAAATGAATCACTGAATTTTTCAATATAAAATACTGATTCAATATAGTGTCACTTCAATGATGCTACTATACAGGGTGTTCATTTCAGGACTTCCCACCCTACTTTTCTCGAAGTGTGTGTATTTTTTTATAACCCGAGACATATTAACAAATGTATCGAAGGGGACAAGTTTTCATCCCTATCATCCCATACAAGGGAGAGCTACCAACTTCAAAATCTTAAACGCGAAGGGGTATCGAGTAATTTCAAAGGTCTTTTTAAACGCTACACGTCGGTGTTTCTTTTTTTAAATTGATCGATCCTTTGTCGAGATATTTAGGAAAATAAAATGGTCGATTTTCAAGATTCAAAAGGTCATAATTCAAAAACTATAAGAGACCCCACGAAATTCTTTCAGATTCGTGTTCAAGAGATGAAACTACAAAAGTAACACCACTTTTCTTTTGGTTTCGAAAATAAGCCCGATAATCTTACCTTACTAAAATACTAAAATACCCCTGACTAATGCCGAATATCACGAAAGTACGGATAATCCCAAATTATTTGTACCAAATGTGGTGAAGATTGTTTTCGAAATTTTTTTTCTTTATTTTTCCCCAACACAATTCACTGCACAACAGCATTTTTTAAATTCAAAAATGAAATATCATGCTGTAAAAGAATATGACGTAGATCATTTAAACATGTTTTTTTATCTATCTTCACGGAAAAGTCGCTCCCCGGTAACATATTTTTGGACAAGGCAATCCCGATGCTTTTTCTACCATGTGAATTCTTTTTTTTTCTTCAAGAAATTTTTATTTTTTTTTCAATAACCTTGTTTATATTTTCAATTTATTTCGTTCGATTCTCTGGATGACTTGATTCTCCTATTCAACAGCGGAAATATCCCAAGTCTCAGAAACTTTGTAAACGCTCTAACAAATATTTTCAAATTACGTGCATTTATTATTGACTGAGAGCTGAGGGACCAAAACTGCAAGAGTTTTATAAAAGCTGATATTTTGTTATTGGGTCATGAATAGGTTGGATATCAATAGCCTGCCGTCAGTCAGCCAGTTTTTGGGACAACTGGCGTGGGGGTGGTTCCAAACTTGTAAAAAAAACACGTATGTCGCAACTGTTTTATAAAATCTGAAAATTTGTCTGTGGATAGCTAGGCAACCAACAGACTGTGTGGACATAGTCAGTCAGAACAATATTGGAACACTAAGCGTCAGCGGTCCGGTAAACCCGTCAAAAAAAATGGGTTCGTGAAAGAGTTTTATAAAATTTGAAAATTAGTCTGTGGATAGCAAGATAACTAACAAACTGTGTGGACATAGTCAGTCAGCACAATATTGGAACACGACGTGTCAGCGGTCCGGTAAACCCGTCAAAAAAAATGGGTTCGTGAAAGAGTTTTATAAAATATGAAAATTAGTCTGTGGATAGCAAGACAACTAACAAACTGTGTGGACATAGTCAGTCAGCACAATATTGGAACACGACGCGTCAGCGGTCCGGTAAACCCGTCAAAAAAAATGGGTTCGTGAAAGAGTTTTATAAAATATGAAAATTTTCGTGTAAGTAGTTACCTAAAATAAGACTAACATAATCAGTCAAAAGTTTTTCCAACTCTGCCCCGGTTTTGATTCGATGTTGTCAAAACTCGATCAGAAGAATTGCCCATAGTCTTTAAGTAGGCATTGCACCTATCTTTGATGCATCTCCACTTTGTTTCTCCCGAACTTAATTTTCGGTTTTGTTCTTTGAATTTAAACTGATTCAACACCAATTGTGTTTTACCGCGTCCGCTTGTGATTTCACTTAACTTAGCCGATTCACCCATTTTTCCGCCTTTTTTACTAGATTATTACAGTTTAGAAGTTACTGTGGAACTAAATAATCTAACAATAAGCGCCCCTAACAATGTATAAATAATTATCCCAATCCAAATATCCTTCAAATTACCTTTTAATTAGTTTACCTATCGTTGTGGGCCGAAATGGGCATTTACCCAAGCTCATTAAAATTCATCTTACCTGGTATTTCACATTTTCGGGCCGAAATGGGCTACGCCCTTTAAAGTGTTGATTTAAAAATAATATTGAAATAACCTTAATTTTTTGAAAGAGATACGACATTCAAATTGAGACGTTTGTTTTTCATATTTTCAATCCCATAAACACTCAAAGAAAATAATAGTTTAAATTAACCAAAAAGAGCATAGGTACATGAAATGGCATCTATCTAGTTTAGTATTTATTTCAAGTAGCTAAAAATAATGTTCAGGCGTATATAGCTACTATACTATTTATATAGTTATTTCGAACAGTAATATTAGTTCTTTATGTAAGTGAGCATTTTTCAGTAACATAACAAATGTATTTGATTACATGAACACACAATAGTTCGTAATTACTACCATCTTGTTGCTCAACAAAATTAGAAGTAATAAAACACTTTTTCTTTGTTTTCCAATTGTCAATTCCTGGAATTGTTTTCTAACGTTACCATATAAAGGTTGTTTCATTCAACAAAAACAACGATATTATTGACGGAATATTTCTTTGCATTGAATTAACCTGTAGTACTATTTCTTTGAATGAACTAATTGTTTTATAAAACATTTCTCTAACCACATTTTGTCCCATTGTTTATTTGAATGTTGCATGTTGAACAAAATATAGATATTACTTGTTGCATTATTAATATCTCTTTCCTATCGTTTCTTATTGAATATCTTTTCATCATTGTTTTGTAATATTGAACAACTTAGTCTGCGCCATAAACCACTCTATATGAATTAAGCGCGCGACGCGCCTTTCTATTGCCTGCTGACGGCGTTTGTTCCATGAAACTTCTGACTGATTATGTTAGTCTTATTTTTGGTAATATGAACTACTTACACGAAAATTTTCATATTTTATAAAACTCTTTCACGAACCCATTTTTTTTTTGACGGGTTTACCGGACCGCTGACGCGTCGTGTTCCAATATTGTGCTGACTGACTATATCCACACAGTTTGTTAGTTGTCTTGCTATCCACAGACTAATTTTTATATTTTATAAAACTCTTTCACGAACCCATTTTTTTTGACGGGTTTACCGGACCTCTGACGCGTCGTGTTCCAATATTGTGCTGACTGACTATGTCCACACAGTTTGTTAGTTGTCTTGCTGTCCACAGACTAATTTTCATATTTTATAAAACTCTTTCACGAACCCATTTTTTTTGACGGGTTTACCGGACCGCTGACGCGTCGTGTTCCAATATTATGCTGACTGACTATATCCACACAGTTTGTTAGTTGTCTTGCTATCCACAGACTAATTTTCATATTTTATAAAACTCTTTCACAAACCCATTTTTTTTGACGGGTTTACCGGACCGCTGACGCGTCGTGTTCCAATATTGTGCTGACTGACTATGTCCACACAGTTTGTTAGTTGTCTTGCTATCCACAGACTAATTTTCATATTTTATAAAACTCTTTCACGAACCCATTTTTTTTTGACGGGTTTGCCGGACCGCTGACGCGTAGTGTTCCAATATTGTTCTGACTGACTATGTCCACACAGTTTGTTGGTTGCCTAGCTATCCACAGACAAATTTTCAGATTTTATAAAACAGTTGCGACATACGTGTTTTTTTTTACAAGTTTGGAACCACCCCCACGCCAGTTGTCCCAAAAACTGGCTGACTGACGGCAGGCTATTGATATTCAACCTATTCATGACCCAATAACAAAATATCAGCTTTTATAAAACTCTTGCAGTTTTGGTCCCTCAGCTCTTAGACTATAGTTATTTTGTTCTCAATTTTTTTTTCTCCAGTTCTCCTTCCATTTGTTTATGTATAGACATAATCTAAATCAAAAGAAAAGGAGGACAGAACCTGAAAATGTAAAATTTTAAACAAATTCAAAATGTCAGGACATATAGTATAAATTTAGTATAAATACAAAAAAGTCAAATATAATATGCAACGATCACGAGAATATAACAAATAATGTATAATAATAATTGTAAAGATGTGTGTATATGTATATATTACCTGAGTGTTTATATTTATGTATGTATGTATGTGCCCATAATATTATGTTTGATTATTTATAATTTATGTACCAAACTCATTGTGATAAGATATTTCTCTTCAGCACAATAAACGTATCTATCTATCTATCTATTTTCAATTTATTTTTCGTTTTTTTCTTCGATTTAAGTGAACATTTTTTTCTTCAAATATTTCCAAAAACGGTTAACACCTTGTTTTTTTAATTCTTTTTTTTTAGAATTTCTTCAGGTTTTCTTCCAAGATTGTTTCATTTTATTTTTATTTTTTTCGATTTGAATGAAAACTTTGTTACACAATAAATTCCAAGATACGTGAACACCTTGTTTTTTTAATTTTTTTTCCAGGTAATGTTTTTCGAATGATTGGGGAAAACCTTGTTTTTTCCATTTTTTTATATTTGAGAGAAATAGTTTTCTTCAAAAAATTTTCAGTTTTTTTTAACAAGAAGTGTGAACAACTTGTGTTTTTGCTGATGTGCTTTCGTCCCCTGAATTCAAGGAAGCTTCCTGCCAAATCTTTCGTTCGTTACTGACCTTCTATAAATTGCATCTGTCCGAATAACGTTCACCAACATGTTAATTATTCGTTGCATTCACAAAATTTTATTCAGTTTTGACGAAAGACTCAAATCAACGAAAAGAACAAGAATGCTAAGTAGTGTTTTATAGCTATTATAAATTGACTGATATTAAAATATCAGAAGTGAAGAATACTTAGAATTATCCGCAGCTCTACAAGATGGCTTAAAAAAAACTGGATATATCTCTCAACGTTCATAATTCCTCTAATATTATATGTATAATTTTCAATGTCTTCTATTTGGCGAGTTCGTTTTATTTTTTCATCCGTCTTTTCTGAATGATATTCATAAGCCAAAAGTACGAGAGTGATAGACACTATCTTTTCAGAATCGCAGTGTGTCATGCCAATAGCGAATTGTCGATGTGACATTCTTAAAATTAATCCGTTTTTTACCTACTTCACTACAAGACGAAGTATTTCAATTCATCCGTTTCGGTTAGACTGCTTTAAAAAAAAAAATCATCAAAATTGTTATTTATACAATAAGAGCCGTAGGCGAGCAGGACGTGCGGATTTCATTAGTCACCCATCGACTCACTACTGAGGCACTGCCTAGATATTGCATAGTATCGACTTATCAATACTTTTGTAAAAATAATCAAGAATCGATACCTTGTTTGATATTGTTGTATATTTTCCCTCTATTGTCAAGGTCAGCATAGATAGCTTGCTATTTTCTAATGCTACTGCAAAAGACTTTCTGAAAAATCTTCCTAGGATAAACTCTTTGTTCTTCCTGCTACCCACCACCCCAAATAAGATTATAGAAGTTGTTCATGACTTGAAAAACACAAATACATTTGTTATGGTCAATTTAAACAGTAGAATAATAAAGGAAATCAAAACCCAAATTGCTGAACTGTGCTTTGCAACATGTGTTTCTTCCAAGGTATTTTCCCTGACATTTTCAAACTTTCTAAAGTTATACCAATAATCAAGAGCGAGGACGCTGAATTACCAGAAAATTTCAGGACAATTTCTATCATTCCAATATTGGGTAAAATAATAAAATATATTGTCAAAAAAAGAATAATGAGATATTTCGAGGTGAATCAACTCTAAACATGAGACAATTTGGTTATTTTTAAATCGTTCAACTATAGGGGTGATATATACTTTGATAAGGGATATTGTGGATGGGTTTGAAAACAGTAATTACATAATATGTGCGATCCTCATAGATCTAAGCGAAGCTTTCGATTACATTTCACATAAGATTCTCTTTGATAAACTTGGCATCCGAAGAGTGGCCTTGGACTTTTTCAAGTCCTACCTAGCAAACAGACATATAACCGTGTACTATAATTGTTCAAATTCTAAAATCGCTCAAGTGTAACTGGGTGTACCTCATGGCTCAGTGTTAGGGCCACTCCTATTTATAATTTCTATAAATGATATATTTGACCACATGACCTATATAAACAGCATACTTTTTGCTGATGATGCAACTTTTTACAACTCAAATAGTAATCTGAACGATTTGAATCAAGTATCAGCTAATACACTTCCCGAAATCAATTGGTGGCTGATTCCTTTCATCCTAAAATGCAACTAGGCCAATAAACAGAGCAATTTTTCTCATAAAAGTTCAACTTAAATTGCTCCGTCGATTTCTTTTTTGCAATTCAAGTAATCACCATCAAGAAATGTATAGGAAAATATATCTATTCACTCATACAACTCATCATCTACTTCATCTTTAGTCTCCTCGTCTTCATCTTCACGATCCGGAACAATCACTGCTAAGTTTCTACAGATATCTGTGGTACATTTATTACAAACATTGGTACATTTTAGACCACTCTTTGGTCTCCGACTATCGATGTTATCCCAGTATCCAGTGTTTTCTGCACAGGAACTATTCTATTATCTGACGTTTACATAGAGCAACGTTGACTGCTGCCCACTGCGCACCGACAGAACCGCGCCGCTGTATACTATACAGCGGCGCGCTAGCTGCCGCATTGACAAGGTCCCAAACCGATATTTTTCAGATTTTAGAATCTAAATGAGTTTAAAGCAGGTACACTTCGGGATAGTTTACTTTGGTGCACTGTCTTCCTCGGTCTCGAATCCCCACATTCCATCAAGGACTGATTTTATTTTTCTTTACATAGCACATTAATGCGATCAAATGCCGAGTAACCTCTATTTTAAGTACTTAAAAGATTGACTAGATTGCATTTAAAATTTGTGCAAGTAACCAAATTTGTATGAATATTTTCAATAAGAGCAGGGTTTTTTTCTGCAAACTGGCTTTTCATTCATGTTGATATTTGCTTTTATCTCTGAGTTATTAGCATTTCAATTTATAAACTCCCTCAAGATTTTGTAACCTAAAATATGCGAAGAATTGAAAACACTCGTATTTAAAACCAACATTATTTGGACTGATTAAACGTTATGCAATTTGACAATGAAGTATTCCTCGACTTCATTTTACTTGCTACAAGTGATAAGACATTATTTCAGTAATCACAAGCATTATTTCACGAAGTCAGGAACTTTAATATTATAAGATTTTCAATTGCAATTTTGCAGCTGACAACTGCGTGTATAAATATAAATAATATCAGAATACAAAGCTGCGATCTTTATCTTCAAAATGACGTGAGATTTATCCGAACTGAACATTTATGTGCGGAGTTATAGAACTGTACTTCACGCGCTGGTTGAAAAAATGCACGTTGGCGGCAGCCGGCGCAACACCTGCCCCATTGCGAAAGCTTATAAATTCAACAATTTTTTTCAAGAATACCGTGCGATTTCTCAAAATTTTAGAAGGGACAGTTTTTTTGTAAAAATTTGTGCTCTTTCTGAATATCAAGTTATTTTTTTGATTAAAAGTAAATTTTTTGAGATGTTTCTAAATTACCTCAAAAATTAATTTCAACGCGTTTTTTGGGGGGGTTCCACCTCTCCTGGAGGTGATAATTTTTCTCAGAAGTAATGTGCACACTGTGTTCTACAATTCTAAACGAAAAAAAAACTAAAACTATTATATTCTCAACAAAAACCATTGTTACAAACGATCAATCAGTTAAAATCCTTGGTATCCATCCATATTGATAAATCCTTGGAATGAACAAGTCATATCGACGCCTTGTGCAAAAAATTGTCGACTCAAGCTTTTCTCTTGAGGAGAATCAGTACTTGTATAAGTCCTGCTGTACTACGTAGAGCATACTTCGCTCTTTCTCATTCTCACCTATCATATGGTACATACCTATGGGGTAATTTTCCATCTACAATTAGGGATTCTCTGATGCAGATACGGGCAATGTATAGAGACTCTTGTATACCCTTATTTTCAACCCTGGATTATCCCTTGGTATTTATATATCAGTCACTTGTGGAAATATACCAAAATTCTCAAAAATTACAGACGCACAGCAATATATTCATTGCTATCAGACAAGAAATGCAACCAACCTGGTAGAAAAACCCTATAGATTGGATATTTCAGCCAAAAAAGCCTGGACACAAAACTCTTCAATAATTTACCCGAGGGAACCAAGAACCTGAAACTCCATAATTTCAAAAATATATATATATATATATTTATATAGTAATAGAGTAATATAGTATGCATAAGTATTTCAGTCTACCAAACTCACTTTTCCACACATAGAGTATAACTTATTGTATCTACTCTTGGGCCTGTACTATTATTGTTGTATTATTGTATAATGTTTACTGTTTAAAATTTGTGCAAGCTTTGTTAAAATCAGCAACACCAATAAACGCCCTCTCTCTCACTTGTGAAGTATCGATATCGTGGCCCTGAATTATTCCAGGCGGATTCGGAAAGAAACTCACCAATAGCGTGGCTTTTTTCAATGTCACGTAGATTTTTCGATATATTATAGATACGATGGATCCAATATCCGATGAAAAACGTACAAAAACTGCCAATTTTGATTGTTCTGTCATTCTGTGATCAAAAGTGACGGTTTTCTGATTCCAAAAAAACGGCGTTTCGCCAGATGCCTGATTGTCAGTTGTCACTTGTCAAATCAAAGTAGAGCCTGTCTGTACGCCTAGTGGAGACCTTAGAACAACAGAACATCTTTGTAAAAGTATCGCTATTTAGTAATGATATAATGTATCGCCTCCTTCGACCAAATAAAGGAAGCTTGGGATCGCACGTTGAAATGTAAGGCCCTCATCTTTCCTAGTTCACACAAGCCTCCTGAAGACTACTGAGGCTTGCTGGTAAGGGTGCGGTGAGATGACGTAAAAAACAAAAGCACAGAAATTTGAATACCGTATAATTTGTGATAATTCTTTCCGAAATATGTCTGCCAATCCGTTAGCAGATACCTAATAGCAATTTACTTTTCAATAATGTACATGAAATTAATATTAATGCGTTGCATCAACCGCAGCATGGTTGATTAGTGGGTTAGGGGTATGTCAAGTTTATAAATAGCATTTGTTCATTTCATTCAATTGCAATTTGTGATACTTTTGGCTTATTTATTCTGATCGTTTTTAGTGTTATGTCTATAAGTTAATCTCTCCTTCCTTTCCTGATAAGTGTGAACGGTATAGGGATCAATCAAACGATGTTGACTTATTTCGAATATTTGATTGATTCAGGATGTTTTTGAATTGTGAAATCAAACAAAAACGATACTTGTGACATTTCCATTATATTTCACAGTATCAAAGGAAGAAACACCCCTCAAATAAATTTTATTAGACATTACCACACCAATCGTTTTCTTAACAGTTCTACTTAAAAAATTCAGTTCACCGATGACATGATAAAAGGAAGCAGTTATTCCTCATAGGGATGCATCTATTCTCTTTGAATGTTTACCACATAGAACCTTTAAATTATTTGAGTATTCCTACTTAGATGACTCATAAATATGTTAAACAAGCATCTTTAAAATATTCACATGGAACAAGGATACAAGTAGTTTTGGCCACCTAACTCATGGAAATCCCATATAGAGATATTTCAATTAGCATATAATATTCAACAGATAATTTGGCACTGTCTTACTTCAAGTTATCCATTCTTCATATGAATTTATGTTCCATAATCTTGATTTATTTTTTACAGTATTACCTCCCATGACTTTGAATGTTTAATGGAGTTTGCATATTTCAATCTGTCCCAAAATGCATTGTGGTTCAATTTGTCTAGTGTGTAGAATATTCCGTAATAGTCCAGGATCTATGGTACATTTTTTCAATTGATTACTATCAAGCTAATTTTCAGTGAGTAGCCTCATTTTGATGAGACGCCCAATTTGCTCTTACAAAAATTCTCGATTGTGGTAGCTAACAGGGGTAGCAATGATAATATACGTTGATTTAACTCAAATCAAATCAAATATACTTTATTGTACGAAGAACAGTATTCTCATTTACAAAAGCGTTTCTTACTTACTATTCACACATTATGGGTTGGTAAAATTGTGGTATATAAAAACACTCACAAAAACAATTTAAAACTCAGTCTTAGCAAAAATGTATTACTAACTGTGGGTTTTTGGTTAAATCTCAAGATAATTATCAAAATTATTCGAAAAAATATTTATCCTACAAAGTGTATGGTTTGATCAAAGAGTTCCCACCTTCCAACATGTATCAATAATCAGGTCATCAAAAATGAGGTCTTCAAAAATGAGTACTAACCAGCTGATTGTTTTACTGTTACTCAGTTAATATTTATATAATTGAACAGCTACATTGTCCCACAAATTACGTGGTACATTATTTCGGTCCTACGATCAGAAATTGTTGAACCACAATACCATTTTTCTTTTTACTTACTGTAGGAAAAAAACATTCCATAATAGGTCAGTTTGTTCTGTGTCCAAATTAAACATGTAACAGTAGTCAGCCAAAATTGCCATTTTCGTTTTACTATTTATAACATAACATAATGTGAAAACATCTTTTTCAAAATTGAAATAGCTCTATTTTCTACCGAAAATTTCGAGTCCACATCTGGTAAAACGATATCTTGATAAATTGTGAAAATATCCATGGTAAATTCATTTGGGTTTGTCCCAACTATTTCTTGAATACTGTGATGGGTCTGATTTTGAAGCATAATTAAATACAGCTGCACAGTTAAATTTTCTGCCATAAATATTGGACCTATGATATGGTCATACGTTGATCTTCTCTGGAGTTTGAGTATGACCCTCTCAAAAAACGTGTGGATTTACGTCTGACCAATAACGCACATTTTTTCTATTTACTGTTCCATTTAGAAAAAACGTACTTTCATCACTAAAACAAATAGAGTTAATGTAACCGGGATTTTGGGTTATGCGATCAGACATGATCTCACAAAACTGCATTCTTCCATCTGTGTCATCTTCTGTTAATTGATGCAGAATTTTTTATTTATATTGGTGAAATTTGTGTTTTTTGAGATATTTTTTCACAGTGGTCGTAGGTACGTCACAAACCGTGGCTACCGTTTTCGTTGTTTGTTGCGGATTATTAACAACAGCTGCCAGAACGTCGATTTGCTGATCGTCTGAAATGGATTTTTTCTGAAATCGTTCAAGAATGCCCACTTTCTCGGAGCAACTTCAGGCCTCAAAATACGCTAATCTAGTATTTTGGTCCGTTGCAACGAACTTTCCCGGACTGTTTTCGGACCTAAACGGTACGGGAATTGTATATTGTGTATCTAGTAGTAAAAGCAATACATTCCTGGACGACAATGTAAATTGTTGGCCAAGGCGTTAAGCCGAGGCCAACAAGCATTGAAGTCTGGGAATGTGCTTTTACTACGAGGTACACGTACTATTTTTTCTGAAATCGCAATCAGCATTATCAAAAACTAAAGAATTCTACATATTGTTTGCGTGAATTCAATAACTGTCTAAAATGTAAACAAGCCGGCAAAAATTTTCCCGTGTCGTTTTCGATACGGGAATAGTATATTGTGTATCTAGTAGTAAAAGCAATACATTCCCGGACGACAATGTAAATTGTTGACCGAGGCGTTAAGCCGAGGCCAACAAGCATTGAATTCTGGGAACGTGCTTTTACTACGAGGTACACATTCTATTTTTTCTGAAATCGCAATCAGCATTATCAAAAACTAAGGAATTCTACATATTGTTTGCGTGAATTCAATAACTGTCTAAAATGTAAACAAGCCGGCAAAAATATTCCCATATCGTTTTCGATACGGGAAAGTACTTTACATTGTTTACATTTTAGACAGTTATTGAATTCACGCAAACAATATGTAGAATTCCTTAGTTTTTGATAATGCTGATTGCGATTTCAGAAAAAATAGTATGTGTACCTCGTAGTAAAAGCACATTCCCAGACTTCAATGCTTGTTGGCCTCGGCTTAACGCCTCGGCCAACAATTTACATTGTCGTCCAGGAATGTATTGCTTTTACTTCTAGATACACAATATACTATTCTTCCAGATCCTTTTTCACTCGTTACACAACCAGTTCTTTGAAATATACTGACCAATTCACTTAAGTAGGTACGAGATATTGGATTATTTGGGAAGCGCTCATTAAATATTCTTTCTGCTTCATGGTAATTAGATTAGATAGATTAGATTACGCCCAGCTTCAGCGTAAATTAAAATTGCTTCGGTTTTTTCTTCTAAAGGGCGAGGACGAGGCATTTGAAAATTATAAAGAAATTCTGAAATCTATGAAAACTGTCAAAAGTATTGATATGATTAACGTCAATATTAGACTGAGATTGAAATGAAATGCTATTTGGAGTCTCCAGCAAAATAACTAAGGTGTAAAAAACTGAAACAAAAACCATATTATAAAATACCAATAATATGTGCACCTGTTTCACCACAAAAAATTGGCTTTTCGGCCAGAATCAGTAACCGAGTTAAAATTCTGCTACAATTAATAGTTAAAATAATGTATTTGTTAAATATTTGAAGCAAATTTCAAACGCTCGTCAGTTTGAAACGGCTTTTCACAAACGAAGAAGTGTTGGATATAGAATCGGAAGACTTTCAAAACCAGTAGCCACGTGACCCCCCTTTACATTACATTACATTTGAGAAAAAAAAGTTGATGGTGCCCTCTTGACACTAGGCCACGTGATCACAATCATTTTCATGCCACAAAGTAGTAAAAGTGGTACCTTTTTACCTGAATTTTACCCGATCTCGATAGCTTGTTCCGTTCAAAAGTTAAGGGGGGTGGAGGACTTTTACGTCCTCACTGTATATGAAAACAACAACGGAGAATAGTTGCTTCATGAATTGTAAGAGAAATATGGCCCGGTTATTTTGAATACGTCTACTTATTCCTAGACGTCATGACTAAATGACAAAACATGACTGTTTGTGATAATTTTTTTTTTTCATAACTAGTTTCATTGAATATGATCCAAGGTTCACCAAACACGTCCTTACACGGCATGATGATTCAAATGCATTACTTGAACTCGCGCTTCTGTGTCATTTTTGAAGAATCAAAAAATTTCAGAATTCTCGAAGTCCTTGCCAATTACGTAACATTTACGCTACAAATATCGCACAAAAAACAGCAGCGTGGGTCGGATCCGGTTAATGTTTTTCTACCAACGACTATGACTGAAAACCAAAACAAGAAGAAAGTGTACGAGGTGCGCAAACAGATAGTCATCATTCAATGTTGTAATACTGGTTGGTAAAAGTGAGTAATGAGGATAGCATTAAACGTTTTTCTTGTCTTTCATTATAAACACTAGAGACGACTGATTGATAGTATAGACGCTGTCATGAAAGGTCATAATGGATAACGATCACGGAACCAAGTTTTTTAAAAAAAGAGTTTTAGAATGCATGTGAAAAACAACAAAGATATAACATGACACATTAAACAAAATTAGCAACGTTGCTATATTAAATATTTTCAGACATAATGGGTGTTCTGTACTTTTATTTCCCAACACTCCTACTAAAATAAAGTTAAAAGAAATAAATAAATAATTTTAAAAAAAATTGATTTAGATAAAAATATAAATAATTTGTATTTACGTGGCCGTTACTTGATGGAATTTCATAGTATATGGTACAAAGGTAAACACGATTAAATTTCCACAGATTTATTGTCTACGCGACATGTTTCGACACACAGTATCTTTCTCAAGCGAATGTAATACATTAAATTTTTCTATGTTCAATACCCTTCTTATCAATTGAAGTAATTAGGACCTACCTATAATAAAATTAAAATTGACAATACAATGTAGGTACCTGTAAATCTGAAAACATAGCTAATACTTAATTAATTGAAAAGGTTCAACAAAGGGTCATTATTAAGGTCCAATTGATCATTTTGTAAACAATTCGAATTTTTCAATTTAATAATTTCCAAGAATTCTAAATAACTAAGTCTAATACCCTTATTTTCAACATGAAGGATTTAAAAGTTTTCATCGAAGTCATGGTCTTCTTCCAAAATATGATTGGCACATGTAGAATGTGTTTTATACTTTACATAATTCATACGGTGTTCACGTACGTGACTTTTGAATGGTCTACCAGTCTGGCCTACATATACTTTGGAACGAGATCCACAATTCAATTTATAAACTCCTGATATTCCAGATTTTTGTGTTTTATCTTCATTATTTTCGATAAACCTTCCCAACGTGTTATTTGTTCTGAATGCTACTATTAAACTTTGTTTTTTCAAAAATTACGCTATTTTTTCTGAAACTGGTTCTGAATAAGTTAAAGTTCTGTCATTATTGTCAAGGTTCCTGAAAGTGGGGTACACTTCTTGGATAGCCTTTCTACGTAATTTTTTAGCAAGAATATTCTCTATTAATTGGACTTTTTAACTGCTATCTGCTTTATGATATTTAATACTTTGAGGATATTTTCTTCATAAAGAGGAATTTTCACTAATCTTTGTATCATACTATGGTATCCTGATATTATATAGGAAAAAAAATCAGCTATATTTTCAAAATCATCAGGTGAGTGATTACACAATTTGGCTCTCTTACAATAAGGAGCATTTTTGAGACAAGATGAATCTTTCTGAAGCCTTGTCAATTCACCTTGTCTGGTAGGATATGATCTTAATTACGATTGTTATTCTGTATTTGTTTTTTAAATAAAAGAATGCATTTATTTATAAATATAAATGCTAGGTACTCACATGACTTCATTCCAATTGAAGTACTGCCTACAAGATTATCTATAGTCTATTTTATAGATTAGGCGCAACACCCTTTTATGAGAGACAAATATTTTGTTAAGTTTTGTGGAGCTACCCCAAACGGCAATATTATAAGGAATATGGGAATATACAATATCAAAGTAAACATTCAAAAGTTAGGATTTATCGAAATTCAACCTCTAATGTATGTTTGCATAGTCCACACTGTTAACTTTCTCACGAACTTGGTTTATACCTGATTTCCAGGTCATGCTACCATCGATATAAGTACCAAAAAATTCAGTGTTATCTGATGAGTCAATTATCCCATCACATACTCTAACATGGAACTTAATTTTCCCATTTCTACTGGAATAAACCTGAATCAGAACAGTTCTCTTCACATTTACCACCAGAGAATTTTTAAAACACCAACTTGTAAACTAGAGACTCGAGTTGTTCAATTTTTCATAGAGTTCCTCAGGGTGATGGGCAATCGCTGCGATCGTTTTATTATCTGCATACAAAACTATCTTATCTATGCTTACATGATTAGACAAATAGAAGAAATATGAGGGGACCCAATATAGAATCTTGAGGAACCCCAAGATCAGTTTCATACTGATGCGACTGACAATTTTCAACTTCAACATGTATGTTTCTCAGAGTCAGATATGATCTAATAAAAGAAAGTCTCCCCTGAAGCCAAGCTATGGTATTTGAAAATTATGAACCAAAAGCGTGGACAAGTCATAGAAATAATGGGTAAAAGGTACTAAATCGTGAAAAGTGTAAGAATTAAAATTTACTTCAATATATGTCAACATGAATGGTTAACAAAAGAATGTCCAAAACATTTGGATATTAAAATAAATTAAAATCATTTTGTATATGTACAATTCATAAAATCTTGGATAGAATAAAAACAATTTTGAATGAGATATTTTTTCACCCTCCTTCTGAATACATTTATGCTTGAAAGAGTCAGATCAAGTGGTAGGTCGTTGAATAGTTCGAAGTCCAGCGAGTTACGCCTCGACATTTCGAGCCTAACCCTTGGTTGTCGGAGTTTTCCTGCATTTCTAGTAGGGTAGTCATGGATGTCTGACTGAGTGGAATATGAACTTGTATTCGTATGAATATGAAGAAAAGTGTGGAACATGTAAATGCAGGGCAATGGCATAATCTTCATTTTCATTTGAATGAAGAGTGGTTGGCAGTGTTCATTCCAAGGAACACCAGCTATGACTCTAATGGCTCTTTTTTGTATACGAAATGCTCTTAGGGCATGAGTAGACCTATCCCAAAGCAGTATTCCATAAATCAAGTGGGTGTGAAACAATTCATCATACGTGGTTAGTAAAGCAATGCTTAGGTATTTTTCTCCCCAAATGCTTGGAAAAATAGAAGGACCATGTGGTAGTGAGTGGCCATAAAATTATATGTTCGACTAAATGTGCCCAAGTACAAGAGAGTGATCATGAAGATCAAATAAAAGAACTCAAACATGAAATTGAACAATTGGGAAATGAGTTGAACGAGAAAGAGTCTTATATAAACAGGCAGAAAAGAGGAACACAAGACTTCAAATCTGAAGTTATAGAAGCGGAACAGAGTTATACAGTACAAATAAAAGAACAAATGCTGGTTATGGCTGACACCACTAAAAAACTCAATGAACAAACATCGAAAAACCAGAAATTTCTAGAAGAAATCCAGGAATTGAAGGAATCTCTAGAAAAAGCTGAGGAAGGCAAATCTGAGCTGGAAATCATAAGCCGAAACATGGTAAAATCGATTGACACACTCTCAAGGGAGAATGAATCGTGCAATGACGAATTGAAGAAGATTAGACGTGAAGTTATCGATCTTCGTGATTTTGAGCAAACCACCTTGGACAAGAAAATTGACTGTGGTTCACAAACAGACGCTCACAAAAGCGTGGACATTTTTAATTTCCTTGCCTAGTAGTTGTTTCCGATTAACGTTTTGTCTTCTTCTTCCGGTTTCCTTTTTTACTATGCACCCTGATTGAACGCGAATTTTGCTTCATGTATTTTTTTCCTATAGATTTTTTTGAATCATCATATTATTCTTTGAATTCTGAATAGTCTACATTTGAATGATATCTTCAGAAACACACAGGTTGTTACTGAACCATTCAATTTCCGTTTGAGCAATTTGGTATGTTCGTTCTGTGTATAGCCGCAACACAAAATATCGATGGCCCGACGATAGGAAGGTCACGCTGTTAATATATGAGCTGTTTCAAGTTGACACCTATATGAATCCTTTCGAAATATTGTATTTCTCTGAAAATCCCAATATAATCATACCTCCGTGAAAGAGGAATGCATTGCCATTTATTTGGTTTTGCAATTTCTTGGGACCTTGAATAATTTGACGTAAAAAAAGATTGAATCATATTATAGCCTATTACTCACAAAACTTTTCTTTGATTTTTGGAATCGGTTTTGACATGAATCTGGAATTTTTTTGAACACGAATTCAAAGGTATTAAATTATTCAAATACTGGTATACAGTTATGACATCTGAATTTATATTTATTTCAACTCTAATTAATCCTAATAATGGTCAAAGCAGTATGGCTTTTTATTAATAAATTACTGTTCTATTATTCAACGGTTGCTTGTCAAACTAGTATAAAAGATAATCCTATTCAATATTTATTCAATGAAGAAGCATATGAATTCATAGATCCGCACAGTCTCCTTTGGCAAGTAAAACTTGTATAAACATATCCCTTCAAAATATTTTCAGAAACTCAAAAAGTCTTTAATACGATCGGCATATTCATTTAGAAAGACTATTTCAATCATCTAGAAGTGTACCATTATATTCAGAAGCAGCGAATTTTTCAAGGAGACGAGAACATTATTATTATTATCATACCGCGTGATTAGGAGTTCTTACTATACGGCTATGTTAAAGTTTCAGATGTTTCCAATCAGAAGTTAACAAACGAGTAAGGTGTATCTCACGCACAGTTCTGAGAAAAGTCATTCTTTATATTTATACAGGATGTCCCATAAGTCAAGTATCAATTGAAGTCATACACACTGTGGGCCATTATGCAACATATGGTAAAAAAATGTACTATCAGAAAAACTTTCTCGCTCGTTTCTGTACATCGATAAACCAACAATTTAATGTTTGGTCCATACGATAAATTTCAAATATCTATCTGAAATTATCGAAAAGTGCAATTTTTCCAAATTTTTTGGTTCTTAATAACTTTTAGTGATTATTTCACTTATGCTAAAATAGCGTGTTATGATTGGTTGAAATTTTTGTGTTGATAAATAAAAACATCATGTTTTCGATTTTGTAGTTCGCCTCTTGATTGGCTACTGGATATGTTTATGATATGTTTTCGATTTGTAAATCGATTCCTGATTGGTTATTTATCAAAACACAAACTTACCACTAGCAAGCTGCTATAATGACACAACACCAAACTTTGACCAAAACCATATAAGCACTCACTATTAATTCATATCAACTTCACAATTTTCGACAAATTTTGTATACTCGTTGATTAATCAAATCACTAAATCAAAATGTTATCAAAACATAACCTCGAGCGAGAAGCAGTAGACTAGACATGCAATGACGAAACTACGAATGACGCGCTCTGTCATTGGTAACTGAAATAGAGGGATGTTTGAAATATCAAGTAAACATTTTGTTAGTTGCATAATTTCAGAACTAAATACGGGATTAATGTTCCTAGTTAAATTGAATAGTAAATAAATAAAAATGGTTTCGATTTTATTCATGAAATAATCTTAACAAATACAACTCGTGTTATCGACGATTATCGCAAGCGCTCGTGTAGTTGCCAAGCAACATAATTTGATTCTCAAATTCAAAGGAATTGCATCACCGATACACTTGTGGCATTACCTACGATAATTATAAACTTATTTAATCAATAAAATAGAACTTATTAAGTATTATTCCCATATGTTTAAAATTACCAAATTATAAAAACTGGTCTTCACTATGAATCATGATGTTTTTAAATACACATTGAAAAATTAAAAATAATTCCTCAAGATGTGTGACCTAGGTTATTCTATTAGATACTAAAGGTCCATATTTCTTGAGAAACTCAGCTCCAATAATTGGTTTGTTTGAAGGTTGGACCTTCTTTGATATATTTGAGAAACTATTAAGTTTCGAACATATAAGAACAACTTCATATCATCCTTGATGCAACATTAAGGATTCCAGATGAAAAAATGGTCCAAAACAATGATAAGGAAATCGTAGGTACCCAGAAATTCTTGGAATGATTACGTAGTGTTATGGAAGAATTCAGACCGAAACAAGGAAGTAACCATGAAAATTGCAGGAGAGCATAAATATCCAAGGATTTGTTAAAGAGTCGATGCCGTCCAGAAACCCTTACAACAATCCTACTCAAACCCTGAACAAAACTGATTTTTTTTACAAAATATCAATCAATGGCAAGGAAAACAATGTATCAATGGATAGACTCAAACCATCTTTCATGGAAAACAACGTCGAGGATATTTCTAATACAACTTCTTTTAATTTCAACAAGACTCGTTTAGGAAGAATAGTGAATTGTTTTTATGTTTAAAATTGTTTAGACTTTGATTGAAAATTGTTAATAAAGTACCTAATAGTAGAGAAGCCCAATAGGAGATTTTGGGATTCACTCAAGCGCGGCAGATTGACATATGGGGGGATACCTTGCACCTGTTGAGTCCCTTCACCGTATCTGAGCCTTCTACTTAGGGCAGCGCATGTGAGGCAGCCCATCACAATAGTAAAAATAAATCAATAGCTGGAAATACTCGAGGGCATCAGATCAAGGTATGGTGGGTTATATACATGCTGAAAAGTGTGCATTTCGATAATCTGACGTTTTGAGCGTGACGTAAGGGAGTGGGAGGGTCCTAAACTTGCGAAAGAAATACGTCACCTTAACATTCTCATGCGCAGTCGATTTTCCTTGTATATTGAAGGAAATTATTCAAGGATAACGGGAGCATAAGCCGAAGTAACAAATATCGTCAATAAAGTTTAGCGCGTACAGTTTGGCAAACATAGCTGAGATTGTGAAATTCCTACTTCTTGCGCGAACATTCACTTGAATATCACTGGATAGTCCGTCGTACGACTAACGCGCATCATGGGCGTGAACATTTTCACAATTGCAGCTATGTTTGCCAAGCTGTACAGCTAAGAAGCGGATAGTTCAACCCATGCATCTTCATTGGAATATAGTGAGCATACTCAGTAGATTCCAAATATGGACAAGTATCGCTGCTTCACAGCTGATCTCTCTGAATTTTGGATAATAATAGTCGTTACATTGTAACAATTTTGTATCGTTATTATGTCTATGTAAGTATAGTCAGATCAGGTATGGTTGCCTAGTAATTTACGCATCTACAACTCGGTTTGCATGCAGCTGTTCATTTAGGTAGGTTAGCTTGCTCAGGTTAGGTTTGTGTGTAAATTACGAGTGAAAAACTAATTAACACCTTTTCCAGTCTCGCAAGCTAGCTCAGCTTGCTAGAGTTAGGTTTGTGTGTCAATTACGAGCAAAAAAACAAATTCGCGCATTTTCAATTCAATTTGCCTTCTTGCTTTGTCACCTAAACATCCTGTCATATATTTGCGAAGTGGTCGTGGTGTCAGAGCGTTTGCCTTCCACCCAGTCGGCCCGGGTTTGATCCCCGAACGCCTGTCACAGAGCTGAAGTGGTTCGGATTCCACTTTTATTTAAGCTGTAGGTCCCGGGTCTCCCTTGCTCGCAAAAGCTCTGCTTTTGGGTGGTTTTCTCCTAAAACCTGGAAGTTTCGTGAAAACAAATTTTACAAAAAAAATTAATAGGTAAACATTTTTTTTTCATAAATAATTTCATTGTTTATTAACTTAACAATTTGTTATAAACAAATTCTGACAACGTTTTGATTTTTTTTTTCTGGAACTGAAAAAATTCACAAAAACAGCCATATACAGTGTATCTGGCTTTTCATGGAAGCATTCCCGTAACTTCCGTAATTATGAAGGTAGAATCATGAAACTCTCCGGACTATAGGATATTATGAAAATGCACCCACCGGTTTAATGATGAGGGCCTAAGTGATATACACTGCCCGCCAATCGCGATGGATCAACACATTTTTACGGTAAATCATATTAGGGAGCAAACATGGACCAACCCATTTATACGGGCGACTGGCTGGCAGTATATATCACTTACGCTATCATCATCGAACCGGTAGGTGCATTTCCATAATTTCCTTCAGTACTGAGAATTTCATCATTCTACCTTGATAATTACGAAACTTACGGGGGTGCTTCCATGAAAAGTGAGACAAATTCAGATTTTTCAGGACTGAATTTTTTTCAGGAAAAAGGAGTATCCGTAATAAATTGGGGGTCCTGATCACGAATCTGATGGAATTTAATTTCTATTTTGTCCCCTTGTAACGTTATTTCGTGCAGCCTCACGGCGGACGTTACTATGACGCTTTCGGTTAATGTTTTCTGACAGTTCCCGAACACCAGGAACTCATCAGAACTCAACAAATCCTCGGGCGCCAGTTATTTTAAAGTGATATGCTCCACTCTCCCAGGTTAGAGCAAGGTGGGAGGCCCAGGGCAGCTTCAGATGGAGATACGGTATCCCAGGGGTCAGCTCTTATGACACTCTATCGATTCCTCAAGAGATTGCAGGCTTTAATTGCAATCACTTGTCCAGCAGGAATACCGGCTGCTTTGATATTATGCTCTACAATGTTCGGCGGACAGAATACACTGTACGGCGGAAAGAACACAGCCCAAACCAAATCTAGAATACCTACTTTATTTAGTGGCTCTACGAATATCAACGGACGGGTGCATATAATGGCTGTAACGGACCTTCGGTGGCGGCGGTGAATAAAACCAAGGCAGAATACAACTGGTGTTACAACACCACCTTAGGTGTTCAGTTTTTACTATCGAACTAAAAGAATCGCTATTTCTACGTTTTACAGTACTTGACAACCCATGCTAGTGTTTCCCCTTGATGATACGGATAATCCCGAATGGTCTGTGGCACAGGCCTCACGGATTAGAGATCGCGATATTCGACTCGATAAGAGGAACACAAATAAAATCTTGTTACGACGATTTTCGCTGAAGGCGGTGCCGAACAGAACCTTGAGGAATCCCTGAAATTAAATTTTCGCGGACAACCTTCGTTCGACAGCCGAAAAGAGTGTACTTACCGTGGAACGAAGTTATGAGCTCTCTAGTGGAAACGGAGTCGACAACCGAAAGGTAGTCCTAGTTGTCGAGCCCGGACTATTCCGGCTTGGTTTATTAATCGGAGGGAATTCCTGTGGAGAAGCACGGTCTTGCTGCGACTATTTTCGCTGAAGGCGGTGACGGACGGAACCCTGAGGAACCCCTGAAGCAACTAAATCTCTCGCGAGCAACTTCCGTTCGACAACTGAAAAGGTGTCCTAGTTGTGGAACGGAACTACGAGCTATCTGATGAGGAAAACTGAGTCGACAGTCGAAAGGTAGTCGTAACTGTCGAGCCCGGCCTTCTCCAGCTCAGTTATGACACGGAGGGGCTTCCCTTCAGGTTTTACGGGCACGGTTCTGGGGAGCGTCTGCCACCTTTGAACGGAATCACAAGACTACTGAAACACTGTTCGACAGCCGAAAGAGTGTCCTAACCGTCGAACAGAACATAACGCGTGAAAGGTTGGTAGAAGCCACCCATGAAGAGACCACGTCTGACTAGTCAAAATTTGTTTAGAAACTCGGATTTGGTTGTCAAAACTTCCCTTACTAATAAATAAAACTACTTGATTTGCCCTTGGTAATAATCTATTACCAACTAAACGGTTTCATAAAGCCTTAAAATAAAATATGTAATAAGTGTCTTACAGTTGGTTCGCTGCAACTGCTGCACAATTCACACACCCGGTAATTTTAAAATAATCGGTTCTTTTAAAAGAAACGGCGGACAGCACTCTCGAATTTTCAAAATAAATTTTCGGATAGCAAATGACAATGACGAATCTCGATTCTTGAATCTTGAATGGTCTTGTCGAATCGGTTGAGCCTTTATTTATAGAATCCATTTGGCCTTCGTAGCGGGCCGTAGCAAAAATGCCTAAAAAGGAACAAAAAGTCTGCTCTGACTTTTTAACTACCCAAAGACATGGTCAATAAGAAATCGGAGCTGGAAACCTATATAAAAGTTAAAATTTTTAACACACAACAAAAACGGAATCCTTTTTTATAGGCCGGCAGCAGAGTTTACTGAAATCAATAAACGTAAACAACAGGAGGCAGGTTCATATACGGGGGTTTCGATTAGATCTTCCAAGTCCAAAAATAACGCTTCGTTACACCCTAATATGATTTACCGTAAAAATGGGTAGTTCGATCGCGACTGGCGGGCAGTGTATATCACTTAGGCCATCATCATTGAACCGGTGGGTGCATTACCATAATTTCCTTCAGTCCTGAGAGTTTCATCATTCTAACTTGATAATTACGGAAGTTACGGGGGTGCTTCCATGAAAAGTGAGACACACTGTATATAATACATTAGGAAAAATATTTTTTTCTGTTTTTTCATGACAATTTTTAATATTATTTTTAATTTATATATGGCTCTTTTTGTAATTTTCTTAGTTCCAGAAAAAAAAAAAACCGTTATCAGAATTTGTTTATAGGAAATTGTTAAGATAATAAACAATGAAATTATTTATGAAGAAATGTTTTGTGTTCACCTATTGAGAAGTACAAATTATGATTTTTGAGAAGGAAATTATTTCTAAATAATTATTTAAACTATCAGAATATAAAAAACGATTATAAACAATCAAAAAATGTATTTCAGAAAAAAAAAATGTAATTATTGTTTTCCATGACAGCATTATGAACATATTTTCGTTTTAAATATTATATTTGTTTATAACTGATTTATAAATGACTGTAAAAAGTTGTAACCAGTATCAATTACTGCCATTATTAGATGTAAATACAGCAATGATGAATGAGTACTCTTTTTTTCTTGAACCCTTTACCAGTCTCGAACTGATAACAATTTTAAAATATAAACTGAAAAATAAGCGTTCATCTGGGCATGATGAAATTCCTCTTTTTATGATAAAGGCTTGTTTAGAAAATATTACTGAACCTCTGACACATTTAGTGAATCGGTCCTTTCTGAATGGAGAGTTTCCCCAATGTCTGAAATTTGGAAAAATTATTCCCATCTTTAAAAAGGCGTATACAACTACTATGAATAATTATCGTCCAATTACTATAACATAAAGTTTTTCTAATATATTTGAGTATTCATTTCTCAACCGTCTTATGACATTTTTATATAGATTCAATATCTTCACGGAAAATCAACATGAATTTTTAACCAACCGTTCTACTAATACTGCCATTAATGCTTTTTTTGAAAAGGTCATACATTTTATGTAGGCAAGAGAGCGCCCTGTTGGAATTTTTTGTGATCTCAGCAAGGCATTCGACTGTGTCAATCATAATCAGCTAAAATCTAAACTATATAATTATGGAATACGAGGTGTAACATTAGAATGGATTTCCTCATTTTTGGAACACCGTCATCAGTACGTATGTGTATCAAATATTCAATCTCAGAGTGTTGGTTACATCAATTCGAAGAGTAAACCCATTAATGTTGGTGTACCACAAGGTTCCATCCTGGGGCCTATTTTATTCTTACTTTATACTAACGATCTGGATAAATTCTTGCAAGGTGTTCACGTAACAATGTATGCAGACGACACGTCATTGATAATATCACACAAAAATTAAATTCGTATGCATCAAGAAACAGAAAAAGTCTTAGAGCTGATGCAGGACTGGTGCAGTACCAATTATCTGCATTTGAACGCTCAGAAAACACAAATTATAAGATTTCACAACTATCAAAGAAAGTGCGATCCTGTCAGAATTCAGTTAAATGATGACCATTGTATAGCTTAGACGAAACCAATTTTCTTGGTCTTTCTATCGATAAACACATAAGTTGGAAAGGTCACTGTCAAAATTTGATGAAAAGGTTGAATTCCTTATGTTTCATGTTCAGAAATCTCAAACATATACTTGAAATTCCTCAACTAGTGGCCCAATACCATGCACAGGTTGTTGCAAGAATTAGATATGGAATATGTTTGTGGGGCAACTCCACCTTGGCGAAAGATGTTTTCGTAGTACGAAAAAGAATATTAGGAATAGTAGCTGGAGTTCCTAGTACACATTCTTGTAGAGACATTTTCAAACAACTGAGAATATTGACTTCCGTATCTGTTTATATTTATGAATTGTCAATATTTATTTTTAAATATAGACACAAATTTGTTCTCACTGGAGATTTTCACTCCGTTAACACACATCAAATTTTTTTTTACCATATTTCATTTACAAAATATAAGGTTTCAGGTAATTCACCTACAATTTTAGGATTGTTTGTTTTCAATCATCTACCTAAAAATATAAAAGAAGCCACATACTCAAAAAAATTCAGTAGTTCACTGTAACAATTCCTGACTGAAAAATGTTTTTATTCATTAGAAGAATATTTTAATATGTAGTTTTAAATTATATTCTAAGTTTACATATGTGTGTATTCGTGTTGACTTTTAAATATATTTTGATGTTTAAATTTTTTATATTTACAGTGTAGGCTCTGACATTTTGTTACTGCTATTCCTATTTGACTATTCACATGTCTTGTTGGAAAATAAATATTATTATTATTATTATACGCCAAAAAAATAATTTTACAACATTTTTTGGAATTTTAATTTTTCTTTAGTTATAAAAAATTATAATAAACAAAAGAATAAACTTTTATCGTGTGATCTTGTTAAGTAGGTATATTAGAAGGGCTCGAGGATGCCAACAATTAATAGGTCAATTATTTAAACTTTTACATCGTTATTTATAAAAACGAAGACTGGAAAAATATTTGTTAATCAACAATAGTATAACTCTTTGAATATTAGACTTACACATTTTTTCCTATGGAGATTTATTCTTTCAAGTGTCCACATGTAACTATAATTTATTAAAAATTTTAAATATGGAAAAATTATTTTTTGTGATATAATTTTTTCGAGATTGGCAACAATGGTTACATCAACTGTCAGATGAACGTCAGACAAGAGGGATGGGATTTTCAGATATCAAACAAAAAAGAAGAATATTTTGAACGTTGTGGTGTTATTTGTTGCCTTGGATGGTGCAGTTATTATAAACTTTAATTGTTACATGACTGGTTTCTCGGGTGTTTATAATTGAATTAGCTGATGTGGTTTGGATTGGGTTTACAAAATTATGCTCAGTGGTCTGATTGTTTGAAAAGTTATTTTGACTGCAGTGGGAGTAAAATAAACAAAACATTGGCAAAACAAAACTACTATAACAATCTCATAAATGATTCGAATAATAAAAGCAAAACCATTTGGTCAATAGTCAACTCCTGATTAAATAAAACCAAAACCCAAAATGACATCGAACTAGACCACAAAGGAATTAGAATCTCAGATAACAATGAAATAGCGAATATTTTCGGACATTACTTCGTATCAGTAGTCAGCGACCAACTTAAAATTCATTTTTGTGATAACCCTTCTGTCGAATGCACAAAAACAAAAACAAAACAATCCAACTCATTTTTCTTCGAACCCTTCACGTCAAGTGAGATAGAAAATATAATCAAAAACCTCAAAAATATAAAAGTACTGGGTTGGATGAAATACCGGTATACCTCTTGGAAAAATGCGCCTCAGAAATTGCACCTTACTTAGCATTTATACTTTAATCAATCAATCAAGCAGGACAGTTTCCATGTCGCTTGAAAATTGCATCTTTTTCCCCCAGATTTTCAGTTATGAACTATAGACCAATTGCACTACCCAGCAGATTCTCAAAAATATTTGAGAAAGCCCTCGCTATATGAATAAATAAATAAGAATAAATGGAGAAGTACAATTTACTGAACCCCAACCAACATGGCTTCAGGAGTAGGCACTCCACTGAAACAGCCACTACAGAATTCACACAGTTTATTAATGAGAGAATTGAAAAACGAGAGTACATTGTAGGGTTATTCTTTGACCTCTCTCGAGCATTCCACAGCCTCAATTTCGACTTCATCCTATTGAAATTAGAAACAATAGGTTTCCGAAGCAATATATTAAAATGGATCGGTTCATTCCTGAAGGACCGTTAAATGGTTGTAAAGGTCAAAAACCAAACATCTGAGGAATTTTTGGTTGATTCAGGAGTTCCTCAGGGAAGTGTATTAGGCCCCTTACTCTTCCTATTATTTATTAACGATCTTCCTGAGTACATAAATGATGGTAGAGTTTATATGTTTACTGATGATACTTACATCATAGTTTCTAGCCCGAATGCCGATCAAACGCGAGCAAAAGTAGCCTACGTACTTCTTCAATATGATACCTGGTGCCGGAAAGACCAACTAATCATCAATTATTATACTAAGACAGTAGCACTACAATTTCATAAATCATTTATCCCCAAGATGAATATTGATAATTTAAAAATAAACAATAATACTGTTGCATTCAGTAGCAGCTGCAAATTCCTAGGGACCATTGTGGATGAAAATCTCAACTGGTCAGAATGTGTGAATACGATCTGCTCTAAGTTGAATAAACAGTACTTTGCACTGAAAAATTTGAAGAGCTGTCTGAACATTGAGGGTATGTTGACTGCTTATTATGCTCTAGTATATTCCACATTAAGTTATAATATCATAGTTTACGGTCTTGCGAATGACAATAATAGAATTTTTCTAGCACAGAAAAGAATCATACGTCTAATGTTTTCTCTTGACTATCGTGAGTCTTGCAGAGAAACCTTTAAGCAAAATAAACTCTTGACATTCATAGGCATATACTTATATAAAATTCTCTGTCACACTTACACATATAAAAATAGTTTTACACTAAATACAGACATTCACAAATACCCAACAAGGGCGAAAACTGATTTTCGCTTAGAAACAATTAAGTACACAAGCCATAAAAAGTCACCAAGATATGCTGGGCCCTATCTGTTCAATATGTTACCTGATGAATTGAAAAAGCAGCCTAATCTCTTCAGGTTCAAATCTCAACTGAAAACTTTCCTTACCTCGAATGTATTCTATAATATCAATGAATTTACTGCTCTGTGCCAGCATTCTTATATAAATTCTTAGATGAACACTCACAACTACTATGAACTATAATTATAATTATACAATACAATTTATTTGCAGTTTCCAAAAAAATAAATAACAACTTTAATGATTACAGTTCCGCAAATAAATTAATCAGTCATTTAGGTTCTGGCGAACCTGTCTATGACGACCACTCATAAGCTGAAACATAAATGAAATAACTCGAAAGAGGAATAATACAAAAAAAAAGAATAACCACCTAAGAAAATGGAAGAGCAATATTCTAATATTAGGTTTGGTTCATCATCGATTGTGTCTGTGCAAGGTATTTGTAATATGTTTGTTAATCATTTTTCTAGGAGGGATCAATTATGGTATGAAAAAATAGTCTATCTGTTCTGAGAATCCACATTTTGATTTCTTTCTTGAATCTATGCTCGATATTAATAATTCTTATATTTTCTGGCAACGCATTGTATATTCTAGGTGCAATGTAGGTAAAAGTTCTTTGCCCTATTGCCTTCTGTGCCCTTGGAATTTTAAAGTAATCTGCGATTACTGCCCTCGTACGGTGAGTATGACATACTTTTCCAAAATATAAAGGATTTTTCCATATGAAATTTAAAATATGCTTAACATATAATTGCCGAATATCCATTACTACCAGATCCTTATATAAGTAATGGGTTGAGAAAGTCCTTTTTTTGAATGACATTATTTTTAGAATGGTTTTTTGTACAACTTCCAATTGTTTTCACATATATTCCTAACACCACCCCACCCGATTATCCCGTAGCTCAATAGAGATTCGACCAATGCAAAATATATAACCTTCAGCTTATCAATAGTAAGTATTTGACGACAAAGGTAGAATTTATAGAAGATTGATCTTATTTTCTTTTTTATATTTTCCAAGAAGGAATCTAAGAAGATTCCTAGATACTTTCCAGATGTTTTGAGTTCCACATCTTGGCCCTCCAATTTTATCATTTTATATGTAGGTAAATGTGATTCATACGATGCAAAAGGTAAAATTTGTGTTTTTTTAACATTTACCGTTAGTAGATTACTTTTGAACCACGTTATTATTTTTTGCAGGTCTTGTTCTGCTATTTCCTTGACTTCGTTCCAGGAATCTGCCACATACAAAATCACCGTATCATCAGCAAATGAAACAATTTGTCCTGGCGATTTCAGTCTCAGTAGGGAATTCAAATAAATTATGAATAAAACTGGCCCTAAGACAGTACCTTGGGGAACGCCATATGAAACTGACTCTTCCAGACTCACTATTCCATTTACTTCAACACGTTGTGTCCTACCTGTAAAAAGTTCTTGAATAAATCCAACACTACTCCTCTCACGCCAAGATGTTCCAATTTCTCTAGCAAAAGCTTATGACTAACAGTGTCAAATGCTTTTGCCAGATCGACGAAAACACCCAAACAGCTTTTCTTGTTATCAACAGCATTATAAATCATAGAAGTAAGCCTAGCAATTGCGTCTTGAGTGCTTTTCCTTTCGCGAAAACCATATTGTGATTCCGAAATAATGTTGTTTCTATCCAAATACTCCACTAATCTTTTTTTTATGATTTTTTCGAATAGTTTGGCAAAGGATGAAGTCAAAGATATCGGTCTATAATTTGATATATTTGTTCTTTTTTCTCCTTTGTAAATTGGTTTAATAGTAGCCTTCTTGAAATGGTCTGGAACTTTACCAGTTTCCATACAGAGATTGAAAATATAAGAAGGAGGTTCAGCTATATACTCAGAAGACAGTTTGATAATTTCATTCTTAATATGGTCTGCTCCAGGTGCTTTGTCATTTTTCAAACTCAAACACATACTTTTCAATTCTACTTCATCAGTTGGTTTAAAAAACAAAGATTTATCCAGATATTCAAAATTTTGTTCTCTAATGGGATTTACAATTTTTGATGCTAAATTATGACCTATGTGCGAAAAATATTTATTTATTTGATTTGCTATTTCGAATGGGTCGGTAATTATGTAAGTACTTATAATTAATTGCCTATAAACTTTACATTGACCGGCCAACGCTTTTGACATGAGATTCAATTCTGGCCTATTCAATTTGTGACATTACTTTATCTAATTTTAATATGTTTCCGAAATGTATTTTATACTTGTATCTCTTTAGATTTTTTAAAAAAATTCTTATTTATAAATTTTTTTACCCACCAATTCTGACTTATCAACCTGATGTACACGTTGGAAAATGATCAATAAATGTCTATCTATCTATCTATCTATCTATGGTGAGACATCGGATGCTTCGAAATTGTGAAATTCCTTTTCTTAAACTGAACTAGATTTTTTGGGCAACAAATCATTCACAGCCGTTTGAGCAATTACTCTTAATTCAGGAGGGGTGCAACTTGAGTTTTCTTGTTGATTTCGTTGAAAATATGAACAGGATGTTCATAAAGTCAGTTGAGGAATCATCTGCGACTGAAAGTTGGATTTAGTCGCTATTTTCCATCGTAGAAGATAACCTCTCTTGGAAGTGATTCATGTTTTAAAGAGAACATTCTCAATTGAAAATTGAACCAATACAAGACTCCTCTGGAGATGGAAAAACCCTACTATAGAATTGAAGTTACTTTTTTGTAATATCTAACAGAAAACAACTACTTCTGATAGATATTGAGAAAGACCCTATACAGGCCGTTTCTTTTATCATGTGGTAACATTGCTATATTCTAAACCGTAACAGATACGAAGACGATTGAATGGGAGAAAAGGTAACTATTGTGGAGAACAGTACAATGGTCAAAGAAAATTTACAGGGAGTCTCGCCCTTCCCGAGTTATACAGGGAAAACCAAAAATGCTGTTATTTGTTTTCTACGAATAGAACTATTATTTCTGAAAATATAAAAAAATTATAAGGAAAGTTTTAATGTATTTAAAATGTACTATAAAAATGTAACAATGAATCTTTGATTAAACGTTTTGTGTCAACACGGCCACCATCAACATTTTTTTTTCTAATACGGACCTGTCTATTTTAGTACAAATATTGATAAAGCGATAAAATCACAATTCAGTGGTATATCACACTTGATATTTTTATAACGTTTCATTTAAAATAACTAGCATCCTCAGTGACAACAATTTTTAATTACGGTCCTGTCGTTAGTTCTTTTGTAAATTATTTTGATTTCTTCAAAACCTATTCAACTATTGGCATACTTTAGACTTCACCCAATAATTTCGATAAGAAGATACCCCAACACAACGAACAATCGTATTTTTCCTTCTTGAGCATTTTTGTATTACAGAAATCCTTGTTTCAAGGCTGATTTCTTCTGAATCAAATATCATACTGAATATTTCTATAATTCTCAATCCTGGAAGTAACGAAAATATTAGTTTTTGGTCAAAATACGACTATTGTGTGATATGGTACAATTAAATAGCATCTCATTTCAGTTACCATTTTTAAACAAATATGCTTTGCTTGGTTTCTATGGCAGGACAAATAAATGAGTTGTTGATACGTGTTAAGAACTGTCAGTCGTTTATACACTCAGTCATATCAAAGATGTATTCAAATGACGAAAGGACTGATATGCTATTTGCTTATGCAAAATCAAATAGAAATCCTCTTTTGGCAAAAAATATGTATGGTGAGCTATATACAAATCTTCGTATTCCAAACATTCAAATGTTTAGACGATTAGAAAGAAATTTGAGAGACTGTGGTGCATTTGATAGAAATAAAACTAGAAAATGTGTTGTTTCTGGAAGTATGCGGAACCAAATAAATGTTTTAGGTAAGCAAATATTACTTCATAAAGATTAACAAAGTGACGAAAATATTTTTTTTCAATTTAGGATTGGTCAGTTACAAAAATATTTCTAATCAAGATTGTTCTTTACGAGAAATTGCCCACGAACTAGGGATTTCTGTAAAATCTACCAGAAATATTTTGAAAAAGAACAAATACAAATGCTACAGGATACGCAAAGTTCATCACCTCAATGAAAGGGATTACGGAAGAAGAGTACGATTTGCGATATGGTTGAGACGTAGAAATAGGGAAGTTGGAAATATTTGTAATAAAATAATATGGAAGGACGAATCGAAATTCGCCAACAATGGTTGGTTTAACAGAAACATCCATTATAAGTGGAATAATACAAATGAACATTTACATAGAGAAAACAATTTCCAGGAAAGGTTCGGAATAAATGTTTGGTTGGGAATTTTGGGAACAAACATACTAGGTCCTTTCTTTTACGACGAGCATTTGAATGGTGGAATGTATTTACATTTTTTATCCAATCAGTTTGATGGCTACTTAGATGAATTGCCACTGAACATCCGCCGTGAAATACAATATTTTCAACAAGACGGGGCCCCTCCCCATAATGCAGCAATAGGAAGTGAACATTTAGATGCAATATTCCCAAGAAAATGGATTGGAAACAATGGACCAATTGCCTGGCCAGCTCGATCCCCAGACCTGACTCCTTTAGATTTTTTTGTCTGGGGATACATAAAGGATAAAGTTTTTTCGACAACTAGTACAGATATCGACCATCTCAAACAAAAAATAAGAGATGCGTGTAATAGCATTACACCCATCATGCTAGAAAATTGCCACAGAAATTGTATGGACAGACAACTTATGTGCATTCAACAAAGAGGTCGGCAATTTATTTTCACTCAAAAATTCAATATGAAATAAATTGTTTTCTGTTTGTTTGATTTCTTCTACTCTTAAGTAAGTTTATTTCCGAGGTAAATTGCTATCGATCGTCTTTGAAACTACAGATATCTTTTATTATAGTGTAAACATAATTTTAATAGATACATTTATTCAAAGCGTCACTGATAATTTTTATATCGGAGAGTTAGGTTTTGTGGAATCCATAAACGACCTAACGACAGGATCGTAATTAAAAATTGTTGTCACTGATGATGTTAGTTATTTTAAATGAAACGTTATAAAAAAATCAATTGTGATGTACCACTGAATTGTGATTTTATCGCTTTATCAATATTTGTACTAAATCAGACAGGTCCGTATTTGAAAATAAATGTTGATGGTGGCCGTGTTGACACGAAATGTTTAATCAAAGATTCATTGTTAATTTTTATAGTACATTTAGAATACATTAAAACTTTCCTTTTCTATTTTTTTATATTTTCAGAAATAACAATTCTATTCGTAAAAAACAAATAACAGCATTTTTAGTTTTTCCTGTATAACTAGGGAAGGGCGAGACTCCCTGTAAATTTTCTTCGACCATTTTACTGTTCTCCACAATAGTTACCTTTTCTCCCATTTAATCGTCTTCGTATCTGTTACGGTTTAGAATATAGCAATGTTACCACATGATAAAAGAAACGGCCTGTATAACTTGAGAGAAAAAATCTGAAAGTGAAAATTTCCATTTTCATTCAGGTTTTATGTCAGAAAAATATTTTCAAAGTTTCACCGCACAAGAAATAGTCCAACAATTCCTCATTACAATGTGAAATTGCTTCTGAAGAGTATGTTTTCCAATTCTTCCGACTTCCCTGATGATCTTAGAAGAGTGAAATAGATTTTTGTCGACCAAAATGTATTGGAGGCCTAGCGAAAGAGATGCAATTCATGCATCAATGGAATGAGCGATTTTCTGTTAGTGATACTTCTGAATAACATTCTCCCTTATCTCATTCATAGATAAGAATCTCCAATGGAAACTGGACATTTAATAATTAATCTGTAAACATACGTCGGCCTTACAACCCGAAGAACCACCATGTAAGAGACGATGGCCGCGAAAGCCTTTCACAATTTATTTTATCAATGTTACCAACCCAATATTTCTGATATTATATAATAATATTAAATACAATTTTTTTCAATAAAAAAACTCCAAAAAATGCCAAATAGAAAAAATAGTATATTCGCTCGCCGTACTCCAACAACGCGTGCGACAAAATGATGTCTTATTAAACTTGTATCATAATATACTATTTTAGTGGTCATTCCTAATCAAATGAACTGTCGCTAATATTTTTAGGAGCTTCATCGCTATTTTTTACGTGTTTCAACTAGTAGATCAGTGACTATTAGCACAGAATATTTATAGAGTACGCGTCAAAATTATGGAACAAATTCGGTATGTCGCAAGCCATGTATTTTTGACAAAAATCCTGAAATAGGTCGAAGAGGTTATGTTACTGGTATTGACGTGGTGACGTAATCGGTAATTTTTTTAAATTGGAATACATGTCTTGTGATACCTCAACTGAAAGGTCTTTCAATACTGCATTCAAAGATAATAATCAATTAGATTTTTTTTCTACTGGGTGAACAAAAGTTTTAATTTTATTTCTATAAGACAATAACTTTATATCTACATAGACCTTCGATTTCAAATAACCCCATAAGAAAAAAGAAAAAATCCAGGGGCGTAAGATCTGGAGATCTTGGGGGCCACTCTAGGTATGAGTTCATTTCTTAAAAATTCCAAGTAGCGCTCCCCTGTGAGATTTCCTTCGAAAAAATACGGGCCAATTATCCTGTCGTTTATTATCCCTGCCCAAACATTGACTTTCTGAGTCAAGAATTTGTTTTATAAAACGTGGATTGCACAGAACTCCACACGGCGATCGGGATCATCATCATTTGGTTGTTGATGTAGCTGTACTTTGTATGGATGGTACATTTCTGCTTTTAGGAAACGTATTATAGAATTTTTATACGAAAAATTTATATCGAAAAAGCGTTTGGTGCTCGATATCAGTTATCTTTAGTTTTTATTGTTATTTGCGATTGAAAATGAGTAAAAATTGAATTTAAAATTCACATAATTATTTTTATTATTATTACATTATGATTATGAATTTCTTGTATTGTCATCGGTCCGTGATATGTGTGACAAATGTCAGATTATTCGGAAGATTGGAAGTAGGTGAAAATTTACTTCCAAGATATTATTACATTGCGAGTTATTTAGTTACGAGTAAAGATAATAAAAGCGTGTTGAAAAATGCAAAATTTTACTTTTTTAAGCCAATGCTCTAAACACTAAGACTGCCCTGGCAGACTAGTGATTCAGTGCTCTACTATACCAATGGATCCTTTCTAAATATTAATAGTTAGCTATTTCCTAGTCTACAATGGAAACAAAATACAATCACAAATTAATGCCATAATAAGCAAGTTAGTGTCAAATAAATGTCAGTTGAAATATCAACAAACATTCTTCACAAATTCTAAGTAAAAAGGTTCTGAAAGTAAACTATGGCTACTTTAAGTGAAACTCAACGCATATAAATTTTAATTTTTATTGGATGCGGAGATAGAACCAGAAGTCAGCAAGAGGTATGCGACTTGTTCAATGCGAAGTATCCAAATAGACCTATCAGTCGTTCAACAGTCAGTAAGATTCAGAAAAAATTTAGAGAAACTGGTCATGTCAAACATATTCTGAATGCTGGACGTCCTAAAATAGAAGAAAACGTTCTAATGTTCTATTGGAGTTAGAGAATAATCCTCACAATACTTCACGACAAATTGCAGCAGACCTTGGCATATCTCGAAGTTCTGTATTACGTATTCTAAAAGCAGAAAGGTACCATCCATACAAAGTACAGCTACATCAACAACTCAATGATGATGATCCCGATCGCCGTGTGGAGTACTGTGAAATAATGCAGGATTTGTGTAATCGCAATCCACGTTTTATAAAACAAATTATGTTTTTCGATGAGGACACGTTTTGCCTAAATGGTTCAGTATATCGTCAGAATTGCAGATATTGGAGTAGGGATAATCCTCACTGGATGATAGACGGGCATACCCAACACCCTCAGAAAGTCAATGTTTGGGCAGGGATAATAAACGACAGGATCATTGGCCCGTATTTTTTCGAAGGAAATCTCACAGGCAAGCGTTACTTGGAATTTTTAAGAAATGAACTCATACCTAACCTTGCCGATATTTTTCCAAACGCTAACAATCCTAACTCACCAAATGAAAGTATTTGGTTTCAACAAGATGGTGCACCCCCGCACTATGCACGTGATGTTAGCGAGTTTTTGAATGACTGTTTTCCTAGGAGGTAGATTGGTAGACGCGGACCGATAGAGTGGCCCCCAAGATCTCCAGATCTTACGCCCCTGGATATTTTCTTATGAAGTTATTTGAAATCGAAGGTCTATGTAGATAGGCAGCAAAATCTACAAGAATTGAAAATTCAGAATTACTCCGGAACTTATTAGCAATGTGCAAGAGGAATGTGTTCGTAGATTTGCTTACTGTCAAGAGACTGGTGGATGGCACTTCGAACATCTTATTTAAGTGTTCCATTTTGTTGGATATAAAGTTAAAGTCTTATTGAAATAAAATATAAATTTTTGTTCACCCTTTAGAAAAAAAATCTAATTAATTATTATCATTGAATGTAGTATTGAAAGACCTTTCAGATGAGGTATCACAAGACATCTTTTCCAATTTAAAAAAATTACCGATTTCATCACGTCAATACCAGTGACATAACCTCTTTAGAATATACATAGAAAAATCGGCTTTTTGAAATAAAAATCGATCTATTTCAGGATTTTTGTCAAGAATACATGGCTTGCTAAATACCGAATTTGTTCCATAATTTTGACGCGCACTGTATGTATTCTGTTACTGAAGTCTGACCTCTTAATATCATCAATTGCGCAAATCCCGCTGCATAGTTATTGTCTCGAACGTCCGCAATCTTCAACTTTTGTATGATGTATTGTCCTTTCAGTAACGATTTTCCCAATACTCTTTGCTTACAATTAAAACGATATTTCGATGGCAGGTAATGAGTTTGACATATGCCTTAGCCGTCGTTTGTCCAGGCATTAATCATTATTCATAAGTGAAAATGTAATTCGAAGCGCGTGATTGGAATGTTTAAACAGTCACTGAATGAATTATGTAATACCAGTTGAGATGAATGTGTACGATGTCCTAACAAAAGAGATTCTTTTCAGTTTCGCAAATGTATTGCTTTTCCGCCACAATCCATAATATGATTTAATAATGATAATATTAATAATAATCTCAGACGTGGTGCGGTGGTAAGAGCGTCCGACTCTGAGACTAAATTAATAAAATGTAAACATGTTTTGTTAAATGTGTTTTGATATAAGAACTATGAAAATAAAACATTTTTGATTTGATTTTATCATGGGACTGAAGGTCCCGGGCTCGAGCCTCAGTCGAAGCTGGGATTTGATTATACCGATTATTTCATTCATGATGAAATAGACCAATCAGACACCACCATTTTTCAAGTACATTTTGTTTAAATAAGTGATTATTTCACAAGAGCTGTTTAATCGCGATTATATTTTCGTCCTCCTTATTGGTTTTCGTTTTGTCGTTTTTCAGGGATTCTTAAAATTATTGGCAACAGTTTATAAGAAAACAATAATTTTTCTACGACAGTGCATAAACTAAGCTTTTACGCACTGCATAAGTGCGTAAAGAAATCACCCGTGCGTAAAATCATCAACTGTGCGTGAAGTAATTTTTTACACACTGTTTTGTATTGATGAATGCAATAAATGTGGAGAACTAGTGGACTGTGACTTTGTATGAATGAAGAGCGGGAGAGTGCTGGTAACCGGGTGACGAGAGGGCGCCCTCAATGCCAGGATATCATGCGGTATATAATAGGTAATCCAAAACGGCGTAATAGATTTGCACTAACTATAAGCTTCAGCACAAGCACTAGGAAATAATCGAAAATTGCGTAATGGTTTGCACTAACACTAGCAGAGCGAGCAAAAGTATGGAGCGGAGCAGTGGAGCACTAGTCGTTCCGAGAATAATTATATTGAACTATTTTTACTGTTCGTGTGTCCCACATTAAAATATTCAACTCTCCTTTTTTCGCGACAAAGAGTTTTTTGAAAGAAAACATAAATTCTCAATTGGATATAAATACCAGCAAACATCGACCCATAGGCGGGGTATTGCAATCTATAAAGGGTAAATGGTAAAAGTAATTATCCAATAAAATACTTGTGTCAAAAAGTGAAAACAAAAAAAAACTAACTATATTAGATATAACTATGATTAATTAACACACACTGTTCATACATTAATGCATTTTTGAACTTCACGCTCATACAAAAAAGTCATACTTTACGAATTTGTATCATAAATAGCTATTCTTAATCGTTTGAATGACCTAATACTGATTTTCATCAGTAAAACCTCCATTTTCGATAGAATTTCTAGACAAATATTTTGACATAAGGCAACGAAAATACGTCAGAATTTGAAATGTTCACATGCAAAATTTGCAGCAAAGGCTTCTTCAGTGTATTGTTGGAATGGAAGTAATAAAACAAACATCACCAACGATGCGTTTGATTCTGAAACGTCTCTTATTTAAAGCTTAAGCAAAAATGAATTCACTTTTCAGTAATATTTCGTGTGAAAAATCGATTTGGCAATTCCGACTAGTACACCAGTCAACACTATGAAAACCCATGCTTCTGTATGGCTACAGTTTTCCGATTTTTGTAAGACAAAAGGTTACTCTTTCTGTAGATACCAGAATTAATGAGTTGGCTGTAATATTGAAAGACAGGGTTTAATATGCGGAAGAAAGACAGAAACGGAATAAAAAGAAGGTGCGGTGAAGACAATGTGGAATATCGTAGCAAAAAAACTGCAAGAAATGTATCACGTTCAATATAATGTAAGTTTCGATCCATTTAAAGATATAGTTTTCAAAACTGCCAGAGATGCAAGAAATGCGAAACGCAGAATTCTTCAACAAAATCCAATTAAAAGAAAGGAAAGCTCTTCTGCTTTAAGTGATGAACATCTGAAAATAGTTGAGTTATGGGACGAGAATACTCCCGAGGGATTGCAAAAAAAACTCTACCATAAAATAGCCGTTGAATTAGCGTGGAGAGGTGGCCAAGCGACTTTCTGTCTAATAAGTTACTTTAAAAAAGAAGTCGACCATAAAGGAAATTCTACAGTTAAAATGTTTCTGTCTAGAAGTATAATTTTTTGCTTACGGACAGCAACTGGTTGGTTCAGAATACTACAGAAACAAAAATGTGCCCTGTAAGATTATTTGAAAAGCTTCTCAGCAAAAGAGGCAATAATATTAAATCGGATAGGTTATTCTTAACCCCGAATCCTTTTTGGAAAAGACCCGAATCTATCACCTGGTACAAAAATTGCCCGACAGGAATAAATCAAATATCGAAATGGACCCGAGAAGCTGCACAGACAATCGGAATCAAGAAAGCAAAAATAACTAACCATTCTAACCGATCAATAACATTCAGTAAGCTAGCTAAAAGTGGAGTTCAAGAACACCAACTAATCAAAATCAAAGGACGTAACAGCGCATCTTCTATTAAACCATATCTTCAAATGGATCCCACTCAGCATCTGGATATAATTAACAAAGTGAGAAACATGTATGATATTGAAACAACCGGTCTATCAACAACTGCCAACAATCTGTCAGCCTCTGTTCCAAATTCATCTGCCCAATCGTCTTCATAAAATAGCAATGTCTCATCTAATATAAATAGCAATGAAAAACAAACATTTGTGACCTACAGAAATTGTAATTTTTGTTACAACTGTATGGATACAAAATAAGAATAATGATTTTCTCAATGTACTTATAATAAAGAAATTGTTAGAAAATGCACCGACATTGTAGAATATCACTCTGAAGTAATTTCAAAATTGTCAGACACTTTCCATAGAGCAGAACTTTTGTCAGACGCTTTGAAGCTCCACAAATTACTTCAGAGTAATATTCTACAAAATATACATAAAAATCAGCCACACAAATATGAGTTGAGTAACTCTTATTTTTAGTTACCTTTCTCACCTGGTACCTGCCCAGGTGTCACAGAGCGAACTCCACAAGCACGAAGGTATTAAAAGTACACGAGACACCACTCAGAACCTAAGTCTTCATCTTTTCAAAAATAAGTTATGTCTGAAGCTCCTGGAATTTTACTTATAAGGAAATCTTAACAAAATCTTTTATTTACCAAAATTCTGTTTTCTTTTATATTTGTGATGGTTCTGCTGGTTTAAAAAAAAAATGTTGGAGAGGAGATTTGAACTCGGAGCTCCGGGGTTGTAGCTAGTGTCCACGATCCCACCATGGGTTACAGAAAAATGTCTGTAGACTGGCAATTCAACTAAGGGAGTAGTGCTTTTACGTACCCTATTATCTGAAGAATGGTCATCTGGTCAAGCTAGCAGGTAGGCATGCGAACATAGTACATACTAACACTACTCAAACGTACACATTTCGTTCGTTTAAAAATCAGTAACGTCTGACGGCCCTGGGATCTTGGACTAAAACTTCTTTGGACAAGCAAGTCACATGTATATTGGACTTACAAATGTTAATTATTAAATTTAAATTGAAAATACTAAAAATACTATTTTATAATAATTCTTAGGGAGGCGGTAATTATAACCATAATTGGGAATGCAGCTTGTATTTTCTGTACAGTAAAATTTTTAAAGGACAGTGATCAGTTTACTTCCGTTTGGCACATGAGGAATGTGCTGCTAGTGAAAAATGGAAATTTACAAATGTGATTTATGCTGTGAAAACTAGGTACCTAATTTCTAGAACCATTTTTTCTTTCTATAAGTAGATAATATTTAGTTCCTTCATGTAAAAAATTTCTCATACCAGGATTGCAATTATCGAAAAATAACATAGGTAATTGCACTGCGGAGCGATAATTGCATTGGGAAAACATCCCGAAGCAATGACACAACAAAGGTCAAATCAACTTCAAAAAGGTGAAAAAATGTAGCGTCTCTACCACAATTTTATTTCTGATCTTAGTCAGTACCTACTATGATATTTGATAGATGATCAGAAAAAAAATTAAATATTGTAGCCTGTCTACACTGTCGCTCAAGTTAATGTCATCAGACTTCACAAACCGTAAACAAAGGGTTGTTATAAATGGAAACTTTCCTAAACCGTGTATCCTCGATTCTGTTGTACCGCAAGGGTCAATTTTGGGACCCCTTTTCTTCATTTTATACTCAGCAGGCTTAAGGAAAGTACTGACATCTTGTCAATCACATTTTTATGCTGAAGATACGCAACTGTATCTGAGTGTTGATGCTAATGAGTCACAAAATTCTATAACTAACATTAATAGTGATATCGAAAATCTTGTCTCATTTTCGCAAAAAAATTGTTTGAGCGTTAATGCCACCAAATCGAGTGCAATCATTTTCGGGAGTGACAATAATAGACAAATGGTCACGGGCACCTCACCAATCATGGTTCAGGGACAAAGCCTAGAACTCCAAAGCAGTAAAAAACGTTGGGTTTTGTTTTGGACCAAACACTGAATTTTAGCGCATATGTAAACAATTTTTTGAAAAACACTTATTGTGCACTGAAAACACTATTTCTAATTCGTGATATTTTGAGTACAGAGCTCAAAATTCTCCTTTGTGACTCGTTAGTTTTATCCAACTTCAATAACGGTGATGTCGTCTATGGACCTTGTTTGGACCAGACCTATAGTAAAAAGATTCAGAATTGCTGCATCAGGTTAATTTTCATCCTGTCAAAAAGGAATCACGTTTCCGTGAAGATTAAATCTTTGAAATGGTTGAAAATGGAAATGAGAAGGAAACATCACTTGGCTTGTCAAATCCACAAAATTGTTACCACTTCTGTTTCTGGCTATTTAAAAAATGACTGTGACAACGCTCCTCCATTCACAATCGAGATAAACTTCAAAAAGGGAGAAAATGTAGCATGTCTAATATTTCATCTATGTCTTTATCGGTAAGTACTGTGATACTTCTTAGAAAAAAAATCAATATTTATTTATTTCTGAAATATTCCAATTAATTACACTAGTGCATAAAAATTACCAAATAATTTCAAATTCGAACGTTTTTTCTTATAAATAAAGAGCTCTCATCTCGTAGTCGGGCTCCTTCGCCAAAATCTGAAAATAAACACGTGCAATTTTTAGATGATAACATGCTTTCTGTCAAAATTATCGGCAATTTTCACGCATTTATGCAATTATAACCAATAATGTATTTAGTGTCAAGTCAGTCAAGTGGAGTACAGTGACGTAAAGCAAAATTTTGGCCTGAGCTAATAAATGCAGTTATCCAAATGAACCCAGAATCAATATTACTAAGGGCCGGTTTATCAATGCAGGGTTAGGTTAGTTTAACCCTAGGGTAAATGCTAACTCCAGAATAAACTGTTTATCAAGTCGAGGTTAAAAATAACTTCGGGTCAAAGTCAGAGTTAATTTAACTCCAGCTTCAAGGTGGAGGTTTTCTCTTCTATCCCCGACTTAACCTACAAAAGTTTCGCGAAATCTAACGTTTGCGAAGTCGTGTGTCGTGTCGTGTACTGAAAACAGTATGGAAGCGTTTGATGAGATGAGTGACGATGATGGGGATATTTTGGAAATGATTGGATATAGGAGGCAACCCTACACAATGAGGCAACGGAATAATCCGTTTGAAGAATACGATGATGTCGACTTTTTCACAAGGTTTATACTACGTAAACCTACGGTGTTGTGGATTTTACAAGAAAGCTCATATTAATATTTAATTTTGGTATTGTTTAAAAATGTCTGTTCTAAATGACTATTACTTTGCAGGTGGTGATATGGCAGAGACGTTCAGGAATAGAAAATGATATTTTTCCATAAATGTACAAACAGTTGCCGATACAAATTTAAAAATACGTGATATTGTGGCTCGTTGGCCTGGATCTGTCCAAGACCAGACGATATTTAATAACTCCAGCATAAAGCAGCGCCTTCAATTGCCTTACATTTCTGGGCTGAAAACGAAAAATATTCAATATTTCTGTCATTGAACACATCTTAGGGCTGCCAAATACAAGAACCTACCGCTCCTTCACTAGAAGCATTAAATTCCTGGCCTAAGTTTCGCCAGACACATTCTTTTTCCCTCCAAGATACTGCATCAGTTTTTTTGCATTCAATTACGCCCTTATATTTATTAGCAACTTTAATCAACAGTAACCTGTTCGATGGAGAGAAATTTGGACCCCTGGCACTTTTCACTACACTCATGGTTATCTTTGGACCTCAATTTATTCCTTTTGTAGTTTTTAAATTTGCTATTTTGATTTTTGATTGTCTATATGATAGTTTGAAGTTGAATATTTGAATCTGGATCCTGGTGGCTGTCAGAATTTTTCAACCGATCCTAATCCACAAGGAGCGGCAACTCTGTCGCAAGTATTACCAACCACACGATATTTAAGGGTATCGTAACTCTCACCGTAATATGTAATTGATAAACGGATGCGCATCTAACACCCACTTTGACCTGGGGATAGCTTAACCCCGGTGTCAGTTAACACTCATATTTAACACTGCATTGATAAACCGGCCCTAAGCTATCTATATGAAAGAATAGCTATAGAAAAGTTTAATAAAGCTAAATTATTACTAAAATCATCACAAAACGTTATAATGGATATGGCGAAGAAACGTTCGTAATTCACTATTGACTCAGATTATACAACAACAGACCCATCGAGGTATAACTATCAACATTTTTTAAAAGGTTCAGTAAACATCAACGCATGTTAATTTGGTCATTGTCACCTGGTCTCTGGATCTATTTGAAAACTGAAATTGACCCAAAGTTAGTCAAATATGCAAAATGATTTTCCAGATAGAATTGGGCATTGGCAGAAAACGGAATTGAAAATTATTAAATTTAATTCAATTTAATTTAAAAACCATTTTAATAGAACCAACTCAATCATCACTTGAGAACCGAATATCTGACAGATGAGAGACAACAGTATTGCCAAATCTGCGCTAAATCAACCTATACAGATAAAAAAACAAGTATTGTTGAAACACCTGCAAATTTGATCTTGACTTTGAAGCTCTTCAGTTACGACTCAGCATGTCGCAGATGTATTAAATTATTTCAACGAGTCAAGCTGGAGGAACACCCCTATCTAGCCGACTGCCGTTACAAGCTTTACGCGGTCATCGTTCACTGTTGTTCTGGAGTAGATTCTGCCCACTACTATACCTTGGCCAAGGACAGAACGGACTGGAATGAAGAACCCCGCACTTTCGGTTAAATTCCCTGAATTTTTGGTATGTCGTAGATTTCGACTTCCTCGGCAAAAGTGTCCCCAGGCACAAAAAAATCGGCATACTAGTTTTCGAGATACAGGGTGTCAAAAATGAAAAGTGAAGCTTTCTGCTCAGAATTTTTAACAACTCCGAGATTGACAAAACGCCCATTTATTCATGGAATAACATGCCTGAACGATCGTACAATACCATCTGGATCTCGTATCCATTTATTTTTACGTTTCGTGCTCTGCAACAGGGTGAACAAAGAAAAATTCAATTCGATTAATTTTAAACCAACCAGTGTAAGTTCGTTCATGAGAATTAAATATCCAATTGAGCCTGGATGAACTTCCTCAATCTCGATCGAAGTTTACTGAAATCTTTTTTATATACTGGGTGGTTCGAAAATAGTGGTACGTCAACCCCTAGTTTTTTAATCGGATAGGGGAGAGCATGTCATCTATATATCAAACATTATTTAATGTTAAGAGTCGCATAGTCATTTCATATATATAGGGTGAGTAAAAAGATACAGTCCAAGTTTCTTGCAAAAATGCGGTTTTTTCAATGAATACCCTGTATTTCGAAAAAGAATCGGTTAATTTTCTTGAATTTTTGATATTATGTTTGATTTGAGGAGTCCGAGATATTGTCATCAATCTCAGCATAGGTATCTGGACTCGTTTGTCGGCTATATACTTTTTACTGTACGGATTTTATTAATAACCGATAACCATTCGAGACCGAAATGGGCTATTTTCCAACAATTCTTGTTGAAAAATATTCGGGATAGATTTTCCGAAGAAACTAGAGAAAAATGAAATGTACCAGTAGCATTATCCCGCTCAAGGTTGGGACTAATTCTACAGTATTTGAAAGCTATTTCAATTCAGATGGAGAAATATTTTATGATTTCTGTGAAATGTGCGGTTTCTACAAAATTGGGATAATTGGTACACAATGAACAAATGAACGGTGAAAGTATTATACCTTAGTATTAATTTCTGTTGCCTCAGTTCCAAGCACCCTCTTATATCGCGGTTTTCAAGTCTTTGAATTTGTTATAGAATAAGGACACCCCTAAAGAAATAATTTTTTCCTTTTCAGTGCAATTCAATAAAAGTTTATCTGTAAAAAGTTTCTTCATTTATATTTATTCATCTTTTTTGTGTGAAAAATTATTCAAATACATTTCAAAATTCGTTCAAAGAAGAAATGACTACAAACAGTGCATATTTCTTTTCGCGTACTTGTAGAATTTTGGGAGGTATAATACATTCACCATTCATTTGTTCATTGTGTACCAAATATCTCAATTTTGTAGAAACCGCACATTTCACAGGAATCATAAAATATTTCTACATCTGAATTGAAATAGCTTTCAAATACTGTAGAATTAGTCCCAACCTTGAGAAGGATATGGCTACTGGTACATTTCATTTTTCTCTATTTTCTTCGGAAAATCTATCCCGAATATTTTTCAACAAGAATTGTTGGAAAATAGCCAATTTCGGTCTCCAATGGAGTATATCGGGTATCAATGGAATCCGTACATTCAAAAGTATATAGCTGACAAACGAGTCCGGAGACCTATGCTAAGATTGATGACAATATCTCGTACTCCTCAAATCAAACATAATACCAAAAATTCAAGAAAATTAACCGATTCTTTTTCGAAATACATGGTATTCATTGAAAAAAAAAACTCATTTTTGCAAGAAACTTGGACTGCATCATTTTACTCACCCTCTCTCTCTCTATATACAGTGACCGCCAAAAAGTATGTACCATATGAGAAATTTTTTTATTATTGGAGAATTGGAAAAACTATTCTGGGGAAAAGTTTGTGCATGTCCGATAACCTAAAAATCGATTTTGACACATGTCACGTGATCGCTGGAATGGCGGCAAAATGAAAAAAATTGTAATGAAAAGGCAAAAAAAGGGGTAAGATGGCAAGATATCAAAAAAAGTTGTTTGAAAAAGTCACTTAGAATTCAATTTTATACACACAAACATATATATAGACCGCCAAAAAGTATGTACCATATGGAAAAAATTTTATTATTGGATTATTGGAAAAAATATTCTGTGGGAAAAGTTTGTGCATGTCCGATAACCTAAAATTCGATTTTGACACATGTCACGTGATCGCTAGAATGGCGGCAAAGGCAAAAAAAGGGGTAAGATGGCAAGATATTAAAAAAAGTTATTTGAAAAAGTCACTTAAAATTCAATTTTATACACATACACGAAGTTTCAAGAAATAATTCAGAAAAATTGAAAATAGCAATTTTTATTTTCCCATCTATTTAAAAATATTATTAGTTTTTCTTATGAATAGCTTGACTATACTGAAACATTTGCATTTTAATGATAATGACAAAACTTTCTCATTTTCTCCACACCAGAGGGCACTAAATTAAAAACAATTGGTTTTTGCCAGAACCCTCGCTGTTACATTGGTTCTTATCTAACAGTTATATCAGAATTCCAAGACTATTGTGTTGATATGGCAATCTAGAAACAACATGTTTCCTGATTTTAATCAAGTTTCAATAATAATGCTGTATGAGCGTTTTACTTTGCACATAAACTTTAAGAATCTTTAATTTGACGCACTATTTTCAAGTTTATGTGCGAAGTGAAACGCTCATACACGATTATCATCAGAACTTGATTATAATCTGGAAATTACCATGTTTTTGGAGTGTCATGTCATCACAATGGTCGTGGAATTCGGATATAACTGTTAGATACGAACCGATGTAACAGCAAGGGTTCTGACAAATTCCCATTTTTTCAATTTAGTGCCCTCTGGTGTGGAGAAAATGAGAAAGTTTTGTCATTATCATTAAAATGCAAATGTTTCAGTATAGTCAAGCTATTCATAGGAAAAAAAAAATTTAAATAGATGGGAAAATATTTTTAAAAAATTGCTATTTTCAATTTTTTTGAATTATCTCTTGAAACTTTGTTTGTGTGTATAAAATTGAATTCTAAGTGACTTTTTCAAACAACTTTTTTTGATATCTTGCCATCTTACCCCTTTTTTTGCCTTTTCATTACAATTTTTTTCATTTTGCCGCCTTTCCAGCGATCACGTGACATGTGTCAAAATCGATTTTTAGGTTATCGGACATGCACAAACTTTTCCCCAGAATAGTTTTTCCAATTCTCCAATAATAAAAAATTTTCTCATATGGTACATACTTTTTGGCGGTCACTGTATATAGAGAGAGAGAGGGTGAGTAAAATGATGCAGTCCAAGTTTCTTGCAAAAATGAGTTTTTTTTTTCAATGAATACCATGTATTTCGAAAAAGAATCGGTTAATTTTCTTGAATTTTTGGTATTATGTTTGATTTGAGGAGTACGAGATATTGTCATCAATCTTAGCATAGGTCTCCGGACTCGTTTGTCAGCTATATACTTTTGAATGTACGGATTCCATTGATACCCGATATACTCCATTGGAGACCGAAATGGGCTATTTTCCAACAATTCTTGTTGAAAAATATTCGGGATAGATTTTCCGAAGAAAATAGAGAAAAATGAAATGTACCAGTAGCCATATCCCTCTCAAGGTTGGGACTAATTCTACAGTATTTGAAAGCTATTTCAATTCAGATGGAGAAATATTTTATGATTCCTGTGAAATGTGCGGTTTCTACAAAATTGAGATATTTGGTACACAATGAACAAATGAATGGTGAATGTATTATACCTCCCAAAATTCTACAAGTACGCGAAAAGAAATATGCACTGTTTGTAGTCATTTCTTCTTTGAACGAATTTTGAAATGTATTTGAATAATTTTTCACACAAAAAAGATGAATAAATATAAATGAAGAAACTTTTTACAGATAAACTTTTATTGAATTGCACTGAAAAGGAAAAAATTATTTCTTTAGGGGTGTCCTTATTCTATAACAAATTCAAAGACTTGAAAACCGCGATATAAGAGGGTGCTTGGAACTGAGGCAACAGAAATTAATACTAAGGTATAATATATATATATATATATATATATATATATATATATATATATATATATATATGGATATATGGATGGATTTAGCGAGGGGCAATATATAAAAATATAAGTAGAAAAGTTATTGGGTATAACCCTCAAAATATATTATACAGGGTGTTTCTTAAGTACGTGTAGAAACTTTAGGAGCATGTTGCTGACGTTGAAATAAGAAAAAAGTTTTCATAAACACAAGTCCGCAAGTTATTCGTTTCTAAGATACAGAGTATCAAAGTTTAATTCTAATATATGTTTTTTGTGAATAAATTCCAAAATATCTGTGATATTCGAGTAAAGTTTAGTATCTCGGATGATTTTTCAATGACAAAATCAAATTTTATGTTAATTGTGGAAAAACTCATTTCAAATTATTTTCATTTTAAATTTAAAAATCTTGTCATTCAAAATCACTTGCATCGATTATTTCAAATCTCAATAACTCGAAAACAGTTTCTCGCAGGGACCTCTACCAAGAATATATTTTTTACACAAACTAAATAATAAATATCCCCAGATATCAAACTTTACCCAAATATCAAAATCATTTTGATATTATTCACAAAAAATAAAAATAAGAATTCAACTTTGACACTCTGTATCTCAGAAACGAATGACTTGCGGACATATATTTATGCGAACTTTTCTTCTTATTTTGATGTCAGCAACACGCTCCTAAATTTTCTACACGTACTTAAGAAACACCCTGTATATATATGAAATGACTATGCCACGTTCTTAACATTAAAGAATGTTTGATAATATTTATATATGACATGCTTTCCCCAATCCGATTCAAAAACTAGGGGTTGACGTACCCCTATTTTCGAACCACCCTGTATATAAATAAAATTTCAATAAACTTCGATCGAGATTGATGAAGTTCATCCAGGCTCGATTGGATCTTTACATCTCATGAACGAACTTACACTGGTTGGTTTAAAATTAATCCAATTGGATTTTTCTTTGTTCACCCTGTTGTAGAGCACGAAACGTAAAAATATAATGGATACGAGATCCAGATGATATTGCACGATCGTTCAGGCATGTTATTCCATTAATAAATGGGCGTTTTGTCAATTCTCGGAGATGTTAAAAATTCTGAGCAGAAAGCTTCATTTTTCATTTTTGACACCCTGTATCTCGAAAAATAGTCTGCCGATTTTTTTGCCTGTGGACACTTTTGCCGAGAAAGTCGAAATCTACAACATACTAAAAATTCAGGGAATTTAACAGAAAGCCATTTTCCATAAGAAAAGTGCGGGATCCTTTGATGACAGTTGCGTGAATAAAATGTTTTCTTTCGAATTGGACCTTTTGGACCCTCTGGAGACCCCATACATCCTGTTATACCAGAAGGCAGATATTCGACGCACTTCTTTAGGAGTTATCATTTAACCAATTCCAACTCTTCAGATGATGTGGTGTTGCAGGTTTTCCGGGTTTCCTTGCAGCTGTAAAAGAGAATGCACCAATTGCACCAATTGGTTTTTTATTTTTTTTGTTTCTATTTTGTTATTGTTACTTTACATAATAAATGTTTTTCTTATAGAAACCTATTCCAAGCTTTAATGTGAGGTGAGAACAAATAATATGATTCCTCTTTACCACACATCTTCCAATACATATTCCTGGATGGGCATTTCAATAACCAAGTTATCTTCATCTGTATGATTTTTGGAGTCCATCATCCCAGTTTTTTATGGTGAAAGTGGATATCTTCAAAGACAGGGGTTATCGAAAAATTATTCTATTTTCGAGGTCGATGAAGCACTCATCTTCTTACAAGTGAGTCATAGCGAGTGAACTGAATGATAATTCGGAGATGAGTCAGGCATTGAAATTTAATTCCTATTTATGTAGCATACAGATAAAAAATAATTTATTGTTTGAGGTTATTTCAATTCCAGTTTTACACATTGTATAGTTCTACTGGTGTTCCGTAACTGATATTCCTTGCATACATCCGTTTATCTAGTAATATCTCCGATTGCAGTAAAGATAAGCAACGTATGATAATCAGTTCTTCATTAGTATACCCAGAAGAGCACAAATTGATCAATTCATTTGCAGACAATGAACAAACAATCCTGTTTCGAAAATAGTGTATTATGATGGGAAAATTTTAAGTTATAAAAATTTTATTATGAAATTTGGTACTTTGACCGATAATGGAAATAAGTTACTTTCCATTATGTGTAAATGGTGAATAGCTCTGTTCCGTTACACTTACCGAACTATATTCAGGATCATTAACACAAATATTCAGTCAATAATACAAAACATTTTTATTTAGACTATTATCTCATTCAAAGAATGAATCAATAAATGTATACTGTTATGACATGAGTTTGTTTTGATGTTTGATAGAATAAATTTTTTGTTCTTCAAATAAAATAATAAATCTGCCCTGGCTCAAATCTGTTATTTACCTGTTTTACCATCTCCTGTATATTTCTGCTCTATTCAACTCAGTCAGTATCGCAAGAGAAACTCTTAATCTCAGTTGGGTTCAATCAATGCAAAAATTTTGTTCAATAGAAATTATATACAAAGTTCTATTTTTATTTTTTAATGAATGGAACATTGAAATCCAAGAAATAACACTCAAATAAATGTTTCCAAACTGAATTCTTATTTTTCTCTAGTTATTATTATAATTATAATTATTTTGTATATTCTTTAAAACCTATCTAAAATTCTAAAATTTCTGAGTTTATTCTAGATAACTTAACTCTAGCGCACTCTATTTCTCAAAATTATAATCTATTGAATGAAAAGTCCATTCAGTTTCCGTAATTGTCCATAAGATGGCATTAGTTTTAGAAAGTTCAGAATATTTAAATAAAGTTTGTGGGTACGATGGGAAAGTTCAAATGTTGTCAAATCGACCCATTTCTGCATACACAATGGAATAGTTCATAAATACCTTGTATTTTCTTGTATATACTGGATGTGTTTGGTATGAGATTGTTCTCGAGTACGTACTCCTTCTCTTTCATCAATAATTGTATTCATTCTGGGTACTGCTTATTTTTCTTGATCTATGATATATCTCCTACAAACGTTTGCTGATTTCTAGTCCATTTATTTCTGATTACTTTTCAATTCATTCAGTTTCAAAATTTTCATATCCTTTTGTTACGAGTTTATTTTGCACTAGATAACCCTTTCTGTTTTAATACAATAACATTAGAAATTATCTGTCATTGATATAGGCATATTAATAATTGTTAGCTATCATCGAGGATTCCTTTCAAAATTTAAATATCTCAAAGATTTCCTAAACATAAAAAGTCTGAAAACACTCTATTTTTCTCTCATATAGTCTATACTGTCACATGGAATATTGGGCTGGGGCGGTGTAACTGACTGTTTTTTAAATGAAGTACATATTTTTCAAAAATGGATCCTAAAAGTAATAGACGGCAAGAAGATCTCTTATCCCACAATTTCTTTGTACCAGGAATCTCAAATAAAAGATGTTAGACAGATTTTTTGTCAAAAAATTATACTTTTCATAAAATTAGGCAAAATTGAACTTACTTTCCACAAACACCCATATAATACTAGAAAAACTGATGAAATCCTATTCCCACGTTGCGAAAATACTATTGGCCAAAGAAATACGAATTATTTAGCACCCAGAATACATGCTTTGTTACCACATGATCTGAAACAGATTCATAGTTACCAAACTTTCAGAAAGGAACTGAAAAAGTGGATTATCAAAGATAGGCTTATATTCACCGATATTGTAAGACCAACTAACATAAATGGGTGAACTGTATAATTATGTATATATGTATAGTCTGTCTTTGTATTTTACAGCTATTTTATATTGGTTTTCAAGAAAATCATCCTGACTGTAACGTACCCCTCAATTTATGTAACATTTTACTAATAATTTATGTAACACTATTTGATACGAACATTATATTCAACCTTAACTATGACTTAAAAACTAGATTTGTCGAACCCTCTACAAAAAACAGAACATATCACGACTGTAGAAACTCTCCCCTCAAATTTATATAAGTTTTCAATTATAAGACTTTTATTCTGTAAATCGGTAACAAAAACAGTGAGCATAGATAAAAGTAATATAAAATAAATACAAAAATAAAATGTGATATGAATGCAATACAATATCTGGCTAAGATATCAATTGGATAAAATACAGTAGGTATAGAAAAAAAAATACATGAATCAAATACAAGAAAGTTTATAAACATAGGTATACAATACAAATTGTGACTGAAATTTAAAAGGAGTAGAATACAGTGGGTAAGAATAGCGAAAAGTATTTTAATCAGAATACAAAAATAAAAAGACAATACAATTTGAGCGGGGTCATATAGTGCAAACAGTTGAATTATTATATATATATATATATATGTATAAACAAAAAAAGGGGTGTCAATTAAAAACGTCTAATTTTCGAAATAATTCGAGATTATGCCTCTTGGATTGCAAAGAATGAATTCTTTCAATTTTTTCTTGAATAATTTAACATTTTTTAAATTATCTGGTATGATCTTGTATAGTGTTGGTGCGAAAAAGGTGTATGATCTTTGTGAAACCGTTTCCAACATCAACGGTGTAACGTAATGATGTATCCGACGAGTATAGTAATCGTGACGTGGAAGTTGTGAGTGATTTTTGAAGGTATGATATTTATTGCTGGAGCAGATAAAATATAGTTGTCTTAAGTCAAGTATTCGTGATTCTTTATAAAGATCATCTGGTGGGTACCTTGACTTCTTGGTATATATCATCTTTAAAAATCTCCTTGTGTGACTTCTAAAGAGTGAAGGTGCGATTTCAAACTTGCACTAGTCAGTCTGAGTCAGCTGCCTTTCCATAAGCGAGGCTGCACGGCCATCCTGATTTGTTGTTGTCCTCAACAACCACTTCCTGGATATCACCATCTGCGAATAAAAATTCAAGAAATTAGTCTCAAGTTGCTGGTGCTGGTATTTTCCATATTGAAGGCACAGTATAGTTACATAAATGAGCTTTGAGAAGTTTTATTAGCCACCAATGGGCTCAAATGAATCGAACTTCCACTATTGGGCTCTTTTATGCCATCAAAGGGCTCTATTGTGCCTTCCAAGGGCTCTATTGTGCCATCAAGGGCTCTATTGTGTCATCAAGGGCTCTATTGTGCCATCAAAGGGCTCTATTGTGCCATCAAGGGCTCTATTGTGCAATCAAGGGCTTTATTTTGCCATCAAGGGGCTCTATTGTGCCATCAAAAGGCTCTATTGTGCCATCAAAATGCTCTATTGTGCCATCAAGGGCTCTATTGTGCCATCAAGGGCTCTATTATGCCATCAAAAGGCTCTATTGTGCCATCAAGGGCTCTATTTCGTCATCAAGGGCTCTATTGTGCCATCAAGGGATCTATTTATCATTTACCTCAACGTTTTTGGAACATGAATGGTTTCATGTGTTCTACAGCTACAAACTCCTTGGCCGATTTGATCTTCCCGTATGGAGATCCTCCTTCACCGTACAGCGGTCACTCGGGAGAACCTCTATAACCTTGAGGGGTCCTCTGGATTAATAGTTCGGCTGGCGTGTTGTGTGTGATGCGGTGATTCGTACTATTGATACCTTGCTCGATCAAGCCTATTGCTGTGTTCCAGTTGTTGCCGTCCGTGTCCGCTCCCGACGTGGCCAAAGCGTCTAGTATTGTTTTGTTCGTCCTTTCTACTTGTCCATTTCATCTAGGCATGCCCACCGCTATGGTGTGCAATTTGATACCTTTTTGTACAAAATATTCTACATGGGCTTGTCCGTGTTCTCGAAGCTCTTCTGGATTTTTTTATGCGTTCGCTGTTCATCACTTGAACTGGAAGAGTGTCTTTTGGACCGTGAAGATCGCCTCTTCGATCTCTTCTCGTGTCTTGGCATCCTTCGCCGCACTATTCACACTATTGTTCACCACTTCTGATAAAGTAGGTACCTGAGATGGAACCGAAATAAAACACGTATAGCACAACAAACACTTATATTTAACTCCTGTCACCACTTGTCTCTACTCAATCCCATAAACTAATGGATAATGAATAATCTATCGAATACAACCTTATCCCCTATGATATAACTATATTAGTCAGTCTGAGTCAGCTGCCTTTCCATAAGCGGGGCTGCAGAAGTTTTAGATTTTTTTATTATCTACAACTTTTCTTCCAAAAATTTTCAGCTAATATTTTTTTTCCTTGAAGTTGGAACCTCAAAAAAATTTCCAGCTGGTCCTTGCCTGTTACTTTTTTCTTTTTCACAAAAATCATGGCACCTGCATTCTATCAGATGATGATATTTTATTAGAATTCGCTTCAGTATGTATTTCTCATTCATTATAATTTCGTCCTTGTGTATTTTCCCATTTGAATCCACAGTAAACTGTTCAGTAACATATGCTAATTGTTTTGACCTGAGAATATCAATAAATTTGTAGTGACGATGGATTTCAGTACAGATTCTTCAAATCCAATAACGCTTACTGCAGATGTACCATTCGAATGAAGACGAAATAGAAAGTGTTAAATTGTATAATGAGCTTAAATCGTTTGCACAATGCTGCTGTCGTTCATTTCGCAATCTGACCTAACAATATTTCAATACTTTTCAAAAAATTAACAAAGACATTTTTTCCTCTTCAAGATTCATGTCACTCGAGAATTCCTTGAATCATCCGACCTTTGTTCCCTCGATTCATTTATTCACTAGTAGGTGTAAGTATCTGTTATTCACACATCGTTTCACGATAGGTTACATGGATATCATCAATAATTGAGCGTTTTTCTAAACACGATATGTGACCTATCGAATTCTCTCTGTTGAAATAATAATAATAGCAAAAGGTCCTTATTTCCCAAGACTTACCTGTCTTAATGGCATACTTCCAGGAACTGGTGAGTTTATCTCATGAAAAATATTAATATTTTTTGATTATCTTATACGAATTATCTAAAATTTTTCAAAAATTTCCAGAACCAACGAAAATACAAGAATTTTATGATAATAACGCACCTAATAATGATAATAATGATGAGAATTTTCGAATTTGATTTCAATCGTCAGTAGGATCTGAAATTGGGCACACATAAACCGATTGCAATACAAGGACCTAATTATAAAAGTTTAATGATAATGATAATAATGATAATGACGTGAATTTTTTATTAAATATCCACCCACTTCTTATCATCCGAAAATTTTAGAATTTGGCATACTTACCAAGGACCGACGATAATATAATAATTTTATTATATTATTGTTTTATTTTTGGATGATTTCGAAGGGCACACACAATATGTCTGAAATGGTCGCAGTGTAAAGGCTTTTAGCGCGGAAGCCAAAAATGAATCTGAGCTAATCTAATCTAGTAAAGATATCTTCAAGCAAAGTTTAAGGGAACACAACTTGATGCCATGCAGGGCAGCAACAAGGCCTTCATTGATTGCAGAACACTGCAGATCACGGCTTGATTTTGCCCGCCAGTATTTCCGGGCGATCTTGCCCGTGAGAAGTCCTGATACGAACCCCATCGAACATATATATGATATTCTTGGGAGATGAATTAGAACCCTGCAGCAGCCCAAAATTACTTTGAATGAGCTGAGGGACAGTTTAGTGAATTTGGGAGACATAATTGAATAAGGACTCTGATATTGAGTATAACAGGCGGTTATCATTGCTGAAGAAATTAGCAAATCATTTCAGAATAGAAAACAAATTCTTCATTTTTATTTTATTGTTGTTTTTGTGAAACTCTATACGCACTTGATTTTTGATATCTTCTAGAAAAAAATGTTAGTTTGATTATCTGTATTGTGAATTTTGTTTGCATACTGTCGTAAATACATTAAAATTTCGTATTTCTGAATTTGAATAATATGCGCTGAAAATTTCTTTGGAATATTTATTCTTCACAATAATCATTTATTTTAATATGAATAAGAACATGTATTTATTGAATATATAAAGTACCATTTTTTAGTAAATGCATTTTTATTCTTTTTTTTTTCAGTCGACTGTATCCAGCTTTCCATTGATTGAAAACGAAAGTCTTAAAATTCATTTTTTTTTTTGAAAAATTTGTGAACCTAATTTTCTAAGGATCGATACTATCCGAGTCAATGAAGTTTTTTATGACTCAGGTATGTCAAATGAGTTTTTCTATCTCACGAAGTCCCATCGGATGTATATTCTAACACTTTCCTTGATATTTTCATCATTATTTCAAATTCAGCATTTTTTTCTTGTGAATGAACCCTATTTTCAGCAAATGCGTGCGCTCCTGTTTGTTGTGAGAAGGTCACAGTCTATCTCTTCCCCGCAGCCCGCGCGCCTAAAAACAGAGCGACTTCAAATCACTCCGTGTCGTAGGTATGGCAATGCTGAGTTCATCTGTATTTATACGATATTATACGTCCATGGTAGCAACTGTTGCCAAATTATTATAAAGTAGTAATGGACAAGTGAAAAATAAACTAAATGATAATCATGCTTAAATGAGGAAATTTCATGGGAAGATTCAGGAAAATACTGAAGATCAGATGGAAGCACTAGAGCACCAAAAAACCTCATTCCAGATAAAGGTTTGATGAGTTTAATTCCGTGGCTACCCTAATATAGAATAGTATATTCTGTAACAAGGTTAGAATGAAAATTCGATGCGAGTGGAAAGTTTCGAGCGCGAGCCGAAGGCGAGCGAGAGGAACTACGAGCATCACGAATTTTCATGCTAACCGAGTAGCAGACTATACTTTCTCCACGATCAAAGATACGAAGACACGTGACAGCAATAATTTTGACACTTACTCAAATTTTGCCACTGCGATGACAATCAACTGCGACAAGGCTAATGTTATTATTGTTAACCAGTGTGAGAATATTATTCTATCACAAGAGCGAGAATGTAATAGTTATTTAAGTAACAAGGAATGTAAAGACGTGTTAACATTCGAGGTGAGCGAGTACGAGCCGAGGCAGAGCCGAGGCTTGTCGCTTGCCGAGGATGATAACAGTCGATACATTCCGTGTTACTTATTACGTTTTTCCCGCTGCTTGTTGACATTTCTCAAAATTTGCCTGAATTGAAGTTTGTTTTCTTACCCTTCCTTCATGATTATTCGTTCGCTATTTCATTCTAAGTTGCTTGTGCGTGTAACTAAGTTACCGAATAAGCAGACAACAATAATATTCAAAAGGTCTCATAACCTAAAAATTGATATGAATGAAGCTGAAGGTATTACTTGTCAAAGTCAAAGTCATTATTACCCTAGGCATGTAAATGACACTATTAAGTTCCGTTGTCAAGATGAATTAGTAAACGAATAATATAGGCCATTTACCTGTTTTGTTGCTAAGCATGTATGGACTATTTACAGTGTCGGCAGCGGGAAAATCCATTTAAATTGCATGGGGACAGAGGTGTTGCAGAATATTTCTTCAATCTCAAGAGAGAGAATTCCAGCATTCTGCAATCAAATTTGATTTTAGAATTGGCAAATTCTGTAATGATCGTGGAGAAATGAATGGAAGAATTTACATGGAGAAAAAACTGGCAATAATTATTAGATTAATAGAAATAAAAATACCAATGAAATACGGCTAATATCTACGTAATGACTATCTTATGAACTTCAAAATATTATCCATTATTCTCTAAACAGTAATAAAGTCTGTTATCGAATTGGTATCCAAAAGAATAAAAAATGACAAGGAATAAAAGTTCTTGAAATTGATAGTTATTGATTCAACTGGCGTATTAAAGAAGGCGATCATTGATAGAGATAGTTTTCGATATTTTTAGAGATCACTAATCGCATTTTAATATAATAGTTGATTACAATATTTTTTCGTCTACCTCACTCTTGTTGAAATGAAGGAATTCTAAATAGGGGCCATTAATGGTCGATTTCGTTTGCATTGAAGAACATTAAACAGAGATGTTAATACGCGGTAGGAGGAAATAGTTATTTGTTTAACTAGGCAGCAAAGTAGTAGATTGACTGCCGAGGCTGAATTCATAGCCGAGCGTAGCGAGGCTAGGAATTCAACTAAGGCAGTCAATCTACTTTGCTGCCGAGTTGAACATATAATGTTTTCTCCGATTGTTCATAATGATATAGGAGGATATTGTATTTGCAAATTATTACAATTCCCACAATCTCTTTATTTTTCCTGTAGTGTTCAATTAAAATAAAATTTGATAAAAATCGCAGTTGTTGGAACGGTTGGTTCCTATGGAAATGTCCATAATAATTATAGTTTGACAATTCATGAAATTTCTGACAGTTGTGCGAAAAAATATCGGTATATTTAAATTATTATATAATGGACAGTGATAGCGACCTGGGAATACTTACCCCTCCAGAAATAACGGAGGTGGCAAAAAATTAATAAATGTTTACGTCAAATGTTTTATTCCCATTGAGTATAATCACTTTGCTGCCTAGGCAGGAAAAGTAATACTTTGCTGATTGATATGTGTCAGCAAAATTAATATTTGCTGCCAATCGGAGAAAAAAATATTTTTGTATAACTGTCAAAAAAACTTGACAATTCTGCATCTCTATTGATGCGTAAATGTTTACTTTTTTCACTGCCAAAATAATTCACAAAATAAACAAGAAATATTACTTTTTGAAGGATTTATTTTCAACAGAGTCAATTATTAATGGTTATTCATCATAAAACAATTTCATTTATTGGAATAATAATTGATAGTGAAGTCTGAACAATTACTTCCAACATAAATTCCCGAAGATGTTCCATATTGCTGCTGATCAGAAACGTAAGATATTTTATCAGATATTTTAATTTGTTTGGAAGAAGATGGACTATTCAATATTTTGTTGAAAATCTCAATTTTGTTATTCAAACTATCTTCTAAATATACAAGGCAATTCAAATTCGACCCCCACCATTGGGATCTCCTAAACTACAGGAGATACGTCGAAGCTTGAATTGGGTATTCTGGTGCTTAACAAAATACTGTTTTGAAACAACTTCATCTGAGATGGTCATGACTCCATCGAAAATTTTTGTTTAATGAACACTAGCTGTCAGAACTCATTGAATATCATAAGTCTGCACAAATACTTCAGTCGAAATGTCCTCATTATCAAATGAAGAAAAACGAGATATGTTGAAACTTTATTATAAATTTGATAGCACGAAAACAGCACAAATTTATTTTGAATTATATCCGGAAAGACAACAGCCGGATATAACATTATTCGGAATTTTGGACAAACACTTGGCTGAGTACGGTGCGTTTCAAAAATCAAGAATGAAATATGGAAGCAGAATGGAACAAAATATTAGACGTAACTTATTAGCCGAGGTAAAATAATTGTTCATTCCATATTCGAAGAAGTATAATTATTTTTGGTACTTTTTTAGATAAATGCAGATCCTTCCAAATCAACACATCAAGTCTCGGCAGAAATGGATGTGCCACAGACGAGCGTTTGGAGGGAATTCAAAAAAAGTGGTTCGAAATGTTATAAGATACATATTTCACAAAAATTACATCCAGGTGATCCTGAGAGAAGGATGGAATTTTGTAGCTGGCTCTCGAATAGGGTACACCCTACAAACTTCTTGAAAAATATTATTTGGACTGACGAAAGTACTTTTTCGAACTGTGGTGTTTTTAATAGAAATAATGAGCACATTTGGAGTGAAAATAATCCTCGACACTTCAGAGAAGTCAGACCACAAGTTCGGTTTCGTTTGAATGTGTGGGCTGGAATTTATGACGACCGAATACTTGGACCTTATTTCTTCTCTAATACTTTGAACGGGGAAACCTATCTTCGGTTCTTAAGAAACGAATTCGAAGAATATATGGATACGTTTCCCCTTGTTAATTATAACAGCTGCTGGTTTCAGCATGACGGGGCTCCTTCACCCAATAAAAAATCAGTTTGCGAATATTTACACCAAAGATTTCCTAATGGGTGGTTAGGAAATTCTGGACCAGTGGGGTGGCCGGTAAGGTAACCTGATCTTACAGTTTTGGATACTTTCTTGTGGGGCACTTTAAAGAACAGAATCTATGGAGAGCAAGAATATAACACAGTAGATGAACTTAGAGACAATATCATCACGCAATTCAGGTCAATCAGAAGAACGGATATTGTTAGGGCTGTTCTTAATTTGAGACGACAAGCTCGGTTATGTATTCAAGAGGAAGGCCATCATTTCGAACACTTGTTGTAATACTTTCTGTACATTTTTTACAAGCTCATGATATCATTCTTGTTTTTTGAAACGCACCGTACTCAGCCAAGTGTTTGCCCAAAATTCCGAATAATTTTCTATCCGGTTGTTGTCTTTCCGGATATAATTCAAAATAAATTTGTGTTATTTTCGCACTATTCCTATCATTTTTATAATGAAGTTTCAACATATCTCGTTTTTCTTCATTTGAGAATGAGGACATTTCGACTGAAGTATTTGTGCAAACTTATGATGTTTAATGAGTTCTGACAACTAGTGTTCGTTAAACAAAATTTTTCGATGGAGTCATGACCATCTAAGATGAAGTTGTTTTTTTTTTAATATCTGTGGTTTCAGAAGTGCAAATCATAACAAATTATACATCAATGAAATCAGAATGAGAATCACCATTTTTCTGTATAAAAAACAATAGCGCGCCCATAACAGAAAAAAAAGTCGATGATGAATGCCAGAAGACGAAACGTCGGATAGTAAATCCGAACAAGAAAACGTGTAGCTGAAAAAAGTATCAATGAAAATGTACTTTTGGTTTTGAGCTATGTTGTCAAATAACGATAGAAAAAAATTAAAACGAAAATTCCGATTTTCAGTTTTTTCCCGATATTTCCGGAAATACCCGGAATTTTCCAAGTTTCAAAACCGTATTTTGTTAAGCACCAGAATACGCAACTTTGCCCCAATTTAAGCTTCGACGTATCTCCTGTAGTTTAGAAGATCCCATTGGTGGGGATCGAATTTGAATTGCCCTGTATGTTTCTGCTACGGCGGCAGATTTCCAGCCACCGTGACGTTTTATGGATGTAATGTTGCCCCCTGCATTGGCCAGAAGAGTTACAGAGCTTCTCCTTAAACAGTGACCTGTGTAGCTCTTATACATGTCTTTTCCGAGCCATTTTGCAATAAAGCTACGAATTTCTCCTATTTTATTTATCCCCACATATTGGTCAATACATTTTCCTATCGAATATTTCAAAAATAGTCTGTTACTTTTTGTATGAGGCGGCCGTAGTGCTCTATACTTGCGGTATATCTCAATATAATAAGAATTTGAAACAGTAAGGTCTTCTTATCAGGTATCTCAACAAAATAAATCCAGCATCTTCAATGGCATCAATAGTTATATGTAATAATTCTTCACGGCGACAAGCACCGTTGATACCTAAAATTAGGACAACTTACAATTAAACAATAATGAAATTACTACTACTCTAAAAAAACAGTGATTGTATCTGTACCTTATAAAGTGAATTTGTTTCGTTATCAGCATCTTGAATGAATTTATTGATATCATCTCCTGATATAACTTTAGATTTCTTTCCTCGGTATCCTACGCTTTTGTTCTTAATGACCAATTGTTATGTTAGAACAAATGGCAGGTGTCAAAAATTCGAATAAAAATGTTTGATAATTTTAAAATTTTATGAAGTTTGGGTCTCTCTAGACCTCTGTAAACGTAATCTCAATTCGGTTCGACAATCATTGTCTTTTCTTCACAGGCAATTGCCTTTTCTGGTCTGGGGGGATGGCGAACAGAGTTTCCCAAATTGTCGACCCACATTTCACAAAATTTTAAAACTATCAAAAATCTCAAAAAATGTTTTTCGCCTTTTTCACACCTGCCATTCGTTCTAACATGCCTTTATACACTCCTCCTTCACGGAAGTGCAAGAGGCTAGTACACCCTGTGTATCTGATGGGTTATCACTACCACTATCATAATCAACATCCATCTTCTTGAAATTAACTCGAAATTGAAGCAACTACGACCAAACACAGTCAAACAGTCAAACACGCGGCGTGCCAACAAACCGCTTTTATAGTAACGACACAGAAAGACCACTGGATACTGGAAATTGTATTAGAAGTATTGATAACATCTCAGATAACTTGTATGGAAAAGAGAAGTATCATTTAGTTATTCTGGACTTATTTTTTTCAGACAGGAAAAATTTTTGAATACGATTTTACTGAAAACATTGAATAATATTATATATAATAATAGTCGTTCAAAAGCATTAACTTATTGGGACAAAAAACCACGTCAAGATGTATTGGAAGTGTTTATTTTTAATATATTTCAGACGATGTAAATTCACACAGTTGTGCAAAAAATGTTGTTTGTATTTCGTGTATAAAATTCGTGTTTTCATGGCACATTCGAGGAAATTTTTGGCCTCGACCTGTGGTCTCAGCCAAAAATTAACACTCTCCTTGTGCTATTAAAAAAAACTCATTTTACGCAGATAATACAAAAATAACTATTGTATACTTGAATATTTTTTGTTTACCTCAGAATTCAAAGATTAAAAAAATATGAAGAACAAATTTTTAAAATACTTATGCAAATGTGGAAGAGGTCTAAAGAATAATACTCAAGGTTTCCCCTAAAAAGAGGCTGGGTTCGATTTTGAATATGATAGTGTTCAATTGATATTGATTATTTGAAAATAATATTCTCTAACTTACATATGAATAGATGATAAAAGTTTATAATGTTTTTCATTTCTCGTTCCCGTTTAAATAACATGTGCTATTGCATTTAAAGAAAACTACATTTTGAAGAATTGTCAATATTCCAAGCACGAAATGTCTATATTCTTTAATCAGAGTATTTAAACCTACGAGCAAGTTTAGTTTTTCTCCTTGTTCTCCTATGGCGTTTCTCTCATTCACATTTCTCAGTGTGGCTGTAAGGATATTCAAGGATTCTGATTTAAGACTCTGAAACATCAAAGTCATCCTCTTCTGTGTAGGTTTTATTCGCTGTGATAAAATAACAATTAACTTCCGATTCGGTTATTTATGGCATGGACGTATAATATCGCATAAATACAGATGGACTCAGCATTGCCATCCCTACAACACGGATTGTTTTGAAGTCACTCATTTTGTTGGCGCGCGGGCTGCGGGTAAGAGAGATGGTAGCAATAGACAGTGACCTTCCCACAACCGACAGGAGCGCACGCATTTCATAAAAATAGGGTTCAAACCCAAGAAAAAATGCTGAATTTGAAATAATGATGAAAATATCAACGAAAGTGATAGAATAGAAGGAGTATCAACCCAAGATGCAATCCTCGCCCTTACAACAAAGATGTATAGTGCCTTAGATACAGGAAAACCTTCTCTATGTGTATTTATAGACCTTTCAAAGGCATTCGATACGGTCAGTCATGACTTGCTTGTGGATTGCTTGGAAAACATCGGCATAAGAGGAGTGGCCTTAAGATTATTCAAAAGTTATCTTTCTAATAGATTTCAATGTGTTGAACTGAAGATGGAAAAGAGCGATTTTCAAAAAATAGAATATGGTGTACCTCAAGGAACTGTTTTGGGACCACTTTTGTTCAATATATATTTGAATGATCTATTCAGAATAAACACTAGTGGTCAAATTATCACTTATGCGGACGATACTGCAATTTTCTACAGTAATGAAGACTGGCTATCACTTAAAACTCAAGCAGAAAATGATATCCGTAATATTCAAGCCTTTTTCAACTATAGACTACTAACAATTAACTTTAAAAAAACATTTTTTCTCCCCATACATATTGATAAGAGAAGTATTCCTTCTTATGATAGCCTACGAATCACTGAAGACATCTCAATATGCAGTAGTAATAAGATCAAATATCTTGGTGTAATGATAGACAATAACCTGAAATGGAATAAACAAATCGAATACGTCACTAAGAAAATACAGTTTCTAATTTATAAACTTAAAAATCTTAAATATATTCTAGATTTCAAAGTAATGAGAACGATATATCAGGCATTGGTGGAACCACATATTGTGTATGGAATATTAGCATGGGGAGGTGTAAGTAAGTCCCACCTGGAAAAATTAATCATTGTTCAAAAGCGCTTACTTAAAATTATATTCAATAAAGATGTAAAATATCCATCAGATAGGTTATTCAATGAAATAAATATTATGGATCCAAGGCAACTATTCTTCTTACGTAGTAACATCAAACAACATAATTCTAAACACGACTTGAAGAACCCGGAACATCAATATAATACAAGAAACAAACAACTCACATACTTGACTCCTTTTATTAGAAAGTCAAAAGGGCAAAAAAGTCTGACATATTTGAGTCCCAAACTATACCAATGTCTCCCAGCTGAAATTCAAAATATTTCAAAGCCACCTACATTCAAGTATAACCTGAAATTGTATATTTTCTCAGTGCCCAGAACAACAATTCATAGTCTTATTGACTAATCATGCCATTCAGGAAAACCTGATACTTACCTCATATTTTATACACATATGTACTAATGCTCATACCTATCTACCTTTACATTTATATTTCATATTCATTTTGTTTTTATACTCTTATACAAGTATATATATGTATACATGTAACCTCATTACTTCCACGCACAGGCCCCGCCTATAGTGGATCTCACATGTTTATTTACTACTGATTATGTATTATGTAACTTTCATTTATCTTTGTGTGTGAATAAACTTATTATTATTATATTATTTTTTTCTCTTTAGGAGTGTACCAGTCAGGCCCTGTCTCCGGTGCTCCGACCCATCCGGAGGGCGCGCTGGTGTCGTTAACCCCAATAACCACTCCCTACGTCCGTAGGGTGAGTGACTATTGGGTCCGAGAATCATGTGCCCTGAGTAGACGGAGCGAACCATGGATAACGGCCTTCTGCATTCGCGCTGCTAAGATTTCTGCCATATTACGGCAAGCAGGTATTATCCTCAAGTTGGAGAGCAGTGTGTACATCATTCCACCAAGGACTCCTATGATCAGAACCAACATTTTGACAGAATGGTCCGGATATAACCTGCGGAGTTCAAAGAGAAGATCTCGATATTTAGTCCGTTTTTCCTCCTCTTTTCGAACGATATTCATTTCGCCTGGAGCGGAAAACTCCATGACGAATATCGTTCTACTTTGGTGGTCGAGGAGGACAACATCAGGCTTATTGGCTTGTATTTGCCTGAGGGTGGGGAATGAGTAGTTCCAATAGATCCGGCACCTCTCATTCTCCACCACGGACTCAATATCCCCCGGAACATAAGGCAACACCGGTGTCTCGTCTATACCGTACGAGTGTCGTAGATGGTAGTATAACACTCGTAGCGCCGCGTTATGCCTGTGGATATAGGCTGAGACCGCATAAGATGGGCATGCTGATAGCAAATGAATTACGGTCTCAGGTGCCCCACGACATGCCCTGCATCGGGTGTCAGGGACGTCTATACCCATCACGCGACTACGGTAGACGAGGGTGTTGAAGACACCATCCTGGCAGGCCATTATGAATCCCTCGGTCTCCGACTTTAGCTCACTCGACCTGAGGAAGGCAAAGGTCAAGCTTTTGGATAAGCCAAGGTCTTCGATGTTGTGAAAGAAGACGCCATGCATTGGCTTATCCATATGTAGCTGTAGCATGACCTCTGTCTCCGCAGCTTTGATGTGAGCTTTTTGCTGAACGGGTCCCAACTCGGTGACAGAGTTTGGGTTAGCCCGTTCAGTGTCGAATACGAGACCGAGTTCATCGGCCGCACGGGTTGCTGCCTTAAAAAGAAATGCTCCAATCCCTGCTTTTTCATGGTCGCGGACCATGCAGAGAAGGGGATCTGAACTCCTGATGACTTTACAGGCCCCATCCAGAACCATTCTGTTATGCATACACTCCAAACTCAAAAGTCCACGGCCTCCCCGTTGTCTGGGAAAGTATAACCGTGGAACGGACGATTTAGGATGCAAGCACCTATTGAGATGCATCACTTTGCGAGTTTTAACGTCGAGTTGTCGCAGCTCTTCCTTAGTCCACTTCATTACTCCGAAAGAGTAGAGAAGGATCGGAACGGCAAGCATATTGGTTGCAGCAACTTTGTTCTTCCCCGACAGTTCTGATGACCAGATCTGTCGGAGTTTGTGCTGATACTTGCCGCGAAGAGAGTTCTTAACTGTGAGTACCTCTTGGGAGTGGCGTTGCTCCACCCCTAGGTAAGTATACGTCTCTCCGGCATCCAGATGATGTAGGATGCTTCCGTCTACGAGCTGGACATCCTCTCCGTATTCCTCGCATCGTCCTCTTTTAAGATGAACCGTGGCACATTTGTCGATCCCAAATTCCATTCCGATAGCATGCGTGTACTCTTCCACCACCCTAAGGGACTGATGTAGGTCCCTTTCTCCAGAGGCATATAATTTTAGGTCATCCATGTAGAACAAATGGGTGACTTTATGCCTCCGGTTGCTGGGGGTGCCGCAGTTGTACCCACGGGTATTCCTAAGTACAACGGACAATGGCAATAGTGAGATGCAGAAGAGAAGAGGGCTGAGGGAGTCTCCCTGAAACACGCCTCTTCTAATGATGACCTGCTCTGTTTGGACTGTGTCTCTACCAGATCTTATGGTGAAGCGAGTCCTCCAGAGTGGCATCAGTTGTCCAATACATCCCACTATTTGATCGGGTACCTCAAGACATCTGAGCAAATGCATGATTAACTCATGCGATGTTGTATCAAATGCCTTGCGGTAATCGATCCAGGCCATCGAAAGGTTACGCTTATACTGCACGGAGTCCTGCGTGATACATCTATCGATGAGCAGGTTCTCCTTGCAGCCGGCGACCCCTTTCTTTGACCCTCTTTGCTCATATATCCGTTCGTACACCGGATCAACTGCGGAGAGAATGCGCGTGTATAAGATGCGTGTAAACAGCTTATAACACGCATTCAAGCATGTTATCGGCCTGTAATTCTTTGGATCAGACAAATCTCCGTTTTTGGGGATGAGCACGGTTCGCCCCTCGACAAACCACTCCGGAATCTGCTGCTCCCCATCTAGCCATGAGTTAAAAACTCTAGCCAGATGGCGGTGGGTTGTTGGAAACTTTTTCCACCAATAGTTATTCAACCCATCAGGGCCTGGAGCAGCGAAATTCTTAGAACCTTTTAGGGCCCTTCGAACTTCTTCCGTGGTTATCGGATTGCGCAGATCATTGTGCTCATGCTGCCGAAGCGTCCTGCAGTAAGCTTCGAACTGCGCTAGGGCTGGAGTGTCTACATTGAGTGGTTGCGGAAACTCATAGATGTTCTTCCAGAAGGTTTCTACCCGATCAGCAGCCGGCGGGTTATCGACAACACGTGGAGGCTCTTGGAATAAGCGAGAAGGTTTATCGCGGAACTTCATGTTTTCCGCGATACTTCTCGCCCGCCTCACTAGTGACTTCTTTGCAGCCACTAGCATTCGTATCCTATCAAGACAGTGCTGTTTTATGGTAAACAGCACGCCTTGATTCAATGTGTGGTGAGCTCGTCTTAGCTTTGCAGCAATTCGCCGCACTGCCGGCGTAAAAGGCCTATTAGCCGACATGTAGTCCACCACACACTGGATACGAGACGCGTGTTGTCTCGCCGACTTGATCTTAGCTTCCATCTTGTGAACGCGTCGCTCATGCCTCCCAACAAGAGCGGTGGTTTCCTTCCTCTCCGTCTGGGATAGAGCACGAGCGGCGTCGTACACGACAGAATTGATCTGCCAGATGGTAGCCTCTTCTGAAAGAACATCGCCAATCTCTGCATCCACTCGTGCCAGTTCTTGCGGCTTCAGGGGCTTCATATTGTGAAGCGCCCTGCGGGTTCTGATGTCCTCCATTGGTGGTATGATGCGAGCCTCCTCTACAGCCAGACCGACACGTGGCATATCTGCCACTTCTGCCACTTCGTTAATCGGCTGAGGAGGAGCTCTAACATAGCCTCGAGCCCGGAGATAGGAAACATAATCCCTGAGATTATTATTATTATTATTATTATTATTATTATTATTATACATCCGATGGGACTTCGTGAGATAGTGAAACTCGTATGACATACCAGATGACATGCAGTACTTCATCGACTGAGATAGTATCAATCCTTAGAAAATTAGATTCACAAAGTTTTCAAAATTAAAAAAAAAAAAATTCAACGTCGCGATTGTGGACCCTCGGCAAATAGGGAATATGCATAATATTTTTTTTTGTTCATAAAATTTTTTACTTCCTTACAACATAGTGAAAAATATAAATACGGTTGAAAGTCTTGGAATTAATTTTTAAAATAATATATAAAATACCGATTGAATTTGACCTATTTGAACGCCTCCATTTTCGCGCGCTGTGGATGATGTCACATGGCGCTATCAGTGTTGTTCTTCTTCAGTGTCGTTCGTTGAGACATACTCTAATTGCTCTACTTGCTTGAAGTTGATATTTTACAAAAGAGTAAGACAAATACAGTACAAGTGTTAGAGAGAGATGAACATATGTGAAAGTGATCTCGATCAACCAGAGCAGTCTTCAATGAACAAGCCTTTCTATAGTTATGGCCATTGACACTATTGACAGTTATTAATTAGGTTATTGATTTGCAGTATTAATCGCTATTACGATAATGGAAAATGCTAAAAAAACATTTTATAGGTATTGTCTAGTACCGGAATGCCAAAACACCAAGTAAAGTATTTTTTTCTGTTCCAAGAGATGCGAAAATACGTAAACAATGGTGTAAGGTTATGAGAAGAGGCGAAGTATCTCCAATATCACATTTCCATTGTTGTGAAGATCATTTCAATGTGAGTACATTGTATTTCGATAGTTAACATGAAGTGAATTGATCAGAAGTAAGTTTTGTACGAATAAATGTTTAGTATATACCTGCCTCACCTAAATTACAAAAGGAACTATTACTACTTATCAGTTCAGGTATTGTCGGATTGTGCTTTGACAAAACCGCTTTCAGTCATTCCTCTTGATAATTTACAATTGTCACTAGACCCAAATCAAACTATGTAATGGAAAACACAATAAATATATAAATAAAAAAAAATTTCTATGAAAGACGACTAGCACAGTATGAATATCAACACAGATAAATTTCATAACGTGCCAGGTGACGTCATTCTTCGTTTCGACCAATGGTGATGCGTTTCTTAAATTTGAATTCCGCGCGCTTATTATGCACTTTTTGATTAAAGTTTTATGGAGTTAAATACAAACTAAATGATAAACTAATGGTTTAGGTGTAATTTCAAGACAATAGAGTATATGAGGTAAAAAAATCAAGTAAATTTAAATCACTTGCATATTACCTATTGTAATGGTACCATTTTTGTTTTGCGGAAATGCTGACCTTTCCGGATTACTGGAAATCTGATATGAGAAAAACAGTTGAATTTATCGATTATAGTTCCTCAACCGCCTCTTCTAATGGTACTATTTTTGTTTTACGGAAATGCACCGTTGCCAAGTTTTGGTCACGTGGGATTACTGGAAATCTGATATGGAAAAACCAATTGAACGTCGCGATTGTGGGCCGTCAGTCAATTGTAATTTTTGTTTTGTTGAAATTTCCTGTTGCCAAGTTGGCCACTTCGGATTACAATTAAACGTCTCGATTATAGATCCTCAACCTATTCTAATGATACTATTTTCGTTCTGCGGAAATGCGCCGTTGCCATGTTTTGGTCTCTTTGGATAACTGGAAATCTGATATGAGCATGGTTCTAACTGAATACCATACTATTCAATTAGATGAATTCCGCTATGAAATTTGAACCTTGCAGAAATGCGCGAATGTTGCCAAGTCGTGGGCGCTGGAAATCATTTAAATAAGAATTAATGAAATTTTGTACAAAGAATAACATTATAAATATTCATCCTTATTGATTTGTATGATCAATTTTTGGAAATACTTTTGGATATCTGATGACGCATGGTCCAAATAAACATTTTATATCACTTAGTTTATTTCCACTTTAAGAAAAAAATAAAACACTAAATGATGCAAAATAACGTTGAAATGTTCTGGATTCTCAGTCACAAATTATCATACTACAGCTCACGGACTATGAATGATCAGGAGTTTGACATCAACTTCATTTCCATGGAAACAAGAGTTACAGCATGTCTCTTTCTTCTGGTAGTTTACAAAATGCGAGCTCAGCGAGGCATCTGCTGTGATTTCACCTTTTCATACTAATTAGTGATCGAATAAGCCTTTGGCTTGTCTCTTTCTTGTGGTAATTTACAAAATGCGAGCGCAGCAAGCATCTGCTGCAATTTTATTTTCTCATATCAATCAGTGATCGAATTATCAGCAACTTGGATAGCTAGGTTAGTTAGATTAGGTTGTGTCCAAAACGTCTATAAAACTTCTCTGAATGATTTCCCGTGTCCACAACTTGGCATCAACGCATTTCCGTAAAGTCAAAATGTCAAATCATTTGATTGAATAGGATATTGTCCTCTTATCCATATCAATCCCCATGTCCAGGTATCCGGTAATCCGAAGTGACTACCTTGGCAATACCGTATTTTCTCAAAACAAAAATGGCACCATTAGAATAGGCTGAAAATTTGTATTAATACTCTCCATTGACAATTTTTATAAAGCTTTACTCAATGATTTCTTGCATCCATAAGTTGGCAACAGCGCATTTCCGCAAAATTGAAATGTCATAGCAGGAACCACCTGATTGAAAAGAATAATGTCCACTTCGATCCATCTCCATATCAGATTTCCAGTAATCCGAATTGACCAACTTGGCAACAGAGCATTTCCGCAAAACAAAAATGATACCATTATAATCAAGTGGTGACACAAAACAGCGATGTTCAATTTTTTTTTCCATATCAGACTTTCAGTAATCCATAGTGACCAAAACTTGGCAATGGCGCATTTCCGCAAACTGAAAATAGTACCATTAAAATAGGTTGACGGTCTATAATCGAGAGGTTCAATTTTTTTTTCCATATCAGATTTTCAGTAATCCGAAGAGTTCAACTTGGCAACAGGGCATTTCTGAGTGCCCACAAACGCGACGTTCAACTTTTTTTTCAAAACAGATTTCCGGTAAATCAAATTTTTACCAAAAAAAAATAAATACATGTTCTTATATAAAAATTATAATGAATGAACATTGTGAAGAATAAATATTCGTAGTAAATCCTAGCAGACTTTGGATCACATTCAGTTGAACATTTCATCCCCAACTTTTTCCACCAAGCCGCTTTTTCTATGCCATCAGCTGGAAACCCAAAGATAAATCCAAATTTTGATAGACATTTCTTGGACTTTTTGGCAACCTTTTTTTTTTAATGCATCATACAAAGACCTAGTGAAGTAGTAAATATTTTGGGGGTGTCTATTCCATTATCTCCACAAAGGTTTGAATAAACGTATTAAGTTCATTTTGTTCGGCGAAAACAAATTGATACCCACTGTAACGCCTATGGTACGAATGGAATCTGATATTTGGGTTCGAACACACAGATTGTTTGCAAACCTAACAAGATTGCACCATTTCAAGTATCTATTATTCTGTCACTATATAACACAAATGACTTCGAAAAACACTATTCCAACAATAATCTCTCAAAAAGGCAATGACAGAATATGAGAGAACTGTCAGAAGTTTACTTTGTGGAAAACATAAACATTGATATTCAACAGCGTTGACAAACGATCAGACACAACAAACTCTACACAACCATTTGAAGACGCAAGTAATGATTTTTTTCGATAGTTTGGATCCTAAAACTTGTAAGTAATACAGGTTTAATTTGCATGATAATGTCACCATCACCATCATTCATTCTTCGATTGTTATCGAATGGAATACGTATAGTGAAACAATTTTTTCTATGATAAAGACTTATCACCTACGAGATGTGACAACGCCCAACTCAATATCACGACTACAGATTGTGACCATCCACGACTTCAGACGAAGATGTAAACAGCTAGGCCCAGTACAATACTTTATAGGTCCATGATTTATGGTCGGTCAAGTGATACATGCATTTTATTGTTGAAATTAGACAAGAACTTAACTGAAATAGATGTTCTGGTCATGACCAACAGTCGAAAGTTGTACAGGAGATTCCCAGATTATATTTGACACAAATGACAGTTCCGAAACTGTATCATTCTGTCAATAAACGTATTGTTGGTCCATTCATAGTCAGAATAGTACGTACCAGCCGAAGAATAAATAAAAGATAAATATTTACACTGGGCAAATTGATACATCAAATACGGATACACAAGTCCTTGAAGAACATTTTTGAATCTAACTTTCAAGATGAAGTGACGGGAAATGTTGTGGCAAGTAAGTACAATCTATTGAAATTGCTGGTAGAAGTATTGATCATAACACATTGCCGTAAATTTCACAAATTTATTAATATTTCATGTCTCAACAGATGATTACGGCTTATTGGAGCCGAAATAGATTATCACAAAGAGAGAAGGCCGAATATGAACATTAGTGCGTTAACCTAGCTTGCGGGGCTACATTTTGGTGGTATCGCTCACCAGTGGCGCCCTGAAATAGCTGACGAGTTGATTCTTACTTCGTAAATTTACTTTTATCTCCACTAGTACATTTCAGTTTTTGGCCATTTCAACCATGAAGTGGTGGTTTTGAACTAGATAGAATTTTTTAAGTTTTGAGGTTTTTTTGTCTCTGTAGACTTACTTGATAGTTTCCGAGATACAGCTTTTCAAAGTTTGGCGTTTCTTTCAGATTTGCAAATTTTTTGATATCTTTATTGTTTTTCATAAAATCGGCCTCGTATCAACACAAATCACTTTCATAAAGTTGAGCGAAGTGAATTTTTCCTAAATTTACATTTTAAAAAGATTTGGGTGAGGGGAAAAGGGTTGGGAGGGAGGCATGTTCGAAACAGCCCAAATGCGAGTACTCACTTGCTTCCGAGCCTGTACAAACAAATTTATGATAAGAGATCAAAATCATCCTACCCCTCTCCCCAGCAACCTTTTCTTTTGACGAGTCGTAAATTCCAATATACTTTACTAAATTTTGCATCCCCAGGTGATAATGAATTTGATTGAAAACAAAATCGAATGGATTTTGAACAAATGTATATTATCTTGTTTACTTGTTTTGTGAAGAAGTACTCGCAGTTGGGCTATTTCGAACATACCTCTTCCCCCTGACCCCCCTTCCCCACCAACACCTAACTGAATTATTAATTTAGTGAAAATTCACTTCGGTAAACCATATGAAATTTATTTGTGTTGATATGAGGGTGATTTTATGAAAAACAAGAGAAATTGCTAAGAATTTGCAAATTTGAAAAAAACACCAAACTTTGAAAAGCTATATCTCAGAAACCATCAGGTTCACAGAGACAAAAAATAAAAAAATCTCTATATTTTCAAAAAAAAAGTGATTGTCATGGTCGTAAAACCACCCATTCATGGTCAAAATGGCAGAAAACTGAAAAAAGTGCCAACAAAAATTGCAGTTTTTAGGCTGCGAAGCTGAGTTCCGGAGGGACCTTGAGGCCAAAAACTTGACCATAGTACCTCCATGTCATCCCTAACATGGTGTGCCAAAATCGCAATTTCCTGATTTGTACGTGAGATCGATTCTGGATTACAATTAAACAGTATTACACAAGAACTTGAATTAAAAAATGCATCTGGATCAAATTTTTGTGAGCACCATGATAGACTGGGAGATTTCGGGTGACGATTTTCTTGTTTATGCCTTTGAGACCAGTGAAAATTCTGATCAAAATGATGAAAAATTTGAGCGGTCGCCGCATGGCCTCATATAAAAAATTCAATTCCGGTACATAACCTCACTTAGACATCCGTAAACCTTATGCAACTTTTTTATGGGACATTCATGATGGAAACTTCCATTATTTCAATTGTCAGCAACGAGAAAATCGTCTAAAATTAAAAAAAAATTCACAAGTGAACACTATCATTGATACCCTTTGGCAACGTGCAACCCTTTATGCCTATAGTTTTTTGATGCTATTCTTAACAGGCCGTTGGTGTACATGGCAGCGGCAATAAAATCGTCCCAAAACACACATATATTTTTTTATGAGTTTCGAATTTTTTATGCGAAGGAATTTTTCATCAGAGGCATAAACGAGAAAATCTTATACCCGTATACCTACTTAGCCGCGGTGTACAAAAAAGCAATCGTTCGATGTTTTTTTTTTTGTATCCCAAGATATAGGTTCAGCAGTATATACAGCCTGTTCCGTTATTACTGACGCTATAATAATAGTTAAATGGTCAAACAAGTGGCATTTTTCAGGGCCATTTCGATGCTGAACTCGAAAAAAAATCATGATTATATTTTCAACAAAAAAACCTTCCATGACTTTTTTGCTGGAGTGGAAAATGGGAGAGATATTTACTTAAATATAATTACTCATCAGCTACCCTTATGAAGTATGTTACACTTTGGGCATAACTACGTATTAAAAGACAATCCTCCTCACACAACTTTATTCCATCACCATCACAAAAGTAATGAATAATCGCACCTTATAATTCCCAACACCATGAATAATCATCTGACTAATATCTGATTCACTTATCTTGCAGCCTGAAACTCCGGTGACAAATAAAAATACCGGGAGTTACGTCTAAGGTAGAGCACTCTAACAAGTAGTAATAAAAAGCAATGGTACAAAATTAATTCAAAAATAATAAAACTCATATACGGTTTTATAACACCATCAAAATGATGAAAACAATAATCAGATGTGCTGCAAATGGAGAATAAAAAGTATCGAGCACACATGAGATATCAGCGTTAGATAACTCCAATAACTAACTGACGATCGTTCCCCTATTTCATGAAATATAGTGTTCAAACTACTATCAAATGAAAGAAATAAAAAAAATGTATGTAATCAATCTGAAGAAAATTTTACCACTTCAATCTTTCTCCTTATATCAGATTCCTTCCTCCTTCCTCTCCCGTTCATTTTCTTGTTCCCCAGCTTTCTCTCCGGTGGCGTTAGCTTCCTTGGTCTCTTCTCTCTGTTCTATGTCTGTGACCATTGTAATTACGTTGACATTTATTTTACCTCCATAACAGGCTTGAATGCGTGTTATACACACGCACACGTGGTTGATCCGGTATATGAACGGATACATGAGCAGAGGGGGTCAAGGAAAGGGGTCGCCCGCTGTAAGGAGAATCTGCTCATTGACAGATGTTTCACGCAGGACTACGTTCAGTGCAAGCATAATCTTTTGATGGCCTGGTTATTGGACATGTAGTCCGTCTCAACCATACAAGTAAATATATCCATACCTTCGACAAAAATTGTAATGAAAACCTCAATCTTCAAGCGAAATCTACTTTTAGCATGACGCCAGTCTGCTGGTTAAATTTGGCCTCATTCAGCTTTTTCCTGGTATAAAATCTGTCCACAAAATTACAAGCAATATCGCCTGATCTAACATCTATGGATTAATTAGTTTGTGGGGTAATTCCATATATCTATTAACTAAGAACATTGTTTTCTCACTGAAATATGCCCCTACAACCACCATCTAATTCACCCGGATTCTAATCCGGAATATTAATCTTTTTGGTGTCATTCAGATTATTTTGAATGATCCACCCAGTATAAAAAAGTATATATATGCGAGTCTCTTTCTGACTATCACGAATGCCATGCCGAAACCGTAAATCATCAATAATATTCTTTTTTTTATACTCATATTTCTGATACACCAAACAACGAAGGCAACATAAGTATTTGGAGAATTTCTGTTCTTCAAGGTTGGCTGATATCATTGAATATTCTTCATCAGGATTTCCTATATCGATCACCCGCTAATAGGCGAACAAAAAATGCAAATTGGTTGGCAAATTGTTTGATGAAATATATTAAGGAGGGTCATCTCACACGACGGTCGATTTATAAAAAACCCAATTCGATTCTCCAGCGTTATATTCGATAAATTTTTACGTGAAGAATAAATGTCTCCACAAAATCTAAAAAAGTAATAATTGGGATAATGAAAACAACAAAGAAAAATGAAAGGGTCATGAATTCTTTCAAGGTCTGAATGATCAATAATAGTAGAAGTGGATGGAATAAGTACACTAGATTTAGATAAATATCTCATTGTTTGACGAGCTGAAGTGTGGTGAGCACATTGAGACCATCATCCTATATATCAGCGTTTTAGAGGTCATTGACAGAGTCAACTTTATACCCCCCCCCAAGTTTTCCTCTGGTCCAGATACTGTTCCTTCAATTTTCTGAAAGAATTGTATTTATACTTTAGCAACTCCTCTAACTCAATTTTTTATTTATCTCTTAGATCTGGTATTTTTCCAGATTTTTGGAAACCCATAAATAAATCAGGGGCAAAAGATTAAATTGACAATTATAGAGCTGCTTGCACCCAATCAGAAATACCCAAACTTTTTGACTTTTTAGTAAAGGTGCATTTAGTCAACATAAACGTAACTTTAGCACAAGCACTAACATAAACATAACCTTGAAAATAATTTTGTATGAGACCTAATATTACACGAGTTTTAGATTTAGGCATACATTTAAGAATGATAGGTACGTTTTATGACATGAAACTTTAGGTACACGTTAATTAAGGACAATATTTTTATCGTAAAAGTAAGATTCTTATGAAATTGGGATTTTCAAAGTGACATGTTTTTAGCATAAACTTAATATTGTTGTATAAATGGTGCCATTTGATTTAACAGATTCAAATTTCGTTTTTAACGTATATTTAAGCACAATTTTAAAATGATGTTGACTAAATGCACCTTAAACAGGCATATGACTTGACAAAGCAAAAGTCTAATATTTCCACAGCAACATGGATTTGTTGCTAATAAATCAACTGTGTCGAACCTACTCGTTCATAAAAATTATATCTTAAGTGCTATGGAGAGGTGGCTTCTACCTGTAAAGATTTTTCTGAAGCCTTTGATAGGGTCAACCAAGATTTGCTCATTGCCAAACTGTCTTCGTTGGGTTTTTACGGACCAATTTTGCAGCTGATCTGGTAGAAGCCATAGAGTGAAAATAAGAGGCTGTGTATCATTCACAATTCCTGTCCCTTCGGGTGTTCCTCAAGGATCCCACTGTGGACTTTGCTATTCAACCTATTTATTAATGACCTTGTTTCAATTATAAAATATAGTGAGGTATTCATTTTTGCTGATGACGTAAAAATATTCAAATCAATTTCTTGGACAAAAGATGTCTCACTCTTGCAAGAAGATTTGTCACAATTTCATGACTGGTGTGGTATGAATCACATGGACTTGAATATATCCAAATGTTACTGCCAAAGATTCTCTAGAATTAATGACCCTGTTCTACATGACTACAGTATCAACAATATACCAATTAATAGGAAATCAGTGATAAAGGACCTAGGTTATGTTTGATTGTGAATTGAACTTCAGATCCCATCATGAGTATATTATAGCTAAATCACTCAAGATGTTAGGCTTCATTAATAGATCATGTAAGGACTTCAGTTTGAACACTCTCAAGTTACTATATTGTTCATTAGTGAGATCATTATTGGATTACCCTTCAATTATCTGGTGTCCATATTATGAGATACACAATAACCAAATTGAAGCTGCACAAAATACTTTCCTCAGAATTTGTGCATAAAAGGTAGGTGTAAGAAGCGGAGAATATGCATACAACAACATAAGATATCAGATGAATCTGTTATGTTTGTTTTTCAAACAAAATTTCTTCCGGCAGCATCAAATGTGAGGAGATTTTATCTTTAATTAATTTTAATGTCAATAGACAGATCAGATATCTTTAGCAGCTCCACAAATACCATTAAAATTGAACTGAGTCGCATTATTTCCTGAAACACTTCCTTTCATTGTTCTGTATTATTATCTCGTTATTATATTGTTTTGTATTTTTATATTGTATTGTACCCCTATATTGTATTGTGTTTTATGTTATTAGTATTGTATTATGTATTTAATATAATTATTTTTAGTTTTAAGATATTACAATTTTTTATAACAAATTGTAATTGGGACTACCCGTTGAATAAATAAATAAATAAATATATCCCAAGTATCAGTACCACAATACGAGATCCGTTGGAGACAACCACTTCATTTTAACTTATTATGATTTATTAAACGGATATAACCTGTCCTGGAATACTGTTCCCATATATGGCGTGCAGCTCTGAACACAAACTGAAAATTTTAGTTATGTGATGCTGAGCTTACAAACTCCCTCCATTCTCTGGAACACCTGAAAATGGTTGGCGATCTGTCTCTGTTTTATAGATATTTTCACGGACAATGCCATTTTGAAATATCTTCAACCGTTTCACCGTTAGTGGTCACACAGAGACTGATTCGTTGAGCTCAGTCTTCGCATCACAGTTGTCACTTTGAAGACATGCCGAAGGAACATCTCTTTCCCAAAGATTTGTAACTGACTGCCTCGGGAGGTGTTCCTTGTGACAGAAAAAATTCATACTATTGTTTCAAAATCCAATACATACAAGAATTTTTTCCTGAGGGCAATTTCAAACAGATGGAGTTTTTCCTATGATGGTTTCATGATAGGAAAAACTAAGGCAAATACTTTTCTTTTTTCAATTGCATTTTATTTACGATGTTTCGTCGTTTTCTGTACTTAGAAAACAAATCCCATTCGTTGTGCAATAATGGTCTTGGTAAAATAAACATCTGAGTGTTGTGCGAACTCATCATCCCCAAAAATAAAAATACGGTAAGTTGAATTTCATAATCTTCCAGTTAACTTTCAGAACGTGGAAGGGCATTTCTTCGTCGCTTGATAAGCACGTGAGGTTCCAGAAAATTGCCTTCATAGTCTAGTCTACATACCTCCATCAAAACCAATTTGCAGCAACCCGATAGAAAATCAAATTGCAGATAGTTCCACCGAGATCTTATATCTTCCTAAATCAAAGTGGAAACACCAAGTTAAGTTTGGTAAAGATACAAATAAGTCGAGGAATGATGAGAGCTACAATAGCACACCAGTGCATAGAACGGACATGCCAGCATTGATTTCAAAATCAGCAGAAAATCAAGAAAATGTATCGTCTTTGGCTTTGCGCAAGGATACTGAGGGAAAATTTGGTTTGTTCAACTTGGGTAATACGTGTTACATGAATATCGTCCTGCAAGAATTATTTATGACAAAGACTTTCCGAAACGATGTTTTGTTGCATAACAGGATTTTTTCCGAGCTGTTTTTGAGGCTACAAGACCTTTTTGCCTTGCAGCAGTTCTCCAATAGGTCTTTGATGAAATATTAATCATTTCAAGGCCCTCCAGACAGTTCAGAATTCCTGGGGCACCTACTGAATTCGCTGCATGAACAAGAGACCGACTTCAATGCAGTCTTCGCTGAAGATGGAGCAGCATCAGAAATACCAACCTTGGTGCAGCACTCTTTCGAAGGAAAGACGTTGAGTATGTCATGTTGCGGAGAATGCGGGTCCAAGAGCGAGCAGGTGGACACTTTCAGGGACCTGCAGCTTTCAATTCCGAACCTCTCTGAGAAACTATCTGTACAGACATTGTTGGATAACTACCTGCAACCGGAACAATTAACGGGCGATAACAGGTACCGCTGTGAGTTATGCAATGTTTTGACGGACGGCGAGAGGAGAGCAAAGATATTGATAGTCACTCTCAAACATTTTCGATATGATCCAGCATCACATCAGCTCACCAAGCTCCTGCAGTCAGTAACTTTAGACGAACAGCTCATTCTGGAAACCCGCTATGAACTCTATGCGGCTGTGGTCTATTACGGTTCGAGCTTGGATTCCGGTCACTATTACACACTCGCTAAAGATCAGCAGATGGTTTGGTACAAATTCAATGATTCGAATGTTTCTTAAGCCGCTGAAACGCCGCGTATATTCTTTTTTATAGTAGGGAAAACCTTTTAGATGTTGAGAACCTGCCTTTCCCATAGAATACAAATACTTTTGAGTAGAGACAATTCCAAATCAATAAATTGTGTAGAATTTCGGCCTCTGAAAATAATTAGTATCAGGCAAGATAGTGATGACGAACCCCTGCCAACCGGCTGTGGAGGAGGCGGTTTTTCTACCAGTTGAACTCTTATTTTACATTTTATAATTTTATTTATTAAATATATTTGTCTACAAGAACTATTTTGGTGAATTTCTCTTCAAGGGCACCGAAAATTATGATCAGAGTTCATTCGATTCGGAATTACCTTTTGAAAAAGGAGGAGGAAATTTCCTAAAAATTGTCCTACCTCCTAGACCTCTACCACCAATATTCAGAATCTTAATTTAGAGGCGAAAATTGCGCTAAAAGCGGGTGATGAGAGTCCCGCGTGCGCTGACTGATACAGATCCTTGAAAAATAATAGTACATTATATACCGCGGGACTGAAGTAGTACATTTAATCCTGAAGGTAAAGTTTATGGCCCGACCGCAGGGAGGGCCATAATTTACCTGAAGGATTAAATGTACTTCAGTCGCAAGGTATATACGATACTTTTCGTACTTCCGGTATGATTTTATTAATTATTTCAATAATTTCAATCAGTTTTTTCTCTCTTCAACTCATTTAATAAACTGTCTTTAAAATAAGTTACCATAGTAACATTGCGTTGTGACAGTTATAATTTAGAAACATTGTCATTACTAGTGTCATTGTAAAGAAACATTGTTATTGATAATTATTGGTATCATGAGTGAAGAAGGTGTATCTGATATTGATAAAAGAGCAGCCGAAGTAGGTGAAGAATTGTTACCACCGAAATCTAGAAAACTATACGAGCAGCAGTACGATGCTTTTAAAAAGTGGTGCCGCTTAAAAAATGTGAGACAACCTACTGAAAATGCGCTGTTAGTCTACTTCGATGATAAATCAAAAGCGGTTTGTGCCTCAACTCTCTGGGCACATTACTCAATGCTGAAATCGGTTATTAACATTAGAGAAGATATTGATATAAGTAAATTTCCAAAATTATTAGCTTTTTTGAAGAGAAGAAATGAGGGATTTAAGCCAAAGAAGTCAAGAATTCTCACGTCTGAGCAGGTAGATCAGTTCTTACGGGAGGCTCCGGATGATAAATATTTAATGCTTAAGGTAAATTTGGAAATTTGTTTATATTCAGAAATTTTAAGAAATCAATTTTTTTGTAGGTTGCACTTATTTTGGGCGTTGCGGGAGCTTGTCGTGGAAAAGAGTTGGTTGATTTAGAAATCGACGATGTGAGAGATTTGGGCGATTCCTTCCTAATTGCGATTAGAAACACCAAAAATAAAATTGACCGAAATTTTGTGATCAAAAATTCAGAAAACAGTGCCATCAGTTTTGTGGCGATATTTCGGAAATATGTGGCATTGCGAAAGACAGGGACAACTCATTCAAAATTTTTTGTTCAATACATCAACAAAGAATGTACTACGCGAGTAGTAGGAAAAAACATGTTTGGTACATTTCCACGGCAAATAGCAGCTTTCTTGAAATTAGAAAATGCGACGTCTTATACGGGACATTGTTTTAGACGCACATCTGCGTCTTTGTTAGCTGATTCGGGAGCAACAATAGACGTGCTGAAGAGACATGGAGGATGGAAATCCTCCAACGTGGCCGAGGGATATATTGAATCGTCTATTAAAAATAAACAAAAAATTTCAGATAAAATATTTGGTCAAGTCGCCGATTCGTCCACTATAGTTATGCCACAGTCCTCATTCTCGCTTCCTGTTTCCGCAGGATCTTCGAAACAAACACCAGTTCAATATGAAAAGGACCTATCTGTTACTCGTCAGTTACCTGCTGCATTAACCCAGGAAAGACTGGTCAATATGACGAACTGTCACAATATTAATTTGAATATTAACGTTAATTACCATTCTAATTAATTATATTTTTCAATAAAATATCCCTTAAATTCGTTTGTTTGTGATTTAATCGTTCCGGGAGTTTCGTCAATATTTAATCCCGGAGGGATTAAATGTGACACTTTAGTACCTGTCACAAGGGAGTGAAGTTGTCACTTTAGGCCCGGAAGTACGAAAAAATAATTTTAAACCATTAAATATCAATATTAAGAAATAAAAGAATTCACTCACCTTTTAGACACTTGAATAAACAAGCGTGATTAGTTACAAACATGAATATTTGACCATTTTAATGCAGGGTTCTTCAAAAAACACTGATTTTAATGCTGTTGCTAATTGTTTCAATCAAGTTACGACATGATTTGGATGTCGTGTCTATTCAAATCCAATATTAATCCCATAAGGTTGGCTAACTATCTTACTTCTATTTAAACATTGATAATACCTACAAATCAGTAGCTCCTCGCGCTGTGATTGGTTATTGAGAAACCGCGCGAGTATTTTAGAGTAGATTTTTTTCTAAAAATTGAGAAATAAATTAAAAATTATAAAAACGGTAATTATGCTCGCAGCATATGAAATATGTACTACGAAATTGTAAAATTCAATGAATAGTATTTTTGCCTAAAAATTTAACAAAACTTTCACGTAAAATAATATATCGATATTTAATATAATTGTGTATTATTATAACAAAGAATTTTATATTCTAACTTCATAAGAGTATTCTGACTTCATCAACTTCAAGAGTATCTGAAGATGGTAATTTGGAATAGTTATCACAAGACTTCAGTTGAGAATTTTTTTTTATTTCATCGGCATTTTTACTAATCGTTATGTAAGTTAACGGAACAAGTTAGACCCTCGTCTAGTTTAGGGCTTGCAGTTTCTGACCACCACTTTTGTTATGTCTCCGCTGTACCTTTATTTTGTTCCATTCAGTGTACATAGACGTTACCCTGTATCAGTGCACCGACACGATTAGGCGGTTAATAACTTTCGACACCTATGTCGCCTAGCAATATTGTGCGGGCCAATTGGGCGAGAATTTTGATTTTTTACCGAAAAAAGACAGCGTGAACGATTTTGATTATTATGAAATTTGTTATCGTAGTCAACACAATCTGTTATTATTTTGGTGCTTATTATCAGACGAGTACGTCTGTAATACACAGAGAATAAAAATTCATTTTGTTATCTGTGATTACTTCCATCATCGAACACCATCGTACCATCCATCGAACGAAAAAACATCCACCGAATCGAACTAAAAAAAAAAAAAACGAAAAATATTACAACTTTGGTCCAGTTGACTTGACAATTAAAAGGAACTGTTTTTAAGGTATTTATATTAAAAGTATTTCATGCTTCCTTTTAATAAAAGTTCAAAATTTGTAAACAATGACATTAGAAAAGAATTTATTTTTCGCCTTTACCGGACCCCGCCCTATCCTTATGGAAAATGGCTGAATTTCTGGTATGTTGTAGAATTTGACTTCCTCGGTAAAAGTGTCCATGGGCACAACAAAATCGGCAGACCAGTTTTCTAGATACAGGGTGTCAAAGATGAAGAGTCAAGCGTTCTGCTCAGAATTTTTAACAATTCCTAGAATGAACAAAACGCCCATTTGTTCTGGAAATATCATGCCTCAATGATGGTACAATGTAATCTTGATCTCGTTTCCATCACACTCTCTCGTTCTGTGCTCAACAACAGGGCGAACAAAGAAAAATCCAATTCTACTAATTTTGAACCAACCACTGTGAGTTCCCTGATGAGAATTAACGATTCAATTCAGCCTGAATTAACTCCCTCAATTTCGGTCGAAGTTAACTATTATTTTGTACAGGATGGTTCGAAAGTAGGGGTACGTTAACCCCTTGTTTTAGTTCCTATAGGGGAGAGCATGTCATATATATGCCAATATTTTTCAATCTTGAGAACGTCGTATAGTTATTTGATGAATACAGGGTGAGTAAAAAAAATGGTACAAGTTTCTTAGAAAAATGCTGTTTTTTCAATGAATACCCTGTATTTCGACTATACGGATTTTATTGATACCCTCTATACTCCATCGGATACCAAAATTGGCTATTTTCGAGCAATTCTTTTTTTGAAGAATATTCGGAGTAGATGAGTGCGGTACCTATTCCAATCATGCAATACCTTATACAGTGTGTCCCACTTTGAGCAGCCACACCCTCATATTTCGTTGAGCATGAAATAATTCGAAATTTTCTTTTACTCAAGTTGTAGTACTCGGAAATACCTACCTTTATGTTTACGTAACCTTTGTATATCCATTTTCCACGGCTAACTACGACCAAATGAAAAGTGGAAAATTGGGAAAAACATACTAGGCATTTTTTTATCGCAAAAATAACACCAGATTCTGTTTCAGAACATCTTAAAACCCCCAAATCTCAATGCTTGAATCATTTGAATATACAGGGTATCACTCATTCTGATCAGAGTTAGCCTTGGAAAAGAGAAGACATTTTGGAAATTTTCCAAGCATTATTTATGGATTAGAGTTGATAATGCTACCAGCTACAGATGATACCCTGTATATTCAAATGATTCAAGCAATGAGATTTGGGGGTTTTAAGGTGTTCTGAAAAAGAATCTGGTGTTATTTTTGCGATAAAAAAATGCCTAGTATGTTTTTCCCAATTTTTCACTTTTCATTTGGTCGTAGTTAACCGTGGAATATGGATATACAAAGGTTCCGTAAACATAAAGGTAGGTATTTCCGAGTACTACAACTTGAGTCAAAGAAAATTTCGAATTATTTCATGCTCAACGAAATATGAGGGTGTGGCTGCTCAAAGTGGGACACACTGTATATACGGTGAATGAAATGTTTTTCATTTGAAAACCCTGTTTCCGAAGAAACTAGAGAAAATTGAAATGCACCTATATAAGCAAAAACCCTTTCAAGGTTAGGACTAATTTTCTGTTATTTGAAATCTGAGAAATATTTCATAGGATTTCTGTGAAATGTGGGGTTTTTACAAAATCAAATCAAGACGACGAAAACCTAGGAATGGGATATTTGGTATGCAATCAACAAATAAATGATGAAAAATTCTACAAGATAGTCCGTGAAAGTAAATAACTACGTTTTGTGGTAATTTCTTCAATGAACTAATTTTGAACTGTATTTAAATAATTAAAAATAAAAATATTGAATATTGATATTGATCAATACTCATCAATACAAAATTAATATTAGTGATATTTAATATTCGCACAGAAGCTTTCAATATAACTTCAATAATAATCATAGTGAAGGAATTATAAAGCAGGAACATTTCTCACAATGATTCATTTTCTCGACTAGTAAATGTAAAAGGTGTATTTTTTTACAAGCTCTTATTTCTTCGATTCCTCTTTGTCAGGTACAAATCTGGCGATCGTTTGACCCACTTCCACTTGTCCAAAGGACTTGAATTCGGCATCACGTGTTCATCATTCCGAGGAATTAAATCAGCATCCAAATAATGGAGAATTAGACCCAACCTTGAGAGGGTTATTGCTTCTGATACATATCTATTTTCTCTAGTTTCTTCGGAAACAGGGCTTTCAGATGACAAACATTTCATTAACCATCTTTATAAGGTATTGCATGATTAGAATAGATACCACACTCATCCACACCGAATATTCTTGAACAAGAAGAATTGCTCGAAAATTGCCCATTTCGTTCTACGATAGAGTGTACGAGGATGGTCCCAGAAGTACCTGGCCTGACCTAGAGATGGCGGTAGTTGCTCGAAAAATACCATTGTATTAGAAAGTACACAATCTATACAGCATATGTGTCAAGTTTAAGGACGCCACCATAGACAAATAAAAAATAAAAAGACTGAATGAATAGCGATCTTGCCACCACGTTTTTGTTTGGGCCAGTTGCGAATGGAGACGCTGACCGCAATCGACAGACGACTGATGATTGACATGACACTTTTCCATTTCGACATTTGTCAGAAATCAGAAGTTTATTGTTGATATACACTATTTTTTATTATAACAAACCACGCAATAGTTTCAGAATATTTTAGTGATAGTGTCCTCGAAAAATTTAAAATACCAATTATATTATGGACATGAATTATGAACCCAACGTCGAAAATGGAATGTTTTGCTATTCAAGTTGATGCTCAAATTCCTGGAAATAATCTTTTACAAGGTAAAGTATAGAGCTGCTTTCCACAAACTGATACTCATTTCCATCCGTCAGTTGCAGAAATTTAGTCACAAACTGATACTAGTGATACTTCGATCCATCAGTTTCCATTTCCTATCACCATCTGAGTATTATTTTTGTTGTTTGTATTGCAGACTTTGATCTATTTATTTATAATTTATTGTTTGTTTTGTTAGAACTTATTCTCTGTAGTAGTCATCTAGGTATATAGTCTTGATTTGATGATGAGAAAACAGTATTTTTATTTTAGTTGTTTTCAGAGTTTTATTATTGTACTAGTCCTTGATAAAATGTATTTTTATAGCGTTTAACTTATCATTCTTGTTTTATATACGCTGATTTTGTTCTTGACATCATGAAATAAAGATTTATTTTGAAACTCTTATTTTAACCACGAACGATCTAACAGGTTCTACGAACCGATTTATATATTTTATAAGTGATCGATTTGCCATTTCTTCATTTCATATGATACAACCATTCATATGAAATCCAGAAATGGCAAATCGATAAATAATTATAAAATATATACCTTATCAACCATAAGTAGAAACACGATTATAAAACCCGCCTTTTCTCAATCGGTAACTGAAATCTGTTTTACCAACCGTACTAACTTTGTTCGGCCAGTTGCGACGTAGGTCGCCAGTGTTGATCGTGTTGCCAATTTTTACTGTAGGTTTGACAACTCTCTTTATTTTTAGTTTCTCTATGGACGCCACATTGTTTAGTATTTGTTTGGCAGCCATCAATAGTAAACGTTGTCAGTGAATTTGCAAACATGGAAAAAATTGGTCATCGTTATGTTGTACAATACTTTTATTTGAAAGGCCTTAGCCCAACCAATATAAAAGCTGAACTAGATTCTACTCTGGGTGAGACGTGAGACTGCTCCTTCGTTATCAACAGTAAAATATTGGGTAGCAGAATTTAAACGAGGCCGTACGACCTGCGAAGACGAGCAGTGGTCGACCAAATGAGGTGACGACTCCAGAAATGTTGAAGAAAATCCACAAAGCGGTACTGGATGATCGTCGACTGAAAGTGCGCAAGCTAGCAGACATAGCAGGGATGCGCGTGGGATAATTTTCATTGACTATCTTGCAAAAGGAAAAACTATCAACGGCGAGTATTATGCGAACTTATTGCAACGTTTGAGCGAAGAAATCAAGCAAAAACGGCCGCATTTGGCTAAGAAGAAAGTGTTGTTTCATCAAAACAATGCTCCAGCTCACACATCCGTTATTGCAATGGCCAAAATTAATTAATTAAAGTTTGAATTGCTACGTCATGCACCCTATTCGCCTGATTAGCCCCCTTGGATTATTTTCTGATCCCAGACTTGATAAAATGGCTCGGTGGTCAAAGATTTTCCAACAATGAAGAGGTTACGTCAGCAGTTAATGGCTATTTTGACGATTCTTATTATAAAAAGGGTATCGAACTTATTGAACATAACTGGGAAAAGCGTGTGGACCTGAAAGGAGATAACGTTGAAAAATAAATATATTTTTTCCAAAATTTTTGTATTTTTTGTGTTGGTCCAGGTACTTCTGGGACCACCCTCGTATATAGCTGACAAACGAGTCCGTAGACCTATGCTGATATTGGTGACAATATCTCAGTACAGTATATCAAAAATTCATGAAAATTACCATATTCTTTTTCGAAATACAGGGAGGGTATTCATTGAAAAAAACAGCATTTTGCTAAGAAACTTGGACCGTTTCTTTTTACTCACCCTATATACTTGAATCAACTATGTGACGTTCTCAACATTGAAGAATGTTTGGTATATTTATGACATACTCTCCTATCCGAACTAAAAAACGAGGGGCTGGCGTACCCCTATTTTCGAAACATCTGTATAAAAATAAATAATGTCAGTTAACTTTGATCAAGATTGAGGGAGTTCATTCAGGCTGAACTGAATCTTCAATTCTCATCAGAGAACTCACACTTGCTGGTTCAAAATTAATCGAATTGGATTTTTCTTTGTTCGTGTAGAGCACATAACGGAAAAGTGTAATGAAAGCAAGATCAAGGTGACATTGTACCATCATTGAGGCTTGGTATTTCTAGAATAAATAGCCGTTTTGTGAATTCTCGGAATGGTTAAAAATTCTGAGCAGAAAGCTTCACTTTTCATCTTTGACACCCTGTATCTCGAAAACTAACGTGCCGATTATTTTGGGCACATCATGGACACTTTTGCCGAGGTAGTCCAAATCTACAACATACCAAAAATTCAGGAAATTTAACAGAAAGCCATTTTCCATAAGGATAGTGCCATGTCCTTGTCTGGAGATTTGCAAGTATTATCCAAATCACTCAATAAATCCGTGATTAAAATTTCATATTGACAAAAGGATGTATACTTTTTGGGAATTTTAATATAACATTTTTGTTGTTTTACAACCGACAAAAATGTCTGGGACATTTTTTTTTTAATTATATAAAAACTAAATTAAAAGATGACAAAGAAATCAAGTTGCCAAAAGTACATTTTTTTGTTTTTTTTGCAAATGTTACTTGCTGCGCAGCAATGAAATAACCGCAAATGCCCAGACTCGCGAGTCTGGATTCGCCGGTTGACGAAATTACATTTTTTCGCAATTTCAATTTGCCAAAAGGACCTTCCCAAAACTCGTCGCCAGCTCTTCGGCTACTACTTTGATCGTATTTTTCACATAATATGGAATGGCCAGATTGGAGATTATAAATCTCTCATAACATGGTACTTATTGAATGTGGACCTATGAAGTGTCATAAATTCGAAATGAAATTCAACGACATGGCAAGAATTATTTAACGACATGTAGCATATAAACTTACTAATAATAAAAAAGACGTTTCACTAATTTCCCTCGAGGTTGCAATCATTGAACAATAGATTTTGTTAATGCATTTGAAGAAGTGATGACTTCTATGATATTTATGTGATGAATCAAGAATCATCATGAATCAAGTACATTAGTTCCACCTAATACAGTAGGTAATTAAAAATCAATGAGTTGAGCAATATAATAATTTATAACTTTTAATAGCAGATAAAAGACTCTTCCAAACATTTTCAATGATGAGATTGTCGAAAGGTTACGGTTGCATAAGGTCACAATAAAAAACCTACTAGTATTGAAGACAAATTATATCAGTAATCCCATGGTGTTTCAAAAATAGGCCTCATATTATTCTAAATATGTGTTATTATATAATTTCGATTTTAATTACCTTTTACCAAGGTATTTCATGATAATTAAAAGTTCTCGAGTATTAGTTAAACCGTTGACTATGTTGATGATTTCATTGTAACTTTGAAACTGACACATCCAAGTAAATTACAGCAATTTTCAGTGTTCTTCAGGTTTTTGTGTTAAGGTTCGATTGAATTCGATTTATAAAGATCAATCTTGATGATACGTCCAGTATAAATGTCCAAAATAGCTGAGGCTTTTTCAAGTGTTTTCAATATCTGAGCTAAGGCTGGCAGAAGAGCTTATAATAGCAATTTTCAGGAATTTCCATTAGATTTTTCAAGTAAACTCGTGATGACACATCAGCGAGTAAGGTCATGAGGGTTAAGAGAGAATTCGAGGCAAGTGGGAACCATATACCCAGTCAACACAGAATGGTCTCAGAGATGGTAGTGGGAAACACATTCATGTTTCAGATCACACCAGTGAATCGCAAAGTGACTTCCATTATAATCGCATAAACGTCTATTTGGTGCCCCGTTGGTCAGTCCGAGACATCAAAATGTGACTCGAAATCGTCCATTTATACTTTGGAATCGAATGCACATTAAGACACCTTCGAATGGAATACGGAATGCTAGAAAACAAATGCGTGAGTTGATTCCGTAGTACATATATACTTTTCAAAAACAAAAAAAAATCATCAAACTCCGTCTAAATCATAAAAAACAATATACAGAAATGTTTAAATTCTATAATTCAACTGCATTCCTCTAGGTTGCATTTTCTTCGCTGCGAAATCAGTATACATCCTGAAACTGCCAGATTCGGTAAATCACTGAATTTACCTTTCTAAGTTTCTACTCACCGTTCCGGTCCTTGGTAGAAATAATAATTGGCAATGTTGATAAACACATTTGATTTAACTATTTTTTTTTGTTATTATCGTCAACCGATTGCACCCCTACGCGCAACCATCGGAAGTCTTCGAGAGACTTGTGTGAGCTAGGGAAGAAGCAGCCCTTACCTTTTAACGTGTGATGCCATACACGAGACCGATTACCATGCGAGGCTTTAAACCCTCGACCCTTCGCTCCAAAGGCGAACGTTCTACCACCACGGCCACCTCGGCCCATTTAACTATTGAAATGAAAAGAATCAAACAGAACACTACACACTATCAGAAGTACCTATAGAATATTTAAACCAAATACAAATTCTACTTGACTCGACAAACAACTCTGGCCATTTTGTGTCGTAATGGTGATGGTGTTACTTTATTTATTGGTGGGTGCAAGTTTTTTCAATTACCGAATCCGTTACAGATACTTTCAATGTTGTCCATGCGTCGCCAATAAGAATTTGGTGTTGCAAAAATGACACGATAAAAAGTCAAAATGTTCCTTGTATTTTGCGTTGTCCGACTGAAACCTTACCAGCAACCCTCAGTGTCTTGAAAACTTATGCGAGCTAAGGATACCGAGGAAGCTTATCTTTTAAAGTGCAATTCCCTAGCACGAAAAGAATTATTGATGGTGTATACTGTCCAATACGTGTTGAGTTAAAAAAAAACAGCTCAGGCCTTTTCATCTACACTTTTATTTTTTTACTAATTCTAGTTTAGACGTAAAATTATTTTTATTGTGACTATTTTTTTTTAATAGGAACATCTCAGTCAGACCCTGTCTCAGGAGCTCCGATAGAGCTCACTAACCATCAGTCCCCACGTCCGGAGGGTACGTGACTATCGGGTCCGAGAGTCATGTGCTCTGAGCAGGCGAAGTCAACTAAGGATGACCCTTCTCCGTTCGTGCGGCAAGCCGGTACTATTTTCTAATTCTAAATTCGAGAGCAGTGAGTACATCATTCCACCAAGGACTCCTATGACGAGAACCAGCAAATCAACCTCATGTTTTGGGCAGAGCCTGAGGAGTTCAAAAAGCAGATCTCGATATTTGGTCTGTTTTCCTTCCTCTTTTCGAACGATATTCATTTCGCCTGGAGCGGAAAACTCCATGACGAAAATCGTCCTACTGAGAATAGATTCGGTACTTCTCATTCTCCACAACGGACTCGATATGGGAATAAATAATAACAGGGCTGCTTGCAGCTTATCTGATCCCCGGCCTTTTCTCACCATAGCGTTTTTTTTTATGTTGAAACATGTAAAGCTTTTGTTTGAATGTTTTAGAATCAGTGAAGAGCTTCCATCTTCACTATCTCTTCAGCGTGGAGTATCACAAGGTTCAATTTTGGGGCCAATTCTCAAACCTTATAAGTGATTCTAATCAATGTAAGGTGCATTTCTACGCTGACGACACCCAAGTAAACCATAGCTTTTCGCCTGTGAATACTGAAGATTCGTATGAATTAATTAATGACGATTTGAAAGGCTTTGTCGAAGCTGCAACAGATCACTGTTTACTTTTTAACTGTCGTAAATCTAATGTTCTCGTATTTGGACCCACAATCAAGCGACTTGATATTGAAGCTTCCATGAATATTACAATCAATGGTGAAACAACTGACGTGGTAGAAGAAGCTAAAAATCTGGAGGTCATCTTCGATAACACTTTGAGGTTTGAAAAACATAGATATAGCTTATTACAACGAGCATACGCTTCCCTCAAATTTATTGGTGTCAGGCATTACCTTCCATTGAAATTGAAGTCAACTCTATTTGAAACCCTTGTTTTATCGCATTTCAATTATGCAAATTGTGTGTACGGTACACATTTAACACAAAGATACAATCATAAAGTACAAAAATTACAGAATTCATGTTTGAGACTCATTTATGGAATCAGAAGTGGTCAAAGAATCACACATAGGTTGAAGGATATCTGTTGGTTAAATATCGAAAAGAGGAGACTCACTCAGGCTGCTAATGATACCACGATTCTCTGGCACAATGAAGATCATGATGCTCTGGTTCGAACTATTTCTGTTGACGTAGAAAAAATCAAAAAGTGGTGTTACAAAAACAAATCTGGTCTTTTTCAAGATGGATCTAGAACAAGTACCTTTAGGTTCTCAAGTAATTAAAAACAAGCCCGAAACAAAATTTCTTGGGGTACAAATTGACAACAATCTGAAGTTCGAAGCTCATATAACGGCTCTAAAAAAAAAGTTGTCCTCTGGTTGTTACGTTGTCAATATTATATCTCGCGAACTCGGAATGGCAACTTCCTTAACTCCATACTACTCATTTATTGCGTCCCACCTACGGTATGCAATTCCATTCTGGGGTTCTTGCAGTCAAGTTTTATTCCAAAGTGTTTTCGTCCTCCAGAAACGAGCTTTAAAATTCATCTTCAAAGTGAAGATGCGTGAAACGAGCAGGCATTTTAGAGACAGCTTGCTTGATGCACAAATACAGGGAGAAATTCATTAACTCAAACACGAAGCGATTTACACGTCAGGAAAAAAAACTTAGCATCCCTCTTCCCACTTCAACTCTCACGAAACAGTCTTTGATTTACAGAAGCAAGCAAATTTACAATCACTTACCTAATCAAATCAGAGACATTAGCGACATGAAGTATTTCCGAAAATCAGTTAAAATACTTCTGATCGGGAAATGCTTCTATAATTTAGAGGAGTATATTGCATATGCATTCTAGTCGTTCTGTACTTAATATTTATTATTCAATATTCTGTTTTTGATGATACTGTGATATTATAATATATTTTACATGTTATTTTGTTTTATGTCCTTTTTGTAACTTTTAAATTTTAAATAGTTTTATCTTTATGGGAGATTTTATCCTTAGGCTAATAGGTTGAGAATTACCTGTGTAATTCTTTGACTTTGTCGACAAATAATAATAATAATAATAATATAATAATAATAATTTTATTTCCAGTAAAAGTATTACAGTGTATTACAGCAAAGAAATCAAAGGTAAATTCAGGAAATAAGAATGATAGGAGTTTTTTTAAATAATAATTCGTTGTACTATGAAGTTTCAGGAGAAACTTGTCCATTAACCCAGGTCATCCAAATCTAACAGATCCTCATTGTATTTTAACTGTAGAATCGAGCGAATACATTTGTATAATAATTGTAATCGTAATTATGCAATTTCGAGTTAGAGACACTGGAATGTGTGGAATGAAATAAAATTTAATGCTATGAAAAGAAGAAAGAAAAAAAAGATATAAGTAAACAAAGTATTTGTATATGAAGCAGTGCCATATATGTAAAGTACGTAGAAGTTTATAGATTGATAGTTTAGCAAACAATCTGAGAACAGTTACTTCAAAATATTGATGTCATTATTAAGAAGCCATGTCGTTAGTTTGAATTTGAAGGATTTTATCTAAATTATGTTTTTGAGGTTTATCGGCAGAATATTGTAGATCTTGTGTCCAGTATAGTAGAAGGATCTTTGCCCTATTGACTTATACATCATAGGTGTCGACACTTTATCATCGGATTTCATCCGAGTGTTATATGTGTGCTGGATGCTGCTTGAAAGCATGTTACTTTTAATTAGTTGCATCAGTGATGATTTGTAAAATAGTTTTCTGACACTCAACACTTTGCATTTTTTGAAAATTTGTTCACTTGGAAATCTTATATTCAAGCCATATATAATTTTTAAAATTCTTTTCTGCACTATTTCTACATATTTCAGGTGATTTGAGTAAGCACCTCCCCATCCAGGAAGACCATACACCATAAGTGATTGAACAAGAGAGTAATACATAGATATTAATTCTTTCACAGATATAATTGCTTTCGTTTTTCTGAAAAGGAAGGTTAGTGATTGTAATTATTTTGTGAGGATTTGAATATGTTTATCCCACTTGAGGTGGTTGTCTATTATGATTCCAAGGTATTTAGCACTATCAGAAACCTCGAATGTCCATGTGATTTGTCTATGGCTGAGATGAGTCTCAATTTTTTTTGTTGTTTGGTAGACCTGTAATATTGTTCGAAAAGAGCAAGTATACTGTTTTTTTGTAATTTATGGTCAACAAATTTTTATCTAGTCATCTTGTTATTTTTTTTAAATCTGCCTGTAAGTTATGTGTAACCTGAGCCCAGTTGGCTCCTTCCACGTATAAAACAGTATCATCTGCATATGATATTATATCACCTAAGCACGCAATGGACAGGAGTTCGTTCAAATATGTAATAAATAACACTGGCCCAATAACTGTTCCTTGCGGTATGCTATAAGTCATTATTCTTTGACTACTGTAACTGCCGGTCACTTAGATAATTCTTAAATAATTTCAGAGCTATACCTCTAACACCGTATTGTTCAAGCTTCCCCAAAAGAATACTGTGACTCACGGTGTCAAAGGCTTTTGCTAAATCTAAGAGTATAGCGGCGCAATTCGATCCATTATCTAAACATGTATATATTTTTTTGGTTAATAAAGAAATGGCATCATTCGTGCATTTGTTTTGACGAAATCCAAATTGTCGGCTAGAAATAATGTTGTGTTTATCCAAAAACTCTACCAAACGAGATTTTATAATCTTCTCCAAAAGTTTTGCTAAGTTAGAAATCAGACTGATTGGTCTGTAATTTTCTACGACATTACACTCTGTTTTGAAAATAGGTTTGATAACGGCTTCTTTGAATTCCTTTGGACATTCACCAGTACTCAGAATTAGGTCAACAATATAACACAGAGGCTCACTGATTTCACTACTCAATTCCTTCAAAGTATGCACTGAAATATTGTCAAAACCGGGTGTGGCCGAGTTTTTAAGTTGAGCGATTGTTTCTTCAATTTCTTTTTTGCTCGTTGGTTTGAAAAATAAAGAATTTCTCATCAATTTTACATTATGTTCCTCCTCTAAATCTTTATCAATATTATTTACGATTTCGTTGGCCATTTTTTCGCCGATAGTTGCGTAGTGATCATTGAAAATATTCGCTATTTCTGTGGGACTTGTGGTTGTACTTCCGTCTGTTTTGGTAATTTCCCTCATGTCGTTACATTTTGTTTTAGCTGAAACATATTCGTTCACAGTTTCCCATATCTTTTTTTGGGTTATTTTAATTTTTTTTATGAGACGTTTATACTAGTTATTTTTTTGTTTATTTATCAGGTTAGTAATTTTATTTCTGTGAAGTTTATATTTTTCGTATACCTCCATGTTTTGAGTTTTTTGTAATCTCCTAATAATTTATCTCGTGTTTTCATAGAATTTATTAAACCATCACTTATCCATACCTTCTTTTTATTTACCGATGTAAAATGAATTATTCTTTTGGAAGTTTGGATATGTTTTTGTAAAATTTTAATGAAGTTTGTTGTCGCTAATTGTGGACTACTTTCCTTATACACATCTTCAAATTTTTCATCATTCATTAGTTTTTTCAATTTTTTGTTATTAATAATTTGTTTTTCTGTTATAATCTTGTTATTAGCTCTGTTCCTGTCAAATACTTTAAAATTTGCTAGAACGACTGGAAAGTGATCGGTTATTTTAGATTGCAGAATGATAGGAATCAAAGTTTTTTTGTCGTATGAATTGCTTTAAAAAAAACATTTTCATTTAGACAATAAAGTTTATTTATCTATCTATCTATCTATCTAACCTCTTTCACAGAATTATAGTAAATAAGAAACCTGCATAGGAAAATTGTATTTCGTACAGATATTCACAATGTGAATATCATATTTAGGGGAACATTGACACCTCCTCCTTTCTGAACTGAATATTTCCGAAGATGCTTCAGTTATCAAATATGCCATGTTTATAATAATCTGCCCCATGAACTGAAACTAGTAAGTTTTCAGCAATTCAAATCAAATTTGTATTCTTTTCTGCTCCACATCAATAGCTCAATTATTTCAGCTTTCAGGATACTCAGTATGCATCAAAATGCATCATCTTTTATTATAGGTAGATTTAAGTGTAGAGGTGTGTTTAGGATTAAGTGGTAGAGCAAATCAGTGGACGGATTCATCCTGAAACTGAACTTCGCCCTTTACTTTTGGAATGTAATATACTGTTGACCGATTGTATATAATAATGCTAGTCAAAGGTAATAAAGACGATTATTATTATTATTTTTATTATTATTACAATACTCGTACCGCTTCGTTCTGCCTGTGGATATAGGCTGAGATCGCATAAGCTGGGCTGTTGACAGCAAATGCACTATGGATAAGCCAAATTATCATTATTTTTTCCGTTGAACAGATGTTTACGTTTCAGCATCATCAGTATTGTCTACTATGACGTAAGCAATATTAACATATTGCTATTATTATTATCCAATAAAAAATACTAATTTTTAATCTCATCTCTTGTCATTATAATTGTTAAATCGAAAAGTTTAGAATGATTACATAAAATAGCGTAAAATATTGGAATTTGTATTGCAGATTAGGCAGAGGATGAATCGAATGCAAATTTAATTGGCCTTTGACCACACTCTCGAATAGTTGCTCAATTGTTTTGAACCTTAGAAATATTAATTAATCGAATATTTCCATTGGTATGTTCCATTCATTTGGACTGACACAATAAATATCTCTAAAAATCGTTGATCTTGACCTGATTTGCAACAAAATAATGTAAGTTATTTTATAACAAAAGTTGATGTCACCGCACCTTTTACATATTCTCTCTCATATATTAGTGGAATAAAATGAAATTCATCCACAGTGTTTCTTTACAGAATTGGGTACCGCCCGAAAAGTAACCGTCTAAAGGTAATAAAAATACAATGTTATTACTTATGTAAAGTTGTTAAGACATTAGATGATTCTTTTTGGGAAGCTGTATTCTTGCGTAAGGTCATTAAAATATGAATAATCAAGAGAGTAAATTGTTTTCTTTTTTTCAAACTGAAGTTCTTGTATCTGATTGTATTATCATTTAAGTATCTCTTTACCTATGAGTACAACTTTAATGAATTAATATCGAAATATGTCATTTTAGATTTGTCTACGATGACCAAAACCTTGTGCAAACCAAGGCTTACGAGATCACTTTTTCGAAGAAAATAAAAGAGGGATAGAAAATAAAAGTATTTTAGTTTCACCGTGTGTCCCCTCCACTAGTTGAGTAGAAATATCTCAGAAGTGCTTTAATGGAAATATTGTACCAAATCATTAGAGTAATGTATGAGTAATTTTAGTTAAGTTCTATACAGTGTGGAATAGCCAAATGGACCAAATTCTTATTTCAGTTATTGTGCATATTTATAAAAAATCCCGAAACACATCAATTTCAAATTTTGAAATGACATCCTGCAATGACAAAATTTCATCCCTACTTTCAACCCTCTTTGAATAACAGTTATACCCCCAAAATTTTAATGGGAAGTAGGTGAATATGATACATCATTCAAAACGTCTCTTCGTTCTCTATTGAAAGATGTTATTTTATTCAAATTCTTTGCAGAAATAAAAAAAAATCTGAATGACGTAATTCGCTTCAACACACTTCAAACTATTACTGATCTTCATAATGAGAAAATAGGCAATAGTACATTGTACACCATAGTTTCTCTACGACTATTTCAATCATATCATTGGAAATCTGTTATCTTTTCAGAACAGTTTCCATCATAAACTTTCATGCCGACATTGAAAATACAAATATTAAAAAATATTATAAAAATCGAACATTACTCTAATTGATTTCTTTAAAGAAATTTTGAAAATACCATTTTAGTAATTGAACCCACAACCTCCATCGTAAAAAATCCTCTTTATCCTACAATATCAGATTGGGCAAATCTACAATACCACTGTTAGCATCACCACTCATTTAGGTACTGTCCTGATTACTTCATGTTTTGAAATTTATTTTATGAAAACTACCAATTGTGAATGAATTATTATCAAACAATCATTAGTAGACTTGAATCGAACTCATATTATAGATCATCATGAAATTCGTTATTATAATGACACTCTAGTAGCCCATTGAAAAAGTTACCATGGCAATGTTTATTTGTTTCAACTTTTGTAGGACTATAACCGCATGACAGTTAGTAGTTGTCAGTGTTATGCAGGATTTATAGATTGAGTCGCAGCCGCAGTCGCAGTCGTTGCAGTTGACGTTGCCGTACGAAGATAAATGTGCCCTTGCTCATGAATACGTTTATAGATCCGCTGCCGCTGCAGTTGTCGCTGCCGCCGGTAGTTAACCAACTTTCATCTTGGACAGCAGCGGCAGCGGAAAATGACATGAAATCCAAAATTTCCGTGTCAAAAGTAAACGAAGGGTTACATAATTTAGGTTATGTATTTGTTTATGTACTTTGAAAACAAGAATTAATTTTATTCAGAAACGTCAGAATACGAGGAAAATATAGATGATGGTATAGGCGTATTCCTAATCCTACTAGAAGGATTTCCACATCTATATAATCTGAATGACAAGAATTATAAAAATATGTTCATGAAGGAAAACAGTTGACGCTCAATGAACTCAAAATAAAACTATAAATTGATCATAATTTTGCCTGCGGCTACGGCAACGGATACGGCAGCGGAAGCGGCTGCTACACAATCTATAAATCCAGCTTACTTGTCGTTTGAATTTCGTCAACTGCAATTCAGAAACATGCTTCGTTTAACAGAAATACACAAAATAACTGTTCTGCAGATTGTATTATACTTATTAGTTACTATTTATTGGTCATACTGTACATCTCAAAAACAAGGATATTGGTTGTTGACTGTCAATGTCAGATCTTAGAAAATAAAGATTTTTCATCTTGAAGCATTTCTAAACATTAATAATAAATACACAATATAAAATATTACATGGTGTCAGGTCGGTCACAATCAGTGGAAATCTGAGATAGTTATGGAATTTAACAAACCCGTACCTTTGGTACTTGAAGATGGAAATGTTAGAATTGGAAAAGATTCGTTCAACGATTTGAGTTGTTTATGGAAGCTACAGATTTACATGCCAAGCCAGAGAAAAAAAAATAGCAGTATTCCTTAATTTAATCGGCGATCAAGGGCTTGAACTTCACAATTCTTTCACATATGATGTTGAACCGGAAGGAAGAACTTTGAAAATGATAAAGCTGAAATTTGAAGCATATTGTTCACCCATGAAAAATGAAATATTTGAGAGATTTTTTTTCAATAGTATTGTACAGAAAGGTCAGCCATTTGACAATTTCTTGACATAATTACGTAAAGCTATCAAATCCGCAGAGAACAAAGACTAAAAGCGTGTTCCGTTTCATGCATTCATCGCATCATCGCAGACATATTCAAGCGTTCCGTTTCAACTAACATTGACGTTGGTGGGTTGAATCGGAACGATTTTTGCTTGCGTGGTGCATGCCGTTTCCCGCAGATGTTGACATTTATCACTTTACCAGTTAACCAAATTCTTATGTAACAAAAACAAATCTGTTAATCTAGTAAATATATTAAATGGGTAGAACGAAAGTGTTAAGAGCAAGAGTAGGAAGCGATCTCTGTGAAAATGAGAGTAGCTCAAATTCTGATACAAGTGATAGTTATGAGGATAATATCGTCTGTCTCACGCCAAAACCGCGAATATGCTAATTCCAGGGTTCTGACTTCAATATGTAAAATACTAATTTTCTACACAAATTTTCAATGCCAAACTCACGAAAGTGCTGACAGGTTGTCTACTGTGAACGAGAGTGAATTCCAAAACAAGAAGCACGAATATTCTTAAAACTCTTCTCATTCGAAATGACAAATTGCACATTCGTGGTTTTGGCATGAGACCGACGAATTATGATGTTGAATGAAATGACGATTTTTTCTTCCATTGTACGGTAAATCAGGTAAATGTGATTATGCACGATACTGGACACTTCATCGAATATCAAATTTAAACTTTTAATTCGGTTTCTGACGTTTCTGTTTGAACGTGAAACCACAAACAAGAAACTCTTTGTTTTGACTTTTGAGTTTGACAGATCTAACTTGGATCGCATTCATCGCTGCTAGACGAACGGGCAGCAGTTCATGCACTTTCGATGTCTCAAGGCCAAAGAGGGGAATATAAAAGTGGGCGTTTCAATGCGCTCCCAATGTAGGAAACGGAACGGTCATATGCGCATTATGTCCTCAATGCATGAAACGGAACACGGCTTAAGACTGTATGCTGAGAGATCGAATTGTCATCGTATTTGACAAATCAATTCAAGAACACTGACTACATTTATCTCACAACTTTGGATCCGCTCAAAATGGGTTTGACTTGACTGGATCCGATACACCTAATAGATATATAGTGTTCGGATTGGATTGAATCACTCAAGTCAATTCCATAAAATATAGGATTGGACCCAACCGATCGCCTTGAAGAGAATTGAAATTACGAGATAAACGAGTTTGAAATTGACCAATGACAGGTAAAAGTAGCCAAATTCAGATTAGTGTTTATATTGACAATTGTCTTTCCCAAAATGGAGAGCAAAATAATAGTTAAGAAAAGAAACGTATGGTCCAAAGAAGACAGCAGTTTTTTCATTCAGCTGATTAAGAAAAACATATTTTGGGACTCATGGATGGGAAAAGGATTAGGGTTCAAATGAAAACGACAGATCCACAGAACAACGATTCGTGATTTAATTTGCAGAACACAAGAAATTTAAGGTCACGAAATTCGAAATTTTGCTGTGAAGTTAGCTTTTTTCAATCGGATTGAGGAATAGAAGTGGAAATTAATGATGAAATGATCACTTTCAAGCTTGATTCTGGTGCTGAAGTCAATATACTACCCTTGAATCAACTGGAGATTTTAGGAAGCAATTTGAAAAATGTCATTAAGCCTATTCAAATGACATTGGTAGCATATGGTAGTGAAAATTTTAAAATTAGGCCTCTGAGATAGAACTTTTTTGTACAGTACGAAATATTTCTGCACTGATATCATTTCTTGTTGTTGATACAATGAATCAAACACCTCTTTTAGGTTTACCAGGGTGTATTAAGTTGAATTTGATTAAAAAAGTTGATAGTATTCATTCGAAGTTCCATTCATTTGATGATATTCTTCGAATCTATTTTAGAGTTTTTGAGGGGTGTGGAAAGTATTCACAACATCACATTACTTTGAAAGATAACGCTATTCCACGTGTTGTTTCTTGTAGGCGGGTTCCACATGCCTTACTGGACAGATTGAAAAGTAAATTGGATCAATTTGAGTCCCGGGATTTGATTAGAAAGGTAGATGAACCAACAGAATGGGTTAATCCCTTGGTAATTATAGGAAAACCGAATAAAGATTTGAGATTGTGTTGGATCCAATTGTACTTGATAAAACGATTGATTTTTTTATAATGCTTTTTCCGGTGATAACAATCGAACACAGATCGAATTTGCTAGTTACGAGCCACAACATTGGATGTTAGGAAGATTACTTTCATCGCAGAACGTACTTTTGTGAACAAAAGATGGAAATGTTAAATAACAATGTCATTCAATTTGAACATATTCTAATGAGTGTACGTTTACGCTTCACGAGCATGCTCATCGTCACAATTGCCACTACTGGTCTACAGAAAACCCTCACTAGATGAGAGAAGAAAGAAAATACACAATACCCTGAAAAGGTTAATGTTTGGGCAGGGATAGTTGGAAACTATATCATTGGTCCATTTATCATTTGAATGGAGATAATCATTTAGCAATGCTCCAAAATAGCGTTGCGCCAACTCTGGCAAACTTACATCCTGTTCCAGCAAACCTACAGGTTCCAGAGAATATGATATGGTTCCAGCAAGATCTAGCACCGCCACAGCACCAAATCAATGTCCGGCAGTACCTACACCAAATACTTCCAAATCGGAGAATAGTAAGACGAGGATAGATTGAATGGCCATCGGCAATTATTTCATTAATTTGAATGTTTTTTCTAACGAAGTTTCGAATTTCCGTCGGATCATAACAAATAATACTTCAAATTCTCCATTTAATCATATGATATGTCAATTAAGCCTTCATGTCAACAATACGCTCCTCATCGACCATCTTCCCTTTTTCTGTATCGGTGCCGATTCTTTGACTGTTATACATTTGCTTCGCACATGCCCAATTTTACGACAATTCCAGCACCTTTCTGTCCAATTCCTTTTTTAATCATTATTATGATTATTACGGTTCAAACTTTCCTTTTATATTTTTTGAAACTTGCACACATAACTCAGTATGGGGTGTTGAGCTTGAACAATGAGGTCTCCATCCAAGACAAATCTGAGGGCGCGCACAACAAATTTCCTGAAATTTGTTGACAGAACACAGCAAGGGACATTGAAACCGAATAATGAGGCCCCCGAGGTCTGCATCCAACCAAAACCGGAAGCACTACTCCTTTCACCAAATTCACGTACAATACTATTTTTTCTTTTCTTTTCTTTTCTTTTCTTTTCTTTTCTTTTCTTTTCTTTTCTTTTCTTTTCTTTTCTTTTCTTTTCTTTTCTTTTCTTTTCTTTTCTTTTCTTTTCTTTTCTTTTCTTTTCTTTTCTTTTCTTTTCTTTTCTTTTCTTTTCTTTTCTTTTCTTTTCTTTTCTTTTCTTTTCTTTTCTTTTCTTTTCTTTTCTTTTCTTTTCTTTTCTTTTCTTTTCTTTTCTTTTCTTTTCTTTTCTTTTCTTTTCTTTTCTTTTCTTTTCTTTTCTTTTCTTTTCTTTTCTTTTCTTTTCTTTTCTTTTCTTTTCTTTTCTTTTCTTTTCTTTTCTTTTCTTTTCTTTTCTTTTCTTTTCTTTTCTTTTCTTTTCTTTTCTTTTCTTTTCTTTTCTTTTCTTTTCTTTTCTTTTCTTTTCTTTTCTTTTCTTTTCTTTTCTTTTCTTTTCTTTTCTTTTCTTTTCTTTTCTTTTCTTTTCTTTTCTTTTCTTTTCTTTTCTTTTCTTTTCTTTTCTTTTCTTTTCTTTTCTTTTCTTTTCTTTTCTTTTCTTTTCTTTTCTTTTCTTTTCTTTTCTTTTCTTTTCTTTTCCTTTCCTTTCTTTTTTTTTAAATTGTGAGGGAACGTTGAGGTTGAAAAATCTGAAAAAAATCGTGATTATCTTTTACTTTGACATTGATATTTGAAATGGAATCTGATTTCTGGGAAAACTTAAAAAACCTCTAAAAATTAGGTTTTTAATTTTTTTCCTCGAAATCTGTTCATCAGATTTTCTTTTACATCTCTCTAATTATTCAATTTGAATGCCAAAATAACTTGATTTTTTCATGGGTTTATATGAACCTTAAACTCAGGTCTGATATAGAATGTTCGTTTACGGTTTCTATGGTATGCGCAGTATCAATTCGTTTTTCCAACATACTGATTATTTTTTTCATTTTGTTGATTTCTCGATTACACCTTTGATTTCATCACTGATTCTTTCCTTCATATTGTCTATTTCTATCTCGATATCATCTTTGATTTTATCCATACATGTCTCGAAGATTCCCATTCATTCTTCTAAAAGATTTCCACTTCTTTTTTTAAACTTCTGTGTTTCCAAGGAGTTTGTCTTCAAGTTTCTTAGAATTTTCTAGAATCTTATTTTCCAGACTCTTCGCATTTTTCTGGAATTTCATCTTTCAAGCTCTTCGAATTTTCTGGAAGCTCTTTACTCAAATTCTTTAAATTTTCTAGAAGCTCTTCTCTTGAACTCTTCGAAATTTCTTTCTTTTTTCAAACGAATTTTCAATTAGGCTCTTCGAATTATCTTGGAGCATGTCGTAGTATAGAGATTTTCCAAATTTTCTTGACTTTCTTCCTTCAAACTCTCCAAATTTTTCAGCAAGGATTTGGTATTTTTGTCGAGTTTATTTGTAATCGAACTCAAATCAATTCCAGAAACTTCGAATAAAAAGTTTTCGGGGTCTTTTCATTGTTGAATCACTCCTTCTGAGAGTATTTTCTGGAGTGCGGACTCTTTACTAGTTGTTTCGAGTTATAATAATAATAATAAATCGCCTTTATTCATCACAAGAAGTGCAGACTCACTTTTCCTGAAAATATTTTGTCTTTTATTGTCATTGCACGAGATTTCAGTTTTACTTCAGCTCGTTACAATATACTATTTCAAAAAATTACGAACACTCAAAATTTTTACGCCCGATTGATTTTTACGCGCATGTGAACAGTGAACAAGTGATAGGTTCATCCCATTCAACAAACTTCAAGCTCATACAAAAAAACCCTACTTACGAACTTTTTTCTAGGACAGTTATTATATTGACAATTTGTAGCAATTATTGTTTTATCCTATAAAGTATTCAATTTACGTGGTATTATCAAATTATGACTTCCGAATAGAATCTGACGCAAAATACTGCCTTTTTTAAAAACGTGTGAACAGTGCGCAAAACATTACTATACGGACAGTTGATGATTTTACCATTATTTTACTCACAGTTGAATTTTTTACACACTTTTGATAAAAAATGTATGAAAAATGTACCTACTGAAAAATGTAATTTTTTTATGTAATTTGTCAAATTTACCTTTTCTATCATAACAGCTATGCAACTCATTCTATTATTATTCTTTCAAACTGTGCTTGATAGAATAAACCACCTTCTCAAAACTTGCCAGCACCATAATTTCAAATTTCTATAACACCAATTTCTATAGGTACCCTTTTCGTTTGTACGATGGCAATGTTTTCTGAGGATCACCTAATTTCGTCTAATCGCGAAGATAAAGAAGATATTCGTGATGTTCAGAGTTCAAAATTTAATTGTAATCATGAGAAATTCAAAACTTAATAGATATCGAGCAAACATTTTCTATTTTCAGCCTTCTATATGTGAAATAATAATTCATTTAAAAGGTGTGGCTTTCTATATTTTGAAACTTACGAAAAGGTATTCATGATCGTGTTAGGTCAAAACAATTAAAAAGTACATTCAAACAATCATTTAACAAGCAGGATGTGGTTTGATCATTCGGAGTAAGTGTTAAACACATCATTCTGAAAATAAATTCAAATCATCATTTCCATAATACGGATATTTTTCTGCATTTCAATTACATGAAAACCATGTACATTAACAATTTTTAGAAATTAAATAAACATTTGATGTTTTAATCGCTGGAAAATTGTATGAGACAACAAGGATTTTGTAATTAGAAGTACCAGTGGGTATTTTGGGAGGGGAATCTGTTTTGGCAGCAGAGAGGTGAAGTTGCGGACTATACCGTACACTGAATTCTGTATGATTCAGGCTAAGAAGCTGAGAGGCTGAGAAACTGGTTCTGTTAATAATAAGAAAAAAGTTTCTCATGGAAAGACCGTTGCCAATGAAGAAAATGCTTTATGTATTATTAGCCACTACCGAGAATCCGCAAAACTCATATAATAAATAAATATACAGGGTGTTTCTTAAGTATGTGTAGAAAATTCAGGAGCGTGTTGCTGACATCAAAATAAGAAGAAAAGTTCCTATAAAAATATGTCCGCAAGTTATTCGTTTCTGAGATACAGAGTGTCAAAGTTGAATTCTTATTTTTATTTTTGTGAACAATTTCAAAATAATTTTGATATTTGGGTAATGTTTGGTATCTGGGAATATTCATTATTTAGTTTGTGTAAAAAATATATTCTTGGTAGATCTCACTGCGAGCAACTATTTTCGAGTTATTGAGATTCGATAAAACCGATGCAAGTGATTTTGTCATTGTAAAATCATCCCAGATACCAAACTTTACTCGAATATCACAAATATTTTGGAATTTATTCACAAAAAACAAATATAAGAATTCAACTTTGACACTCTGTATCTTAGAAACGATTAGCTTGCGGACATGTGTTTATGGGAACTTTTCTTCTTATTTCGACGTCAGCAACATGCTCCTGAAGTTTCTACACGTAATTAAGAAACACCCTGTATATTAGGCGAATTTTGGAAAATGAAAAATTCCACCCTTATCGACCCAGATATGTGCAATTTTTGAAAGACCGAGACCATAAGTTCGATTTTTGTGCCTGGTTTGAAAGTTCAATTGAAAATGATCAAAATTTTCTTAGAAACGTTTTATTCACCAATGCCGCATTACCTTCCAATGGACACATTTGCTCTCAAAATCGTCCGTGGTTAGCAACTGAAAGTCCCCATTTCGTTGTGCTATGCAAAGACCAATATTATTTCAATCAAAAATCTTTCGGCGAAAGTTAATGATCCAACAGCGCCTGTTTTGCGTACCCATAAACACATGATTCGATACTTTCATGAGGAAATGGCGGAGAAATGATTTTTTTTTAAATCGCAAAATTTTCCGGTTTTTCTGGTTTCTCTCCGTAACTAAGACGTAAAACATCCCATTTGGTTCGTATTTCAATTCTCTACAATTGTGGGGCAACCAGATTGTTCTATTAGGTTTCATTTTATAAGCCAAACAATTAAAAGAAAAAACAGGTTTTTTGTATTTAAATGTTTATAACAAATTAATAAATGACAGTTGCGAGTCGAAAACAACAGAATATAACTACGGACTGTCATGCGATGGCATCGGTTTCCTAATAGTATTTTTTAATTTTATGTTATACTGATTTCAATAATCACATCTCGTGTTCAGTTCTCTCCTGTTAGGAACCAAACACGCAGAAAAGTCCGGCAGACTGATTCACCACACTTTCGCAGTCTGAAAATCGTGGTACTTGACAACCCGATCGTAGAACAAATTGCAGCTCCGACTAGTAAGCTGTACTTTTACAAAAGTGAACGTGAACAATTAAATGTGGTTGAATATTTCGTGTATCAATGGATAGATGATACTGATATTAACGTTACTTTGTACCATAACAGTTTAGCCTATTGAGATTTTTCAGAGTTCTCCAAATATTCTGGTAAATAAAACCATATCTTTCCGGTAGAAATCGCTCTAAGATGCGTTATACTTCATCATCCTCTCCTGGCAAAAACGTAGTCGTTTTTATTATTCCGCTACCAGTATTATCAACTAAAGTTGATAACGGCAGTTACCGCCCATAGAAGAAAAGAATTACTAACGATTTTGTGTTTATAAGGGATAACAGTAATAATAACCACATTCTCAGTAAATCTGAACTCAAATCAAGTTTTGAGATTACTTTTCATTCAAGGTGGATATTATTCACCTGAATTCATTTCGTTTTGTAGTAATACTTACAGAACAGAATGGTAATCATAAAGTTATATTTGTTAAAATTATCGTTCAACGTTCAGTTGAGTTGCCGGGCGATTCCGGTTGAGGCAGGGTTCGTACACCTATGAAGATTTAGTGAAGTTTAATTTGTCTAGGAGCTAACTTCTGAGTCGAGAAGCCTGGGTATATTATTATCGTGAGTGAGCAGTGAAAGTTATTACTACTCTTGAAGGTGAGTTTCAAGTGAACAGAATTTTTTGAATATGGATTCTATAATTCTATACGGTTTTAACATTTCAGAGGACTCATTCAAATACCATTTGTTTTAGCCGCTTCTCTATACGTTCAATAGACCGAAGTCAATAATTGAACATCATATTGTGCTCATACATAAGCTGATCAAGATTTCAGCTTATGACTGCATAGTGTTGAAGAAAATTTAGACGTAAATTGAATGTAAATACTTCCATGAGCTAAACAATAAGAGAAAGCGAGATAAAATATTGATAAAAGTCTTAAATCTCCAAATTTGTGTTCCTGTTTCAGTATACCGGTCATCAAGGTGGCGGAAGAGGTGGCGAAGAATAGTAACTCTGAACAATAAACAACCTAATTATGGAAAACAAATCAACAGAAATGCGAAGACAGTTGCAATTCATTCACTTCCTTTGCTTGAAGGTATGTAACTAGTTTACTTTTCAATATTTCTTGAATGATAGAACTGAACAATTCTGTGAAACGACCTTTTCACATCACCATGAGTCGTGGTATATTATATGATGACGTTGTTTTTACTGCTCCTGTAGTGGTATTTATTCCGCTTCTTTCTAAAATTACCACGAGTCGTACTAAATGACAAGATTGTCATTTGTGCTGTTACTGTCGTGGCATTCTATTCTGCACTGATTTTGTGAGGAAAAGAAATAACTAAAATCTGAGAAAATCATCAGGTATTATATTGGTAGAAGATTAGGCATATTTTCACAGGAAGAAACGCAAAGTACAAACAACAATTCAGGAATAATTCATAAATTTTAATAAAGTAGACAAACACAGAATCATCGATATATCAATTCAACTCACAGCGCTATGCATAGTCAATCGCCAGTGACTCACCAGAGTTTCGCCATTCGCTACACAAGGATTATAATGCACAGTCGAGCTCCAAAAAAGTGACAACTACGCGATAAGTAACATTTTGGCGAAACGCTGGCGATGTACCACTTTTTTGGAGCTCGACTTTACCCCTGTATAAGAACAGATATCAAAGATATAATCATATAGCTGCTGATATGAACCATAAATGACACTGAATTTTTCAGAAAAACTAGAGACGAATTCGAACTAAAGACAAATGGAGTCGTGAAAGCAAATTCGTCAAATAATATCAGATTGGTAAGTATACATTTTAATATCTAATAATTTAATTTTTAATACTAACGAAAATTTCAATGAAAACTTTCCTTCCAGACTGTACCTGATCTGAAACAGAACGTGAAGTGATTATTTCAGATATGATCATTTATTTCTTTTCTGATCCTTATACTTATGGACAACAAATTGGATATTGATTTAGTCTAATCACCTTCTAGAATAGTTCACTACTGAACTAACCTCAAGCGAACAGGAAGATATAGCGTGGTTGACTCCAGCCTCCAGAGAAAAGCCCAAATTAAGATATAATTGGAAACTTTCCTGCGTTTGAACATCAACTTAAGTAATATGGTTTGGTAAGTAGCTCTACCAATCCATTTATAGGCAAAGTCTAAACCTTTTTTTTTCAGTTTGAATAACACCTCCAGAAGATGTTAGGAGCAAGATATTACAACATATAAGAATCTCTACCTGAACAGACCTTTGAAGAGAAATGAGCTGTTAGATATCTTGATGTCTACCAATATAAAATAAATCAAGTCTATAGAGCGTTTCTCAGTTTTCAAGGAAACAGCCAGTAATGAGGTATTGCCACCCTTTTACTGACTTTATAGGTATTCCAAGAGAAAATAAGGAATACTAATATCTACTGGCTATCAGAGCAAGGGACTTATTCTTTTTGTTGAGGTAAATAAATATAAGTGAAGGTCTTATAATTTAGGGTAAACTTAGAATAATAGAAAATATACATACCTGCCATATGTATGTGAAAAAACTTTGAAATGAAAGATTTTTTCAAGAAAACTCCTAGCGTCTAAGTATTTTCCTAATTTTTGGACCATATTCTCATACAAATTTATTCGATTCAGTTCCTAAGTATATGTTGGATTTTCATTTTCAGACTGTTCCAGATATACAGCCCAATTTGCTCTATAAATGAAACGAATATGACACGTTGCAATTAGCTATTCAACTGATACCAATATTGATTGCGCACAATCAATATTTTGTTTCTGAGGAAGATGATGTTTGCACTGGACAAAACATGTTATGTTTAGGATAGGCTGTTTTTTCAATTGTGATTTCATTCATATTATTATTATTTGCCTACCTAAGTGAGTCATGTACAAGTATATGTTTTTCATAAACTTTAGTTCTGTATATTCTGAATGTTATTGAATGAATGATAAATATCAGCTGTTGTTTTCTGGTTGTTTAATCTCATGAAATTATAACAGTTCAGTATACAATATCATATCAAAATGTCCCATTTGCTATTTTTCATATTAGTTTTAGTCCAGTTTCAAACCAAGAGTATAGCAATAATAGTCACGAATTTTGAGGGAAAAAACATAAATTTTGCCATTCTCGTGTTTTGAAACAAGACTAAAATAATATGGAAAATAGCAAAAATGGTACATTTAGATATTGGTGTTGTATACTGAACTGGGTAACAATATCATGGGCGAGAGTGTGGTAAACTGTTCGATAATCAGTCTACTAGCTAGTCGTGGTAAAAAATACTCTACATGCGGTATTACAGATGGAAGAAACATATACCACGAACTTTATTAAACAATTCTCTGATCAAATCTAACAGTTGAATAGGTGGGAGTTCCTATTCCAGATTCACTAGTAAATTATAATAAAAAATAATCAGCGGGTAGTTATTCGATATTATGTAGTCGTGGTAAATATAACCACGATGCTCCGTTGATCGATTTTTGTTTTTCGCGATCAAAATTACTGCATTACCTAGCAATAATTTCTCAGGGTTGTATAATAGTTATTTATGCAACAAGTGCAAAAAGTGAATGTTTATTGCACTCGACGTGAAACTGTCCGACGAGGCCGTTAGGCCGAGTTGTACAACACGTCGAGTGCAATTAACAATTTTTGCACGAGTTGCATACAACATTTTTTCTACGTTCATGCAAAAAGCAAAAAATGATTTACTGAGGTGCGGCACTAGGTGTAGGAAAATGAAAAGCGCAACTTGAATACTTTATTATTAATATCGATTTGCATTGAAACAGGAACTAATACGTTACGAACAATTTAACTCAAACTTTATTTTTACCCTCAATGTTGAAAGTGAATGAACAATTGGTGCAATTTTCAATATGAATATTTCGTAGTGAAGTACCTATTGCCAATCTCACAGAATATCTGCTAAATATGTAGTAGGTTTAAACGTTTATGTTTGTCATGATGACAGCACGTTGAAGTAGAATGACAGATGAGTGCAATAAAAACTTTATTGCACTAGTGCAATAAAGAACTTCTTTTTCCACTGAATATAGTTCAATAAAGTTTTGCTTTTTGCATGAATGTAGAAAAACGTTTTTAAAGAGTACATCTCACAACGATCAAAGTTTGTCCATATTCTTAACGTTTTTCGTGGTTAGATTATTGACGATTCTAGTAATTCCTACGATTCTTTTCTCTGCGTGTATCTTGGAGTTTGGACCATGGATTTGTAACATTTTTTGCGGTTAACAGAAAATGTTTTTCTTTCATATAACATTTTCGTAGTAAAAATCCTTTACCATATAAAACTCTAACAGTACTGGTATAATCTGATTATAAAATAATGTTTCTTAGTGTTGGAATTTAATACATGTACATTGATCTTGACTGATAAATAGAGAGAAAAATACATAGAAACCAAATACTATTGATTAAATTTTTTAATGGATTCTAATCTATTAAAAACCTGCACTTGTAGTTATTCGGCAATTATGGAAATTATGTTTTGTAGGAAAGATAGTTCATTACTTCATCCGAAAAAGATATTGTGTGTAAAAACAATTATTGTTAGATTTATTTCAGTATATATTTTTAGTGTAAATTGTCTCTATTTATTAGCATAAAATTTTGATTTCTTTCACATTTTCATTGTCCATCAAATGAATCTTCCCAAGGTACTTTTGTCTTTATTTTTGTCAAAAAAAATTATTTTATTATACCTACAACCCCGATGCTTACGATGTTCCTTGGACATACAGGTTATCATTTTGAAGTAAATCTCAGTTAAAAAAATTTACCGTTAAAACTGAATAAAAGAGTTAACGAAGTTAACTTGATATCTTGAGGCGGAGACAACATTCCTAATCATAAATCACATTCATATTTCACGACAGACCTTGAATCGGAACGATTGAAATTTTTTCTGTTACTGAATCATTTTATAATTAAGTGTGATTACATATTAGGCGGGAAACCGCAATAACACTGAAACTAGCGAAACGCTTGATAACCACCAGCAGATTGAGATTACTCTGTTATCGGTTGTCAGCGGCCCCGCTATTTTCAGCGTTTTTGCGGTTTCCCGCCTATTATGTCATGACACTAACAGATGAAGTCAATGTATCTCAAGCCACACAATTTTATTAATTTAGTACTTTTTCTGGACTGGTTGCACTTTTGTATCAATGGTTTGTCAGAGGAAGCGGTATGAAGGGTATAGTTTATCTAATCTCAATTGAATATGACTTCATTCAGCTCAATATATAAGGTTAGTTCAAAATAGCACATGGTGTAATAATGAATGAAGGATGAAACCGGAAAATTAAATATAAATTATTCCCTATATAAAGAAAACAGTAGACCAGATTGAGTATATTTTACGTGTAACCGTTCGAAGCGTGGAAAGCAATCAGTAATGCGCTGACCACCTGTAGCATAAATTACCGTAAATCGACTCTTAATATTTTTATCGCTGTCTGGCAGCCTGGTGATATTTATGAAAAGAAGAACAGTAGCGTACTTAATGAACGATCAAACAGAACTCAATATTTTCTTTCTACTTAATTTGTTTTGCCCTTAGACAAGGTATAAATATAATTAATCTTTGACAAACACTATTTGTTATCACAGAGTTATTCGAAAACAGGTATAAAACTGCTCCTAAATTAATTAACATTTTGGGAATAAAAAAGAAGGACATTGTAATAGTATAACTCAGTATACTTCTGTTTGAAGAATCCATTGTATTTGCAAAACATATGTCGCGGTTTTTTACACTAAAAGTGTGAAAATCAACATTGAAGTTTTAGTATAAACGTTCGTGTATTAAGTGTTGCATCATGGCATTTTGGCGATCATTCAAAGAACGTAAGGAACAAGACTCACAACCTGATGAACAATTCGAAAAACACCAGGAACAAGACTCACAACCGGATGAACAATGGGAATTTAAAAACAAACAAAGATCTTCATTTTCAGACCCAAAGACTTGTTCTATATATATATATATATATATATATATATATATATATATATATATATATATATATATATATATATAGGGTGTCAATTTGAAAACTTCCCACCCTTAATATCTTCCTTCCAGTAAACAATATGAGTAATAGAAAAAACAGGTCAATTTTATTGTCAAGGGGGACACTTTCACGGACTATTTGTAGCCCTCGTGGTTCAACCCCCTAGGAGGGGTAGATGTTACCCTTAGAATTTTAAATGGGAAGGGGGGTCAAGTGGCACATCATTTTGATGGGCGTTCAATTCTTGTTCCAATGGTACCCTGACTTATTATTTTGTGATGAGCATTTTCCGATAAATTGCGTTCTAAACTAACAGAAGTAATTATTAGAACGCCTATACTGAAATGCATTATTGTATTGACTCCCTTTAATAAAAATGGTTAGAAGAGTAGGTGGCAACGCTCCAACCCTTGAATGACAGGAATAAATTTATTACGCATGGGATTTTTTATTTGGTGGTTATTTTCCTTCTACACAATAAAATTTAATTTGCGAGAAAGACATTTCCAACATAAAATCTACTTACGCTTATCTTATTAGCTGTTCGAAATGTTGTCCATTTTGCTCTAAACAGTAATACAGTCTGTTTTCGAACTCCCCTCTAACATTACGGAAATCTTCACTAGGAATTGACCGGCATGCTGCTGTAATTCGTCTTTTAAGTTCGTCAATATCAGAAGGTTGTGTTTTATAAACAACGGATTTAAGATGCCCCCAAAGAAAGAAATCTAAGGTTGTTAAATCCGGTGATCTCGGAGGCCATTCAACTGCTCCCCTTCTGCCAATCCATCTACCCGGAAATCTCTCGTTTAACCACTGTCGGACGGGAAGAAAATAATGAGGTGGAGCACCGTCCTGCTGGAAATGTAACAGATCCTCCTGCAAAAGTTCATTACCTTCTTCATCAATTTGAGTTTCTAGCTCGTGAGTTATAAGAGGATCGATAGTCTCTTCAAGCATATCAAGGTACAGATTGCCAGTCAAGTTTTATTCCAGAAATAATGGATCAAGAAAGGCATTTCCAAGAATACCAGCCCAAACATTAACTTTTTGTGGGTGTTGTGTATGCCCTTCCCGAAAAATATGTGGGTTTTCGTCACTCCAATAGCGACAATTTTGTCTATTAACATTGCCATTCAGAAAAAATGAACACTCATCGCTGAAACAGATGTTTAACAGAAGATTAGGGATGGTATTGACTCGATGAGACATGATTTCACAAAACTCTATTCTTCTATCATAATCATCCTCGTGGAGCTCTTGAAGAATCTGCATTTTATACGGATGAAATTTATGCATTTTCAATGCTTTTCTTATAGTCTCGCGTGACATTCCCGTCTGTTCTGATACTGATCCTAAGGAGCTCGTGGGCTCTGCAGCAAATGTTCCCAAAACTTCAATTTGAGCTGCTTCATTTAGTACTCTGGGGTTATTTCTTTTTTTATTTGTCACTGAACCAGTTTCGTAAAACTTATTCACCAAATCAAGCACATACCGGTGACTTACATTACAATTTGGATGTCTTTCGTTAAAAAGACATGCCGCCCTTCGTGCGCACTTTCCAACTTCGCCATAAATTACAATCATTTCAATTCTGTCTTGAAGAATGTAAACCATTTTTACACTTTTATACACTTATTAAAGTAATTCCTAAACAGCCCAACAGGTACAACGGTATTCACAATACTACCACATAGTTCAAATTTCCTAACCAATTTTTTGCCGGAAAACAGAAACTTTTTACAGCAGAAGTAGCAAAAAAGGAAGGCTATCTGTACAATTTCTGCGATGACACTTAAAAATTCAGCATTTAATAAACACAACTTTACTACCATCTACGTTTTACTATTAGACTACTTTTTTATGTAAAGTGTTTGGAGCTAATGGCTAATGTTACCCCTAATAAAGGGTTGGAACGGTACCACCTAATATTCTAACCAGTTCTGGCCAAACCATGCATCTCAGTATAGGCGTTCTAATAATTACTTCTGTTAGTTTAGAACGCAATTTTTCGGAAAATACTCATCAAAAAATAATAAGTCAGGGTACCATTGGAACAAGAATTGAACGCCCATCAAAATGATGTGCCACTTGACCCCCCTTCCCATTTAAAATTCTAAGGGTAACATCTACCCCTCCTAGGGGGTTGAACCACGAGGGCTACAAACAGTCCGTGAAAGTGTCCCCCTTGACAATAAAATTGACCTGTTTTTTCGATTACTCATATTGTTTACTGGTAGGAAGATATTAAGGGTGGGAAGTTTTCAAATTGACACCCTGTACATATATATGTATAAATCTTAAAAAGGAAATGAACAACAAATGTGACAATGAAATTTTCGGAAGGATATCTCATCTCACCAGTTTGGGGCATTCAACTATTTACAGAGTGGTTAAACAAGGGGATGTTGTAGATCATTATCGTAAAAGAAAACGAGAAGATCAGAAATTAAACAAAGTTGATGAGGCCACAAAACATTTTCTTCGAGGGCAAGTTTATGATTTCTCTAAACGAAACGAAGTACCTACCTTGGAATCAATCAATAACAAATCATCTGATTATCCTGAGTATACATATAAGTCGCAGGAAATACTACGCCAAATTCTTTTAGACTGTGGTTTCAAACAAAAAAACTAAATTAGCGAATGACATTAATGGTATCACCCCGGCTCGTTCTGCAAAGGCAAGATACCTTGCGACAAATAAAAGAACATCGGGAATCGAAGAGACATAATATACGAGGATGTATTGATATCTAGTTAGCCTAGACCAGTTCCCTGCATAAACAAAATATTGCGTTACCTTAGCAACGAACAATAACTTATTAGAAGTGTCAGTGTAAAGTTTGACGTCAAAAAAGTAAACCAGAGTTACGCAATAAATTAAAAGAAAAAATATGTCCACCGAAATTGTTAAAATCGAAAAATTGTAGTATCGAGCCATCATCAAGTACCTGTATTTAAAAGGGTTAAAAGGGTTCTACGATCCAGAAACAAAGCAACAATAGATGGAATGGCGACACTCCGGTTCTCCAAGACCTAAGAAGTTTCGTGTCCAAAAATCTGCTGGAAAAGTTCTTGCTTCAGTTTTTTTAAATTGCCACGGAGTAATCATGATTGATTTTTTGGATAAGGGTAGAACAATAACTGGAGATTACTATTCGACATTACTGACCACTCTAAGGGAAAAAATTAAAAAGAAAAGACGCGGAAATCTATCCAAAGGTGTTTTGTTTTTGCAGGACAACACCACTGCACACAAATCTCATGCAAAAAATTCGTGATTCAGGGTTTGAATTATTAGAACACCCTCCTTATTCACCAGATTTGGCTCCGTCCGACTATCATCTCTTTCCTCAACTGAAAAAAAGTTCAAAAGGTCGTAAATTTTCTTCCAACGAGGAGGTAGTAAAAGCTGAGGAGGTAATAAAAGCTGTGGAGGTCTGGTTTGCAGAGCAAAAAGAATTTTTTTTTGAAAGGTCTAGAGACGTTGCAGGTTCGCCATAATGAATGTATCCAATTAAGAGGAGAATATGTTGAGTAATAAAATATTTTGACATTGAAATTTTGTTTGGTTCTATAGTAGGTTAAGAATTTTTCAATATATCCTCGTATAACTAACATTTTTGGAAATGTTTGAATACGAATCATCTTTTTGAATTCCCTTTTCATTCCACAAGTTGAACAGTATGGGCTCGCATCGCATCGGAAAGACATTTCAACTTCTGCCAACGTATCAGGTGTAATAGCGAAGTGGTCGAGGTGTTAGAGCGTTTGGCTTCCACCCAGACGGTCCGGGTTCGATCCCCGGTCGTGTGTCACTGAGCTGAAGTGGTTCGGATTCCACTTTTATTTAAACTGTAAGTCCCGGATCTCCCTTGCTCGCACAAGCTCTGCTTTTTGAGGGGTTTTCTCCGAAAACCTGGGAGTTTCGTTAAAACAAATTTTACAAAAAAATTTACTATTCGACATTACTGACCACTCTACGGGAAAAAATTAAAGAGAAAAGTCGCGAAAAGCTATCCAAAGGTGTTTTGTTTTTGCAGGACAACGCCCCTGCAGACAAATCTCATGTTGCCATGCAAAAAATTAGTGATTTAGGGTTTGAATTACTAGAACAATCCCCTTATTCACCAGATTTGGCTCCGTCCGACTATCATCTCTTTCCTCAACTGAAAAAAAGTTAAAAGGTCTTAAATTTTCTTCCAACGAGGAGGTCATAAAAGCTGTAGAGTTCTGGTTTGCAGAGCAAGAAGAAACATTTTTTTGAAAGGTCTAGAGACGTTGCAGGTTCGCTGTAATAAATGTAACCAATTAAGAGGAGAATATGTTGAGTAATAAAATATTTTGACATTGAAATTTTGTTTGATTCTATAGTAGGCTAAGAAGAACGCGTTGCTGTTGTCAGCAAAACAAATAAAAAAATGTTATTCGAAAAATGGTTCAGTGAACAATTATTACTAAATGTAGCACCAACTTCTGTCATTGTAATAGATAATGCGTTATACCACTCGCCTCAAAAGATAAAAATACCGAAGAAAGTAACAAAAAAGGAAACATTTTGGAATGTATAACTTGTAAAAAATTTAATATTCCCCAAAAAGCCACGAAGGAGATATTACTACGTATAATTAAAAATGAAAATTTTGAAAAAGAATATATTATTGATGAACTTTGTAAACATTCTGGTCATACGCTTCTGAGGTTACCTCCGTATTATTGTGTTTTCAACCCCATTGAATTGGTTTGGGCATTTATAAAAAACAAATTTAGAAAATCCAATCAATGTCCAAATCTAAGCGGAGAAGTAGTAGAAAATGTTAGGAGAATCTTAGAAGAGAAATATAAAGATCATTGGACAGAATGCATTTTACATATGATTTCACATATGATTTCAAAAGAACGTGAATATTTCCTTTTGCCATCCATTCAACCAGTAATCATAAAAATGGGTGATTCGTCTGATTCGGAGGATTATGATGATTGAGTCTTGCCACGACTTTGATGTGTATAGAAGATAGCCGTACCAGCAAATAAATTATCAATGTTTCCTGATGTTTTCTTATTCTATTTTTTTTTTATTGACTTGTTTTGGTGTGTCAGATAACTTGTCAATAAGTTACGAGCAAGGTCCCGTACCCATACACGCGCAATCCTTCAATTCTACTCACTATAAGAATTAGACACATTATATTCGCAAATTTCTATACAGCAAGCAATACGCAAAGTTATACCCATGTAAGAGAAAATATCTCCGCCTATGGTCGGCAAGTATGTTCAAAGAGGCGAAGTCATTGAAGTGTTAATCCGGTTTTACAGCTCATTCAACTGAGATTGGATAAACACTATCATTTGCGAAGCTGAGTACTCGTGAGTGTTCCCAACAATATGGTAACGTGATGTTGAAATGGTGTTGGTGCTAGAATGGGTCCCCGTGGGACACCAGCATTAAAACGTAAAGTGTCAGAGAAAACTCCATCGATATACCTGATTGGAAGCTGAATAGCAAAAACACAACCGAAAGTGCAAGCCAAAAGGAATGGAAATGATTCTCTGGTGCCAAATCCGATCAAATGCCTTATTCTATTTGCAGCATATGGAAAAAACTGTTATCAGAGTTTCAAAATTAATCTATACGGAATCGTTTCAACATATTGGAAAATCTAATACCCAACCGATTTTGACAAACATCGCGTGACTACCATTATAGCGGTAATTTGGAAAAATTTCTCACGAATGGGCAGGCGAGGGGTTATTTGAGATGATAGAAGAAAAGGTAGAGGCGGATTTACCGGATTCTTAATGCTTAATTTATTGCATATGCGTAATTTTAATGCATACCTATTCCATAAAAGTTCCATACAGGGACTCGATTGAAATGATTTACCCATTTCACAATTTCTAAAGAAATTCCTGCGTTGAACTTTTATGGATTATGCAATAAAATTACGCAGTATAAATCCGGTAAATTGGCCTTAAACTTACGTATATTCAATAAATTATACATCATGAATCCGGTAAATCCCCCTTAATTCGAAAAAAAAAATTATAATTTTATTTTAGTCCTACATGCAGAATTTGATAGAAGAAAAAGTAATTCGAAAAAAAAATTTATGATTTAATTTCAGTCCTTTATGCAGAATTTAAACTATTTATCTGAAAAAATTAAAAATTGAAAAAACTTTTTAGGTTTTTTCCCAATTCGTAGTTCCAGATTTTAAACTAGTTTCTACTACGACTCTTGCTGTTGCAATGGTTCACATTGTTTCAATCACTTTTGGCTGCCAGTCAAAGGTTCACCCTAGTGACTGCAGAACTTTTTCTGATGGCCCGAGAAAGTCCACTTTTCTCGACCGCAAACAAGTTTTGTAGAAAAAGATGGAAAAGTATATGTTTTCCTCAGTACAACGTGGAAACTTGAGATTTTCTATTTTGGCTTATTTTTATTTCCGCCAAATCATTTTTATAAAGGAGTAAAAAACAAAACAAATATTTTTTTTATTTTAGGAACCTGAACAAACATGAAAATCAAAAAGGAACACGATATCTATCAGACTACTACGGGATAGATCCTACTAATTAGCAAATAGTAGTAAACATAATTTTTAATTAACACAATTTCGATGGTAATCATTAAACAAAAATATTACTTAAATTAAACATGTCTACATACATAAAACTGTCCTAGACGACATTTCTCTCAGAACATTTGCAACATAGAGGGAGCAATTAACCCTATACATAATCTCTTATTCAAATGGTTTGTATCTCTGAAAAGCCTGAATTTGTGAACACTATTTTTCAAATATCCTCACAAAAAAATCTAGAGGGGTGAGGTCAGGTGACCAAGCTGGTCAATGATTGGCTGAATGGCGCTCAATCCATTTTTCACCAAATTCAACATCAAACCATTCCATGTCTTCTGGGGTTGAATGGATTGAAGCGCTACCCATTTGGAAATACAGTTTAATTTTCTGAGATGGTGGAATATTATCAAAGAAGTTGTAAAGGGAAACATTCTCAATTGAAAATTGTACGAATACATCACTCCTCTTTACAGCATGAATCCCTTCCAAGAGAGGTGATCTTGTACGATGGAAAATAGCAACCAAAGTTTATCTTTCAATCGCAGATGATTCCACAACTGACTTTATGAACATCCTGTTCATATTTTCAATAAAATCAACATTATCAAAGAACTTTGATAATTTCGTTCTTTTTTAATTTAAATAACTTTGGATGAAAGATTTTTTAAATGGTCAGTGTTTAAGAAGAATGTCAAAATAACCTTGACATTCGAATAACAAGATGAATTACTCTGAAATTACCTAATAATGTGTCCATCCCCCGCATAGTGGCCTCGAGTTTTGTTTTGGTAGGTGTTGGGAAAAAATATATTCAAATCCTAAATTAAATACTGGGTGTTTCCGAAATAGGGTACAAAATTCAGGTGCTGATTTTTTTTGCAAAAATATGGGTCCTTAAATGCTTTCTAGGAGCTAACGGCCCTCATTATATGTTTCGTTTTCTGTGATACTTTTGAATCTTTCTTCAGACGAACTACCGCATTCCTCTTCAAATTCTGCCTTCTTCAATTGCCATTTTTTCAAAATCAACCTTTTTTTCCAATTCCAATACTTATTCGTTTTTCGGATTCTAAAACGATTTCAAGTTGACATCTTCTCGTGGTACTATTTCTTGACATTTTAGAAGAAACTTTTCTAGTTTTGGTTTTGGTGTACCAAGTTTTTCGATGGAAGACAATGAATTTTGGTTCAGAAATGGAAAAGAAGACAACAAAATCTTGGAAACGAAAAAAGCATATATGTCAGAAATGAAAAAAAATACGTGACTGTTCAATTATTTTCCAAATAGGTATAATTGTCTTTTTCTTTTTTGAGACTATTAGCCAAATAGCAAAATGGTGCAAAAAATATTTTGAGAGTTTAATCCATTTAAATTTATAGATCGAATTTCTTGAATGAGTCAGATTAAAGCCAACAATGCAGAATTTCATAGAAAATAAAATTTGACAATGTCTAACAATTTTTTTACAAACAACAAATCCTCAATTTACTATTTTTGGGCATTCCAACAATATGCATTGAAGTAGTCACCATGGCAAAATTTGCATGAGAACATTTCAAATTCTGACGTATTTTTATCGCCTTATATGTCAAAATATTTGTACATGAATTCTATCAAAAATAGAGTTTTTACTGATAAAAATCAATAATAGGTCATTCAAACTTTTAAGAAATCAATGGTTTTTTTTAGAAATGTTGCCAAGATTTGTAAGAATAAGTTATACATGACAAAACAAAGGATGTGAATTTAATTGTGGTTGAACAAGTCTTGTGATTTAACAACTTATCTAAACATAATTTATTTAAAAAATGGTAGTTTCATGATGAGGGAAAAAATCGTAATAAAATGTTCCATGTTGATATTTGAAAAAAATTGCTAATTGAAATTTGAAAATTAAAATTTACGTAGCAGATGAATTTTGACCGAACACTGTGAAAATATATTTTCTCCAAAATGTCATGTCTTAAATTAGTGATTTGAAGGTATTCATAGCCCTCTAGAATGGAAAATAAATTTGAAAATAAAAGTGGCAAGTGATACATGGTTACATTATACATTATATATTATATATTATATATTATATATTATACATTATACATTATACATTATACATTATACATTATACATTATACATTATACATTATACATTATACATTATACATTATACATTATACATTATACATTATACATTATACATTATACATTATACATTATACATTATACATTACACATTACACATTATACATTATACATTATACATTATACATTATACATTATACATTATACATTATACATTATACATTATACATTATAAAGAAAAAAGAAGTGAAAATATACTGGGTGTCGCATTCAAAAATCGAAAGTTTATTTCACTTCTGTTGAAACCGGAACTTGCATGAAGCTGAGATACTTGTCAAAAAATGCAGTTCCATGTCATATACAGATCCTCCAAATTTCATTCCAGCATTATCTTCAAAAACAAAAAGGTCGTATGGGTGAGACACTTTTCGCGGGCACCCGGTGTACGCTTTCAAACAATTCCTAGCAGATTTACAATTACATCATCCTCATTTTAATAATCATCGGCCTCAATGAATACCCAAATAACGTGATGCCAAAATCGGTCCGACCGTGTCCGTGCTGAAACATTTTTATTTCCTGAAAGATTCATGATACGGAAGTTAAGTGTTATTTACATATACACGAATTCATACTATTTATCATATCACAAAAAAGAATCATTAGGTGGACACTGATTGATATTGGGAAAGAATTAACGTTTTTTTTATTATTAAGAGTCATAAAACTTTAACAAGCTATAGTCATGAGATGAGATAACTCGCTGAATATCAAATTATTACATAGTAGATCCCTGAACGGCAAGAACAGATGCTGATGATTTTTATTCAAGATATGTGCAGTCTGTAATTGAATATGAATATTGAGTAGTACTATATTCTGCTAAGCATGAGCAATACTTTGAAGATTCTGAATTTTGTAACATATTGTGCAAACGTCCACAATCTGGCGTCTACATTATCAACCTTAACCTCTATATGGCTTTTAAGTCCCACCTTCTTTGTTGAACGTAATAACAGAATAAGACTAATTATTTACGAAACAAAAATGCAGATAAAAAACAACATTGCGGATTTCGTGAGTTTGTCTATTTCATAATGATCTTGTGAAATACCTAATAATTTATTGATTTCAAAATGCGTTGAGAGATGCTACTGGCATTCAACATTTGAAATAATGGGTGGATGTCGGGGTTAAATATCGAAAAGAATAGATACTGAACATCAAAAAGGATGTTTTGAGATAATTTGAAAATATAGGCGCGGTGACGTTTCTTTGAAATGTAATATGTACATCCCAAAGAGGTCTCCGAATGATATTCAATGGTGGTTTTGTTCTTTTGTGGCGTTTTTATTGAATGCTATAGGAATGTATCGGCGATGTCCATAAAATCTTGTATATAATAACTCATTATCTTTCACAACCCACATCGAAAATACAAGGAAATCCGCAAACAGAATGTTGGGATTCATACTAACATCAGACAAACTAGAAATTTTACCAATATACGTTCGCTCAAGTTACTTTACTACACACTTGTCAGAAGTAAACTGGAGTTTGGCTCTAACATATGGTTCTGCGAATATCAATCGAAATTATTCGAATTAGAGAAAGTTCAGAATAAATTTTTACGATATCTTTATTTTTAAAAAATATCATGTTCGTCCAGATTACAATACGGTAAGGTCGTATGAATTGAGAAATGAGTTTAAAATATTGTCTTTGGAAAATAGGCGGAAAGTCGGTTCACTATCATTTTTATTCAAACTTCTCAATAACAAGATAAACTCACCATATTTATTATCATTAATAAGATTTAGTGTTCCACCCAAAAGAACGCGTTTTTCGACCATGTTCACTAAACCACTATCATGCTACGAAAAGGCCCCTCTTGAAGGTATGCCTTCGTCTTGCAAATGAATTGACAGACCTGAATTGGACTCTGTCACAGAAAGTGTATAGAATAGTATATTGTGTATCTAGTAGTAAAAGCAATACATTACCGGACGACAATGTAAATTGTTGGCCGAGGCGTTAAGCCGAGGTCAACAATCATTGAAGTCTGGGAATGTGCTTTTACTACGAGGTACACATACTATTTTTTCTGAAATCGCAATCAGCATTATCAAAAACTAAGGAATTCTACATATTGTTTGCGTGAATTCAATAACTGTCTAAAATGTAAATGTAAATGTATCGTTTTCGATACGGGAATAGTATATTGTGTATCTAGTAGTAAAAGCAATACATTCCCGGACGACAATGTAAATTGTTGGCCGAGGCGAAGCCGATGCCAACAAGCATTGAAGTCTGGGAATGTGCTTTTACTACGATGTACACATACTATTTCTTCTGAAATCGCAATCAGCATTATCAAAAACTAAGGAATTCTACATATTGTTTGCGTGAATTCAATAACTGTCTAAAATGTAAATGAGCCGGCAAAAATATTCCCGTATCGTTTTCGATATGGGAAAGTACTTTCCCGTACCGTTTAGGTCCGAAAACGGTCCGAGAAAGTTCGTTGCTTAGCAACGGACTAAAATACTAGATTAGCGTATTTTGAGGCCTGAAGTTGCTCCGAGAAAGTGGGCATTCTTGAACGATTTCAGAGAAAGTACTTTCCCGTATCGTTTTCGATACGGGAAAGTATTAAACGGTCCGGGAAAGTTCGTTGCTTAGCAACGGACTAAAATACTGGATTAGCGTATTTTGAGGCCTGCAGTTGCTCCGAGAAAGTGGGCATTCTTGAACGATTTCAGAAAAAAGCAGTTGTAACTCAAATTATCGATGTGACACTTTGACAACAATATTTCAAGAATTCGCGTTTGCATTTAGTATCAATCCTTCGGTATTTGACTGACAAGTCATTTTATTTTATTTTCTTTTTTTTAATTTTTTCTTGCATTTATAATTTTTTTTCATTTTATCATTGTTATGAAAGCATGTTTTTATTGAAAGATATCCATGTAATTAGACCTGTATGGTCTGTTTGGATGAAATAAATAAATAAATGTGTAATCGCAAATGTGATCATGTGATCTCGTGATTGTTTGCTATCGACGGAGGTTTCTAGTTTTGACTCAATTTTAATTTATATCATTTTGCTTCTACCAAAAGTAAAAACTAGTGTTTTTAGAGTAAAGGGAAGAGTAGAATGTCAATATATTCTTTTTCATCATAATAGCAGATTGACATTCTATTGTAGATACGAGTGGAAAATCAGGCGTAATAAGAAGATAATTCGAGTTTTACCCAAAAGAATGGTTTCTCCATTCGAAATAATGGAAAGACAAAATTAAATGAAGAACTCGCCTCAAAAAATAAAAAACATCATTTCAAAGTATTGATCTGAGAATTTGATGAGGATATACCCAACATGACGTAAAAAATTAATAGCTTCAAGAAGCAAATTTTTCCTATTTTTTCAAATGACTTAATATGAACTAGTATAATTTTGTGTCGCACTTGCTTGTCCCAACTGTTACCAATTTGAAAACTCACAAAATCCGTTCATAACTTACTTCACCAAATACTCATGGAAAACGTTTTGAGGTCACCTGTCAATATTATAACAAAGAAAAAACAGACAACATATTTTCAAATCCTGCTATGAGAAACATAGTTTCTGGCTCCAATCATATGAATTGGCCGTATAAAATGAAATCATGAGAATTTTGCAAAAATTTCTCACGTTGTTGGGAAAAATATTTCTAGAAAAGCCCAGAACTTGAAGGGGTATTTTTACAATAGTTGATTGACTATTCATTATACTAAAAAACTAAACGATCATGATAATACTGTTTCAACTTTTGATTTTTGGTTGACCTATTAGGACATCTATCTGTACAGGTTACAATGATAGAACTTCGTATCTGAGTATTCGATGTGTTTCTCATTTGGATGGCTACCTCACCTTTTCTTTAAAATATACAGTTTTCCATACATGGTCAGTCAAAAAAGCATGACGTTCGAAATTTGTCATCATATAACTAACACCCTATATGAAATAATGCTGAAACTTGATGATAGAACTTCGTATCTGAATATTCAATGAGTTTCTCATTTGGATGTCTACTTTATCTTTTCTTTAAAATATACAGTTTTTTATACAGGGTCAGACAAAAAAGCATGAATTTCGAAATTTGTCATCATATTATATGAGATATTAGTCTAAAACTTGGTATATAGATGTTCAAAATATGTACAAATCGAGTAGGCACTTTTTTGATAAAAAAATTCATAATAGTCCTTCTCGAAATTTTTACCCATTTAGCAGAGCATAGTAGTCCTTGAAAATAAAAATAATTCATCTGTCAACCAACATCTTTCAGTAGAGGTCATCGAGCACTATGAATTTTCATTTTTCGAAATCAATCCATTGGTTCCAAAATTACAGGGTGTTTCAAATAGCACAAACTGTACGTGTGTTCTTCCATGATTTTTTGATAAGTTTCATTCATGATTTTTTTTAAATTTCTTTCAGAGTCCTTTGCATATTTTGACTATTGTTAATATGTATATTCAGCGGATTAAAATATAAAGAGAAAATATGTTGAATTACAAAAAATTATTGTGGAAATATATGTAGGAGTGTACATATTTGATGAACTTTCTTTCCGTTTGTACACGTTTGGTGTTATACAGTGTTCATCTTACGTTCTATCTTTTAACGTTAATTTTAAACCATACAAATCAACTGAGATATTTTCTCAAACGAAGAATTAACAAATTTTAAATTCAAATATAATATGTTCGCGCACCCAATTTGGATTGAATGGTCAAAATGTCCAACGCTGACTTCTTGGCATTATACCAGGAGAAAGAGCAGGCCACTCCATTGAACCCTGTAGTTCTTCTGATACGTAAAAGTGGGGAGGAGTACTACAATTTGCCGCACGCACTTGCTACCTACATAAGGAACTTTTCTCCAACTGAAAATGAATATTATAAAACTGTATTATAAAACTACCATAAACTCAAAGTTTGCGACAGATTTTAACAAATTTCTCAAGATATCCTTTTTAATCGCCTCTTAATATTAATATTCTTGTTATTCATAAATGATCTTCCCAGTTATTTGACGGACGCCAAAGTTCTTATATATGCAGATGATACATGCACAATTATAGCAGACAGTAAAGAAATTTTACTCTCCGAAAAGGTTGCCAACACACTGAATCAGTTTCAAGATTGGTGTTATCAAAACAGATTGATGATGAATATTAAAAAAACTGCTTTCATCGAATATTACTCTATGTACAATTCACCATCAAACTGTTCTATTTCTGTGGACAATATTGTCATTGAAAAATTAAAATCGGTGAAATTTCTCGGTACTTCATTCGACAGTAATCTCTCATGGGAGGAACAAATCAATACTGTATGCAAAAAAATTAACCAATGTTTTTACTTGTTGACAGTCCCAGTGGCGGATTTACCAGCAGGCTGGAGCCTAGGGCGGCAAATTTTAAGGGGCGGCAAATTTAGTTCATAAATTTATTATTTCGGTTTACAAATTAAAAAAAAAAAAATGATTATACACACACATAATACGAATTTCAAAAATTGGAGAGAAATTGAAATATTTAACAAAAATCGAAATATTCTCATATACAGTGCTAATTAATAAATATTTCAACATCTCTGCATGAACAATTCCTAAACGCTTTACTAATTATACATTAATGATTATGAACTTTTAGAATATCGCGATTCGATATTATAATCGAAATTTAGTAATTTTTACATATATTCTTCACTGATAACTGCTATAATTTTTTCTCCTTGTACCTAATAATTATGAGATCTGCTTACCCAATTCAATCGATATAATATCGATGGTCTAATAAAAATACTGACTAAAATTGACTAATTTTTATTAAATAAAAAACTAGTTCAATATCTTATAGAGATCATATTAATCAAATAACTGATAGTTAAACGACTGTGACTTGACAATAAAAAAATTCCCTCCACAAAATATGAAGTGAGACAATTTGCTCATTAGACAAGAAAATTTTAACAGTAACTTCTATTTATCTTCTGAAGCTACTGAGCAATACTTATCGCTTCCAACATAGATTAACAAAAAATAGTGATATACACGAGCATGATACGAGAAACAAAAATGATTTATTGGTCAAAAAAGCAAACCACAATTTTTATAAAAAATCACCTCTTATTGCTGGGGCTTCTTACTTCAATAAGCTTCCCAACCAATTGAAAAACAGTCCTACATACGAAGTTTTCAAATGTAGGTTGAAAAAATTTTCAACAAATAAATGTTTTTATAATTTGGGGGAAGTTGATGCTCTTCTCTCCAATAGATGAAATGTTTTACTTATTTATTCTGTCCAGTAATATGAATGTATTTTAATGTGTGGTTTTATGTTCATTTTGTTTGTTTTTTATTTTTATTCATGTACTGACTCGTCCAATCTATTGTACTATAGCAAAAAGGATTTAATAAATTTGAATTTGAATTGAAAGTTTACAAAAAATTAAAATAATTTTTTTCCGTAGTATCAATACCCTGGAAAATATTTCAAAAAGACAAAAATTATGGACGTCGAATAATTTTAACGTATTTTTCTAAAAACCACAAAACTCCGAAACCGAAACGTGAAATCGAAAATATGTATTCAAACAGTCTTTCAGTCCTGGAACAGATCTACAAAAAGTTCCTATGAAGTTTTTTCATATTTTAAAAAATAATTCGCATTAGTCGTAGTATTCCAATTAATGATGCCCGATTATGGTTTTAAATGGATTCAATCATAAAAAAGAGATAAACTTTCAAAGAATTCCTGTTGGAGTCGTGTATACATATTATTGGTACCCAATTAGAGTTTTGAATGCATTGAAGTCATAGTAATCAAAAAGTCCCTACAACTTCTAGGCCCTTCAACTTCCGAATCTTCACTCGTATTAGTTACCATAAAAGTAGGTACCTATACATTTCAACCTTTCCAATATTTTCATTGTGGAGAAACATATATTTTTTGCACTTCCAGGACTAGAGTGCAAACTTTAGTCCCGTATAATAGGGACTAAAATGTATCTTTATGTCCCTAGGGAGATAAAATTGCATTTCAAATCCCAAGGAACATAAAGTAAAAAATGAAACTCTACCGCAGCTACACTATCAATAACTAGGACACAAATCAGGGAATATTCCATCATAAATCTTTATTGATTGAATTAACATTATTACAATCGATGAAAGTTAATGGGCGATTCAAGTTCTTGATGTGTCGGTTGTGATGTACTAGCCATTGATGATGGGGATCTGATATCATAGCCAGGAATTTTCCCTACTATAGATTCTTTGTTGGTAATGGAATTCTCAATATATCCTTCTGAAACAGCGGAACTTTTCCATCCACCGAAGCGCTCCAAAACATCTACCGTGGTTCCAGAATCTGCCAATAATGAAGCAGAGCTCTGCCTGAAGCAATGGCCCGTGTACAAAGATGCATCCGGGAATTTTAAAAAAGTAACTGTAATTTCACTATAATTTCACGAAAGTATTTTTTGCAATAGGCTAAACAGTTCATTTGTTTTTTTGGTGAAAGACGAAAAATCTCGAATGCTTCATTTCCGGTGGTCGCCGTATTACTTTCCACACAATTTCACGTGTTTAACAGGAGTACTTGGACCATTTTTAATCACGAAAGTTCTTTCTCTTTTATGTTTTGTATTTTTGACATCATCGATTATGGTTAAACCCATATCACGTATATCGTTCACTGACTGCCTCTACAGGCTCCCGCAACACCAAATACTATAGTGCAACCTGCAAAATTGTTCATTTAAAAATATTTATATTGAATGACTCTTACGATTACTATAGCCTTCATCATCAAAAATCGATCAATCTGTTCCCTAGTAAACTTTTCAGACTTTTTTGGTCTGTAACCATGATTTTTGATCTTCAAAAAAGATATATAAATTTGGGAAATTTACTGCTGTCTATGTTATGCTTGATATTAATCATTGTTCTCAGCATTGAGTGGTACGACCAAAGTGTAGAAGCACGTTGAAATAAACCAACAAAGCGTTTTCATTGCAGTTTTCCACTTTTTTCTTGTTATACCAATCAAAGCCTTCATATTGCTGATCGTACATTTTTCTCGGTTTTTTGGGTATTCATCCTTACGTGGTCATGTCAGCGGCTTTACCTTTATCGCAATTTGTAGTTTCGTTCATTTTCTTGATTTTCTATTGAGTTACGATTCGTTTGAATTTCAACATTAATTGAAATGACACTGAATTGGAAAATTTTGGGCTGCCATTTTTTTATTTTTTCACCTAGTGTAAATGTCAATTGACTGGTGTAACGACAAATTTCTACAACTTCCGGTTTCCCTGTAAATGACCTTAACTTTCGATATTTAAATGGGACACCCTGTTTATTGTTTGTTTTTAGGATTCTTTAAATCATTCTACATCTGGATTTATGATTTTTTAATTGGTTTTGACATAATTTATATTTTTATATCAAATTCTAATTTTCAATCTAGGGTGCCATGACCATCCTAAAATTTCTCCACTCAGACTCTCTATTTACAGAAAAATCTAAAAATTATATCTTTGTTTGCTAACCTAGAGAAAGGCTGTGAAGTTGTATAATTCAATTTTTTTGTATTAATTGAAAAAACTATGACTTCGAGATTCGGCCGAGATTCGGCAAAATTTAAATCACTAATGAAATAAAAGTAAGTTGGAATGGAAGATGGATTAGTATGTGTTATACATTTTTGGATTCGTCTTGAAATTATGCATTTAATAGTGTTATAAAAGTTACATTTAAGTTTTTTGAATTAATACAAAAAAATTTAATTATACAACTTTTCAGTCTTTCTCTAGGCTAACGAACAGAGATAATAATCTTTTCAGATTTTTCTGAAAATAGAGAGTCGACGTAGAGAAATTAAAAAAAAATGACACTCTAGATTGAAAATTGATATTTGATTTAAAAAATATGATTTATGTCAAAATCTATTGGAAAATTATGAATTCGAATGTAGAATGATTTAAAGAATCCTAATAACAAACGATTTAAAACCCATTTAAATTGCGAAAGTTAAGGTCATTTCCAGGGAAACCGGAAATTGTAGAAATTTGTTGGTACATCAGTCAAATGACATTCAGTTCGAATATTAACTCTGCCAAGTTTTATAGGGTGAAATAACCAAAAAATGGCAGCCCGAAAGTGATCTCGTTGTCACCCGGAGTTATATGTGCTATAATTATAGTTGAAATTTATAATACTGGGAAGTGCAATATACCGCAGGACTAAAGTGATATTTTATACCTTACGTGATTAAAACATTCACTCATCCCTTGCTATATAATATACCTACTATTTTAAACCATAGATGGTGGGTGAGCTTTTTAAATTCCCCTTGTATCTATAATGGACCTTTCTCAGTATTATGAACTAAATGCTGAAGTTAATGGCTTCCGGATGTGGAATAAATGTCTGTAAGATTTGGTTTTGGTAAAATAGATTTCAAAAGTACGTTTTCTTACACTTGTAGGAGTGGACAAATTTTTATAGTTATATTGAGCACTAAAATCCAACTTTTGTGAAAGATCGCATCATTTTGCTATTTTTAACCATTTTTGCCTAAGTGACTGGCCTAGTATTACTATCATTCAGCAATTAGGAACAGAAGGTTTGTTTACTCAACGGATATTCCAATAATCAAACTTAATAAGTCGATCCTTATTTGAAATGAGTAAGTTTCGCGCTTCTGATAATTGAGAAGCCAACACCTGAATCCCGCCCAGATACACTCCAATGTCTAATGTCAACCTTGAACACATCAGGAATATCCTATTCGGAAAAGATGACTGGACAGCCTTGACAAGGCTGTGAAGTGAAGAGAAATGCGCGAAGATGAGTATACTTTCAAATACGTCGAACCCAGTCTATTCTTTTGTTTTGTCGCGATAATAGATAATTTTTAGATGATTTTTAAACAGGTATAGCATTGAAAAATTAGAAACAGTTATCTCTTCTCGATATCTAATGCTGGATCGTGTTGGCCGGCTGGTACAAGTATAATAAATTGGAAACGTTTGGTTTTTTGGAATTTCCCGGATACTTGAAAGAGCGCAAATAATTATGGAATGAGTCAACCTGATGGTCACTGCTCAACCTATGAACTCCTGAAACTTAGTACAAATCACCTAAGGCTTTTGTGACAGGATTCATTACCGGTTACTGCACCTTAAAAAAACATCTGCTTACCGTGAATAATATGTAATGAGGAGGATGTAACTAACAGCCCTAATATATTCTATTCAACTCAATCGCCCACAATTTGGGAGACTCTAACCTCCATGATACAACTAGTGAAATGGACTGGTTCCTCTAATTTTTGTGAAAAATAAAAAAGTAACAGGCAAGGACCAGGTGGAAAATGTTGTTGAGATTTCAAATTTAAGGAAAAAAAAATCTAAACACAGAAACACTGAAAATGGTGAAATGAGGATGCAGTTTAGGGGTTGAAAACGGGACCTCTTAGCAGAAAATGTTCAATGGCAAAGTTGTAGATATAAAAAAATCAAAAACTTGATTTCGAGACTTTTCGACATAACCTCAAATTAACTGTCAAATTGGTGAAAAATCGATTTTTCAATATTTAATTTTTTTCTCGCATATAAATGATTTAATTCAGATGAAAATTTGTAAAAATCTGACGTTTTTGGTGTGAAATAAGTACGATTTTTCCGCAATTTAGAAGACGACTATAGTTTTCGAGTTAGGTACATTTTTCGAAAAACCCCTATTTCACCATGTTCAGTGTTTTCGTGTTTAAATTATTTATTTCCTCAAAGTTGGAACTTCAACAACATCCTCAACTGGCCCTTGCCTGTTAATTTTTTTCTACAACTATTGAAACTCACTGAAAATATTGAGAAAATCATGATTCAGAGTGACTTGTTGGTTTTTTTCAATTTTAAGCGTTTTAAAACGATCAACAAACCACCAAGTTACATAAACCATTTGATAGTAGACATTTCAACAATTGAAATGATCATTTATAGACCTTCGAAGTACAAAAAACACCAGAACAATTGTTATTGGAAGATGAGGGCATTTTTTTCGAAAAATATACATAACTTGAAAACTAGTCTTCTTCTGAATTGCGAAATAAACATGCTCATTTGACCCCAAAAAAAAATTCCTACACTGAGAAAATTGTTTTAAATTTGCAATGTATTTTCAATGCTTAGAGTGGAACATTATTTCAGATTCATGGGAATCTTACTTCTATCGTGCAATTTTAAACTTGAAGATGTATCTATAGGCACTTGAAATTATATTTTAGTCAGTGCGTAAAATTTCCTTCGATATACTTAAAATAGTTATGTGAATATCCGTCAACTATGAGAACATCTACCTGCAACTGAAATGAACATCCGTTTTGGCGTGAAGTCAGCTCCTACACGTTCCTGTTCATTTTTGTTTGTGCCATTGAAGTCCAATTGAAGTATTGCAAGTAATAAGTGATAAGTGTATTTTATGCATTGCATCATCAATACAAGGTAGGTGAACCTCATTATAAACATTACATGATATTTACGAGATTGCCTTCAGGTTTCTTCTTCATAATATCAAATTTTCTGATGAAATTAACAAACCAAACCTCAAAATCACGATGTGTTTTGTGGGAACACCGATAATTTGTGTTGAGTTGAGTACCTACATATGAAAAATGCCTTAATCACATCAAAACTTTTGATTCCGAAAGGTGATTAGATATTTTGAAACGAATAACTTTCGATTAATGAATCCCAAATTATGGGGAAAACCAATAAATTCCTCGGTAATTTTTTATTACACTTACCATCGCAAATGCGAAAAAATAGTATAAACAAGCCTCATAAGAAAAGAAGTTTCACTAAACTGGTATAGATTTTTAGTAACTCGCTCGTACTCGAAAGCTATACTCATTTAGCGAAACTTTGCTGTTCTAAACTTATTGTTTAATATTTCTACTATTAAAGGACTGGCAACGTTTAAAGGCACCAGGCCTCGCGTACTCGTTGCGCGTGATTTTAAGGCTTATACTGGTGCACTTGTATCTTAAAATTCATATTATGCTGTTATTTGTTTTGTAGGTCGTGAAAGGTATTGCGTCGGTATGGAAAAAATGGTTATAGATGAAGGTACTCCTGTATTCTTGGAGGCATTAAAACAATTTTATGTATCCTTCTTCGTATTCAACTTGAAATATCCAAAAAAGGGCACCGTTCACCCTTGAACTGGTTCAAAGATATTTCATGAAAACCCACCCTACTGAAACGAAGGAAAACACTTCAAGAAAGAATGGAGTCATTCGGTTTCTGAAGAGTTTCTCCAATTTTGTAACAGTAAGTTTTTACTTCATCTCTTCTCTATTCATGATTTGTATGTAGACAGTATCTCTACCACACTGGTAATACGCGAATCATATGTTAGAAATAAATATATCAAGTACGTAGATATTTTAGGGGGTTTGAAAAATATAACTCTTCCTAGTGGACTCTCAATGTTCTTCAATCGAATGAACTAGTATCATTTGTTCCATCATTGCCAAATGACATTTTCCCGAATAGAAAGCATCTAGCTGCCGAATAATATTTTTATAAGTCCATATTCTATGACAATTTAAATTGAATTTTATTGGTCTCTGTCCTGTTTCAAGAATTAACAAGACGATGGAAAGCCTTTGGCTTGTTGTATAATACCACTTTTTTTGTTTTTAGGACAATCGCACTGAATAGGAAGACCAGCCCTTAAATATTTATAATATATTAATAATGAATAATGTTAGTTTATAATATGCAATGTATTTCATATATGTTTTCAGTTTTTTGCTATATTGGAATTAAATTTTCAGTTTATGTTTGAAATTTATTTTTATTTCCAATTATTAAAGGGAACTGTACATAATGGACCTTTCCAAGAGATATGAGGTAACACTGAAATTAGAAAGTAAATACGCTAATATCACTCGTGATTTTTTATTTATTCTTTCTGACCGCTAGTTTATCTATAATCAGAAGAAAAGTGGTTTCGTGACGTCACGTTCATCAAAACTAAACTTGGCAACGTTGTTAATGTTGTGCACCAAATTCTAATTCGAATATAATGTGTCGTATGACAGTTGTCATTTGATACCAGATGGGTTCTTTCGTCTGTTTCACGGTGCGATCAATAAGAATAGTTTGTCTCTGTCTAACTCATTTGCCTACCCATTTGATACAAGTGAAGCAGTTCCATCAGATCTAAACTCAACGAACACTACCTTGATTTATTTTTTGAGGTTATTAATGCAGTTTTGAAAGTTTTGAGAGCTTTTGTTGTTTGTGTTCCAAAATTTGTTATTAATTTCTGTATCTCCAGTACCTGTATCCCTACAATAACTGAACATGTCAAAAAGGTGATTTGTACCCGGTTTTCTGAACACCAGTGCAAATTCCAATAAACAATTTTTTTATGCTCCTAAAGATGAAGCGCGTCGGAAAATGTGGTTCGAAACAGTGAATAAACCTTTTGTGAAAAGCGGAAATATATGTTTTTGTGAAGAACATTTCCAAGTGAGTACTTTACGTTATGTTATTTTTGTATTCAAAGCAGAATTCAATGAATGATTTTAAATTTTAGTCATTGCAAGAAAGACCGTGAACAATTACACAAATAAATTCACACCAAATCGTTTATGATAACACCTCACTACACTATTATCGAATTTATCAGTTGAATGTTGATTGTTGAATGTAAATAAAATAAACATTAACCTCACATCTCCATATAACTTTTGAGAATTGAGAACTGTCATTACGATTTGCTGTGTTGTCAATGCTCGTTCTTCATCAAAAGGATGGTCCGTTCAGGAAATTTGAAAGTTACAAATGCAATAAAAAGTAGCTAATATGTGTATTTTTATCTATGAGTTGATCAAGTGACAATGTATTGATTATTTCTCAACGGCTTATATCATGCTAGAAGTTATATTTTTAAGGAGAACGGTAATGCCTGTTTTGGAACGTGGATTATGGTGGGAGGTATTTCCGATGAACGTGACGTCAGCGGCACACTTGCAAATGTGATATTTTTTTAAAATGAAAGAAAAATAATGGAACTTTTCGTTAAATGGACTTTTCAGACTAACAATTATCGATTTAAACGAGTTTTGTAATTTATTTTCCGTAAATGTAAAGGTCCATTGACCGAAATATTGTAGGGTAATGAATCTGTTTATACTTTTAAACCATAGAAATTTTGTTTTACTACTAAACGCCACAGATTATTTTTTTCTGGTACATGAAGTATGCTAGACGATTTTCACTCAGATAATACGGACTCAATCCGTCTGCCACTCAGCCAGAGTGGTGAATGAAGGTATAGAAGTGGATGGAAAAATGATTTTGGAAACGTTGGTTTCTTAAAAAAATTGAGCAATATATCTCCACTTCACCAAAACACTTTATTGCTATAAATACTCATCTGGAGACTATTATCAGTCCTGATGATGCTAGTTTTATTTCCGAAACGTAAATCGAGTATTCTAATGAAGTGCTTTGGTGACCTGGAGACAAATTTCTCAAATTGATTGATACATCTATGGTGTGTTGAATAAAAGCCAAAATGTACCTTACTATACAATGAAAAATATACAATGAGGTTATAAAGTAACGGATAAATGCGTTTTCTACGTTATTAGCCATTTTCAAGAAAAACCCTGAAACACGTCAATTTATGTTTTCGAAAAGATAATCTGTGACAAAAAACAACTCCGCTTCTTCATCCCCCTCAAAGTGACAGTCCCACCTCCAATTTTTTTAAATGAAATATACCTCATTTCGAAGGGTATTCAATTGTCTACACAGCCATGTAACACATATCCTACCAAATTCGCACCTCAAACCTTTCATGCACATTCTTTTAATCTACTGTTACGTATGACAAACAACAGTGGTAAATGAAACAAAAAAAAATAGGGTTCTTCGAATACACAGCAAATTTAATAGGATTCGTGGTAATTTTTAACATTTTGAAAATTGTTTTTTTCATGAGGCAAAAATTCAAAAGAATAGACAATTGAATATCCTTCTAAATGAGGTATTACTTAACCCCCTATTTCATTAATAAAAATTGGTGGGGTGGCTGTCACTTTGAGGAGGGTGGAAGAGGGGCAATTTTTTTTACGTCACAGAGTGTCGTTTCGAAAACATAAATCTATGTATTTCAGGTTTTTTCGAATATAGCTAATAAGGTAGAAAATTAATTTATCCGTTACCTTAGGACCTCACTGTATAAATTCATGATAATGTAATCCCACATTATGAAATTCCATAGCAAATTCACATCGGAGTGTATTTTTCAAGTTATAAAATCAAACCGTAATATTACAATGTAAAATTCTAATGCAAATTTTTGTTGTGAAGTAATATAACAATGTAAAGTTCCATCGTAAAATTATGTCACAACGTAAAGTTACACCGAAAGAGAGCACAGAGTTTTTCAGAGTAAATATCCAAGGTGATATAACACGTGGTATGTAAATTTCCGTTTAAACGGGCAGTAATTAAATTGCCTCTAGTGGGAGCGTAAAAAATTCTTCCAGTTTACATATTTTCATTCAAATTAGATTATTTGTTCGAGAATTTTTTTTTAATACTGAAAAAATTGGTTTTTCACCATTTGACGGATGATTTGAGGTTATGTCGTAAAGTGTATGAAACAATAGTTTTTAATTATTCCATTATCTACAACTTTATTCTTGAACATTTTTCGCTAAAAGGTCACGTTTCGCTGTAAATCACAAAAAAACGTTTTCAGCCACTAAACTGCTTCCCCATTTCATAATTTTGAGTGTTTTCGTGTTTAATTTTTTTTCCATGAAGTTTGAACCCCACCATTCTCCACCTGGTTCATGCCTGTCACTTTTTTTCTTATTTTGAGCGTTTAGAATTCATTTTGGCATCAGCCTAAAATGGCTGCTTGTTTTCCAAGACAAACAACAAACCTTTTCTTAAATAAAAGGGAGGTCCAAATAATGTATGGGATTTCCCAAATTCAACCAAATATACAAGGTCTTGCAATGTTACATATCTTCATCTATAAAACGAACTTAGGAATATACAGCGTGTTACCTTACTACGGTACGAAACTGCAGAGGGTGATTCATTATGTCGTGTTTAGAAAAACGATGTTGAAGTTTCAAAAAAGCTGTATTTTTAAAATATCATAAATATCCTCAAACCGATTTGGTTGATATTTGGTACAGTTATTTGAACTAATGAGGCGTTTATTTAGCCCTACCTATATTGGAAATGTCAGGTCCAGTGGCGTCTCAGTGAGTACCACAGCTAACAATATTGTGAAAAAAACGAAGCGACTACGGACATGCTCATATTGGAACTTTTTTTTGAAGCGACCTAACGAATCACCCAGTGCAATATCGTACCGTATTTTGGAAAAACCCTGTATTCTTCTACAATGTTACCTTATTGCTCAAACTCGACAAACAAAAATATTGCCGGTAACACAGGGTGTTCAATTTTGTCTGGGCGTGTCCCAAATTTGGTTTTTCAAATGACAACCTGAACTATTCACTAGTTTTTCGGATTCTTCATTCAAAATAAAAGGTACTTCATGAAAATCTTTTTCTTCAAATATTGACGGTTTTCGAGAATTTTAGCAGGACAGGTTTTTTCTCAAATATTCGTCACTTATATTATTTGAAATCATGAAGTTGTGCTAGTCCCATTAAAATTGATTTTTGGTCAAATATTGCTCATTGGTGGTAAATCATCTTCTGAAATCGTCCTGTGATATACAGGTGCGAAAAATATCTTTTCATACATAAATAATAAAATAAATAAAAATTTTCAAAATCTTTTTGTTACAAACCATACCATTGTCAATTTCAACATCCTTGACATCATCAAAAAGTATGCAGCTCTGAGAGCAACGAATAAGGATGATCGTCGTTTTTTCTTAAGTTATAGAAAATTTGGGCTCTAGACTTATGGGACTATTTTGTAAATCATAAGTTGGCTACTAATCGGTTTTATTACAACTTGAATATCGATGTCTGTTTGATGCACCAGGAATAAGGAAGAAGCAAAAACGCTTGAAATCATAATTATATCTACAACTAGCAACTATGAGCAAATTCTTTCAGAATTGATTTGTATTCATGCATCATATATGTTGCACAATTATTTTCCTTTCTTGGAAAAGATCTAGGGGTTCTTTCGTGGCTAGAGGTACGGTACCATCAAATCTGACATTTAACTGACCCCAACAAGTCTGTATTATTTAAATTAGTGAGGGCACGGAACATCTTTTAATTTTTCACCTTTGAAACAACACAGCAACCACGTCATATTGGTGGTTACCTTCTATACAATTGAATTAAATACTGGTTTTACAACATATTTGACCTCTGAATTTTATGTTCAACTTCAGGTTTAAAATTCCAACAAGAAGACTTCATTTCCTGCTTTAATCAAGAGCTATATTAATATATTCATATTTGATTATTATACAAAGTGTTTTTATTGTCGAGCAACCCTAAACTGTCTATTTCAAAGAGGAGAATTGTAATCTTGATGGTATCCTTACGAAAACCGTAATACATTTTAAAACAGCGTTTTATTTCACCAAAAATCTTCGAAATATTGATTGGAAGAAACAATACCATTCTCAAATTTCACGTTGATACTTTTTTTTATTCCTTGGTTCCTGTAATGTTTGAAGAACATCTTGAGAGCCGAGAGAAAGTATGTAAGTGTTCTTCTTGAATTTCTGAAGGCTGTATGCCTCAGGGAACTTACATACCTGATCAACTTATCGCTACAGGTAGGAATATTTCCAACGAGAATGAAAACAGCTCTAGTATCTCCTATTTTTAAAAAAGGGAACTCTGAAAATTTAGAAAACTACCGTCCCATAACAATTCCATCCGTTATCTCGAAAAATTTTGAGTTTTCTATCTTGGATCAATTATTGAACTTTTTGGATAAAAATTCTATAATTATGCACAACCAGCATGGTTTCCGCTCTGGTCGTTCCACAGTCACCGCAATTCATGATTTCTACGGAAAAATATTGGATTCTATGGAAGCAGGCGAGAGCTCGGTTGGAATATTTTGTGATATCAGCCGGGACTGTGTCCAGCAAGAACTCTTGATGGATAAACTTTATCAATATGGAATTCGCGGAAAACTCTATGAATGGTTTTTCTCCTACCTGAACGGACGGCTTCAGCAGGTTAAGAATAATCACAAAAAGGATAATGTGAAAACAGAGCACATTTCTAGCCTACTTTCTAGTAGAATAGGGGTCCTATATTATTTATCATTTATATCAATGAATTACCTCTAGTGCTCCAAGATGCGTATACTTCAGGTCAAATACAAGATAAAATTAACTCCTGTTGCAAGTCACTCTGCAAGTGGTCTTACGAACACTCATTGTTCTTAAATGCTTCCAAAACCAGTCATGTGAACTTCCACATGAGGCAAAATAATAAAATCACAAATTTAGATATAGAAATCAATAACGAAACAATAGATAAACAGGAATGTATTACTTTCTTAGGTGTCAAATTGGACCAGAATTTATCATTCAATACTCACTGTGAAGCACTAGCTAAAACATTGAACACTAAATGTTATCAATTAAGATCTCTAAAATCCATTTTGGATATTCATGGAATGTTACTCTTCTACTTTGGTGAAATTCAATGTAGAATTACTTATGGAATAATCATTTGGGGAAACTCGTGTAGCGTTCAGAATGTTTTTGTAGCCCAAAAGAGAATTGTGCGATGTTTAGCAAATGTCCCAAATGGAACCTCATGTAGGGAATTGTTCAAACGTTATAGAATACTCCCCTATATATATATATATATATATATATATATATATATATATATATATATATGAACTCTTGATCTACGTTCACAGACAGAGGGGAAAATTAACCACGAATGAATCAATACATAACCATGACACTAGGAAGAAGAATGATTTTCATATTCCAAACGTTCGTCTCACATTATCCCAAAAAACACCAGATATCTTGGGGCTACGAGTTTATAATGTTCTTCCAAAAGAAATAAAAAAGATCGATAGCCTGCTACTTTTCAAAAATAAAATAAAAACACTTCTCCTCAACCTCTGTCCCTATAGCCTGAAGGATTACTTCGACAATTTTATACTGTGATAGATAGATTTTTTATATATTTATGTTCTTGTGAATGTTTGCTGTGTTGTCAATTTTCTGTAATTTTATTACCAAATTTTATACAGGGTGGCCCATCGAAAACTTGACATGGGGGTTTTGGGTACTAATATCGTATATCTGGAAAAACGCTCGGACAGGTCGATTTTAGTTCCGAGGGGGACATTCTGCCCTCCTACAGGCAGCACCGTCAGGTCAACCCTCGAGCAGTGGGGTGAACAACCCTTGAAATTTGAATAGGGAATAGGAGTCGAGTGGCACATCGTTGGAAAGCCCGTTGAATTCTCGAAACAAAACGGTCGGCAGTTTTTCTAACGGAAATGAGCCATAATTAAGTTAAGAGTAAAATTCACTTACATTAGTCTCATCGTAACAAATGCTCGAAATGCGCACCTCCAACTTCCATGCAATGATACAGATTTTGTTGAAAACGTTCTCGTACATTTTGGAGCATGTCTGGGGTGATTTGGCGACATTCTAATGTGATTCGTTGCCGTAAATCTGCTAGATCGTGGGGGCCATTCAATAGAACCTCGCCTACCAATCCAATGACCAGGGAAGTGGTGATCTAAATATCGCCGAACAGGCATAGCATAATGCGGAGGAGCACCATCTTGTTGAAATATCAACTGATCTTCCTGATAATGATGGTCATTTTCAATAATGTTAGTTAAGATTGGTTCAATTGTGTCTTCAAGCAGTTCCAGATACATTTCCCTTGTTAGATTGCCTTCTAAGAAGAGGGGGCCCACGATACGATCCCCAAAAATACCAGCCCATACGTTTAATTTTTGAGGATATTGCGTATGTACCTCATGAAATATATGGGGATTCGAATCAGCCCAATATCGACAATTATGGCGATTAACTATACAATTAAAAAAAAAAAAGAACATTCATCACTAAAACAAATGTTGAACAGACACTGAGGATTTGCAATCGCCTGCTCACTTAGTACCTCACAGAATTGTAAACGCCGATCAAAATCATCTTCATTCAGTTCGTGTGTTAATTTAATTTTGTAAGGATGGAATTTATGTAGTTTTAAAATACGCTGAATGCTAGTTCTTGAGATACCGGAAACAGTTGCTAGCTGTCTTGTACTCAACGTATGGTCAACCTCAACATGGCCCAAAATTGCCACTGTTGTCGCCTCTTACTGGCGGTTCGATTTGCCGTTTTTTATTTGCTACCGATCCCGTTTCTCGGAATTTTGATACTAATTCAGACACATACTGCCGCGACACAGTCCTGCCATATTGTTGATTGAACCGTTCCGCAGCCCTTTTCGCACATCTATTGTTTTCATAATACAGTTCAATCAACGCAACCCTCTCTGCCACTGTATACACCATTGTTTCGTTTTAATTTCGACGTACGATACCACACACGAATGAAACTCACTTGTAGTACACATGTGAAAAACAGAAACTGCATGCTCTATCTGTTTGTTCTATTTTATTAAAAAAATTTCATGGGTACCGCGAAAAAAACATTCACAGTATCGTAGCAAATAAATGATAGATTGCAAAAACTGGCAAATGAGTTTTCCAGAGACGTACAAGTAAGCTCTTAACTTTCGTACAGGTTTATTCCTGAATTTATTTTTTCCCAAACGGTTCATCCCAACTTCAAAATCGGGATGCCGTTGGATAGAGAACTTAACGGGCTTTCAAAAGATGTGCCACTCCACCATTATTCCCTATTCAAATTTTAGGGGTTGTTCACCCCACACCTCGAGTGTTGCCGTGACGGTGGTGCATGTAGGAGAACAAACTGTCCCCCTCGAAACTAAAATCGACCTGTCCGAGGGTTTTTCCACATCTGCGATATTATCACCCAAAACCCCGATGTCACGTTTTTGATGGGCCACCCTGTATGTACAACCTGACTTGTCCTATAGCTATTCAGCTCGATGGACCAAAGAATAAATTGAATTGAAATTGAATTGAATTGAATACTTCCCGATGGCAATGAGTTCCAAACCTTTGCAGTTCAATTCAATTCGATTAATTTATTGTTTCTAAAGATATACATCTCATCACAAGTAGTTAGGATTATTTTCTAACAAATAAAAAAAAACTTTCTAACGGAAGAAAAAAAAGAGTAAAAAACACTGTAAAGTAATAAATAAAAAAAACATTTTTTCAGTTAATATTAGTTATAAATTCCTTACTCGTTAACAACGAAGGCTCGTAGTTTGAAGACTTCAGTGATAATATTACGTAGAGAGTTTATGAAATATTCGTAATTGACTAAAAATGGAGATAATTTGGGCCTAACAACAGAAAGTATGGGACATTCGAATAATAAATGGTTCATGGTTTGATACCGATACGTATTGCATATAGTACAAAGGACTAGGCACGCATATAAGGGGGATTCTAGGTTTCGATAGAATTTGCTGAAGTTTTAGTATGTTAGATCAATAATTGCAAGCTACTCGACCACAATAACAATTGCATTAGTTGATATACGGAGTATAATAGAAAATAGAATAGGGTTTCTGGGTACCGATAGAATTTTCTGAAAACTTAGTATGTTATACCTAAAGTAAATGGGATTTATGAATGCATTCTACATGACCACGATAGCCACTGCGTTAGTTGATATACAGAGTGTAGTAGAAAATCTAAGGTGGTTTCTAGGTATCAATGGAATTTGCTGAAATTTTAGTATGTAACGCCGAAGGTATATCAGATTAATCAATAATTGCATGCTACGAGACCACGCTAACAATTGCATTAGTTGATATATAGCGTGTATAAGGAAATAGAAGGGTGTTTCGGGGTACCGAAGGAATTTGCTAAAATCTCAGTATGTTATACCTAAGGTAAATGAGAATGATAAATGCATTCTACGCGACCACGATACCAATTTTATCAGTGTATATCCAGAGTGAAATAGAAAAAATTACGGGGTTGCAAGGTATCGTTGGATTTTTCTGATTCAAGAACCTGACGTATATTATATTTTCAATTGGTGTTTTGTCATCGACTGCTCTGGTCATTAGCAATGTGTTCTGGATAGGCCTTACGCCATACGCCATACGCCACTTTAGGAGCAACAGTGAATCGTGGAGAATTATTCTCAGCCGACACGAGCCTCGATCATTCAGACTTTCACATCTGAAAATGAAAAAAGATCGCACCGTCTGGGAATCGAACCTGCAATCTCTCGGTTAGCAGCGAGCGCTGCATCCTACGCGAGCACGATGGCAACTGCATTCGTCAATATACAGGGTTCGATAGACACTTTTTATTCCTCTTCATGTAATAAGCTATCAAATAGATCGATTGTAACATTTTTATCTCTTCCGGTTCGACTAGAAATATAAATATAAAATCAATGTCTTGGATGTACATCGTCCATACTTTTTGTATAGCCGAAATAATGATGCTGCTATTTTAATTCATGACCTGAAACAGGACCAGGCAAATCTGAAAGAATGGGTTCGAGAAGGCAACTTTTTTATTTTTGATCGAGGCTACAGGGATGCACTTGGGTTTCTCGAAGATTTAAATATTGATTATGAGATACCATTTTTAGCTAGAGGCCAAACACAATTTACGACTGAAGAGGCAAATCAATCACGATTAGTAACTGAAACCAGATGGATTGCGGAAAAATTATTTTGGGACATGATTCCAATACAACATTTATCTAACTTGGGAGAGTTTCTAAAAATTGCTTGTGCCATAATTGAATTACTTCACAAACCTATTCTTATGCAAAATGCTTATAATCTAGTGCTAGGAATGATCCAACTAGCTCAAACTGATAACTTGTTTCAACTGAGAGTTGAACGTGAACGTTTGCATTTGAGACGAGGCGAAGGTGTGTGGATAGAAATGGGCTAAAATCAGCTTAATTTTCCCATACTGCCACTGCAGTATATTTTAGACAAAACTGTCGGTACATTTCAAGTTTGTTTGGCACCAGCATATATCCAAGGTACATTGGGTCGTGACAGAGTACCTACGCGAATTTATTTTTGAGACTCAGTTATTTCAACAACAATAATAAGGGCACGATTGTACTCCCGATTTATCCTAGCAAGAAAGCATACTTTGTGCATATTTTACAATGAATACCCAATGAAGAATCATAACCAAGGGCCAGATGAAGAACCAATAAGCGGTACTTCTTGCACATGCAAAGTAGGTGCAAGAACTCTTGGAGTATGTGCTCACATTGCTAGCGTCATATGGTTATTAGGTTATGCAAGGTACGAAGAAAATATTGTATACCCCGATAATTCTTTATTAATGAATATCTTAAATTCCACAGAAAGAGAAATCGAAATTTTTATAATATTTAATTGTAAACTATCAACTTGTTGAATTGGTGTTGCATTATAATGGAATGTTTAAAATAAAACACTGTGTAATTTCTTCTTTCTTCCTTCTTAATAGTTAAGAAGATATTGTTAGGTACTGACACGTGCTTACATCCCTTGGCTTATACGCTGAAGCATGCATTCAGGAATATATCGCCTACAATCGAATGGTTATCACGAAGTGCTACCCCTAAAATGTTTGCCGAGCCATCAACCTGCGGGCTTCTACTGAAGGGTATACAGTAGCAAATGGACAAGTAACCGCATCAATATAAAAAATGTTGTGTTTCTTCAAGATTTATTTCAATTATTCTATAGATAATATAAAACGAAACTCTATCAGTAAATATTGTAAATATTAAGAATTATACATAAAATTCAAATGTTCCGACAATAGACCGTAAAAAGAAAAAACATAAAAATATTCCCGATTGATATTATTTCCAGTGGAACCGGAAGAGATAAAAATGTTGTGTAACATACTCAAATCAGCAAATTCTATCGATAACTAATAACATCCTCATATATTCTCTTACTCTGTATATCAACTAATACTAGGAATTGTATTAGTTGTCGCGAAGAATGCATTTATTAATCTCCTTTAACCTAGGTATAACATACTAAGATTTCAGCAAATGCTATCGATACTATCGATACAAAAAACTCCTTTCTATTTTCTATTACACTCTGTATATCGAATAATGCAATTGTTATCGTAGTCGCGCAGCATGCAATTATATTATTCTAATTCTTAATAAATCAATTCAGCAAATTCTATCGATACCTAGAAACCCCCTTATATTTTCTGTTGCACTCTGTATATCAATTAATGCAATTGCTAGCGTGGTCACGTAGGATACATTTATTAATCTCATTTACATTGGTTATAACATACTAAGATTTCAGCAAATTCTTTCGATACCCAGAAACCCACTACTATTTTCTATTATACTCTGTATATCAAGTAATGCAATTGTTATGGTGGTCGAGTAAAGTGCAATTATGGATCTAATATCTACGAATATTGATAACACGCCATAAGACGCAATGTAATCAAATTGAAACCAAAAATATCTATCTTACTTTTTCTCAAACGGGCGCTGAGAAACTATTGCGCATGCCGAATTCTGAATCACGACAAATGTCATAATTGTTTTATTCTTCTTTTGACATTTTAAACGTTCCCATATTGAAAATGACCGAATATTTTTTTATAATGTGGATAGATGAAGAATGAGAATTATGCAATAGAGTCAATTAAACTTCGTCTCATTAAAAAACTATTCATTGATCCATTTGTAACTCTAATACCTAATAAAATATCGCCAAATGCGCATAAAAACTCATTAAACTTGAGGAAATATCGATTGGGTATTTGACGGACAGTTGTTTGAAAAGGTGAATCTCGTTCCACATCGGCCTCATAACCACCGAGAAAAATAGTTTGCTGTTAGTGATGTATTTTTGCCTCCTGAAGTAAAACTCCGAGCGATTTTAAGTTCTTTCAGGCAAATGAACCTAGAAATTAATAAAATGTGTCATATTCTCAGGAATAAAACCCATATAGTGCCTTCTTATAATTAGCAAAATCCACACTTGCTCTCTGTAACCTTGTCCAGATTATGAGGTTATGTTTGTCGAATCAGCACCACATAAGATATGCTTCTCATATGTTCGATAATTGTTGCTGCCGAACCATGTACGCTAGAAAGAGATGAAAAAACAAAATCGTGTCTTTGAATAGGAATCTCTGGCGCAAGCGCATTCATTCAGCAGCGTCCAATTCGAAGTCGATGTTCATTTTTTTTGCATCACATGGGCTGTCCTTATTATCCATATTCGCAGTTAATAGATATATGTTTAATATACCTTCGGTGGAACATACTAAAATTTCAGCAAATTCTATCGATACCCAGAAACCCATACCCATACTACTCTGTATATCAACTAACGCAAATGTTATCGCGGTCACGTAGCATGCAATTATTAATCTAATATACCTTCGGTGTAACATACTGAAATTTGAGAAAATTCTATCGAAACCTAGAATCCCCCTTATATGTGTGCCTAGTCCTTTCATTGAAATCAATGGTATAGTACATTCCTTTGAATGTCAGTCTCAGTGACTTTTTATAAGATGAGCGATTAAGCGGATGACGTGAATAGGTATTCAAAAAGTGAGATACTTTTGAGGAGAGCAATTTGGTGTATAGATTGGCTGAAAAAGACTATACCTAGACAATGACAGTTCATTGAGGTCTTCATTGTGCAATTTGAAAGCGAATTTTTTGAGTAATGCGCTTTTGTTTCTAACTGAAACCCGATGATTCAGTTGATTGAATATCTCTAGACCATCAATCGCCCCGAACCATTGCTTAACTTTACTGGTCCAGTTGTACCTAATATCGTCGCCGCCCAGTTCGAGCAGCCTAAGATTAAACTTTCGAGGGTACCTGTTACTGTTCATAGTCAGTGTTGTTGGACGCGTTAAACATAAAGTCCGATTGCGTTCCGAAAAAAGTCCGATTTTACACGAAAAAGTCCGCCATTCAAAAATGAAAAGTAGTATCACCTGTCACCTTTTTAATGCGGAGAGACGCTAAATCAATGATTGAATAATCATCTTTATTTCCCATTAGACATACAAACAGTAAAAAAGTCTTCAATGGCGGGAAAAAGCACTGATATATTTCTCTCTCTCTCTCTCTCTCTCTCTCTCTCTCTCTCTCTCTCTCTGGTTCAATGGTCTTTGCTTCCTTCTCAGGCGCATTCGACCAGTCTCCTTTTATTACATATCCATGTAATAAAAGCTTCGGATCGGGGACGTAGTCAGACTTGTTTGACACAAGACTACATCCAATATTATAATCTCGATCCTATGTTTGTGCTATTTGTTCTTAACTAACATCCATACCCGCACACAGAAGAAACCTACGTACGAAGGACAAGGAAAATTCGTGCGATTGCTTCACAGAAGAAACTGATATATTTCAGTGTCAGTGGGAAAATGTCATTGCAGAGTTGTCATGTTTATCTGAAGATATTTTTGAGCATCGGGGCGGCAGTGTTGGTAGAAAGATTTCAACGAATGTACCAGCCCAATTGTACATTGTACTTTTTGGTTCAGCGCATGCGCACCAACTTTTGTTTTTAAACTTTTCGACTGATATCATAGAGTATTATCCACAGCAAAGAATAACTACACTTAGCAGATATTCTTTGTCCACAGTCTGGTTTGAGCGCATGCGTATCATCGGCTAATGACTATTACAATTACCCAATTAACCGCCAGGCGCAACTCACAGCTCACTCTCACTAGGTATTGTTTTCTTCCCTATTTCTTCTTCCATTTCATTATTCATTCATATGACATATGATATGAGTGATATGACAGCTCCTGAATGGAGTGTTCCGTCCGTGTTAATTTTGACTGTTGATTATTGCCAATCAAAACTACTTGTTAGTTGATGGTGCTGCAAATATCTAATAGGGCCAATATCATCCAAAAAGTCCGAAAAAGTCCGAAATATTTCAAGGTCCGAAAAAAGTCCGCTGAACGAAAAAAAGTCCGAAAATCGGACTTTAGTCCGCCGATTAACAACACTGTTCATAGTTAACAATTTTATTGACCAGTTCAGTACATGTTTAAAAACAGAATATTCCAAATGAGTGGAACCGGTTTCTAAGCGTACTAGGAAATCTGGTCTGTTAAGGGGGAGCAGAAGTCGTTTTAAAAAGTTAATTTGAACTCTATCCAAAACTTCACTGTAATTTACACCCCAAACTGCTTAGCAGGAAGAGAATGTACTGAGAACAATACTATCATAAAGCTTGATGCGCGCTTCCCAAGAATTGGTTTTCAACTGGGCTAATAGGCTGATAATTGATAATTGATCACATTGCTTGATTCGCTTTTGAGATGGAAGAAACGGCCATTTCTCTAAAGAGTGATGATGAAACGAAAGTAACCCCTAAATATGTGTAATTGTTCACTATCTAAATCTCTGATCTATTTACAAGAAAACGGTAGTTATAAGATCTTTTGAAACCATATTTGGAAAAACGAAATATTTTTGATTTCGAAGTATTGATTTCCAAATTATTTTCAGGTGCATGCCTTCCGAGAATACCTAATTTGCGGAACAAATCAATTTCCGTGACGGCCAGTATCGCTAGTTCGTCAGCATACAAAAGGATAACATTGAGTGGTATTAATAAAAATCAGTAGATACTTAAAACTTATGGTTTCATAAGTAAATACTGAAAAGTATATTAATAAAGTTTAAGGGCAAACTGATACTCAAAGTATGTACTGATAGAGTATAAGTTCGTACTTATGCTGACCAGTTGTTACTTAAATCTATACTAATAAACGATAGGTTATACTGATTGAATGAAGTATGTTCTTTTCAATTTGTAAGTCTGCTTCTTAGTATGCTGATAGTGCTTGCTGAAGGTGAATTCCCATTTGTTTAAAAAATGTTGAGCTCCAAAAGTTTATAAAAACAGACGAGAAGATCCTCGTTGTCAAAATTAAGTGAAATTGTTTCGATTTAACCCCGAAAGTGTGGCGTGGTTAACGACACATTTTTTGGGCACTGATAGCGGGTGGGTCTTTAGTACCCTGGCAAATATTAATATAAATAATAAATATGCTTTATTATCATAAGACAGGGTCTTGTTGACAAATCTTAGGAAATTGTCTTAAATATCAAAAATGGTAAATCATAAAAATGTTAATTCGTCACAAACAATAGTAAAAATTACAAATGGCGTGAGCTTATAAACAGATATAAAATACTCAATCACAATTATAAAATAGACAATCACAATTATAATAGTTCGGCTAAAAATTATCATTGAAATATTCCTGCAAACTATAATACAATCTATCGGATAGGAATCTTTTGACTGCCTGCCTAAATTGGGAAACTCAGATCAGCAGATCTTATATACAGGGGTAAATGATTGTACATTTTCCCACCATTGTAGAATATAGAGTCTTTTGTGATATTTTTGGACGGCAACGGTAGTTTTAAAGTGTGGCTGCTGTTCCGGGTGTTATAGTGAGATATGGATGCAGCGAGGTTCAAAATATGTTTATTCATCAAACAAACGGATTCTAGTAAGTATAAATAGTGCAGTTATCGTCAGAATTTTATTGTTTTTAAAGTGGAGTCTACAAGATTCTCTCGGTTTTAGGTTACAAATATACCTCATAGCCCTTTTTTGTAGAATCAGTAGAGGTTTGGATAATGTTTGACTGCACACTCCCCAAAACGGTATTCCATAGCGTAGCTCGGAGTCGATAAGTGCATAATACACCATTTTGGCTGTGCTGAACCCTAATTCATTGGAAATCACCCTAACCGCATAACATCCCGAGGCGATTTTACCTGTAAGTTGTTTATATTTTCCAATGATTTGTCTTCCAAGAGAAGTTCATCTAGCGAACATCTAAATGAAATCAAATTTGTTTTTTTCAAATTAAAAGATAAGATGTTTGCATCGCACCAGTTTTTTACTTTTTTTAGATCGGTAGTTATTATGTTGTGCAGGTCACCGGTGTTTTTACTATTCCAGAGAATAGTTGTATCGTCTGCAAAAATGGTGAATTCTCCAGAAATATTGATTGTGGTGATGTCATTTATATGCAATAAAAACAATATGGGGCCCAACACAGACCCTTGTGGGACTCCCAAATCAATTTCCTTCCTTTTTGAAAACTCCGCTGTTTTTACTATTTGAATTCGCCCTGTGAGGTAAGATTTGAACCATCCATATTGTTGGAGCTTCCTCAGCAGTATTTTGTGATTAACACAGTCAAATATCTTTGACAGGTCACAAAACACTTCTGCAGTCTTTTCGCCGGCATTTATCTCCGAAAAAAATTTATTTAGAAAAGAGAATATTGCATCCTGTGTGTTTTTATTGTTTTGAAAACCGAACTGGTTTTCACTAATAATCTTATGCTTATTTACGAATTCAAGTAGCCTTTTTTAACTAGTTTTCCAATTAGTTTTGCGATGGATGGTATAAGAGAGATAGGGGTCTATTCTGTAACACTTCCGTTAATATTTAGACGCCTCTAAAATTTTGGTGGTTATTAAAATTATATTCGTATTCACTAAGTAGTTTTCCATTAAAATTTTTGTGGATTCCCTTAAAATTGCCCTCTAAAACCAGAGTTATTTAGAGGGGTGTGAAATGTGGCTTGTTTTTAATAGCGGCAACAAAAAATGGCATATTTTGATGTTATTGGTGAAGCAATGGTTGAGGAAATCGTTGAAAACGAAGATAGGTAGGTGTATTTAGTAAATAGCATCTCTTCAATACCTATATAATACAAGTAAAATTTACATTTACAGAGCTGCATTCAAATTACATCAGAGGTCAATTAGAGATATGAGTGATCCATTCAGTCTTCCTAACAGGTCATTCAAAAGTATCTTCCGATTCAATAAAGAAGTGGCGAGAATAATTATTGAGATGGTTGGTCAGCATATGCAACAAGGAGAAAGAAATACTGCAATACCAGTTCATTTGAAAATTCTTGCAAGTCTGCATTTTTATGCTACAGGGGGCTATCAATTAACCACCGGACAGGGTCACAGTTTTGCGTTAAGCCAGTCGAGCATGAGTAGATGCGTGGAGGAAGTCACTAATATTTTCAATACTGAGCTACTACCCCATTGGATTAAATTTCCTCGTACTGAGATTGAGAGAAATGAAGTAAAAAACGGATTTATGCGAAAATATAACTTTCCCCGATGTTTAGGAGCAATAGATTGTACCCACATTGCAATTATATCGCCCCCCGAAGATTATCCGGCCCTGCCCTACTATTCCAGGAAAGGATATTATAGCATAAATTGTCAAATCATTGTGGATAGCAACTATAAAATATTAAACATGAATGCCCGTTTTCCAGGATCTACACACGACTCTGCAATTTGGCAAGCCTCAAATATACGCCTCACCATGGAAGGCTTGTATATTCGAGGGGATGATTCCTTTCTTATAGGTGATTCTGGATATCCCTTGCAACCATTTCTTTTGACTCCGTTCGACAATCCACCAGAAAATACCCCAGAAAGTAATTATAACTATTTTTTTATAAGGGCAAGAAACATTATTGAAAAATTGAATGGTGTTTTGAAGTCGAGATTTCGATGTTTACTGAAACACCGAGTATTGAATTATGACCCCATAAAAGCAGGAAAAATCATCTATAGTTGTGGTGTGCTACATAATATATCTCGTTTTTACAATGATGATCATCCTGAAGATGATATTCTAGATGAAGAGAATGATGACGATAACATATTCATAAGATTAGGAGACCAAAACTTCCATGGAAGAGGAGAAGAAGTGCGTAATGAAATTGTACAGCAGTATTTTAATAATATATTTTAATTTTTTGTGACAAAGAGCCAAACATATTACAAGAAATTCGTAAAAAATAAATAAACAGTCTTCATTCTTAACAAAAATAAATATTTTTCCATAAATATAACAGAAATATTGTTTTCTTATCACGAAACAAAAATTTGGTCAGTCTTCAAAATTAAAGAGAATTATTATTTTTTTGCTAGATTATTTATTGCCCTGGCTAAATTGTTAATAGACCTGGCTAATGCAAAATTGGATCTACCAAAAAAAATCAAAGTTTTATCATGATTACCTAGTGCATTTTCTAAACGATCTCCTCTCGGAGTTCTTGTCGATTTCATTGGCCGTTTTCCCTTAGTTGTAGGTTTTTTTAATTTAATATTTTCTTTATCACCATTCTCAATAATTATATTTTCTTCAACTACTATTTCATTGAGAACATTACTTGAAGCCGAAGCAATGTTTTCTACATAAAATATTTCCCCATAGGACACTTCATTTTGAATGTTACTATTTTGTTCACTTTGAATCTCGCTTTGAACTTCTGTTGCATCAACATTTTCATTACAAGTTCCTCCTGCTTCAACCAAATCAGCTCCTTCTACTGTTAGGACTGATATTAATGCCAAAAGACGTTCTTCTAATTCAGTCAATGGTTTCATCGGTGGACCTCCTCCAGTTCCATTATGCTCATACCTGACTTCCCTGGCACGTCTTCTAACATTAGTTTTCATTTCACTGATAGTCTGTCGAGAAAAGAGTGGTTAACATCATATCTGTATAGCTAGTATTCAAAATACTCACATCTTTCCATTGCCTAATTGTTTTGGATGGACCAATTTCATTCAGCCGAGAGGTGAGCTTCTCCCATAATTTACCTATTTTAGGTAACTCCATGGGGTTGAATTTTCCACCACATAAGATTCTGTTCTCTTCCAAGAAAGAAATAATGAATTCTTTTTGGTTTTTTGTTGTCCTAGGTGCTCGAGACATAATGTTTGCATCTGCGTATGGTCAAGGCACGAAAAAAACACGGCACAGCACAATGTTTTGGTTAGAATTAGGTTAGAAACAAGTGGATTAAACTACAAATGTAGATCAAATGCATCATGTTGCGATGTTGCCAAATACTCTACATGAAATATTAGAGGACCCCTCTAATATAATTAAATTTTAACGGGCATCTTAAATATATGCTTACAGAATGCAACTTTTAACGAAATCATTTAGAGGTCCTCCAAAAATGCAAGTTTTAGATGCCATTAAGTTTTTAAGTAGATGTTACAGAATAGACCCCATAGGGCGGAGATTAGATTAAAATAAATATGTTATTTATTCGAGTTTTTGTTACATTTGGCTTTAGGCTACCAGATTGGTGCAGCAGAAGATATTGGTGTAAGTCAACAAACGGTATCAAATGTAGTACATTTTGTGAGCCAAAATATTATTGAAAAATCACATATTAGGATAAAGTTTCCTCATGTATGGTTGTACTTTCTTTGTTACCTACCTTTGAAATCGTAGGACTATGAAGCGATACAAAAGGGAAAACAAAAATGGCGAGCAAAATTTCGCTTTCTAGCTGCTACAGGTGCAAGTGATTGTACGTTGTACGAAATAAAAAAGTTATGGAAAATCATGGTAACGATGAAAACATTTTTAGCAAACAATTTCCCGCAATACTTAAATGTACAGTAAATGTAACGCTGATGAGTTATTTACATGTGTTAGTGCAGAATGGCCAGGTTCTGTACATGATAGCAGGATTTAGAGAAACAGTCATAACTGTGGTGTGTTCAGAACATTTGACAATTCAGTAACAAACTTTTGAAAAATGAACGTGTTATTTTCGGAAGATGGTTCAAACAGTTAAAGCAACGATTCCCTTTATTACAAAATACAATTATGCTGCCATTAAGAACAGTGCCATCCATTATGATATCGTGTTGTGTTCTTCATAATATTGGAAATTATATAAAAGATGAAGAAGTGTTTGAAATTGAAAAAGGCTTACATTTAAGCCATGACAATATCGAAGATGAAGAACCTGTTGGACTACGTGAATTTTAAGTCATTCGCAACCGTTTTGCCACAAGTATTTACGCCCATCACCATAACTTACATAATATAGCTTTTTCTTTTTATTCCCAGTTATGTTAGCATCAGGATTTTTTTTACTACCGCATTCAGGTAATTGATTTTTTTAAATAATTTTTTGGAATCGGTAGGTTTTCCAAAATTATCTACGTTTTCATTGTTAACTTACCACATTTTATAATAAGGCATGATACCTTACTTTCATAATAGTGTTTAAGCGTGGCTAAGACGTTTTGTTTTTGTTATTTATTGCGGGAGTTTTCCCTTTATTTACAATTATAGGATTTTCCCGCATACATTTGGTCACAAATGTTAAATTCGACTCTTTAGTTTGTGAAAAACTCTCATTATTTTTTTCACTTTATATCAAAACGAACGACATGGTGGTCGATAAATAAATGTAGAAAAGTAAATTCTTTGAAGTTTGTATTAATATCAAGTGTAAACTGATTTGTACAAGTGTTATCGTGCGGATTTTGAATTTTTTCCATGTAATCAAATTTCGACTAAATAAGAAAATGCTTAAGAATAATCAGTAGGTACTTCTAAGTATCAGCATTTATTTTTTAATATACAATTCAGTATTTACCTAATACTGATGCTCATACTTATAAGTAAGTACTTACTGACTTTTATTAATACCACTCAATGTCAGAGGTGTTGTCGATACTTATAGCCCTAGTCCCATTATCACGAAAGAATGATTCTAAATCAGAGGTAAATAATGAAAGTAATATAGGGCTGAGGCTTTCACCCTGTAAAACTCCTGTGGAGACGTCAATTTTTTTTGAAAACTGGTTACTCGATTTTACTCTAACGTTGGCTAAATTATACAGGTTCCGTACAACAGAAATTAAATTTGAGGTCACCCCCATTGCGTACAGTTTCTGCCTCAGACTCTCATGAACAATTGAGCCAAAAGCCCTTCTGAAATCGATGAAAGCCACGAATCGCTACGTGGATTTTTTTAACAAGAAATAGTGAAAAAAATTACAACTTTTTGTTTTTTGCGAATATCTCAAAAAGTATTAGAGGAATCGTTTCACAGCCATCAAAATTTTTGTAGAAAATTATAAAACCTACAAAATGGTTCTTTATACGACCAGATCGGTGCATTTTTCACTTAGAAAATCCGAGAAAACCTCGAAAAAAGAGACCATTTTATCAAAATAAGAAGGATGTTACAATTAACACATGCGCAATGAATAAATGTTTAAACAATATTTTGACACATACCACAAATGCACAAATCATGTTTGTATGTTGGAGCCCTGTTTGAGCCCCCTATATAAATGATGAAATTCATTAACAGAATATCAAGTGTACGAATTGACTTTCATATATGCACCTCCTATACGCGGCACTGTAACTTTGGTTGTCTAATCGTCCGATCATAGAATTGGTTGAATACCAGCCACATTAAAAACCACTGTTGTCAGAATTTCCACATCGCAAGACATTTCAGTAATTTATTTCACTTATTAATCTTGTTCCTTTTTGGTATATTAATCAATATATAATATGAAATTGATCGTTCGTCACTAAGTAGTAACGAAATAATACGAGCCGCCCAATAATTTTTTGAAAACTACAACAAAATAGATAACATGCACAATGAAAAAGTGTTTCAAATGTTAATTTAATTGAAAACAACTACTTCCCCGGCTAAAGCCAGGATGGACATTGAACTACATAAAATCAACATGCCATACCCATGACAGGTTTATGTCACAAAAAAATATTTTCAAAGTTTCACCGCACAAGAAATAGTCCAACAATTCCTTCATTACAGCGTGAAATTGTTCTGAAGAGTATGTTTTCCAATTCTTCCGACCTCCCTGATGATCTAAGAAGAGTGAAATAGATTTTTGTCGACAAAAATGTATTGGAGGCCTAGCGAAAGAACTGCAATTCACGCATCAATGAAATGAGCAATTTTCTGTGAGTGATACTTCTGAATAACATTCTCCCTCATCTCATTTATAGATAAGATCTCCAATGGAAACTGGACGTTTAATAAATAATCAACTATCTGAATGAAAATGCACATTTTCACTTTCAGATTTTTTCTCTCAAGTTATATAGGGTCTTTCTCAATATCTATCAGATGTAGTTCAATGCCCAGCGTGGCTTTAGCCGGGGAAGTAGTTGTTTTCTGTTAGATATTACAAAAAAGTAACTTCAATTTTATCGTAGGTTTTTTTCCATTTCCAGAGGAGTCATGTATTTGTTCAATTTTCAATTGAGAATGTTTCTCTTTACAACATGTTTCAAATGTATTCGTATTTTGACACCTACCACAAATCTTGTTAGCATATTTATCAGAACTGTACTGCTACGCTTCTTTATAAGATGAATAATGAAATGCATCTGCAGAATTTCAAGTGTACGAATTGACTTTCACATATGCACCTCCTATATCGCAGATCTGTAACAACGGTTGTCTACTTATCCGGGCATAGAATGAGTTGAATGGGAGCCACATCAAAAACCACTGTTGTCAGATTTCCCACATCGCAAGAAATTTCAGTACTTTATTTCACTTATTAATCTTGCTCCTTTTTGGTATATTAATCAATATAAAATATGAAATTGATCGTCCTTCACTTATTAAGTAGTAACGAAATAATACGAGCCGCCCAATAATTTTTTGAAAACTAAAACAAAATAGATAACAGCACAATGAAAAAGTGTTTCAAATGTATTTTGACACCTACCACAAATCTTGTTAGCATATTTATCAGAACTGTACTGCTACGCTTCTTTATAAGATGAATAATGAAATGCATCTGCATAATTTCAAGTGTACGAATTGACTTTCACATATGCACCTCCTATATCGCAGATCTGTAACAATGGTTGTCTACTTATCCGGTCATAGAATGAGTTGAATGGGAGCCACATCAAAAACCACTGTTGTCAGATTTCCCACATCGCAAGAAATTTCAGTACTTTATTTCACTTATTAATCTTGCTCCTTTTTGGTATATTAATCAATATAAAATATGAAATTGATCGTCCTTCACTTATTAAGTAGTAACGAAATAATACGAGCCGCCCAATAATTTTTTGAAAACTAAAACAAAATAGATAACAGCACAATGAAAAAGTGTTTCAAATGTATTTTGACACCTACCACAAATCTTGTTAGCATATTTATCAGAACTGTACTGCTACGCTTCTTTATAAGATGAATAATGAAATGCATCTGCAGAATTTCAAGTGTACGAATTGACTTTCACATATGCACCTCCTATATCGCAGATCTGTAACAATGGGTTTCTACTTATCCGGGCATTGAATGAGTTGAATCAATACCACCTGTTTAGGTGGTATTGGTTGAATGGGAGCCACTTCAAAAACCACTGTTGTCCGATTTCCCACATCGCAAGAAATTTCAGTAATTTATTTCACTTATTAATCTTGTTCCTTTTTGGTATATTAATCAATATAAAATATGAAATTGATCGTCCTTCACTTATTAAGTAGTAACGAAATAATACGAGCCGCCCAATAATTTTTTGAATACTAAAACAAAATAGATAACAGCACAATGAAAAAGTGTTTCACATGTATTTTGACACCTACCACAAATCTTGTTAGCATATTTATCAGAACTGTACTGCTACGCTTCTTTATAAGATGAATAATGAAATGCATCTGCAGAATTTCAAGTGTACGAATTGACTTTCACATATGCACCTCCTATATCGCAGATCTGTAACAATGGGTGTCTACTTATCCGGTCATAGAATGAGTTGAATGGGAGCCACATCAAAAACCACTGTTGTCAGATTTCCCACATCGCAAGATATTACAGTAATTTCTTTCAATTCTGGGTAATAATAATAATGAGTATTGAATAACTACACACACCACCGATACAACCCACAACATTTTACTAATTCTGAATAGGAATATTTCTTAGGTAATGTTTTTTGGAAATGTAACAGAGTAGGATTGAAGTTGATCGGGATTATCCGATCTAGGAGGAACGTTTAGAAATGGAGAGAAATAGAAATGAACAAATATATAAGCTCTTAAAAATTAACTATTTCTTAATCGAAGCTATTAAAATTGTTGAAAATTTATATTAGAATGGAGATTATAAGAAACTAACAAGGATATAATTGATAACCGATTAGGTATTTCTCTGAAATATTCTGGTTATATTCATCAGTTCTAATTGTTTATCAATATAGTATTCCAGGTTTTTTGGAGTATTTTGTTAAGTTTTCCATTTTGCACGAAACCAATTTAGAACGGAAGCAATACATAGCCGGATATAGAATCAATTAGAGAATCTATATCTATCAGTATTATAACTTTGATTTCATCGTGTACATCAAACTTTCTGTTTTCTTTTTTGGCAAGACGTGGAGCGGAACTGCGCACCACCTTTGTATTTGAGAATCTGCTACGGGAACAAAATGTATGAAGTGGTATTGAAAACAAAAAGCATCTATGACGAATGGGGGAGCAAAAGATTTGTATTGTTCCTTTTGTATTGCATATCATGTGTTTCGTACTGAAAATGAAAATGGATCGACAATACCTGTTGATTGGTCTGAAAAAAAACACTGTATTTCCTAAATAGTGGCAACTATGGAAAATCTTAAGAAAAAATAATGAAATTATTATAGCTGTGAAGTTGAAGACAACTAATATAGACTAGATCAAAGATGAGGCAGTGCCAGCTAAACAAAATTTTTTTTTTGTGTTTTCGACTTCCACATGTAGAGAGACTTCTCTTTAGATGTGGCTGCTGCATAAATGTTCTCGTTTATTTTTGATCTCCCCCTGGATATACGTTTTTTTTTATTTCTCTGCCAGTTCGCTTGGAAGGCAGAGTAGATGTTTTATCATTTTTCAGTTAGAATAAATTATTTAGATGATGGAACTATGAATACATAACCACCAAACAGAACTGAATTACAGATACATAATGAAGTCAATGCGGCCTTTCTAATCATTTGAGACAACTACAATACATGAAAACAATAAGTAGTCGTTGAAACGTTTGGAAAAACGGCATTTATATATGGTCATAATAACCTCAAAACGACTACTTTTCAGTACCACTCAAGAACTCATACAATTTATTGACATACAAACCACAGAACAACATTCTCTCGAGAATTCTCAATTGCATGCGAGTAAAAACCACGTTGGCAACCACTCAACAAAATGAAACGCACATTATTTGCTTTTTAGTTGTAAAACAATGCAAACACGTACGTGGTGATTTGAGAAGTCGTCATTATGTGAAGTTTATGACTTTGTACGTACTACTTAGTGAGATTCTATTTTTTGGAAGGTATAGGTCCTATTTGTTAGATACATGGAAATGTCTACAAGTTGTGGTGTGATGGTGAAGACTATCCAACAGCTAGAAATGTTATCCCTTATTCATCCAGGTGTTCTGGATATGCTTTGTAATTAGCCCCACATCTAGGTAGCTACAACACATTAGGAGTAGCATTGTTAACTTGAACCATAACTCACAACATCAGTGAATCATGCAGGACAAACTCCAGTCAAGATACGAAATTTTATTATGTATTGGATTGTAGTAAATTAGCACAAATTCACTCTGAAATGATTTATTTCACGAAATACAATGCTTCAATAATTTCAACACAATACTCTAATTTATATCACTATTTATGTTCGACTTCTGCTTCACTGACTGTCTAACTCCCCTGCGTGGTTCTTTTCAAATACACAGTTCATTTCGCCGAACGCTCGTGATATTTCTAGTAAGCCTTAGGAACGTTCTTCGATTCGATTCTCGATGCATAGCGCCTCGAAAGTCATTCGCGCTCACACACTGTCTGCGTGAGCGTTCAGGTCCGGCATCGCCCGCAGCTTCGCCACAGTATTTATTGACAAAATATTAGCTCTGACTGCGGTTTATTTGGCCTCAAAGTCAGACTCTCTTCCACAGCGGCACTCCCCTGCTTTTAGGTCGACCATTCATAGAAAATATATTGAACGTGTCATTCAGTTCGTTTTTCAACAACAATCTTTCAACGAAGGGATATCAAAAGAATATTAACGTAGGAAGGTATAACTAACTGAATAAAATGAATCAATAAATAAAAATGTGCACCAAACATCATTTTCATGCAACTTTTGACTTTTGGTTGAATTGGATCATATATGAATCGTTCAAAAGATAGAACAGGAGATTTCAGTCTTTACATCTGTCTTTAATGGTTGTCGTTGAGATCTACCCACACAGAACTCTGATCTACCTTGGGTCCCTGTAACAGATTTGTTCTTTCGAACGAACAGTTTTGGAACTCATTGTTCCAGAAATTTCATCAATTCGTATCCCTGCACCCCTTAGTAATCATGTTTTCCTTTTGATCTGAAACTGAAGATTGAAAAACACCTGAACTTTCATCAATCCGACTGATTTCATGGATGTGGCAACCGTGTAGAACAAGGTTGATTGGGCGGTTGGGTAAGATGAGTTGCCTAACCTAACCGTACGAAATGTTGAAGACAACAAACTATTCAAAATTTTTCAAACATAACTTCAATATCTACCTTACTATATGATATCGTCTATGTCATTAAATAACAACTAATGAATACCAAGACAATGGAATTAATCACATGTAGTAAATATAGTCCAAGAATTTGCTAATGACTTCTAAAAAATCGAAATAAAAAAATACACCGTTTCCCATTCCCATGCCGAGGCATGTGCTATTCGTGTACGCGTTACGTAAACATTATCAACGACATACTCCTCACTCTACAACGAACGGGAGCTTTCAAGCCAACAGAGAAAACATAACCGCGTGTTGTCGCGGCGCTTTTAAAAATTTGTAAACAGTAAAGTGTGTCAACACTGTCACATTTTGAACGAATTACTGGGTTTTATGGGAAAATAATTAATCAAACCACTTGATCTAGCTGACAAATGTGCTTTTGTGTTACATAAACAATTGGTGAAGACTTAGGACACACTTTCAGGCGGGGTTTCTGTGAAATTAGATCTAAAATTCGTTCATGTGCCCTGTTCGATGTAGGTACAGTGTAACTGCAAGTATAATTATTACAAAGTGGGTGTTAAATATATTTATTTATTAATATATTCGCGATTGATTACTTTGCATGAAGAAAAAATGCAGCAGCGAGGTGAAATTGTAGAAACAATCACAAGTATGTTGTCAACGTGCGAGAGTTGAAGAGGACTTTCAAGCCGAGTAAAAAGGACTAGTGGAAATGGTTCATTTTGGACAAAATGCATGTAAGTTTACCATTTTTTATTAATATCAAATAATTGTTTTTTATAAATATTGATAAAATTTAGCTTTTGTGAGGGGACAGGCCAATATTCAAGAGATTAAAAATACCCCCATCAAGAATACGTATATTTATAATTGTTGAACCTGTCTCCTCCCTCAGTTCAAATGTTAATTTTAAATCTGTTCTATAATTAGACGAGTCTTCTGGCACACGTTAGTGCCTCAAAGATTTCTTGTCAGTTTTTAATTTAGCCCTATTCTCCGCTCTTTTCGTGAACCATAGGCGTATCAAGTCTTTTTCAAATATTGAGAGAGAAAGGGGTGAATTGCCCTTCATCAAAATTTCTTCCTAATGAAAATACCAGGAATTATAATACTTCATTAACACTAAATTTGTTTAAGTATGCTCCGACATTTCACACAGAATTCGAATTGTTAATATGATGATTGCAAAATAAGTACGCCCCCTAGATCCCTCAGAAACTCTATTTTTTTATTGGGGAGTAAAGTAAAAGTAATTGGTAACATTTTGTCAAAATTTGTTAATGCTCCGACGAAGATTTCACAAATCATTCGAATTTTGGATAAAATGGTTGCAAAATACATCCGTAACAACGTTTTCACACAATTTTTTTTTTATCGAAATGGAAAATGCACCTCTTTTTTTTTCGGAATATTTTGTCGTCATTAATGAATTAAATAAAGGAGTATCAAACTTCCTTGCAGAAATTTTGATAATGGGAAATTCAACCCTTTCCGGCTCAATAATTGAAAAAGACTTATTTCCAATGGAACAATTATTGATATTTCATATAAGTTTAAAAAAATTGATTGGTGCACCACTGTTTCTCGCTTTTGGGTGACTTCGGAAATATTGGCCGCTTTGTTTGGGCGTTGTCTTCACACCGGTTTCTGAGTGAGTGATTAGTAGTAGACGACGTATCCAAATTATGTTCATAATTGAATGATGGTTTTTCGGGTTTTTAGGCCGACGTTTATTTAGAGAAAAACTCGACGTTTCGCCAACACGAGTGGTTGGCATTTTCAAGAGAAATGTTTACAGTTTCGATCACTGAACACTACTTACTTGTTTGGTATGCGTTGTCTCAGCCAGTATTTATGGGTTGACGTACTCGTACCTGCGTCCGGTGTCATCGTCCCTGCGTCGGGTACCCCCTCGGATTCATTAATTTCCCGGTATGGTGTTTTTACCGTTTTCTTGAGAACAGGTAGCCATGCTTTATTCAATTGTAACCCTTCTTCAATTCTGTTGAAATTGTTGGGATGTTTTTTGATTTCGATTGCTTCTCGGAAGAGTCTTGGATAATATGCATGTGTTGTGGCAATTACTTGGGTTTCTTCGAACTTCACTCTGTGATTGTTATTGTTAAGCGCATGTTCTGCGACAGCGGATTTTTCTGAGTGTCCTAACCGGCAATTGGCCTTGTGTTCCTTTATTCTGGTATTTGTGGAACGCTTCGTGGTTCCGATATAAACGTTACCACAGGTGCATGGAATGCGGTACACCCCAGATGAGCTTAGTTCATCACGTTTATCCTTCGCCGATCTCAAGTGATCCTTCAGTTTCTTTGAAGGTTTATATATGGTTTTGATATCATACTTTCGTAGTATACGGCCAATCCGATCTGTGACCCTAGGAACATACGGTAGGAATGCTTTACTTTGTTCCTGGCAGCCATTCGATCCACTGTCGCTAGAGTTCTTTCTTTTGCGTTTTATACACCGATCAATTTCGCTTTCCTTATATCCGTTTGAAAGAAGTGCGCTTTTCAAGTGTTTCAGCTCCGCTTCCAAATATTCGGGTTCACATATTCTTCTGGCTCGGTCTACTAGTGTTTTGATAATTCCATGTTTTTGACACGGATGATGATTTGAGGTACTGTGGAGGTATCGATCAGTATGCGTTGGTTTTCTATATACCTTGTGCTTAACAATAACAATCACAGAGTGAAGTTCGAAGAAACCCAAGTAATTGCCACAACACATGCATATTATCCAAGACTCTTCCGAGAAGCAATCGAAATAAAAAAACATCCCAACAATTTCAACAGAATTGAAGAAGGGTTACAATTGAATAAAGCATGGCTACCTGTTCTCAAGAAAACGGTAATAACACCATACCGGGAAATTAATGAATCCGAGGGGGTACCCGACGCAGGGACGATGGCACCGGACGCAGGTACGAGTATGTCGACCCATAAATACTGGCTGAGACAACGCATACCAAACAAGTAGTGTTCAGTGATCGAAACTGTAAACATTTCTCTTGAAAATGCCAACCACTCGTGTTGGCGAAACGTCGAGTTTTTCTCTTAATAAACGTCGGCCTAAAAACCCGAAAAACCATCATTCATTCAACGATGGCCGCGAAAGCCTTTCACAATGTTCATAATTGTTCATAATTGACACAGGAACCCAAATATCCAATTACTCGACGGTCCGATGTTTTCACTATTTATTTTCGCAACTTCGAACCCCCCGACCTACAATTTTTATGTTCGTTCTGGTAATATTTTCATAAAACTGCTTGCAATCGTTATAATTTTTTTTTTCGAATCACATTGGTATAAGCAAATCGTTAAATACTTCAATGATGCTATCAACTCTTTTTGTAGGAATGCACAAGCACAATGTTTGGATGAAAGTTTCGCGACACACTGAACCCCATCTAGTTGATACATTCTGGACCAATCCTACTAACTAACCTCTGTAATGATCAAGACCATCCACTCTCTGTATAAAACACAAACAAAAGACCTATATGAAGTTAGACAACACACTTCGAAAAAATTGAAAACGGATTATTCCATAATTTGCCGCCTTTTTGTCGCTAATCAGTTGCAAAGAAAAAATGTTGTCGCTCTATTCTTAAAAAATATATGCGTTCATATGAACTTAGCGAAACAACATCCCTAATTTTAATTTTTCCACAGTTCTGAAATATCCGTAATTTGTCGCCTTTTTGTCGCTAATTAGTTGCGAAGAGAAAAAATGTTGTCGCTCTATTCTTAAAAAATATATGCGTTCATATGAGGTTAGCGAAACAACATCCCTAATTTTAATTTTTCCACAGTTCTGAAATATCCGTAATTTGTCGCCTTTTTGTCGCTAATTAGTTGCGAAGAGAAAAAATGTTGTCGCTCTATTCTTAAAAAATATATGCGTTCATATGAAGTTAGCGAAACAACATCCCTAATTTTAATTTTTCCACAGTTCTGAAATATCCATAACTTGCCGCCTTTTTGTCGCTAATCAGTTGCGAAGAGAAAAAATTTGTCGCTCTTTCTTTTTAAAAAAATATGCGTTGTTTCGCTAACTTCATATGAACTTAGCGAAACAATATTCATAATTTTTTATTTTTTCACATTTCTCCGCCTTTTTGTCGCTAATTAGTTGCGAAGAGAAAAAATGTTGTCGCTCTATTCTTAAAAAATATATGCGTCCATATGAAGTTAGCGAAACAACATCCCTAATTTTAATTTTTCCACAGTTCTGAAATATCCATAATTTGCCGCCTTTTTGTCGCTAATTAGTTGCGAAGAGAAAAAATTTGTCGCTCTTTCTTTTTAAAAAAATATGCGTTGTTTCGCTAACTTCATATGAACTTAGCGAAACAATATTCATAATTTTTTATTTTTTCACATTTCTCCGCCTTTTTGTCGCTAATTAGTTGCGAAGAGAAAAAATGTTGTCGCTCTATTCTTAAAAAATATATGCGTCCATATGAAGTTAGCGAAACAACATCCCTAATTTTAATTTTTCCACAGTTCTGAAATATCCATAACTTGCCGCCTTTTTGTCGCTAATTAGTTGCGAAGAGAAAAAATTTGTCGCTCTTTCTTTTTAAAAAAATATGCGTTGTTTCGCTAACTTCATATGAACTTAGCGAAACAATATTCATAATTTTTTATTTTTTCACATTTCTCCGCCTTTTTGTCGCTAATTAGTTGCGAAGAGAAAAAATGTTGTCGCTCTATTCTTAAAAAATATATGCGTCCATATGAAGTTAGCGAAACAACATCCCTAATTTTAATTTTTCCACAGTTCTGAAATATCCATAACTTGCCGCCTTTTTGTCGCTAATTAGTTGCGAAGAGAAAAAATTTGTCGCTCTTTCTTTTTAAAAAAATATGCGTTGTTTCGCTAACTTCATATGAACTTAGCGAAACAATTTCCATAATTTTTATTTTTTCACATTTCTAAATTCTAAATTTGCCGCCTTTTTGTCGCTAATTAGTTGCGCAAAAAATTTGTCGCTCATTTTTTAAATATACGATGTTTCACTAATTTCATTTGAAGCTAACTAAACAACTTTCGCAATTTCTATTTTCACAGTTCTAAAGTATCCATAATTTGCCGCCTTTTGTCGCTAATTAGTTACGGAAAAAGAAATTGTCGCTCTTTTTTTAAATATGCGATGAAGTTAACGAAACAACTTCCGCATTTTCTACCTTTTATCAATTTGAAGTATCCATGATTTGACTATAGCAAGTGGGGATCCTTCGTTTGAGGTTATGATGATAAAAATATGATGCAATGAGATCTCTTTTGGAATAAAATTAAATTGTTCTCCGATTCAGAAGATATTCATGACATATATCAGGTAACCGTTAAATAAAATTGTGGCAGACCTTTGTTTTTGTAACTGAATTCCTTTCAAAATGATATTTCACGAGTGTGCGGTAAGTAGTACCATATGCAATTTGAATTTGATTTATTTCTTTTTTGTTCCGAATATGTTGAAGCACCGTACAGAAGTAAATTCACTCCCACCATATTTTTGTGAAGTCCCCTCCTCAAATTTTACTTAGCCGATATACTCTGAGACTTATAACAAGTGAGCAAAGTTGAGGCATGCAATATTATTACAGAGTGAGTCGTTTTAAGTTGTAGTTTTGTGTCAAAATGAACAAGTGTCGAGCTGTAACTTGCAGGGTGATGGAAGCATTATTTTTTTACATTACATTATCTATCTGAGTCCAAAAATTATCCATTTTCATTAGTTCGATTTCGATGGAGTGTACATGGTTTCCTATGTAGCTAATGGGCTTCGAAAAAAAATAAGTTTTCATCTTTTTAGCATGTTCAGCCCTTTCATTTGATACCCATTTTGAGGGGGTTGGAAAACAATATGTCCGCCATTTTGTGGTGGTGGCCATCTTGGATTTACAATGATACTAAATATACATAATCGCATTGTCATCAGAATTTCAGATCAATCGCTCAACAGGAAGGGAGTTAAAATTTCAATTTCTAGATTTGATCACACAAACAAAACTGTAAGGTGAATAAAACCGTTCAAAATATTGAAAAATGACGGAAGTTGTCTTGCTAACTTCGTATAAGGTTAGCGAAACATTGTATATTTTTTTAAAGAAAAGAGCAATTTCTGGATACATATAAAGTGAGAGAAGATAAAAATAACGGAAGTTGTCAAAACATCGTATATTTTTATTTAAGAAAAGAGACAAGTAGTTACTCTCCGCAACTGATTAGCTACAAAAAAGCGGCAGATTCTGGATATTTCAGAACTGAGAAAAGATAGAAATCAGGCTTCATATGGAGTTAGCGAAACAACGCATATTAAAAAAAAAGACCGACATTTTTTTTTCTGCGCAACTAATTAGCGACAAAAAGGCGGAGAAATGTGAAAAAATAAAAAATTATGAAAATTGTTTCGCTAAGTTCATATGAAGTTAGCGAAACAACGCATATTTTTTTTAAAGAAAAAGCGACACATTTTTTTTCTTCGCAACTAATTAGCGACAAAAAGGCGGCAAATTATGGATATCTCAGAACTGTGGAAAAATAAAAATTAGGGATGTTGTTTCGCTAAGTTCATATGAAGTTAGCGAAACAACGCATATTTTTTTAAAAATAGAATAATCCGTTTTAATTTTTTTCGAAGTTGCTCGCTAACTTCATATAGGTAAACAAAAGTCACGCATAAGCTCTGCAGGAGGAGTGAATTCTGCATATTGTCTACCCATTCCTCGAGTATATACGGACCTGCCCACTAAGACCGTGGGGGCCGTATCAAGAGTCTCTCACAAGGGGGCCAGTATTCGACCAAGCGTTGGAACCGAGTGTTGACTGGCGACGGTCAACACCCGGTATACAACTGGCTGTCCTTATTCCTTCCCCTTCCCAGAAGGAGAACGAATAAAATATGTATATAGTTAAGGATGGAAATGTTAGAGCATTGTTACCGAGGGGGAAACATCTCGCTAAAATGTGTACGTGACTTAAATTATTTGAAATGAAAGACTGATAGCCGGTTGCACTGCTTCGATTAGGTTGGACCTAATCTAGGGATAACCTTAAGTTTATAAATCTGTTTGCACCGGTTTCCCTTAGGTTAAAGTGTCATGTAACTGACAGCAAAACTTAAGTAGCAGATATTCTTCCACTTAAAACGAATTTAACCCAGATTTGAGCTCGATTGCGATAAATATATTTTGTTTGTGGTTTTGTTGTAATTCAAAAAGGAAAATGCCACAAAAGATAGAATGGACATAATGAATGTAATTATGGAAGATGATGACCAAGATGAGATAAACTTGATTGTTTATGGCATGCCCAGAAGAATATATACCAGAGAAGATTATTTTCATAGTTTTCACAACAGATTGTTTCACCAGCGATTTCGTGTCAGCAAGGATACTGCACTGTTTATATAAGGGTTGATAGAAGCTGATATTGAATTTCCATACAACATATAAGATATATTATAATACATATTAGCCAAACCAATTAATACATGAAATTTTTTTTACGATTTTCTGCAACGGGAAGACACATTGCTTGTTTAGCAGACTTTGGAGGTTGTCATGTATCTACAGCATGCAGAATTATTGGCCTTTTTAAATTATCTTACAGTTTCCTTAAACTGTCTTTTGAACGGTGAACTCCTTCTGGATTTTGAGAATTGAATATATCAGTAATTTTGTTCCATGCTGTGTCTTTATGTCTCCATTTAAAATCTTCAGTTTTTTTTATTTTCTATGATGCCTCTGAACTCTAGTATTATATTAGTCAGTAATTCCTTTTCACTTGTGGAAAAATTGGGTGCTCCTTTTGTTTCAGATTCCATATTTGGTTCGATAAAAAACACTTTCCATCCACCTGACAAACACTTTTTGAATGAAATACCTACGTGCCCAAACGAGAGCGGCTTTTACAACTTGAAAATCCCACATTTTGAAATTATCATCAATCTGGTAAAAGTAACCGAAATATAATGACAATGATAATAACAAGCTACTAGCAATGCTTAATCTAATGTGAACATTAATCTTAGCCGAGCTTTAGCTGAGAGAGCCACTTAAGAAAGTTGATGCAACCGGCCATGAAAGACTCAAACAGATGACTGAAAGACTCAAACCGATGACTGAATCGAAGATTTAATGACTGAAAATTGACTTAAATGACTCAAAATTTCTACTTGTACGAGATTTAAAGGAGATGTTTCCCCATTGATTGTTACCAATAATAAAAATTTTGATTCTTGGATCTTGATAAATTCTGGAACAACTTCGTAGCTTTCGTCTTAGTTCATAAGACCTTTTCTTGCCATATTCCTGTACTAGGGCGTCTAGTGCAAAATGGTCGTGAAATGAGAGTTCTAACATAATGGTTCTCCATTTTGTTTTGGGTGAATATTTTTGTCTGAAATTTTGAGGTTGTACAAATAATTGACAGACGTTTTGAGTATCACTCGACCCCATTCGCCATTTAAGTAAAAAAATCAAAAATGTGGTCAGACGCCACTTTGGAAGATAGATATTTTTTATCGTTGTCAAAAAGCAGTTCATGAACTACTATCAGACCAGAAAAATGTAATCTGTTCGAAAGTTAACAGGGGCGGGGGTCACTTCATTGACAGACTGTATTTATATTAATAAATAGGTAAGGAGGTTGTGATCAACTACTTGTTGATAGAAGGTAATTTTTCGATTCTCTGTATCAGCACAAATAATCCGACCCCACGTTGGGCGCCGAATTTGTGTAACTTTTACGAAACACTTCACATGGGTTACATGGGTAATATTGGTTTCGTGTTCATTTCACACAGCAGTACCTGTGAGCTGCTCAGGTTGATACGGGAGGTCGTGAGGATCATTATCTGCCAGTATGAAGATTGACACATACGTATTGGATGATCGAAAAAAAAGATGCGAGGTAAATATATGGGCACCAGGTTGTTTATTATGAAAATATCGATAACACGGATTTGTCAAAGTATGATCTTTGTGCTTCGTAACAGAAAAACAAGGATTCCGAAAACATTGAATCTGTTTTGAATTTGTCAATTTAGAAAACACCTGTAATCGAGGTGGAAACATCTCCTTTAAATCTCGTACAACTAGAAATTTTGAGTCATTTGAGTCAATTTTCAGTCATTTGAGTCAATTTTCAGTCATTTGAGTCAATTTTCAGTCACTAAATCTTCGCTTCAGTCATCGGTTTGAGTCTTTCAGTCATCGGCTTGAGTCTTTCAGTCATCGATTAGAGTCTTTTAGTCATCGACTTGAGTCTTTCAGTCTTTCCAATATTTTAAGTTTCGTACACATTTCAGCGAGATGTTCCACCCTGGCCTGTATTCACAAAGATACAATTTTAAATCTGATAAGAATTTGTCAATTTAGAAAACACCTGTATTCACAAAAATACAATCAAATATGTTGATTTTGAAAATACGAATAGGATGTTCATAAAATCAAAAGTGGAATCTCAGCGACCGAAAGACAAGCTTTAGTCGCTATTTTCCATTGTTCAAAATAACCTCTTTTGGAAGGTTTTTTCCATTTCCAGAGGAATCATCTTTGGTTCAATTTTCAATTGAGAATGATTCCCATTTTAACAATTGAATATGTTTTGGTAAGGTGCAGAGATCCTGGCATCTTGTCTAAATCATTCTAAGGGTTGACTCATTGACAATAAGGTGGTGTTATATGTACTATATTGTGAGTTGGATCTTTTTTGCAATAATGATTATGGCTCCTAATACAATACAATGCTGAAACTAGAAATTACCTAATTTTTTTAATTGGCTTCTTTCTGCAAATTATAAGGCACTGATCCGACCTCTTTTACAATACTAAACAATAAACTTTCACTAAAGCTTCCATATATTCAACCCACAAAATAGTAACTAGTGTGGTCGTAGATCTCTGATACACCTCATAAAAAATGTCGTTTCTTTTTTGGAGAATATCATCAATGCTTCATTCACCCTTAGCAATTTCATCAGATTTGCAGGAATAGTTTCACACATTTGTCGTCATTGTGATGATTTGCCGAACACCTCTTTTTCAACAAACGGCGAAGCTTTGGAATTTATTGCCTAGGGAGGTAATCACCAAAGCTTACGAGTCCATAAATGAAAAAAAGTTACGCCAATTCCGATTTCCTGGTTACTACCATTAACATAACAGAATGTCTGACTTCGTGTGAACCAGGATCCTGGTAATAGTGGCAGGTAATAAACATTTAGCAATGAAGCAAAACTTTTCCTCGTGACTTTTCAGCATCTTGCATTGATTAGATTTCATTAGAAAGATGAAATTATTTAGCAACGAATAAAAATGTTTCATTGTCACTTTCCAGCTTATTGCGTTGATTAGAGCCCCTCAGATAGACGAAATTATGTTTGTAAGATAGTATAGAATTAGCTGGATATGACGATAATGAAAATGAAAGTCAAACGCGAAAGATACCGTAATGAACGTTTTTGTCTATCGCTATTTGCCCGGTAGCGATATCCTAACGTGAAAAAAGTGAAAGAACTGTTAACCAGATTTTGAATAGTTCCCTTCCATTCATTCACACCCAATTGAGTACAAAATATGCACCGTGGAAGGTTTCTCTGGTTTCCTCTTCGCTCTACTTCCTTGCACCTCTTTCCTGATGCTACCGGGAGTAGTCGAAAACAGTTGGTAACATTGCGAGAAATGATCTAATAGGGAACAGTCCCCGTTCTGCAATATTATTATTAGCACACATACATTGACATCAGAAAAGCTAAGTGACATACTCAGAAATTGAAATTTTTTGTTTGCTTTTCACTACTTCGTAATTGAATATTGCAACTGTTTCCCATTTTGAAACGTACTCCTAGCGACTCTGACGGACATATGCATCGCTACTTCACACAGTTCAAAATTTCAACGTTATAGTCTAGTCAATATGTACCTACCAAATAAAAAAAATTTAAATAGTCAGCGAAAATTATGATCATGGTGTCATTCGATTCGTAATGTCATGTAGAAAGTTTGAGAAAAGGTCCTAAAGGTGCCGAAAAAAATAGAAAAAGTTATAAAAGATTAAATGAAAAAAAAAAGGAGAGCTTAGGTTTTTTTTTGAATATCTCGAAAACTATTAAAGATTTTCGAAATATTAAAAAAGATCTGAAAAGATCAGCAATTTTCCGGAAAAAAATTTTGCCTCCCAAAACTGTACCTACAACATTTATAATTTTTGCAGAGCCCCGAAAATACCAATGACATATTACGGCTAGACTTCATTATTCACTTTTCGACCTGCGGTCACATTCTAAGCACAATTTTTGTTGCCGCTTGTTTCGTGAAAAATAGATGTCAGTCAAATCTGAGTTTCTGCTGAATTATCTGTTTATATACATGGTATATAAGTAGGCAATTGCCACGAAACAAATTGTGTTTAGAATGTAACGGAGTCTAACGGTAATATGTCATACAGCCAAAACCGAGTAGTCTGGCTTCTGCGCGCGTTGCGCCACTCTGACATAACAACAAAAAAATTATTTTAACATATTAAATATGAATATTAAGGAATAAAACAATCATGTACTTGAAATATATCATTTAACAATAATTAGCGGTTAAAAATGTCCATCCCAATTTCTCCATAAATTATGCATTTGTTAATTAAGAAATTTTTCTAATCTGAATGTTAACATAAAAACCACGATAATTATTGAACTAAAGTGAAGTTATTCTTAATTGGCTAACATTAATAGATAACCTATTCAAAAATTGTAAAATTTTCATTTTCCACTTTTTTATTAACAAAAATAAAAAATAGTTATTTATTATACAAGGGAAAAAAGTATTAGATTTTAGCTCGACGTTGTGTTGTCTCCCCACGCGAACTAGTAAGCTGTTGTACGTATAGCGACAATTAGACCAGCGTTGCTAAGGAAAACTTCAAAGTAATCAAACATCTGTCAGTTTAATTCTGTGATTTTATTTGAAAATTGCGAACTCAGTAATTGTTTAATAGTTATTTTGAATAATATAAAGTTGAAGAATGTCTGATTCCGAGTTTTCTCTGACTCCACCGGAGTTGGTAGAAGCAGCTAAAGTAGCGTCACGAAAATTATTGCCAGCTAAATCGCGGAAAATTTACGAAACCGCGTATTCAAGATTTATGGAATGGAAGATGAGAAAGACATGCAGTTCTTTCTCGGAGACGGTGTTATTGGCTTATTTTTCGGAACTGGCACATCAACAAAAGCCATCAACAGTGTGGTCGAATTATTCAATGATTAAAAGCATGTTACGATCCAATAATAATGTAGACATTTCAAAATATTTCAAGCTGATTACATTTCTGAAACAAAATGGAAAAGGTTACACGCCCAAGAAAGCTGCGATTTTTACGAGTACACAAATTAGTGATTTTTTAAATAATGCACCCGATGAAGTTTATTTAATGGCCAAGGTTGTTGTTGTATTTGGGATTGCAGGAGCTTGTAGAATTTGTGAAATCAGCCAGGTAACATTAGATGATATCGAAGATTCGGGAAACTTATTAGTTCTGAAACTGAAGCAAACAAAGAACGATGTAAACAGAAGATTTGTAGTAACTGAAGAAAATATTAAATTTTACCTTCGTCCAGCAGCAGCAAAGGATCGCCGCCTGTTTTATGCATATCGCAATGGAAAGTGTATCAATCAGGTTGTGAGTAAAAATCAGTTTTATAAGGTACCTGAAACAGTAGCTAATTTTCTTCAACTTGAAAATGCTAGCTCATATACAGGTCATTCATTTCGAAGATGGTCTGCTACACTTTTAGTTGAATCTGGGGGAGATTTGATGACACTAAAGAAACATGGCGGTTGGAAGTCATCAACGGTCGCTGAGGGCTATGTTGATGAATCGGTGGCACACAGGACAGAAATTGCTAATAAAGTGTTCAGAACGTGTGGCAGTGCTGAAATAACACCCGATTTGCGACCAGGTACATCACCGGCAGTTGTGTCCATGTCAGAAAAAAATATTATTTCAACACAAGAAAATCCGACTGTTGTACCGAATAGTTCAAGGAACATGTCATTCATGCAATGCACATTCAATAATTGTACTTTTAATATAAAGGAAATGTAACTTATGTTCAATAAAATATTCTAAACTTAAGTATCTTCCTTTATCTATGACTACGTTTATCTGGGCGATATCTATCCGCTTCACATTCAATAGCATTGAGTCGAGTGAAACCACCCTTCAGTTTATATCGCAATATTTAAGTGGATCGAAGAATCTTATTCTTCAATCCGATTGAAAAAAGCTAACTTCACAGCAAAATGTCGAATTTCGTAACCTCAAATTTCTTGTGTTCTGCGAATTAAATCACGAATCGTTGTTCTGTGGATCTGCTCTCTTCTTTGGACCATACGTTTCTTTTCCTAATTATTATTTTGCTCTCCATTTTGAAAGAGTCAATTGTCAATATAAACACTATGAATTTGGCTACTTTTACCTGTTATTTGTCAATTTCAAACTCGTTTATCTCGTAATTACACTTCTCTTCAATGCGATCGGTTGGGTCCAATCCTATATATTATGGAATTGACTTGAGTGGTTCAATCCAATCCGAACACTGTATATATCGATTACGTGTATCGGATCCAGTCAACTCAAACCCATTTTGAGCGGATCCAAAGTTGTGAGATAAATGTAGTTAGTCTATGTGTGAATATGTCCGGGAAAAAAGTAATTTCATGAAAAGTTATATTTTGTTACCTGACAACAGAGATAAAATGTCAAATTTTTTTCCCGTTACAGAAAAAAAGTATTTTTTTAATATCTTGAATGTTTCAATTTCTATAAGGTTTTAAAAGCTACATGAAATTATATTTTTTTAATTTGTCACCACCATTGTTTAAAAAATTGTTATAAACGAATACATTGTTTATGAGCAAATAATTTTTTTTGATGATTCCTTAAAAAAATTTAATTGTTGCTAAAAAAAATTTTATTTACTTTTTTCATTTTCAATTGAACCCTCTAATGCCCCAATTTTTGTTTTCTTCTAAAATTTTTATAAGGGTTGAAAAAAAAACGAAAAAAAAACAATCAGAAAGTAAATTCGGTCAAATTTGTGACAAGTACAGATTAGAATAGGTAAACCGCCTAGAGGTGGGCCTAGGCACTCAGAGTAAAAAGCAGAAAGCAGCTGTGATTTACGAAAAATATTTATTATCCGTTGAAATGCTTACAGAAACCCTTGTATGGGAAGAAAATAAATGAGTATTGCAAGCATGTATTTATTATTTTTGTTGATGAAACATAAGGAAACACATCTTCGTGGGGGAATTGCACAGGTTCAAGTCACATTTAGTGCAATATGCTTGCGTTTCTGACTTTGGAAATTTGCAAGTCTTCTTGCCGGATAGATCATGAAATGCACATCAATGTCCTATTTGATCATAACGAACATCATCCACTGGAATGTAAGCCTTTTTTGGTATCGGTACATGAAGACGGTGGCCGGCCCACTGACCGTTTCTGTTGAGGTAAGTTAGCCATACATAGGGCGGCCACTACCGTGCGGAAAATCGTTAGTTCAATGCTCTTTGCAAACGATGATACAAAACATTCGCATTGACCATTGCTACATCTAACAAATGTAAAAAAGATATATTTGTCCACTTTCTAGTCTTGATGCGGATGTGGTAGTGACCAAGTAGTCCATCCATGAGGTCGACTCCACCCATATGCTTGTTATATTCTTTTATGATGCATGGGCAATGGACTTCCTTGTGCTTCTTACTTTTTTGATTCCATCATTTGACGGTCTGAGGTTGTTTGTCTATGTTTGCAGACAGAAGTGGTTTGATGCCAACATAGGTCGATAGTAATCGATCGGTTTTTGTGTCAAGCCACAGAAAGCTGCTAATTTCGATACCATTTGCAATGGATTTCTCAGAATAACCTCGATCAGCTTTATTATTTGTCAGCTCTGCGTCGCTTGTCAATTTGATATTCGGTACACGATTCGCACGCACTGTTCCCAAGCTATGAATTCCACGGCTGCGGAGATAGGTCAAGAAACCCACAGATGTATAAAAATTGTCGAAGTAAACAATGTGGTTGACATTGTCTGGAACTTTCTTTGACAAACGAACGACAACATTCGACGCAGCTCCAAGATCTGGTGTGTTCTCAAGAATTACGTTATTACCAGCGCCGGAATAAATTTCAAATACATACGAGAAACCAGTATGATCGCAGAGTGCAAATAGTTTTGTTCCCCATTTGTGTGGCTTCTTTCCCATTTCCGTGGAACAAATTTGCTCGTGAATACAGAGACGTTGACGCATTGGAACAGAACCAAAGCGTTAATTGAAGTGTTCCACCAATAGCCGCAATTTGTAGAATCTATCGTGGCCAGATTCGTTTCTTGCGACTGCACCTGAATTATCATTGAAATGCAAAAATTTTCGTATTCCTTCGAATCGCCCACGAGTCATTGCCTGTCTGATTGCTTCGAACGAATGTCTGCTCCAATATGAACGAACGTTTGGATATCGATAAACAGACATAAAAAACAGTATTCCAATAAATTGGCGAAACTCTGCTTCATTGGTGATGAATCGAAATGTGATGTTTTCCTGGCGCGCATGCAATTTCATTTGTTCTGCCAAAAACTGAAGGAAATTTTGGATAAGAAAATAACGAAAACAATCGTATGGTGTTTTTAATTCCTTCAACTCAGCTGACATTTCCTTCACTCCATGCCACGCAACTTCGTTCAGATGCATTAGTTGCAGATTTTTCCTTCCCCATTGTATTGATTTCAACACAGACGAATCCTTTTTCTTTCCGCGTTTATTCACACTCATTGGGCCACTGGTGGAAGGAACTTGTTCAGCTTTCTCTTCTTGTAATTCACGTACACCTTGTCGTTCACGTTTTCTAAAGCGTTGAGCAGGAGCAGCAGAAACAGTAATAGCAGTGGGATCACAAATGATAGAAGTTGATGGAGAAGTTGGTGGTAATGGTGATGAAGCTCGCTCAGGTTCAGCTCCGATATGGCTGAGATTACAATTGCTCAGGTTCAGACTATCATTGATAATTTCACTTGAGTTCAAACACAGATCAATCGCCAAATCATCTTCTTCACTAATGTAATCTGGATTGGCAACATCGTCATCACTATCAAAATCGCCTACACTTTCACTGCCAGTATCAACTTCTGATGTCACTGCGTCGATTACCGCTCTAATTTCCTCCTCTGACATATCAGATAGTTTATAATATACCTCACGGCGCGACATGACTGCTAGCAATAGGATACCTGAAAGAAATAACGTAAATTGTAATGTAAAATATGAAACAAAAACAATTTGGAAAATGACGCCAAACTGCTCATACCCGCCCTAAGGCGGCCTCACTAAATTAAATGGTATACCTAGGTAAATTCTACGTTGAGGTGAATTCAACTGCATTCAATAAAGAATACTTTTTCTCACTCACCGGTTTTTTTCCTAAATCGTTTCTATCAGAATTGCTATTTTCATTGATAATCGAAGTTTTCTCTGGAGAAACAATGACCTTCCTCACATAATTTTCACTTAAAACTGGCGTAGCTGTTGAACGAAACAGGGTAGAAGCACCGCGGAATCCAACATGAGATCTTCAGCTTTAGCAGATTTGGTTGTACTGTTTACTCCTAAGAAATAAAAATGTTATTATTATTATTAATTGAACATTTACGTTTAATATTATAGCACATGAGGTATAGCCTGCCTTGAGGTGGCCAGGGGCATTAGAGGGTTAATAAAAAGTGAAATATCAAAATTTTACAATTTTTGCACCGGTTATATATTTGTAAGCCTATTAAAAATAACTTTACAAATTGAAAAATATGCTAGGGTTAGTTCAATAATTATCGGGATTTTTATGATAACATTCAGTTTAGAAAAACGTGTTAATTAACGAATGCATCAACCGGTTGCATCCTTACAAGCAACCCTTAGGAGTCTTCCAGATACTGGTTCAATCTAGGCAAGATCTTTCAACTGTAAAATCCTCAGTATTAAATTAATTGACGATTTTGGGAGCAGCTTTTTAGTAACATTCTCTCGAAAAAATATCAAATTCAGAAAATAAAAATAATATCATATGATCGAAGTAGTTCAGTATAAAGAAACTGGAAGTCGTCTCCACAATATATATTTGACCTTTAGGGTAGGAAGGGGTCAACGCAGCTTTGGCAGTAACTTGTTAAAAAGGGAGTTGCATCAAATAGAAATGTTCATCACTTGAAGTTACAGGTCAAACTGAAATATGTTAAGACAAAAATTACAATTTTGAAAAAAATTTATTATGACAATTTGCCAAAAATTATACCCATGTGATCCAAACGTTATTTGGATGGATGAGAGCACTTTCACTAATTGTGGTATTTTAAATAAAAATAATCTGGAGTCAGAACAATCCGAGAGAGTTTAGAGCAGTTAGGTCACGGTTCAGTACGGTTCAGTTTGAACGTAAAGGCTGGAATTTGTGGAGATCCAATCCTTGGTCGTTATTTTTTTAATGGAACGCTCAATGGAGAATCTTATCTGGAGTTTCTCCAATGCGTTTTTGAGGATTATCTTTACATTTTACCTATTGTAAATTTAAATCAATATTGGTTTCAACATGACGGTGCCCCTCCACATAATACCAGAGCAGTGGATTGGAAATAATAGATATGTGAGATGGCCAGCAAGGTCGCCTGACTTTACACTTGATACTTGATACTTTTTTAAGGCACATTGAAAAACCGGGTTTATAGCCAACAAGAATTCTATAGTGTTGAGGATCTTAAGGAAAGCATGATTAAACAGTGTCAGTCAATAAGAAGAAGGGAATAGTAAAAAATTTAGAACGGCGAGCACGTCTATTTGAAGGCAGTTTCTTTGATGTTTCGTTCGAATGTAGTTAGAGACAGATATTTTTTAATTTGTAACAGTTCAATATGACGCTCATCAGAAAAAATGAAGTTGATGATGATGGCCAAGATACGAAACGTCGCGTCGGACGATAAATCTGAAAACACCGTCGTAAGACGGGGACAAAATGGTAATGTAAATGTGCAGTTTATTTTGATATCCTTCATCAAATACTGCCAGAAAGAAATAAAAGTGGTTTTTCAAAATTTCGTTTTTTTCCGGAATTTTGAAACTTTCTTGACGGCGTATTATTGGTCACATAAATGCGCAAATTTGCACCGATTTACCCATCTTCGTACCTCCTATAGTTTCCAAAATCCCAATGGTGGCCCTCGAATTTTAATTACCCGGGATACTTCAACAACAAAATTACTATCAACACAGTTGGAACTATAAAAACTGATATATCTTCCGCGTATGTTGTGATTTTGCCACAGATCTGGACAAAATATCGACCATTAAAAAATTGAAAAGATTTGGCCCAACTCACTGCCTTGTGGTACTCCATAATCAACTACTCGTAATTCAGTTTCATTGATCTTTTCGCATTGATATCGGTCCGATAGATATTGGAATAATTCTAGTTGTTTGCCTCTAGTGCCTTACATAATTAAATGAAAACGGCTATGAAGAACTCCAAAAGTCTTTAGAACAAACATTACCAAATGTTTTCAAATGCATCCCGGTACAACCTTTGGATGAGAGGTATATTGCTGATGCTCGAATTTCACATTTCATAACGCGCGCAATTTTCACGGTCCCATTGGCCAACCTTCCGAGCATAACCCATTCCTTCATACGCATGCGCGAGCATGCTCTCTGCGTTGCCAAATGTACATATTTGAAGCTAGACCGCTGAAGTACCAAAGTATTCCCATGTATTTGGCAAAAAGAGTTAGGTTGTCTGAATATGTCTGAAGGAACAAGTGATGTGTGATGGGACACCTAAAGTTAAAAAATAACTATTTGGACCTTTTTTCAACACGAAAATTGAGGAATAAAACTTTTTATGTTTTTATAACACTTTTTTACCGTTACCGCAGTTTCTTCCTATATGGGCATTATCAAACGAATAGGTAGTATAACTTTTTTCAATTTGATTTCTTATTTGGAACATCACAATATCACACGATAATACAATATGCAAATTTTGTGATATACCTAATATATCCATGAAAGCATCCTTCTTGAATTTTCAATTTTTTTTGAGGAACCAACGATGTATTGATTTATAGATCTAGTAATAATTAATATGATTGGGTTTTCATACCACATACTGGATTTTTTTGCCCATATAAATAACTAAATTTGGTCTAGATTTGAACTCTGTAGTTTTATTTTATCATTCATGTTCTAACGAAAAAAATGCTCTTCTGTAAGAACTGTAAGAACCAAGCTTGATAAAAAAGAAGATGGAAAGTAGTACAGTTTTTGATTTTTTTGAGGTTTCAAACCTCTGCAATCACCTCGTGTAACGATGAGTTCCTCCTCTGCCTCTGCGGATTTTTTCTGATGTTCATGTGGCAACACTCTGTTCGCGTAGTCACATTGCAGCTGCTCGTGTGTTTCCTAGGCCAACTAGGAATAGCCGCGCGCTTCGTTCGATCCACGTTTGTTTTTGTTTTTGTTTTCGGTGTCGGTCCGAATCTTTCAAAAGCCGGATTTTGGAAAATATACACCGTGATTGTGGTAAATACATTTACTAGGCGTCTGATACGGATTATATCCGTCCTTTTTCGCGGTTGTCGATTGGCATTTGTCGTTCCTTCGAGAACGATTCGGAGGGGTGCGCTGATAACACCCTTGACAAGGGGTGAAGCGATATAATAGTGGAAGTACGGTTCTTTGTTCAGATAACGGTTAGTGCTTTTGGATTGTCTCTGCTTTTTTACGTGACGGCAAGTAATTTTTGGAGTAATAACTATTTTAAGAGAAAATTCGAGGTTTTAAAAAACAATTACTTATTATCTGCATGATTTTTTAGGATTTTTATGTACGATAGAGACATATTCATGGTTCTTTTTTTTAACTTTTGTACCAAATGATCAAAGTTATGTCATTCTAATAGTTCTTGACCAGACCTACTTCAGACATGTCGGACAACATATTTCTCAAAATTGCATGTTTTGGGTCGTAGAAAGATAAATCACTTTCGACATCTCATTTAACCTCACTTCTGCAAAAGTAAAATAGATAATTAGGTATTACGTACGTTATTGTCTGAAAACATGTAAATAATATTATTGATTTGAATTTTGATTTCGACGAGAAAATTTACTTTTGGTCTTTTGGGAGTTTCAACCTTCCACGGTCTAAAAATAATTTAAAAAATGAAATGAAACGTTGATTCAAGGAAATATAAACAAGTGTAGATGGACAAATTAATAAATCTGCCTCGATAAGTTTAAAGTCAAGTTACTTATGTAAATAATATTACTTATGCAAGGAAATAAGTTTTTAGGTACTTTAATGATTTTTGTTGATATTTGTGTGGGATCGCTTCTTCAAAAATAGTTATAAAAAATAACCTTCGCAACCTTTAAGAAAATTCTCCGTTTGAAACGAACGCATTGAAAGCACTGTTCATCCCATAAACGTCAGTAAACTTCGAATCTTTCAAGTTGCGAACAGATTCAATGATTTCTTGTCACCGGCTCTAGAAAAAAGGATTTTGGCAGGCCTTTTGGAAAATAGTTTGGATCAACGACTCATCTGAAGTTGGCGCCGACTTTTTGCAAAAACAATTTTTTTTTGAGTTCTAGGTAGATTTAAAAGAGTTCTGGAATTCTTGATACAAAATTTGAATAGTTCCAGCGAATTGAGGATGTTAATATGTAATAAAAACAAATTAGTGGCGCTAACTTCACTTTTCGAAAAAATTTGTTCTGGTGGTATTTTTCGATAAATACAGAAGAGTTTTGGAGTTCTTGATCATTCTTGAAAATAGTTCCGCCGAAATAAAAAAGAAAACACAATTTCTTTTTGAGTTCTGGGAGATTTGATAGAATTCTGGAGTTCCTGAAAAAATTTTTGAGTAGTTCCAGCTAACTGTGGATTTTGATAAGAAAAGCAAATTAGTGGCACCAACTTCACGCGGCGCCGTCTTTTTTGAAAATGTTCTGCCGAAATAAAATGTTATTGAAAAAAATCAATTTTTTACTTTCGAAAACCATCAGTTTAAAACAAAAATACTCTGATGTAAGATCTGAGTAACACTCGGCGAGTTCTACAAAATACGTTAATCGAGTTTTATCGAAAAAGCAAAACTTTTCAATTTATTAGCTATAATAGGGTGCGAATAAAAATAAAACACATTCAAAATGAAGACAGAAAAAATCTCAGAAAAGTTTTGATGGGAGTTCTGGGTACCACTCGGCGAGTTCTACAAAATATGTCGATCGAGTTTTATCGAAAAAGCTGAACTTTTCAATTTATTAGCTTTCACAAGGTGCGAAATCCGAAAAACCAACATTTCGGCTGAGGACTGAAAGGAATCTCAGAACAGTTCTGATGCGAGTTCTGGAGTAGCACTCAGCGAGTTCTACAAAATATGTTCATCGAGTTTTGTCGAAAAAGCAAAACTTTTCAATTGATTAGCTATAATATAAGTATAGGGTGCGAAATCCAAGAAAACGGCACTCAGAATGAAGACAGAAAGCAATTTCAGAAGTTCTGATGGGAGTTCTGAGAGCCTTCGAGTATATATAAATTGAAAAGTAGTGCTTTTTCTATAAAACTCGATTAACATATTTTGTAGAACTCGCCGAGTGCTACCGAGAACTCCCATCAGAACTGTTCTGAGATTCTTTTCTGTCTTCATTTTGATTGTTTTTTTTTTGGATTTCGCACTCTATTATAGCTAATAAATTGAAAAGTTTTGCTTTTTCGATAAAACTCGATCAACATGTTCTGTAGAACTCGCCGAGTGCTACTCAGAACTCCCATCAGAACTTTTCTGAGATTACTTTCTGTCCTCAGTCGAATTGTTGTTTTTTCGGATTTCGCACCTTGTGATAGATAGCTCATAAATTGAAAAGTTTTGGTTTTTCGACAAAACTCGATGATTATATTTTGCAGAACTCGCCGAGTGCTACACAGAACTCCCATTAGAACTGTTCTGAGATTATTTTCTGTCTTAATTTTGAATGTTGTTTCTATTTTTTGATTTCGCACCCTATTATAGCTAATAAATTGAAAAGTTTTGCTTTTTCGATAAAACTCGATAAACTCATTTTGTAGAACTCGCCGAGTGTTACTCAGAACTTCCATCATAGTATTTTTTTTTCAAACTGATGGTTTTCGAAAGTAAAAAATTGATTTTCTTCAATAACTTTTCATTTTGGCAGAACTATTTTCAAAAATAGTCAAGAACTCCAGAACTCTCCCTTTTTCATCGAAAAATACCACCAGAATTCATTTTTTCGAAATAGATGGCGCCGCGTGAAGTTAGCGCCACTAATTTGTTTTTCTTATCAAAATCCACAGTTAATTGGAACTTTTCAAAATTTGTTTCAGGAACTCCAGAACTCTATCAAATCTACCCATATCTCCAAAAAAATGTGTTTTTGCAAAGTAAGTTAGAATTTGCTTGCTAAGTACGATTTTTAAAATAAAAATATTCTGCACGAAATACAAATTTTCTTCGTTCAAGAATAAATTGAAAGGTTTTGCTTTTTCGATATAACGCGATTGACATATTTTCTAAAACTCGCCTAGTGCTACTCAGAACTATTATCAGAACTGAAAATTTTTTTTTCTTTCAAAGGGATGGTTTTTGAGTGTCGAAAAAATTTGTTTTTCAATAAGTTTTTCATTTCGGCAAGACCATTTTCAACGAGGGGGAAACATCTCCTTTAAATCTCGTACAACTAGAAATTTTGAGTCATTTGAGTCAATTTTTAGTCATTAAATCTTCGCTTCAGTCATCGGTTTGAGTCTTTCAGTCATCGGCTTGAGTCTTTCAGTCATCGGTTTGAGTCTTTCAGTCTTTTAAATATTTTAAATCTCGTACATATTTTAGCGAGATGTTTCCCCCTCGATTTTCACACACGATCAAGAAGTCCAGAACTCTTCCATATTTATCGAATAATACTATCAGAACTCTTTTTTTACAAAAAGACGTCGGCCGCTTGAAGTTAGTGCAACTAATTTGTTTTTCTTATTTAAATCAACAATTTGCTGGAACTATTCAAAATTTGTATCAGGAACTACAGAACTCCAAAAAAAATTGTGTTTTTGCAAATCGTCGGCGCCAACTTCACATCAGTAGTATATCACAGATTCTTCATGTTGAAGAGAAATTGAATCGTTTGACCTAATGATAACTTGGAATTTGATCTTCACTTGAGAAAAATATTGATAAGAGGCCAGGAACACTATGAATATATCTGACTGCAGCCAGTTTCCACGGACTCAGTAAATCCAACTATTCTTTGCTTAAAGAAGAAGAATGACACACGGAAATGATCCCGGGTTTCCATACAACTGTTCTCGGTCAACACCCCTCTTTTCTTCGTATTTTGTTTTGGATTCATTGGCTCGAATGCGGCCGAATTGCAAATGTTTACTTACAATGAATCTACGTCGATGCATACAAGTTAAATCAGGAAATATCTCCTCATTCAATCTGGGAAATGGATACTCCTTGAAAAATCGCATTAGATAACGTTGGGTAATAAGTATTGCTAATAATACCTAATTAACATTGCATGCTGGCTAATGTTATGTTCGTGTTCAATAATTATTGTAGATTGCTTCTATGTATAGGGAGATTCACAATGTAAATGAGCAGATACATTACATCCAGGGGTATTTTGTAACAGAGGTCATTCTATCTTGTTTTTCGAAGAGGCGTAGGCTTCCAATTTTCTGGTAACGCAGCTTGTTACTTCTGAGCAGTTCGCAGAATCCTATATGGTACATTATCCTATTCAATTGTCCTATTCAGTTTGGAAATGCAAGTGGTATTTTCTATCACATGTATGCAATGTACGAGGATGTATTGATATCTAGTTAGCCTAGACCAGTTCCCTGCATAAACAAAATATTGCGTTACCATAGCAACGAACAATAACTTATTAGAAGTGTCAGTGTAAAGTTTGACGTCAAAAAAGTAAACCAGAGTTACGCAATAAATTGAAAGAAAAAATATGTCTACCGAAATTGTGAAAATCGAAAAATTGGAGTATCGAGCCATCATCAAGTATTTAAAAGGGTTAAGAGCTAAGCAGATTTACGAAGATGCTTAATACCCTTGGTGATGAATGTCCTTCGTACGCGACCGTGAAAAATTGGACTGCAAGCTACAAAAGAGGTCAATTTTCCATTGAAGATGATGACCGATCGGGAAGGCCAGTTTCTGTGTCAGTCCCCGAAAATATCGATGCAGTTCATGACATGATTTTAACAGACCGTCTAATTGGGCTAAAACGGATATCTGAAGCACTGAATATTTCATACGAACGCGTTTATCATATAGCTCACGTCAATTTGGACATGAGAAAAATTGCTGCAAAATGGATCCCCAAATGTTTGAACGTTGACCGAAAGCGTGCAAGGGTAGTAGCATCGCGTTCGATCTGTGCTCGATTTAAAAACGATGTAGACTTCTTAAACCGAATTGTTACTATGGATGAGACTTGGGTATAGTTGCCGTCAAACATATAAGATAAATAAAAAAAGGCGCAAAAAATAGTCTTATCTTGTCCATCTCTGCCTGGAAAGGGCCATATAATGTTGGGGGCAAGTGGTGCAAGAGTTTGAAATAGCTAAGTGCATTATAGGTAAATTCGCCATGGGTACAAAATTTTTCAATTGCATCAAATTCATTATTGAGAGATGGTTCATTACTTCTTTTTGTTTAGATAAACGAGTATACTAGAGATTGATACTAAGTACATAGATACAAGTAATTTGAAAAATATACTTATCCAGTATAATGAATCGATTTATCATTCATTAAAAAGTTATTCAACAAAAAGAATAACAAATAAAAAAAATTAAAAAATTCTCGTATATACAAGGTGGTCATTCAGTACTGCATTCTTCACGACTCAACATCTGGATTGTCAGGAATTCAGATGTTTTTGTTCACATAATTTAAAAAGAATCAAGAGAAGGGAATTCTCAAATAAGTGCATATACCTACATGGTCTTCCATGAAAATAAATTGAACTTTCCAAATGATCGCCCTGTATTTAACTTATATGAACTCTCTGTAATCCTATATTTTCAGATCGGATAGTGCGTTGCCACGTTATCATTATTTATACAGATTTTATTGCGAAGAATTACTTCAATTTGAACTGGAATAATACTTTTGCGGTTGAATATTTTCTAATAGAATAGATCTGTGTGAATTTCTCTGATGGAAGCTCTCTGTATGGTATGGCAATGATCAATTGTGCTAAAATTCCAAAATTATATTTATCATATGGGTGTCTTGAATGGACTTTTCATGCGACACAATTACATTAAATTTTGGTGCCGAATATGGTTTTCTCGAGTTTCATCGGTGATTTCTATCAAGTTTTAGTGCAATCATATTTATTTCTTACATAAAATTGAATGTTCTTCCATATCCTAAAATCAAATTCGGGAATACAGTGTGTCCAAGATAAGAATGAACAGCATGGGGATATCGGAAACGGTAAGAGATACGGGGTCGATTGAATTAGAGAAAAGTAGCGCATTTATGTGCCCAACAATATGCCATTTAGAAAGTTTTAATATTCCCAGTAATTACGGAGATATCCGAGAAAACCCGAAATTTGAGAATTTCGTTTTTATTTTCTCCTAGGTTTATTTTCAAAGGAAATATAAAACAAATAGCCTTTTGTCATGGCCACTTTTTAAGGACTACCTGATAAAGTAATCAGAATTTTTCTACGACGTTTCGTCTTTTAGAAAACATCATCAACTTCTTATTTTTATATGGGCCGAAACTAAAGTATACCCTGTATACGACTCCATTTTTCATTGTGAATACAGCAACGTATCACTCAATATGATTTCAGAACCATTTCTTGCGCAAAATGAAATTTAGTGATTACTTAACCTGTTTTTCTTCAATTTTAGATAGTAGGCGCTGATGGAAAAAATTACACATAATAATCTGTTGTCATAATAATACTGTAGTTACCTTATGAATTATTCTGAATAAGCAGATATTGTGCTAGTCCTCACATTTCCTTAAAAAAATTAAGCAAGTTATCGACCACAGAATAAACATTTCTGCCAAAAATGAGTACCTTGCCATACGCATCTTATATGGCAATCACATGAGAATATATGCTAAATTCAATGTGAGTCAATATCAATACTTACATACCTTCAGGAAATTAATTCCTATTTTGTCAATAACCAAACACAGTTTTTCAGACAAAAATTGCAATAAATCAACAAACAGAATTATTGACAAATCTCTACATTCATTCAAATTATTACACTTATCGCCGCCCCCCCCCCGTAACACTTGCCGCGGAAGATCTAAAGGCCCGCACAGCAATTAGGTATGTTTTTTCAATGCAGGGTCGGGCTTAGTTATAATAGAAATCACAGCTGTATGCGGTACACGCAGCTATTAGCAAATTAGATTTCGACGGGGCAGTTGTTTTGTTGTTTACGTAATCTAAGAATATTAATAATTATAAAAATATGGAAACATTCTTCAGGCCTTGGGAATCAACTGATCTTTTAATAGGCCAAATCCGCCAAATTACTTATCCAGTTCGGAATCAGATTCAAGTATTAATTCAGATACGCAAAATGAAAGACCAGTGAGAAATAATACACGTCAACATTTATGCGAACATTCCAAAAATATTGTTTTAAAAGTTTATCAGAATATTGTTGACAGTGAGGGGAAAGAAAATGCAATTGAAAAAACTTCGTTTTATACAGAAATTCCTGTATCAACTCTTTATAAGTTGATCAAAGATGGAAGTGAACGACGTAAAACTCGTGCAGATAAGGGGAAGAAAAATCATTTGGATCCTTCATTCTCCAAATTATTGAAGAATCTCATATATGATTGTTATAAGTCGAATATAATTCCGACAATTGAAATAATTTTTCAAAAACTGCAAGTGCCAATTAATTTTAGTGAAACAACCATGCGAAGAAAACTGATTCGATTGGGTTTCAAATTTAAAACTATAGATAAGAGGGCATCAATTATGGAGAGTCAGCGGATTGTTCAATGGCGTGAAGATTATTTGGAGAAGTTGACTTCTTTTCGAATTGAAAATAGAACTATATATTATTTAGATGAAACTTGGTATGACACCCATGACACTGCAAAAAAAGGATGGACTGATAATTCACCACGCTGCCAAGTTAGTGTACCTCCTAACAAGGGAACTTGCTTGATAATATTACATTGTGGATCAGAAAAAGGGTGGGTTCCAAATGCTTTAAAATTGTGCGGCAAAAATTTGGCAGACTGTAAGGTAGACTATCATCAGAATATGACTTCTGATATATTTGAGGAGTGGTTTGAGAAAGTTTTAATACCAGCAATAGATCCGAATAGTGTTATTGTCCTTGATAATGCTTCTTATCATTCTAGACTGTCACTGAAAATTCCAAATAGTTCCAGCCCCAAATCTGACATACAAAACTTTCTTTTAGAAAATGATTTATATTTTGAAGAAACATATACGAAACGCGAACTCCTTGAAGTCTTAGGTACCAAATCATTTGAAAAAAGATTAATTATAGATGATATAGCTAGTAAGAATGGACATACAGTCCTGAGGCTACCACCTTATTATTGCATATTCAATCCCATAGAACTGATTTGGGGACAACTGAAGAAACGGATTCGCAGAAAAAATGTCACCCCAAAATTTGATAAGGAAGTTATAAAATTAATCAGTGAGGAAGTACATCAAATTCAGGCAAGCGATTGGCAGAAAGTAGTAGAAAAAGTCAAGAAATATGAAAATCAGTACAATGAATTTGGTTCTTATCACATCAATAATGGTGAAAAATTCATCATAAATGTAGGAGACGATAGTGATGATGACTCGGATGACGATGATAATTTTCAAGCTGAAGAAATGTAATATTGGTTTATTCTGAATACAAAAGTTACAGTGCTCTTGTTGAATTAACTTGATTAATCTGCATGCATCACAATATTTAGTGGCATATATGTACTAGTCCGACCCTGGTTGGCGGCATGGGAGTCAATTTCGTGTCAATCGACCGTTTTTTGCGCCTTTTTTTATTTATCTTATATGTTTGACGACAACTATACATTTCTACGATCCAGAAACAAAGCAACAATCGATGGAATGGCGACAGTCCGGTTCTCCAAGACCTAAGAAGTTTCGTGTCCAAAAATCTGCTGGAAAAGTTCTTGCTTTAGTTTTTTGGGATTGCCATGGAGTAATCATGATTGATTTTTTGGATAATGGTAGAACAATAACTGGAGATTACTATTCGACATTACTGACCAATCTACGGGAAAATATTAAAGAGAAAAGACGCGGAAAGCTATCGAAAGGTGTTTTGTTTTTGCAGGACAACGCCCCTGCACACAAATCTCATGTTGCCATGCAAAAAATTCGTGATTTAGTGTTTGAATGACCAGATTTGGCTCCGTCCGACTATCTTCTCCTTCCTCAACTGAAAAAAAGTTTGAAAGGTCGTAAATTTTCTTCCAACTAGGAGGTAATAACAGCTGTGGAAGTCTGGTATGCAGAGCAAGAAGAAACATTTTTTTTGAAAGGTCTAGAGACGTTGCAGGTTCGCTGTAAAAAATGTATCCAATTAAGAGGTGAATATGTTGAGTAATAAAATATTTTGACATTGACATTTTGTTTGGTTCTATAGTAGGCTAAGAATATTTTAATATGTCCTCGTATACCAGGTATAAAAGACCGTATACTGTTTTAAATCAGACATCATTGCTGCTGCTCCTTATAAAAAGTACTCGCCAAGAAAGTCTTGTTGGATCATATAAAGTTTCACATCGAAAAGGTATCTTTTCAACCATCAATTTTTTTTATTTTCATAATTTCGATCTCTATACCTTTCGAAATTTCTAAGTTGATGTGCCGCCAGCGCCATCTGTCGAGTAATTGCAAGGTATCTCCACCCAAAAGCTAGTATCGGTAAAACCATTAAAATATTTCTGTATCATTGTTCCACATCATACCGTTCAAATTTATCGAGGTGGGGAAGGGTACCATTTAGATCTGCACTTATCCTTGAATATTGTTTTTCATCCCAAAACAAGAATTTAAAAAATTGAGACTTCATAATGCAACCGCATGAAAAATATATAGACTCCCCAAACTACTCAAAAATAACGTACCACTAATACCAATAGTATGATATATTCAATCCCCCTTTTATAACTTTTCAAAATACCTATCAAACTGCATACCCCGTATCACTGGACAATATGAGTATTACATAAAACGTTACTTTGAATTCAAAAACTTTATGAATAACGTTAATATCCCAAACAACTATTCCTTAATTTCATTAGATGTCATTTAGCTATACACCAACATCACTATCAGCCTAGTGAGAGATGTTATCCGAAAAAAGTAGTCCCCACTACCTCTAGAAGAGTTTCAAAAAGGAGTTGAACTAACCCTATCAACAAATTTTTACCAATACAAAGATTATTTTTCGGCAATCATCCGGAAAGTATTCACTTCCCTGACACTTTTTCTTTGGGAAAGTAGCACTTCCCGGCCTAGTCCGGGAAGTACGTACTTCCCGGACTAGGCTGGGAAGTGCTCGAATTTTAATACAAATATTAATATAAATAAGAATTAGAATGTTTCTGTTGGTACCTATCTTCTATTCGAATTTCAATATATAATACAAATAAGAACTGAAATGTTTGAAATATTCAGATTTGGAATCGTTTCATCCGGTTAACAAATGGGTGAAAGTCGACCTCTCTTCGTCTCTTAGACTAAATGCGTCTCATTGATTTATTCTACATGGTTGCCGAAAAAATAGTGTACGCAACACGTCCAAAAACAGTTTTTTTGGACTCGTAGACTTTGGTAGAATTTGGTCTACTCGTCCAAAAAAACAGTATTTTCCGGACTTGTTACGTAAATTACTATTTTATCAACAAATCGAAGGATTGCATCTGTAGCTACCTCACACAACTCGTAGAAAAAAGCATCATACACAACCTTAAATTTGACGTATCCCTTTTCAAACGTTACGATTGCATCATCGCTGTACCCACCCATATAATTCAGAATATTCTTATCTCTTTCAACTCATTTCACCCCAAACTACAATTTAACCGAGGGGGAAACAACTACCAAAATGTGTACACCATAATTAAATATCTGATAATGAACAATATTTAAAATATATTGAAACAAAACCGCAGTATTTAAATATTTAAATCATATTTAAGATAATGAAAATGTATTTGGATAACTAAAGTATACTGACGGTATTTAAAGTACTAGAGATGGATTGAAAATAATTAATTTATAGGATAGTATTGAAAATAAGAGAAAGTCGAGATCCCGACATCTAAGTCGGGATTCCGATTTCTATCTCGGGATCTCGAGATCCCGACATCTAAGTCGGGATTCCGACTTCTATCTCGGGATTTCGGCTATATCGCCTATATCTACTCTTTGTAGTCAACTTCAGTCTTTACACTCTTTACGCGTGCGAGGTTGTGAACTCTGAATATAATTCGTTTCGTCAGGAAGGATAGAAAACCCATGGCTGATTCAGAGCAGGTCGGGATCTCGAGATCCCGAGATAGAAGTCGGAATCCCGACTTAGTTGTCGGGATCTCGAGATCCCGAGATAGAAGTCGGGATCCCGACTTAGATGTCGGGATCTCGAGATCCCGAGATAGAAGTCGGGATTAAAAATAGGAAAAAACCGTGGCCCTTCTACGCCTTCGTAATATTGTAATATTTAAACTGTAATATGAAATACTGAGAACGATATATTGGTATGAAAACAATGTTTAAAGTGAAAGTGTTATTCGTGGATACTGACAAATATTGAAATATTTTAAATATATTAAATATATTGGTAGGTATTTTGATAATAAAAAAATATTTGAAGTATAGAGTGGATATTTTTGGAATGAAAGTAGGATTTAAAGTATGGAGCGATATTTGTGGATACTGAAAAACTTAAACTGGTATTGAAATATTTAAATTTCTGCATGTACACCTATTTAAAGAGTTGTTTCCCCCTCGAATTTAATATAGAAATAGACAATAATAGGAAAATTAAGTTTTTAGATTTGTCCCTGATAAAACAAAATAATAAAACTAACTGAATAGCACACAAAATAAACTTGTTCGGGGAGATGCTCAAATTTCAGTTCACCATTTTCCCAAAAAAGCGTCATAATTGGCTTAATAGAAATTACAATTTTCGAATGTTCCTGAAAAATTAGTACCAAGTTTGAAGTTCTGTGAGTTGACCAATGATGAACTCCTCAATGTGCATTCGGTTTCGTTCGGAACGTTAACATCATCATTGAAGCAATTTTGTTCTTGGAGGAGATACTTTCTTCAATATAGCTCTCCGCTACCGTACTGTTCTTCCATTTTCCATGTAATTTTAGTGTTTCAAAGGAAGCACCACCTTGAACAAGGAGCGTTGACGACGTTCGGCGTAGACAATGTCCAGTATAACCTTTCGGGATTTCCAAATTAAGGTATTTCGCTATGATAGAAGGAACACTTCCTATAGTATTTTTACCTACAGGTAACTCAATGCATTTATCATTTTTGTAGGTTAAAAAGAACTACGTTGTTAACATCCTTTTGGTCGTAGTGCAATGTACTTTTTAACTAAGTTCAAGACTCCTATTTCGCTTTCTTCAACAATGGTGAAACTTTTTGAGGTGCAGGTCTTGGTTTCTGGTACCTTGATCAGTTAAACGGCTCCTCTGTTTTCAATGTCATCAATTGTCATCTTGACCATTTCATCACGTCTTAAGCCTCCAAATAAGCCCATTACCAGAACAACTTTATGTAGCAGAAAAGTATCATCTGGAGCTTTTCTTATGAAGGGTAATACTTGTCCACCTTCCACCACCTTTGATTTTTTAGAAATGTATCATTTTGATTTAACTTTCAGAAAGGCCATCAGGTGACTGAATGCTGATATATTAATGTTTACTTTAACAATCAATGTTGATTTCAGCTGTGAGTACTTGGTCCATAGCTTATTTGCACTATATTTTTCAGATTGAAATAATTTAAAATAAATAAAAAATATTATTTTTCATGAGATAAAGTCACCAGTTCCTGAAAGTATGCCATTTACGGTATTCACTCTGTTTTCATCTTTCCATTTCAAAAAATGGTCATACTCCTTCTCGTATAAGTATTTGGATTTTACAGGCAGTAAATTTCGTAACGCTTTTTCAGCTTTGAGCGTCACATTCTGTAGGATCTCCATAATTATTATGAACACAACCGTTTTTAGTTTCCTCCACTAACAAGCTTGTCAATTCTTACAAAAATGCAGCGTCATTTTATTAAATAAACAATCCTTACCAACCTCTTCAATGTTTCAATGGCAATTGCATAGAAGCTCACGAGCACAAGTGAGTTGCCAACCAGAACGCAGTAAATACTATGAGAAGAAATTTATGAAGTGAACAACGTCGTTTAAGATAATTTTTTCGTGAAAAATAAAATCTTGTATGCACCACGAGCGTTGCTAGATCCTAACGCCCATCGGGCAACATTCATCACTCGGGCCAAATGCCCTCGTAAGGATCTCGGGCGTTAGGATTTATACAGGGTGTTTCTTAAGTACGTGTAAAAACTTCAAGAGCATGTTGCTGACGTCGAAATAAGAAAAAAAGTTCCCATAAACACATTTCCGCAAGTTATTCGTTTTTAAGATACAGAGTGTCAAAGTTTAATTATTATATTTGTTTTTTTTGTGAATAAATGCCAAAATATTTGTGATATTCGAGTAAAGTTTGGTGTCTGGGATGATTTTTCGATGACAAACTCAAATTTTGTGTTAATTGTGAAAAAACTAATTTCTAATTGAATTTATTTTGAATTAAATAATCTTGTCATTCAAAATCACGTGCATCGATTATTTCAAGAATATATTTTTTACACAAACTAAATAATAAATATTCCCAGATACCAAACTTTACCCAAATATCAAAATTATTTTGAAATTATTCACAAAAAATAAAAACAAGAATTCAACTTTGACACTCTGTATCTCAGAAACGAATAACTTGTGGACATATGTTTATAAGAACTTTTCTTCTTATTTTGATGTCAGCAATACGCTCCTAAATTTTCTACACGTACTTAAATAGCTATAACAGCGAACTTGCAATTTTTATAATAAATCAAAAAAAATATTATAAATCTAGAAAAAATCATGATCTTACCATATGTAGCCAATCTCTCAGAAGAAATAAGCAACATCCTCATAAATCATGACAAACAAGTATGCTACAAATCTCACAAACTACTAAAAAAATGGTACAGCCCCCTGCAATGATTGCAATGAAGTGTATATTGGAATGACATCCCAATTATCAGAAAATAGAATCAATGGTCACAAATATATTATAAATAATAGGTATAAATAAACATGTAATTTCTGAAAATTACAACACCAATTTTAAAAATACAAAAATACTTAATTTCTTTAAACGATAACTAATAGAAGTGATACACATAAAAAATCTGTTATGTCTCGTGGAAAATTTAAAAAATCGTTAAGAAAGTTATAAAATTACCTACCAGAAACAAGGTAATGAAAACACGTCCAACGATAACATAACTAACAGAATTAATGGAAAAAAAATTGATTGGGTATTTCCAAAAATGGTTATCCATAACATAACAAATTTTGTTAACAAGTATATCCTTTTAACGTGTATCTTGAAAGAGATGATAGGTTCTTTATTTCATCTTGTAGGTGATTGAAACATCTACAGGCATTGACATAATGACTTTTTTGTTATAAGCTTGTGTTATATTTCACAGGTAAGTCTTTTTTTACATCTAACATTATAGTAATGTTGAGTTCGGGTTTCAAGAATCGTGTCTTTATTTTTGAAAGCTGAACACAGTGATTCATAAATGTACAAAGATATCATAGTCAAGATGTTCAATGATTTCAAAGCTTTTCCTGCAATATTCATTGTATTTATTGTAAGTTACCCAGAATCCGTATAGAACGCGTTTGAAAAATAAAAATACCTTGGGCTTCAGCTGCTTGCTCCCAACCCATGATTCCATTCTTCAAAATAGAATGACACATGACATGTCAATATGTTTGGACCAATTGAAGATACAATCTAACGTTAATCTCAACATTTTAGTATGTTTTTTTGCCCAGTAACATACTTTTTTAAATGCCGCTTTCTTCTGGCTTACAGTGTCCTCAAGCATTTTACCCATTATCAAAATATTTGTATCGTCTGCATATGATGCTGTTAAATAAAATGGAAAATAAAAAAATTCAAACATGTCGTCAATGTAAATGACGAATATGGTGGGACATTACTGATCCTTGTAGAACACCGTATCTAACACAAACTAAGTCAGACTCCTCATCGTTCAATGTAACCCTTTGATATCATGTGCCACTCCCCTCGCTCCATAAGAATACAATTTTTTAGCAGAGCCTCATGATGACTCAAGCCCTTCTGGGACTTTGTTGATTACTCTCTCATTCATCGAATTATTAACTGATTAATGTTTCATTTTCCCTAATCTGTGTTTACCAAAATCTTGCTTATATTTTCCGCCGCAAAATCAACGAAATTTCGCAGCTGTTTTGTCGAAACTTCCGTTGTGACAGTTGGTCGATAATTATGTGATAAGAATGTGCCATACACGTGTGCTGATTCAACCGACTATTAATTGTGTAATTCTGATATAAAATTGACCTCACGCCAAAAACATAATCAGGATATTCTTCCGCACACCTATATACTGGTTTCAGTAACACTTCAACAGATAACGACCTAGCTGTCGTTAATTAGTCGTTCAAGATGACAGTGGCGCATCCAGGATTTTTGCAAGGGTTGGGTGAATAGCGTATTATAGGCTCTTGAAATAATGGAAAATGCTTGTTGGTTACAGGGAGCACATGCAATTGTTTCCTCTGCAATGAGGAACGTTGCACAAGTATCTGTTAGATATAATTAAATACCCGTCGTGAGCCAAGGGAGTAATTTTTTTGACAGGTACTTGCCGTAATAAGCCTGTCGTAGTTGTATATGGGAGCAAAGGGTAAAAATCGGTCGATAACTACTTTTCGTTAGTATTACATTTATCTTGAATTTCTTCAACGGCCATTTTACATAATTCGTCTCATCGGCATGAACCAAAGATTGCAATTGTTAAAGCAAAAAATTTACCAATTAGTAACGAAAAGCTTACCAATGAGTAAAATATACGTTCATCATTAGGTACTGGTCATCTGGTGCTTCTACAATAAACTTATTAATATCCTCTCTGAAAAAAACAACAGCTTTCTTGACCTATTTTCTTTAAAAATGCTTTTTTTTACTTGGGGTGCTTTATATCTATATATCTTTACTTGTTTAAATTGTAGAACGGAAGCATTGAATATTTAGACCATAATGTGTAAAGTTGCGAGTTTTAGAAAATACACCAAAATACCTCTTTACTAATTTTTCTCACTCTTTTTTCTCTCATCAAATTTAGTAGAATATCATACTTTTTTTCATACCAGAATCTTGATTCTTCTGGTGATAAAGACATATTCAATAATTTTGCATCTCCCTTCTAACACTTTTCCATATTATATCACAACTCTACTCAAATGTTTTTATATATTTTATATTTAAATTTAAGTAAATCCTAATAAATATGTATACAAACATTGATCACAAATCTAGGAATGTAGGCTTTCACGGCTGGCGTCAAGGTTTGGTTGGTTTCCGGGTTTTGCCGTGGTCTTCTTTGGTTTAAATCTCCAAACGTTTCAACTGCAACTGCGGCAGTCATCTTCAGTGGCGTGGTCGAAGTACTCTTCTAGACGTGTCAACTGAAGCTGAAGCAGTGTTGCCAATGGATGAGAATTAAAATATCCTCTTCTGAACTAGAAATTATCCGATTTTCTCCGAAATTATCCGATATGTTCAAAACAATCAAAAATAGTTAATCACTGCTATACATTCAGATTTCGTACCAAATAGAAGGCAAGAATAGGTATTTTGTAGCAATAATGGAAAAAATAAGTTATTTCATATTTATTTATATAAAAAGTGACATTTTACAGAAATTACTTCCACTCAAACTAAAAAATCTTTGGTAGCATTGAAATACACTAAAAAATATCGAAAAAAATAACAAGAAAGTTACAGGTACCTATTTTGTTATTCAATATTTATTCTTTATAGAAAAAGTGAACATTTTACCTAAAATATACTTCTATTCAAACTAAAAAATCTTTGGTAGCATTGAAATAAAAAAAAATATTGGAAAAACAACACGCTTCGTTAAGCAATGGTCTGTGGGAGAGACAAAGACACAGACATAACTTTCGACAAAAGGATTCTTCATTACACAGAATATCACCACTATGCTTCATCACGAAATATAGCTGTTGTCAAATCTAAAATGAAATCTTGCATTTCCTACTAAGAATATCGCTCGTGATTTTAGCATTCAGTCAAATCCTAATTATCCGTTTTTTATCCGATTTCCAACAGGGTGAGCAAAATATCCGCTAACCCTTCATATTATCCGCAAATCGGATAATTATCCGCCAATCGGCAACACTGAGCTGAAGCTTTGCGATGTTATTAATAGTGATGTTTTTGCGCGCACTTTCTGTAATGGCGGGTTCGCGCGCACTTTCCTCGCGATTCGGGTGACATGGCTTCGTTTTGGCCCCTCTCGATGCTGTGTGCCAGATCTTTGGTAAATATGTTCTCTCTTCTTTTCTGTTGAAGTTATCTTGGTGTTTGTGTATTTCTATGGCTTCCAAATACATTTTTGTTGAATAATGATTCGACGTTGCTAGTCTCTCGGTATTTTCGAAAAGGATCTTGTGTTCTCCGTGTGAGCATACATTGTCTGACGGAGAACACAAGATCCTTTTCGAAAATACCGAGAGACTAGCAACGTCGAATCATTATTCAACAAGAATGTATTTGGAAGCCATAGAAATACACAAACACCAAGATAACTTCAACAGAAAAGAAGAGAGAACATATTTACCAAAGATCTGGCACACAGCATTGAGAGGGGCCAAAACGAAGCCATGTCACCCGAATCGCGCTGAAAGTTCGCGCGAACCCGCCATTACAGAAAGTGCGCTCAAAAACATCACTATAAATAACATCGCAAACTCGAAAGCTTCAGTTTCAGTTGACACGTCTAGAAGAGTACTTCGACCACGCCACTGAAGATAACTGCCGTAGTTGCAGTTGAAACGTTTGGAGATTTAAACCAAAGAAGACCACGGCAAAACCCGGAAACCAACCAAAACATTGATCACAAAGTCTACGCACAGGTCATGCCTCCTGTAGACTTCTCTCTTATTCAGAATGGATGTTTATACAATATTGAGAATATTTTGTTAATTATTGCCGATCTATGACTGAATAAATTATTATTATTATTATTATTATTATTATTATTATTATTATTATTATTATTATTATTATTATTATTCCTTTAAGAGTGTACCAGTCAGGTCCTGTCTCCGGTGCTCCGACCCATCCGGAGGACGCGCTGGTGTCGTTTACCTCAATAACCACTCCCTACGTCCGTAGGGTGAATGATTATTGGGTCCGAGAGTCATGTGTTCTGAGCAGACGAAGGGAACGAAGGATGACGGCCTTCTGCATTCGAGCGGCTAGGATTTGTGCCATATTACGGCAGGCCGGTATCAACTTCAAATTAGAGAGCAGTGTGTCCATCATTCCACCAAGGACTCCTATAATCAGAACCACCATTTTGACAGAATGATCCGGATACAACCTGCGGAGTTCAAAGAGAAGATCTCGATATTTAGTCCGTTTTTCCTCCTCTTTCCGAACGATATTCATCTCGCCTGGAGCGGAAAACTTCACGACGAATATCGTTTTACTTTGACGGTCGAGGAGGACAACATCAGGCTTATTGGCTTGTATTTGCCTGAGGGTGGGGAATGTGTAGTTCCAATAGATTCGGCACCTCTCATTCTCCACCACGGACTCAATATCCCCCGGAACATAAGGCAACACCGGTGTCTCGTCTATACCGTACGAGTGTCTTAGATGGTAGTACAACACTCGTAGCGCCGCGTTATGCCTGTGGATATAGGCTGAGACCGCATAAGCTGGACATGCTGATAGCAAATGCATTACGGTCTCAGGTGCCCCACGACATTCCCTGCATCGGGTGTCAGGGACGTCTATACCCATCACGCGACTACGGTAGACGAGGGTGTTGAAGACACCATCCTGGCAGGCCATTATGAATCCCTCGGTCTCCGACTTTAGCTCACTCGAACTGAGGAAGGCAAAGGTCAAGCTTTTGGATAAGCCAAGGTCTTCGATGTTGTTGAAGAAAACACCATGCATTGGCTTATCCATATGCAGCTGTAGGAGGACCTCTGTCTCCGCAGCTTTAATGTGAGCTTTTAGCTGAACGGGTCCCAACTCGGTGACAGAGTTTGGGTTAGCCCGTTCAGTGTCGAATACGAGACCAAGTTCATCGGCTGCACGGGTTGCTGCCTTAAAGAGAAATGCTCCAATCCCTGCTTTTTCATGGTCGCGGACCATGCAGAGAAGGGGATCTGAACTCCTGATGACTTTACAGGCTCCATCCAGAACCATTCTGTTATGCAGACACTCCAAACTCAAAAGTCCACGGCCTCCCCGTTGTCTGGGAAAGTATAACCGTGGAACAGACGATTTAGGATGCAAGCTCCTATTGAGATGCATCATTTTGCGAGTTTTTACGTCGAGTTGTCGCAGCTCTTCCTGAGTCCACTTCATCACTCCGAAGGAGTAGAGAAGGATCGGAACGGCAAGCATATTAGTTGCAGCAACTTTGTTCTTCCCCGACAGTTCTGATGACCAGATCTGTCGGAGTTTATGCTGATACTTGCCGCGGAGAGAGTTCTTAACTGTGATTACCTCTTGGGAGCGGCGTTGCGCCACCTCTAGGTAAGTATAAGTCTCTCCGGCATCCAGATGATGTAGGATGCTTCCGTCTACGAGCTGGACATCCTCTCCGTATTCCTCGCATCGCCCTCTTTTGAGATGAACCGTGGCACATTTGTCGATCCCAAATTCCATTCCGATAGCATGCGTATATTCTTCCACCACCCTAAGGGAATGATGTAGGTCCCTTTCTCCAGAGGCATATAATTTTAGGTCATCCATGTAAAACAGGTGGGTGACTGTATGCCTCCGGTTGCTGGGGGTGCCGCAGCTGTACCCACGGGTATTCCTGAGTGCAACGGACAATGGCAATAGTGAGATGCAGAAGAGAAGAGGGCTGAGGGAGTCTCCCTGAAACACGCCTCTTCTAATGATGACCTGCTCTGTTTGGACTATGTCTCCACCAGATTTTATAGCGAAGCGAGTCCTCCAGAGCGGCATCAGTTGTCCAATGCATCCCACTATTTGATCGGGTACCTCAAGGCATCTGAGCAAATGCATGATTAACTCATGCGATGTTGTATCAAATGCCTTGCGGTAATCGATCCAGGCCATCGAAAGGTTACGCTTGTACTGCACGGAGTCCTGCGTGATACATCTATCGATGAGCAGGTTCTCCTTGCAGCCGGCAACCCCTTTCTTTGACCCTCTTTGCTCATATATCCGTTCATACACCGGATCAACTGCGGAGAGAATGCGTGTGTATAAGATGCGCGTAAACACCTTATAACACGCATTCAAGCACGTTATATTATTATTATTATTATTATTATTATTATTATTTTATTATTATTATTATTATTATTATTATTATTATTATTATTATTATTATTATTATTATTATTATTATTATTATTATTATTATTATTATTATTATTATTATTATTATTATTATTATTATTATTATTATTATTATTATTATTATTATTATTGTTGTGATAAAAAATTACTAAAAAGTGTTTTTTGTGTGACTCGGACGATTCTTTAAGTGATTTTACTGATGAAACTTTAAAAAATTGTTCATTAAAGCTAGCTTTTTGTAAAAAAAGAAATTTAAATATCAAAAAGCTGAACTAACTGAAGCTGCACTCGATTTTGTTGGATACCATACCACGTGTTACAAAAAAGTAACTGTTTTAGGAAATGAATACAATGAAGAATTTAAAAATTTTCTTACAGAGTCGATGCAATAAAATATTATAAATCATTGCTACTCCAAAATAACGCCGTACTGTTTACAATAGAGAGATTTCAAGCCCTCTATTTGTTCACCTTTCTTCCGTTATCGGTATTGTGGGCATGCGCAAAGGAACTCTGGCGATTCGTTAACGTTATTAACGATAACCGATTCCGTTACTTACAGAAAAATAAAGGTGGCCTGTGGTTGTGTTTATCGTTATGTTTAATAGAGCACCGCTGCCACATGTTCCAGCTTTTCGGGCTTCAAATAATTTGGAAATAGGAGACGTACCTGATGATTGAAATATTTATTATAAAATTATTTTTAAAAAATACGTATCTGTTTCCTAAACTCAAGGACATTTATTTGTTATCTCAATATTGTTCAAAATTTGAATACCTAGTTTGATATTTTCTGCAGTTACGTGAATATAAAATTTTAATTGAGTATCTGACAACGTGTAAAAAATGTTAAAAGTTATGTTCAGATTGTTCAGAAACATAACCTTAACTTATTCTGTTTTTGTGAATTTAGACTTTGTACCCTTGGCGGGTGAAACCTGAAAACTATACTGTTTACTTTATACATTTTTTCAATCACCACACAGCACCAGAAATTTTGCGGTTAGGAAAACCAAAACAAAATAAGGGTCACCTGTCAATTTAAGGAAGTTAAAGAAGTGGTTTAAAATGTCTTCGTTTTATCGTCGTGCTTATCGTTTTGGTTAGAAAAAATAACCACAACACCACCAAAATAACGAATTTTTTTAATATGGAGTAGGGATACCTCTCCTCTCCATAGTTTACGTACCGAGCTTGCATACTTTCTTACATTCAGACACATCTGCGATGTTCGGTCCTTTATTATTACACGGTATTCTTACCTCGGATCTCTCTGTCACTCATTTCCACACGCGTTGAAATTTAAATCTTTAAAATTCGCTAACCTCTATTAGGACCAAATTTTTCGCAGACAACCCTATATCAACGTGTTCACAATAAAACAGCGCTTATGCTGATATACATTTTTTTCTATTATCACATCAAATGAAAGTAACTGGTAACGACATATCTGTTTATCCCTGACAACCCAGTAGTTCGTCCAGGTAAATAATAGACAACTCTATGTCTGCACATTCTACATGTTGCATACTTAAAGTCCAGTTTAAAATTTTCTTATCATCTTGATGTTGCAGAATTTTATGAAAAATCGTTTTTCAAAAAATAATTAAAAATATTCTGTCCAGGATTTTTTTAGACAACCCATTTTTAATATACTTTCTAATATACGAAATTTATTATAAAATAAGTTTGATTCTATTATCAGCTCGGTGAAGGTCGATTTAGGTTCGGATCTTAGACTATGAATTAACAGGCAAGCGGCCGTACAACAATGATGCATTATTTGAAATGAACAGACTAGTAGCATATCCAAAGAAAACTATAAAAGAGATAAAAAAATAAACTTAAGAGCAAGTTGTACTATAATATAAATAGTGTTTGCAAGGGTTTGGTAGTCCCTAACTTTTTTGGTTCATTTTTCACTTTTAGTAGAGATCCATTTTCTATAAGGATTTTGCGGGGTCCTTTCTTGGGGAGATGAAAACCTATCAAAGCACTATAATCAAAAGCTGCAAAGGAAATTGTGTATGTATATCTTCATTGAACAAATAAATACGTCCACTAAAAATATTGAGAAATGAAGTGTTGAATACGATGAAAGTGAACATTTTTTTGAGCATTCATTTGACCCCTTTCCACCACTCTGGAAACAATGATCCAGAAATTCTAGCTCTCACATACACGCTTCCGCGATAACGAGCATGGCTTTATCGAAGCGTAACGCTGTTCGTCTTGCTGGCGATGTCGTATTGCTGCTTTCATTGCGGTATGAAAAATTAGAAATGTCTTACCTTTTGTGCAATTCTCTACCATGCAATATATTGGACACATTGAACATATCAAATAACTATCTGTATTTTCAGCTCTATACGATAAACTAATGGAGTTTGTCAGATACCTCGCAAATCATTCCAAAAATTTAATATACGATGTAGACAACAATTGTGCAGAACAATTCAACAGTGTAATCGCAAGGCACTCTGGGGGAAAAAGAGTCAACTATATCATGAAGAGATCTTACCAAACTCGTTGTTATGCGTCTGTGGTTACCATGAATACCAAAAAAGAATTGAGCACTCTCAAATCGAAGTATGGAAGGTTGAACGACCCCTTCGTTTTGAAATATGAATTACAAAGACAAAAAAAATTGTTGCAGGCCGCTGTTTCCAATCGAAAAAATAAACACAAAAACTGACGGGAGCACAGAGGAAATGATCTTTTCTACGGAGAGCATTGCACAAAACCAGATATGGATGATGCTTCTTTTAGCATGGCAGCAAAAGATTTTTTGAAAAATTTGTCAATATCTGTTGAAGAGGCTAAAAAAATTGAGGTGCTTACACGAGATCAGGCTGATTCTGCTCTATGGCATAGTGAAAGGCGAAAACGCGTTACTGCCTCTAAATTTGGAGAGATTTGTAAAAAGAGGGAATCGTCTTCAGTAAAAAATTTGGTTAAATCTATTGTGTATCCGGTACCATTTTTCTCAAAAGCCACTCAATATGGCATAGACAATGAAGTAAGAGCACGAGAAGAGCTAGAACATCACTTGAAAAGGAAAATATCAACATGTGGACTATTCATTGATGAAGAATTCAGTTACATGGCTGCCAGTCCTGATGGAATTTTAGAGGGAGAAAACTCCATTGTGGAAATAAAATGTCCATATGGAGCCAGGACTATGACTGTTGATGAAGAAATAGTTAAAAAAAAATAACATTTTGGAAAAAGGACAAGACCATCAACGAATGCCATAATTGGTACTTTCAAATCCAGGGTCAATTGCGGATCGCCAAAATGAATTATTGTTTTTTATGTGTGTGGACCCCTCAAGGAATTAAAGTGGAGAAAATTCCTCGAAAGCACGAATTCTGGAGTGAAAAAATGGAAAGAAAAATAACAAAGTTTTATATTGAATACATTTTACCGGAAATTGTAGATAGTAGGACAAATAGAGGCATGGAAGTTCGGGACAGAATAAAAAATGAAAAATGAGTTGTAGGGTCTTCCCTACAATGAAATTTTAAATTTACATCAGTTATAAACTTGGAATTTTATTTTCCCGACTTCAAAGTCGTAAATTCTGAGTTTAAATTCGAAAGTTCCGACTTTGAAGTCGGAATTTTGTTTTTCCGACTCTTAACTCGGAAATTCCGACTTTAAACTCGGCTGCCATTTCGGAACTTTTAGCTGTGCTTTTTTTATGAAAAAGTAGATTTTTATCTCCTATTCGTTGCGATATACCAGGTGGTTCAAAAATTAGTAGAGGGGGAACGGGCATTGTATATTGTAATTGTGCATTATATCTGTTGGATATAATACAATACCCGTCGTGGTATTAGCCAGGTGAGTAGTAGTTTTCTGACGGGTATTTGCCATAATAAGCCTACGTCGTAGGTGTATATGGAAGTAAAAAGTGAAACATCGGTCGGCAACGACTATCGTTTTATTAGATTGTTTATATGCAGTAACCAAAAATTGCCTTCGTCACACTGAAGAAGATTTACGATGTGTGACTTGAGTGAAACAAAAGTACTAAAGTATCAAGATAAAACTTCAAAATTCCGACTTTTAAGTCGGAATTTCCTACTTTGATGTCGGAAAAATAAAATTCCGAATTTAAAGTCGGAAATTTCGTATTTGAAGTTGAAAAAAAAAAAAAAAAAACTATGTGACCCTTAGACGCTTTCGTATATAGGTACAGATCCATCAAATTTCATTTCTTTATTTTAAAATCCAGTTATAGGGACGAGCCACCTTCTGCGGACACCCGGTATGTATGCAATTGTTCATACATTTTTAATATTTCAGAAAATTCTCTGATGCTCAAAGTTGTGAATACGCTTTGTTATTAGATTATGTTGCATTTGGTAAACAGATAATCGGAACATGTTTTCAGCTATTTGGAATCCGATATAAATGCTCGATTCGAATGCACTCGTCCATCACCCAGATTCAGTACCTACATTCTTCAAGCTTATGATGATGGCTAGTCGACAGACGCGCGCGTCGGTACCGCCACGCCGTACCGAACTTCGAATCCCCCTCGTAATTGTTGAATATTAATGAGCTTCGGTCTAGGGAATGCGTTTACAAGCGATTATCATGTTTCCGTAGTATTTAGACTCCGCCCACCAGTGGCGAATTTTGTACCTCTGCCTCACCCGCTGCCCCACAGGTCTTTCAGTTTGTAAGGTATCACAAAATCTTAAATAAACTTTTTACAGTGAAGCTTTTATTTAAATGCGCTAAAAAGAAGAGAATAAATTTAAAAGTGAATTAAACGTATCGTTTTGTTACATTATAAAATTTTAAATGATATAAAAGCTTGTCTCGAGGATAAATCTCGAGGTAATTTTGAATTTAATTTATTTGACAATAAGAAATAAATTGTAAAATAAATTTAAAATCACCTCAAGACAAGCTTTTGTATCATTTAAGATTTCACAACGTAACAAAAGGATGGGTTTAAGTTTAATTCACTTTGAAATTCATTTTCTTCTATTTATTGCATTTAATTAAAAGCTTTTCTCTAAGTTTTTTTAACTTTATTTATTCTGCAATAGTTGTATTATTTTTACGTTTATTTTATGAATATCTCGACAATCATTCTTTTTCTGATGGTAATCCAGGAATTCCTGGGGAACTTCCTCTCGTATTCCGTTGGTTTCTACACAAGTCCGTTTACTAATGACCCAGCATACTTGATCCTTATCTGTGCACGCAAATGGCGGTAACAGCCGAGATCTGTTTGAAACGATACTCCCGACGTGTATTATGTCATGCTACGAACGCTCGACACTATAAATAAATAAAACGTATCATATGTAACAGGTGCATAAAAACTTGGATATGTTATCCGATATTCGTGATATCCATGCCGAGTGAATCTCGGTGGGATGAAGGTTGGGACGTTATTACCTACGGTACGTCGAGACCAAACTGGAATGTGTATAAAGGTATCAAATTATGTAATGAACGATACTCCAGGAAAGTTAGGTTTTTGGTGGAAGTCTTTGTTTTATTTCCTGTCAAATATCTGTTGATCAACTGAGTCTAATATAACTGATGACTTCTGATTTGCAATTCTGGGTGTCTGGTTCTCTCCTAACCCTTATCATTTTCAACCGGAAGACTTCCGTGAGCGGTAGAAAAGTAGAAAAATGCACATGGGGGAAAAGCACCATTTTCAAAACATCAGTCGAGGGGAAAAACAGCTTTTAACTCAGGTCGGAAATACTTTACTATTTTATCAAATTGTGGATTCATGTTGCTTATCTGTTTATTTCGAAAAAATACGTTTCTACAACGTAGCCTTTGGCGCTTTTAGATTTCAACAGAAACTTAACATTTTCCCAAAAAGTCATTTTGTGAAAGCAATTCCGCTCTAGAGCGACAATTTTGAAAATGAACCTATTCTTGCATAATGGAAAATAGTGACAGTGAATTCAAAGCAATCTAAGTAACCAGAACGGTAAGTAGACCAGTGTTGATGGACGACAAAAAATATAAAAGCGGGAAAAATTATTAACAGCGTGGGACCTACTGGAAGAGGAACAGAATATTGTTCGAAAAAATGGAAAGGGGTGGAACGGGGTGAACTTTTAGGGGTTGACAGCGATATTTCGCGTTTTTTCGCGATTGACAACGAAATTTGACCTCCTATCGAAAAAAGTTGAATAGCAAAATTGTTGAAAATAAAAAGATCTAAAACTTTTGTATCGAACAGTTTCCCACATTACCTCAAATTTTCCGGGAAAATCGAAAAAACTAATTTTTCAGTTTTTTTCTCGCGCAAAATTCAATTTTTTTTTTCACGAAATTTGGTGGAAATATAACTTAACGTGTTTCAAATAAGCTGTAATTTTTTTGTAGCGGAATACAGATTTTCCCTTTTTTTTCGACAAATTCCGAAAAAACGACCTCATTTTCAACTAAAAAGTTTCACCGATAAAGTTCGTCTTGTCAAGCTTGCCAGCCGCCAGATTTTTCGTTGAAGCATCTACGTTCAGATTATGTACTGTGAAATTTTTTCCAGAAAATGTGAAAAAACAGATTTTCAAAAACCTATTTTTTAAATTTTTGTTCCAAACTCATTTATTTATTATAATCATTGATATTAATAGTTGAAACCTTTCGAGAATAAAAATTTCATGTTACCTTAATAGGTACAAAAAGTAAACAAGGTGATAAATAAGGAAATGATTATGATAGAAGTGCGAAAGGAGGTGAACTTTTGGGGGTAAAAATGGTTTCTCATTATTTGCAGCGAAAATTAACCTCCTACAAAAAAAGTTGAAGGAAAAAGTTGCTGGCAATAAACAGATCTACATCTTCTGTATTTAAGATTTTTCCACATAACCTCAAATATTCCGGAAAAATCAGAAAAATAGTTTTAATTTGGTTTTAATTTTTATTTGTATGAAAATTGTATGTTAGCCGCAAAATCTAGTGGAAATAAACCTTTTTATGTTTTGAATTAGATGTTTTTTTTGCAGCGAAATATTTACTTTTCTCGAACCTCTTTGAAGTACTCGGAAAGGGGGCGGCTCCTAGTTAGGCTGGTGCCAAAAAATGTTTTAAACAATTTTGAATAAGAAAGAAAGTAACAGGCAAGGAACAGGTGGAGAATGTTGTAGAGGATCCATCTTTGACGAAAAAAATATTTAAACACGAAAACACTCAAAATAGTGAAATTGGGATGCAGTTCAGGGGATAAAAACGGATTTTTGTGATTTGCGACGAAACGTGACTTCTTAGCAGAAAATGTTGAATGAAAAAGTTATGGATAATAAAAAAATCCAAAACTTTTACATTCAATACTTTTCGACATAACCGCAAATTGACCGTCAAAATGGCGAAAATGTGGAAAAATTTCGAATACAAAAGTTGTACATCTTTTTATTGCAAAAGTTCACCTCCTTATGCCCTTCTATCATAATCAAATCCTTATTTATGTCCTTGTTTATTCTGTGTGCCTATTAACTGCTCACCTGGATGGCGCAAAGGCCGCAAAGACACACTACAGCATCAGAAAACACTTTAATAAATATAATATATGAATACAAAACAGACTCCCTGTCACGATCTAACTTAAGTTCGCCCGTTCGTTGAAAAATTCCCTTGCTAAGCAACCAAAAATTATATTATATTGTTTTTTTAAATATAGAAAACATGTTGGTCAAATTTTTCTTGAACCCAATTGATTCATAGCTCCAAATGATTTTTGACAAAAATTCCCGATCATTCTGTGTATGAATTGAAGAGGATTCGCAAAAAAGAACTCTACGATAAAAGTCTTTTGCTTTGAGAACTTGAACTTTGGTGGATTTTGTGATTTTCCTAAATTCATTGTTCTACTAAAGCATATGTGATTCACTCAAATATTTTTCTGCACTACGAATGGAAGTTTCTGCATTTGCATAAAAATCTGCCAAAATGTTAACAACAAATGTATTGTACCGATTTAAAGTAACAGATTTTTCTAATCTATTAGTTGGAGCGCTTTCAACTCCGAGTCATGCTTAAGGAAAGTATTTTGTTAGTGTTAATTCTGGATACATTTGATTAAATTTCTGCTAGTTCTGGCAATGATTTGATCACATTGTCCGTGTATAATAAATTATTTCATTAGAAATTTTGGATAAATAAAATTTGCATTAACTTTTGGAGATTTTTTGAAAAACCGTCAGTACCTATTTATAAATTACTTATGAAAGTCACCAAACTGTCATAAGCTTGATATTTCCTAGGCCCCCTAATATTAAATTATCCAAAAAAATTTTTTCCCAAAAAATCGGCTTTATTAAGAAAACTTTATGATTTAGGTATAGGGACATGATATATCATCTGAAAGCATTTTTCTTCATCTTTCATTTTTACTGGTAATATACAGTGGGTTTCATTTGAAGAAACGAACTTTCGACAACTTTTATGCATCGGAGATAATAGTAATATAGGTATGAAATAGTCCTTTGAGGAAATCAAGCTTGAAATCTTTGTAAACCTATTACACTGGATAGACATTATACGAAGGACACCTCCAAATGATTTAAATTCCGTGTCATCCAATTAAACGATCTAAAATAAACTTGTGATTCATGCCTGTTTAGATGCTCTCCCTAAGCCGCACCGAGAAAGAAAACGCCTGCTAATAATCCAATAAAAAAAATCAATTACATCATAACGGCGAATACGGCAAAACGTGCCGACGATTGCGAGTGCCCTTTACATTACATTCATTCCATTATTGATTTTACTACGTATCCCCTCTTGCAGTCAAGTGCATTGCCGGAACAACTGCACCAAAGGCCCAGAGGTAACATCTAAACAAACGGACAGAGGCGCAGGTGAAGGGAATTCGCCTCGAAATTTTCAATATATTTTTTTACATTTTTGAAAAGCAACGAACAGATGAATAGGAAAACCAAATCGTGTCCATATTTTATTGGCGTTCGAATGTAAACATCGTTTACACCGTTTGTTGAAAACTGAAGATCCACAATCTCGAATTACTGTGTCCAGGTGATTGACGAAATGGTCTGCGCTTGTAGAGACTTTTTGCTTGAAACACCCCCAAAGGATAAAATTTAGTGGGGAAAGGTCTGACGACCTGGGTGGCCAGGGTTGTTCCATACTAACCATAGAAATATAATAAATACTAGAACGCCAAACCGGTTGTCCGAGATTCAGTTAAATGACCCCTCACAGGGAATGATAACACTAACCTTTGCACTTGCGCATTATTGCTGTTTCCGGTCACGTCGTTGCCAAGTTTTCTTTTTTTTTTCGTGTTCCAAATGAGGTTCGGAATATTATCTGTGGTTAGGGCAAGTAATTGTGGGAAGTCCACTAAACTTGGCAACACCGCCTTAAAATCCTATCGTGACGTATCAAGCGAAGAAAGATAACAGTGTCAGTTCTGAGTTTTGGCATTGTTAGGTTTTGGCAGTTGTTCAGGAAAACTGTGTGAATCTGGATAACACCAATATATTGGCAACGACACAGAGGCAAAAACAAATTTATGCGGACTTGAATTTGGATGATATGTCCATTATAAAAAAATATTACATTGATGTCAACGACATGTTAATCGAATATGGGGAATTTTATCATTTAATAATTTAATTTCTCCCTTTTCTTTGAGTTCTCTGACTGAAGATGTGGTTTACACACATACATATATATATATATATATATATATATATATATATATATATATATATATATCAGGATTTGTTGTTGAATCTGTAAAAAACTGTATCAAATGAAGAGTATGTTTGTCTACTTTTGAAGACATTACAGAATCTTCTGCAGATGCAGAAAACTTTAAATTGTTGAATAGAAAAAAAGGTGGTCTCATAAAGCCATCACAAATTGTTATAGATATTTGTATTTTTCATGAGAGAAAAATCTGGCAGGTTCTTGCAATTACTTGTAATTTTATGCCAAATGAAACGAATTTTTTGGAAACTTTCATACACCAAATTTCATCAATATTATTTCAGAATGAAAAATTATTCAGCTCCACAGTAAACCACATTTTCGTTATATCTCCCTATGAGGTGAGTCACAAATTGAAAATGATAAAAGCAATAACAAGAATTTACACCAGAATTACATTTTCCAATATTGCGATGTCGCAAACTGAGAAAATTAGAGGTGAATTGAAGTGAAGAACACTTACAAAATTTATGATATTTTCCCATCAATAGATTTTGAAACAAAATTTTCGTTTGATAGAAATAAGTTTGTAACATTACAAAATAAAATGTGTTGAGAATTATTACAGTCATTTTTTCTTCAATCCTACCATTTTTTCTTATTTAAAACAAAATGAAACAATTTGAACAATTTAAATTTTAGCTTTTTGTATTCATTTCTCTCAACATTCGATGATCTACTTCTTATTATAAAACATGCCATTTGAATTTAATATTATTCAACAACATTTACAATGATAAATGAGAATCTCTGACCAAATGCAAAAATGTAGTTTCTTACCCGAGAAACTATATTTGACAAATTTTTTCCCAATTTTATATCTCCAATCAATGACATTTGTTTTTCAACAAAAATGGTAGAATGGTGGAAAAGTGATAACAAGAGTCAACAAGTAGTTTGAACTCCTGTAAAAAAATTTGTAATGTATTGTCAATAAAAGCCTTTGTTATTATTATTATTATTATTATTATTACATACTTTTTGCATTATTAACTAATTGATTATTCAATCGATTTGTAGAAGTAAAAAACCAACTTCAATATCCAGAATTTCGAAAAGCAAAAATACGACTACATAAAGAAAGTGTTTCCTCACTCTGATATGGATTTCGATCATAATAGGCTCAACGGTTTAGGCGTGAAGCCGATGGACATACAAATTGAGTTTTTTTTCTGATTCACAGACTGAGCGGAATCAATTCCCATCAAAATATCAAATTTGAAGTTTTTGACGATCACAATAATTTCTCCCTACTTGGTCGCGAGAAAGCAGAAAATAGAAGACCTACACTCAATATTTCTATTTTCAAGAAGTTAATTAATGATTTACTATACAGTGCGGCTTTTTTTAGCCCCCCCCCCCCCCTGTTAACTTTTGAACGGTTCGACGTACAAACATGAATAAAAAACCGTTTGGAGGGTTTCACCGATACTACTTTTTGAAACAAAAAATATGGTGATTGCTCGACAGGGGGGCGCGGGGGGGCACATCAATTCAAAATTTTTAAATGGCATGGGGGGTCGAGTGTCACATCGTTGAAAAGAGAATTGAATTCTCTTTACAACCATCTAAATATTTTTTAATTTAGTTGAGGAATTTTTTCCCAATTTCGATTTGTATGCCTATCGAAATTTTCTAGTTGATGTGCCCCCAGCGCCATCTGTAGTGTGATTGCAATGTTTCTTCTCTCGAAAAGTAGTATCGGTAATACCCTTCAAAATATTTTTGGTTTCATTACTCCACAACAAACCGTTCAAATTTATCAAGGTATGACTAGTTTTCAGATCCGCATTGATATTTGATAATTCGAATTTGAATTGCAAAAAAAAAATATTAACGAAATTCAAAAAAAAATAGATGGTTGTAAAGAGAATTGAATTATCTTTTCAACGATGTGACACTCGACACCCCATGCCGTTTAAAAATTTTGAATTGATGTGCCCCCCCGCGCCCCCTGTCGAGCTATCACCATATTTTTTGTTTCAAAGTAGTATCGGTGAAACCCTCCAAAAGGTTTTTTATTCATATTTGTACGTCGAACCGTTCAAATTAACAGGGGGGGGGGGGACTAAAAAAAGCCGCACTGTATATATCATTGAAGGAAACTCTGTTATATTGCAAATGCTATTACCGACAACTTATACCAGATTCAGGAACAGGAAGTCAAAAATCCTAAGACCGTCACTGGCGACACTTGCGCTCCATTGCGCATACTCATAGGTTGGTGTATCTGCCGTAGGGGGACCACGTTATTCTGAACTAATTGGCGTTCTATGTATTATATTTCTATGATACTAACTAAAACAGTTCCAAGACGCGCAGACAGCTGGTGTAATGCTGCGAAAAGCATTCGTTATTTTCTGAGTCGCATATTTTCGGAAGTTGGTGGAAAACAATATGTTTTATGGTATAGTTAATCTGTTGATCTAGCGGTCCAGCTGTATGAGACGGAATGGGCCTGGCAGGTGGACCGCTAGATCACCAGATTTATTGTGAAATAACTCATTCAGATGATCTCTCACTTTTCTCGAATAGTGAGCAGGTGCGTCATGTTGTAACCACATTCTATGGCGAAGATCAAGAGGAATTCTTTTAACAAACCTGTTTGATCATTTCGTGAGAAATTGAGATATATTAATCCATTCAGATGTCCCTCAAAAACGTATGGACCAATAACATACTCTACAACGATTCCTCCCCAGACATTTATTGACCACCTATGTTGATATAATTCACCTGTCTCAAAAAGTCGGGACAATCTGTCGAATAATAATGATAATTATGTCGATTTACAAATCCATTTTTATGCAATGTCGATTCATCCGACCATAACATGTTATTGAAAAAATTGTCGTCTGGACCAATTGCAAATCACACTTTATTCTCATAATCTGCAAGCAGTAGTTCTTGATGTAAGTGAACATATTATGGATGAAAGCGATGCTTCTTCAAAACTCGTTGCACTGATTTATCTCACTTATATCCACACTATTTTACGAATCTGCCGTTGACTCCTAAGAGGATCTCCTTCAATAGCAATAAGAACTCTCATTTCACTATCCTCATTAGTGGCTGGTTTGACGCGCTCATATTTAGAATAATTCAACAAATGTAGTCAAGACCATTCGGAATGATTTTTCATCTGGAAGCCTTCTATCTGGATACTATTGAGAATAAATTATACTTGCCAATAATAAACAATTTCGCCATAAAAAAGGTCGTTCATTTAGATTATGAGGAAGAAGTAGGAAGAATTTCCATTTTTCGATAAAAAGGTTTTTTAAGAAAAACTATTTATTAACCATATGAAATATTTGATGAAATTTGTAGAACCTTTGTTGGTGCTTATGAAAAGTGTGATTTCTGAAAAAAAATATAGGTTGTTGCAATAGCAGCATGTCAAAATGCAAGCATCATATTTGCCTAAATTAACAGGTATAGCTAATATTTCCAATGCAATATAAGTAAAGAAGAAACAACAATCTAGTTAGGTCGTAAATTAATATTAGCCGACGACTCTCATTATTACCCATTGTTCAGAATACAGATAAGCAAAGAAAGTGTGTGTCCCTTAAAATATTCCCAGGTCCGGATTCAAATATCTCATGAAGTAGTTTGGCATTTTAATAATAGTAGGCTCTCTATTATTTTGGCTTCTGTTGACAGTTTTGTATTTGAAAATATTTGATAATAAAAAGTGTCCTGAGTTGATTTAGAACCCTTGATAAGGATATGTGTGTGAATAATAAAATTTACTTACCTGTCCACCATACTTTTAGTACTAATGGACTATTAACTAGGTTATAGCGATAATGGTCTATTTCAGAAACAAAAGGGGGAAAGTTAACAACATTTAGTCATTACCTACCTAATATTCCGTTGTGTCAGTTGTGTCTATTCGAATTTTGTGTCGTGAAAAATGTGACGTTCGTGGGCTCATCCTGAACGTAGTTCTTCAACTGATACCACTAGTCGACAAATGTTACAACCTCATGGAAAACAAATTATATTAAATGCTTCTTTAACAAAAACACTCTATTCCATATTGTTTAAAATAGTAAGTAACCCTATTTTAAAAAGAAAGAAACGAAAAGACTCTGGTGGTTCAAGGAAACTAGCTGGCTGTGATGTAGATATAATTCGAAGAACAATATATGCCTTATATAAAGAGCAAATTGTGCCTACATTAGACATTTTAATGCAACGACTTAAAAATAATGAAACTGGTATGCAGTGTTGCAAAGAGACTTTGAGAAAGTCTCTTTTACGAAACGGATTTAAATTTGGAAAACTCAGTAGTAGCAGAAATATCATAATGGAATCTGTGCGCCTTAAGAAATGGAGATTTGAATATTTATTGGCTATAAACGAGTTTAGAGAATGTGGTAGAACAATAGTTTATTTGGATGAAAATTGGTTCGATACACACGATATTCCAAACAAGAGTTGGGTAGACTTACCTGACTTGTGCCAAACTAATGCGCCGTCTAATAAAGGAAAACGCATTGCGATCATTCACGCAGAAACCGAAAGTGGTTATATACCAAAATGCGTTATCTTTATCGGCATAGAATATTAAGGACTCTTTAGTCGATTATCATGATGGTACTACAGCCGAATTATTATAAACTCATACCAAATATTACACCCATCAGTATTATCGTCATGGATAATGCTAGCTACCACAGTCGAAGACTAGATAAAGCACCATGTTCAAATGACACCAAAGCCAATATACAAGAATAAATGTTAAATAACGGTATGTACTATGAGGAAAAGTACACAAAAAAATAATTACCAGAAGTTTTACTCAGTTATTCGATAAAAAAGAAATATTTTTATGATTCATTGGCTGAAAGCTTGGGACATACGGTGGTCAGACTTCCTCCTTATCACTGTATGTTTAACCCAATTGAACATATATGGCATCAGCTTAAGTCAGCAGTTCGAAGAAATAATACTTCTCCAACCTTGAGTTCAACTGTGGTAGCTCTTCAAACAGAAACTGCAAACATCCCTGACAGCAGCTGGGCCAAGTGTGTTTTCCATATTAAAAAGGTAGAAAAGTCATATATGGATATAGAAAACCTTCTCAAAGAAAAGTTTGTTATCAATTTGGGTGACGACAGTGAAAGTGAAACTGATATTCGTGAGTAATTTTGTAAGTGTGTGTATATTAAATTTAATTCTAAACTCAAAATTATAAACTTTCTGAACTATAATCGCATTCATTTTCGTGATGTTTATAAATATTTTTTTAGAAGTATTCATAGAGAAGTATTTGAGTTTATTTTCATTATTAAAGAATAATACCAAAAACCTCCTGTTTCGACCTTCTGCGCCACTGGAAGATTTTTATTACTTCGTTGGTTGATTTACAAGATAATGTAACCAAGTTTTTGCTTTGTCGTTAAATTATTGCGATTTTATGTTGCTACTTCATTTAAGGTGTTTTAATATCTAAATTTATTGTCTACAACTAGTTAGTTCCGGTTTGAAGTCCAGGTTTGCGGAAATGCTTAGGGAAATTGCGGATAATGCATTGACCTCACTAGAAGGTGTTTCATAACTCGAAATAATTACCTATGTGCATAAATTCTTTGAAGTTATTTTGGGTTGACAGTAGGTACAACATTTGAGAGCGGTATCTATTTATTTATTTGCTTACTTCCCTGATAAATGAAAATTTATATGAGAATGGTTACTTCAGCGATGTGGATAGAACATACTTCATAGATAAAAGGATATATTCGGGGGTAATAATACTGTTCAATTTCAATGATAAATGATTTTGAAATATTGTAGGGTAGTTGTGGGAGTGATGGACACCCAAGACAAAATTCTCGATTAAATGTTTTGTTTTTGAGTGACTATTTGATTTATCGAAACTTTAAAAATATCAAAAGCTGCATTAACTTATGTATTTTGTGATCGACCATAGACCATTCAATATTTTACGAAGGTATGTGCCTACTGCAAGAACTGAAAAATATATGCTATATGCAGCAGTAATGGACACAGTTGCTGGAGACATGGACACCTTTGGAGGTAGTAATGGACACTTCTGATGATCATTCATTTATTTTCAAATTTTATCATTTCTGGTACAGTATAATGACCTCTATTGTTTTTTGCTTTTGGTTTTTCTATGATACACATTATATCATCCTTGAAGTAGTAAAGAATGTCTTCTTTCATAGGCCACTTCCAGGCACCTACGCCTGCACTGACCATCGATCGTATTTCTGCTCCTTCATGATCATTTTTCAAGATGACTCCTGCAATGTAAGTAAAAGTAATCAATTATAACATGTATAGATATTTATGTATGTGTAATGCGTTTTGTGATTGTAAGTGCGTTACTCACCAGGATAATACTCTTCTTCGTATTTTACAATAACGTACTTTCCCTCTTTCAAATCCAGGTCTTCGATATCACTTATATCCATGTCTTCATCAACAAATGGAATCTCAGGATCCGATCCCGAGTCAGAAGAAATGTAATTTTTAGGGATAGGTTCTTTTTTTCGTTTTTGTTTGGATACCAGCTTTTTTTGTTGTTCATTCTCATAAAAATTTCTATATTTTTCACTAGAAACAACATCGGTAAAAATAGCACGTATTCTTTTAGGAGGAGTTTTATTTTCTACAGCATGAGGAAACGGTAGACATTTCTTAAATGGTGTTGGTACTTTGTAACCTTCACTCTCTTTCTTTTCGTAAGTAAGAACGTTATCTCGATCAGGTGTCTGCCATATTGTGGTTGTAGATTGGTGCTTTGCCGGGGAATCATGAGTCCTAGTAGCACTTGTTGATGCAATTAATTGGTGATAACTCACGAACCACTGTTGTGTCGTTCACGTTCCCCTTGTCTATGGGACTATTTTGTGAGGTTGCTAATGATTCTGGCAGAACATTTTCATCTTCAGCTGTACACGGATGTTTTGGGTGACTATCGTCTTTAAAGGATGCCCAAACTTTATATAAATTCAAAGATTCGTTTCTGCCCGACCAATTTGATTTATTGGCATATGTCCGCAAAAATATCAAGATCTTTTCTTTCAATTTTTCTTTCAATTACCTCGAGCCCTTTGATGCTGGCCGTTATGATTTCTTTAGCAAATTGAATTGGTCTATTGGGAATACATTTTGAATAATCCACATTTTTTTCATCAAAAGGGTATAATCCACTTTTCCTAAAACCATTTTGAATTGTTTTGGCTGTGGCAAACGTATCGAAGACTTCCTTAATTATGCATCCAAATGTATATTTTGTTACATCTTTAGGAAAATTTTCAAACTTCCAGTTTCGAACGGCAGTTTTCCATCCGGCTTTCAAAGGTTTGAAAACTGACTCATCGGCAGGCTGTGTGATATGGGTGGTATTAGGAAAGAGGGATATTGAAATTATCCCATTATCATCGCACAGCTTACTAGTTTGTTGAGTAAGATGTGATCTATGCCCATCCACAAAGTGCACAATAGGTTTAATAATTTTACTTGATTTCAAATAAGGAAGAAAGTGATTAGCGATGTATTCAAAAAAAACTTCTGAATTCATCCACCCAGAATCGGAACGACCAAGAGCCCAATTTTCTGGAATAGATTCTACTATTGTTCTAGGCATTTTTTTTATACGGGAATATTAACATCGGTGGTACCACTTTTCCATCTGCTGAAAATGTTCCCATAACTGTGATCTGTTCTTTTTCATTGGAGACCCTTTCATAAAAATCTTCTTTGGTGTGTGTTGGTCCCAAAACTTTTCCTGTTTTGGGACACAATGCGAAACCAGATTCATCCCCGTTGAAAATTCTGCTGGGATCAAGAAGTACGTCTTCCAACTTCTTCTCTTTGAAGTATTCCAACACCTCATTCAACCAGCCCCGGATTCTGTCTTCTGTTACTGCAGCACGTGCTTTGCTGACAGATTCCGCGTGTTTTTCTTTTATATTTGGGTGTCTTTTGAGAATTCCTTCAAACCATGCTCTCCCAGGAGTTAGGGATTCGTTTAGCTATCGAATGTTTTTTCCACTTTCCACCAAGTATTTTTTCACTGACTGAAGCAGATTCACCTTATGAACTGGAAATCCCTTCTTTGCCATTGCAAGTATCCATTCAACTAATATATTTTCTTCCTGTTCTGATAATTCAGATGGAGGACCCATTTTTCTTCGAAGAGGAACATGTCCCGAAAGTTTTCTCAGAAGCGTACTTCGTGGAACGCTATATTCCATTGCCGCCTTCTTTTTAGTCATACCATTTTTCACAGCTTCTATTGCTTTTTGCATATCCTCCTCAGAATAAGCAAAGAATTGTCTTTTCGTTGGTTTGATTTTTCCCATCGTTACCTGCACAGAAAGACATCCTAAATACAAACAAATCAATGAGCCCATGGCTGACGCCCATCAATTAACACCTACAATCTTTCAAGGGTGTAAATAGTATTATATGAGGCATTTCAACCACTAGCACCCAGAATTTGAATACTTTTTACAAGGGTGCCCACTACTAAAATTCATGTGGTTAGTAGTGGACACCATGAGTGTCTATTACTGGTGATTTATTGAAATTTTTTGTGCAGTAATGGTCACCACCCATAAAAATGATCAAATTTGAAAAATTGCCATTTTTATTCAAAATATATCATTTTCAACATACCTTATAACACCTGATCACATATAACACTAATAATTTACAAATCCAGCGTGATTTATGTACAATTCACAAAACTTCGGATAAACTTCTGACGAACGTTCAACAGCTGTTCTGGCAATTGCCATACTGAATAAAATTCGTAGTTGGCAGAACTGTGAAGTTGGCGGATTGAATGAAATAGTGGCGGTGTATAATTGACTATTGTACACAGGAACTACAAAATCCCCTATGTTCAACAGGTCATTACAAAGTTATTGATTTTTGAATAGCAAAGGTGTCCATTGCTACCATTACATAACTACCCTAGTTATGTATGTTTCCAAGAGAAAGAAATTTTTATGAAGTTGTTTTAATAAATATCTAAAAGAGACGTTCCATAAAATTATTATTTCATTTTTCATAATATGATATTTCGGGAACAGCACATAGCAAATCTAGTGTTTCTGCACATATTTGCATCTCCATATGCTGTGAAACGTTTATAGAGTGCGCTGCTCAGAGAAAATATATTTACTCGCTACTCGAAAACTAACTTGACATTTTAATGATCAATGGAACTGGATTAGGATTGATTCTTGTCATCACTTCCATGTCACCAACAACACTTTTCAGGAACTATCCATCTCCTATTTTAACTACTTTATTGCATTGTGTCATATATTTTCAGTGGTGCCATACTGTCAAGGTACCTAATAGTTTGCCGTCAGTATATAAGACTGAACTAATAAATGCATTTTTCCATTCTTCTTTATTCTGACGTTTTTATTCCTTCTTCTAATTCTGCAGTCTTTGATGTCTGCAGTCTTTGATGTCTGCAGTCTTTGATGTCTGCAGTCTTTGATGTCTGCAGTCTTTGATGTCTGCAGTCTTTGATGTTTGCAGTCTTTGATGTCTGCAGTCTTTGATGTCACTTGTGTAAAGGTATCACTTTTCGTAAAACCTTAGTTTAAGCACTGTCGTATAAAAACGCAATTTCGTTAGGGAATGTCAAATAGACTTCTCAAAAATGGACTTCAAGTTGACGTAAGTATAAGTAAAAAGAGATTTTTACAGTTTTTGAAAATAAATGTATTGCACCAGCTTTAGGAATATATTATTAACGTAACAGCTGCAGAATAACGAGAGTTTGCAAAAAAGCTTTGTAAATATGAAGCGTTGGAATTCGGTGTTGCCATGTGGCAACAAGAGTACTTTCAATGGACTACTTTATACATTTTGCTTTCTTTGCTAGCGGTGTAAATTTTGGAAAATTTATTGGATTTGGTCTGAAAATACAGTTTGAAAATATACCATTGCAAAATTCAAAACAAAATTGATTCCGTCCTTAATAGGTTAACTTTTTATTATTTTTGTTAGTTTTAATTAAAAGCATTCATTTAACTTGCTCTGTGTGGTGTGTGTTAGATGGGAACAAATAATGCAAGCTGAACTACTTCTTCTTATCCTATTGCATTAAAATTTTACATGTTGGTCAGTTCCGATAACAATACATTAATGTCGAAGAAATTGTCCCCCTCTGCCCTCCGAAACCTAGATAGAGAACGCGTAGGGTTTCGGATGTTTTCCTGACGGATTTGAACGTCAAAAATTACAGCAAAAAAAAGTAAGGTATTGGGGGGGGGGGGCTCGCTCCCACTCCCTTTTTTCTTGAAAATAGTTGTAAAACTTGCGAAATTAATATCGGAAAAATCCGTAAAAATAGTGAAAATTATCTGACCGTCGAATTTTATGGTTAAAAAAAAAACAAATTGTCCCCTCTGCCCTCCGAAAGCTAGATAGAGAACGCGCAGGGTTTCGGATGTTTTCTTGATGGATTTGAACGTCAAAAATTACAGCAAAAAAAGTAAGGTATGGGGGGGGGGCTCGACCCCACTCCCTTTTTTCTTGAAAAAAGTTGTAAAACTTGCAATATTAATATCGGAAAAATCCGTAAAAATAGTGAAAAATATCTGACCGTCGAATTGTATGGTTTAAAAAAGTAAATTGTGGCCCCTGCCCTCCGAAAGCTAGATAGAGAACGCGTAGGATTTCGGATGTTTTCTTGACGGATTTGAACGTCAAAAATTACCGTGAAAAAAAGGTAAGGTAGGGGCTCACCCCTTCTCCTGTTTCTTGAAAAAAGGTTGTAAAACTCGCGAAATTAATATCGGAAAAATAGTGAAAAATATGTGACCGTCGAATATTATGGTTTAAAAATGAAATTGTCTCCCCCTGCCCTCCGGAAGCTAAATAAAGAACGCGTAGGGTTTCGGAGGTGTTCTTGACGAATTTGGACGTCTTTTCTTCTTTTAAGTGCACTTAAATAAAAGCTTTTCTCTAAAAAGTTTTTTAAAGTATATATATTAATGTTTATTAAATACATCTATATCTGAGATCAACACAGCACAGCTCTTTTGATTGAAATGTCTCCGACATACGTGACCCAAAGAAGACAAACTAACGAAAACGAGACAATACAGAAATCTCAACTCCAAAAACGCTCCAAATACGGCAATCATTAGAATAAACAATCACCATCAGCTATATTTGTATCCGTACCGAGTACCGGCACTATAATTTTTATTAGGTAATCGGTACTTATTTCGAATGTCTAATTAGTATCATCGCAAATGGTGGGTGTTGTGGTGGTACTCGAGGTTGTTGTCCTCTCGATGAGAGATTTTAATTCAGCGAAATTGCATAAACGCCTAACCTCGATTCGACGGCGAGCATCATACTCGTTGGGTTCGTACGTGAGAGACGCGTTTATGGGCCCTTTCGCGAATTATGTGCCTCGATGTCATATGATGCATTGTGTTTTGTTGCTGTATAATCCAGTCCAAATAGGATCAAATTTGGCAAGCTAATAGTTGGAACCAAATGGAACAGAAATAAAAACACTTCAATAATTACTGAACACAATGAAACTATTACAAGTAATACTGGAAAATCTCTTAATATAAGTAGAAGTATTTATTTCACTACAATATCCAATAGTATTAGTAGAACGTCAAGAACAAAACACAAGGCATACATACATATAGAGGTAAAAACATGGTGTAAATAAACATAAACATAATAAAATATAATTCGAGTTGAATGAAACTCAGGTGTGAGTGTCCATCACATGCATTCAAGTTCATTCTTGTTTAAATCAAGACACTCGTTTACACTATAAAAACAATTTTTCAATAGAAAAGTTTTGATTTGCAACTTAAATTGAGAAAATCATGATTCAGAGAGACTTGTTGTCGGTTTTTCTCAATTTTAAGCGGTTTAACGATCAATAAACCACCAAGATACATCGACCATCTGAAATGATCACTCAGACCTTCGAAATACAAAAAAACACCAGAACAATTATTGTTTGTGGAAGATAAGGGTATTTTTTTGAAAAAATGTACCCAACTCGAACTAGTCGTCTTCTGAATTGCAAAAAAATCCCATATTTCTATTTTCATCTAAATTAAATCATTTATACTCGAGAAAAAAATGAAATACTGAAAAATTGTTTTTTTGCCATTTTGGCATTTAATTTGAGGTTATGTAGGAAAGTGCTGAATACAAAAGTTTTTGATTTTTTTATTATCTACACCTGTTGTATTGAACATTTTCTGCTAAGAGGTCACGTTTCGCCGCAAATGCAAAAAACCGTTTGCAACCCCTAAACTGCATCCCCTTTTCACTTTTTTAAGTGTTTTCGTGTTTAATTTTTTTTCCTTAAACTTGGAACGTCAACAACATTTTCCACCTGGTCCTTGCCTGTTACTTCTTTTCTTTTTCACAAAAATTATTGGCACCAGTCTATAGCCTGATATGCGGGTAGAGACGACTATTCATACAGGGTGTCAATTTGAAAACATCCCACCCTTAATATCTTCCTTCCAGTAAACAATATGAGTAATCGAAAAAACAGGTCAATTTTATTGTCAAGGGGGACACTTTCAAGGACTATTTGTAGCCCTCGTGGTTCAACCCCCTAGGAGGGGTAGATGTTACCCTTCGAATTTTAAATGGGAAGGGGGGTCAAGTGGCACATCATTTTGATGGGCGTTCAATTCTTGTTCCAATGGTACCCTGACTTATTATTTTTTGATGAGCATTTTCCAAAAAATTGCTTTCTAAACTAACATAAGTAATTATTAGAACGCCTATACTGAGATGCATGGTTTGGCCAGAACTGGTTAGAATATTAGGTGGTACCGTTCCAACCCTGTATTAGGGGTAACATTAGCCATTAGCTCCAAACACTTTACATAAAAAAGTAGTCTAATAGTAAAACGTAGATGGTAGTAAAGTTGTGTTTATTAAATGCTGAATTTTTAAGTGTCATCGCAGAAATTGTACCTTCCTTCCTTTTTTGCTACTTCTGCTGTAAAAAGTTTCTGTTTTCCGGCAAAAAATTGGTTAGCAAATTTGAACTATGTGGTAGTATTGTGAATACCGTTGTACCTGTTGGGCTGTTTAGGAATTACTTTAATAAGTGTATAAAAGTGTAAAAATGGTTTACATTCTTCAAGACAGAATTGAAATGATTGTAATTTATGGCGAAGTTGGAAAGTGCGCACGAAGGGCGGCATGTCTTTTTAACGAAAGACATCCAAATTGTAATGTAAGTCACCGGTATGTGCTTGATTTGGTGAATAAGTTTTACGAAACTGGTTCAGTGACAAATAAAAAAAGAAATAACCCCAGAGTACTAAATGAAGCAGCTCAAATTGAAGTTTTGGGAGCATTTGCTGCAGAGCCCACGAGCTCCTTACGATCAGTATCAGAACAGACGGGAATGTCACGCGAGACTATAAGAAAAGCATTGAAAATGCATAAATTTCATCCATATTAAATGCAGATTCTTCAAGAGCTCCACGAGGATGATTATGATAGAAGAATAGAGTTTTGTGAAATCATGTCTCACCGAGTCAATACCATCCCTAATCTTCTGTTAAACATCTGTTTCAGCGATGAGTGTTCATTTTTTCTGAATGGCAATGTTAATAGACAAAATTGTCGCTATTGGAGTGACGAAAACCCACATATTTTTCGGGAAGGGCATACACAACACCCACAAAAAGTTAATGTTTGGGCTGGTATTCTTGGAAATGCCATTCTTGGTCCATTATTTCTGGAAGAAAACTTGACTGGCAATCTGTACCTTGATATGCTTGAAGAGACTATCGATCCTCTTATAACTCACGAGCTAGAAACTCAAATTGATGCAGAAGGTAATGAACTTTTGCAGGAGGATCTGTTACATCACCAGCAGGACGGTGCTCCACCTCATTATTTTCTTCCCGTCCGACAGTGGTTAAACGAGAGATTTCCGGGTAGATGGATTGGCAGAAGGGGAGCAGTTGAATGGCCTCCGAGATCACCGGATTTAACACCCTTAGATTTCTTTCTTTGGGGGCATCTTAAATCCGTTGTTTATAAAACACAACCTTCTGATATTGACGAACTTAAAAGACGAATTACAGCAGCATGCCAGTCAATTCCTAGTGAAGTTTTCCGTAATGTTAGAGGGAAGTTCGAAAACAGACTGTATTACTGTTTAGAGCAAAATGGACAACATTTCGAACAGCTAATAAGATAAGCGTAAGTAGATTTTATGTTGGAAATGTCTTTCTCGCAAATTAAATTTTATTGTGTAGAAGGAAAATAACCACCAAATAAAAAATCCCATGCGTAATAAATTTATTCCTGTCATTCAAGGGTTGGAGCGGTGCCACCTACTCTTCTAACCATTTTTTATTAAAGGGAGTCAATACAATATTGCATCTCAGTATAGGCGTTCTAATAATTACTTCTGTTAGTTTAGAACGCAATTTTTCGGAAAATGCTCATCAAAAAATAATAAGTCAGAGTACCATTGGAACAAGAATTGAACGCCCATCAAAATGATGTGCCACTTGACCCCCCTTCCCATTTAAAATTCTAAGGGTAACATCTACCCCTCCTAGGGGGTTGAACCACGAGAGCTACAAATAGTCCGTGAAAGTGTCCCCCTTGACAATAAAATTGACCTGTTTTTTCGATTACTCATATTGTTTACTGGAAGGAAGATATTAAGGGTGGGAAGTTTTCAAATTGACACCCTGTATATGAATTGTTCATTTGTCACAGATTGGCTGTCTCTATAATATTATATTTAAAAAAGACCGATAAAATATTTTTTCAACGGAAGACATATTATTGTCAAATAGTTTCAATTATACGAAAAAATTTCATATGAAGTGATCATAAAGAGCAAACAAAAACTGTGAATATGAAATAGATACATCAACAGCGATTGTGTGAAAAATATATCGAACGAGCATTGAATTTTTGAATTTTATTGAATATTGAGGCTACAGAGTTGATCGAAAATTCGACTTTCAACTTACTTATTTACTATTGTCCAATTTCATCATCATTGTAAAAACGCTGATCACAAATATCTGCGCTATTCTTCAACTAACAAAAAAATTAGTTTGACGTTCTGAAAAATTACATTGTCTTGTATGTTACTTGGATCCATATGACATCAAAATTTGAATTACATCAAATGTTCAATAAGACCGAAGGAAGTGTAACGCTTAGAGGGGTGACGACAGCTTTCATACATTTTTGGGCTTTAATAAAATAAAAATTAAATTTTAAAAAATTTCTACTCGTCCCTTTCAAACGGAACTGTTAGCTCACAGAGTTGCAGGTGGTGGTCTCAGGAAAACTCTCATTTTGTTACTGGATGTCAAGATCAGTACTCGTTCGAAACGAATGTTTTTTGTGGTATATTGAACAATCAAGTTATCGGACCATATTTTTTTAGAGAAAACTTAAACGCTGCGCAATTCTAGAATTTTTTAAAGAAATTTTCTGGGTGACATTTTAGACATTATGTCCCTTCAAATTATTCAAGATTTGTGAATTCATTTATATTGCGCACCTGTTCACAATTCCCCAGCTTTTAGAAATTTTCTTGATGAAATGTTTAGATTTAAAATAATTGGTAATAATTGGGACCATCATTGACAACCTCGTTCTACTAACTCAACCCCACTGGATTTTTTCAAGTGGGGTTATCATCGAAGTTGTGCACTGGAGAGACAATTGACATGAATATGTTTTGCTAAGGGCCGGTATTATAAAACTATTTTGACAGATAACTAGAAGTTAACTTGAGGAATGACGTCACATCCTACAGTTAACTTCAAGATGTAGGAGTTAACTTTATTGGTAGGAAAGGGTATCAGTTAAAGTTAACTTTCTAGAAAATGGTGGTTTTCGACAGTAATAATTTAGCATAAAACCTCAATTTGATTGTTTGTTTTTATTTCGCAATAATGTTAGTAAACGATATCCTTGTTATTTCCGAGGAACTTTTAAGCGACAATGAAGGAGATGCTGTGATTATTATTGAATGCCCTCGGCGTCGAAGGATATTTAGAAATCGGTTAAACCATTTTATCTTGTAAATAGAATTTGAAAACAAATGAAAACGGATTTCGATTATGAAGAAAGTCTGTATATATGCTTGTTAAAGGAGCACATAGTGAGGCAAATTTGCAAAGACTACTAATAAGTCAACATTTCTAGTTCTAATTACTGTGGAATTATATAAGTATTTTCAATTTTAGAAATAATTTTCTATCGCCAGTAATACAAGTGTTAATTGCACTCAGATTTCATACATGTTCATTCTTGGTATTTGTTGAAGTTTTGGAGGATTCTCAAATCTATTGCAAGCAGTTTTATTATTTATTAGAAAATCAGAAATTGCGATAAATTCTAGGTTACATATTTGCCTTCTTCTTCTTTTTATTTCAGAAATGAGACTTTTATAAAACTGCCATTTCAAAGCTGAAGTTAACTTGACTGTTAAAATTAAAGTTAACTTCGAGAGATGTTTATAATACCGGCCCTAAGACTCTTAGGGCCGGTATTATAAACACATTTTGAAGTTAACTTTAATTTTAACAGTCAAGTTAACTTCAGCTTTAAAATGTCAGTTTTATAAAGGTCCCATTTCTAAAAAATAGGAGCAGAAGGCAAAAAGGTAACCTAGCATTTTTCGCAATTTCCCTTGTGAGTCTTGTGGGGTAGTGGCCTTTTTAATAATACTGCTAGCAGTAGCAGTAGACTTATGAATACACCCAAAATCTCCATCAACTACCAAGAATGAACCTGTGCCATAAAATCTAAGCGTAATTAACGGCGATAGATGATGATTTCTAAAAATAAAAATACCTATCATACTACAGTAATCAAAATAGGCACTAGAAATGCTGACCATTTGACGGTATTTGTAAATTTGAAAAGTACAGACTTTCTTGATAATCGAATATGGTTTCTAAATTCGTTCTCTTTCCAAAATGTGAATTGATCCAACCGATTCTCATCTAATTGTCGCGGAGACACTTCAACAGGTTATCTTCTCTATCGTTGAGAAAACAATAAAATTAAGATTATATCATAGAAATATATATTATATACTTACTCTAGAATGCTAATCCCCATGTCAAAAGTGTTGTAGAAAGTTCAGACTAGTCCGCAATGCGCATGCGCGTCATCAGTGATTTTTGTATCAGGCCCGGTTTTAGTAAAATATTATGGTACTTGTGAAGATTAACAATCGTTAATTCTGAATCTCGGAGAATAAGGTTGGAAACCTCATTGTGCTTATACCTTTTATTTATTTGTATTCAGCCGATTTGAATACATATTTTCACATATTTATAATCCCGAATATTCAGCAAAGGCCATCAGAAAGTAGAGTACAGTTATTATTGTTTTTAGCGCTCTGAAGCGACTGATTTTTGGTATTACATTCACTTTTCAGCTGTAGTTAACCAACAAATACCTACCCAAATCGTTGGTGCGAATTTCAAAGAAGCACTGGATTGGAAAATAAATTGAAAGTACAAAAGACTATGGAAATTTATTTCAGCAATATCAATATCATGAATTAATTCAACTCAAATTGGATTTATAAAAGTGGATGCTTGGAAGATCGAGTTTTTTTTCTAGAACGATTCATTTCAAACTACGCAACTGCATTTAAATTTCTGGTTGTATTAAATACCTTAGTGCAATTTCCACACTGTTGGTGCATGAAAAAGTGAGGCAAAGCATTTTCCTTACCATCGAAGAAAAGCACTTCCATATTGACATTACTTTTCTGTGGCGATTCTGTGAATGTTTAGAACTCATAAATAAGCGGTGTGGTAGAAAGTTGTATCACTCACCATGCATGATTACGCAGACACAGTATTGGTACTGCACTAGGTTGTCTGCCATAAATTACAATTTTCTCACTGAAATGTTCCGCTGGCGTCTCTTCTTAAAAACAATATCCAAAAATCATGCCTTTTTTGTCAAGCTAAAATAATATTTTAGCTATTTTGAGCAAAGGATATAGGTACATAGAAAATTTCATTATCTACCAAAGATGATTTATTTCAGGTATTTTTCCTTTGCATAACACTAAATAGTTCATTGTTTATTTTTAGGAAGAAACGGCTTTATTAGAAATTGTCGTTAAAGGAACATGATTAATGCAAATTCACGAAAGATGAAACAATTACCAACGACAACAAACAACACACAAAACGACAAGAGAAAATCTGAAATTCTAAAAACCGTCTCTGTCTCTGACAAGAGTGACATATCTTAGTGACAAGTATTCCTGTTGATGAAAAAGCACTGTTGCACGGTCATTATAATTACAGTAGCATAGTGTACATTATTGTTTTAAATAAATTTCTTTCGCACCTAGAATTTGGAGTAATGTCTAAAAGGTTCTTTTCGGTTTTAAAATGTCCTAAATGCGCTGTCAAATATCTCTCTTTCAAATGACATGTGTTTTATCGCCTCATAACAAAAAACTCTGAATTGTAATACCAAATTATTTTCAAACTTGGCAACGATCTACCCAAACTATACTGATGACGCGCATGCACACATCGTAAACAGGTCGCATGCTTTTCGCCGTGAAAATTGGCGGGATTAGCATTCTAGAGTAAGTATACCCCAAGTAGCACACCTATATTGGTAAAATATTGGTACAATATTGTGAACATATTGGCGAAATCTTTGAAATGCAATATTGCCGAGAAAAAAAAACATTCGGCGATATTGGTCCAATATAACTTGAATAATATTGGCGAAATATTCTTGAACTAATATTGGCCTCAAAATGTTCGGCGATATTGGTACAATATCGCTTATACAATATTCTGACAATATTGGCACAATATTCAAAAGTTATATTGTCGAGAAGTAAAATGTGAACATTTTGCGATATTGGTCGAATATTGTTTGAATATTTTAGAAATAGTTTTGGTGAAATATTCTTGAAGCAGTAATGTCCTCAGAATATTTATCGATATTGGTACAATATTTATCGATATCTACAATATTTAATGGTTGTAGATCATATGTTTACCTTTTCAACTGTCAAAAAATTTCCACTTAAATATCCTGGCGCCACGAAAAAATTTCCGGAAGTTTTTTTAGTTGCCATGGTAACTAGTCAAAATTAAGGCATCTTATTTTCGCATAAGTTACGCCTGTTAAACAAAAACCAACGACGACTATTTTCTGGTTACAGGTCAAGTTTCTATTTTCCTTTATTCATGATTCTCTTAGTTTTGTTTCCTAAAAGGCCAAGGCTTTGTGTTAGGGTCCCACTGATCTCTTTTCTCCTCAAGGTCGTCTGTATGGAGAATCCCAGTGAACGTTATTGTTTGATTTAATTAACATCACTTTTTTTCTATTTTATCATGCAATTTTGAAAAAACTCGTTTGAACGATGCGGGCTCTTTCTCCGAATTAGTTAACAAAGCATCCTCATTTAAACACATTGCATCAACGACAAATAAGCATCTTTTAAAATATGGCTCGAATTTCGACTTTCCTACTGTATACATAATCAAAGTTTACAGTAAGACATCTGGCGTCCTAAACAGTTTTTTTTTTCATATCATCGAACGCTTTGCCACACATCAGCTACCAGCTTCACAGTATTGTTATTAAAATACTAATTATGGAAGTAATTAGGTACATCATCGTGGTTTCCGCTACTAACTAGGAAATAAACAATTTCGTGAAACGTTTGTTTATAAAGTGCCGTTTGCTCGAGCGCAGCGTTTAGTGCATGGAAATCATTTCAGAGACTTTCCAGATATCCATAATTGAATTAGCAATGATGAGTACTTGTGTAGGACGTGGGTGTTCACTTGTGAACTTCCCACTTTCGATAAAAGTGTGTTCTGCTAGGCAACCCTTCTTCCTATACTATAAGCCAAATTATGGGATTTTTTTTCGGGTTCCTGATGATATCAAAGGACCCCGCAACAAACCTTATAAAAAATGGCTCTCGGTGAAATTGGCTGAAACTTTGGGATATTATAGATTTCAATGTCTTGATTAAATATCTCAATGGGCGCATGGTCCAAAAATGGACAGTTTTTGAAATAATAAGGTCAAAGTCTATCAAATTGACGTGTTTAGCAATCAGTGGTAGGTAGTTACGTATCGATTGGTCCAACGACTCGATATTTTCGAAACTAGATGAAAACTTGAACAGGTGGTTTTCAGGGTTGCTGATAAAAAATATTGGGCCAGAACTGGAAAATTCACGTCAATGGTCTCAATATGGCCCCCAGAATGGCCTATTTTTTTCGAAACTCGATGAAAACTTGACCAAAGTGGTTTTCAGGGTCGCTGATAACCAACCTTGAGAAATAATTGGAAAATTCTCGGGGTTGAGGTCGGCTATCTCCTGAAAATCTTCTAGAAAATGCTGATTTATTAAGAAAAATCGAAAAATGGTTGTTATTTGGGAGCCTTATCGGGTTCACTGACGTCGATTTTCGAATGCTGTTTTCAGATGCTGTCTTGAGATTCGTGTTCAGTAACCCTGAAAACCCATTTGGTCAAGATTTCATCCAGTTTCGGTAATATCAAAAATTAAGTCATTGTGGAGGGCTGACTCCAGATTCAAGATCAGAGACCCAAAATATCCTGGGTCACGTATTGTGTGGTGAATTTTTTGAAAATATATTTAATTAGAGGTTGAGACTACCCGCACCTAATCATAGCTTCAAAAAGGGGTAGGTTCAACCCCTCAGGGGGGTTTTACCCACATTCAGTCATAGCGCCAGAAGAGGTATGCTCTACCCCTTTCGGCGCTATGATAGGATGTCGGTGGTTCATAGACTCTATCCCAAGTAGCACACCTATATTGGTAAAATATTGGTACAATATTGTGAACATATTGGCGAAATATTTGAAATGCAATATTGGCTAGAAAAACAATGTGAACATTCGGCGATATTCGATTACTTGAATAATATTGGCGAAATATTCTTGAACTAATATTGGCCTCAAAATGTTCGGCGATATTGGTACAATATCGCTGATACAATATTCTGACAATATTGGCACAGTATTCAAAAGTTATATTGTCGAGAAGTAAAATGTGAACATTTTGCGATATTGGTCGAATATTGTTTGAATATTTTAGAAGTAGTTTTTGTGAAATATTCTTGAAGCAATAATGGTCTCAAAATATTTATCGATATTGGTACAATATCATTTGGATATATTGGTGGATGTCAATATACCTTGGTAAATTATTAAATGTCTTTTAGTTGATAAAGGTTACACCAGAGTCTGCCTTTTGATCTCTATAACCACTGAGTGAGCTGTCTTGATAATAAGTAATGGGAAATATTTAATATACTTTCGTAGGTTTTAGAAGACGTTCTAGCGGATTTTTATCCAGGTTTGATCATGATATAATTTCAATATATTTCATTCAATATTCGGCCAATATTCAAATTTCATATCAATCTAGATGTAGGAAACAATATGAAGACAATATTGTTTTAACGATATCGATAAATATTATTGAACCAACATTGACCCAATATTAATTAATAAGATTTGTTGAAAATTGGCGAAATGATATTCAACCAATGTGTAATCACACTTGGAGATACAATATAGTCTTTATTCCTAGAATCGATATTAGGGGAATATTGGGATTGCGATATTTATTCTTGATGTTAAAAACGATGTGAAGACAATATTGTTTTATCGATATTGGTAAATATCATTCGACCAATATTGACTCAATATGAGTTATTACAATTTGTCAAATAAAGTGGAAATGATATTCAACCAATATTCTAACAAACTTGGAAATACAATATAGTTTTTTCTCCTATAATCGATATGACTGGAATATTTGGATTGCAATATTTATTCTAGATGTGGAAAACAATATATAACCAATATTGTATTATCGATATTGGTAATAATTATTCAACCAATATTGACCCAATATTTCATGTGATAATCTACATTCAAAACTAGTTCAACCAATATTCCACCAATATTATTAATAAAATATTATTTTTTGAATATTCACCCATATTGACCAATATTGATTTTTCTTTTACAATATATCTATATTGGCCCAATATGGAACCAAGATTCAGCCGATATGATGTGCTACCTGGGATTGTCAGGACCTACATTTTGGCAAAACTACTTTTTGTTAAGTGGGAGATCATGTTGATGAGATACCTGTATTTCCATTACTGTACCTGCCAATCAGGAGGTTGAACAATAGGTACCTGTGCACAGATCGCTTTTGCATTATGGTACCTGGGCTTTTTCATCAAATTCCAGGATTCTGAAAAAACCTTCTTTGGAGGGCCACATTCGGACCACTGACTTGAATTTTCCAATTCTGACCCCAGATTCGTTGCCAGCGACCCTGAGGACCTCTTGGGCCAAGTTTCCATCGATTTTCAGGAATATTGAAGAATGGGTCTTATTAGGGTGGCATATTGGGATCATTGGTGTGAATTTTTCAAGTCTGACCCAAGGTTCATTATCAGCAACCCTGAAAGCCTTCTGAGCCAAGTTTTTATCAAGTTTCAGGAATACAGAAGCGTTGGAACAAGCGATGTGTTCATAGCGTACATAGCGTTCATAACGTACCACTGATAGCTGAATAGATCAATTTGACAGCTTTTGACCTTGATTATCCTAAAAAATGTCCATTTGTTCACCTTGCGCCCATTGAGACAATTAATCAGGACATCGATATCTACAATATAACAAATTTTCAGCCAATTTCACCTAGAGCCATTTTCCATAAGATTTGTTGCGGGGTCCTTTCATTCTGTTGATTGCCATAAGCAAGAAAATGCCTTAGCAACCGAGTATTTTTCACAAGATCGCGCCCTTATTTCAACCCTTTCAGTACGTCCATCAATTGGGGATTTTCCACCACCCAGCTGTGTAAATTATGGATGTTTAAGTAAACAACTGCGATACGATGATTTATCACTCCAGAGAATTCTGTTGAAAAAACCTGTATCTTCTCTAATCTTACTCAACATTCTGTTGCAAAAAACTACTCTCTCAAGATAGTCCCTGGGCAGCAGACTCCGCACGCAGGTAACGTGGAAAGGATATGAAATTGGTACTTTTTCAAGATATTATCTACAGTTTTCTTCCCAATTCCAGTGCGTTGTACCATTTCAAAATCTACATTTAATTGGGAATTTTTAGGAAAGGTGGCCACGCAGGTCGCCCTACATCTTTCAATCCACAGAAGCTCAAACTTTGGCAAATAACTCTAGCAAAACACAAATTTGAAATTAATTTTTTTTTCTCATAGTACCACAGTAATTACTTCGAAATTCCAATACGAGTCTGATAGTACACTTGATCAAGAATATTCAAAAAAAATACTGAGAATATTTTTTTGTCCGTAAACTTTATTAATATACCAGGATGTATTGATATCTAGTTAGCCTAGACCAGTTCCCTGCATAAACAAAATATTGCGTTACCATAGCAACGAACAATAACTTATTAGAAGTGTTAGTGTAAAGTTTGACGTCAAAAAAGTAAACCAGAGTTACGCAATAAATTAAAAGTAAAAGTATGTCCACCGAAATTGTGAAAATCGAAAAATTGGAGTATCGAGCCATCATCAAGTACCTGTATTTAAAACGGTTTAAAGAGGTAAGCAGATTTATGAAGATATACTTAATACCCTTGGTGATCAATGTCCTTCGTATGCGACCGTGAAAAATTGGACTGAAAGCTTCAAAAGAGGTAAATTTTCCATTGAAGATGATGACCGATCGGGAAGGCCAGTTTCTGTGTCAGTCGTTGAAAATATCGATGCAGTTCATGAAATTATTTTAACAGACCGTCGAATTGGGCTAAAACGGATATCTGAAGCACTGAATATTTCATACGAACGCGTTCATCATATAGTTCACGTCAATTTGGACATGAGAAAAATTGCTGCAAAATGGATCCCCAAATGTTTGAATGTTGACCAAAAGCGTGCAAGGGTAGTAGCATCGCGTTCGATCTGTGCTCGATTTGAAAACGATGTAGACTTCTTAAACCGAATTGTTACTATGGATGAGACTTGGGTACATTTCTACGATCCAGAAACAAAGCAACTACACTCAAAAACTTGACCTTCTTTTACTAGCGATTCTAACCCAACTTTTGTTTGGTTTTTAGTAATTTTCATGATTGCAGTAGGTTGGTTACCTGAGATTTGCGCCGCCAACTATTCAAATTCAAATATGAGCAATAACTTCCCCTTCATTGTTATGTTCAATTGTTTAATTTGCGCCATGACGGCGCAGATTCAGTGATACCAACTTCTTATGAGCATGTAAATAACTAACAAATAGGTTAGAATCACTAGTAAAAGAAGTTCAATTTTTTGTGTGAAAAAAATAGTTTTTGTGTTTAAAAACGTGAAATATGGATAGATTAGTGTTTATTGACAGTGTCAACAAAAAGAAGGAGGCATTTTGTGCAAATTTTGACTGCAAAATTCGTGTCTGAAAATCTACAATTTTCGACTTTAAAATGGCTATAAGTGTGACCACAGACCAATGCCATTGCACGTACCATACCAAATTTTATGCCAAGCCGTCAAGTAACCGTGAAATATTGAGAGTTGCAACGGATTTTCACAATATTTCACGCTTTCCAAAAATAATTGGTTGTATTCTCTGTGACTTTGACATGAAGTAAACAAATTTCAAATCAAACTTCTATTTTAAATTTTACTTTTCAGCGATACGATATTCTTAGTTATTCATTTTTTCTGACGTGTACATTTGCCAATGTCATTTGCACCAACACAAAGGAAAAAAACTAAATTTTGCGTCTTTCCAGCCATGTTGCCAATCCTTCACAAGAGATAACCTAATCCACCCTGATTGGCTTACGGTGCATTGCACTGGGTGAAGATTAACTTGAGCGAGATTAGCTAACTGGGTCTATGAAAACGGTGCATATGGGCGTCAATGAATACATTACTTATTCTTTCATCAGTAATTTCTAGAAGTGCAGTAGGTAGTTGTGCTATGACCATATCTGAATCCATGTTGATGTATGGGTAAAATTTTATTTTCGTCGACATAGTCATATATTTGATTGTAATTATGAATTGATTGTATGTTCTACTATCGCGGATTTTTTCGTGTGTCCCAATTTACAACAGGCCTTGTGCTCTTTTATTCTTGTATTCGTTTTCTATAGAACTGAAAGTTTTTGAATAAAATAAAAAGAAAATACAAGGTTATGTATATGTGTTATGAATGGTATCTCTTACGCCCATATGCACCGTTTTCGCGTTTAATCCAGATCAACTAAACCGGATTAAGTGGTCTTGGGTTGAGTTGCATTCTCCGACATATGAAAAGTGCGGATTATAAATCCAAACAATAGTTTGGCATCATTGCAAAAATCATTACAACTTGACGTTTTCAATATCATCTTATCAAACTTTGACATTTCAAGAGCATCGCGCAAACTTAAAATAATTTTGAAAGTTAAAAGAATCTGATATCAAAATTGAACGAGCGGTATGAAGGGATAAAAAGAGTTCGAAATTTATCCATATTGGAGAAACAGTGTTTGGTTAATTTAGAAATTGGGGAATATGCGACGGTTTTAAAAGATGAGAAAACGAATCGAATATCGCTGGATGATAAGAAAAATGCATGGAAAAATATTGAAAACGAATACAATGCAAGTGGTCCTAGTCTATGTTATCATACTGCAGAGTCGCTCAAAATATTATTCGAAAATAAGGAAAAAGAGTTGAGAAAAAAAATTGCAGACGGTATTTAAAGGTAAGTTTATCAGGCCTTTTCTCGAAACAAAAAAAGTATTGTTACTTACTTAGTTTCATCTCCTGAACATGAATCCGATGAAATTTCGTGAGGGTCTTCAATACTTTTCGAGTTAAGACATTTTAAATCTTGAAAATCCAACATTCTCAAACACGAATTTTTGAGATCCTAATCAACACGTATTTCACAATTACAAGCACCAAAATCCAACATTTCACAAAAAATTTACATTTTTGTAAAGTACCCATACATAACCTGACCAACTCATTTCAAGAATGAACCTCTATGAAAAGTGAGGTTGAGTATAGTAATATAAGAAGATTAATTTTCTTTGTAAAAGGTTTGGTAAAGTGTGAACAAAAGGAAGGATGCTTTTTGTGTTATTTTTTACAGAAAAAATCGTGTTGGAATATGGTTGATTTTCAAGATTCAAAAAGTCATAACTCGTAAAGTATTAGATACCCCCATGAAATTCTTTCGGTTTTGTGTACAGGAGATAAAACAACGTAAGTAACAACACTTTTCTTTTTCACCAGAAGACGACTGCGGATAGAAGCAGTTGAAACGTTGTGATTTATACAAATCATAAGATGAGGGAAGTCCGAAATGAATATACACACCATTCTTTTTATATCGAGAAAAAGCCCGATAAACTTACCTTTACCATGAAAGGTGGCAGAGACTTTTGACTGGATGAGAAACGATGCCAAAAATTAGGGAAGGTGAGATTGAAGACAGCTTGAACAACCCAAAAAAGCATGTTTTGAAGAAACTTCTAGCTATCCAAATCAGATACACCTGAAAAATTAGGCAACATTTCTGGAATTAGATCAGCAAGTTTTTCTTTGTTTTTCTTCATTACGTTAAGAAAATGTATAAATGACTTGATGTTCTGATTGTAGAGTGGAATACAATTATTTCTTCATGGTATATTCATTAAACACTATTTCATTTCCTAAAAAGTTTAAATATGTGAATTTCAGATTCGTAGATAGTATGAAAAAGAACAATTTTCCACATTTTTGTCACAAGTGAAAGATTTTGTGTTACTACAAAACCTTTCACGAGTACAAAATCCCCGATTATATTATCTTCTAGGAAATCCAAAATTAATAACATCAGTAATATCTCCGTCATCCTCAAAAAATATTTCGTATCAACTTCCATTTTTCCTTTTTTATCGAGGAATACAAAGATACATTAACAACCAACCCAACAGTCACACATGCGTTTGCTAAGCTTAAACTTCGAAAATCATTGGATTATAGTTAATCGCGATTGAGGCGTATTTCGATACGGTGCATACAAAAAATTAGAGTTAATCGAGCTCAATTTTTAATCTCGTTTAAAATACTTCAGTGCATACGGCTGTTAAAGAGATAGGCAGAGACATTTTTTATATACACAGTCCTGTCATAATTTACAACAAGGAAACTCCCTGTATATCACAAATGAAAAAATACGCTTGGCAAGATAATTACAGCCAGCACGCCTATGTATGACTTTGAACTTATACACCATCTATATTTCTTAATTTTTTAAATGTTTCTTGTGAACAAATGAAATTTAAGAAATGGAAACTCGTTACGAAAAAAAAGTAACCAGCAATTTTTTGTAATAACGCATTTTCAGCCAGTTAATGGTAAAGGTAAAGTTATCGGGCTCATTCTCAAAAAAAAAAAAAAAAGTGAAACTTACGTAGTTTTGTCTCCTGAATTTTGTGGGGGTCTCAATTACTTTAGGAGTTATAGCCATTTTAAAGTCGAAAATTGTAGATTTTCAGACACGAATTTTGCAGTAAAAATTTGCACAAAATGCCTCCTTCTATCTGTTGACACTGTCATTAACACTAATCTATCCATATTTCACGTTTTTAAACACAAAAACAAATTTTTTCACACAAAAAATTTAACTTCTTTTACTAGTGATTCTAACCTATTTGTTAGTTATTTACATGCTCATAAGAAGTTGGTATCACTGAATCTGCGCCGTCAACTATTTGAATTCAAATATGAGCAATAAGTTCCCCTTCATTCTTATGTTTTGAATAGTTGGCGGTAACCAACCTACTGCAATCATGAAAATTACTAAAAACCAAACAAAAGTTGGGTTAGAATCGCTAGTAAAAGAAGGTCAAGTTTTTGAGTATAATTTTAATTTTTGGTGTTTGTATTTGTGAAATATGTATAGATTAGTGTTTAATGACAGTGTCAACAAAAAGAAGGAGGCATTTTGTGCAAATTTTGACTGCAAAATTCGTGTCTGAAAATCTACAATTTTCGACTTTAAAATGGCTATAACTCCTAAAGTAATTGAGACCCCCACAAAATTCTTTCAAATTCGTGTTCAGGAGACAAAACTACGTAAGTTTCACTTTTTTTTTTGGAGAATGAGCCCAATAACTTTACCTTTACCCAGTTAATAATAGGTCGTCTGGTAATTTATACTTTTTTGATTTTCTAGCTGTAACTGTCATGTGCCTACAACAATACGGAGGCCATTACGCTGAGTGTATAATTAGTGCTAAGACCGAGCTCATTTTATTTCTCATTTTATTAGGGTTACTGGCTGGGTGGCAATGCATCTTAATCGGTAACAAGAATAAAATAACTCGTTAATTATAAATAAAGGCCGCTCTGATCTAATTAAACCATTGAAATTGGACACCACGTTCTTCAAAATGTTTATTGCAACCAACATCCTTCAAATAGGCATGCACGGTGTTTATTAAGAATACTTTTAGTACAAGCTATTCTTAAATAGATATTTTTGTATAAAGTGTATAAAATGAATGTTTTTTAATGGCATAATATGAGAGAGGTTTGGCCGAGTCAGAAGGTCGTGGACAAAAATTCTCTAGAATGTGCCATGAAAAGACGAATTTTATAAGTGAAATACAAGCAACATTTTTTGTACAGCTCTGAATGTCAATTTATATTGTCTACAATTTTTTCAGACAAAAATGGACACACGAGTTCCACATGTATGCATTTTATGGTAACGAATATTTAATACATTTATTTGATTGTCATTTGGTGAACCCAAATGTGGCTGACCATCTCTCAAACCAATATTCAAAAATGAGATAATAAATAACGAAGGAAATTACCGTCCAATTTCAATTCTGCCAATATTTTCAAAAATTATTGAAAAGATAATGGATAGCAGGTTAAGAGATAATCTGAAAAAATCCAAATTTTTGTATGCAGAACAATATGCATTTCGGAAATCTAGTGATACCGAGTCAGCGGCAGTAGACATAATATCCAGAACAAAAAAAGAATTATATTCGACAAAAAAAATGCACGTTATTACCACTGCACTGAAATAACAGTTTATTCATAGTTAACTAAATTGATTAACACCTAATAAATTATTTATTCGAATATTGCGGAATAAACGTTTATTTATTAGAAACAAATGATGCATTCAAATTATTTAAATATATTAACAGTTAATTCAAATTCATTTCCAATAAATATAGGTCTCACCACAGATTTATTAACAGTAAATAAAATAATATTTATAATAAATAAAGAATATTTATTAATATTATATACTTTATTAACATTAGTTGTTAATAACATTTTTATCATTAATATGTTTTATTTTTTGAAAATGATTGTTTGTAAATGAGAAATCTCAGCATTTTTTCCAAATAAATAAAGACTATTTTTTAAAAATATTGTCTTTCATCAATAAACCAATAGGGACGCAAGATGAGCCTTCTGAAATCAAAAAATCATTATAGAAGAAATTGGAATCAATTTACCGTTTATACAAAATTACCTTAAATATTCATTAATTCCATAAAACTGTTTTCTTTCAAAAACTCTTCCAGCTCACGAACATGGTCCATTATGGCGAGAAACAGTCTTGATGAACTGATGCGTTACTTGAAACTTTTACAACAGAATCTATGATTGTATTATATTAGAGAATAGATGCACAAACCATGCTTCTAATAATTATTAAACTAGTGTTATTGTGTCTTCTATATTTATGAAGAGATTGTTTCATTTTGAATTACACTTCAATCACACAAAAATAAATAATTACAACATGAGAATTAACCTACACAACCCAAATGATTATTTCTGCCTCATACTCCCCTATACCTATCTCTAACGGTTTTTGAGATATTGGTTATTTTCCATATTTTTCATCCAAAACATAGCTCGAATTGAATGTTTATTTCTGCGGTATTTGGATTCTTAGGAAGTTGCAATTTTGTGTTTAGTTCATCAAGATCATGTACATTGATTCTGTATAGAGAAGTTTGTTCTGCGTTATACAGGGTTGTTCAAAATTCATGATCTTACTGCTAGAGACGAAAAGGGTTGAAAGTGCGTTTTTTTAAATGGAACATCCTGTATATCATGAAATATCCTGATAGATGACTAAATTCCCTTCGAATTGATATATCATGTTCCTATACCTAAATAGCCAGAATTCCGAGATAATAGCAATTTTCACTTGTAATCTCCCAAGTGCTTCAATTATAGCCAGAAATTTTTCGAGTACATGAATTTTTTTTGAAAATTCATGTACGAGATAAATTTACGGCAATTAATTCAAGCACGAGGGGGATTCGGTAAGAAAATTTCACACCGAGAAATGAAAATCATCCAACAATTCATAAGAAAGAACTAACGATGGTTTCGCCTGAACTATTTATAACCACTGACATATTGATATGTAAAATACTTAACAAAATTTTCATCAATAAATGTGTTTAAATTTGGAAAAAAATAAAACAGTTGTTACGTTCTTATCGTTGATTGAACCATCGACCTAGCGACTCATAGGCCGCAACACTACCGCTGAGCTACGGGAATTCTGATAAAAACTTGTGACAAATGGAGTTTTGAACTTCTGAAATATGATTTCAGAATTGACAATTTCTGCAATAATCGTGGAGAAAATATTTTCAGACACATTCCAAATATCTAGTAAATACATAATTATCTCCTTTCATATGAAAACTAGACCTCCATTTGTACATTAAAGCAAAATATCAACTTGTCACATGTCATATATTTGACAGAAAAATTTCTACTTATTAATTTCGCCCAGGGTCCCCAGGAGAATAAAAATTTCCGGAAATTTTTATGGTTGCCATGGTATCTAAACAAGAACGAATTTTTTGATTGGCTGCAAAAGTGAGGTGTGAAATTTTCACAAAAAAATCGATTTATTGTTCTCATATTCATCTAAGGTGGCTATTAAATGTCATGATGGTACATGACATTATGAAAATTTGACAATTAGTGCACTATTAATAATACCGTTGTGTGTTTCTTAACGAAAGTGACTCAAAAATAATTGAAATGAAGGGAAATAACTATTCAAACGAAGTTCTGATGAAATTGTTTATTCTTCATGGAAAATGTGAGGGAATTGTAGCAAGAACGTGCAGAAAATTCAATGAAACGTACCCTGTTTTACAAAACATTTATTATGTTGTCTTCATCTGAAGTTATAGGCTTCGGCAAATGTCGTTTCGTTTTCAATTTTGATCCATAATTAATGAAATTATGTTGTAATCGTACAAACTTCCTTTTGTTCATTGGTTGTAAATCAGGGTACGTTCCATTGAATTTTCTGCACGTTCTTGCTATAATTCCCTCACATTTTCCATGAAGAATAAACAATTTCATCAGAACTTCGTTTGAATAGTTATTTCCCTTCATTTCAATTATTTTTGAGTCACTTTCGTTAAGAAACACACAACGGTATTATTAATAGTGCACTAATTGTCAAATTTTCATGATGTCATGTACCATCATGACATTTAATAGCCACCTTAGATGAATATGAGAACAATAAATCGATTTTTTTTGTGAAAATTTCACACCTCACTTTTGTAGCCAATCAAAAAATTCGTTCTTGTTTAGATACCATGGCAACCATAAAAATTTCCGGAAATTTTTATTCTCCTGGGGACCCTGTGCGAAATTAATATGTAGAAATTTTTCTGTCAAATATATGACACGTGACAAGTGGATATTTTGCTTTAATGTACAAATGGAGGTTTAGTTTTCATATGAAAGGAGATAATTATGTATTTACTAGATATTTGGAATGTGTCTGAAAATATTTTCTCCACGATTATTGCAGAAATTGTCAATTCTGAAATCATATTTCAGAAGAAGTTCAAAACTCCATTTGTCACAAGTTTTTATCAGAATTCCCGTAGCTCAGCGGTAGTGTTGCGGCCTATGAGTCGCTAGGTCGATGGTTCATTCCACGATAAGAACGTAACAACTGTTTTATTTTTTTCCAAATTTAAACACATTTATTGATGAAAATTTTGTTAAGTATTGTACATATCAATATTTCAGTGGTTATAAATAGTTCAGGTGAAACCATCGTTAGTTATTTCTTATGAATTGTTGGATGATTTTCATTTCTCGGTGTGAAATTTTCTTACCGAATCCCCCTCGTGCTTGAATTAATTGCCATAAATTTATCTCCTAATTTTTTTTTGAAAATTCATGTACTCGAAAAATTTCCGGCAATAATTTAAGCACTTGGGAGATTACAAGTGAAAATTGCTATTATCTCGGAATTCTGACTATTTAGGTATAGAAACATATATATCAATTCGAAGGGAAATTAGTCATCTTTCAGGATATTTCATAATATACAGGATGTTCCATTTAAAAAAACGCACTTTCAACCCTTTTCGTATCTAGCAGTAAGATCATGAATTTTGAACGACCCTGTATAACTCAGAACAAACTTCTCTATACAGAATCAATGTACATGATCTTGGTGAACTAAACACAAAATTGCAACTTCCTAAGAATCCAAATACCGCAGAAATAAACATTCAATTCGAGCTATGTTTTGGATAAAAAATATGGAAAATAACCAATATCTCAAAAACCGTTAGAGATAGGTATAGGGGAGTATGAGGCAGAAATAATCAGAAAGGAGTGATAAGTTCAAAAATGCGATGATATACAGGGTGACCCATTTGAAATAACAAAGATGCTGCTACTTTCTGGTATAAGCGGCAACGCTGAATTGCTGAAAATATTTTAGATCGATAGACCAAGAGCAACTACTTGAGAAACCAAATTTTCAGAATGATCCTATGTCCCGTTCTCCGTAAACGTCCAAGGTACCATCGACCGTGACCCACCCTGTATGGTATTGGAATAAGGGGAAAAATTTACGTTGGGTTCAAAAATTATTTTAGAGTCCGAAAACAACTAGTATATATCAAAAATACACTTAAATCAAATCGAAGTATAAACTGTGGAGTGCCACAGGGATCTGTACTTGCTCCGATCCTTTTCTAAATATATATACCAATAAAATTCAAAAATTATCTCTCTTTATTTAATCATATAAACAATCTGAGAAAACAACTCGCACCTTTGATTGGAATACTATTCAGAATAAGACAATATTTGAAAATCATATATTTCAGTTTAAATTTATCAAAATTGCAATACCTTATTTCTTTTGGGGCTCAGCCAAAAATTTTAGTTTGAAAACACTACAAACTTTGCAAAACAAAGCTATAAAATGCTAAACAAATTTCCGTATTTAGTCCCCTTGAAAAATTGTATAAACCTAATAACTTACTAAATATTCGTTCATTAAATGAATTTAAAATTTGAATTTTTATCCGCTATGTTGATACAGGAAAAAATATTCGGATCATACTTTTGATCATATTTCGATTATCCATTACCATAAAACAATAAATGTGAATAAAATAATCCCATTACGTTTTAAATCAAACTTCTATTTTTTACGAGGGAATTGAGATATATAATTAAATATCAGAGCCACTAAAAGAAATTAGGACTCAACCTAAATTCAAAAATGAACTTAAGAAATTTATACTTGACATATAACTCTTCAATTCCTATAATTTAATAATATTTCACGTTTGACTGTTTTGTTTCTTTTGGCTTTGATATGATATTCCACAGTTTATCACTTATTTTCTATTGTTTGATTTCTTCAATAATTTGAATTTCATATGTATTGTCGTTATTCAATAGGTAAGAAAATATAATTCCTTTATAAACAAAAATGTTTCTTGGGATCAATAAATAGAGGTAGTTTCAAAACTCCTGAATCCAAAAAGGAAACAAAAGCATCATCATCTCTGATCGGAAAAAGATTTCTGCATCCAGAAATATGACTGAAATCGTCTTTCTACAATAAATTTGACTGAACTTCATCGACTAGACATTATTACAGCACTTACGTATTTTCTTGACAATGTATCATGGTGTCATGGTCTGAAAAAATCTTTCAAAGTTGAACGGAGTTGGGTCACAACATGCATAAATGAGGAAAGTAAAAATCTCGAGGAGAAACTGTAACAGAACATAATAAAAATTTATATATTCAACGTTTATAACAACACAAACGGAATATCAAATTAGATAAAATTGAAAATAATAAGGAAATAAAACAAAATTCAAGAAATAATGCTGAGGAAACATGGAAAATAATAAATAGAGAACTGGGATATGAAGTAAGAACATGTGAAGAATAACTCACTTTTATGCATCATGGTATGTATATATTACTCATAAGTTTTAAGTCATAAGGAAGAATATTCGTCAATGATTGGTTGGAATAAGCGGCTCAACCAATCATTGACGAATATTCCTCCTTTTGACTTAAACTTATGACTTATGACTTTTGCATAAATCCACCATAAGAGATTCAACCGATATTGCGAATACTGCAGATTTTTCTCTAATGCTGCTACTAACGCTTTGATGACCACTTTGAATTGAACTTTTCCTTGCCATGTACAACATCAGAATTGATAGAATAAAAATATTAATCATGAGTATCACACAGATCCTTTTACTGAGATAGAAGTTATTGAGACAATTAAAACAACAAAGAATAAAAATTCATTTGGCTTGGATGAACTATCACTTCATACTATTCTGCGGATCTTATCGTTATGCCCTTAGTATACTTGATGAACCAATCTCTTTTTCAAAGACATCGCAATCTAAAATTTAAAAAAAAATAATAGATAATCGTGTTACATCCTACCTCGAAGTAAATAATCTGTTGTGTGATCGTCAAAAGTACATTTAACGGAAAATATCATTTAAATGTACAATTAAGTGAAAGAACAGTTTTGGTATACAATCCTATCCGAAGAAAACTTCTGAATGTGATTATTTTCCTCTCTTAGATTTGTCACTAAAGTAGACTGATATTTGAACGATTTCTCGTACATTTGTTTGTATCGGTTCGTGAATCATGAAGATAGGCAAATCGCTTATGCAGATTTCTAGCACACGTACAAGACCCAGTTTGTTCAAGCGCAAGAGCGTCTCATCCCGTTAGGCGCTATTACCACACCATTCACTACTATCATTGGCATTCCACAAAATGAGATCCTGAAAATTCACCTTGCCCCAAGACATTAAATCCGTTTAGCAGGACCGAGCAGAGGCGTTCCAATCTTGAGGCTGTAGGGAAGTGTTTACATTCTTCTGACAAATGTTTTTTTTTTATATTTTCTGGTTACTATTGGGTTTGACATTTTTGAGCAAGTATAATCACACTATTTTATTAGAATTTGTTTTCCTCAATAGAACAGTTGAACGTTCTTTAAAATCAATCCATAATTTTCTGAATAGCCTAAAAGAGCAAATTACAGTGTGTGCAATAGTGAGTTCTGGCGTCCTTTACAATGCAAATGGTTATAGAAAACTCTCAAAAATAGTAATGGGTGCTCTTTAATTGAAATTCGTCGGAACTTAGTAACTGCACTTGACATTTTAAAGGGATCACATTGAAGCGAGTACCTTTTCATTCCTTAATTTTTTTTTTTTTAATGACTTCTAGTAGTAATTCAAACTTCAATTGGTGGGGAAAAAATGCACCTTTACTAGTCAAATTCAAGGATAAAGCAGATAAAATATCTCAGTATAAAAGAAGAAAAGAAATAAGAAGTATCAAATGTGTGGATTTAAAGAGGGAAATGAATTTCAAATCAGCATATACTGTTGGAGGAAAAATATACCTTGTAAAAAACGAAAATGAGAAGCCAATCTGGATTAAGGATGAAAATGAGCTTTGGTTATTGAAACAGATTAAAAACTAATCAAGAAAATCAATTGAGAAACAAAAACATATCTCCTTAATGGTTACTAAAACAAAAAATCAACTAAACGTTCTTTATATCAATATAAGAAGTATGAAAAACAAACTAGAGGATATACATTATCTTCTGAAAACAAGTGATAAAGATATACATGTTATAGCTTTAACAGAAACCTGGCTGTACCCTAATGAAACCAGCTTTTTCAATATCACAAACTACGTAGCTGTACATGATTGCAGAGACACACGAGGAGGGAGTGTAGCAATTTACTTAAAACAAAATATTACTCACAATCAGGTAACTGCACCAATAATTGATAACTGTAATATTGTTGGAGTGAATTTATTAAACTATAAACTAAGAATTTTTGTAATATATAGATCACCTTCATCCAACGTCCAACAATTTATCGATGCTTTTGAAGACTTACTCGATAACCAGAAAAGTAGATGTGTTGTTATTGGAGATATTAACTTGGATCTATTGGATAATGGTAACCATGTTACAGAATATAAAATATTATAGAGATGAATGCATTCAATTTGCACAACAAAATTGACTCCATGTACGCTACAAGAGTGGGATTCCACAAACGTAGCATAATTGATCACGTAATGAGCAACAAAACACTGAAGTGTGAAATAACATTGAAAGACCATAGCATATCAGACCATAAGTTGATGCACATTACAGTTAATCAGCACATTATGGAAAAAGTCTCAAAAGTTGTCACAAGGAGTTATGTGAATATAGCAGACTGGAGAAGTCGAGTTAGTTTAGAATTAAATAACAAAACCTGTAACGGTATGGGTCGATTAAACAAAGCAGGTAAATTGTAGGGGTTTTATTGAGAGCAGAATCAATCTAAAGGTGCATTTAGTCAACATAAACGCAACTTTAGCATAAGCACTGACATAAACATGACATTGAAAATAATTTTGTATGATACCTAATATTATACGAGTTTTAGATTTAGGCATACATTTAAGAATGATAGGTACATTTTATGACATGAAACTTTAGGTACACGTGAATTATGGACAATATTTTTATCGTAAAAGTAAGATTCTTATAAAGTTGGGGTTTTCAAAGTGACATGTTTTTAGCGTAAACTTAATATTGTTGTATAAATGGTGCCATTTGATTTAACAGATTCAACTTTCGTTTTTAACATATATTTAAGCACAATTTTAAAATGATGTTGACTAAATGCACCTTTAAATACATAAATTTGTAGGTATGGTAGAAAAATTATTACATTTACTGAACATGACAATTTATGATTGATATGTCACAACTGTCATCATGGTAGTAAAACTTACCTAAAACCAGGCACGCAGATATAATTTAGCAGAGCTAAATCTCTTAGTTAACACCAAAAGGTTTTAAAATTGATTTTCAATGAGTGTTAGTAATAAAGCGAGTCCATCACCAACAGGAAAAGTACCTTTCAGTAAAATTACAAGATGGAGTTGAACATCTGAAACTATTCAATAACAACCTTATTGATTGCTTGGTTACAGATTATTGATTATGATTCTGTACACATATCCATATACCAAGTGATATTCTGTTACAAACCATATCAAGCTTTGGTGAGCTAGCTGCAAAAATAAAACTCTAAGTACAAAGCAGAAAAATATAAAAATCATTAATAACAATGACTGGATCACAAACGAATTTATTGCTAAAGTGAAAAATCGAGATCGATTATACAGGATGTGGAAGAGGTTAAAAACTCCTCACTCTGAAAGTGAATTTAAAAAAGCAAAAAATGCGGTAACCAATCATGTCAAACAACTGAAGATCAAATAGGTGAATAGAGAATTCTCAAAAACTGAAAACAACCCAAAAAAGGCCTGGAACTTGATAAATAACTTGGTACATAACAAGAACTCTGAGAACTCCAACAACATCAAACAAATTAATATTTCTGATGAGATTTTTACAGATGACACAATAATTTCCAATAAATTCAATGGACACTATGCAACAATCGGAGGGAAGCTAGCCTCAGAAATTCCACCGGCATATAATCAAGAATATACTGAACAAGAATCAACAGACTCAATCGATCTTGGTTTATGTGATGAAAGTGAAATCAATAGTGTAATTAAAAGTATAAAATCAAATTCAGCTGGTCATGATGGAGTGAGCAAGTGGGATTTACTAATCTCCTGGACATAATAATTGTAACTATTACTCGTCTTGTAAATGATGTTCTCACCGCGGGACAATTTCCAGAAGAACTCAAGGTTGCAAAAATATTACTTCTACATAAAGGTGGGTTGAAATATTTGATAATTAACTAAAGGCCCATATCAATATTGAGCATCTTTTCAAAAATTATTTAAAAAATAGTCACAAAAAGAATTACACTTTATGTAAAAGATACCTTTGGCTTTGACAAATATCAATATGGCTTCCAGGAAGCAAGTAGTACCATGAGTGCAACAACTGATCTTTTGGAAAATGTTTCTGCTGAAATTAATAAGAACAGTTATGTCATTCTTGTGTTTGTAGATTTACAAAAGGCGTTTGATACCGTGGACATTGAAATTCTATTGAAAAAATTGAGTAAATGGGTTTTCGGGGAACTGCTTCTAAACTACTCAAGACATACCTAGAACACCGAAGTCATTACACTGTTGTCAAAAATGTGAGTAGTGAGAAAAGAAACGTCAATATGGGAGTCCCTCAGGGGTCCGTTTTAGGTCCAATTCTATATCTTTTATATGTACAATGTGTAGGTACAAAGGCAAAATATTTCAGTTTTGCAGATGACACGGTATTGGTCTATTCAAGTCCATGTTTGAAAAGTATTGAATCTACCGTAAATGAAGACTTAACTCACTATTCTGATTGGCTACGGTATAATAAACTTAGTATAAATGTCAAAAAAACCGTATACATGTGTATTAAACAATAAGCCATTTCATGATCTACAAATTAGATTTCATAATAATCTACTGGACTGTGTTGATTATCACAAATATTTAGGATTATATATTGATGAAAAATTGAGTTGGCACAAACACATAAATTATATCACTAGTAAAATAGTTCCAATAGTAGGCGCATTGAAAAGATGTGCTTACATGATGAGTGACAAACATAAAAACACAATTTATTATTGCTTAGTTGGATCCAGGTTGAGATATCTTATTAACTGTTGGGGAAATGCTTCAGATACATTAATTTCAAAATTACAAATTATGCAAAATAAAACCATAAAGGTATTGTATAACTATGACTCACGAAAATCTACTGCAGAACTTTATTCAGAAACGAAATTACTCAATATCAGAAATTTGAAGAAACTTGAACAAGTTAAACTAGTTCATGGCATGCAAATTGGCTATATTAAATCAAATCACACATTCATGTTAGCACAAGACGTGCACAATCATAACACTCGAAATAAAGATTTTTTAAGAAACGAATTGAGACTTTCCAAAAAAACCCAAGATTCGATTCATAAGGCAATTGAAGCATATAACACAATTCCAGCACAAATAAAAGAGATAGAAAACAAAAATTCATTTAATATCAAATTAAAACTACATCTAAAATGTATTATGTTAGATGTATGACTATTTAATAATATGATTCATGTGATATCTGTGAATACCCTGTGATATATCTATTTAAATGAATTAATGCCAAAAAAGTTATTTGTATATGTGTGTATATAACAAACATTGTACTATCCAGCTATTCTGTATACTATTTTATTATGTATTAGATTTTATGTATAGGCCTTGTTATCAGTATCCTTTTTGTACTGTATTTGAGGTCATAAATAAATAAATAAATAAATAAATAAATAAATAAATAAATAAATAAATAAATAAATAAATAAATAAATAAATAAATAAATAAATAAATAAATAAATAAATAAATAAATAAATAAATAAATAAATAAATAAATAAATAAATAAATAAATAAATAAATAAATAAATAAATAAATAAATAAATAAATAAATAAATAAATAAATAAATAAATAAATAAATAAATAAATAAATAAATAAATAAATAAATAAATAAATAAATAAATAAATAAATAAATAAATAAATAAATAAATAAATAAATAAATAAATAAATAAATAAATAAATAAATAAATAAATAAATAAATAAATAAATAAATAAATAAATAAATAAATAAATAAATAAATAAATAAATAAATAAATAAATAAATAAATAAATAAATAAATAAATAAATAAATAAATAAATAAATAAATAAATAAATAAATAAATAAATAAATAAATAAATAAATAAATAAATAAATAAATAAATAAATAAATAAATAAATAAATAAATAAATAAATAAATAAATAAATAAATAAATAAATGAATAAATAAATAAATAAATAAATAAATAAATAAATAAATAAATAAATAAATAAATAAATAAATAAATAAATAAATAAATAAATAAATAAATAAATAAATAAATAAATAAATAAATAAATAAATAAATAAATAAATAAATAAATAAATAAATAAATAAATAAATAAATAAATAAATAAATAAATAAATAAATAAATAAATAAATAAATAAATAAATAAATAAATAAATAAATAAATAAATAAATAAATAAATAAATAAATAAATAAATAAATAAATAAATAAATAAATAAATAAATAAATAAATAAATAAATAAATAAATAAATAAATAAATAAATAAATAAATAAATAAATAAATAAATAAATAAATAAATAAATAAATAAATAAATAAATAAATAAATAAATAAATAAATAAATAAATAAATAAATAAATAAATAAATAAATAAATAAATAAATAAATAAATAAATAAATAAATAAATAAATAAATAAATAAATAAATAAATAAATAAATAAATAAATAAATAAATAAGCGAGAACTCGAAATTTAAAAAAATGGTTTAATGGATTCTGCAGTTTGTGAAAACTCTGTTGGCAATTTTTTTTTTTTTTTTGTTAATTGTTTGAACCTCGAAAAAATATTCAAAGTCTAAAAAATTCAAATGGCTTCTTTCTCGCGTCATTGCAAATTTTTGTGACGTTCTCTCCCTAGATCTCCGAGCAACCAATAGAATTGCCGTTTCACGTCACAATCAACCCCGCCCTTTGGCTGATTGGGCTCGGGAGATAACGTCACAAAGAGCGCCAATATTAGTAGCTATGAAATTTGCAAATTTTCAGAAACGTATGGGAACGGCTGTAATTAAAATTTTACTCCAAAACTATTTTCTGGTCTCGATATACAGTGAGCACGTAAAGATTGGAACAAATTCGTTCAATGCTTGATATAGCCATTGGGGGAAAAAAAGCTCAGACACGTCGATTTTACTTTTCAGTTGTGCATTTTTTGGTATACTCAGATTTTTTATGACGTCATATCTGTTCGAGTTATGACGTAATTATATATTTTTTAAATGGCTTTTCCCTATTTTGATTATACTTTCAAAAGAACATATTTTCTGTGTATAGATGTCATATTTTTCTTATGTTTGAGAAATGAAAGATATTTTATTCATAGTAATGTAATATTAAGTCTGTTAACGTAAACTTTTGACCCAAGGTAGCTCCACAAAATCTAGTGGGGTAAGATCAGGAGATCTAGCTGGCCACTCCTCGTGTGGGGGTAGAGGACGTTATCCGTGGCGCTCCGGGGCGACTTTCTGATTTTTTGGTGGCGTATTCACTTTTCAGCTGCAGGAAAACCCGGAAAAACCTACAGCCCCACCGCGGGTGGTCGGTTGCACTCTTCGAGCAAACACCAGACGTCAGGATTGGCATCTAGGCAACTCACATCGCACTTGCTTCACAACATGGTATGAGGTCGTCTATCGATGCCAATATCTGCTGATCTAATCCCACTAGATTTTTTTCTTGTGGGGATACCTCAAGTCAAAAGTTCACGTTAACAGACCTAATTATGAATGAAATATCTTTTATTTTTCGAAAATACGGTTATGTAACATAAGAAAAAATATGACATCCATACACAGAAAAATGCGTTATTTTTGAGGTATTAGGGTAATTCCATTTAAAAAAAAATATAATGATGTCACAACTCGAACAGCGATGACGTTATCAAAAATCTGAGTAGACGAAAAAATGCGCAACTGAAAAGTAAAATCGACGTGTCTGAGCTTATTTTTCCTATCAAGCGTTTAACGAATTTGTTCCAACCTTTTCGTGCTCACTGTATACGTTATGTGTTTCAAAGCATATTTGGAGTGATAATTTTTTTCGTGTCCTCGCCTATTGGCCTGCTGTTCTGTACTTTCGTAAAAAGCAAACTCCTACCAAATTATTTTGTTTTACTGAGTTTATTGTTTTGTCAGGAATAAAATATTTTTTCTATAACAAAAGTTTAATTTGATTTAATATTCATGAAATATTATAAAAAGTTACATTGGCACATTAGAAAAAGTACGAAAAATTTCAGAAAAATTAACTTTGCTATTCAGTTTTCTAGAAATGGTACACTAATATAATCAAAAATGTATTGCAGTAGTGAAAAAATATCACAGAACACAAAAAATCTATTGAAATAATCTGTATATCATATTTTTTAATTTTTTCTCATTTCGCCAGCCGTCTCATAATCGCATGTGTGCGATCGCACATGTCACACATGCTTTAAGTCTGCCCTGCAACCAACTGTATCAAAGAAAGCAGGAAACAAGTTTTCATGATGTGAAAAAAGTGAAAGAAGAATTACAGAAATGGCAGCAATCAATTTCAAAAGTAACATAAATAAAACCATTCTAAAGCCTTGGGGGCTCACCTTCCACAATATAGAAAATACTCTCTATCTTATACATATTGGCCACACACAATTCCCGACAATTTGTGACGTTTGTGATACAACAATGTCATCACTACACAGTGTTTCAGTAATACCAGATATAATTTTTCGGAAATCTCAAGGGGGAGTTCACTCTAAAAAGCTCTTCCACTCATCCATTGTCATGGTCATTATATAAAATTTAGTTAATTGTACTACTTATCCTAACTTAACCTAATCTATAATCAAAATGAAATGATAAACAAAATAAAAAACATTTGAAAAGTATCACATCGGAATATTATTGATGTTTTAGATATGATGTTATTGCCCGTTTGAATATTTAGAGTGAGATGTCAGAGCATTATACATTTCATAAACGTTGAATTTGAAACCCCATTCGAAAAACTACGTTCTAAGAGGTCAGTAAACCTTTAGATCGGATATTGATATTGTGCACCTCACTTCGGTAATTTATTTTCTTGTTAAATATGAGGGCTGTTTTTATGGTATAAACAAAGAGATAGAACGTCTCGCAGTTTCTTCATAGTCAACCATCCCAATACTTTTAGTTTGTGGAAACCCTGTCATAATTTCTGATCCCAGCTATGAATCTGACACAAGAGATTCGAACTCGTTGGATTCTGTTGATCGTATCCTGATCTAAACAAGGGCCATAAACAGGCGCACAAGAAGAGAGTTGTGAAAGTACTTAGGTCTCACACAAAATCATTTTCGTATCCCTACACAAACTCTGTCTGTAGGGATATAGTGATCTTAATGCAGCATATGATTGTTGTACATAACTAGTGATATATTCTCGAAATCTTAATGCTTTATCTATTATCAACCCGAGCTTTTTCACAGAATCAGATGAAGTCCGTTGACATTGATGTGATGCGATTCAGTCAGTTCTTTATTCTTTAAACATATCCCAAATTCTAGGAAACAATAAACAAATTTCAAATAAGGAAAACTTCACAAGAAACTGCAAGCTAACTTTAATCCTATGTCATTCTTAACAAATATCAATATGTTCCATTCAATCTGAATGTATTCTTCACTTTGCCGTGGTGATCGTGATGGTATACAGAGTTCGCCTCCCAAGAGTAGGGTCATGGGTTCGATTCCCAACATGATCACCGTCTCGTGCATGGCATCACACCTTAAAAGCCAAGGGCTGTGTCTTTCTAGCTCGCACTAGTCTCTCGAAGACTTCTGAGGGTTGCTTGTAGGAGTGCAACAGGTTGACGGGAATAAACAAAAAAAACAAACTTGATATAATGTAATGTAGCGTTAATAACTTTAGTGGTGAACAAAAGGAAAAAATAGACGCTGACGAGACTGTTATTCTAGTAGTGGCAGTCGAGTGGGATGGCGAGGCCAGAAAAGGAGACTGAAAAGGTACAAACCTCATGAGATAGTATTGTGTGTGTTTAGTGAAGAACTAGAGTATTGATTAGTATTCATCAGGAATTAGAAAAAGTTAAGGAAACATCAAACACTGGCTCTTTATGTCACTTATACAGGGTGGGTCACGGTCGATGGTACCTTGGACGTTTACGAAGAACGGGAATCAGGATCATTCTGAAAATTTGGTTTCTCAAGTAGTTGCTCTTGGTCTATCGATCTAAAATATTTTCAGCAATGCAGCGTTGCCGCTTATACCAGAAAGTAGCAGCATCTTTGTTATTTCAAATGGGTCACCCTGTATATTACCGCATTTCTGAACTTGTCACTCCTTTCTGATTATTTTTGTTTCATACTCCCCTATACATATCTCTAACGGTTTTTGAGATATTGGTTATTTTCCATATTTTTTATCCAAAACATAGCTCGAATTGAAAGTTTATTTCTGCGGTATTTGGATTCTTAGGAAGTTGCAATTTTGTGTTCAATTCATCAAGACCATGTCCATTGATTCTACATAGAGAAGTTTGTTCTGCGTTATACAGGGTCGTTCAAAATTCATGATCTTACTGGTAAATACGAAAAGGGTTGAAAGTGCGTTTTTTTAAATAGAACAACCTGTATATTATGAAATATTCCGAAAGATGACTAAATTCCCTTCGAATTGATATATTATATTCCTATACCTAAATACCCAGAATTCCGAGATAATAGCAATTTTCACTTGTAATCTCGCAAGTGCTTGAATTATTGCCGGAAATTTTTCGAGTACATGAATTTTCAAAGATTAATTTACGGCAATTAATTCAAGTACGAGGGGGATTTCGGTAAGAAAATTTCACACCGAGAAATGAAAATCATCCAACAATTCATAAGAAATAACTAAAGATGGTTTCACCTGAACTATTTATAACCACTGAAATATTGATATGTAAAATACTTAACAAAATGTTTATCAATAAATGTGTTTAAATTTGGAACAAAAAAAATGCTAGATGCCAGTGAAATAAGGAGTGCTACAACTATATCTCCAAATACCCGGATTTTGAAATGTTTGGAACCCAATGGTCGGCATTTTGAAAATTTATTGTGAACGTTTTCTAACTTTTGACAGATAATTAATGAAATTATGTTGTAATCGTACAAACTTCCTTTTGTTCATTGGTTGTAAATCAGGGTACGTTCCATTGAATTTTCTGCACGTTCTTGCTATAATTCCCTCACATTTTCCATGAAGAATAAACAATTTCATCAGAACTTCGTTTGAATAGTTATTTCCCTCCATTTCAATTATTTTTGAGTCACTTTCGTTAAGAAACGGTATTATTAATAGTGCACTAATTGTCAAATTTTCATAATGTCATATACCATCATGACATTTAATAGCCACCTTAGATGAATTTGAGAAAAATAAATGGATTTCTTTTAAATTTCACACCTCACTTTTGTAGCCAATCAAAAAATTCGTTCTTGTTTAGAAACCATGGCAACCCTAAAAATTTCAGGAAATTTTATCCTCCTGGATACCCTGGGCGAAATTAATAAGTGGAAATTTTTCTGTCAAACATTTGACATGTGACAAGTTGATATTTTGCTTCAATGTACAAATGGAGGTCTAGTTTTCATATGAAAGGAGATAATTATGTATTTACTATATATTTGGAATGTGTCTGAAAATATTTTCTCCACGATTATTGCAGAAATTGTCAATTCTGAAATCATATTTCAGAAGAAGTTCAGGTAAAACCATCGTTAGTTATTTCTTATGAATTGTTGGATGATTTTCATTTCTCGGTGTGAAATTTTTTTACCGAATCCCCCTCGTGCTTGAATTAATTGCCGTAAATTTATCTCGTACATGAATTTTCAAAAAAATTCATGTACTCGAAAAATTTCCGGCAATAATTCAAGCACTTGGGAGATTACAAGTGAAAATTGCTATTATCTCGGAATTCTGGCTATTTAGGTATAGGAACATGATATATCAATTCGAAGGGAATTTAGTCATCTTTCAGGATATTTCATAATATACAGGATGTTCCATTTAAAAAAACGCACTTTCAACACTTTTCGTATCTAGCAGTAAGATCATGAATTTTGAACGACCCTGTATAACGCAGAACAAACTTCTCTATACAGAATCAATGTACATGATCTTGATGAACTAAACACAAAATTGCAACTTCCTATGAATCCAAATACCGCAGAAATAAACATTCAATTCGAGCTATGTTTTGGATAAAAAATATGGAAAATAACCAATATCTCAAAAACCGATAGAGATGGGTATAGGGGAGTGTGAGGCAAAAATAATCAGAAAGGAATGACAAGTTCAAAAATGTGGTAATATACAGGGTGACCCATTTGAAATAACAAAGATGCTGCTATTTTCTGGTATAAGCGGCAATGCTGCATTGATGAAAATATTTTAGATCGATAGACCAAGAGCAACTACTTGAGAAACCAAATTTTCAGAACGATCCTATGTCCCGTTCTCCGTAAACGTCTAAGGTACCATCGACCGTGACCCACCCTGTATAGTCCAGTGACCATGTCGCCTGTAAAAAATAAGTTTAGTATTATACTCACCAGCACAAAGTTCGTCAGCAGGTGACAGGAACCTTCAATGGACATCCTGCTAGTCCTGGTTATAATTTCGATTTTTCTGAGCTGCGGGTATGTTGTTCAGTGCTTTCTATTTTTTTTTGCTGTTGACTGAGATATCTGTTCGACGTTACTTCACTTTCAACTCATGTTTTTTTGTGTATGGAGCAAAATTCTAAAAATTTTGCGTCCGATTCGTTTTGCTTTTTAATTTTTTGAGAGCTACTGGAAAAGAGATCCTACCTGGGCTTGATAACAGCCTCAATTCATTGTTAGGAATATCAAGAAGCATTTTAGTCGTTTTTTCTGATCGGACCTTCAACTTTTGTTATAATACTTCTTCGGCTCGTTTTCGACTTATAATACGGTTTTCAGAAAAACCACAAAATGATTCTGGTTCAAGGAATGGTGCTGTTGCCACTTTTATAGAAACATCGGTCAGGGGATGTATCTTTAGAGGGTTTGTTCATTGGCCAAATAATTTTATACTAAAAAACAATACACTACGTACAGAAATAAATGAGTTATCAGAGAAATAAAAAAGCAAAAAAAAATACTGCTCTCAACAACTTGAGGTGAATAAAAATTAAAGAAAATTCTTACGGGACATGGGGCAAGAACTGTGCGGAGGAAAACCGAAAAAAGGGGCCTTGATGCCGTTGTGAACGAAAACAATGAGGTAGTAGAAGCAGCAGATGAAATAGCAAATCAATCCAATAAAAAATTCGTCACAGTTTCGAAAAAAAATTAGCAGAGAAAGTTTACCAAATTCTCACTATATCGAAGAAAGAGACTTTCTACCCAACTCAATAGCATTGATCCCAACTAACAGCAATGAAATATACAAAATCAACAACTAACTCAAAAACAACAAATCACCTGGCCCTGATGATATTAGAGCTGAATTTTTTTAAAAAGCTGCAAATTTTCTGACTGGACCAATTACATACATAATCAATAAATGCCGGTACATAAAGGAGGAGATAGAACATGTGCCGGTAATTACATGCCAATTTCACTCGGCAGCCATTTATCAAAGAAAACACTCACAGAAATTTATTCTCATGACCAGTTTTTTAACGAAATATTTTACTTCTTGTATTCAGTATATTATTATTAGGTATAGTTATCATTATACTTTATTCGCATTTTTTATACACCGTTTATATTCTTTTTAATCGAAACAAGTGTTTTTTGCACATGGGTCCGCAAGGCCTTCAGTTTTGAGATAGAGGGTGTTGAAAATTTATTTTTATTTTGGTTTTTCGTGAATAAATTTTGAAATAATGTCTATATTTGAACTTATTTGGGGACTTTTCAATATGAGAAATTCAAATTTGATCTCTGTTTGGCACTTTATTGTAGGGGGCGCCACCTACAGGTCTTTGTCTCTTTTGGGGAGTCACAACTTTTTCGTGCATGTATGTATCACATTTTCTAGAAAAAAAACATATTCCACTATCATTTTTACGTGAAAAAGGAATACTTGTCAAAAGTCGCTACAAGCAGCAGTTTTCGAGATATTTTAATTTAAATTAATCGATGTATGCGTTTGTCCAAAAATGAAAAAAAAAGATTTTGTTTTTTTATTTAACCTAGAAACATTTCAAAAGCTAATTCCTAATAAACCATAAATAACGGAACACTAAATATTAATCTAATTCAAAATTACAATAAATGTTCGAAATGTCCACTTCCTGCCTGTATGCACGCATCCAATCTTCTCATTGATTCTCGCACTCTTTGGAAAATTCCTGTTGTACCTTGAATCGATCTGCATGCGTTAATTATTCGATTTCTTAATTATTCTCTATTTTGGATAGGTGTCTGGTAAATTAAGGATTTTAGATGTCCCCACAGGAAAAAATCTAAACTATTAAGGTCTGGTGACCTAGGGGCCATGGTTGAGGCCCTCCCCGACCTATCCAACGGTTGCCGAAAGTTTGGTCTAAGAATTCTCGCGCTTGTATGCTAAAATGTGCCGGGGCACCGTCATGCATAAACCACATTTCATGTCGTAGTCTAAGCGGCACATATTCCAGTAAAATAGGTAAATCTGCTTCAAGAAAATGACGATATCTCTCTCCGTTTAATCTCCCCGGAATTAAGAATGGGCCTATCAGATAATCTCCAAGGATTACTGCTCACACGTTGAGAGAGAACTGTTCTTGAAAATGTGATTCCTGTATCGCATGGGGGTTTTCCTCTGACCACAAATAATGATTGTTGTGAAAATTGCGTATAGCGTTGCGTGAGAAATTTGCTTCGTCGGTCAACAGGATTTGATTTTCAAATAAAGGATTTTGAATAAGGCGTTGGAGAAACCAACGACAGAAGTTGATACGTAACGGAAAATCACGAGGGAGGAGTGCCTGAACTCTCTGAACATGGTAGGGATATAACAAATTATCAATTAAAATTTTCCATACCAGAACATGAGAAATGTTCAACGTCAGTGCTATTTTCCTGGATCTTGTTTCCGGGTGTTCTCCTACCAGATTAAGAACTGCTTCCTCGGGCTGGGGTTCTTACCGTCCGATGTGCACCCGACAGCTTTCTCAAAACTTCCTGTTTCCCTTAACCGAGTGTGAATTCTTGAAAAGGTTTTTGAAGTAGGAGTTGTGCGGTTCGGATAACGCTCCTGATATAAACGTCTAGCCTCCTATGCATTTCCGTTAGCGAGTCCGTATGTAAAATGTATGTCAGCATACTCTGCATTGGTGAAGTTTACCATTTTCAATAAGATAATCACACTAGTAACAAATTAAACTATTTAACTATGCGTCAAGATATAATTTTTGAAATGACAGCACAAAAAAAACATTGGAATAAACTTACTAGCCTACTTGATTATTTAATTTTCAAAGAGTTCGCGAATCAATGAGAAGGCGATTGGATGCATCGGTTAATTTAAATTAAAATATCTCGAAAACGGCTGCTTGTAGCGACTTTTGAGAAGTATACCTTTTTCACGTAAAAATGATAGTGGAATATGTTTTTTTTCTAGAAAATGTGATACATACATGCACGAAAAAGTTGTGACTCCCCAAAAGAGACAAAGACCTGTAGGTGGCGCCACCTACAATAAAGTGCCAAACAGAGACCAAATTTGAATTTCTCACATTGAAAAGTCCCCAAGTACCAATTTTTGTTCAAATATAGACATTATTTCAAAATTTATTCACGAAAAACCAAAATAAAAATAAATTTTCAACACCCTCTATCTCAAAACTGAAGACCTTGCGGACCCATGTTTATATGAACTTTTTACCTTATAAATAACTGAGGAATCGTCCTGTTTAATATCGGACACTTATTACATAACACCCTGTATAAAAGACATATCCATTTTTATGTTCTGAATATGGTTTATATTATAACCAGTCCTAAATTGAAATAGATCCAGGAAGTTGGAGTCCAAAGAAACTAAAATATTTCAGGTAAATCTTTCCCGAAAAAATAGCATATTCATTCGACTCACATTGCTACGCCTCTGGAAGTGTAGAGAGGTTACCGATCGCTGTTTTTTCTTTCGCTTTTCGTTTTAATATGCATAGCGGTTTCCACTCGCCCGATAAGCTGTACACATTATTATCGTAATATCTTAAACAGATATAAATTTATTTACTTGAATATTTACATTTACCTTTTACCTACCTGCCTTTTTCTTATATCTTCATCATATCTGTCAGGAAGTAGGACCGGTGAATCGAGTATGCCGTGCGAGATAATTCCTTTAGGGCCAGTGTTGAATCTCGCTAAAATAATTCTACACCTGATTTTCGAATACTGGTTTCTGTTGAACTTTTTCTTTTCATAATTTAGATAAACAACAGTATTAATGTGAAGAGATTAATCTAGAATCTGGGATTTAGACATAGTCAGAGAATATTGGAAAGTGACAGTATCAATAAAAATAATGTCTTCAATTTCCCAAAAGGGACGATATGAGGTAAACATTTAAAGGAACGGTCTGTCGGCAAAATAATTCTGGGCGACATGAAAGTATCCAAATTCTTTGGCATAACTCTAAAAGTTGCTGATCAAATAATTTGGCCTGTGCTCAGACAAGAAACTAACCTGGAACATGCATCTGCAGCATGTGATCAACAAAAGAAAATCCATGATGTGTAGAAGAGATTTTGGAAACACATGGGGACTGAAACCGAAAGTCATGCACTAGCTACACACCGCAAACATCAGACCGAGTAACACATACACTTTTGTGGTGCCCCAAAATAAAACAGAGACAGTCAAAAACCAACCCTAGCAAACTTCTCTACCAATTCCTACTTAAGTACATTCATTTCGGACTTCCATCGTCTTTTCTAATTTGTATAAATCACAACTTTTCAACTGCTTCTATCCACAGTCGTCTTCTGGTGAATACTGACAAACTGACAAACGCGTAAGCCTTTGAATGCTTACGCGTTTATATATCCGGTAATCTTAGTCAATCAATCAATCAAAGTCAAAAGGATTACATTCTCGTAGACAAAGCACAGGAAAACAATAAAAACATGTAAGAAATCAAATATAGCATACAGTCTAGTATCTGAACAATAAATTAGTGGTAACAATTACTGTAGGTAGGTAAAATAAGTTTAAGTAGTAGGTGAAATAAAAGATAATGTAAATAAAAAGTAGGGTCACATTATAATTCACTCACAGTTGATGAAATTAAAACTTATGATAAAATTATAAAACTTCAGTTGAAAGAATCTTCATAGAATTCTTCCGTAGAGTAATAGGCCCTCGCAACTAAAAGCTTTTTCACTTCTCTTCTAAATTTGAACACACTGTGTATATCTTTAATTGCAATAGGAAGGTGATTGTACAGTTTTCTGCTCTTGTAAATGAGTGAGTTTTGAGTTAGAGTTGAAGTAGGGGTAGAGAGTGGAGCTTGGTGTGATAAGCGTGTATTGTGTGTTGATGGGGTATTTATTTCATTTTTAAATTTCTGTTTCTAAAATGAAAAGGCATGCAAGTGTTAATATTTTTTGCTCCATAAACAGTGGTCGACAAGAATCCCGATGATTGGCTTTGCATGCGTATCTTATGGCTCTTTTCTGTAGAATGAAGACCATTTTAAAAAGATATTGCGAACACACGCCCCAGAAGCAAATACCATAACAGATGAGACTCCACCAGTGAAAAATAGACCTTTCTTGCATTGGCAGTATCTAATTCATTTGATGTAATGCGTACAGCGTTGCACCCTGAGGCTAACCGCTTACACAAGTTCCTGACGTGGCTTTCAAAACCTAGTTTTTTATCAATATGTAACCCCAAAAACTTATTTTCTGTTATATTGGTAATTTTATCTTCATCGCTTCCCAAATGAATATCCTCAATGTCACACTTAAATGAGACAATGTTTGTTTTGTTAACATTAAGTGAAAGGAGATTTGCATCACACCATTCTTTCACCATTTTTATATCCGAATTAATTTGGTCAGACAGATCAGTGAGTGATTTGTTGTGCCAAAGAATTGTGGTGTCATCTGCGAACATGGTGAATTTACCCTGTATGTCCAGATGGTTCAGGTCATTGACATAAAGCAGGAATAAAACCGGTCCAAGAACGGAGCCCTGAGGGACACCAGCGTTAACCATACATTATTTGGATTCAGCCTTATTTAATAGCACAGTTTGGCGACGGTCGGATAGATATGATCTGAACCAGTCAATTGTTTTGTTTTCAGAGCTGGTAATCTCAATTGATTATTATTGGGTTGGATTAATTTACTCGTTTCTACCTGTTACCTGCTCATTGTAATTAGGCTCCTCTTCGGTTCACGGCCGGATCATTTGGTATACAGATGGCTCAAAAACAGTTGTAGTAACAGAATCAGGAATATATGGAGGGACGCCAAAAAATGATTTTATAGTCCCACTTAGCAATAACAGCACAGAATTTTATCTGTGACACTGGCCATAAGATTATGTATACAGATGAAACTAGACAATGGCGATAAAAATCAAATTTGGGAATGCCGTCAAAACCTCAATAAACTGGCAAAACACAACATGGTTGCACTATAATAAGAAAGCAGATCAATATGCAAGACATGCATCTGAATCACCATTCACAGACCTAGACCAGTATTTGGTATCAGCAAAACTCGATGCGGAAACCTAATGAATCAGTAGAAAAAAACAAAACACCAATCATGTTGGAACCAAATCGAAGGACTTCGACGCAGCACAGCCATGATGAGGCGCCTAAGCCAAACACCGATATCTGACACCCTTAACCTAAACAGATCTAAGATTTGCACAATTATCGGCTAGCTAACCGGACAATATGGCCTAAGAAAACAGCTGCACTATATGGCAATAAACAGAGAAACCGTGGGGTGCAGACTTTGTGGTGACGAGGAGGAAACTGCATCTCACATCATTCTCGAATGCGACGCGCTGCACAAAATGCACAACAAAACATTCAGACAGATCAACCTAAAAACAGGCATGAATCCGAAACACCTAGTAAATATACTGCTAAACTTGGTGAAAGGCACAGGTCTATTTAACTAGGAACCACTGACGGCAGAACAATGTAATAGACTCCAGCAGGTCTCAGTGTTAAGGGACACCCCAAGGTTGATCCCGGTGCCTCGCTAGTCAGCCTTGAATCAACCAACTAACCCACCCTATTTTCTCCACTAATACTCTTACACATATAAACAATCCTAATTTAATAATTACTATAGTTGTATACCTGGTTGTGACGATTTTGGAACCTTTGATGTCATAAGTAAACGGGGTAATAACTTCTTCACAAACTTGATATACGTTTCGCTACAATGTTAGCATAATCAGAAATTAGCGTAGGGCCAGTCGAGCACATATGAATCAGTAGTTAGAACTACTGCATGTAGATCAACCTATCAGTAAAAGTTCGAATTCTATACTGCTGATACTAAGTAGGTACTCATAACTTTATTATCGAAATGCTCAACTAGAAAAATGTATGAAAAAGTAAAGTAAAAATATGGAAAAGACTTGAGGATGCAGTCAAAATACTGGGTTGTTTTAAAGAATACTCTGCCATCTGGTTGAGCTTTCGGAAATGTTTATTTCCTTTATCAAGACATCTACAAAGTTTTTGGAATTGCTATAATATGAAAAACAATTAAGTGATAAGGCAGTACTTACTAAACTTGAGGTTTATAGTAAAAAGTCAACATTGATAAAGAATCATGATGAAAAACATCCACTTTCAGTTTTAGAAATATTGAATATAATTTAAAAACTTAAACATTCACGTTGCACAGAGGCGAAAAGCATGCATTTCTGATAAGCATGCGTTTCTGTGAAAGGTTTGAACCAGAGAGAGAGAAGAGATAATTGAAATGTTAAAATTGACACCTCCAAGACAATGTCGAAATCACACCAAACTGCATGAGGAGAGCATCAAAACGCTTGTGCCACGACTTACAAAATGCATAGAACGGGAAGGTGACTGTTAAATACAAAAATTGAGCACTCTTTCTTTCTGGATATGCCTCGTATAAATAGTATATAGTATATAAAAAGTGCGGTAAAAAGAAACTTTCAATTTGTTTTCTTTGTTTGTCAACACAGGCGTCCGTTTACCCACTTTCAATAGTTCACATTGTTATCGAAACGTACGTCGAGTATGTCAAAAAGTGTAGTGGAGACCTAGAAGGTCCAAAGAGAAAGTAAATACCCACTCTATAAAGCAATAGGTAGAATAATGAATTTTATTGAATGGGACCATTATCCGCATTCATGATAAAAATGTTGAGAAGAGACGAGGAATCAGAGCTGGCCTACAAAGTGTATGAAAGGGAATATATAAAAACAATAAGAGAAACTGATAAAAATCAGAAAATGAAAACATCTCTCAAGCAGACCAAAGCTATATGGGAAATTATCAAGCAAGAAACTGGTTCGACAGCAAATGGCTCTGACCAAAATTTCAAGGAATCTCTCTTTCATGCTAAGGTTCTTCCAGTCTTTAAAAAAAGAGATATCAATATACCAGATAATTTTAGACCCATATCCATATTTCCAGCTCCGTCAAAAATATTTGATAGAGCCCTGAAAATCCGACTAGTAGATTATTTTCAAAAATTGAGTCTATTCAGTGAAAGCCAACATGGATATAGAAAAGGAAAATCTACCATCACAGCCATGGTAGAAAGTGTACAGAAAATTTTAGAATCCTTCGACAATCACGAATCTGTTCAGATGCTGTGTTGTGACCTTAGCAAAGCTTTTGATACAGTAAGTCATAACGTACTGCTTGATGAGCTATACTATTATGGAATAAGAGGAATTCTGCATCGTTTGTTCAAGTCCAATGTGACTGATCGATGTTAGTCAACTTGGTGGAAAAATGATTTATCACAAGCAGAATCAGTGATTCAAGGATCAATCTTAGGGCCGATTCTCTTCATAATATACACAAACGACTTACTAGCCAACATTGAAGTATTGAGTGCCACAATATATGCAGATGATACCACCTTCCTAGTGAAAGGTAAAACTGTTGAATAGAAAATCAATCACAGCTCACATTGACCAATTTATGGTTTTCAGCAAATGTTCTCTTACGAACTACTGAGAAAATGCTATCAGAGTATTATGTGGCCTGAAATACAGAGAATCAAACAGGAATTTCTTTAAATCTGAAAATGCAATGACGGTGCCAAGCATACGTATATTCACATGTCTGAAATACGTCCATCTGAATAGAGATCGATTTACTATGAACTCAGAAAGCCACTTCTATCCTACAAGATTTGGTAACGACCTCAGAATCCCACTTCATCAGTTGGAAAAGACACATGGAATTGATTACTGGGGACCGAAACTGTATAATGAAATCCCTCCAATATTGAGAAATAAAACAGAAAAAAGTTTTAATGCTCATATTTACAGAACATGTGCTGCTATTCCATTGATGAATTCTTAAATAGTTAGTGAATTTTATTTCATTATTTATCACTAGTACTAATAGCATGACGTTTTTTGTAAAAATAGCACTTACAATGGCATTTTGTCAATTCTAAACAGCATTGAGCAGTCTGTAATCAAATGTACTGGTCTACTTATTCAATCAATTAGGTATTATACCAGTATACATATTATTGAGTTCCAGACTCCTTCCAATTTTTTTAAATCTAGATCTTTCTGGCTGACCCTGTATGTACCAAATACCCACCGCATTTTAAAGTCATGATTCAAAGATTATTAAAAACAGCAAGCCATGTTTCTTTAATACGTATAAAATAATGTTCCTAGAAAACATACATAGTGTGTGTCTCTATGTAGAGTTTTTTATTGAATTCTGATTCGCCCCATTCTTTGTTGTTTAGCATACATCGTAAGTTTTTTAGGGGAATGTACATTTTCTAGATAAGGTGCGCTAGATAAGATAAATTAAATGATGATCATTAACGGTATGAGAGTGTTATACGTTGTACCTACGCTTGGTCATTCGGTAGTTTTTAAAGTGTGATTTTGTTTTCTGTGTTTTTAGAATTTTTTAATCTATAGTGTGTGTTGTTTGCGGTATGGGATTGTTGGAAGAAATGTTCGCTAAGAAGGTAGGATGATCGGATTTTCTGATGCTCTACAGCTGGACATCCTGACGAACCTAGATCAAATCTTCCATACCCTATTGAGTAAATGTTGAAGACACGTTTCTGACTTAAATTCTGAAAACTGCGTCATATTAAATTCAGAAATTTTCGTTGACATCCATATGCACATCTTCACATGACAAACATATTCGGTAGTACCCATAATACAGGGTGGTGCACCCCATACGACATGTTCTCTGGTTGCCAGACGGATAATCTTTTTTGGAAATCTATCCAATTTTTGTAGGGTCGTCAAAAAATTTCGTATGAGGTGGGTCGTGGTGGTCGTGCTGGTGAAGCGTTCGCCTTTGAAGCATAGTTAGATTTGCAAGTTTTCCGTCTTTCCGAGAAATTGAAAAACGTGAGCTGCAACTCAATGAATTTGGTGAAGATTTTACTATTCTTTGGGCATTTGCTTCAACGTGAAACAGTAAGCAATTTTCCTGCGAAAGATGTACCTTCGTATTGTATATTTCGAAGACGTAAAGAACGTTGGGGATTCTTCAGAGCAGTTAAGATTATTGTTCTCTCGAAGTGATTTTTGCAGGCACACCAAAAATATTTGTGGTGCTGCAATTTTTCCGGGATTTCCTGCATCTGTGAAAGCAAATCTCAATTAGGTACCTACGAGGGGGAAGTAACTAGCCATTTTTTGTACACCTAATGAAAATAATGCAGTAATTAACTCTAATGAAAAATAATTACCATTAATGATGTTATACTATTCATCGGAAAATCACTGATTAAAATCCTCGTCTGCTCAGCGATCACCGAGGCGATCACTTACCGATTGTCAGACGGCATAAATTTGCCAACTTGGAACCGAAAAAAATCATATCACGGATCCCCAGAAACATAGATTTCGATTTTAAGTTGAATATGAAATGATTAATGAAGTAATGAAAATGTTATGATGTACACCTAATGAAAGAGTTACTTCCCCCTCGGGTACCTAGTTTCAAAGTGAATTTTCGTTCCATATATATATAAGAGTTTATACGTTTTATGTGTTATGATCGGCAGAGGTCGTGTAATATTAATAATAGTCTCTCATAAACACTCACCAATGTATACTCATCAGGGGGATGGGGAATGGATTTTACAATTATTATTATTTGTTGTTGCGTTCCGGAACGACTTGCTGATTTTTGGTGATCCATTTACTTGATCACATATAGGAAAACCCGGAAAGACCTACAACACCATTGGAGGCTATCTCCTTTACGGTCACTTATATTCCTAACAATAACAGTTTTTTACCGGAACTTTTTTTTCGAATCTCTTTCGAGTACCCTCTTGAAACTACGTTGTTCAGCCGATTGTGAAACCCTTCAAACGAAGTATCACTAATCTTGGACTGAAATAATTGAGACGGTGAATTTATTTGCATGGATCATTCAAAAAGGTGCCTTAAGACATCTGTAATCTGTACTTTCACAATATTGGTTGTTTTATTTATATTTATTCGTATCTCATTTTTTTTTCTACATTAGGAAAATATAAAAAGTAGGGTTTTCTTAGTATTACTTTGAGTCTATTTATTGTTCTTCAAATTGTCTTCACGTTGAAGTAATTCAAAAAGTTGTCCTAAGAGATCTGTTTAGTACTTACGCAGTATTGCTTGTTTTATTTATATTTATTCGTATCTCATTCGTTTTGGTTTCCACCGCAGAAAAATCTAAAAGGCTGCTTTTTCTTTTATATTACTTGGAATCTATTTATTGTTCTTCAAATTGTTTACACGTTGAAGTATTTTTTCTGCATGAACCATTAAGAGATCTGTAATCTGTACTTACACAATATTTAATTTTTATTTATATTTATCAGTTCCTCATTTTTTTTGTTTCTACCAAAGTAAAATCTAAAAAGCAGCTTTTTCTTATAAGTAAGTCGGACAACATTAGAGTTGCCTTGTCCGTGCCCAAAGAATTATAATTAATTGTTTAACTAGTGTTTCCTCACAAATGAAGCAGCGACTGACTTATTGCACAAATGTCTGTCAGATGTAGTTCAATGTCCGTCGTGGCATTAGCCAAGGAAGTAGTTATTTTCTTTCAGAAGTTTGTCTCATATTTTGCACCTGGAAATATTTTGATAGAAAGGGTACTTCAACTTTCTCGATTTTATTCATATTATATATTTGATACTCTTCGGCAAAACTTTTGGAACTTTGTTCGAATTCTCATAGTTCAAGCTGTGAATTTTCTATGCAGATGATCACGTATCTGTCGAATTTAGTTCTTGCAAAAGCCGTTCTTATGATCTGGCACATTTGGCAACATCTACCTTCTGTAATTTGGGTATTTATCATCTACGTCCATTTTTAAAGCTGATCGAATGCTCTATTGTATAATAATAATCTAAAATATCTACAATACCAAAACCATGAAAAATAAATATTCTCCCTAAACATTTGTAAAGCGATATCGGTCGTGAAACTGCTTCAATTCCAAAAAGTAGAGCATTTGTTTCTAATCTTGCAGTTATGATATTGACTTACAAAACAATATTTGTGTTTGTTACTGATAACGGTTAAAGACAATATAACATTGATAACGATGTTTATTTTAATACTGGATCAGTTGATTGGTAACACAATCCGCTAGAGATTTCAAACTATAATTTAAAAAAGAGACTCTATTGCCAGCCTCTGTGCAGAACGGTTTTATCATGAAAATAATGCCTTAAAAACTATTGGAAAAAAAACAGGTTCACAACCGGGTGCCTATCAAATTTATGTGAGTTTTTAAGGGTGTTTATTCTTTTTTTGCCAACGTAAATGAAGTAGTTTGAATCAGCTGTGAAATGGATGTTTTATTTTGGTTGATGGGGAACTTAAAAAATAATAGTAATGCTATTCAAATATTTAAGAAATAAAAAAAAACATATCTTCAAGCAATTAAAAAAAAACTAAACCCTTAGGTTCGTGAACGGGCTCACAGCTAATAGATGTGGATCCATCGTTCCGAAGTTAAGGCTGTGAAATTCGTGCAAGTGAAATGGAGACTGGCGGGGTTACACCTAGGGTTGACAAACTATAATAAAGAAATTAGGAAAGCAAAAAAAAAACATCAGCAAAACTGTTCTAGGTCATTTTTGGTGCTCAACCCAATTTTAAAACTCTCGTTACTTCAATCAAGATCCCAAGGTTCAAGACATTGTCATAGGTGACAAGAAGAAACATTAGATATACATTCAATGATGATGAAGCATCGTGTTGTATCATACCAGTTGATTTCACCTAAAATATGAATTGTTATTGGGCTTATTGAGTTATCTGAACTATTCAACAACTACCAAAAAACATTCAGTTGCAAAATTTCTAGCAAACACGCAAGAAACCCCACGAGACATTACAGTCATGTAGAGAGGTAGAGAGAAAGGCCCAATGTCGTTCAGAAAATTAGATAGAAACTATACAGGGTGTCAATTTGAAAACTTCCCACCCTTAATATCTTCCTTCCAGTAAACAATATGAGTAATCGAAAAAACAGGTCAATTTTATTGTCAATGGGGACACTTTCAAGGACTATTTGTAGCCCTCGTGGTTCAACCCCCTAGGAGGGGTAGATGTTACCCTTAGAATTTTAAATGGGAAGGGGGGTCAAGTGGCACATCATTTTGATGGGCGTTCAATTCTTGTTCCAATGGTACCCTGACTTATTATTTTTTGATGAGCATTTTCCGAAAAATTGCGTTCTAAACTAACAGAAGTAATTATTAGAACGCCTATACTGAGATGCATGGTTTGGCCAGAACTGGTTAGAATATTAGGTGGTACCGTTCCAACCCTTTATTAGGGGTAACATTAGCCATTAGCTCCAAACACTTTACATAAAAAAGTAGTCTAATAGTAAAATGTAGATGATAGTAAAGTTGTGTTTATTAAATGCTGAATTTTTAAGTGTCATCGCAGAAATTGTACAGATAGCCTTCCTTTTTTGCTACTTCTGTTGTAAAAAGTTTCTGTTTTCCGGCAAAAAATTGGTTAGCAAATTTGAACTATGTGGTAGTATTGTGAATACCGTTGTACCTGTTGGGCTGTTTAGGAATTACTTTAATAAGTGTATAAAAGTGTAAAAATGGTTTACATTCTTCAAGACAGAATTGAAATGATTGTAATTTATGGCGAAGTTGGAAAGTGCGCACGAAGGGCGGCATGTCTTTTTAACGAAAGACATCCAAATTGTAATGTAAGTCACCGGTATGTGCTTGATTTGGTGAATAAGTTTTACGAAACTGGTTCAGTGACAAATAAAAAAAGAAATAACCCCAGAGTACTAAATGAAGCAGCTCAAATTGAAGTTTTGGGAGCATTTGCTGCAGAGCCCACGAGCTCCTTACGATCAGTATCAGAACAGACGGGAATGTCACGCGAGACTATAAGAAAAGCATTGAAAATGCATAAATTTCATCCATATTAAATGCAGATTCTTCAAGAGCTCCACGAGGATGATTATGATAGAAGAATAGAGTTTTGTGAAATCATGTCTCACCGAGTCAATACCATCCCTAATCTTCTGTTAAACATCTGTTTCAGCGATGAGTGTTCATTTTTTCTGAATGGCAATGTTAATAGACAAAATTGTCGCTATTGGAGTGACGAAAACCCACATATTTTTCGGGAAGGGCATACACAACACCCACAAAAAGTTAATGTTTGGGCTGGTATTCTTGGAAATGCCATTCTTGGTCCATTATTTCTGGAAGAAAACTTGACTGGCAATCTGTACCTTGATATGCTTGAAGAGACTATCGATCCTCTTATAACTCACGAGCTAGAAACTCAAATTGATGCAGAAGGTAATGAACTTTTGCAGGAGGATCTGTTACATTTCCAGCAGGACGGTGCTCCACCTCATTATTTTCTTCCCGTCCGACAGTGGTTAAACGAGAGATTTCCGGGCAGATGGATTGGCAGAAGGGGAGCAGTTGAATGGCCTCCGAGATCACCGGATTTAACACCCTTAGATTTCTTTCTTTGGGGGCATCTTAAATCCGTTGTTTATGAAACACAACCTTCTGATATTGACGAACTTAAAATACGAATTACAGCAGCATGCCGGTCAATTCCTAGTGAAGTTTTCCGTAATGTTAGAGGGGAGTTCGAAAACAGACTGTATTACTGTTTAGAGCAAAATGGACAACATTTCGAACAGCTAATAAGATAAGCGTAAGTAGATTTTATGTTGGAAATGTCTTTCTCGCAAATTAAATTTTATTGTGTAGAAGGAAAATAACCACCAAATAAAAAATCCCATGCGTAATAAATGTATTCCTGTCATTCAAGGGTTGGAGCAGTGCCACCTACTCTTCTAACCATTTTTATTAAAGGGAGTCAATACAATAATGCATCTCAGTATAGGCGTTCTAATAATTACTTCTGTTAGTTTAGAACGCAATTTTTCGGAAAATGCTCATCACAAAATAATAAGTCAGGGTACCATTGGAACAAGAATTGAACGCACATCAAAATGATGTGCCACTTGACCCCCCTTCCCATTTAAAATTCTAAGGGTAACATCTACCCCTCCTAGGGGGTTGAACCACGAGGGCTACAAATAGTCCGTGAAAGTGTCCCCCTTGACAATAAAATTGACCTGTTTTTTCGATTACTCATATTGTTTACTGGAAGGAAGATATTAAGGGTGGGAAGTTTTCAAATTGACACCCTGTATATACAAAAGCGATATGAAGTGGTCCACACCATATGAATTGGTCGATAGACTAAAACACAGTAAACCCAACAGAGAAGACTGGGGATTAGCAGAAGCTGCAAGCACCCCACAACGGTTGAGGTGGGCAAGCAACTCTTTCCAACCATTCAAGTTCCTCGGAATCGATGTCATTTTTCCAGCCCTCCTGCAAAAAGAGCAAGAAGAAATACTACCACTATTGATCAAAATAACCAGATATAGTTTGGCGCTCCGATATATACCCAGCAAGTAGAGAAGAGCAAGTTCTGCAGTCTGTCGTCCTGTATATAAATATGGCGGTGTTGCCATTTTGTCCAAAAAAGAATTTTAGACGAAGTCAGTACTGTGTCTGGAAAAAATATCCTTCATAAATGTTTTTGAATGTTGTGAAATTGAAGTCAAAGTGTTAAATCTTATTATATTATGATCTATCGTCCTCCCAATTGTGATAGCAATCTGTTTTTCTCAAAATTTGAGAAAGTTCTCAATATCCTGAGGAATCCTAATAAAAATATTTATAATAGTTGGTGATTTCAACGTTGATATGCTGAGTAAATGCAACCTTTCCGATCTACTTGTCACGGGAAGATTGGAGGATGTTTTAACTGAGGACCACTTTACTGTGAGAAAGCCTTTTCATGCATTTTCACTATAAAAATTCTTTTCCTTGCAGGAAGTACATACTAAAATTAAAAATAGTCACTATAATACTACACCTGAACTGACCTAAGCATGCAAATTCAGAGTACTGACATGTTTTCAAGGAATTATCTGATAATAAAACAAATACTTTGATAAAAAAATATCAAATCACAATATTGAATTATCCATAAATAGAAAAAAAATAGAAATTGAAAACTATGCCAACGAGTTTAATTTCTTTTTACGCAACAGCAACACGAGAAAAGTTGACTATGACTACATTGATAGCAGTATCCAATTATCCAGTCTATCTCTCTTCAATTGCCCTGTTGATCAGTTTGAAGTAACAAAAACTATGAAAAATACAAATTCATCAAATAGAATACTGAAAAAAATATGCAATGTAATTAGTGAACCACTTACACACCTGATAAATTTATCAATTTCTCAAAAAAGATTCCATTGTTATACCATTGCACCAAAAAGATGACACAAAGCAACTTGCAAACTATAGATCTATTACCTTGTGCTTACGAGGCCATGAGCACGATCATATTTGGGGCGCTTCAATCGATAACTCAAAAACGGTTCGTCATATCGATTTCAAGCAAGGACAGGATTCTAGAGGACGTTCGATTATAGGTTCGTGCTGTGATGGAAAATGAAATTTCAATCCACTTTTTCACAAAAAAATCTCAAAAATGACCCAAAGATGCAGTTACTTTGAAGCAATTTTTTGGATTGATGAACAAATAATTTAAAAAAAAACATTAGAGAACGTACAAAGATCAACTTTTTACCTTTCTTTTAATACCAAATTCATTTCGATTGGATAAAGATTGCTTCAAATTTTAATGAAAGAGAAATACCATTGCAGCTGACGTCCTCTAGAAGCCTGTCCTTGTTTGAAATCGATACAACGAACCGTTTTTGAGTTATTGACTCTTTTACCAAAAAAAAACCGTCCCAACGATGATCGCGCTCATGGCCTCCTAATAGACTACAGGCCCGTGTCAAAAATCGATGGGTCATCTGAACCACCAGATGACCTATGTAGTAAGATAGAAGGGCTTAAAATAATGAGATTAAGCACTATGCCGTCACTTGTAAGCTGTCCAACTGAGTGCAGGTGAGAATTGAAAAGCACAAATTGAGTAGGCATATTTTGGTCAAATGATTTTGTACGGCACTCTGGCCACCTATAGAAGCATCAAAAATAATGAGAAAACGCGTAGTGCCGTACAAAAATAGTGCGCCAGTAAGTCGGAATTTTCTTTTATTTTCCGGCCAATTTTTAGGGTAATTTGGGTCATTTGATCGTGTACGACATTAGTTCCATACTGTTACAGTACCTTTTACAATCCATTATTCCGCAACGCCGTACAAAAAATCATGCCACAAGGGGAAAAGATCAAGGGTTGAAACCCCCTCTTTTCCGTAGTCCAGGGGGGTGAATTGACACAACATAAAATTAATTTATTCTGTAAAGTATTTTATGCATAGATAAAATTTTTTAACATGCCGTACATTTTTGTTAGTTCAAAAGTCAGTAGAGGGGGAAAAATTCCAGAAAAATTCATGTTCAAAGGTTTATTTATTTCTTGTTGGACAACATACATTGTATAAGAAAAGGTCAGTGTAAAAGTGTATACAAAAACGAATAAAGTATATGCTCTAAAATTCAATAGAATATACATGTAAATAAAATAAAATCATATAATAAAAACAGTTTAAAAGGCGAAGCATGCTCCAAAATTGAACAATGAGTTGAACGAAGAGTTTACTGCATTCCATTGAAAAATTCATTCATGTTATACGGACATAAGTTTGTTAGATATTTTTTCAGTTGATATTTGAACGTCTTTTCACGTTCTATATTTTTTATAGAGGATGGTATGTGATTAAAAAATTTTGTTCCGATTCTTCCTGGAGCGCTATATGTGGCGTTTACCCTGCTCAAAGGCAAATGTAGATCATTTCTATTACGGGTATTGTAATGGTGTAAATCTTTATTTTTAAAGAACATATTTTCATTTTTCCTGACGAACACACACCTCAAATATATAAACTGCAGTCAAGCTGAGAATTCCCAAATTTTTAAAAGAATCTCGACATGACTGATCTTTTTTCATGCCAGCTATAATTCTTAGAATTTTTTTTTATTTGACAAAAACGTTTTGAGAAAATGATGAGTCTCCCCAAAGGCATACTCCATACCTTAACCTACTTTCGACTTCTGCGTAATACAATTGAATCAGCTGATTCTTTTCCAAAATAGATTTTATATTCATGAACATATAGTGCAGAGAGGCAAGTTTTGCACCTAGCAGAGTGCAATGCTTCTTCCAGTTCAAACAGGAATCAATAGTGAGACCCAAAAACCATTCATTTTCATGGAAGTCAATAACTGCATCGTTGTGAAATATTTCAATACGTTCCAGTGACTTTTGGGCTGTATGAAAATGTAGTAATTTGGTTTTATCTGTATTGAAATATAGATTGTGATCTTGGAACCATTGACTCAGTTTATGTAGAGTACTTTCACAGTTTTCCTTAAGGCTGACGTTATCTCTACCAGAGAGTAGAAGAGTTGTGTCATCCGCATAGCTTGTGACTTATATCTGGTAGGATATTACCGAGGGGGAAGTAACTCTTTCATTAGGTGTACATCATAACATTTTCATTACTTCATTAATCATTTCTTATTCAACTTAAAGTCGAAATCTATGTTTCTGGGGATCCGTGATATGATTTTTTTCGGTTCCAAGTTGGCAAATTTATGCTGTCTGACAATCGGTAAGTAATCGCCTCGGTGGTCGCTGAGCAGACGCGGATTTTAATCAGTGATTTTCCGATGAATAGTATAACATCATTAATGGTAATTATTTTTCATTAGAGTTAATTACTGCATTATTTTCATTAGGTGTACAAAAAATGGCTAGTTAGTTCCCCCTCGGATATTACCTATCTCATTGACATATAAAATGAAAAGGATTGGGCCCAGTACCGAGCACTGTGGTACACCTAGATCAATTTGAATTTGTGATGAGAGTACAGATCGGACTGAATCTTCTTTCTGGTGATTAACTGACACATATTGAAGCCTTGCTTTAACAAATGATTCTATCCAGTCCAGACAAACACCCCTAATACCAAAATTAAAAAGTTGGGAAAGTAATATATTGTGGTCAACACAGTCAAAAGCTCGGCTCAGGTCACAAAAAACACCTATAGGACACTCCTTATTATCTATAAAGATGACTAAATCACCATAAAACTGATAAAGTGCAGTACTTGTTGACTTTCCCGATCTGAAACCATGTTGTCTATTCGACAGTATATTGAGGTTATTCAAATACTTGAGTAACCTATCCAAGAAGCAATACCTACTCAAAAACCTTGGAGAAGCTAGGACTCAGAGTAATGGCTCTATAATTTTCCATTGCTTCAGTACAGCTTTTTTTATGAACTGGAATAACTTTTCCTACCTTCAGAATACTTGGAAACCTGCCATCAGTAAATGAAAGATTCACCAAGAAAGTCAATGGTTCGGAATTTATGGTGATTATTTTTTTCAACAAAAACATTGGTACCTCGTCTGGTCCTGAGGAGCTTTTATTTTTGAGTCTCGTTTTGAGTAAATCACTTAGCTCATTTGTCGTAAATGGCAATAGAAACATTGAGTGGTTGAAATCTTGTACGTTCCGGAAACTAGAATGATTTCCAGACGGAACACTCATTTTATTTTGTAACTTAATTGGAGCATCCTGAAAAAACGAATTGAAAAGATCACAGACAGTTTTTGGATCTTCGATGTTCTCATTATCGTGCATCAATTTGATATTACTTTTACTCTTTTTATCATTGAGTTCAGAGATTACTTTCCATGTGGATTTACCTGGATTGTCAGAATTTGCAATAATGTTTTGATAAAAGGATTTTTTTTTACTTTCTAAAAGACGAAATGTACCATATGTTTTTATACGGCATTCAGATAATTTATTTCAATTTAATGCATTCGTCTATAAAAAGTCAATGCCATACAAATCTGAAAGTTCATATGAAGGGGGGGGGGGGGGTATTTAATTAAAAAAAATCATCCTATTTTTATTTTTTTAAATGAATGTATAGCTCTTGAAGAATATTGTGTCAAAATTTAAAGTCATTCGGAGCAAAATTGACGAAGTTATGAGCATCGGAGCCAGAACGGTCTCCTCTACCTGCTCGAACGACCAAAACTTTAAAGCGTTTTTCTGTAACTCGTGATTTATAAAGTCTGTGTTCACGGTATCTCAAAATCTACCAAACCAATCGCTTTTAAATTTTACACAGTTCTTCCTTGGATGATTCCCCAGGTATTGTGGAGAGCTTTTTTTGAATTTTTAATAATTATTGATCTTACAATAACAAATAGGCCGATTTTTCTTAGCGAAAATCGGTATTTCAACTTCAAAGTGGTACCAAAAATCGAAAAATAAAAAAAAAAAGCCCTCGACATTACCTCGAAAAAGATACCTCTAATGAAATCAATTTGATTTTTCTGTTTCAAATGATTGAGTGGCGAGTTACGTTGAACACCGCAAAACAACTTTTTTCGAGGCGTCTCCGAAAATTGACTATCACTCGCTTAATTTTCAATCTATATCTATATATCTGTTTATCTTCTACGCAGTGCTGACTCGGGCGCTCTAAGAACCCAGTAAGAAAAGTGCAATCGAGCAAACTTCATCAAATAATTGTTTCGATTGAGTCAAAATATTATTATTTACTTATAATAATTACCAAAATAGATATTATATATTGAGAAAATATAAGAAAATTATACACTCAATAAGTTTATGCACCAGCGTCGATAAGGGGGGTACTGGGGGACAGTGCCCCCCCCAGGAGGAGCATTGGGAACAGAAAAATTGTAAAATATGTCGGAAAAATAATAATTATCAATGCATATTATAAATTGTTCTCTTCAAAAATATGTTAATGCCGTACAGTATCAGATGACCATAAAGAACCCCTGGAAAGGTAGTGTCATTTTTCATCAGCCAAAAAATATGGTCTGCATGAAAATGTACGGCATAATTTTTTTCTAATTCATTTACCCGAATATTATTTAAAACAACAATAATATCTAGAAAATTGATATTTTTCATTAATCTATGATTTTTTAAACTTTTTAAATAATTGAAACGACTGCATGTTTTCTATTTCTCTATAAATATTTTTAGAACAGTTTTTTTTAACGGCATTATTATGTAACAATAGTTTTTAGCAATGTCATGTTGAAAAACAATTTGCCGTACAGAATCAAATGATTTTTCACCTTTTTCAATAAAGTATAAGATGAACTTAAGATAATTATCGATATTCTTTCAAATGAACAATAATTTTTGGACGGCATTATTTTGAGTGCTACATTATGTTTTGGAACAGAAGCCGTACTTTTTCAAATCACCCCCCACCCCCGGACTACGGAATAGAGGGGGTTTCAACCCTCGATCTTTTCCCCTTGTCGCATGATTTTTTGTACGGCGTTGCGGAATAATGGATTGTAAGAGGTACTGCAACAGTATGGAACTAATGCCGTACACGATCAAATGACCCAAATTACCCTAAAAATTAGCCGGAAAATAAAAAAAAATCCGATTTACTGGCACACTATTTTTGTACGGCACTACGCGTTTTCTCATTATTTTTGATGCTTCTATAGGTGGCCAGAGTGCCGTACAAAATCATTTGACCAAAATATGCCTACTCAACTTGTGATTTTCAATTCTCACCTGCACTCAGTTGGACAGCTTACAAGTGACGGCATAGTGCCTAATCTCATTATTTTAAGCCCTTCTATCTTACTACATAGGTCCTCTGGTGGTTCAGATTACCCATCGATTTTTGACACGGGCCTGTAGTCTATGACACAGCACTGTGTGAGTTTATTGATGAGGTAACTCTAAGAAATTTTAGATATGAGGAATATATTTTTTCACACCTGATCTGATGATGCCCATCCCATCAAGCTTTTGGTTAAAAAAATGGTGAAACCGAAGATGTCAGTCAGAAAGAATATCACATTTAATTCTGCATTGAAATCGATAATTTTTTTAGTAGTCCGGTTTGAGAATATATCGTCTTTGTTGTTGGAATCTGAAATTATATTTTATTTCACAGAAGGAAACCCCAAGAAGTCGTACGTTGAAGGCAACTCCGGTGAAGAAAGATCCAGAGAAAACTCCTAAACCAGTTGATAAAGTTAGGTGAGTAGGTATATTAAATTGGGTACTTTGTAATGCACCATATTGACAATTGACATAATAATAAATAAACGAAAATTGAATAATAGGAAATGTTCCAAATTGTTTGTTGATAGAGATTTAAAGAAAAGTCAAACCAACGATGTAAAATTCAGAAATTGTTTTGATAATTTTCATTGTGTTCCGAATCAACATATTAAGAAATTATATGGTGTTATCGGAACAATAACTTCATTCATTCCAAAAGTTTTAACCCTCAGTTTTGCAAGGAAAAGGTACTCAGAAAATAATTTCATTTCCTATAGATCTCGTAATTTTTGTGTGGATTTTATTGATAGATGATACAATAGTGATCGGCAGAAAATACGCATCATGGGGAAATTATTTCATTAGTAAATTTTGACAAATATTGAACGTGCAATCGTTTCTGCGGGAAAAAACCCAAGAGACGTTGTACAGAGCCGTTCGTCTTTTTTCGTCTTTTTGTGTTTGGCGAGAAATGAAAAAATTACTAAATTATTTCTCAAAACTTCAACTTCTTGGATATACATTCTGAGTATTCCTGAGCACAAACATGTCTGACACGGTTTTTCAGTTTCCCAATTAATCCGCCAGAAATGAAGATCTTTTCATAATTGCCATTCACTCGTATTTTTTTTAAATAGCCCCTTATAAACGGTAGTTAAATTTTTAAACCGTCATCCTATTACCTATATTAGTTTGAGAAAAATTCAAAATTAAAATTTGTTCAAGTATAAACTGAAGAGATATCTGCAAAAACATTTCCATAGCGTCTCGTTATTTTTAAACTTGAAAATTCAAAATGTTCAATTTTACCCTCGTGCATGAACATTTAAACCTATCTGTATCATATTGTAAACTGCCAATTTTGTGTCTTGACGTGTCCGATATCAGGTACCTAGTTAAATGATCTCCAAAGAATCGAAGGATTTAATGAATTATTTTGTCACAAAAACAGCATGTTTTGATTGAAATGTCTCCAGTAGTTACATTAACTTGGTGTTTTTCCAAATGAATATCAGGAAACAAGAATAAAATTTTCAATTGAAACTACCTGCTTTTCGACTCGTCTTTTCTCACAAGGTACTTACTCTACGAGTTTCTCTATATGTTCCTTTAACGTCTGCAATTCTCTAAACAACCGTGCAGTGAGCGTTGTCTATACTTCAGGCCGAGAAAGTGGCATGTCTGCCGTTGCTTCTTTATCCGTACGGTTGCAATGTTGGTTGCCGACACACTGTTTGGAATACGGAATCTACGTACATATATACTGCAGGTTTCTATTTATTACTCCTATATTTTTGTGCTTAGTGAATTGTATAGTGGTTCAATAGATTATATTATATCAAATTATCAGTAATATCAAAACAAAACTGGATATCAATATCATCTGATAGTATTTGATAATTGCAACTATGAGCGATGTGTTCATCAATACAACACAACATTATTATAGGGGATATAGCTCAGTGGTAGAGCATTCGACTGCAGATCGAGAGGTCCCCGGTTCAAACCCGGGTGTCCCCTTTTTTTTTCTTAACCTAGGTTTTGCACTTATGTACAGGGTTATTTTCTGTAAAATTACCCACCCTTTTATCATTGTTTTAGTGCCTATAGAAAAAGTAAGATAAATGGAAAAGGTTTGTGGTTATTAATGAATTTTGATAATTTGCCATCAAGAATACAGTGCAAGCATATTTCAAGGGCTACAATTTTTTTTTAACGGGATCTCCTTTTTTTTTCTTAACGCTAGGTTTTGCACTTATATACAGGGTTATTTTCTGTAAAATTACCCACCCCTTCATCATTGTTTTAGTGCCTATAAAAAAAGTAAGATAAATGGAAAAGGTTTGTGGTTATTAATGAATTTTGATAATTTGCCATCAAGAATACAGTGCGAGCATATTTCAAGGGCTACAATTTTTTTTAACGGGATCTCCTTTTTTTTTCTTAACGCAAGGTATTGATTGCACTTTGTCCCCTTTTTTTTCTTAACGCTAGGTTTTGCACTTATGTACAGGGTTATTTTCTGTAAAATTACCCACCCCTTTATCATTGTTTTAGTGCTTATAGAAAAAGAAAGTTAAATGGAAAAGGTTTGTGGTTATTAATGAATTTTGATAATTTGCCATCAAGAAAGAATACAATGCGAGCATATTTCAAGGGCTACAATTTTTTTTGACGGGATCACCTTTTTTTTTCTTAACGCAAGGTATTGATTGCACTTATGTACAGGATTATTCTATGTAAAATTACCCACACCTTATCATCCTTATTAGTGCTTATAGAAAAAGAAAGTTAAATGGAAAAGGTGTGTGGTTATGAATGAATTTTGATAATAGATTGATAGAAAGATAGATAGATAATTAATTCATGTTTAAGATCATAATAGTGACGGACAAGTCATAATTACAAATGGTATAAAAACATTACCAGGAACATTCAGATCACATTAAACATATTGTAATCATTAAAAATTTTAAAATCACTGTCATTTCGTATCAAGGGATACATATTCGTTTATATTATAGAAACTTCCTTCAACGAGAAACAATTTCAGTTTCCTTTTGAATGCAGAAAAATTTTCTCCATCTTGAACATCCTTCGGTAAATGGTTATAGAGTTTTATGCCCATATAAGATGGGCTTTTTTAATATAACTTGGATGTGTGCTTAGGAATCTGCAGTAAATTGACATTTCTAGTCAAATAATCATGATTATAATAATTTCTCAGATATTTACACAAATTTTTCCTCGCATAATAATATGGTATATGTATACTGAGTAGAAAGTCGTAATGTCATTCTGGCGGAAGTATGGCTTGCAGGTGTCATTGGTGTCAGTTGGTTTCAAATTAAAAATTAGTCTCGTTATTCTTTTCTGAGAATGAAAATTCGATTTGCATATGTGGCGCAACCCCATAGTATTATGTTGTATGAAATATGAGAGTACACAATAGCATAATATACATTCAATAATTGTGGTAAACTGAGAATATTTCTCAGTTGAAGGAGAGCATAGTAGACACTGTTAATTTTTTTTACATACATGATCAATACGTATTGTCGAACATATCAGAATTGATGTAGGTACCTAAAGAATCGGACATTTCAATATCTTTTCCTTTAACATTTATATGCATTTGAGGAGTAATTTTCAGCCTTGAGTAAAACTGCATGAAAATAGTTTCATTGGTATTAACAATTTTAAAAAAATTGGAACACCAGTTTGTGAATTCTTGTAATATTATATTAAGTTTTTCCTCCAATTTGTCATAGTTTTCTGCATTCACAGAAAAGGAACAATCGTCGGCAAATATAACAGTGCAATCTGTACTTATATGTGCTGGATAACATTTATAAATAACAGAAAAATCAAAGGTCCCAATATGGAACCCTGGAGAACTCCTGGGTTGACGTCGTAAAAGTCTGAGGTCTAATTTTTGAGTTTCACATGAATTTGTCTATTTAAAAGATATGACATTATCCAGGATAGAAACTTATCCCTAAATCTTAGATTATATAATTTCTTTTCTATAATAGAGTGATTCAGAGTATCAAATGCTTTTGATGAATCGAAGAAGAGCGCTCCAACGTATCTATTTTTCTCGAGGTATGTATACACATATTCGAATAGATCACAGGAAACAGTTTCCGTGTCAAAGCCATTTTGGTGCTTAGTGATGATTTTATATTTGGTAGTAAATGATATTATTTTATTGTATACGATTCATTCAATTACCTTACTCAATAATATTATTGGAGTGATATTTTTTCCTGATTTCAAACATCTTACCGCAATTGTGGCGAAGCTGCGGGCTATGCCGGTCCTGAATGCTCACGTAGACCGCGCGTGAGCGCGAATTGTTTCCGAGGCGTTTTGCTTCGAGAAGAATCTTGTCGAATAGGAGAACGTTCCTAAGGCTTTCTAGAAATATCAGGAGCATTCAGAGAAATGAACGGTGAATATAAAAAGAACCACGCAGCAGAGTTGAGTCAGTCAGTGAAGCAGATGTCGAACATAAATAGTCCAGTGATTGTTATATAAATTAGAGTATTGTGTTTTGAAGTTATTGAAGCATTGTATTCCGTCAAATAAATTATTTTAGAGTGAATTTGTTTAAATATACTAGACTATCTTATACCGTTTTTGAGTTATTCGAATAACTTAGTTAGCTAATGATTAGAGTTTCAATACCCATTCTATGAAAGTTATAATTTTTCAGGTATGCTATGAAAATGACAACTATTTGTTTTTTTAGCGACATTGCTTTAATAGAATAATCAAAATGTTTTACAGTAGTGAGGAAGTTCAAATATTTATTAAAAAATAAATAACAATGATTTTTTCAGGAAATTTAAATAATATGATAACTCATGAAAGGTGTACGAAGCTCTTCCCTCCCGGATGCGCATGAGCTGCTGCTGGGTAGGTGGTGTCGCAACTCACCAGGGCCTTAGGTGTTGGTTGACCTCCCTGCCTTATTATTATTATTATTATTATTATTATTATTATTATTATTATTATTATTATTATTATTATTATTATTATTATTATTATTATTATTATTATTATTATTATTATTATTATTATTATTATTATTATTATTATTATTATTATTATTATTATTATTATTATTATTATTATTATTATTATTATCTTCTTAGGAGTGTACCAGTCAGGCCCTGTCTCCGGTGCTCCGACCCATCCGGAGGGCGCGCTGGTGTCGTTAACCCCAACAACCACTCCCTACGTCCGTAGGGTGAGTGATTATTGGGTCCGAGAATCATGTGCCCTGAGTAGACGGAGCGAACCAAGAATAACGGCCTTCTGCATTCGTGCTGCTAAGATTTCTGCCATATTACAGCAAGCAGGTATTATTTTCAAATTGGAGAGCAGTGTATCCATCATTCCACCAAGGACTCCTATGATCAGAACCACCATTTTGACAGAATGGTCCGGATATAACCTGCGGAGTTCAAAGAGAAGATCTCGATATTTAGTCCGTTTTTCCTCCTCTTTTCGAACGATATTCATTTCGCCTGGAGCGGAAAACTCCATGACGAATATCGTTCTACTTTGGTGGTCGAGGAGGACAACATCAGGCTTATTGGCTTGTATTTGCCTGAGGGTGGGGAATGAGTAGTTCCAATAGATTCGGCACCTCTCATTCTCCACCACGGACTCAATATTATTATTATTATTATTATTATTATTATTATTATTATTATTATTATTATTATTATTATTATTATTATTATTATTATTATTATTATTATTATTATTATTATTATTATTATTATTTTCTCCTTAGGAGTGTACCAGTCAGGCCCTGTCTCCGGTGCTCCGACCCATCCGGAGGGCGCGCTGGTGTCGTTAACCCCAATAACCACTCCCTACGTCCGTAGGGTGAGTGATTATTGGGTCCGAGAATCGTGTGCCTTGAGTAGACGGAGCGAACCAAGTATAACGGCCTTCTGCATTCTTGCTGCTAAGATATCTGCCATATTACGGCAAGCCGGTATTATCTTCAAGTTAGAGAGCAGTGTGTCCATCATTCCACCAAGGACTCCTATAATCAGAACCACCATTTTGACAGAATGGTCCGGATATAACCTGCGGAGTTCAAAGAGAAGATCTCGATATTTAGTCCGTTTTTCCTCCTCTTTTCGAACGATATTCATTTCGCCTGGAGCGGAAAACTCCATGACGAATATCGTTCTACTTTGGTGGTCGAGGAGGACAACATCAGGCTTATTGGCTTGTATTTGCCTGAGGGTGGGGAATGAGTAGTTCCAATAGATTCGGCATCTCTCATTCTCCACCACGGACTCAATATCCCCCGGAGCATAAGGCAACACCGGTGTCTCGTCTATACCGTACGAGTGTCGTAGGTGGTAGTACAACACTCGTAGAGCCGCGTTATGCCTGTGGATATAGGCTGAGACCGCATAAGATGGGCATGCTGATAGTAAATGCATTACGGTCTCAGGTGCCCCACGACATGCCCTGCATCGGGTGTCAGGGACGTCTATACCCATCACGCGACTACGGTAGACAAGGGTGTTGAAGACACCATCCTGGCAGGCCATTATGAATCCCTCGGTCTCCGACTTTAGCTCACTCGACCTGAGGAAGGCAAAGGTCAAGCTTTTGGATAAGCCAAGGTCTTCGATGTTATGAAAGAAGACACCATGCATTGGCTTATCCATATGTAGCTGTAGCAGGACCTCTGTCTCCGCAGCTTTTATGTGAGCTTTTTGCTGAACGGGTCCCAACTCGGTGACAGAGTTTGGGTTAGCCCGTTCAGTGTCGAAAACGAGACCGAGTTCATTATTATTATTATTATTATTATTATTATTATTATTATTATTATTATTATTATTATTATTATTATTATTATTATTATTATTATTATTATTATTATTATTATTATTATTATTATTATTATTATTATTATTATTATTATTATTATTATTATTATTATAACTGATACTCTTTGGATTTCCAAGCCTACATCGAATTCGGGTAACAGCCAACTAGATGTTTTTCAATAAAATGCAATTCATCTGCGAATCGAGAAACGAATGCCACTTCATGATCCACGGTTGAATAGAGAATTTCAAGACAAATGAGATAGGCTGGATAAATATACATGGTGTCATTCAAAAAAGAAGTTGGAGTTACTGCCGATTAAACAGGTAGTTGAAAAAAGTTGTCGTTCAATTCAAATGAAGCGCTATCATTGATTACGTAACTTCTGCAAATTTCAAATCTTCATCTCATCAAATAAAAAAACTACAGGCTGCTACATGTCTGCTGTGTCACCCGGTATAATAATTATTCTAAGCTATTTCCAAAATTATACGTAAACTTTACTTATCGGTATAAAATTATCTAGCAATAATACAAATACGTTACTTAAAAATATGGTGTGAAATGTTTTTATATTAATAATATAGTCAAATAATATAACATAATATATCATAAAAGAACAAGTACAGGGAATGAGGAACTATACCTATTGACTGAATTGAGAAACATTTTTTTCAAAAAAAAATTGAATCGAGGCAGAGACACTGAGAAAATGTCTAGAGATGTATTGGGATCGTGACAGTATGTGTTGAATGCTTTTTGCATACGAACTAGTGGAGAGTTTTGTCCTTGATTGGTTCTACAATAAGGGATATTGAATAGAGTATAATATCGTAGATTGTTTCTACTGGGAACATTGAAATTTATTTTTGCAAGTAGATATGGGCAATCGACTTCATGCCTAACAATTTTGAAAAGAATAGATAAGTCTGACATAATACCTACGTCTTTTACTAAGTGGCATAATTTTTAATTATTTTCGGATCGGCTGATAATTGTGGTCCTGAATGCGAATCTTGTTTTAAAAGGCTAGGAATCCTAACAATTTATTTTGAACACTTTCTATCCTAGTTAGTGTACTGCATATTGAGGGTTTCAAATTGCTGACGCATAAGAAAGCTTGCTGTTGACGAATGCATAATATAGAGAGATGATTATGAAAATATTTTCCGTTTCTTTTTTCCGCAATAACAAAACAACGCCTCAAAATTTTTGAAAAAAGGAAATACCACCTCATGTGAAATGTTTTGCTGAGTTAAATGGTGGGAAAAAATGTATGCTTTGTGTTGCCCCGCTTTAAAGAAACACTCTGTGTATTTCGAAATATTTTTATAACAAGCAACAAAGTAAACCGTATACTTTTATCTAAAACATTTTTTCATACTCCTCATGATAGGCGATATACTGTACTTCCTCCCACTAATCTGACACCCTGTATATTTTGGTCGGTCAACAATTCATTCTGATTGATCGTCAATGATAAACTCAATCAACTTATAACCTCGCAGTCGAATTCATTCACTGAAGAGTTTTGAGTATGTTTTGACTCTGGAAAAAATTGGCGTTTTTTTGTATTATTTTTGGAATGTCCAGTCGCAAACAATTATTGAATATAAATGAGATATTGATATTTTTTATTCAGCTGAATTTCTCCAAAAATCACAAAATTAATGATTTGGTATTCTTTTGCGCCGAATCTGGTCATACAATCGAGCTGGGCCAATAGAGACTTTTACTCAAACAACCAGCAATTTTCACCGAAAGACTTTTTCCCATAAGATGTGTGCGTAGTCCTTTCATGGTAATTGAACTTGAATAATGATTAAATCCTAGTAAAAGAAGAAGAATTTTCAAATGTATGAGAAATAATGAAGAGGATTAAGAGGAGAATACTAAAATATGACAAACGAATAACACATAGTGTTCAGGAGTTTACATTTGTTTTTGATTCGAAGAATTATTATTTAAAAAAATTCATTTGGTTCACGATTTTTCATTTTCTCTTTCCAATAATCGAAAAACTATCATAGGAATTACCAAACTGTATAGGAAAATCTGAAAACATCAAAATTCGATTCCAAGATTAATGAATAATTGAACTTCAAATATAATTAATTCCTATTTCCTGTATATGATATGTACAGAATGGGTACTGGATAGCTGTTCTAGGGGTACACGAAAATATTCATGATATTATGGTATTCTTTTTCTTTATTTATTTTGTTCATGAGACGTTTATTCTCAATAAAAAACGCCCTGTATATGACATCGAACTGGAAATTTGAACACATATGTTTCAGAGAGTTCTCAATGAGTTGAAAACATTAGTTTTCTGCTAAAAAAATTCCTGATATTACTGATTTTTTGCCTTTTTGAATTGATCATAGTTTGCCGTGATAAAGTTCATTATTGAGATGAATTAATAATCAGAGATTATTATTATTTTTTATTGAGTACTACAAGTAGGAAAAAAAAGTTTTTAAATCGGTCTTCGAATAAGAAAATACTGAGGTGGTTCTACTCACACTGTATAAAGGTTAAGATCTTTTTATTGGCCAAATGCGCCATATTGGAAGGAAAGGGTAAGAAATCTGAGAGAGAGCGAGAGAGTGAGAGAGATCTTTTTGATTACCGATATTTAGAAATTAAAAATACATTAATATCGAAGTAGTTTCGACCGTTTCAAATATAACACACTTTTTTTGTGTAACACTCCTCTGCTAATATTCCCAATACGGCTCTGTCGAAGTTGGCCCAATAACATTTTGGTTTATTTCTCCCTAACCAACTTTAATCAATCCGGTTTGCGAAGTAGCTTTCGAGATTCGATAATAAAAACTAGAATCGGCTGTTAATTCCGCACCAGCTTGGAGTAAATGACCGCAGACCACTTTCCAAGGATGGACTTTTCAGCGACTTTTATTTCATTTTAATTCATTTTATTTCGATGACACGGATACTGCTTTTATTCCATCGTGGTTGTGTACAGGAGTGTGAAAATACTTCTTATCAATGGCCAAAAGAGATAAAGAAATAACTAAATGAATATTCTGAAGTCAAAATAGTATATTAATCAACGAGCGAGAAATGTAGCCATTACTCGCGAACAGAACACTATACTTTTTCTGTGACTTGTATCAGGAATATTCGAAAATAAGATCAATTTGTGAAGGCTATCCTGAATGAGCAAAATGTCATTCAATATACAAGGTGTAAACTAAATGATGTCATTAATTTCGGATGGCGATTCCTTGTCATATTTTATGAAAAGAAGTTCATATTAACGTGTGACCTAACTTGCTTTGTTTTCAAGTGACGGAGTGTCACAGTTTCAATAGAAATTCGGATATTTATTAATTACTCAAAAGTCTTTTCGCCGATTTTCATGAAACCTGGTGTGTATATTAGCAGTTGCAAGGGGCTTGTAACTCTCTTATAATGCCGTGGATTTGAAATAGCAATACTTAATCAATCGATAGATTTCTTTAATTAATTTATTTCTGCCTGAACTCTTTCATGGGTTTCGTCGTTGATGGATCGGTTGTTTGTTGTGTTCCTGGGCCTATTATTGTCAACTGTTTCTATCAAAGCTTAAAAATACAATTGTGCTTAAAATTACATAGAATTTCATGGAAATATGGAGTAACTGAAAAAAGATCATTCACATAACTTTCTGACTTTTGATAGTACGTAACCACCATTTCTACGCAAATGACTTTGATTTGAAATTCACAGCATTATAGGAAAGTTGTATTTTTAATTATTTTTTCTGAAAAAATATGAAACTTAGGAAAATACAGTGGCGTACAATGATTTTTACTATAAATGCCAATCAGGTAACCATCTGCCACTTATAATTTGAAATATGATTTCATGAAAAGAAGCCAGGTTTCATCAAAATCATCAAAAAGACTTTCGAGTAATTGATGAAATGCAGATTTTTAAATGACATCCCGTATCTCGGAAACGTAGTAAGTTAGGACACACGTTTATATGAAATTTTCACTTATAATAATATCACAAGAGCTTAAATTATTTCCGGAAATTTTTTTGAAGGCACGAATATTTCGTGCCCGAAAGAAAATTTCCAGGAATAATTTAAGCTTGCGTGGTATTCGGTAAGAAAATTTCACACCATAATTTGGAAAAAAATTATTAATCCAATCTGACATTTTAAATTAATTTCAATGCTTGTTAAGTCCACCATGTTTCGTTAAATGAAAAATATTACCAACTTTACACCAAATGCTAAAACTCAGATGGGTATTAGATCAGTCTATCGCCCTTTCATAATTTTAGGTTACTAAAGGTGGTAGAAATGTATTTTTTTGTTAAAGTAATCCATAACACTTCTAATGTAAAAAATATAATATTAACATGGTGGCCGTGATATAGGCGGCCATGCTTTTGACAGATGAGGTTTATATTTGTATATTACATTGAGTTACTGTATGGTAAACCAGCAAACAAAGGTATTCTTATGTAAAACATTTCTTGTAAGCATTTGCGTTAAACAATTTGAGAAAAATGAAATGCTTTGAAAAGTTCAATTTATGTAAATACTGCAAAGGGTTGAGTCAAGTGCAAATATGTCATCCAAAATTAATATATTTAACGAATTTAATGGAATATTGCGACCAGGAAGCGTTAGAGTCGAATGGTTTGTTTACGAAAATCCAAGAAAGTCTGCTGCAGATGTCAAGTAAATATGGTCTTTTGCGTAAAAGAGATTTGAACAACATTGTTTCAAACATTACATATATGTCTTAAAACACACACATCTAATTAACTCGTCACCTTCCTATTCACCACTAAGAAGAGAGGATGGATAGGTTAGAATTCAAGCAACATTTAAATCTTACTATGTTTGTAGATCCTACGTTTTTTGAAATATAAATTGTTAATGCATAATAATTAAACAAATTTGTGTTTTCTGTTTAATGAAACTTTATAGCGAATAATAAATAATAATGTTAATTCTTATAGAAATTTTGCATTATTCACAGGTATATCTACAATATTTAATAGCTGTAGATCATATGTTTACCTTTTCAACTGTCAAAAAATTTCCACTTAAATATCGTGGGGCCACGAAAAAATTTCCGGAATTTGTTTTTGTTGCCATGGTAACTAGTCAAAATTAAGTCATCATATTGGTTAAAAAGTAGAAGTGTGAAATTTTCTTCATAAAATATGACAAGGAATTACCACCTAAAATTAATGACGTCATTCAGTATACACCCTGTATACATGGTATACTCCTTTATTATTATGTGTATGTATACATTTTTGTCTATAGTCATATATTTTTTATTCATAGTTATTTATATTGATTTATCTTTATCGTTGATTCTTCTACCTTTTTATTTCTACTACTAGTTATTTAAGTTGTTTTATCCTTTATCTTTCATTATTGTACCATTTGACGAGTGTAAACATTGTACAATGTAGCAACACAATAAACTGAACTGAATTGGTTTCGTCGTTGATGTACTGGTTGTTTGTTGTGTTCCTGGGCCTATTATTGTCAACTGTTTCTATCAAAACTCAACAAAACATTTGTGGAAGAAAACAGAAATCTTTGGGAGATCGTTTGCTACAAGTAGCTGTTAGATTCAATTCAATACCCGTCGTGGTCTTAGCCAGGGGAGTAGTTGTTTTCTGACAGGTACTTGCCATAATAAGCCTACGCAGTAGGTGTTTATGGGAGTACAGGGTTCATCATCGGTCGGTAACGACTGTTCGTTAGAAAACATTTGTGCATAAAATTAAATAGAATGTCAAGAAAATATGGAGATTCTGATAAAAAGAGCATTCTCATGACTTTTTGATGGTGCGTAACCACTATTCCTACGCCACTGACTTTGATTTGACAAAGTTTAGCTATTTCAAATTCACGGTATTATGAGAAAGTTGTATTTTTGATTTTTTATTCTGAAAAAATATGAAACTTGGAGAAAAACAGTGGAGTATAATGATTTTTACTATAAACATAATCAAGTAACCACCTGCCACTTATGATTTGAAAAATAGTTTTCCCTTGTAACTGCTAATATACACACCAGGTTTATACGTTTATATGAACTTTTTTTCAGGAAATATGACAAGCAATCACCACCTGAAATTAATGACATCATTTAGATTACACTCTGTATATAAAAGGAGGTTTTATTGAATGTAAAAATTGAATATTTCGAAAAACTCCATACCGTACACAAAATGTTTTGTTAATGAAATTATTAGAATAATTGGTACAGTTGAAAATCATAACTGAAGGTATCGAGGATCCAATATCCAAATTCACATTTTCATTTTTTTATTTCCGACGTGTGCAATAAATGTTGGTAGACAATTTCATTCAATTCAAGATTTTTCTGCAGTTTTCATTTAATTTTTTATCGAATCTGTTTCCTTCCGCCTCAAATGTTGACTTTCATCCTCCATGTCTGTCAAAGGAGTTATGTCTCCATCTGTATCGTCTAGCAGGGTGGCAGATGATCTACGAAAGGTGTGCCCGGTATACAGTGGTATTCAAAAAGTACGCAACAAATTGAAAAAAAAGCCTTCATTTGTGATTTTTCAAAAAAAAATAATAAAAAATCTGTTGCAATCATTGAGTTTTTGTGGTTTTATAAAATAAAATTCATTATCTTTTTTATTTTCGAAAATATGAAAAAACTCCAGAAAAACTTTTTGTAGACATCTTTGAGTATAATAAAATTGTTCATGTACATTTTTTTGATTATTCGTTTAGTTTTCGAGTTTTTTGTGTTTTTAGAAAAAAAGTTTCAAAATTTCCAATAATTTCCGTTCATTATTTTTCATTTTTGTTGTATATTTCCCGGACTATTGATATAACGGAAAAAATGAGTAATTTTGTATTTTTTTTGTAGATTTTCAGAAGACTTATAAAAGATGCCCTGTTAAATTTAAAAATTTATCGCCATCTTTGAGATCTTTTGAAAAAATTACAATTTTATAATAATAATGAAACTGTCTCGATTTTCTATTTTTTTGAAATATTTCCTGGACTATTGATTTTATGGAAAAAACGGTTAGACATTTTTGTAGACTTTCTAAGGAAGATGTCTGGTAAATTGAAAAAAATATTAACCGTTTACGAGATAGGTTTGTCAAAAATTCAAATTTAAATTTTCAGTTTTCTCGAGTTTTCCCAGTTTGCCGATCATTTTCGTGAAAATATTTTGTTCGTCTGACCGAACAATTTTAACAACAATAACAATTTTAACCTCCAACAAATATGGAAGGAAAAAAAATCAATTTTTGAACCGCTATCGAGGGAAGTATAAAAAACCGGAAAAACTCCGTAAACATTTTCCGATTTCTTGTTTTGGGTGGATGGACAAATAATTTCAAAAAAACATTACAGCACGTACAGGGTGTCCCAAATTCGAGCCTCATCATTGGGATCTCGGAAACCAGAAGAGATACGAGGTAGGGGAAATGAAGGCAAAGTTGCGCAATTTGGTGCTCATTGTATCGCCGCTTTCATATTTGAAAAATTCCGAAAACCTCCGAAGATTTTTGGAAAAAACCGATTATTCGCGATTTCATTTTTATTTTTTTGTGACTCTATTTGAATAGATATAGCAAAACAAATTTCACATTCTCATTGCTACTTTTTCTGTTCTACAAGATGGTGTTATCAGATTTTCAAACAGACGTTTCGTATTTGAGCTGCCATCATCAACTTTGTTTTTTTAAATACGGCCCTGGATTTTTTATTATAGATTTTGAAAGTTTCCAATGTCCCAAAACAAATGATGTATCGCACTTATTCGAAAAGTTTATATTAATAGCATTTTTCATAAGAACTCATGAGTTAGGGAGAGACAAAAATTAGATTTTTAATAGATTTAAAAACTTTTTTTGCAATAACGCACTGAATAAAACTCAAAAACTAACATAAAAGTGGGTGGGTAATAAATAATATAATTGAAGTGTCATCCCTCAAACTCTAGGCCCTAGGCTATATTTACAAAAATAATTGCATTTTATCAAAGTGGCTGTGCATCGTGCATTCTGGCTATCTTAGTTCATTTGTTGATGTTTAAATTATCCAATATTTTGACAGTTCATTGTTCGTTCACTAATCGTTAACGCTTATTAAACGAAAATGACTTTTTCTAACGAAGAAACACGAGACATGATGAGGATTTATTATAATTCGAATCGAAATTCAGAAACGGCTTGTGAGCGCTATTTGTTGGAATATCCAGAAAGATGGCAGCCGCATTATAGTTATTTTGCTAATATTGATAATAATTTAGCTCAGTACGGAAGTTTTGTTAAACCAAGGCTTGAATATGGAACACGAATCGATCCAGAAGAGGAACAAATTATCTTGAACACTGTAAGTTTGAAAACTGTTATTTTTTAAGGCGTTTTCTCAAAAGAAGTAGGATTACCGCGAATGAGAGTTTGGAGAACTTTAAACAAGCGTGGATATAAACCTTACAAAATCCATATTATTCAAACACTAAGACCTGGCGATGCTGAGAGACGATTAGAATTTTGTAACTGGTTGCAAAATAAAATTAATGAAAATGATGGCTTCCTAAATAAAACTATATGGACAGATGAATGCAGTTTTTCAACAGATGGACTATTTAACAGACATAACGAACACTATTGGTCAATAGAAAACCCAAGGCAGAATCAGGAAGTAAGACCTCAGGGACGACAATCATTTAACGTATGGGTCGGTATGTGGCACAATAAAATTATCGGCCCGTTTTTTATTCAAGGAAAATTAAATTCCGATAGATATGCAGAATTAATAAGGACCATTATATTGGATTCCTTAATGGAAGAACCTTTGCGTATTACGTCAACTATGGTGGCAACAAGACGGTGCACCACCTCATAATGGGAGATGTGTTAAAAATTTATTAAATGAATTATTCCCTAATGAATGGATTTGAAACCAAGGTCCCGTACGTTGGCCAGCTAGAAGCCCCGACCTAAACCCTCTAGACTACTTTCTCTGGGGATTTCTCAAAAACCGTCTTTATCGAAACACGCCACAAAATCTTGAAGTATTACGACAAAACCTAATAAGGGAGATCAGGGCTATCCCTGCAAGGACCATTCAGCGTGCCATCCATAAACTTCACAGACTGACACGAAAATGCATTCAAGCAGGTGGATTACAATTTGAATATTTGCTTTAACTTTCATTGGGTATTCAATTTTATAGTTTTTGTTTGACTTTTTTTGGAATAATTAAAACATCATGCCTATTGTTGAACATCACACATTGTTTTATATCAATTTTTAGGAGCTTCTGAGGTCCTTAAAACTATGATTTATCGTTCTTTTTCGAAAAAATTATTTTATCGATGTCCTGCTAAGATCTTACCAAAAATCTATTCTCTGTCTCTCTCTAACATATGAGTTCTTATGGAAAATGCTATTAATATAAACTTTTCGAATAAGTGCGATAGATCATTTGTTTTGGGACATTAGAAGATTTTAAAATCTATAATAAAAAATCTAGGGCCGTATTTAAAAAAAACAAAGTTGATGATGGCAGCTCAAATACGAAACGTCTGTTTGATAACACCATCTTGTAGAACAGAAAAAGTAGCAATGAGAATGTGAAATTTGTTTTGTTATATCTATTCAAATAGAGTCACAAAAAAATAAAAATGAAATCGCGAATAATCGGTTTTTTCCAAAAATCTTCGGAAGTACTCGGAATTTTTCAAATATGAAAGCGGCGTTTCAATGAGCACCAAATTGCGCAACTTTGCCTCCATTTAACCGACCTCGTATCTCTCCTGGTTTCCGAGATCCCAATGATGAGGCTCGAATTTGGGACACCCTGTACATAGATCAACGTTTTACCTTTCTTTTGATACCAAATTCATTTCGATTGGATGAAGATTGCTTCAAATTTTAATGGAAGAGAAATACCATTGCATCTACCTCGATTATGTGTGAAAAGAATCGTGAGGTGCTGCCGCAGACGTAGGTACATAAAATCGAACGTCCTCTAGAAGCCTGTCCTTGTTTGGAATCGATACGACGAACCGTTTTTGAGTTATCGATTATTTTACCAAAAAAAAACATCCTAAAATAATCGTGATCATGGCCTCTTAAAACTTCCTAAGAGGTCGTTGCATAAAAACACTTTCGACAATCTCAAATGCCGATACTGACGCGTGAAGCTTGTTTATAAGCTGCTATGATTTGATTACATGCGTCCTGGTAATTAGTGTCCTGATAATTTTGTTCATTTACTTGCTAATTATTTGTGGTCTTTATACTCGATCTTTACCGATTTTTAATTTATCTGAATACGTTTGCGGATAAAATCGTATAATTTATTCGGTGTAAAAGTGAGTTTATGTAGCTCACCTGAATAATTTGCCTCACTGTTACATCTAATGAAATAATCTACTAATGATTATGATTCTGTAGCTTCAGTTTTTTATAATATTAAAAACAATATTAATAAAATTACGCGTAACTTTTTAGAGAAAAGCTTGTATTTAAATGCACTAAAAAAAAAGAAAATAAACATTAAACTGAATTAAACCCACCATTTTGTTACATTATAAAAATTTTCCCGCTGCCGACACTGTAAATAGTCCATACATGCTTAGCAACAAACCATGTAAATGGCCTATATCATTCGTTTACTAATTCATCCTGACAACGGAACTTAATAGTGTCATTTACATGCCTAGGGTAATAATGACTTTGACAAGTAATACCTTCAGCTTCATTCATATCAATTTTTAGGTTATGAGACCTTTTGAATATTATTGTTGTCTGCTTATTCGGTAACTTAGTTACACGCACAAGAATGAAATAGCGAACGAATAATCATGAAGGAAGGGTAAGAAAACAAACTTCAATTCAGGCAAATTTTGAGAAATGTCAACAAGCAGCGGGAAAAACGTAATAAGTAACACGGAATGTATCGACTGTTATCATCCTCGGCAAGCGACAAGCCTCGGCTTTGCCTCGGCTCGTACTCGCTCACCTCGTACTCGCTCACCTCGAATGTTAACACGTCTTTACATTCCTTGTTACTTAAATAACTATTAAATGATATAAAAGCTTGTCGCAAGAAGTATCTATGTATTTCTATATTGTAAATTAAATTTAAAATGACCTCTCGCAACAATCTTTTATATTCTCAGTTGTAATACCACAAGAGAGTGAGAATAAAGTGAAAATAATTCGACAGATTTTTCGAAAACTTGTTGCAATAGACACGAGAGCCCGAAGGGCTCGAGTGGTTATTGCCATATGGCAACAAGTTTGAGAAAAAATGTGGAGAATTATTTTCTACTTTATCGAACTCTCGTGTGGTATCCGAGAGATTATTTTTTGATGCCCCAATCATAGACACATTCTCTTCGAACAACTTTGTAAAATTTCAGCAAGCCAGTCGGAAATTGCAGTGGAATGATATAACGACATTCACTGAATTACAAGATAACCTAACTGTTTTACTCAACAAGTGCTTTCCGGTGGTTAGAATAAAAACAAAAAAGGAAACCATGGCTCACCTCAGGTATCAGGAAAGCAGCAAACAATTTGCGCTGCTATTACTATTTGAGAACTTACTTTAATGAAGAATTTTTAAACTCATACTTCCTGAAATACCGCGCCATCTACAGAAAAGTAGTAAAGTCATCAAAAGTCAGATACTACAATGATGGACTTGCTAGCGCTAAATATGCAATAAAAGAAAGTTGGCTTATTGGGAACGACCTCAGAGGCAACCATCCCAAAAAAAACACTGATATACAACTCGATCCAACTGTTATTAACAACTATTTCACTAATATAGCTCACAAACTCACTGAGAACATACCAACCTTAAATAAAGATCCTCTAATTTATATTAAGAATGATAATCCACATAGTTTTTTTTATATCGCCAACCAATTTAATTGAGCTGAAAGAAACTCTGGCTGAAATTAGAAACAAAAATGCTTGTGGGATAGATGAGATATCGATTAAAGTTTTCACCAATCTGCCCGATAGTGCACTAGAAAGTGTTGCCAACATTATAAACGTTTCGTTTGAAAATGGTTCGTTTCCGGATGACTTAAAAAAAGCAATTGTGATACCCATTCCCAAAGGAGGTGATGTAACTGAACCTTCGAATTTGAGACCTATTTCATTGTTACCAGCCTTATCAAAAATTATCGAGAAACTCGTCAAAAAAAGACTGGAGTCGTATATTAAAAAAAAAATTATTTACTGCACAACAGTTTGGCTTTCAACATCAAAAAAACACTATCGACGCGATGTTCCACTTTTTGGAAGTAGTATATGTTAACTTAAATAGTGGTGAGGTGGCTGCAACAGTCTTTTGTGATTTGGCAAAGGCTTTTGACATGTCAACCATGAAAGGTTGTTGCAAAAGCTTCACGCATATGGCGGTAGAGGACCTGCTTATATTTGGTTCAAATCCTTCCTGAGTAATCGTAAATTAATTTTTATTTAGTATATCTTCACCACTTGAAGAAGCTTTTGTAAAGCGAAACAATTGTCGTGGTTTTGTAAACCCTCTTTATGTTAAAATCATTTGAACCATAGTTTCATTATATCGAGTCAAACCAATTACTTCCATTTCCTCATATCATTCGATGAGTATTGCCAACAGAAGAAAAATAATATTTCTAGCTGACATATTTGAATAATAATTTTTTTCTTTCATTTTATTTGTGTCGAAGCAAAACATTTTGTGTACACACGCTCAGAAACTGTTTATTGTTCAAATATTGTCAAGTTTTTCATATATGACTGAAGTGAAGCTGTCACTTTTAGGCAAAAAAAAGTGTTGGCTTTTACTCTTTCTTGACTGACATGCAATATATAGAGTGTTTCAGACTATGTATACGAAAGCAGAATCAGTGTTTCTGGACGGAGTCCTAACAAATTGCGTTGCGTTGCGTTGCAAGTGCTTTAAAGGCACTTGTGTACGAGTAGGATACGCTATTTTTATTACGCCTGCATCGTCACTTCGAAAGCAATGCTGCAAATTAATTCTAGATCAGGATTATGTCCCTTAAATTTTATTACGTAAATCTAATCCTTTTTTTATATTTTGGTTCCATGGAGTGTATTCTCCAAAGAACATCGTGAGAGCCGAAGGAAAGTAGGTGGAAATTGGTGTTCTTTCTTATAAGCATTTACCAATAATAATCTCCTTGTTCGCGTAACAAGTAAAACGCACACTCATAACAATAATCCATAAAGAGTAACATAAAAATACGAAAAACCGCAATTACCCATATCTGGTAAAACCTTGCCGGTCACAATAATAATCAAGAATGCCATAGCGGGAAAGACAGAATAGCATTATTTCTCAGAAAAATAGCCGCCCGTCTCCCGATAGTCTGTCTCCCACTCGATGTCTAGGTTCACAGAAAACGGCAAAGAAATGCAAATTCGTGCATAGGCGGCTCTAGGGTGAAATTAAAATAAAAAAGTTGCAACTGTTTCTAATTTCATCATCATGATTTCCTACTAGTATTTTGGAAGTTGATATGGAATTGCGTTGAATGATTTTTTACGATGATTTTCTGGATTTCAACTGAGTTGTGACCTCTTCCTCGATATTACTTAATACGCATAGTTTTAAAAATCAAATGTATACTTTAAGACATGGAATTCATTACTTGTGTGGATCACCTATTCAACAAGAAATCAACTGTACCCATTCGAATATTCATATAGTTGCCATCCATTGAAATATTGTATTGCGTACAGTTTCAGACAAATCCAGGTAGGATGAAGGTGAGGATTGCCGGCCATGAGGGTAATACCGGCCATGAGGGTAATACCGGCCATGAGGGTAATACCGGCCTACTGACATTACCTACTGTAAAGTTATATTTTACGGCAAAGACACGCTGCGCCATCTGTTATAGCATGTTGGAATGTGTGCTCGAAATTTTGTAAGGATACGCAACTCTGATAGGTTGTTACATTGCTTAACAAAATTTGATATTTGTTATTGTAGCCGGAAGAAATGTACAACAGTTATTTTTGAGTATTTTGTCACCGTAAATGTATTCGTGATTTATAGGAAATACACTAGGAAACATATAATAGGTTATTTCAGGAAATGCCGGCCAGTGCAAGGCGGGAAATACCGGCCAGTGCAAGGCGGGAAATACCGGCCAGTGCAAGGCGGGAAATACCGGCCAGCCGTCACTACCCATCCGCATTCAACGAATTTTATTTATTACATATTTTTTTTTATGTATCGCTCAGGATTTCCTAGATATATTTGAATTACAGATGCCAAATAAATATATCAGGAAAACAGTAAAAATAATCTTCTGTACAAATGCAAGCCGCATTACAAGACATTCATAATGGGAAATGAATCAACATTGTCATCTTTAGATAAGGGTATTTCTTTCGAAACATTTCCTAGTCTTCTTCTGTATTGTGAAAAAAATCATGATAATTCGACACCAAAATAAGACATATTTCCACAAATGTTCATCAGAATTAAATCATTTATCCGCTACAATGAAAAGTAGGTTTTTCGCCATTTTGACGGTTAATTTGAGGTTATGTTGAAAAGTGTTGAATACAATTTTTGTTATTTTTTTATTTCATTTTTTTTCATTGGTGTTTTGGCATCGACTGCTATGGTCATTAGCCATGTGTTCTGAGTAGGCCTTGTTACTAACTTCATACGCCACTTTAGGAGCAGCACTGTTAATTGGAACGCAACAGTGAATCGTGCAGGACTCAACCCAGTCGAGCCACGAGATTTTAATAATTTAATCGGTTAAATTAAATTAAAAAATACCAGATCTACAACTCTTCTATTTAAAATTTTTCGCTAGGTGTTCACGTTTTGCCGCAAATCGTACTATGTGTTCAAACAGTTTCCAACCCCATTTTTAGTGTTTTCGTGTTTCAACATTTCTTTTCCTTAAAGTTGGAACCTCAACAACATCTTCCACCTGACGATTTCCTGTTATTTTCTTTCTTTTTCACAAAAATTATAGGCACCAGTCTATAAAGCGGAGTGAAATTTTTATCTTGCCCTGTTTAGAATTTGAAAATGAACATAAAAAAGCAACGTGTAATCTTGATATATAAAATACTATACGAACAGTCGTTACCGACCGACGATGAACCCTTCACTCCCATATACACCTACTATGTAGTCTTATTATGGCAAGTACCAGTCAGAAAACAACTACTCCCCTGGCTAAGACCACGATGGGTATTTAATTAAATCTAACAGATACTCGTCTGTAAAGACTGTTCGTTACTAAACAATCTCCCAAAGAACTCTGTTTTCTTCGATAAAATAGTATATTTCATCTTTAAAAAGTTAATAATTTTCAATTTGAAATTTAAGCAATGAATTGATTCATCATATTCCATTGCATAATCTCCAACATCTTCATTGTCAACTTCTTCGACATGCTTATCATCTTTGCATTCATTTTCAACAACTTCGTCATCCCCTTCATCGACGTCTTCTCATCATCTTCGCCATCATCATCATGCCAATCATTATATTCCTGAGGATCATTATTTTCATTTAAATTTTCTCATTTTCTATCATTCTGACGTGATCCACAATTGTAATTACCTTTATATTGAAACAAAATCAACAACGAAGTATTGTGTTTTCTTCAATTGATGTTTCAACCAGTTTCAACGAGCTCTCAGCAATCTTTTACACGAAAACTATCAATTTTATATTTATTGCAATTTTATTAATTATTACTTTATACTTATTCTTGTACTAATAAAAATTTGAAAGAAATATATATATATATGGCAGTCGGTTGTACGGTACAACCAACTGTACGAACTTATTTTTTTTTATTTTTCATTTTTATGCATTCATAATAATTATCAACTGAAATCGTTTGCCATTTCTGTAAAAGTCTAATTATAGAATAAGTTACAAGTATTGGTTAATGGTTCGACATATTAAATTTTAGATACAGCTTATGAAATTGTGTACCAGCGCAAAACATCTGCCGATAATTTTTTTAAAATGTATACTTGGTCAAATTGATTGAATGACTCGTTAGCAGACGTTAATCGATTGTGAAAAAATCGCATTTCAAATGACGTTTGCGATAGATTTGTTTTAATCAAATCCTGTTTTAAAGTACACGGCTTAAATTAGGGAATTGTTCAAAACTCATGAAATGTTAACAATTTCAATTTTCAACATGGCGCTTAGTAGCACTGGTGGCGATTGGAAATTAGGACTGTTCAACGTCTTTCATAATAACAAAATGGCCGACATTAGTTTATAAGTCAGAAGGAAGTATATCTAGCTGCAGGCCTATTACAGAACCGGCAGGTTGAATATGTGCTTTATAAATCATGCGGATTGGTCAACGATATTTTTAGTAACGTGAACAGAGTAACAGTTATTTGCCATAGTTTTTCTTCATGGTCCACATTTGTGATTCCAGAGGCACTGTAATCGAAGCCTTAAAAAGTCCTATTGTGTTCGGTAGTTTATTTACAATAGAACCAAAATTGTATTCACCTTTTCCAAGCCTTTGTCTGACGTTGAGTGATCGAAATAAGAAACTCCTAATCAGAGTCCAGACGAAAAAACATTGCTCGTGCTCATGTCATGGGTCCATTTAAATTTAAATGAGGCTTATGGAAAATGGCTTTACGACAATGGCTACTGCTGAAGAGGTATACACCCGGTGATTATTACGGTCAGAAAAAAAATTCATTAGTTTGAATAAGGGAAAAACAGCAGCTAATATATTCCATCGAGGGCACAATCAAACTACATGCAACAATAACGCATACAATTTCAGAGTGCAAAACGATGTTAAGATCTTGGGATTTATCTTTGATCGAATGTTAAACTGGGAAACTCACATGCATAATCTCTGCGGTAAATTGAGATCAGCCTGCTATGCCTTGAGGTCATTAAAGGTGCGCTAAAGTCAAAATATTATACTCCTTACTCTGTATTATACGAAAGCGTAGAAGGGCCACATGAAATAAAAAAATTATAACTACGACTTCACAACTCGGAATTATACTAATTCTGACTTTACAACTCATTATACTAATTCTGACATAAAGTCAGATGTGGAATCATCGACGACTGAAAGTTGGAATTTAGTCGCTATTTTCCATCGTACAATTCCTCAGTACAGTGTGAAATTGCTTCTGAAGAGTATGTTTTCCAATTCTTCCGACCTCCCTGATGATCTTAGAAGAGTGAAATAGATTTTTGTCGACCAAAATGTATTGGAGACCTAGCGAAAGAGATGCAGTTCACGCATCAATGGAATGATCGATTTTCTGTGAGTGATACTTCTGAATAACATTCTCCCTTATCTCATTCATAGATAAGAATCTCCAATGGGATCTGGACATTTAATAAATAATCAACTATCTGAATGAAAATGCAAATTTTCACTTTCAGATTTTTTCTCTCAAGTTATATAGGGTCTTTCTCAATATCTATCAGATGTAGTTCAATGTCCAGCGTGGCTTTAGCCGGGGAAGTAGTTGTTTTCTGTTAGATATTACAAACAAGTAACTTTAATTTTATCGTAGGGTTTTTCCATTTCCAGAGGAGTCATGTATTGATTCAATTTTCAATCGAGAATGTTTCTCTTTAAAATATGAATACCTTCCAAGAGAGGTTATCTTGTACGATGGAAAATAGAGACTGAATTCCAACTTTCAGTCGTAGATGATACCACAACTGACTTTATGAACATCCTGTTCATATTTTCAATGAAATCAACGTTTTCAACTCTTATGCCGTGTCCACATCAACCCAAAAAAACACAACTAAAACATCAACTCATTCTTTTTCAGCAATTTAACAACAAATCTGAAAATTTTCTTCAACAAAACGAGTCTGTTGTGTTTCTGGTTGCAACAAACTTTTCGCGTTCCCGTTTCAAAAAAAATGGAAAAAGCACGTTTTCAACCCTTATACAGTGTCCACATCAAACCAACAAATCAGAAACAAAACATGTTTTTAACAATTTAACAACAAATCTGAAACTTTCTATCAACAAAATGTGTTGTGTTGCAGTAACTTTTCGCGGTCCTGTTGGAAGGCGGTAAACATCAAAGGTTTTCTGCTTTGTTGCCATTGATGCTGGCAACATTTTCTGTACTGTGTGTACTTAATTGAAAAACAAAGAAAAACAGGAACCCCTCTAGTATGTCTTTGCGAACTCCTAGGTGTTGTGGATGATGTCAGAAAATAAATATGCAGTATGTCGGGTGAACTGGTACATCAAGCTATGATTAAAATCTACAATTTCCAAAAATCTTAGTGGTACCGCCAAGCATTCAACCACATAGCATATCTAAAATTGCTATATTATTTGATAGATCTTAGGGTCAACCATCAGCTGTATTAAATCTTCAAAGTTCTCGCTGGACGGTTCAAGTTTACATTTTCACATAACTCCAGCTAACTCGTGGAATCGTAATGATTACACTAATTCCGAGTTGTGAAGTCGGAATTATACTAATTCCGACTTTTGAAGTCAGAATTAGGCTAATTTCGAGTTGTGAAGTCGGAATTAGGATAATTCCGAGTTGTAAAGTCAGAATTATACTAATTCCGAGTTGTAAAGTCCGAAATATACTAATTCCGAGTTGCAAAGTCAGAATTAGGCTAATTCTGAGTTGTGAAGTCGGAATTAGGCTAATTCCGAGTTGTGGAGTCGGAATTATACTAATTCCGAGTTGTGAAGTCGGAATTATACTAATTCCGAGTTGCGAAGTCAGAATTATACTAATTCCGAGTTGTAAAGTCAGAATTATACTAATTCCGAGTTGCAAAGTCAGAATTAGGCTAATTCTGAGTTGTGAAGTCGGAATTAGGCTAATTTCGAGTTGTGAAGTCGGAATTATACTAATTCCGAGTTGTGAAGGCGGAATTATACTAATTTCGAGTTGGGAAGTCGGAATTAGACGAAATATTTTTTTTTATTCATTGTGGCCCTTCTACGCTTTCGTAGTATTACGCGAATTTTCGCTCCCAAATACGACATGGTAGAATGAACTGGGGAGCTGGTACTGATTATTCAAGAAAATTAATCCTCCACGATTCACTGATTCGTTAAAAATTAACAGTACTACACGGTGTAAAAAATTGGTCTATGTTGGGTTTTGAACGATTTCAATAGGTCTTCTTGTTGACACTTTCCAAAAACGTGAATTATATCGATTTTTTGACTTCCGCAAAAAAATCACGAATTTTTAAAAAAAAATTAATTTCGATAGTGTCAACAAGTACTCCATTATGTTCCAAATATATTTACCAAATTTGAGTTATTTACGTGTCACCGATTCGCCGTCCGAGCAGAAGCCAGCATGCATGCCATTGAACTGCCACCTTAAGAACAATTTACTTCCAGCAAAGCACTTTACCAAGTTTTATCATAGAAACTTGTATTACAATGGCTGCAGAATCTATAATAACTTACCTACCAGAAAAAGTGCAAAGTGCTTCAAATATTTTCATTTTCAAATATAGGCTGAAAGACTCCTTGACCCAAAAAAACTTTTACACACTTGACTAATTCTGTTCTCAAGATGATGTTTGGGACCAATGTGTGTCTAGTTGTATAAATTTATATATTTGTGGTTCATTTCTATTCGTGATTTAATCATAATTTATTTTTTCTACAACAGTGCTTAAACTAAGGTTCACTGTTCGTAAAATGAAACTTTTTAGCACAAGTGCTTAAAAACATCAACTGTGCGTAAAGTAATGTTTTAGACACACTCCATACATTTTTCAAAAATACAGTATTTTGCGTCAGATTTTACTAGGAAGTCATCACTTGATATACGACGAAAATTGAATAGTTAATAAGATAAAACATACAACAGTAGAAAACATTTTGTTTGATACATTTTCGTAAAGAACTTTTTCGTACTCGCGTGTTTTTTTTTAACTCGGCTTGCCTCATTCAACAAACTTCACGCTCATACAAAAAAGTCCTACTTTACGAACTTGTATCATAAATAACTATCATATTACTTGTTTAGCATGTTAACTGCACGCAGAGAAAAGAAAGGTAGAAATTACTAGAATCGTCAAGGATTTAACCACGAAAAACGTTAACAATATGGACAAACTTTGTTCGTAGGGAGATGTACTCTTCAAAAACGTTGAGACAACCCTGAGAAAGTATTGCTAGGTAATGCAGTGATATTGATCACGAAAAACAAAGATCGATCAACTGAACATCGTGGTTAAATTTACCACGACTACGTAATATCGAATAACCACCCGCTGATTATTTTATACTATAATTCATTAGTGAATCTGGAACAGGTACCTCCACCTATTCAACTGTTAGATTTGAACAGAGAATTGTTTACTAAAGTTCGCGGTATATGTTTCTTCCATGTGTAATATCACCTGTAGAGTATTTTTACCACGACTAGCTAGTAAACTGATTACTGAACAGTTTACCACACTCTCGCCCATGATATTATAACCCAGTTCAGAATAAAATACATTATCAAAATGTACCATTTGCTATTTTTCATATTAGTTTTAGTCTTGTTGCAAACCACAAGTATGGCAAAATTTATGTTTTCCCCTCAAAATTCGTAATTATTATATAGACTAAAACTAATATGGAAATAAGCAAATGGTACATTTTGATATGGTATTGTATACTAAACTGGGTTAGGGGGGGGGGGGGGGGGTTAAACAACTTAAAAAAATACCAACAGTTAATATTTATCATTTATTCAACAACAATCAGAATATACAGAACACAAGTTTTGGTAAAAAATGTACTCTAACTTGTATCATATAGGTAGAAAAATAATAGTAACAATAATATAAATGGAATCATAATTTAAAGAACAGCTTATCCACAAAATAACATGTTTGTCCAGTTCAAATATCATCTTCCTCGAAAACAAAAGATTGATTGTGCACAATCAATATTGGTATCGATTGCATAGCTGATTTCAACGTTTCATATTTGTTTCATTTATAGAGCAAATTGGGCTGTATATCTGGAACAGTCTGAAAATAAAAATCCAATATATAGGAATTGAATCGAATATATCTGGATGATAATATGGTCAAAAAGTTAGGAAAAAAATTAAACGCTAGGAGTTTTTTTGAAAAAACCTTACATTTCAAATTTTCACATAGTAAGTATGGATATTTTCTATTATTCTTAGTTTACCGTAAAATATAAGAACGTCACTTATATTTACCTTAACAAAAAGAATAAGGCCCCAGCTCTGATAGCCTGTAGATATAAGTATTCCTCATTTTCTCTGTGAATATAGACAGTAAAAGGGTGGCAATTCTTCATTACTGGCTGATTCCCTGAAATCTGGGAGACGCTATATAGACTTGATTTGTTTCATATTGGTAGACATCAAAATATCTAACAGCTCATTTCTCTTCAAAACTCTGTTCAGGTAGAGACTCTTACATGTTGTTACATCTTGCTCCTAACATCTTCTGGAGGTGTTATTCAAACTAAAAACAAAGGTTGAGACGCAGAATGAATACCACTACAGGAACAGTAAAGACGACGTTATCATATAATCTACCTCGACTGCTGGTGATGTAAAAAGGTCGTTTCACTGAATTGTTTAGTTCTATCATTCAAGGAATATTATTCGTCTCAATGATGAGAAAAGTAAACTAGTTACATGCCGTCAAGTAAAGGAAGCGAATGAATTCCAACTGTCTTCGTAATTCTGTTGATTTGTTTTTCCTAATCAGGTTGTTTATTCTTCAGAGATACTATTCTTCGATGATTTAGTGGTAACATATCGACCCCCTCTCTTCCGCCATCAGCTCATACTCATGGAAGTATATTCAGATATAATTCACGTACAGTAATGATTGCATCATCTAAATTTTCTTCAACACTCATCTATGCAGGCACACGCTGAAATTTTGTTCAGCGTATGTGTTCAGCCCATGATGTTCAATTATTGACTAGTCCATTGAACGTAATAGAGAAGCGGATAAAACAAATTGTATTGGAATGCGTTCTCTGAAATGTCAAAACCGTATAGAATTATAGAATCCATATTCAGAAAATATTTTGACTTGAAACTCACCTTCAAGAGTAGTAATAAATTTCACTGCTCACTCACGATAATAATATACTCAGACTTCTCGACTCAGTTGTTAGCTCCTAGAAAAATTACACTTTAATGAATCTTCATAGGTGTACGAACCGTCGTCGCCCGGCAACTCAACTTAACGTTGAACGATTATTTTAACAAATATAACTTCATGTTTACCATTCTGTTCCGTAAGTACTACTACTTTTGTGTTCAGATTCACTGAGAATGTGGTTATTATTACTGTTATCCCTTATAAACACAAAATCGTTAGTAATTCTTTTATTCTATGGGCGGTAACAACCGTTATCAACATTAGTTGATAATACTGGTAACTGAATAATAGATAAGACTACGTTTTTGCCAGGAGAGTATGATGAACTATGACGCATCTTAGAACGATTTTTACCGAAAAAAGATAGTTTTATTTACCAGAATATTGGAGAACTCTGAAAAATCTCAATAGGGTAAACTGTTATAGTAAAAAGTAACGTTAATTTCAGTATCATCTATCCACTAATTCCCGAAATATTCAACCACATTTGATTGTTCACGTTCACTTTTGTGAGAGTACAGCTTACTAGTCGGAGCTGCGCTTTGTTTTACGATCGGGTTGTCAAGTACCACGATTTTCAGACTGCCAAAGTGTGGTTAATCGATCTGTCGGATTTTTCTGCGTGTATGTCTATATACTTTCATACTGGCGCTATCGGCAATTTTTTATGGATATCATTGTAATGGTTTTGATAACTTATTGTTCAATAAAGTATATTATTATTATTATTGAATCGCTTATAAGGATTATGAATTGCATAAGAAGGGTGTTTGTTAACCCCTTTACAGCGTATGTGTGGCTGTCTATGAATGTATATTCAAAAAGGCTTGTATCGTATCCCAAACTCCCACAGGCTTTTTTCAAGTTAATGTAATTGTCGATATATTGACGTATGAGACTGCAAGGGATAGGTCAAAATGGGTTCCGTCGGTTGATTGTGGGTGCGAAGACACAATTTCGTGATCGGAGTGCTAAGATTAGGCGAGGAGACAATTCATACAGTGTTGACCAAAACAGGACTTTCGTAGGAAAACGTTTTTCATTGATCATTTCATTCATGATGAAATACACCTATCAGACACCACCATTTTTAGAATAAATTTTGTTTAAATACGTGATTATTTCACAAGAGCTGTTTAATCGCGATTAAATTTTCGTCCTCCATATTGGTTTTGGTTGTTTCGTTTTTCAGGGATTCTTACAATTCTTGGCAACAGTTTATGAAAAAAAAAATAATTATTTCTTAATCGTTTGAATGATGTACCTAATATTGATTTTCATCAGTGAAAACTCCATTTTCGATAGGATTCCTAGACAAATATTTTGACATAAGGCAACGAAAATACGTCAAAGGCAAAATTCGCAGCAAAGGCTTCTTCAATGCATTGTTGGGATGCGTAACCAAAGTAATATATGAACAAACATCATCAACGAAGCGTTTGATTCTGAAACGTCTCGTATTTAAAGCTTGAGCAAAAATGAATTCACGTTTCAGTAATATTTCGTGTGAAAATATCGATTTGGCAATTCATAATAGTACACCAGTCAACGCAATGAAAACCCATGCTTCTGTATGGCTAGAGTTTTCCGACTATTGTAAGACAAAAGGTTGCTCTTTCAATGAAGATACCAGAATTGATGAATTGGCTGTAATATTTGAAAGACTGTGGGGGTTTAATATGCGGAAGAAAGACTGATCGGAATATAAAGAAGGTGTGGTGAAGACAATGTGGAATATCGTAACAAAAAAACTGCATCAAGAAATGTACCACGTTCAATACAATGTAAGTTTCGGTCCATTTAAACATATAGTTTTCAAAACTGCCAGAGATGCAAGAAATACGAAACGCAGAATTCTTCAACAAAACCCAATTAAAAGAAAGGAAAGCACTTCTGCTTTAAGTGACGAAGAACATCTGAAACTAGTTGAGTTATGGGACGAGAATACTCCCAAGGGATAGCAAAAAAAAGTCTACTATATAATACCCGTTGAAATAGCGTGGAGAGGTGGCGAAGCGACTTTCTGTCTAATAAGTTACTTTAAAGAAGTCGACCATAAAAGAATTTCTACAGGTAAAATGTTGAAAAGCATTTCTGCCTAGGAGTATAATTTTTTTCTTGTTGTAGTTAAGATAGAATACAACCCCATATTCACTATAACTGCACAAGGAGGCGATAAAAAGCTTACGGACAGCAAATGGTGGGTTCAGAATACTACAGAAACAAAAATGTGCATGCCCTTTATGATTATTTAAAAAGCTTTTCAGCAAAAGTGGCAATAATATTAAATCGGATAGGTTATTCTTAACCCCGAATCCTTTTTGAAAAAGACCCGAATCTACTACATGGTACAAAATTGCCCGATAGGAATGAATCAAATATCGAAATGGACCCGAGAAGCAGCACAGACAATCGGAATCAAGAAAGCAAAAATAACTAACCATTCTAGCCGATCAACAGCAGTTAGTAAGCTAGCTAAAATTGGAGTTCAAGAACAGCAACTATTCAAAATCACAAGACATAAACAGCGCATGTTCTATTAAACCATATCTTCAAATCGATCCCACTCATCATCTGGATATCATTAACAAAATGAGAAACATGTATGATATTAAAACAACCGGTCTATCAAAAACTGCCAACAATCTGTCAGCCTCTGTTCCAGGTTCATCTGCCCAATCGTCTTCATTAAATACCAATGTTTCATCTAATATAAATAGTAATGAAAAACAAACAGTTGTGACCTACACAAATTGCAATTCTTATTACAACTGTACAACTATACAAAATAAAAATAATAATTTTCTCAATGTACGTATAATAAAGAAATTGTTAGAAAATGTCGGTGTTCATTATCAATAAAATTCTTTGTTGTTGGTTTTAATCTACCTCATTCAAGAAATAATCTAGTCGTATATCACACGACCTATAAATGTTAATGGATTAAACTATCAAAATATTTTATGCATGATTGTGCTTTTTGATGAATAATTTCATGCACAATAATTTGAAAATAAAACCCCTCGACCGCTTCGCAATCTCGGGGTTTTATTAAATTATTGTGCATTCAACAATTTTCCAAGCAAAATCTTGCTCAAAATATTTTGATAGTTTATTCGATTAAATTTATTGGTCTCGTGATATAACATCCAATTATTTTTTATCAAGGAAATCTTTGATAAAATTTCAAATTATTCGTCAAGTCTTCTCTCAATCAGAATTTCTTTGGAAATATACCTCTTTGAATTAACATTTTAAAATACAATTTTTTTTGTCCAAGATAATTCTCAAAACTTATGGGTAGATCCATATACACAGTCTGCATGTTGAAATCGTGATAATACTTGAGTTGCAAAATATAATTAAATTTTTTATTAAAAATTTTCCTACTGGAAAATATCATTTTCAGAGGAACATTCTACCATAGACTTTTACCGTCCAAATTCCTTATATTTATTTTATTTATACATATTTGCGCTTAGTCTACAAGTCCTGTTCTTTAGACAATAAAGTATATTTTGATTTGATTTGAATACTCCATTGTGCACTCTACAATGGTTTGAATTTGTCGAATATTGTGAGTACAAATGCCCGTGGAACATTTAATCAATTCGATTCAACTTTATACTGTAAATTACTTGATAAATTCAATACATTCTGATATAATGTTGTCTTGAATTTCTCAATTTTATCTCTATGCTTCATGAAAATTCTGAGAGACTTTTTGGACGGGCACTGCAAATAAGCTTGTTGTTCATTTAATATATGTCTGTTGAAAATTTGTTGTAAGTAATATCATTTCATCATTGATTTTATTAGGTTAGACGTTTATGGTAAACGCAAAGCAGGATTTCCCTGAAAATTTCACATCTTACATTTTGTTAGCTGATCTATCGATCTAAAATATTTTCAGCTTTGCGGCGTTGCCACGTCTATAAAAAAAAACTAGCAACTTTATTTTTTTAAATAGAACACCCCGTATATTAACTCATATTTTGAATCGCTCTTTCATTATAATACTTTTTTGTTAATAATGTCCTATACCTATCTCTATCTGTTTTCGAAATAAAAAATAATTTGTGTTAAATATGGTCCAAAACATAGCCCTAATTGAACTTTAGTACATCAGTACTCTCAATTCATGAAAAGTTGATATTTTGTTTATAGGTTGGACAAATTCGAAGTATTTACTTAACACCAAGAAATCGACTCCATATCATACAGGGCGTGCTAAAATTACTGTTATTTCCATAATGCATAAAAGTGGTCAAAAGTTAATTTTTTCAAATGAAACCCCCTGTATATTACTCGATAAATTGAAAGATGATGAAAAATGCTTGAAGATGATATATCATGACCCTATACCTAAATCATCAACATTTCTTAATAAAATTGCTTTTTAAGAATTTGGTTTTAGGTAACAGTGGATTTGTCAAGCTTATAACAGTTTGGTAACTTTTATAAGTAATTTACGAATAGTTATCGACGGTGTTTCAAATTATCTTCCAAAGTGAATGCAAATATCGATTATTCAAACAAAGTTCTTATGAAATTATTTATTATACACTGACAGTGTGATCAAATCATTGCCAGAACTTGCAGAAATTTCAACCAAATGTATCCTGAATTAACACCAATGAACGAGAGGAAGTATGTAAGATTACAAAATAATTTTCTTAACTATGGCTGAAAGTTTCCAGGGAACAAATGTCCAAAAACCAGGCATTTCTAGGTAAAAAGTACGATTTTCTGGAATATAACATGTGAAAGTACAGATAAAAACAGAATTATGAGGATTAAAAATAACAAAATTGTAAACAAAATATAACATTTTTACAATAAATGCTGGAAATGTTGTCCATTACATTCTAAACATTTTAAAATATTCTTTTGTACGCGACTTGTCGTTGCTTTTTCAATTTCATGGGGATCTAGATCTTTCAATACACCGCACTATTCGCCGTCGCAGTTCTTCTTTGGTAGGCACTGGAGTACTGTACACCCTTTCTTTTAAAACACCCCATAAAAAAAAGTCAAGTGGCGTGAGATCGGGTGATCTCGGTGGCCAATCCCACGGCCCTAAACGCCTAAACCAACGATCGTCAAACATTTGGTGAAGTTTCCTGGAAACTTCCTGAGTGCAATGAGCTGGCGCTCCGTCCAGTTGAAACCACGAATTCCTATATCCTCTAAAGGCAAGTTTTCAAGGAAATCGGTAACAGTCGTCCTTAAAATATGAAGATATCTCTCTGCATTCAGTGTGTCTTCATAAATAAAAAAGCTAATTTTATTTTTCTTCAAAATACAAAACACATTCAGGGAAAATTTTTCTTGAAAACCCATTTCTTTTGTCACATGAGGATTATGATCAGCCCAAAAATGTTTATTCCTTCTATTAAAAATGCCATCCCTCGTAAATTTTGATTCGTCGCTCCAAATTATTTTTGACACAAATTCCCGATCTTCCTGTATATGTATTAGAAGGGATTCGCAAAAATGCACTCTGCGTTCAAAGTCTTCTACTTTGAGAGCTTGAACTTTGGTAAATTTATACGGATGCATTTCGTGATTTTCCAAAATTCGTTGTACTGAAGCATGTGATACACCCAAATCTTTTTCTGCACTGCGAATGGAAGCTTCTGGATATGCATAAAAATATGCCAAGACGTTAACTGTATTTTCCTCATTTAAAGTAACAGGTTTTGGTAATGTTGAAGGCGCTTTTAACTTTGAGCCATAGTTAAGGAAATTATTTTGTAATCTTACAAACTTCCTCTCGTTCATTGGTGTTAATTCAGGATACATTTGGTTGAATTTTCTGCAAGTTCTGGCAATGATTTGATCACACTGCCCGTGTATAATAAATAATTTCATAAGAACTTCGTTTGAATAGTCAATAGCATTCATTTTTGGCGATTTTTTAAAACACCGTCAATAACCATTAGTTAATTACTTATAAAAGTCACCAAGTTGTCATAAGCTTGATACTTCCACGGCCACCTAAAATCAAATTCTTTAAATATTTTATACAACTGTCCAAACTGTCATTAAAAATCTCTTTAATAGAAACAATCAGAACATCTACTTAGAAAGAAAGAATTATTTAGGAAAGTTCACACATGTATTTGGCAGTTTGTGCAATTGGTAATATTTATTCCCTGTGAAGTAACTGACGAAGTACCTACTATTCAATTCAACTGTAGAAAGTCCTTTATGAATAACCAATAATAACATTTAAATAAACATGTGCGCTGGTGTATGTAGTTGAAGCATATGCCTTGTAATCCAAAGATCGTGTGTTTTTTTGTTTTTTTTTTTATTACTAGCTGTAACTGTTGTACACAAAAATGTGTATGATACATGGATTTGCTCCACTCGCTGACGTTCGTTTCACAATATTCCCCACTCACAAAATAAAATGCCACTTCCATCACTTGTAGGTATCATAAATAACTATTTTTCCACAAAAACGGCTTTATTAAGAAAAGTTGATGATTTAGGTATAGGGAGATGATATATCATCTTGAAGCATTTTTCATCATCTTTCAATTTATCGAGTAATATACAGGGGGTTTCATTTGAAAAAATGAACTTTTGACCATTTTTATGTATTATGGAAATAACAGTAATTTTAGCACGCCCTGTATGATATGGAGTCGATTTCTTGGTGTTAAGTAAATACTTCGAATTTGTCCAACCTATAATCAAAATATCAACTTTTCATGAATTGAGAGTACCGATGTACTAAAGTTCAATAAGGGCTATGTTTTGGACCATATTTAACACAAATTATTTTTTATTTCGAAAACAGATAGAGATAGGTATAGGACATTATTAACAAAAAAGTATTATAATGAAAGAGCGATTCAAAAAATGAGTTAATATACGGGGTGTTCTGTTTAAAAAATAAAGTTGCTAGTTTTTTTTGATAGACGTGGCAACGCCGCAAAGCTGAAAATATTTTAGATCGATACATCAGGTAACAAAATGTAAGATGTGAAATTTTCAGGGAAATCCTGCTTTGCGTTTACCATAAACGTCTAACCTACCATCGACCGTGAGACACGCTGTATGATAATCGAAAAAAAAAATTCTGACTGGTTGATTTTTGCTGCAAAGGCTTCAAAGAATGTTTGTTGGATTGTCTCCAGATTTCTGATACGATGAAGAAGCCACATCTCGCCAACCAATTTTTTTATTTCTTCCAGATCTTCTACACCGAGTTCCACATTTTTGGGATCGTTGAAGAGGGTACAAGGGGCAGTCACTTCTACTTCAAAAACCCCAACACCCAAACGAAATGATGTGATAAAATCGAAAACAACATCGGGATTGAAGATCAAACCCCCAGAGAAAGAAAAAGACAAGGAGAAAAGACCCTGGTACAGAAGTTCTCCAAGGAATCTTGTCAAAAAAGATCCGGTGAGTGAATAATTTTCCTTTTTTTTCAATCGAGGTGGGTAGAAAGAGAGATTTATTTTCACGTGTGTATCGGTGGTATAAAGGCTCTATTAGTGATGTAATAGATATTTACGATATGCGTATCTGAAGATTCATATTATAAAAAACGAGATGGAAAGTTTGTCAAGCGATGTCTTTAGACCGAGTTTGATAATATATCGATTATCATAATATGAATTTACGATAAGTATCTCAGATGTAATTCAATATCCTTCGCACTAATAAGCTAAGGAACTGGTTGTTTTCTGTCTGTTAGATATTTGCCTCTAATTCTACCTTGAAGCATTTCGACCTGTATATCTTATATTTGTCACTATCCAATAAATATCTCGATATTTATATTCGTTACTGTGAGAATCAATAATTTCTTGAGTTATCGGAAATGTATAATTGACAAGGCCTCAAGTCACCAAGTTTAGATGACCTCACCTGATAATTTTATTTCCATTTACGGATTCTGTGTGAACATTTTGATCAATTTCAATATTAATCAAATAAGAAACATCAATCACAATAAATTGTTTCAGAATTGTGAAATTTTTAAAACAAATTGATTTGGTACCAAATGTGAATTTATGATGAATAAATACAAAACACTACTGAAAAACAATTTACGTTAGTTTGCTGCCGTTAAGATCGAAATAACTACATTTCTATTTAATTTTGGACCAGCCCTGTAGTTATTTAGGAAATTCATCTAACAACTTGGTATAATCTATTTTTCTTAAATAGACGGGCAACGATAGACCACCACATTCCTTGTCCTGCATAACGCAAGTATCATGTAGGGTGCCTAGATGCCAACTCTAGTGGTATTGATAATATGCCTAATACTTAAACAAAGAAATTATTCTGCACGTTAATTTATCCTATTAAGTTATTTTCAGAAAAAGGTGTTTTTGCAACTAACTTAAAAATAGCCAGAGCAAGTAGATCACAAGGATATTAACAACACAAGCGTGTTAGAAAACTAACACATGTCAATAAACTTGATAACAATGCTAATAAACAAATCTGGAAAAATTTGTCCATCTAATTATCGAAATACAAGCCGGCAATGTTTTGATCGATGAGAGCATAAAAATGACCACGTCAAGAGCAATGGCAACAACGCGATGCAGCTCGGAAGGAACATGAGAAATATATCATCAAATAAATAGACCAGGAAATATAGAAAATTGAAACTCTAGAATTGGAGAATTAGGCAGCCTCCCTGCCCATATTGTAATTATATGGGAATTTTGGAAAAGATTGACGTGGAATTGGAATTATTTTCTGAACAAAATGGTCGAAGAAAATTTGAGATTTTTTTTTGGTTTTCTTAGTATATAAAACCTCTCTTTCTAGTTTGGCCCGATTCCATTTGCGTCGGAATTTTTGATTATTTTTCCTGAAGTTCTGCACATTTGCATAAATCAAGAACGATCATCATATAACATTCCGTTTCCCATTTTTAACTTTTTTTTTGCAGCGAACATCGCTGAGACTGCATTGCGTCTTTTTTTCAAATGACTTTCTTTAATGAACCGTCCCTTGTGAACTAAATTGGTCGAGCCATTGCATTAACAATTCATCATTTTTCAATCACTTTTAAACAATCTGATTGTCTGGACTATAAAAGTTACTGACACTGACACTGGCGACAGGGCAGTGTTGCCTAGCGCCACTGACACTAGATTGGAAGGTTTGAAATGGTCGGGAAACCGTACAGTCGGAACACCAAATTCACTTTTATGATCGATGTATGTCTAATTGGCTGCAAATAGAAAACTTTTGGCGCATACCGTACCGTTCCAAATATACCTTAAACAGTTTCATTTCGTCGAACAAATTAGTATCATCTTCACAGCACGGTTTTACAGTAAAAAAAAAGTACTGAGAGGGCCTCAGGCAAATTCCAAAATAAAATAATCCACTCTCTTGAAACTTGAAAGTTTGTCATGGGCCTCTTTATAGACTCTTCTAAAGCATTCGACTGTGTCAGTGGTGAGATTCTTTTATCTAAATTGGATTGGCGGGAACACCGCTTCAGCTGCTACAATCATATTCATCTGACACACAGCAAATCGTTAAAATGAACATCAGTAATCATTCATTAGGCATTACACAAGGTGTCCCTCAAGGATCAATATTATGACCTCTTTTATTTATAGTATTTGCCAATGATCTCATATATCATATCTGAATTACTGCAACCTGTTATGCACATGACCCGAACATTGTGATAGTGGAAGATGACTTATTGTCAGGTGATAAAAATCATCTAATGGTCAACAATACTAAGACCAACGTCCATTCTGTCTCCGTATTTTTTCCTCGGTTTTCCAAATGAACCAAACTTGGTGAGATTTTGATTCAATAACAATAACTTGGACATAGTTCGATGTGGTTGTCGTCCTTCGGGATACAAGTTTGAATGCATTTCCGATCTCCTAACACTGTTTCTATAGTATTTGTAATAGGAGCCCGCACATTTCTTATGGGAAATGGCTTTCCGTGAATTTGGCTGAATTTTTGGTATGTTGTAGTTCTTGGTGAGCTGATCAAAAGTGTTCATAGCCACAAACCTAAAAAATGGACAGTTTTCGAGATACGGAGCTTTCAAAATGGATTTTTTAAATTTTTTGTAGTATTTGCCCATCAATCGGGAAGCTTTCATTTGTTGTTGGGATGGAATTTAAATGTTCGGCTCCCAGAACCCAACTGAGAAATGGTATTTCTCAGTTACATTCGGCACCGCCATCAATAATATTTCATACACTGCTCCACACTGGACATGAAATGAGGTACTAATTCCAAGATCTTCTATCCAACTTTTCATGCTACAAGATAACGCCAGAATGATTCATATTTTGAAAAAAAAACATGTGTTGGGTATTCTCTGGAATAACTGATTCTAGATATATCTGATGTCCAGTAATATCAAATATGCTTTCCAAAATTTTCATAACGAGTCTCAGAGAGCTTTAATGGGGGAAAACGGAAAAATCATAATCATGTATCGTCAGAGATAATAATTCTGATCACTATTGATGTCATTTACATATAATATGTCATTTATTTCACACAAATCTCGATAATCAGACAATGGTGTGCCAAGACATTTTTCTCAGGGTGGCTCTAAATGAATGATAGCATCTCACATCCAAACAAATCCGTGAAAATGTCTGCATCTTTGATACCTTGTAGTACTTTCCAGGTAGAATAAGGAAGTTTAGATGATGGAAGTAAACTATGAATGGAACTTCCGATATTTGTCCCCGAACTCTTGAAACTACTATAATTATTTATAAATGTTGCATCAAAGTGTACAGAAAAAAATGAATTCTATGTGTTCATATGATTTTTGGTAAAATGAATGAGTAGATCATTCAAAAACATTATAATAGTATAAGTAGCATTCATAATAATACTAATAATAATAATGATATTATATAAAAAAATAAATTAACTATCTTAGCAATCTCAAGAAATCATTAAAAATGTCATGAGTCAGATCATGGGTAAAGTGATTTACTGGTAACATATAACTATAATTATATCAACGAACCTAACACAGTCATAAATCATTTCAAGAATATAATCATATGATCATCAAAGATGCAGACATTTTCACGGATTTGTTTGGCTGTGAGATGCTATCATCCATTACGAGCCACCCTGAGGAAAATGTCTTGGCACACCATTGTCAGATTATCGAGATTTGCAAGAAATAAATCACATAATCTCATGTAAATGACATCGATAGTGATCACATTTGTTGGCTCTGTGAACACAGTATAATTTTTTTCCATCGAAGCTCGCTGAGCCTCGTTATGAACATTTTTGAAAACATGCTCGATTATTGATTATTTCACTTATGCTAAAATAGCGTGTTTTTTTTTCCTTCCTCGGATGCTGGTCCTTTCACCAGCTACACCTCAGCCTCTTGGGCTTTTTGTGTTTTCCGTGTTTGTTTTACAGCACCCACTCCGTAACTCTGGTCCCCTGTACCAGTCTGTACAGGTTCTTCACCGGTTGGCTGTTGTATTCTTCGGGAGTTAAATTGGGTTTCCCGAAAATTGCCTGTCTCTTTCGGTCTAATGCCTCGCATTCTGACAGTATATGTTTGGCTGTTTCTGTCCCTTTACCACATTGTCTGCAGGAAAGTTCTCCGTTGTACAGACCCATTTTGTGCAGGTGTTTTCTCATTGGACTGTGACCAGTGAGAAGACCCGTTATTGTTCTAACTTGATTCCTGCTCAGCTTGAGTAGTTCTTCAGTTTTGTGTTTTGACGATTCTTTAATGTATGTTTTCCCGTGGTGCATGAGGGGGGCTTCGTGCCACATCTCCTTTTGTTTTCGCTTGACCCAGTCCCGAATGCATCCTCGAATGTCGGATTTATTAATCCCGAGTGCAGGTTCTGGGCCAATATATGGAGTTGATGAGCCCTTTCTAGCTAGCTCATCAGCTTTTTCATTGCCCTCGATACCGCAGTGTCCTGGAACCCACATCAAAGTTAATTTGTTGTGTTCTGTGAGAACACTGAGTTCTTCTCGGCATTCCCATACCAGTCTTTATGTCACTTTCGGGTTCATAAGAGCCTTCAGTGACGCCTAGCTATCGGTACATATTTTGATCCGTGCATTGTGCATTTCCCTCATATTGATTTCTCTCGCGCATTGCAAGATGGCGTACATCTCTGCCTGGAATACAGAGGTGTTTGTTCCCAGTGAGACGCTTATTGTTCCTCCCCTCACTGTATTTTCCAGCACCAGTTCCTTCTCTGGTTTTGGATCCGTCCGTGTACCAGATCCTCGCTCCAGGTTTGCTCCTGGTGTTGTCGTGTGTCCATTCCCTTCGATCTTGCAGGATAGCCTCGAAGTTGATGTTGAAGAAGTATCTAGGAGTCATGTGGTCCGTTGGTTTCATTTCAAGAATGTTGCCTCCCACTATTTCCTTTATCTTGTTGTGATCCGATCTGTTGCTCGTATTTTGTTGCCTCAGGAGTCCCATTCTTGCCTCTCCCATTATTGCTATGTCAATCGGTGGGAAGTCCAACAGTACTTCCATGGCTAAAATAGCGTGTTATGATTGGTTGAAATTTTTAGTGTTGATAAATGAAAACATCATGTTTTCGATTTTGTAGTTCGGCTCTTGATTGGCTACTGGATATGTATATGATGTGTTTTCGATTTTGTAGTTCGATTCCTGATTGGTTATTATCAAAACACAAACTTACCACTAGCAAGCTGCTATAATGACACAACACCAAACTTTGACCAAAACTAAATAAGCACTCACTATTAATTCATATCAACTTCACAATTTTCGACAAATTTTGCATACTCGTTGATTATCAAATCACTAAATCAAAATGTTATCAAAACATAACCTCGAGCGAGAAGCAGTAGACTAGACATGCAATGACGAAACTACGAATGACGCGCTCTGTCATTGGTAACTGAAATAGAGGGATGATATCAAGTAAATGTTTTGTTAGTTGCATAATTTCAGAACTTAATGCAGGATTAATGTTCCCAGTTAAATTGAATAGTAAATAAATAAAAATGGTTTCGATTTTATTCATGAAATAATCTTAACAAATACAACTCGTGTTATCGGCGATTATCGTTAATTCCTTCTCGGTTTCGAATCAAATTCAAAGGAATTGCTATTTCAATAATCACCGATACACTTGTGGTATTACCTACGAACATTAGATATATTCAGTATCAGTTATTATGGTCTCTGTTCAAAAAATACCCAACATATGTCGTTTTTTGACAATTAAAATTATACTGGCGATATCTTGTAGCATAAAAAGATGTATGGAAGATCTTGGAAATAGTACCTGATTTCATAACCAGTGTGGAGCAGTATGTGAAAATTGTTTGGTGGCGGTGCCTAACATAACTGAGAAAGACCATTTCTCAGTCGGATTGGGGGCGCCGAACATTCAAATGCGATCCTATCAAGAAATAAGAGCTATCGGATTGATGACCAAATACTACAAAAAATGGAAAAAATCCATTTTCAAATCTCCATATCTCGAAAACTGTCCATTTTTGAGCTTTGTGGCTATAGACACTTTTGATCAGCTCATCAAGAACTACAAAATACAAAATATTCAGCCAAATTCACGGAAAGCCATTTCCCATAAGAAATGTGCGGGGTCCTTTGTATCATATCTCCTTTTTCTTCATTCGTGAAAGCCATTTTTCGCCAAAAATTCAATGACTTGTACAATAATAAAATGTCATTGAGTGTAACAAATTGAAAGTCAAATTTAGAAACATCTAAGTCGAAACCTATTATTATAAGAATTATTTTTTTTTTCAATATCTCCAATTTTTCGAAAAAGAATGATAACTTATGATACATCGTTGAAAAGGTAAAATCTGGTTCTATTCAAAAAAGAAGTAATCCAATGTAGCTCCCATAAGAAAAAATAAAGATGATGATGGTGGCCGGAAGACGAAACGTCGGATAGCAAATCTGCAAACATCACTATGTAGCAGGGAAAAAGTGGCAATGTGGAAGTGCAATTTATTTTCGAATCCTTCGAAAAATAAATGACACTAAGGTAAACACGATTAAATTTCCACAGATTTATTGTCTTCCAAGAAGTGTACCCCACTATGAGGAACCTTGACAATAATTACAAAACATTAACTTATTCAGGGACCGTTTCAGAAAAAATAGCGTCATTTTTGAAAAAACAAAATTTAAGAGTAGCATTCAGAACAGATAACACGTTGGGAAGGTTTATTAAAAATAATAAAGATAAAACACAAAAATCTAAAAAATCAGGAGTTTATAAATTGAATTGTGGTTCTTGTTCCAAAGTATATGTAGGCCAGACTGGTAGACCATTCAAAAGCCGTGTACGTGAGCACCGTATGAATTATGTAAATAATAAAACACATTCAACATATGCCAATCATATTTTGGAAGAAGACCATGACTTCGATGAAAGCTTTGAAATCCTTCATGTTGAAAATAAAGGTATTAGACTTAATTATTTAGAATTCTTGGAAATTAATAAATTGAAAAATTCGAATTGTTTACTAAATGATCAATTGGACCTTAATAGTTCCCCTTTGTTGAACCTTTTCAACTAATTAAGTAGTAGATATGTTTTGAGATTTCCAGGTATCTACCTACATTGTATTGTCAATTTTATTTTTATCATAGGTAGCTCCTAATTACCTCAATTGTTAAGAAGGGTATTTAAGTAATGTTCAAGGTAGAATAATTTAATGTATTACATTCGCTTGAAAAAGATACAGTGTATCGAAACATGTCGCGAAGACAATAAATCTGTGGAAATTTAATCGTGTTTACCTTAGTGTCATATACTATGAATTTCCATCAAGTAAAGGCCACGTCAATCCAAAATTCGAAAAATAAAGCCAGAAAAAATAAGAACAATTTTCCGAAATTTCTGTTTTTTCGGATATCTCCGGATATACTCGGAATTTGAGAACTTTTCCAACGGCATATAGTCAGGTAAATGCGCAACTTTGCCCCAATTTAACCATGTTCGTATCTCTCATAGTTTACGAGATCCCAATGGTGAGGATCTAATTTGAAACACCCTGTATTGCCCCTCGCTAAATCCATCCTAATTTTTATTTATATATGTATATTACAATGATTCACTTTGTAGTATCCTGTGCTTTCTTATTCACCTAAAAACGCTTTTTGACATTTTTCACAATACTGACAATACTGAAATAAATATATTATTATTATTATTATTATCCTTGTTTGGGATTCGAACTGAAAAGTTAATGTGCACCTAAAATTCTGGAAGTCGCTCTGGGGCGCTACTTCAAATAATAATAATAGCTGTTCGCTAATCGTATGACATCTTCAAATAATATGATAATAATCATATTGAAGAAAACAGAATTCTTTGGGAGATCGTTTGATAACGAACAGTCGTTGCCGACCGATGATGGACCCTTTACTCCCATATACACCTACTAAGTAGGCTTATTAAGGCAAGTACCTGACAGAAAACAGCTACTCCCCTGGCTAAGACCACGACGGATATTGAATTAAATCTAACAGATACTTGTGCAACGTTCCTCAAAATATCAGAGGACGCAATTGCAAGTGCCCTCTGTGACCAAACAGCAGAATTATGTTTTGATTTGGACAGGGTGAACACCTGTAGACTAGTTTCGAGGTTGTTGCCTTTCATCAGTGCAAAGGGTAGGTCAACACGGACAGCACTGAAGCCATCTGTTCCCCGTCCAAATCAATACACACTCTGGTTCACACTCTGGTTCACGCGATAAAGCGGTTTCTAGGCCGCTCCACCTAGCGAGCAGAGGAAGAACACTCCGAATCTCCGGGTTGAAAGATTTATGTGAACATAATTCTTTGGGAGATCGTTTAATTTAATTCAATACCCGTCGTGGTCTTAGCCAGGGGAGTAGTTGTTTTCTGTCAGGTACTTGCCTTAATAAGCCTACTTAGTAGGTGTATATGGGAGTAAAGGGTTCATCATCGAGCGGCAACGACTGTTCGTTATCAAACGATCTCCCAAAGAATTCTATTTTCTTCACATAAATCTCAGGTGGTCACCTTGTCCAAATCAAAACATAATTCTGCTGTTTGGTCACAGAGGGCACTTGCAATTGCGTCCTCTGATATTTTGAGGAACGTTGCACAAGTATCAGTTAGATTTAATTCAATACCCGTCGTGGTCTTAGCCAGGGGAGTAGTTGTTTTCTGACAGGTACTTGCCTTAATAAGCCTACTTAGTAGTTGTATATGGGAGTAAAGGGTTCATTATCGGTCGGCAACGACTGTTCGTTATTAATAATCATATTATTTGAAAACGGGATCAAAAAAGTTGATACTTTTTTTTTCTGGTTCGAGGCTTTTCGGTTTCTATACGTTTTCTCTCAGGAAACTGTATAGCAACATTATATTGCTACCGTTGAGTAACAATTCGACCGTATTCAAATATTTTATCACTGTTTCGATTGAATCAATTCCACATAATTATCGACTGGAATTTCGTGTGCCTAGAGGTACCGGTCCTGATAGTGGCAAATTTAATTATGTTAAAATTCTTCAAGATAATTCATTAGACGCTAATTCCAATTCAATGGCATAAGTTTTCGTGAAGATCGACTTTCATTCAATTCAAATCGATTCTGTTTTTCCGGTTCGGTTTGTTGAAAATGTTTACCGATTTTGAGCTAACTTCTCTCTTGCGGTTTATCCAACGAACACTCCGTATAAGGAGATAGTAACTCATTATCACGAAATGAAATACATACATCGATAATTTATGGTGTTTATGTGAATTGTTTGCAGATAAAGTCTTCCACAGCATCTTTGAATGTTGGCAGCAACGTCCAAAAGTCAGCTATAGATCCAAAGAAGATCAGGCCTGCTAGTTTATTCATCTCTTCTAATGTGACTTATAGAAGGTGAGTTATTTTTTCATATGCATTGGGATTCTTTTGGTCGATTTCAACGATATATTGATATTTATTATACATACAAGTTTTGACATTTTATTATCATTCACAATTATTGTTATCTGATGAACTAAAAATAAATTGTTGATACCACTATTTTAATGTAGATACATCATGCTCCTCCAGAGAAATATTATAGAGAGTTGATTTTTTCATCATGAAATAACACACTATATTCATTTTGTAAAGGAATCTCGCAACAACAATGTTGAACTACATGCACAGAAAGGCCATTGTTATTCACTTTCAATCACGCTTCGAGTTTAAGCCATATTAAGTTGATGCGGAATTCAAACCAATATTTTTAAAATGCTACTAGATTATTTATCTCTCTTTAGTCCAGTAACCACAGACAAATTTGTTCCAAATTGCTGACTTCTTGATATCATGCACAGTTAGAAAAAAAACCTGTTCTCGAAAAAATCCGAGGTGGCCCAAAAAAAATATTTGGTGCGATTTTTAGGGTAAAAGAGATGGACCTATAACACGATTCAACATTTCAGGGGTAATTCTATCAAATGCTGATCTTACTGAGCGAAGTAAGTGTTCCTCGTTTTCAAAATGTTCTTTGTATACCTCATTTTCTATATGGCCCCACGAAAGAGAGTCAAAGGGTGTTAGGTCTGCTGACCTTGCTGGCCAGGGTGTTAGGTCTGCTGACCTTGCTGGCCAGGGTGTATCGCTTTGACTCATATACCCACAGGTATTGGCATTATGAGCTGGTGCACCATCTTGTTGAAACCAGCAATTATGCACAGCGTCCAATGGCAAATCATCCAATGCATCTTCCAGATCTTGTCGTAACAGACGAAGGTATTGTTGAGCGGTTAAAGACGTCTGGTAGATGAATGGACCTATAACATGTGTGCCAAAAATTCCACACCAGATATTAAATCCGAATCGATGTTGGCATCTGGATGATCTTTTCACACGTGGATATTGTTGTGACCAATAGTGTGTGTTGAAATAAATTGAGCTGTTAATACAGGTACCCCAGTCTGGTCTTCAATTTCTCTAGTTGAACTTTCTGGGTTTTCAATGACTGATTGTAAAACTATGTATTATTTTTCTTCAGCAGACGGTTTTTGTCGGGATTTTAAATTATGTACCAAGCCTGAAAATAGACTTGCCAGTTTGTTTTCGCTCCGGGTATTTGTTCGAATACATGTGTTTGGCTTCTACACAATTTCTCTGGCATAAAATGTAGCAGGACAGCATATCAAACTTTTCTCCATTTGTAAAATTACCTCCCTCCATTTTAGTGTAGAAGAAACGAAGGCAATAACAACAACAATGAAATACTTACAAATTGTGAAAGGCTTTCGCGGCCATCGTTGAATGAATGATGGTTTTTCGGGTTTTTAGGCTGACGTTTATTTAGAGAAAAACTCGACGTTTCGTCAACACGAGTGGTTGGCATTTTCAAGAGAAATGTTTACAGTTTCGATCACTGAACACTACTTGTTTGGTATGCGTTGTCTCAGCCAGTATTTATGGGTCGACGTACTCGTACCTGCGTCCGGTGCAATCGTCCCTGCGTCGGGTACCCCCTCGGATTCATTAATTTCCCGGTATGGTGTTATTACCGTTTCCTTGAGAATAGGTAGCTATGCTTTATTCAATTGTAACCCTTCTTCAATTCTGTTGAAATTGTTGGGATGTTTTTTGATTTCGATTGCTTCTCGGAAGAGTCTTGGATAATATGCATGTGTTGTGGCAATTACTTGGGTTTCTTCGAACTTCACTCTGTGATTGTTATTGTTAAGCGCATGTTCTGCGACAGCGGATTTTTCTGAGTGTCCTAATCGGCAATTGGCCTTGTGTTCCTTTATTCTGGTATTTGTGGAACGCTTCGTGGTTCCGATATAAACGTTGCCACAGGTGCATGGAATGCTGTACACCCCAGATGAGCTTAGTTCATCACGTTTATCCTTCGCCGATCTCAAGTGATCCTTCAGTTTCTTTGAAGGTTTATATTTGGTTTTGATATCATACTTTCGTAGTATACGGCCAATCCGATCTGTGACCCTAGGAACATACGGTAGGAATGCTTTACTTTGTTCCTGGCAGCCATTCGATCCACTGTCGCTAGAGTTCTTTCTTTTGCGTTTTATACACCGATCAATTTCGCTTTCCTTATATCCGTTTGAAAGAAGTGCGCTTTTCAAGTGTTTCAGCTCCTCTTCCAAATATTCGGGTTCACATATTCTTCTGGCTCGGTCTACTAGTGTTTTGATAATTCCTTGTTTTTGACACGGATGATGATTTGAGGTACTGTGGAATATACAATTCACAATGGAAGTTGAAAAGGATAGGGAACTGCCTTTCTTAGACGTTCTCATTTTTTGAAAAGAAGGACGTTTGGGGCACAAGGTATATAGAAAACCAACGCATACTGATCGATACCTCCACAGTACCTCAAATCATCATCCGTGTCAAAAACAAGGAATTATCAAAACACTAGTAGACCGAGCCAGAAGAATATGTGAACCCGAATATTTGGAAGCGGAGCTGAAACACTTGAAAAGCGCACTTCTTTCAAACGGATATAAGGAAAGCGAAATTGATCGGTGTATAAAACGCAAAAGAAAGAACTCTCGCGAAGGTGGATCGAATGGCTGCCAGGAACAAAGTAAAGCATTCATACCGTATGTTCCTAGGGTCACAGATCGGATTGGCCGTATACTACGAAAGTATGATATCAAAACCATATATAAACCTTCAAAGAAACTGAAGGATCACTTGAGATCGGCGAAGGATAAACGTGATGAACTAAGCTCATCTGGGGTGTACCGCATTCCATGCACCTGTGGCAACGTTTATATCGGAACCACGAAGCGTTCCACAAATACCAGAATAAAGGAACACAAGGCCAATTGCCGGTTAGGACACTCAGAAAAATCCGCTGTCGCAGAACATGCGCTTAACAATAACAATCACAGAGTAAAGTTCGAAGAAACCCAAGTAATTGCCACAACACATGCATATTATCCAAGACTCTTCCGAGAAGCAATCGAAATCAAAAAACATCCCAACAATTTCAACAGAATTGAAGAAGGGTTACAATTGAATAAAGCATGGCTACCTGTTCTCAAAAAACGGTAATAACACCATACCGGGAAATTAATGAATCCGAGGGGGTACCCGACGCAGGAACGATGGCACCGGACGCAGGTACGAGTACGTCGACCCATAAATACTGGCTGAGACAACGCATACCAAACAAGTAGTGTTCAGTGATCGAAACTGTAAACATTTCTCTTGAAAATGCCAACCACTCGTGTTGGCGAAACGTCGAGTTTTTCTCTAAATAAACGTCGGCCTAAAAACCCGAAAAACCATCATTCAATGAATTACTTATTCAAGACGAAAATTATCAATAGAAACTGACAGTTATGTATGTTGTTTCTAAGCCGCTTTTGTTCAAAAATTGTTATAAGCATTTTCACTAAATAAAAACATAGAAAAACAGATTGTGCCGTACGTCGTTGCATTCGCAATAAAAAATTATATGTCCTACAGGTTGTACATTTTTATTGTGCCACATAAAAAAATAAAGTTGTAAGGAAATTTTGTAAACGCTATTTTGTAGAGGTAAAAAGTGGCAATGAGAAAGTACCTTTGGTTTTTTCTAAACTTTTCAAATAACTTCAGAAAAAAATAAAAACCAAATCACCAAATTTTTTTTCCCGAATATCTCCGGAAGTAAACAACATTTTTGGGATTTCTCAACATTTATTTATTGACCTCTTAATTGCGCAACTTTTTGCCCCTTTGACCTACTGTGTAATTCTCACGGTTACCAAGATCCCCATGCTGTTCATTCTTATGCAAAGAGGTGATGATCTCCTTGAATGAATGGTTCTCAGCAAATTATTTGTTTCTCAATACTTCTAAAACTCAAGCCCTGAGGTTTCACCACGTCCAAAAGGAATGTAATGAGCTATCATTCCAATTCAACGAATCGAGTTCATCGATTTCAACTAATTTAGATGAAACGGTTTTTCTAGGATTACGAATAGATAAAAATCTCAACTGGAAGGCTCACTCCAATTATCTAATCTCAAAGTTGAATTGGATTGCCTTTCAATTCAGAAACTTGCGGCATGTACTTAATATTGATCAATTGATACAGCTCTGCTATGCACAAGTTGAGAGTAGGCTACGATACGGTGTAATTTTTTGGGGTTTATCTACCCTAGCGAAAGATATCTTTGTGGCACAAAAAATAATTTTACGATCAATGACGGGGCTTTCACGCATTGATTCCTGCAAAGATGTATTCAAAAAACTGAAAATATTAACACTCCCTTGCTTAGTTATTTCAGAGTTGAGTATACTAGTTTTCACAAATAATGATGAAACAAACAAAATCATAGCGTCAATACAAGACAGAAGAATGATTTTTCAATTCCATTCGGAAAATTTAAAATAACTCACCAATCTCCCAGTCATATGGCTCCCAGAATATATAATGCTCTGCCTTCAAATGTAAAAAACTGCTATAAGAAAGAATTATTCAAACGTAAGCTGAAATCATTTTTAACGGAACAAAGTTTTTATAGACTGGATGAATTCTTGTCATAGGAATCTGCGGTAAAATCAGCAATTTTTAGCATTATTTTATCTTATTTTTTATTGTACGTGTTTAGGTATATCTACATTTTAAATGTAAGCAGCTGACTTTTTCCATACGGTTTGTAACTGTCTTAAGGAAATAAATGATTATTATTATTATTATCGTGAGCAAACTGTATACCTACTTAGACATTTTTTTCTGTGAAATTCATTATTTGTTGTACAACCTATAAAATGTGTTCATAATATTATACTTAGTTCGTCATAATAAGTAATTGCCAAATTGTAATACTTCTCATAAAGTGGCTACTTCAAACGATATTTTCTAAACTCATAAATTTGTACATTTATTAAAATTGTTGAATTCGGGCAAACATATCTGTGATAATTAAGTATTTATAAGAAGGAAGTAATCCATCCTCAAATTGGAGTTTCAATGTAAAAAAACTAAGTAAAACTCATAGTCGTCTCCACAATATCTATTTGACCCCTAGGGTATGAAGGGGAGCTGTTGTCATCGCCGCTTTGGCAATAACCTGTCAAAAAGGGGGTTGTGTCAACATAATTCAATCAGAAACACGTTTGAAAGCATAGAAATGCTCATCAGCAGTTAGTAGTACAAACCAAACTAAGTATTTTACTAAACAGTTTTTTTATATTAAAAAATCTGTTAATATTGAATCTGCCCATTGTACGCTCATTAATATTATGTGAAATTGTTAAATATGCAAGATGTAAACGTTGTGTAATTCAATGTGACCCTATCAATGGACTCTGTTGGGCATTGATTTATAATAAATAAATAAATATTTTTCTCATATTTTCCACTTTGTGGGAATGTGTAGAGGGAAGGGTATATGGACTTCGTCGAAATTGTTCATTTCATTTACTTGATACTCTCCGGCACACTTCTCGAACACTTTAATGAAACGAAAGAAACACAATTTTGTCTTATTTCCACTAGTTTTTTATATTTACGACCGGTTTCGGGCTTTATCTTAATGCTTAATGGGATGATAATATAAAACTGCAGGGGTTCACCATGGCCTTGGATCACCTGAGATATGACACATATCTCTGTTTAGAAAAGAACTAACTATTCAAATACATACAAGGTATTAATTTCAATATTCTGAAATACTACTAACTGCATTTTTCATGATAATCACCATAGAGCCGATCCCTCGGCATTCCTCAAACACCATTGTGTGAACTTCAGAAAAAGATGAAATTATACTTTCTAACGTATCTGATGAGGAACAACTTTTAAATTCCTTAATGATTTATTGCCTTCTAGGAGACACGCAAATGACGAACAGCTGCTACGAACAACATCCGTAAAGATGTGTTATTGTTACGTTCAAAATGTTCGATGTACAAAAAACTAGCCGTTGTGGATGCGTGATGCAACACCATTTGTTGATGTTACGCGTGTATTATTATTTGAGACGTTGTAAGTAGTTTACATCTAGATAAATGGGTCGTTAATCTAAATGTAACTACTTACCTTTTCAAACGTGTGGGTGGTTTGATTTCATATTTCGTAACACTATAGCACGTTATGTGTCTGTTTATTTTCTTATTTTGTATAAACTAGGCGAATCCGTTCGGTGAAAAATGATCGTCCTCTTGCGAAACAAATGGTGATAAAAGCAATATTTCCATGAAAACTAGATACCTATTGATAATTAATTTATATAAGTTTATTAGAGTTGCAGTAGGTTCTCATTTCTTCAATTGCCTGTTCAACATCATTAGTTATGTTCGGCTATATCCATAGTTGTTGCAAAATTTATGAGGTAAAATCGTTGGAAAATCATTGAGAAAAGGTATAAAAATTAGTGGGCCTAGAACTGAGCCTTGGGCTACTGCAGTACTTACTCTAAATTGATCCGATTCTGTCCCATCCAAGGTTACAAAGATTTTTCTATTAGATAAAAATTATGTAATTAATTCCAAATCATTCCGTCTAATACTCATACAGTTTTGAGACCATGAAGTCTTTATCAACAGAGTCGAATGCTTTCACCAAGTCAAAGAAGATTTCCGCAACATATTTTCTGTCATAAATCCCTTTATACAGGACGTCTGCAAAGAGAGTGGTTGAACCGTGCGGTCACAAAACAGTGTTCATGGTTGTGAAGTAGGATATGGAGACAAATGAAATGGGTAATCTATAATAAAAATTAAATATGTTTCAACAAACTTAAATAAACATATTGTCAACCTCACTCAATTAAGAGGCCATGAGCGCGATCATATTTGGGTCTCAAACATGTCTCAAAAATGTAGTGATTTTGAGGCAATTTTTTGGGTAGTTGAACAAATAATTTCAAAACAATATTACAGCACGTACATAGATCAACGTTTTAGCTTTCTTTTGATATCAAATTCATTCCGATTCGATAAAGATTGCTTCAAATTTTATTCAATCAACAAAAAAAAAGGTTTTTAAAAAATGAGAGATACTGCTGAAAATTTCTGTTATGTTTGTTGCAGAGTTGAGATATTGTCAATCATCTAGAGTACGAATTCATTCAAATTGATTTATTCAGTATTGAAATGATACCAAACCCAAAATACAAAACATAAAACTTCTTCACTATCTGAACAAAAGTTTACGACTTTTTAAAAAATATACAGCAGTCGACTGTAAAATTTTGACAAAATTCAAAACTATTGTGACTTGTGAGTATAAGTACATCTTGTACTGCATTTCTGATTAACTGTGGCGTCTGTGGCTGTATATCTGCAACACATTTCCGATTGTCTGCTAAAATATTTGTAACTTCGACAAAACTGTTTTATACTACTATAGCTCTTATATGATACTTATTTTTAATTACGAAGTATCGTAGGTAATACCACAAAGTGATTATCGAAGTAGCAATTCCTTTGAATTTGAGAATCAAATTATGTTGCTTGGCAACCACACGAGCGCTTGCGCGAGAGTGGTTGCCTAAAGCAACATAATTTGATTCGAAACCGAGAAGGAATTAACGATAATCGCCGATAACAGGATTAGTATTTGTTAAGATTATTTCATGAATAAAATCGAAACCATTTTTATTTATTTACTATTCAATTTAACTAGGAACATTAATCCCGCATTTAGTTCTGAAATTATGCAACTAACAAAACATTTACTTGATATTTCAAACATCCCTCTATTTCAGTTACCAATGACAGAGCGCGTCATTCGTGTAAAAACCTTGTAAAAACTCCACTATTCCGTCGGCAACGTAGCCCATTAACCGACCTTGATCATTATTATTATTTTTTCCACCGGGATTTTTGATTTGCTATTGTATTTTCTTTATAGTTGATATGCGAGGCAAAAAACGATATTTTTGTTCTCACAACAATTCCAATTTTTTCTTGATTGATTAGTGACAAAAATTTTTTTTTCTTTCTGAAGTTTTCGTTTCCCACATCCGAATTGGATTGTTGGCAAATTGTAATTAGAGTTACAATCAACTTGGCAAAAGAACGAATTGTTGAAAACTGTTTATATAAATATATAAATAAACATTTTCCTTCATAATATACACCTTTTCCTCTGGTGAGCTTATTTTAAGCATAAAAATGCAGTTTTTTGTTATCAGGTTTTTGACAGTGCGGTAGTGCTTTTTAAAATTTTATTCGTTCGCACCGTTCTGGACCATTCTTTGTCTGCCATTCCTTCCTGCTTCCCCCCCCCTTCTTTTGTTTGCACTGTTTTTACGGAAGAGGGGCGTTCCCAGTTTAAATGTGGTCTGCAGGTGGATATTGATGTTTTTGGATTCACTCTTTTGCTGAAGTTTCCGAAACTTTTGAGGCCTTACAATTCTCGCTAAGATCGGATCCGAAAATATATTCCTCTATTTATTGATTCTGTGTGCTTGAGCTCAGATGACTCTTAAGTTGATGTCTGAGCGTTTGCTACGGTATGATGAGTATTACTCATCAATTTTCTAGCATCAACAAAAGAAGCTACCAAAGTGTCATTATATTTCCTAGAATAGTCAAGTACCCACTCCTAGAATTTCTTGTAATGTCTTTCTTCAAATCCCTTGCTGTCAGGAGGTTTTAAAATTCTTGGTTCAGGTTTGGGGCTGTCAACCAACTGCAATTACGTTCCAGCTCTGAATTAGTTCGTAGCGTTGCCAGAAGTGAGATAGAGTTGCCATCTGGCAGCCAGACCATCCTTTAAGTTATGTCAGACCTTAGTTTCGGTGGATGGATTCATCCCCAGAACTACCTGCATCCATCCTGTGACTCATCCTGTACCCCTTCCGAACCCTTTACACGATTCCAGTAACACAGTTCAAGCGTAAGAACTATAATGAGTCAAGGTCGGTTGATGGGCTACGTTGCCGACAGAATAGAGGAGTTTTTACACGATTTCAACTCGATTTCAACTTTACGCAGTGGCGGAGCGCCAGAGAACAACTACCTTTGTGAACTGAAGGACGTGGCTACCGCTATATAATTCAACTTCATTTGAATGAATATAATTTATTGTTTTGTGCTTTAAAGTAGACTCTGGGGAATAATTGGACATGTCCAAATAGCCCCCATGAAGCTTGTCCAATTAGACCCTTGACCACATGTATAACAAAAAAATACGATTGGAAGGATTAAACCACAGTAATAATAAAAAGTGCATTCAATTTGTCAGTATACAATAAACATGAAACGTAACTTACCTGAAGGAATTGAATTTCAGCGATTTATTTCGAAATTATACGTAAAAACACAAGCACTGTCTTTTTTGTGAGTAGAGCATAAAATGAGTGAGTTTTTAACAAAAATACTAGTAAGAAATCGACTATGCCATCACATGAACGACAATCCGTAGTTATATTCTGTTATGTTTACGACTCGCAACTGTCATTTATTAATTTGTTATTTTAATAACAAAAAACGTGTTTTTTTCAAATGTTTTGTTTATAAAATGAAAACTATTGGAACAATCTGGTTGCTCCAATGGAAAGAATTCTAGATAATTGAAATACGAACAAAATGGGATGTTTTACGACCCGGTCGGATAATTAGTAACGAAAAACTGGAAAACCTGCAAAACTTTGCGATTTTTTTGAAAAATTCATTACTCCGCCATTTTTCAAGAAGTAGGACTGGCCTTTCTCATGAAAATATTGCATCATGTGTACTTATGTGTGCACAAAACAGGCGCTGTCGGATCTTTAGTGTTGGTACAATTACAATTTAAATTTTCTTTGCTCTATCTTGCAACGTGCCTGGATGCTCTAGGGATAGCCCGATTTCAATTTCTCAAACAGATTATGAAAGTAGTAGTAAGGTGCTACAAAACGTATATTCTCATTTTGCGCTACAATGGTGCGAAATGAGTGAAAAATGCATGCAAACATGACTGAAAACGGCCGAGCCCGCGTTAGCTGCCGAGTGGTAGGAGAGTCCGGGAGATGAGGGGAATTCTTCTATGAACGGGTTACATGATAATACGCTTTCCCTCATCTCCCGCTCTCTCCTAACACTCGACCGCTTCCACCAGCTCGGCCGTTTTCAGTCATGTATGCAAGCATTTTTCTCCCATTTCGCAGCATTTTAGCGCAAAATGGGAATAAACATTTTGTGAAAGTGTACTTCTACTTTCAAAACCTGCTTCAAGAATTGGAATCACTATCACTAGAGCATCCAAGCTCGCTGCAAGATGGTGCAATAGAAATTCAAATTGCAATTGTGCCAAAAGTAATGATTCGTCAGAGCCTGTTTTGTGCACACATAAAGTACACATGATTCAATATTTTCATAAGAAGGGCCAACCCTATTTCTTGAAAAAGGGCGGAGTTATGAATTTTGAAAAAAATCGTAAAATTTTCCGGTTTTTCCGGTTTACCTCCATAACTAATGATCCGATCAGGTGGTGAAACATTCCATTTTGTTCGTATTTCAAGTATCTACAATTATTTCCGTTGGAGCAACCAGATTGAATCTATTAGTTTTCATATTATAAGCTAAACAATTCAAAAAACACGTTTTTTGTTATTTAAATGTTTACAACAAATTAATAAATGCCAGTTGCGAGTAGAAAACATTACAGAATATAACTGCGGACTCTCTTCCATGTGATGACACAGTCAGTTTTCTACTAGTATTTTTGTTAGGAAAAAATGCACTATCGATTGGTCCATATTGCCGTAAATAGTTATTGCCGGTTTGGAAATGCCATTAAAATAACTAGTGCCATCTTTGAGCGAAATTGCAAAGTTCGGAGACCATTTTTAACGGTTTTACAGATTTCGTCCCATTAGACCCGTGTCCATTTAGCTCCCCCCCCCTCATATTACCCTATGTTTGGTATCCATTTACACTTCGAGAAGTAACGTACAGATCGACAAGCGTAAGGATGCCTCTGAGATGCGCAATCGATAGAAAGCGTGAGTAGATGTGCGACAAAGATCGACTACTGTTTAATAAGGCAGAGCAATCGATCTCCTGCCCCACTCCAGGGTTTTGTCTACTGCGCAACCAATTCTCAGAGGCATCCTTACGCTTGTCGATCAGTACTAAGTAAGGAAAATTCAAAGACAAAAAGAAAATATGAAATACTGAATATTTCTCCCTGAGGAACCTTATATGTACAATATCTATCCTAGGTTACATGAATTAATATGTAGTCGTGCTCACTCAATTTTTCCAGTTACTGTGTTTGCCATGTTAATTGATTCTTCAATGTTAATGTCAACTTTTTAGATATTTTCAAGCAGTACACTCTCTATATTTTTTAAAGTTTTGGTAAATCGATTTTGTCTGAATTCAACAATACCGAGTTTGGTATTAAATTATAAGCCATTGCGGATAAACAGTTGTGAACAGTTTCATAAAATTGGTAGAGGAAAGATCATGGATAGAATTTTATCGTTTAGTGAGAAGTTGTTCAATTAAGCTGACATATGTACAGCTTAAGTCAACACCAAGGGTATGTTAAGTGGTCACTGTGTACTTCAAGTGAAACAAAGGAAGAAAACCAAAAAAAAAAGTTGATTGAATAAGTCAACATCCCTGCTTTTATCAATAAACCGTTTTAAAGTAATTATTCGTGGTATTTCAAATCGAGTCGAAGCGCTTTTCACAGAACAACCTTCTTCTAAAACCACTCTACAGATGAATTAATAAACGATTTTATTAAGCAGGATGGTATAATATAGTATATTGGCTATATTTTTTCTATTTTTAAATGGCTATTGTGTAATAATAACCCTGTGTGTACATATCAGTGTTTATATATTTATATTTAATTCATAATGAGCGAAATATCTGTTAAATCTGTTTGAAGTTGTTGCCACATACAAACTTACTACCAATCGTAGTCGCGGTACTTATTCGGGAAAGCATTTGTTTAGAAATACTTTTCCATTATTTTCGTATGAAAGAATCGTGTCTATAAGATTCACAAATTTTAAAGGGTCCTTATCGTCAGGTGAAAACATTTTCTTTTTTTTGGGTTGAAAGAACTCTTTAATAAAAAAAAAATTCATCAATGATCTTAATTTCTCAAAAATTGGTTTATAAAAATAATAGCTCATAAGGACAAAAGTATCCCTACTCTCTGTCTCTCTGTCTCATCTGATATCAAAGAATTATTATCTTGTCAAGGTTGCTACATTTCAATTGTGAATCATGTGATATGCAGGTACCTTTATAAACAATGAATTATTTATATTATTTCGCGGCATGGTTTATCTGCGAATGCATATATCTTTGGAAATATTATTTATGTCAGCATACCAAATATAGCTCGGAAATAGTCAGTATTGTATATCGATTAATGTAACAGAAATCGCGTTGTCGTTCTTGAATTACGAAAAAATGGATTCTGCTGAAAAGGCATATTGTGTTTCATTGGGGACCATTTGCGGCCACAATACAATCAATATGGAAATGGAAGTGTCAAGTTTCACAATAATTCTTATTTCTTACCTTGCTGTTTTTGATCTTGTTGTTCATAAAGTTCGAAGTTATCATTAGAGTCTTATCGCGTTGAGCTAATTTCTTACCACCTTTAGAATAAATTTTTTTTTCTTCTTATGACTTCATAGGAAAAATTAATTACGTCAACACAACCGGTAGGTCTGACGTTATGCAGTCCCTCCTTCACTGGTGGAAAAAAAGAATTTGACTGCTTTTTGAATCGGTACAATGAATTTGTTTTTGCAATTGTTTCTGGGATGAAATTGTAGAATCGGGGGCCCAAGTACATAAAAGATGTTTGTCCAATAGTTTTTTGAGTATTGGGAACTGAAATTTATTTTTTTCTTTAGCTCTTGTCGAATGCCAATGGGAGACGATTTCGAAGTTTTTTTTATTTTTAAATGTGTATATTAGTGTTTTCAGGAAAAATGTTTGTCGAAGGTCTAACACAGATATATCCCGGTATATTTGTTCAGTAGGGTAAGTTCTTTCTTTTCTGAGTATTATTTTCAAAAAGTGTTTCTGAAGTATTTGTAGTTTTTCGAGGTATACAGTGTGTCCCACTTAACCATGCTAACCATGGGTATCTTTTTAATGGTGAGAGATACGAGGTCGGTTAATGTGGAGTTTATCAAGGCCAACTATAATGTGAAAAAATATTTTGATAAAATCTATTCGTTTTTATTTTACATACAAATAACAGATTTTGATCATTTTCATGTCTCTTGCACGTGAATTTTGACCCACTTCTGGCGGTCCCAATAACTTGAAATTTGGCAGATTTTCATAATTCCGGTGACAATGCACTATGGAATTTTTATTGAAGTAAAAAATAAAAAATGGCGGCTTCTCCAATATGGCGGACGAGATTTGTGATTATGGTCCAATTCCTTCAAAATTGGTATGTGGGGGTTTTCGAGGTCGGAGATCATGATTTTTCTGTTAAAATTTATAAATTCAAGATGGCGAGTTCAAAATAGTTCTTGTTTTTGTATAAATGGCGATAACTCCGTTGTTATCAACAAAGAGCTATTACTGTGACATATCATCTGTACGAGAAAAAAATGTTATTCATAACTAAGTCATAGTGAGCCATGATCTACATTTGAAAAATAAAAGTTGGTGCTGATATCTCAAATTCTAGAAGAGTTCGTATGAATTTCATATTTTTTTCGAAATCTCATTAAAAAACTGCCATGAGAATATGAAATTCCTATTCAAATATTTTCATAAATAAAGAAGTTACGGACGAGACATTAAAATGATCAAAATCTGTTTTTTGCGTATAAAACAAAAACGAATAGATTTTATAAAAATATTTTTTCACATTATAGTTGGCCTTGATAAACTCCACATTAACCGACCTCGTATCTCTCACCATTAAAAAGATACCCATGATGAGCATGGTAAGTGGGACACACTGTATATCTGTAGTTCCCCCCCAAGCAAGTATACCGTAAGACAATCTAGACTCAATGAGAGCATAGTACATCATTTTAAGATGTGTTAGATCTAAAATTTTTGTTAAATATTTAAAACGTCCTAAAAGTGATCTAAGAGTTTTAGCTACATTTTCTACATGATAATTCCACCTCAAGAGTTACTCCGAGGTATTTAATACTACCTATTCGTGAATTTTATTTTAATGGACTTGCTAGCATCATTGTTTGGAATTTCTAATTCACGGTAATTCGGAAGACTATTTTTGTAGCTACAGATAGGAAGGAACATGTTTTTTTCGAAATTAATAGTTAGTAGGTTGAAGTTGAACCATTCTATTATGGTTCTCATGTCAAGTTCAATTTTCATATTTAGATCACTCCATGTTTCTGTCGTCCGCAAAACTATATATTACTCCAGCTGTATGTATCTTGAACAAGTTATTCATATAAATAATGAATAGCAACGCTCCCAAAACTGTGCCCTGAGGTACACCACATTTAACTATTTTTTCTGAGCTCACACATTTGTCAATTTCCACACGCTGGGTACGATTATAGAGATAGGAATGAAATAATTTCAATGTTGTTCCTCGTATTCCAGAGTCCTCCAAGACGTTTAATAATTGTTTATGATCAACCGTATCAAAGGTCTTGGCAAGATCCAGGAAAACCCCAATTGCTAGCTTAGAAAGTTCAATAGCATTGTATAATTTCTTGAATAATGAAGACACAGTATCCTCGGTCGATTTTCCTGTTTGAAAGCCAAATTGTTGAGGTGATAATATCTTATTACTATTCAGAAAGGATTCAAGTTTAATCTTAATCACTTTTTCAAATAATTTGGAAAAATTAGTAATCAAGGATATTGGTGAAACGGTTTGCAGTTTAGGGGTAGAAAACGGTTTTTTGCGATTTGCGGCGAAACGTGATCTCTTAGCGGAAAATGTTCAATGGACAAGTTGTAGATAATAAAAAAATCAAAAACTTTTTTATTTAACCTTTTTGACATAACCTCAAATTAACCATCAAAATGGTAAAAAACTGATTTTTCGTTTTTTTTTTCTCGCGTATAAATGATTTATTTCAGGTGAAAATTTATAGAAATGTCTTTTTTTGTGTCGAATGAGCATGATTTTTTCGCTAATGAGAAGACTACTAGTTTTCGAGTTATTTAAACTTCTCGAAAAAAATATCCTTATGTTCCACGAACAATTGTCTCGATATTTTTTGTATTTGAAAGGTCTATAAGTGACCGTTTAAATTATTGAATTGTCTACGTTAAAATGGTCTATGTAACTAGGTGGTTTATGGACCGTTAAACCGCTTAAAATTGAGAAAAATTCTCTAAATCATGATTTTCTCAATATTTTCAATGATTTTCGACTTTCTTCATTATTTTTATAACAAAAAGTAGTTTATATTAAATTATTCATAAAAAAATACAAAATTATTATAATAATATAATTTGTATCCTTTTCTATGACTATTGAAAATCATTGAAAAATATTGAGAAAATCATGATTCAGAGAGACTTGTCGGTTTTTCTCCATTTTACGCGGTTTAAACGATCAATAATCCAACAAGTTACATAGACCATTTGAAAGTACACATTTCAGCAATTCAAATGATCACTTATAGACCTTCGAAATACAAAAAGCAACAGAACAATTGTTCGTGGAAGATAATGGTATTTTTTTCTAAAAATTTACCTTACTTGAAAACTAGTCGTTTTCTGAATTGCAAAAAAATCATGCTTATTCGGTACCAAAAAAGACATATTTCTACAAATTTTCAAGTAAATTAAATCATTTATACGAGAGAAAAAAATTAAATACTGAAAAAATCGGGTTTTCGCCATTTTGACAGTTAATTTGAGGTTATGTTGAAAAGTGTTGAATACAAAAGTTTTTGATTTTCCATTGATTATTTTTCGCTAAGAGGTCACGTTTTGCCGCAAATCGCAAAAAACCGTTTTCAACCCCTAAACTGCATCCCCATTTCACCATTTGAATGTTTTCGTGTTTAAATAATTTTTTTCCTCAAAGTTGGAACCTTAGTAACATTTTCCACCTGGTCCTTGCCTGGTACTTTTTCTTTTTCACTGAAATTATAGGCATCAGTCTATTACTAACTGTAATATCGCAAGTGTTAATATTTTTATTTTGTTTTTTGTTTTTTCTTGAAAACGGAGCTAGATATGAAGAAAATACAGGAGACCAATAAGTTGTATGTTTAGTTGCTTGATCTAAAAAAATTCTACGAAAAAAAAAGTCAGTGGCGTACTTTTTTTAATAATAATAATATCTTTATTTTCCTTGTTTGTATAGGAATCGTCTAAGAAAAAGAAAAAGTAGATAAAAATAATCCCTGAAAAATGGAATAAAACTACCTACTTATACACTTAAATTCTTCAAAACTAGAACAACAGTTTTCAATAAGAAAATCTTTAAGTTTTCGTTTGAAGATATAAAGGGTTTTGGATTTTACAATATTGTTGGCTGTGGTGTCCACTGAGACGCCACAGGCCCTAATGATTTCAATCTAGTTAGGGTGAGCGTCTTATTAGTTCAAATAAATGTACCAAATTTCAACCAAATCGGTTCTAGGATATTCATGATATTTTAAAATTACCGTTTTTTTTTAATTCAACGCCCTGTATCTCAGAAATGAAGCAACGCCGGACATATGATCATAGGAACTTTTCTTCTTGAAATAACTTAACGAATCACCCCCGCAGTTAGGGACCATGGTTAGGAAACACCCTGTATAGTTTCATCTCAGTTCTCATTTCTAATTAATGGCGAATTTTACCAACCCACTAACAAACCCACGACACGACCAATTGGAAATTGCGACGAATAAATTATCCGATAGGTACATGTTCGAAACAAATTACTTATGATAATTACTGAATAATGGATAGGATATCCATCTAGGGTTATTCGTTTCTCGTTTCTCATTAATTCATTCGGTGAACTCGTGAATTCATGTACATGTTTCGTTTTCTTCCGGGCAACATTCATGTATCTTTTGTGACATATGTTTTGATCGATCGAATACCGTTATCAGCATAGAAAACCGCAATGTTTGTTCGTGAGGATTACGGAAATCAATTTTTTATCGCTTTCGAATGAACAACTTTGTAAATTGCTACTAAACTAGTTCGAATTGAATACATTTTTAGGTTGGAAGGAAACATTTTTTTTAACCATATGGCGAATACTTCATTCACTCTCAATATTTATCATATTTCAATCACAAGCAAGGATCTTGATATAAAGATTATGTGTATGTGTGTCTACCGGGTGTCCCAGATCTTTCTATACAGCCAATATGTATGTTCTGCTGCTTAAAATAAAATGCAATTATTTCAAACCCACATGACTTTGAAGCTGTTGTGCCAGAGCCAAGTTTTGTTAAACTACCCCTATGAGAAGCCACCTCTAACTTCAATTCTTCAAGTAACAACCTATACATTTGTCTTTCGACTTTTGAAGTGCGATCGATCAGTTCCAACTTTAACTAACTCCTTTTAACTTGAAATTTTGACAGACGTCATTGAAACAGCACACAACCAAGCGATCATACGAGGTTATATGTATATATAACCTTTTCATCTTCCTTAATGTACCGAGAAATGGCCACAAGTACATCAGACAAAGCCAAACAAGCCAGTGGATCAATCATACCAATAATAGCTAGATCAAAAATGAACGCATGGTCTTCACGAATGTATTTATTTGATTCCCTTATTACCAGCATGGTAACGAATTTCGTTTCGGTATGGGGTTTGCGTTACGTAGACATACTTGAACGAATTCAAATTACCTTCCTTAAAAGAATTCTCTTGCTACCCAAAAACACAGCTGATTTTGCTGTGAGACTGGAAACTGGAAGAGTAAAAATATCGTACTGCATATTTAAAAACACTCTTAACTGGATCATTAAAATATTTGATATGAATGAAATTCGTCTACCAAAAATCTCTTTTCTACGCCTCATAGCTTTACAGAACAACGATCCAAAATATAATTGGATGAGCCAGTTAAGAGAATATCTCATATATGCTGGTTACAATGAAAACTGGGGATAAGTTGATGGAACTCTACTTAAAAAAGAAATAAAATCACTTCTAAAGAAGGAACAAACTGATACAAGAAGATCTTACTTTGCATGCACGCTCTACTTCACGTTTTATACGCATTCAACCATTATACCTGGTAGCCAGAATTATCTTAACCTCAACTTACCTCTTCATATAACCCGAATACTAGCCCAGCTTCGTTTGAACAATGATTACAGTATTACAGTATCAAATTCAACTTTAGAGGCTACTCATACGAAATGATCCCACAAGAAAGCGCTTGCCCGAAACCATTTTCCATATTTTATTTGATTGCCCAATTTACACTTCAGTGAGACCAACGAACCTTGATTTCACTCAACAATATTACGCCCACTACGTCAAAATCGATATTTTATCATATACGGAACATTTTGAATTTAAGGTCTATTATATTGAACGAATGAAGTCATACATTTTCATGAACTTGTTTCACTCAGTAACCGGAAGGTAGGTACCAAAGAAACAAAGAGACTAAACTAACAAGGAGGGTTTAATAAGCTCTAGCCAATCAGAATCTTGTAGCATCAACGCGTCATAGTGACGTACTTGGATATGAGTACAGAGTCGAACTCGAACCAAGCAACAAAACTGTCAGCAGTAACTCTCATATACCACAGATTAGAAAACATACAGATAGGAAGCTCCGCCCATTTCCTTTGATGTTTCGATTGCCGACTCTATGACCTTGGCCCTGTAAATTGGTGTGCACCAATGTTGCCATAACGAACATCCCAGGCACAGTGTTGCCATTGCATGGAACGTATACATTTGATTTGTCAATTGTCATTAGTGTCAAGAATGAGAGAATTTGACAGATGTTTTTTGCAGAAATTAACATTAGTTAGCTTAAAATGATTTAAATGTTGTGCTAATATTGCTAATCTAAAATGCAGTGTGTTCCAACATTTGGTTAACCCTTTTATACAATTATAAAATTGCATGAGTAATTTTTTTACCAGATAGATTATTAATTTCCAAATAATTTCTTGATTAAAACTGGAATACAATAATGTTTAAATGTAAATATGTAGAAGAGTAAAATGAAATAAAAATATGTAACCCTGCAAAGATGAAAGTTCGAGCACTCCAGCTCGTAGAAGAGAACATATACCTCTCCACTCACAAGGAATTCAGATGATAATGGTTTCAGTAGAGAATCAATGTGAGAGTACCACCATGCACCCCCTAAGGTTGAGGCCCGGAAGGATGAACTCCCCAGCACTCGTACGTACTCGAAAGCTCTCCCCCCCTATCCACCACCCCCGCTCGTTAAAGCGGTTCCTCATCCTGATGACTGGCGATCAGCAGAATAAAATCTGACCGTTTGATATGGAGTGCCCAGCCAATTCTCGGCTTGAAGCTCCCTTATATCTGACATGAGTTGACTTTTAACAATGACTTTGCTTTACTGTGCATGGTGCCCCCCTGAAACTGGCTGAAGGCCTGAAAAAACTCTCGGCTGAGGGCCGAGTGCTGTGTGCTGAGTTAACTGAAATTGAAATTACTACTTGGTCGGTTCTTCTTGGTATCTGAAACATAAAGGCATGATTAATCGTGATTTGGTGCCTGTTGAAGTAGACGTTGGCGTCGCCGAAGGTCTCGCCTCCGCCGTACTTCTTCAGGGGTGTCGTTGTCTCCTTGGTTTACTGGACGTCTGTATTTGTCTCTGTCTCTGTCGTCTTGCTCACGTCTGTTCTCGTGGAGCTCCGTGAGCAGCGGGTTCGTGTGGGTCTCTACTCTGTCTAGAGTAGTCCCCACATGTTGTCTGATCAGTCTGTCGATATAGTCTGGGTGGATGTCTAAGTCTCGATATATGAACAACCTGTTGGGCATATATTGTGGTGCGTCTGTTGCCATCCTCAGGCAGACGTTGAAGAATGCCTGTATCCTTTGCCTATAACTGTTCGCGCACTGCCCCCAAGCAGTGGATGCGTACAATATAATAGGCAGAAGAATTGTCTTGATGAGGCGTAGTTTCAACTCGAGTGCCATGTTGCTCCTACGTCCGATGAGTGGGTACAGCTTATGCCTTGCGGCTTTCGCTATAGCTAATCTGTGGGAGACGTGCCTCTGAAACGTGAGTTTCTTGTCCAGGATTACTCCTAGGTAAACAGCTTCGTCTACCAATGGAATTCTCTCGTCGTTCATAGTAACATGGCCCTCGGGTGTCCTACGTCGCCTCGTGAACAGTATGGCCTTGCTTTTGTCTGCATTGATTCCGATCTTCCAACGATTGAACCACGGTTCCAGCGTGTTTATCTGAAGTTGCACGTACCATGTGCCAGCGTAAAGATGTCTACATAATAAGCAGTGTAGTGGTAGATTTGTATTGAGAAATTGTTTGGAGCTTCATTTCAGTTAATGTTTCTCTTCTGTTTTAACAGAACTAATAAAATTATTAGTTTTATCAAAGTAAACTGTTAATTTGAAAATTTCAAGAATCAGTCAAAAGTTTGTGAAACAATAAAGTAAGGAAAGCATTGCATTTGTTTTTCAAGTGAATGCATTTGTAGGTCATCAAAATTTAGCTATTTGATTTCATCGGTATCATCCAAAAAATAAATACTTTGATTGGTACTCATCAAAGTGCGCAGACTTCAGATATCACTAAATGACTTACAAAAACAGCAGTTTTCTACAATTTGGTGGACCATTTTATATGCAGTAACAAAAAAAATATTGGCAAAAATAGTTTCTTTATTATTTCAAAATCAATCACAATTTTATACCTGGGTTCCTATTAAAAATTCAATAAAATAGTAAACTTTGTATTTTTTTAGGCACAGTTCTGAACCTAGCATTACTATTTTTCATTACATAATATTTGATTGGCACGACTATTTGTTATACATTTTTCAAATTTGTCTTGATGGACATTTCATCAATGCATACAGTATAAAAGAATGCATTTGTTTGGCCTTTAGTTTTAATATCTCAAACAAAACTTCGTTGTATCCAGCAGAAAACTTCGTTGCATCCAGCAGAAAACCTAATTTTTTTTACAAATAACAAAAGGAATCCTGGAGAAGGCATCAAAAATATATTATGTAAATATTTATAACAAGGGCCCAAAAAATAAATGGTATGGGCGAATCGTTTGAATTCATCTGTATATCGCCTGCCCAATTTATTAGTTTTGTTTAAATTTCTCAGGATTCAAATACTTATCCCCAAGTTGAAGAAAGTTTCCTTCAGATGGCTCCACAACTTGGTCTAAATTCTTTTTTCAAATTCTTGTTTTCGGTTTGAAGAGCTTTCATTTTTTAGTTCCGAGTTTCCCCATTCTGAGGGTATGGCTGGAAACTTTAGTTCTTTGTGTTTCGACTGGCACCTTAAATGGTTGCTGCACATCAAGGTATTCTACTGTTGAAAGTGTGCCAGTATCACAGATGGAAAGAATTGTGATAACCTGCAATACTTTTATCTTCTTGGATGGTACAGGACTTTCAAAATTTGTATCAAGCTCTCCTCTTCTCGAAGTGCTTGGTACACTTGCAATATCAGTATGAGCTGTAAAAAAGTTTAGTATGTAGTTACAATACCAAAACAATGTTTCTGCTGTTTATATTAAAATAGTTTTCAATGAAATAAAAGAAAATAAGTAAGTACCCACATTGTACTTGACATGCTTCATAATCGATAGGCACTGTATCAGGAAGTAAACGTGACGTTTCAGAAGGATTATTGTACATACAATTTTCAAAACGCAGTCTGCAAACTTTAAACTTCCTATAGAAATTGCTTATAGGTATCTCATCCAGAAGTTCTTTTTGTACACAAGCTTGTACCTGAACGGTGCACCTGAAATGTAACATTACCATTATTTAATATGGAAAACTGACATGTTTTCATCATAATACATCATTAATTTATACAATAGATATCACCTACTAATAAATAGAATGAATACTTACATCGTTTCATCTTTAGGAACCCTATGAAATTTTAATATTTCTGTTCTATCAGAATTTGAACGTCATCCGCAGTTTTTGTACATGCAATGGAATCCGCTTCTTTTTTGTTTATGCATTGTCCCTATTGTCAGCTCAACTAATTACAACAAAATCCAAAAATCTAAATACTCAAAAATCGAATAAACCTAACCTTATTAATCTGACAGCAGTGACAGCCTTCAAAGTGGGCTTTGAATTGGTGTGCAATTCTATCTCTCTCTAATTTCGTTTGTCTTGTCTAACCTTCCCATCTGTATGTTTTCTAATCTGTGCATATACCAAGAGCTAGTCTGTCACTGTCTATAGGGAACGGCGGCCATGACACGTCCAACTACGTCACATTTCGTCACAAATGTTCTTTCATCTCTTTCTACTAGTGTCCCCATTGTCTTATGGGGATTAAACTCTCCTTGTTAAATTTTAGTCTCTTTGCCAAAGAAACCGAAAAACAAAATTGTTAAATCTAAGGAAGTGAACTTCATGTTTTCGTTCCTTCGTTTCCCCTTTTCTTCTTTCCCCCTTTTCTTCTTTCCCCCTTTTCTTCTTTCCCCCTTTTCTTCTTTCCCCTAATATATTTGCTCATCATTTGCCCATACGTATAAACAATACTAATTCCTAACTTATGTTATAAATATCTTTTAGTAGTTAGTATAGAATCAACAGTTTGCTGTTCTTTCGATTTTTTTTTCTCCAGTTATATTTAGGCTGATCCAGTTTTCTTTTTGTAATTACATTGTCCTGTGAATGGCATCTGCTCCATGGTATTATTATTATTATTGTTAGTGATCTACATCATTCTGTAAAAATGCATTTACTAGAAATAAGCATTCGATAAATTGTAACAACCAAACTCTTTGTTATAAAAACTATAGTTTTTTAGAAACAAATAAATGATTGACTGATCGATTGATTGATATCAATTTATAAATTGTCACTGATCATTTGCGTAGGCATGAATAACACGTTGTTCTTTAACCGCTCGATTGACAGTCCACGTGGAGATGATATATTCTGTCACATAAAAGGGGCTGGCGAAATGACAACCGAAATCCTTTGGTTGGCCGCTGTCGAATTCTAATTGGTCAGAGACAGAACTTCTTTGACCTGCCGCTGTCGATCTTCAATCAGTTTTTATTTGCTAGAAGATTTATTTACTAGGCAGTGCTGTGCAACTAGGCTCAGACGCAAATTTACATATATCGTTATTTAGTTGTCTTAATTAGATTGATCATCTGTGCGATATGACATTCTGAAGACCTTTCGAAGTTGAAACAGTAGATTTTGATGCTAATTCAGAACCGCTCCTAGTGAAGGTTAATTCAGAACCTCTCCAAGTGGAAGTTAAACCAGAACGTCTTCAAGTAGGAGCTGATCTAGGGAAGCAACATATGGAATTATTTAATAAAGCCTCACATATTCAAACTTAAAGGGTTATTTTGAATATGTATTAGCGTTTGAAATATGAGAATACTATTGGTTCTTCAGACAATCAAATTGCGGAAACAATATGCGAATTAACCAAGATCAGCAGAGCTACTGTGTTTAGAGTAATTCAAGCCGGAGACGTCGACCATTCTATCAAACGAAATAGAGACGGAAAAAACTCAAGAAACTTTGATTCAGCTTCCAAATAACACATTCGCATGTTTGTATAAGTTTTATCAAGAAAATAAGGTGCCGACATTAGAAATGATTCATGATAAATTACGTGAATATCCAGATTACGTTATAATGGAGTCAGTACTAATCGTTGTCCATCAACAAGATTACTTGAGAAAAATAAAAGAATATCGAAAAGAGAATAGTGCTCAGTTCTGGCAGCCCCCTTTCTACCGGAAGCCCTTACATTATAAATATTTTTTTGAATTGAGCTATGTCGTTTTATTTGCGGTCAGGTGAGGTAAATTTTTGGCCGGATAATTTTGTGAATTTTTTTTCGGTTTCCGGCGGACTTTCTCGTTTATGGCATTTGAACAGCTGACCGGCTTATGGGAATTTTTTTCTGGTTCCTAACGATATCAAATGTTATTCCGACGATGGCCACAAGCGAGAAAATGCATCAGCACGAGTATTTTTACAAGATCGCACCCTTATTTCAACCCTTTCAGTACGTCCAAATCTTATGGCTTTGGTTTTTCACTATCATATTGTTATGTTCCTATGTTGTGTTAAAATGCCATCAAGGAAAGATTAAAAATAGCTATTTATGATACAAGTTCGTAAAGTAGGACTTTTTTGTATGAGCGAAGTTTGTTGAATGTGGCGCAGCCGAGTTCAACAAAACAAAACAAAAACGCCCTTTACGAAAGTTTTTTCTTTGACAGTTATTATATTTCCAAATTCTAGCAATTATATCATTAATTTGAATGTTTAATAATATGAATTGTCGTCGTATTATCAGTAGTAATACCACAAGTGATGGAATTTTCGCGATAAGTCTGTCGATTCATTTCAGAACGAAACTGAATTATTTCTCGATACAATTCAGTTGAGTTCAAAAATAAAAGACTGACTAGTTTCCCCAAACGAACGCGGGAACACGGGAACACGGGAACACTAAATTCGATAGTGGGATATGGAAAAATACATTTCGGTGTGAATATTCGTATTCCGGAATGCAGACAAGCAGAGAAATACATATGGTTTGCTACGTTTACTGTTTTTCTAGCAATTAGCACGGTTCCCATTTTCCGTTCCCGCTCCCGCTCCCGCGACCCGCTTTCGTTTGATGAAACCTTTATGAGATAAATTCAATCACGAGTGGAATTTTATTAGACTATTTCACGAAGTATTAAAAGTATTATTATAAACATGAACAATCAATTAATCATAACCATAATCAATCAACTATAATCACAAACAATGTTTTATAACTATCAATAATTTATTATACAGAGTGAAAAGTACTTTTTTTATAAACTTCAGGAGGTGATTCCTCACAATATTCTTATATGAATTGCCCAAATAAATATATGTCCGGAAACGCTTCGTTTCCAAGATACAGGGTGTTGAAGTTTTATTTTTATTTTGGTTTTTTTCAAATAACTCTTGAAATACTGAACTTAATTAAACGAAACTTGGTAATAAGAGGTATTTGAGGTGTCGAATTCGAACCTGATGTTATTATTTCTCTTACTCGTAGGGGGCGCCACCTACACGTCTTTTTCATTTTGAAGATTCATAACTTTTTTGAGCGTACTTCTAGCACATTTTTCAGTAAAAAAATCGATTCCTTTATCACATCTACGTAAAAAAGCTACCATTGTTAAAAGTCGCTGTAAGCAACCGTTTCCTAAATATTTGGACTTGAAAATTTCAAGTCAATTATTTGATAATCGATGCATGTTGAAGTTATTACCAATATTTTGCATTTTTCACAAGAATGCTTTGGAAAAGAATTTGACATTTAAGTAAGTAGTTTTGGTAATTACATATCTTGTGACAGTTAAACGTTTTGTTGAAGTTTCCGTAAGTAGAAGTAGAAAACACTAATTTTGAAAAAATGGATTATTTAAACAATAATGCTCATTTAGCCGATATGCATTTCGTTTATGGCCTTGCGGATGACAATGCGCGCGAAGCAAGACGTATTTAGCAGGAGCGATTTCCTAATCGAGTACTGCCTTGAGCTCCAACATTTGCTAGTCTCCACCGTCGTTTGGCAGAAACAGGTAGTTTTAAGAAAGCAGCTGATATTATTGGAAGACCACGAGCAGTCCGAACCCCAGAATTGGAAGAAGCTGTTTTGAACGCTCTCGAGGAGAATCCAGAAACAAGTACAAGAATAATTGCTGAAGCTGTCAATTCTACTCAGTCCACAGTTTGGAGGATTATCCACGATCAACAGTTTTATCCATACCATATTCAAAGGGTACAAGCTCTTTTGCCACGAGACTTTCCCCAACGCATTACTATGTGTCAGTGGTTTTTGAGAAAATTTGCTGGAAATCCTCAATTTTTAAGACGAGTCAAACTTCTCCCGAAATGCTATCACAAACTTACATAACAACCATGTTTGGGCTCTCGAAAATCCGCATGCAGTTAGTGAAAGGCATTATCAGTATCAATTTTCTGTAAATGTATGGGCGGCAATAATTGATAATTACTTGATAGGTCCTTTCTTTCTTCCACTCCGACTGAATGGCGCAACTTACAGACACTTTTTAGAAAATGAATTGCCGGGACTACTTCAGAATGTACCATTAGAAATTCGTATCCGCATGTGGTTTATGCATGATAGGGCTCCGGCCCATTTTAGCGTTGTAGCCAGGAAATTCCTTAACACAGTCTATCCAAATCGATGGATCGGTAGGGGTGTAGAAGAACCTAACCAGCCGTGGGCACCAAGGTCCCCAGATCTAAACCCGATAGATTTTTATTTTTGGGGACATTTGAAGTCACTAGTTTATAAAACTCCAGTAGCGAACGAGGTAGATTTTAGAAACCGAATAGTAGACGCATGTGAAACAATAAAGAACACACCAATAATTTTTGAGCGGGTACGAGATTCAATGACTAGACGACTGACTGCCTGTATCTTCGCTGAAGGTGGACACTTTCAACAATTTATTTGAATACAATTTAGTTTCGTTCATTTTAGTTTATTCTACATATTCAAAATTTCCTGAAATAAAATGTTGACATTTCTTGCAAATTTTATTACTATTAATTATTACTATTGAATTATTATTATTAAATTACTATTTCGCTTAAGGATGTCATAAAGGAACGTACCCAACAGTAATGACCTCTTCAAGCGAGTAAAAAGTAAAAGAATAGGTGGCGCCCCTACAAAAAAACCAAAACTGCTTACTTAAACGTCAAATTAATGCAAATGCAAAATAAAGGTAATAATTGTTACATGCATAGATTATCAAATAATCCACTTGAAATTTTCAAGTCCTAATATCTAGAAAACGGTTGCTTACAGCGGCTTGTAACAAGGGTTGCTTTTTTACGTAGATATGATAGAGGAATCGATTTTTTTTTACTGAAAAATGTGCTAGAAGAACACTCAAAAAAGTTATGAATCTTCAAAAAAGAAAAAGACGTGTTGGTGGCGCCCCCTACGAGTACGAGCAATAATAACATCAGGTTCGAATTCGACACCTCAAAAACCTCTTATTACCAAGTTTCGTTTAATTAAGTTCAGTATTTCAAGAGTTATTTGAAAAAGAAACAAAATAAAAATAAAACTTCAACACCCTGTATCTTGGAAACGAAGCGTTTCCGGACATACATCATTATTTGGGCAATTCATATTAGAATATTGTGAGGAATCACCTCCTGAAGTTTGTCAAAGTACTTTTGAATCACCCTGTATAGTTACGATGCGACTCATTTTGACGTTTTCGTCTACAATTATGATCTGTCAAAATGACAAACTTTGCTTTGTCATCTCTAATGGTTACATCGTTGAAAACACCAACGCTGACAGACTAATCAGAATTGAGAGACAACTGGTGTTTTCGCGATAATACAAGTCTTTGATTTGTGATTGGTCAGATTACGTGAATATCTTGAGAAGACTGGAATAGTCAAATAAAGACTTCCGAGTTATATCTGACCCAAAATATTGTATTTTTCAAAAATGCATAAATGTATGAACAGTGTGTAAAAAATTACTTTACGCACAGTTTATGATTTTACACGCACTTGTGCGAAAGAGTATTACTTTACTTTAAGCTTAGTTTACGCACTGTCGTAGAAAAAACTATTTTTTTCTGCTAACGGAATAGTATATATATTCTGTAACAAGGTTAGAATGAAAATTCGATGCGAGTGGAAAGTTCCGAGCGCGAGCCGAAGGCGAGCGTGAGGAACCACGAGCATCACGAATTTTCATTCTAACCGAGTAGCAGACTATTACGAAGGCGTAGAAGGGCCACGAACAATTTTTTTTTGGAATCCCGACTTTAATCTCGGACCCCCGACTTTAATCTCGGACCCCGACTTTAATCTCGGACTCCCGACTTTAATCTCGGACCCCCGACTTTAATCTCGGGGGTCCGACTTTAATCTCGGACCCCCGACTTTAATCTCGGACCCCCGACTTTAATCTCGGACCCCCGACTTTAATCTCGGGGGTCCGACTGTAATCTCGGTGGTCCGACTTTAATCTCGGGGATCCGACTTAAATCTCGGGGGTCCGACTTTAATCTCGGACCCCCGACTTTAATCTCGGACCCCCGACTTTAATCTCGGACCCCCGACTTTAATCTCGGACCCCCGACTTTAATTTCGGGGGTCCGACTTTAATCTCGGACCCCCGACTTTAATCTCGGGGGTCCGACTGTAATCTCGGTGGTCCGACTTTAATCTCGGGGATCCGACTTAAACCTCGGGGGTCCGACTTTAATCTCGGACCCCCGACTTTAATCTCGGACCCCCGACTTTAATCTCGGACCCCCGACTTTAATCTCGGACCCCCGACTTTAATCTCGGACCCCCGACTTTAATCTCGGACCCCCGACTTTAATTTCGGGGGTCCGACTTTAATCTCGGACCCCCGACTTTAATCTCGGACCCCCGACTTTAATCTCGGGGGTCCGACTGTAATCTCGGGGGTCCGACTTTAATCTCGGGGATCCGACTTTAATCTCGGGGGTCCGACTTTAATCTCGGGGATCCGACTTTAATCTCGGGGGTCCGACTTTAATCTCGGACCCCCGACTTTAATCTCGGACCCCCGACTTTAATCTCGGAAAAACTGAGATAATTTTCAGTGGTTGAAATCTCAGAAAATGGAAAATCAGTCAGCAAAATCTGTCTATAAGGATTGCACGTAGGGGTGCAACAGGTTGACGGAAATAACAAAAATAAAAGAAAGACATATATTTGAAATACATTTTCAAGAAAATACAAAATGTTTTCAAAGTTCCTTGTCTTTCTTACACATATATTATTTTTTACTTTTAGTTCAATAGTTATAAATAAAAACTTGTTTTTAAAAAGTTTTTTTACGTTTATATCAATATTATTTTCTCCAATAACCCATCCCAACATACATTCTTCGTTTCTCTCGACTTTAGGAACAGACGAGACGTCTACAATTTAGCTCACCAAAGGCAAAAACTCTTTAACGGCGTTTTGTTCTTCTCTTTTACAAGATGTAAACTCGAGTCTCGAGGAGATCGCACCGAAAAGAAAAAGCAGGCCATGCGGCATACGCACACATTTCGTTTTTTGCCTCGCGAGAGTCTCGAACTCAAGTCTCAAATGCCTTCGCAAGCTGCAAGCATAAATAATGTAATATAAATATATAATGTCTTTCCGAGGTAAGGAAAGAAACGCACTTCGCCGATGGTTCTGAAAGGACAAAGTGGGAGATTATCGCTGGATTCAGGGGCCGGGCTGGCTCGTTGTGTGACCCTAATGAAATTTTGCATGCTTTTTCACAATTGGAGTTCGAAAGAGCTATTTTTGGCACTGAAAACTAAATGTACTATTTTTCAGTTGTCGGATCAATGTGAAAAATGACACCTCAGAGCACAAGTGCGAAAAGTAAATTACTTTTCACTCTAGTGCGAAAAGTAATGGAATGGAAGAAAATAAGTAATAATCAGTTATCAGCTATTTTAAATATTTTGTTGAAGTCCAATAAAGTAAGGTAAGTAACCTGGGCCCTATCCGTGCTTCGAGTGACCATTAGTAATTTTGATGGGGACAGTCTATATTTTTTTCGGAATCATGACTGTATGTATGGAGGAATATTGTTGGTTTAAAAGTGAACAGTTCCTATTTCGAATGCTATTTTTTTTATAATATCTTAGACATTGTTGGGAGTTTGTTAATTGGACAAAGATCGTTCAGATCGACGGCTTTTGGTAGGTTGGGCCTCTTTCCATAATTTGAGTATATGTCCAGTTTTGTATGAATGGTTCATGATGTTTGCCATGGAAGACTGATAGTAATTGATGGCATATTTTAATTTTGAGGTTCATGCTATCCTTTCCTGTCGCACTCGTGTTTACTGAGTACAATAGTTTTCCTACTTCTACTTTATTGAATTCTATTCCCATATTCGCAACATATTTCTCTGTTATTCAAGTAGAAATCCAGGATATCCATATTTATATCTTCAGGAGCTAAAAGCTTTTAGCAATGCTTTTAGCAAGCTTTTAGCTTCTGAATAAGATGCTAAGTTTGTTGGCGAAACACGCGTCGAGTGTGATTGTGACGTAGATTTGGTGTTTGTGTACTTTCTATTTCTTGGAATATTGCTATAAGCTCATTCTCAGCTCCCACAGCAACTCTCAATTAATTCACATAAGATTTTCAGTAATTTTTTGTAGGCTTTCATAGAAGTTAATTATATACAAGTTTTCATATCATTTCAAGTAAACTTCCTTGTCACTTCAGTTATACTACTATTTCATTGTCTGTAAACTCGCAAAAGACAAGTTTACTTTTGTAAGTTAACGGAGGGGAAGATGCCATCTCTGGGAAAACTTGCTGGCAGTTAAAGTTTCCACTCGCAAAACATATTTTGCAGAAAATTTGCAGCAATTTGATATTGTTTAGAGGGTTGGAAGTACCTAGTTGATAATTGAATTTTAAAATTCACCTCATTATCGTTATCATTATCATTATTACATTATTATTATAAAATTCTTGTTTTGTCATTGGTCCTTGATATGTTTGCCAAATTTCAGATCATTCAGACGATTGAAAAGTACCTAGTTGAAAATTGAATTTTAAAATTCACCTCATTATCATTACATTATTTTTATGAAATTTGTGTTTTGTCATTGGGCCTGGATATGTGTGCCAAATTTCAGATCATTCAGACGATTGGAAGTACCTATTTGAAAATTGAAATTCAAAATTCACCTCATTTATCATTATTATTATTACATTATTATTATGAAATCCTTGTATTGTCATTGGTCCTTGATATGTGTGCCAAATTTCAGATCATTCGGACGATAGGAAGTACCAAGTACCTAGTTGATAATTGAATTTTAAAATTCACCTCGATAGAGAGATATTGCAATAACGCCAGGCATTATTTAAGACAACTTTATTTTGATAGTGACTGCCACTATTCTGTGATCAAAAACAGAGATATTGCAAGTTCGTCTGTTTGTCCCTTATTTACACGTTATTGACAGATGCGTTGTAACGTACATCGAATTAGTCTCAGATTTTTCTTTCCTACATAATTAATTTTAGAATAATTCTGATGATAGAATGGCCCAAACGAACTTCTGCGTCGACTCTTGTTGAAAATCTCATATTTTTATCAGTCAGAGCCATGTCATATCCACTGATCATGTCACGATAATTTAAGATCTCACCCGAAGTGGAAATAAAGGAATATTAATCCTCGCCTTTAAACGTCCACTAATAAAGGCAGGCAGTATTTTAATAAAGTTGTCCTTATTCCAGATACACACTGCGCGTGCGTACATGTCAAAATCGACTTCATTACTATGCCAGACGTTATTTGGTATTGCAATATCTCTCTATTATCGTTATCATTATCATTATATTTACTACTAATAAATGAAACTCCAACAGTAATAATAATAATGATAAAGAACAAACAATGAAATATATTTCTCCACAGGAGGTGTTCGAAATGTCTACCAGCTTCTCCTACACACAGGCGACACCTTTTCTGAACGCTTTTTGCCGAATAAATTAGTTCAATAGGAGCGAGAGAAGCAAAACTTTGCATCACTGCCGCTTCCAATTCGTATCTAGAGTTGGTCGGCAATTTAAAAATAAGATCTTTTAACCTTCCCCAGAGGTAAAAGTCCATAGGCGTTAGGTCCGGTGACCTGGCCGGCCAACGATTGAGTCCTTGGTTGGCTATTCAATTATTACCAAAATTTGCATCCAAAATTTTTTTGACAATTGCAGTGTTGTGAGGCGAAGCTCCGTCTTGTTGAAAATATATTTTGCTGAGCACCATCAGTGGCAATTCATCAACAAGGGGTTCAATATTTTGCCTTAAAATTTCTAAAAACCTCTGAGATGTGGGACTGCCATTTTAAATGAACGGCCCGATAATTTTACCCCTGAAAACACCTGCCCACACACTAAATCCAAATCTTCCTTGACTTCTCTGCTCCACAAATGAATGAGGATTTTGTTTTGCCCAAGTATAAGAATTGTAGCGGTTGAAAATACCGGCACTGCTTACATGAGCTTCGTCTGTCCTAATACAATTTAACGAAAAATCACGCTCTTGGTCACAGTTTTCCAGGAACTACTGGCAAAAATCAATGCGGCGTTCAAAATCACCTGGTCTCAGTTTGTGAACTTTTCTGGTCCTGGTTGGCTTTAATTTGTGCTTTCTCAAAATCCGCCTAACGTTAGTTTTTGGTAGACCTTTTGATATTTTCAAAGGACCCCGCACGGTTCTTATGGAAAATGGGCCCCAGTCGAATTGGCTGAAAATTTGGTATAATGTAGTTTATAATGTCCTGATCAAATGTCTTCCTGGGCACAACGAGAACTAATGGACAGTTTTTGAGATACAGGGTGTCAAACATGAAGAGGCAGCGTTGTTACTTGCCATTAGAAAATCAATAATGTGGTGATTATTTTGTTACAAACAGTTAAGGATAATGATTGCAATCTTAATATTGTCGACACGTGTTATAATGAAAAGTTCTAAGACTCCGTATACAGGGTTAATAATAATTACATAATGTTTATGTAATTCTTTGAACAAAATCAGTCAAACGCAAAAGCTCGTAGACCTGCAAAATTGGTAAATATCATTTGATTTTGAAATTGGGTGATTTGAGATTACTATTATACAGGGTCACCCAAAATTTTCCTTTTTAGATGTATTTTTTTATTTTTATTTAGGAACTTGTGTATACAAATTGATGATGCAGCTTTCGCTTTCACATGGGAGACTACTGCATTAAAAATGTTGATGCATACCACAAAAAGCATACGAAATTATCGTTATGTGGAAGGTATCAACACTTTCGAGGACCTGATTTACAAGTGGAGTAAAATCGATCTAGGGCATTTTATTATTCATTAAGCATTTATAATATGTGTATAAACATTCAAATTAATTGTCACTCAAACTACTCCCGTGGTATATTATCGTCAGATTTATTGCTATATCTTTGTAATAATGACAAGATTTCTCATCTTATCATCGGTTAATATTATGTTATCCAATAATTATTACCTAATGGAAGGTTCTAAAATATATCCTTGCCTATCTAAATGATGTGCACATGATTTAATCCTTTCGGAAATATAGCCCCATATTCGACAGATAATGAAGATCTTCATCACCGGTACATACCGTGTGAGTCACTAATTATTAGTCATTTTGGGCATTTGTTCCATCTTGTACACCATTTAATCTTGTAGCAATACTCGTGCCAATTCTGTTATCCCGAGCCTTTTAGCTGATGTAACAGTTCCAATATTATTATTTCAAATTTCAAGAGTTTGTTTTAGATAATTGTCAAAATTCCAAATCAGCATAAATGTACAGGCAGTTGTACTATAATAAATAAATTATATTTGTATTGTATTTAAATTAAATATATTGAGTTTGAAGGTGAATATGTTATAATTATTTGTTTTAACTATTTTTTGATAAGTTCTATTATATCTGATAATAAAGCCGGTCGTCACATTTAATGAATCACCCTGTATATTACAACGAATCAATGTATCGCCTTAATTCAATACCCTTTTACAGAAAATGAAAATATGAAGCGCACGGTGTTACTAGGTGCTGTGTTACTAAATTCGATTAAATCAAAGATCACCCAATATCAAAATCAAAAGATATATACTGCTATATTTTTGGAAAGGAAATTTTAAGCTTTATTGAAATATATAGGAATATACAGAGTGTCTCATCGATTTTTTCCATCAATAACTATCGATATGTTATTTGAAAAAATAAATCACTTATATCATTGAATTCTACATTAAAAAAGTGCATCAGTAATGTTCTTATAGAAACAAGGAATCTTCCACAGGAAAAAAGTTACAGCTACTTTTCGTAAATGCACATTTTCGATAAACACGCTGGAGATATCGATATGCGGTTTTCACCATTAAGTTTGTCATAAAATCCTCAGACACAGCCATCAGTTTTCATCTATCCAGTGTGAAAACAGGACTTTCCCTTTAAAAATTTCAAATTTGGCCCACCCTGTACACCAAATTTCAGACCATCCGGACGATTGGAAGTACATATTGAAAATTGAATTTATAGATTCATTACATTTTTATTATTCATTACATTTTTATTATTATTATTTATTACATTATTATTATTATGAAATTCGTGTATTATCTGCGGTCCTTAATATGTGTGTCAAATTTCAGATAATTCGGACGATTGGAGTACCTGTTGAAAATAGAATTCAAAATTTCACCTCATTATTATTATTATTATTATTATTATTATTATTACATTAATATTATAAAATTCTTGTATTGTCATTGATCCTTGATATGTGTGTCAATTTTCAGAACATTCGGACGATTGGAAGTACCTAGTTGAAAATTTAATTAAAAAATTCACTTTATTATTATTATTATAAAATTCTTGTAATGTCATCGGTCCTTGATATATGTGCCAAATTTTTGATTATTCGGTAGTTTGTTGCTACAAGTGAAGCTAATAAAAGCGCATTATAATAATTATAAAACAAAACCATTGCTCTTACCGGTAACAAACAAATTACCTAACGTTCCCTTTGTTGGTAGACAAAGTACGCCCCTGTTCTTGATTGAACGTTGGTCTATTCTACCTCGTCGTTCGTTGCAGCCCCCCACCACTGTTCGAACGCCGTTCGTTGATAGCACAATTTGAAATAACGAGTGAGCGGTGCAAGGTGGTCGTCCCGTACGACGTGCGTTTGTGTCGTTTGTTTTCATCAGTCTATTGACGTTTTTTGTTTATGTGCGCGAATTTCAATCGATGAAAATCACGTAATTGCTTTTCATCGATATGTTGGAACTCCAGTGAAGTTTTTAAGTGAGAAAACCCATGATTTCGACGACGGTGTCTACGATATTCGAACGAAGTCCGTGAGTTTACACAACGTGTCTCTTGAAAGATCTGTGTGCCTACGTTGATAATATGCTATACCACCTAGTTTCGTAAATGAGTCTGATTTGGTTGATTTGCCATTTAAGTCGATTGTTTGTTGTGGCACTCATTCTGTTTCGCTCGATATGGTTTATGATTTTTCCCTTCACTACATATCTACCAGGCGTTCAAAAATATGTTTACAATTACCTACCTTACTAGGTATACCTATAGACCAAGATATAGAGGTTGTTTCCCCTACAAAATAAAAGACGGAAATGGCCTATACCTAGTATGATGTCTAGAAACCCTGGTGTGCAAAACTGTGGGATAAAACGGGAGACAATTTGCCAGCTTGATTAAGAGAAAACAAATGATTTCGTGGTCTGTTTCCCAAATATTCCGCATTTGCGTGTACCGCCACGGTCGGTTTACTTGTTAGGATAAATTTACAAGAACAGAAGCTTTCAAGTATTGCCGACGAATGAAATGAATAAAGAAAAGTAATTATTGGAATTTACGGAATCACTATCCACCAATCAGTTTGATTCGTTACATTATGTATACTAGGTATTTTTTTTACGCATTCAATTTTGACATGTAAATTCACCATTAGAACCTGGCAATCTTGTGCTAATATAATATTAGCGGGAATGGTGGAGTTCCGTGTGTGATATATTCCTGCCATGATTTTCATTTAAATGTTTTCTAATAATACAAGATACTAAGTATGTGATAATCTTCATAATATGATGGTACTCACTACTCACTTTCGGTACCGTAAACACGGGCTACTTTGGCCAACTTTAAAAAAAAATTCAACTGTCGATGAATTTGCAATTTTTACCACTATCAAGCTCCAGTATTTTTTTTTTATACAACTGGTCTATTATAAATTTCGTCAGTAAAGAGATTATGCAATTATTTTATGTCGACTACCAGAGAAATTTTTTTTTCTGTTGGGCCAATGTTACCTTTATGACAGGGTAACTTTGGCCCAATATACTTTTACCTACTTTTAAGCGTTGTATAGCGAGCTAGGGCCAAAGAAGAACTTGGATTTGGAAGATAATTTGTTTCTGAACAAAAGAAATTATATTTCAATGTGCAAAAAGGTTACAACTATTGGAACTTGCAAACATTTCAAGAAATTGAGCATTACAAACTATCGACAATGAAAATGCCTCTTTTGAATAGTTTTGGGGGTACAATAAGTCTTTCAATTTCGTTCCATTCATAAAAGAACGAGTCTTTTTCTTTGGGCCACTTCCAAAACTTCATAGTGCTCCATGCATTCGACAACTGCACCATCTTCTGGCATAGTTATCACCATCCCTGGATACAGCCGACCATTCCAATGGTCCAATGGTAAGAAAATTTTCTTCTTGCAGTTTCTTCTTCCAGTTTTCGTCTGGACTGCTTACAAAAGGATTAATGTTGCTTGAACTGGATTAAACCTGAACATCGTTTTCATCAACAACCATATCCAGTTCCTGTACCTCATCAATTGTAATAACCGAGGGGGAAATATCTCCTCTAAATCTCGTACAACTAGAAATTTTGAGTCATTTAAATCAATTTTCAGTCATTAAATCTTCGCTTCAGTCATCGGTTTGAGTCTTTCAGTCATCGGTTTGAGTCTTTCAGTCATCGGTTTGAGTCTTTCAGTCTCTTAAATATTTTAAGTCTCGTATGTATTTTAGCGAGATATTTCCCCCTCGGTAATAACCATGTCGCTGTGACCTGTTGACACGAGACTATAGTTGTCACTATCTTCATCAGTTGATGAGAGATCCTTGCACACATTACCTTTTTTCTTCAGGGATTGGCCCAAAAACTTGCTGGGCCAAAGAAGGTTCTAATTTTGACGTCAATGGACCAAAATTATAAATAATTTTTTTTAGTAAATCCCAATATGACATCCAAAGTGGCAATCATTCCGCAGCCTGAAGCATTATAATGTGCTTTTAAATAGGTACTCACCAAACTTGCAGACGATGTAGCACAGTATCCTCAGTTGGAAGTTTGAGAGGCGAAAAAAACACGTGTTTGCGCATGGAATGATACAACAGGTGCTGCTTCCTAGAAAACAGTCTGTGAACCTCTTGGTACATTACGTTTGCTGCCTGGTGCTGCTACCTAGCTCAAAGTACCACAACTAATTTAAAAACTAGTTCCAATACATAATTACAGAACGCTTTGATATTTTATTATTTTGTGCCAAAGGACACCAGGGCCAAAGTAGCCCATGTTGACGGTACTGGATATGGATGAATTATTTTGTTCGTCTCTCTGGGTTGCCCACAAATGATACAAAAACGGAACATGCTCAAATTATTATTATACAAACTACACAGGAAACGATTAGATATTCACAAATTTTATTTAATCAGACATGTTTCTCCTGCACACTAGCTTCTTCACTGTCTGATTAAAGTTTGTGGAGATCGAATCGTTTTCAGTGTAGTTTGTATAATTACTATGGATCTTCATCAAGTAAATGCAGAGTCAATCAGAAAAATTAAATCATTATTGGATGAATGTCTAAGAAAATATACAGCAAAATGAAGAATCATACAAGGAAATTGCACTATGAAATTTAGATACCGTCACAATCATTCACTTTTGTATTGTATTTAAAGTTTGTTGAAATTCCATAAAATTGACAAGTCATCAATCACCATATCCCTGGAATATTGACAAGACTACAATTATATAAGGGCGCCATCTCTGGAACCGACTAAAGAAGCAGACCACTATTTCATTTGTTTATTTGACTTCTGAAAAATCGAAACAAAATCGAATCACTCGACACACCAGGGTTTTTAGGCATCTTACTTTGAGACTTCTCAGCTCTGAGTTTTATTTACTTCTTCACCATCCATAGAGAATACACTGGTGTTTTATTCCAACACCAAATTACTAATTTTAACACTTTTCGGTGCGCGTTTCAGTTAACAAGTGTTCATCATCCTCCAGACTGAAACACATTGCAATGTATTAAAAATAGTGGTTTGGTGTATTTATTGATACACAAGGTTCCAAACAATGCAGTGCAAATAACACCCATAAAGTACATTGATACCAAAATAATAAATTCATTTATCATCAAAATAAAACTTTACAATTGGCTAAGGACGTTATTTTTCATCCAATGGAGTTACTTGTGCCTATAATCTCTGTAAAAAGAAAAAAGTAACAGGCAAGGACCAGGTGGAAAATGTTGTGGTTCTAACTGCGAGGAAGAAAAATATTTAAACACGAAAACACTCAAAATGGTGAAATGGGGATGAAGTTTAGGGGTTGAAGACGGGTTTTTGCGATTTGCGGCGATACTTGGCCTCCTAGCGCAAAAAAATTTGTAGATAATAAAAAAATCAAAAACTATTGTATTCAACACTTTTCAACATAACGTCAAATTAACCGTCAAAATGGCGACAAGCCAATTTTTCAGTAATTTTTTTTTCTAGCGTATAAATTATTTAATTTAGATGAAAATTTGTAGAAATGTGTTTTTTTTTTTGGTGTCGAATAAGCATTTCAGAAGACGACTAGTAAGTACTAGTTTTCGAGTTGGTACATTTTTCGAAAAAACTGATCTTAGGTACTGAAAGAGTTGTTACCTCCTCGGTTTTAGTACTTTGCTTATAAAGGTTTCCAGTAATCTAGAATGAACATAAACTAGAAAACTGAAAAAATATTTTCATCAGCTGTGTACTTATATGAAATGTCCACTATAGAAAATATCCAAACTAGTAATCAATAGATGTCTCAGTTTTCGCGGTTGATTGAGTAGATTATTACAATTAAAACCAGATATACGTATTTTGAAAACGTCTGAAAATTTGTTTTCATTATACCTGCTTCATAATCCTTCTCAAATGCACTGAATAGCGTGCGAAAACTTCAAGATCAAAACACGCCATGTCAGAAAGGTTGTTGCTAGGTAACAACGCCTACCTCTTAGTTTCATCATATGAATTGCCAAATGGAAAGAACACCCGACGCTGGAACTGAAGGTTCCGGGTTCGATCCCCAGTCGGAGCTGGGATTTTTTAATTTTTTATTTGACCTAAGGTGGCGTATGAAGTTTGTACCGCAGTCGATACCACTATGAAAAAAACAACATGGACAGAACGTACCTGCTTGATTAGATGTAATAAAATACACATTATTCTGATCTTAAATTAACTTCCATCATTTTTTTTTTTAAATTTCGATGCAGGCATTATAAAACATAGGAAATGATACACGTGTACAAGTGCCTTCAATGCACTCGCAACGTTAAGGGCACTCCGCTTCTCTTCGTGCTCTTTAACTCGTTGCGCGTGCTTTGAAGGCTCACTTGTGCACTTGGTGCACATGGTGGACGATGTCTTTATCCCTAAAATTGTTTGAAATTTATTCACAGATATATTTTATTGCATGAAAAAATTATGATGTTTTTTTTTGTTTGGTTTGTCATTACTGTCAATCTGTTGAAAAATTCGCATTAGGCATTTTAATTTCTTAGTTCAGTTTTTAGTTTTTACTCCAATATGTATAAATAGCCGTTTTTCCTAGAGAATGAGATCATACTTGACATTTATGGGAAATTAAATTACTATAACCAAACAAAAGCCTAGTAAAGTTATACCTAATCTAAATAGATTGTTTGCACACTGAAAATGGTGTCAGAACTATTTCCAGTGCATTCATCCAGTACAGGGTTGATAGTACGGACAATCAAAAATTCTTAGGAGAATAAGTAGGTACATTTTTTTCAATTTTACCAAACCGCTTAAAAATTGCTTCAAATGTGTTGTGACAACTAATCAAATGGAGAAGCAACTCAAAATCAAGCAACGAACATTTCATCTACACCCATGATTTGCCACGCTTCACGACATTTCAGAATTATTGACTAGCAATCAGTTATTATTTTCAATAAGTATCATTATATTCATTAAAGCGAAATTTTTGATTTGTCGCACTCGTCCAATTTTGATGCAACTTCTTTTACTTTTGATATCGTATACAGATAAAAAGGATTTCTTCAATCAAGAATATACATACTCTTGAATAGAATAATCTTCTGAAAAGAATAATCATTTCTAATCAATGAACTCCCATTTCAAGCTGATTGAGATGTTTGCTTCTTTACATAAATTCTCTTGTAATGAATTTGCTTGCAGTGAAAACATTATACTCTTCATCCTAGAAAACATTCACACTAACTCATTGTGAAACATAATCCTCTTAACACAAGAATATAATTCCTTGGTAGATATCACTACCCGTGCCACGTGACACATTCAACCAATGAGCAATCAAAGCAACTGGCGATACCGCGACCTGTGAATACGAATACCATTTCGACCATTTCATCCAGTTTGATCATTTGGGTTAGAGGTTATGAGGCATGCGTACCGATATGAATGTTAGTTATGTGCCTAGTGGAAACTGTTTCTATACAATAAAAATGCAATATCGGAAATTGAATTATGCTCATTACGGGCCAGTTGTGAAAATGAGTGAAATATATTTTGGTCTTCTAAAGTTTTTTGTCTAAAAGCGAGTGGCGTTGTTTATGTATTCAATCAAACTGCAATATGCGTCACTACTAACTGGTTTTATTGAGAATACAGTTATTAAACTTAAAACTATTCTAATATAAAACCATTATTTATACCTAAATTGTTCGTAGTTGTGAATCTATGCTTTGTTTAATCTATTCAATGTTGCCAAAATGAAAATGGCTTCCATTCTATATTTTGTAACCAAGTGCAAAGTGCAGATTTGAACTCAACCTCCAAGTTGATAGAAGAATAGTATTCATTATGGAAATTGCAATGTTCTTGTCTCAACCTACTCCCATGATTCAACAAAAAAAGTGCCCATTATTGAAGCTAAAATATTCTTGCCTCAACCACCTTATGAGGCAAGTGTTCACTTGTTTCAAAATATTTTTTTGTGAGTGGCCAAGATGATTCCGTCAAAAAATCAAACTAATATTTGGGCTAGCAGAACCACTTTGGAATTTTCAAAAATTTTTGAGGCCATAATTTTAGGCTAATTTTAGGCTAATTTTAGGCTGATTTATTACCCTATTCCCAAATTTTTTGCTCTTCAATTGTGAGAGATATCGCGGGTTCTGCTAGCTTAACGTTAAGCTGGCAGATCCAAACCGCCAAACGAATGATTATGAAAAGTCTAAGCACACCATAATTTTAGGCTCATTTTAGGCTCACGTTTGAACCCATCGCCGATTTTTTTGGAATTCGTTTTTAAAAAAAATCCCGGTTCTGCTAGCTTTACCGTTAAGCTAGCAGACCCAACCTTAAAAAAGCAACTCAGAACAAATCTAGTTGGACAATAATTTTAGGCTCTATTCAGGCTAATTTATTACCCAATTATACATTTTTTTTGTTCTTCAGTTGGTGGACAAATCATAGGTTGTGTTAGCTCAACACTGAGCTGGCAGTACCAAAGGGCTAACCGAATCGTTATGCAAAATCTGATCGCACCATAATTTTAGGCTCATTTTAGGCTCATGTTTGAACCCGTCACCGATTTTTTTGGAATTCGTTTTTTTTTTTAATCCTGGGTTCTGCTAGCTTTACCGTCAAGCCAGCAGAACCCAACGTTAAAAAGCAACTCAGAACAAATCCAGTTGGACAATAATTTTAGGCTCTATTCGGGCTAATTTATTACCCAATTATAATTGATTCGGTTAGCCTTTTGGTACTGCCAGCTCAGTGTTGAGCTCACACAACCTATGATTTCTCCTCCAACTGAAGAGCAAAAAAATTATTAATTGGGCAATAAATTAGCCTGAATAGAGCCTAAAATTATTGTCCAACTGGATTTGTTCCGAGTTGCTTTTTTAAGGTTGGGTTCTGCTGGCTTGACGGTAAAGCTAGCAGAACCCAGGATTTAAAAAAAAACGAATTCTAAAGAAATCGGCGATGGGTACAAACGTGAGCCTAAAATGAGCCTAAAATTATGGTGCGATCAGATTTTCCATAACGATTCGGTTAGCCTTTTGGTACTGCCAGCTCAGTGTTGAGCTCACACAACCTATGATTTATCCTCCAACTGAAGAGCAAACAAAATTCATGATTGGGTAATAAATTAGCCTGGATAGAGCCTAAAATTATTGCCTAACTGGATTTGTTCTGAGTTGCTATTTTAAGGTTGGGTTCTGCTAGCTTGACGGTAAAGCTAGCAGAACCCAGGATTTAAAAAAAAAAGAAATTCCAAAAAAATCGGCGATGGCTTCAAACGTGAGCCTAAAATGAGCCTAACATTATGGTCCGATCAGATTTTCCATAACGATTTGGTTAGCCTTTTGGTACTGCCAGCTCAGTGTAGAGCTAACACAACCTATGATTTCTCTTTCGACTGAAGAGTAAAAAATTTATAATTGGGTAATAAATTAGCCTGAATAGAGCCTAAAATTATTGTCCAACTGGATTTGTTCTGAGTTGCTTTTTTAAGGTTGGGTTCTGCTAGCTTAACGGTAAATCTAGCAGAACCCCGGTTTTTTTTAAAAAAAAACGAATTCCAAAAAAATCGGCGATGGGTTCAAACGTGAGCCTAAAATGAGCCTAAAATTATGGTGTACTTAGACTTTTCTTGATCATTCGTTTTGCGGTTTGGTTCTGCCAGCTTAACGTTAAGCTAGCAGAACCCGCGATATCTATCACAATTGAAGAGCAAAAAATTTTGGAATAGGGTAATAAATTAGCCTAAAATTAGCCTAAAATTGTGGCCTAAAAAAATTTTGAAAATTCCAAAGTGGTTCTGCTAGCTTTACGGGGGTTATTTGGTTGGACCTATTCAAGAATACATTCTGTTTGAATCAACGCAATTATGCGTTGATGCAAAAAATATTTTTTATCAGTGTAGACTGTAGAGTTCCATCATTTCTCAGAATGTTGTTAGTTTCATAGAAATAATCCCAAATTATTACACTACTTACTCTTCAAGAATGTCAAGGGAGGCGGGTTTCAATCTGCGGAATCACCTCTAAAAATGTTATGACAAGCAATATTTAACATGAGAGTCTATAAGACTTCGTGTTTTTCAATGTGTTAATAAACACTTTTTTCTGATACTGCCCAAACACCAAAACAATATCAATTGATCGATAAACCTCTCAAAATTGAGAAAAAAGTCCCTCTTCATTATTTTCATAATAAAAATTAGTTCATGTTGAATTATTCATAATAAAATATTGGAATGCATATTAACACTACAATATTAATTTAATAACATCAGTTTTATTCTTTTCTACAACTACTGAAAATCATTGAAAATATTAAGAAAATCATTATTCAGATAGACTTGTTGTCGATTTTTCTCAATTTTAGGCGATTTAACGATCAATAAATAAACCACCATTTGAAAGTAGACATTTCAATAGACCTTCGGAATACAAAAAAAATACCAGAACAATTATTGTTCGTGGAAGATAACGTAATTTTTTTACGAAAAATATGTATTACTCGAAAACTTTAATGAAACGAAAGAAACTCACTTTCGTCTTATTTCCACTAGTTTTTTATTTTCACGACCGGTTTCGGGTTTTATCCCATTATTAAGTATAAAAACTAACTAATAAAATTGAACTCTAAAACCTAGTTATATAGGGAGTTTGCAGGTTAACTGGATGGAGAGGTAATGGACCTTTCCACGACATATGAGAGAACACTGTAATTAGAAAGTGTATACGCTAATATCACTCGGGAATTTTTATTTATTTTGTCTGACCGCTAGTTTCTCTATAATCAGAAGAAAAGTGGTTTCGTGACGTCACGTTCATCAAAACTAGACTTGGCAACGTTGTAAAAGTTGTGCACCGTGGAATCTCAAATTCTCATTTGAATATAATGTGTCGTATGACAGCTGTCATTTGATACCAGATGGGTTCGTTTGTCTGTTTCACGGAGCATCAATAAGAAACGTTTGTGTACTTTTGACTTCCGGCAGCGGTTGAGGTCAGACGTCGGCCTTGTGTTGGAAGTCAGGTTAATGTGTGTAATGTCCGCCGTCTGAGGACGTGCATCGACCAAAGTTTAAAGTGTTTGTGTTAAAAATTGAAAAGTGTAAATTAATATGGGATGCAGTATTGCCTACAGCAAGACAACTGTGTCCCCCCGATACAGCTTTGCTGTCTACGCCGGTTAGAGGCCGGATGAGAACGGATTTCTCGCAGCAGGGCATGTCCTAATGGTGCCGTATGGAAGCCGAAGGACAATAATTGAAGAGAGAGAGAGAGAAGAATCGTTTGTCTCTGTTTAACTCGTTTGCCTACTTCAATATTTAATACAAGTAGAGCAGTTCCATCAAATATATATGCTGCAAACGAACAGGTCCTACTTGATTTCTTTTTTGAGGTTAATACGGTTTTCAAAGTTTTATAATGTTTTTGTTGTTTGTGCTCTAAATTTTTTTCCTAATTCCTGTATCTGTATCCCTGCAATAACTGTGATCATGTCGAAAACGTGCTTCGTACCTGGTTGTCTGAACACCAGTGAATATTCTAATAAACCATTTTTTATGCTCCTATGAAGCGCATTGTAAAATGTGGTTCGAAGCAATGAATAAACCTTGTGTAAAAAGCGGAAATATGATTATGTTTTTGTGAAGAACATTTCCAACTGAATATTAATCATTGCAAAAAATAAATTCATATTTGTTAAATAGAAAGAGTCAATCATCTCATAATCTACCCTCGGTAAATTATCCGAACTTCCCTTCACGAAGCCTTTCCATATTTGGATGATGTTATGCAATAATGGCCAAGCCACAGTCAGCTAGTTTCGTAAAAAAAATCAAAATAGTTTAGCAGATCATGGAATGATGGAATGTGGCTTAATACTATAGTCAGTGGATGGAGCCCCCTTACAATTGCGGGTTGAATCATTTTTGCTTATTGTAGAATAACACTTTGGCGATTCCAGTGACTGTGATAGCTCAATTATTAAAAAATGTGGCTTGACTCATTGTTGCATAACACCATCCATTTATTACACAAATAAATTCACACCAGATCGGTCATAATAACACATCGCTACAGTATTAATGAATGTATCAGTTGAATATCGAATGTAAAAAAAACAAACATTAACCTCAAATCTCGAGATCACTTTTGTTGCATAAGAACTGTCATAATGATTTGCGGTGTTGTCAGTGCTCAATCTTCATCGAAAGGATGGTCCGTTCAGGAAATTTGAAAGTTACAAATACAATAAAAAGTAGCTAATATGTGGATTTTTTTCTATGAGTTGATCAAGTGACGAAGTTTCAATTATTTCTCAATGGCTTATATCAAGCTAGAATCTATATTTTTGGGGAAAATGATATTGAATGTTTCGGAACATGGATTATGGTGAGGGTTGATTTCGATGAACGTGACATCAGCGGCATACTTTCAAATGAGATATTCTTTCAAAATGAAAAAAATATAGTGGAACTGTTTGTTAAATCAACGTTTCAGACTAGAATCTATCGATTTAAAAGAGTTTTGCAATTTATTTTTCATAAATGTAAAGTCCCATTAAATGAAATTAAATTAACAAGGGTGAAACGATATAAATTCAATACTGGAGGTTATGGAAATTACCTGGTTTGTCAAAATTATAAATTCAAAACTGGAGACCTACATAAATCGAGTTGCTCGTTGAGGGTTCTATATTTCGGGTTTTTAATTGATTTACTAATTCCCATGGCTTCCAACAGATTCATTTTCTTCCCTTTATTACATGTGTGTAGGATTTTGAGATTATCTTTACTTATCTTGTGTTTGGGTTCTTGCAGATGTTCGTACATTGTTCATTTTTTGACGAAACAGACGTGTTCACGGAGCCTTACGTCAAAATTTCTACCGGTTTGGCCTGTATTTACTGCAGAGCATTCCTCGTATTCTAATTTATATACATATCCCTGATTTTTTCGTTTAGGTTTTGCATTGAGCAGAATTCTGCCTAAATTATTATTACTTATGAAAGCTGTTGATATTTTGAATTTAGAGAAATAATTTTGAATGTTTTCTGAAATTTTACCTGAGTAATTAATGCTACCATATTTACGTGGATTGTGTTCTTCGATATTTCACTTATATAGTTCACTCATAACCTTTTTATAAGTTTTACCTGTTATTAATTCCTCTATTAAAGAAACTGGTACTTGATTGTTTACCGCAAATTGTTTAATAATGTTTAGTTCATCCTGGAAATTCTTATCAGGTAAAGGGATTGCAATAGCTTGGTCTATATGTATACTTTTGTAATCATTGAAAAACTAGGGCGACTATAAGTAGATTAATTAATAGTTGATACCAAAATATCTCGCGAAATGTTTTCATTACCAGTCGATTTTCACTTCGACGGTTTGCAAGCCCGCGCGCTCTGCCTCGGTGTTTATTAATGTTTCTCGCGAACGGTGCACTTTTATACCAAATGGAACGTTGCAAAATATACACATTCCGTGACGCATAGGCACCTGCGGTGATTCGTGCGAATTTCAATCGTGAAAATGATATGTTTATGAGGTCGAACGTAAAGGTAACTAACTATACGACGTTGTGTTGTGAGACGGTAACGATTTCATTTGTAAATTCCGTAGAACATAACCGAAGGGTATTGATTAAATATCATTACGGTGCTTATTAAATAGGTAATTGTTTCTCCCGTGGTTATTCACCTGTTGGGTTCGTTAACAATAACTCGGGGAGATAGGTACACACATTTTTTATCTAATGGCTACTTACTAAGATTTTTAAATATTTATTGTTTCAAGACACTCATTCTCGAAAACAAAGAAATCTTATCGTTCTCCTTAGAAAATTGAGGTAGATACCTACTACGTAACTGTATTTGTATACAGTGTGTCCAAGATAAGGATAGGATAGCATTAGGATATCGGAAACAGTTGTAAATTACAACCGTTTACAATCTTGTTAGTATACAGAGCAATTAAAATTCAACCCACACCATTGGGATCTAAACTACAGGAGATACGTCGAATCTTAAATTGGGGCAAAGTTGCGTATTCTGGTGCTTAACAAAATACTCTTTTGAAACTTGGAAAATTCCTAGTATTTCCGGAAATATCGGGAAAAAACTAAAAATCGGAATTTTCGTTTTTATTTTTTTCTTTCGTTATTTGACAACATAGCTCAAAACCAAAAGTACATTTTCATTGATACTTTTTTGCAGCTACGCGTTTTCATGTTCAGATTTACTATCCGACGTTTCGTCTTCTGGCATTCATCATCAACTTTTTTTTCTGTTATGGGCGCCGTATTCTTTTTTTTATACAGAAAAATAGTGATTCTCATTCTGATTTCATTGATGTATAATTTGTTATGATTTGCACTTCTGAAACCACAGATATTAAAAAAAACATCTTCATCTGAGATGCATAGTCATGACTCCATCGAAAAATTTTGTTTAATAAACACTAGTTGTCAGAACTCATTAAACATCATAAGTTTGCACAAATACTTCAGTCGAAATGTCCTCATTCTCAAATGAAGAAAAACGAGATATGTTGAAACTTTATTATAAATTTGATAGGAATAGTACGAAAACAACACAAATTTATTTTGAATTATATCCGGAAAGACAACAGCCGGATAGAACATTATTCGGAATTTTGGGCGAACACTTGTCTGAGTACAATGCGTTTCAAAAAACAAGAATGAAATCATGATCTTGTAAAAAATGCACAAAAAGTATTACAACAATTGTTCGAAATGATGGCCTTCCTCTTGAATACATAACCGAGCTCGTCGTCTCAAATTAAGAACAGCCCTAACAATATCCCTTCTTCTGATAGACCTGAATTGCGTGATGATATTGTCTCTAAGTTCATCTACTGTGTCATGTTCTTGCTCTCCATAGATTGTGTTCTTTAAAGTGCCCCACAAGAAAGTATCCAAAACTGTAAGGTCAGGTGACCTTGTCGGCCACCTCACTGGTCCAGAATTTCCTAACCACCCATTAGGAAATCTTTGCAAACTGCTCTTTTATTGTGTGGAGGAGCCCCGTCATGCTGAAACCAGCAGCTATTATTATTAACAAGGGGAAACGTATCCATATATTCTTCGAATTCGTTTCTTAAGAACCGAAGATAGGTTTCCCCGTTCAAAGTATTAGAGAAGAAATGAGGTCCAAGTATTCGGTCGTCATAAATTTCAGCCCACACATTCAAACGAAACCGAACTTGTGGTCTGACTTCTCTGAAGTGTCGTGGATTATTTTCACTCCAAATGTGCTCATTATTTCTATTAAAAACTCCACAGTTCGAAAAAGCACTTTCGTCGGTCCAAATAATATTTTTCAAGAAGTTCATTCATTCATTCATTTATTTATTAACTACATGCCAATTACAATGTAATGGATAAGTGTCGTCAATAGCTTCACATGACAGTGAATATTGAATAATTTAAGAAACAAAACACAAAATTAAAAACATTTTAAAAAATGGTGAACATACCACAAATGAAATATAAAATTTATAGAGATTTACAGTAAGTAATAAATTCGCCGAGGTTATAAAAGCAGTTCGCTATTAAACAAGTCTTAAGTTTATGTTTGAAGTGTCTGGTAGACTGAATGGATTTGATGTCCGTTGGTAGCATATTGTACAGTTGAATACCGGCTCCTTCCGGGGATTTCTTAAAGTAACTATGGTTGTGTTTTCTACTATATATTTTATTGTTATTTCTTGTCGAGTATGAATGCACGTCACAATGTTTGGTATAGTTTGCAATATTTTGACGAATATACAGTATTATTTTGAAGATATATATACCGATTAAAGTAAGAATTTTTTTGGATTTGAAGGTTTCTCTACAAGATGTCCCGTAATCTAGATCAAACATAATTCGAAGAATTTTTTTCTGTATAACAAATACACGGTCTGTCTGAGGGGCTTGACCCCACGATATTATATTATATGACATTATTGAATGAACGGCTGCAAAGTAGTAAGATTTAAGAGAAATTTCATTAAGATTTTTTTTCAAAGTCAGTTTGTAGGGTCTACCCTATTCTAGAGCCAGCTACAAAATTCCATCCTTCACTCAGGATCACCTGGATGTAATTTTTGTGAAATATGTATCTTATTACATTTCAAACCACTTTTTTGAATTCCCTCCAAACGCTCGTCTGTGGCACATCCATTTCTGCCGAGACATGTGTTGATTTGGAAGGATCTGCATTTATCTAAAAAAGTACCAAAAATAATTATACTTCTTCGTATATGGAATGAACAATTATTTTACCTCGGCTAATAAGTTACGTCTAATATTTTGTTCCATATTTCATTCTTGGTTTTTGAAACGCACCGTACTCAGCCAAGTGTTTGTCCGCAAAATTCCGAATAATGTTCTATCCGGCTGTTGTCTTTCCGGATATAATTCAAAATAAATTTGTGCTGTTTTCGTACTATTCCTATCAAATTTATAATAAAGTTTCAACATATCTCGTTTTCCTTCATTTGAGAATGAGGACATTTCGACTGAAGTATTTGTGCAAACTTATGATGTTTAATGAGTTCTGACAACAGTGTTTATTAAACAAAATTTTTCGATGGAGTCATGACCATCTCAGATGAAGTAGATTTTTTTTTAATATCTGTGGTTTCAGAAGTGCAAATCATAACAAATTATACATCAATGAAATCAAAATGAGAATCACTATTTTTCTGTATAAAAAAACAAAATGGCGCCCATAACAGAAAAAAAATTGATGATGAATGCCAGAAGATGAAACGTCGGATAGTAAATCTGAAAATGAAAACGTGTAGCTGAAAAAAAGTATCAGTGAAAATGTACACTTGGTTTTGAGCTATGTTGTCAAATAAGTAACGATAGAAAAAAATAATAACGGAAATTCCGATTTTCAGTTTTTTTTCGATATTTCCGGAAATACTCGGAATTTTCCAAGTTTCAAAAGAGTATTTATTTTGTTAAGCACCAGAATACGCAACTTTGCCCCAATTTAAGCTTCGACGTATCTCCTGTAGTTTAGGATATCCCAATGGTGGGGAACGAATTTGAATTGCCCTGTATGGCGTTTGCAAAAGAAGCTTTTTCCGATTTCGAGATTTTTTGAAAAATTTTGTTTTTATCGATAATGGTTTTTATTTATTTCTGACGTTTTTACAAAAGATTTCAAAAAAATAAAAATACATTCAGTGTGTCTCACTCCTCATGGAAACACCCCCATATCTTCCGCAATTTTAGACGTAGAACCATGACATTTGCAGGGTCGATAGGTACCCTAGAAATGATTTCACTGCTCAAAAAAGGGTCATCCTACGTGATATACACTGCACGCCGGCAGCGATGGAACCACCTATTTTTCCGGAAAATTATATTAGGAGGCAAAATTGGCAAGAAATTCCATTGGATTCGTGTTCAGGATCCCGATTACTACTTGTACACCTGTCTCCTGAAAAATGGTCAGTCCTGGAAAATTCTAATTTGTTTCACTTATCATGGAAACGCCCCCGTATCTTCCGTAATTTTCGACGTATAAAACCATGAAATTTTCAGAAGAGATGGATACGCTATAAATGAACTCACTGCATAAAAAGGGCCATCCAACGTGATATACACTTCTCGCCAGCGCGATGGAAAAATGGGTGGTTTATCTTCGAGATTCTACGAATCTTCTAGAAGCCCTTCTCTCAAACTCTTTTCTTGTAGTTCTGCATTGAAATCTTTCATATTTTCTTGAAGTTCTTCTTTCAAACCGAATTTTCTAGCAGCTTATCTTCTAAGGATTTGGTATTTTCGTACTCAAGTCAATTCCAGAAACTCCAGATCCGCTCTGCTCCTTATTTGATTAATCCCTCTGAGTAGTATATTCTGTAATAAGGTTAGAATGAAAATTCGGTGCGAGCGGAAAGTGCGAGCGTGAGGAACCACGAGCATCACGAATTTTCATTCTAACCGAGTAGCGACTATACTTTCTCCACGATCAAAGATAGGAAACGTGACAGCAATAATTTTGACACTTACTCAAATTTTGCCACTACGATGACAATCAACTGCGTCAAGGCTAATGTTATTATTGCTAACCAGTGTGAGAATATTATTCTATCACAAGAGAGAGAATATAATAGTATATTGTGTATCTAGTAGTAAAAGCAATATATTCCCGGACGACAATGTAAATTGTTGGCCGAGGCGTTAAGCCGAGGCCAACAAGCATTGAAGTCTGGGGATGAGCTTTTATTACGAGGTACACATACTATTTTTTCTGAAATCGCAATCAGCATTATCAAAAACTAAGGAATTCTACATATTGTTTGCGTGAATTCGATAACTGTCTAAAATGTAAACAAGCCGGCAAAAATTTTCCCGTACCGTTTAGGTCCGAAAACGGTCCGGGAAAGTTCGTTGCTTAGCAACGGACTAAAATACTAGATTAGCGTATTTTGAGGCCTGAAGTTGCTCCGAGAAAGTGGGCATTCTGGAACGATTTCAGAAAAATACATTTAAATTGCATGGGGGCAGAGGTGTTGCAGAATATTTCTTCAATCTCAAGAGAGAGAATTCCAGCATTCTGTAATCAAATTTGATTTCAGAATTGGCAAATTCTGTGATGATCGTGGAGAAAGTATTTTCTGTGGAGCGACCTTCTTTTCGTCTGTTTCGAGTTCCCTTTCCTCCAATTCCTGTTTATTGTTTCTGAATTCGAAAACTGTTCACTACGCGAATACTTATTTTACTGGCCACTGGTCTATTTTACCCGCATCTCGGACACTGTCCGCTGCACTTACACTTTATTTATTTTCTAAATTCGACTTCTAACACCACTGTAATAAATATAATTTATTTTGCACATAAACTATAATTACTAATTCATATCACAATTAATTATATCACTCTATGCTACTTCGAATCGGTCTTGTATCTGCTGCCCTCTATGATATCGGTCACTTTTCGAGATAGTTCTTGAGAGCTGAAAAAACGCAAAATTTTCGTTTATTTTCGTCGGGTCGTAAAACACTCCATTTTGTTCGTATTTCACTTCTATACAATTTTTTCCATTGAGCTTTATTAGTTTTCATTTTATAAACAAAACAATTAACAAAAACACGTTTTATTGTATTTAAATGTTTGTTTTGTATTTAAATGTTGTTGTGAACAATAATAAATGACAGTTGCGAGTCGAAAACATAACTGAATATCCTACGGATTGTCTTTCATGTGATGGCACAGTCGGTTTTCTACTAGTATTTTTGTTATGAAAAAATCCTCTATTGATGGCGTACTTGAAACTTGCCATCATATGAGCTCAATTTTGACAAAATCTTTGAAATAACTTGAATATGGCTGGTTTTAGTTCTAAATGACGACTTTGTTAGAGTTTACGCTATCGTTAGCTGCAAGAAACACTTGCAATATTATCCTCATTGATAAATGTTACACAGATATCTGACATGTGTGGTTCAATATCTGTCGTGGTATTAGTCAGGAAAGTAGTGGTTTCTGTCGGATATTTATTTTATAATCAACTTTGTGGGAATAGTTGGAGAGAAGGGTATTTCGACATCGTCGAATTTTTCTGCAGTCATACCCCTACGCCGTATACCCTCTGTATGTGGTTTGTAAGCCATGCAGTGAGTCGATAGTCGTGAGAAGTATATCTATTTCGATTAATCTCTTTAGAAATTACCATCGTCAAATTAAAACTTTCTACCTTGATTAAAACATCTAGGTATATAAAGTTGGGCAAAGTAAATGTTTATTTTCGCAGCTATCCGAGTTACCTACTTTGCTTTAATTAATATGAAAGTTAAATGTTCTATTGGTTCGCGTAGTTGCGTGAATATGGGTTTGATTGCATCTGTTAATTTTCTCGACTGCTTCTAGGTACCTATACAGGGTCATTCAGAGCTTTCATTAGTCGTATCTGGAGATCCAAACGAATTGGGAGAATTGAAATTTTGTGAGGTTAGGTTTTCGGATTAGACCATTTCAACTAAAATATTGCTGACTTGCGTTGACCTTCCGTTATACAGTTATACATGAAGTAGATGTCAACTTCCTTATTCCAAATAGAACACCTTGTATTTCATTTAATTCTTCATCCAATTCTAGTGTCTCAGTTCATGTTTTTCTACCTAAAATCATAAGCTTTCGAAATAATTTTTTTTCCAGTCAATGCATTAAAACACTTATGCCTTATAGTCAAAATTCCAATGTCAAAATCAATATCAAGAAAACGGCTGAAATATTTGTTTATAAAAGGAAACCATATAATTTCTAAAACATATTCAGATTCTAAATAAAAAGATATCTCAATTTTGTGTAGAGCGTGTTATACTTGAAATGCACCCTTAATAACAGCCAATTTTGGAAGATGTTGGGCAGTTAAAAGATTCAATAAAACTTCAACATAATCAATTTATCTCAGCAAGTGCTAAGACTCATCGTCATTTTGTTCTTTTTGTAATCGAATTGGGCCATATTATCGGTAACCCTAAAGAATCTTTGCTACATGTTTTCCTTGTCGGATACATCCCAAAATGAAAAAATCCATCTAGTTCGATCTGGTGAGCGATGTAGAAGTATGTATGGCCCGTAGTAACAAAGCTGCTTATCTTCGAACATTTTATTTAATAAATATGAAACTGCAGCAATACTATTTAAAGGTACTGCATCCATTGGGCGTTACTTTGATACAATCCTGTTCAGCAATATTCTCAAGACGAGCTCCAGTCAATCTAACGTAGTCATTGCTCAACTTGTACATTTTCTGATTGTCTTGATGTCAATGCCAGTGAACTGTAATAAATGAGTGAAACGAACTTCATGTACGTTTTTGTTTTGGAGCTAAGAAAATAAAAAACTTCAAAAGAGTCTTGCGAAAATGTTTGGCTGTTGGTAGGTGTATTGATATACACGAAGATATCAACAATATTTTCAAATGAAAATTTCAAGACCATTGCAATTGTTGAGCAGTGTAGAATACTTTCCGTCAACTAATTATTTCCTGATTTCCTCAAGAATACTTGGCATTCCTTGTAAGCAACAGGAAATGTCACTTCTTGATTATTCTTGCTTTATCCTCACTCAATTCATTCCTCGACAATTGGTGTATAGATATGCATTCGATTGTGTGTTGTTAATGTTTTCTTATTTTTACAAATTAATCTTTGAATCTTGTACTTCAGTGTAGTAAGAAAATCATCGAAGTGTAAGAAGATATCTTCCATAATTTTTTTGGAAATATATTATTTTGACTTTGTTTCGACATGACACTTAATAACTTCTGGCCTGCGATGGTATGGGATGGTATGGGTTGTTTATGTTTAAACAAAATAATGTTTTGACGTATTTATGAAGCAAAAGTCACAGAACTGAAGTCTGATATCACAAATCAATTCCAAAAATAAATCAGTACCAATTATCCTACGTGAAAATGAAAAAGCAAGGTCAGCAATTAAGAATCCAAAACCCCATTCTCTTTATTGTTTACTGAAAATTAATAAGAAAGCTACCCTATTAGACCGGAGTGCTCCTATATTGATGCTACTTGACAGAAATACCAACCAAGTATGACATCTCTCAATAATCAGAGGAAATCCTAAATTTAACCGAGTACCTAGTGCAAAGATTTGAATTACCTAGAATTGAATAATTGATTTTATTTGCAACATACTGGCCTCCCTATATGGGTTCACCATTATCTCCTTTATGCGCTGAAATCTTTATGAGCTACTTAGAAAAACAAATTCATAACTTCAAATCAAAAAAATTGTTTAAATATTGGTATTGATATATAATCTAATAATAGACGGTAAATATACCTCAAAGTTAATCAGATTTTAAATGTGAATTAAATAAAATCAAACATATTGCCGTAAATAATGGATATGACACATCTATCATACATAAACTGCTCAAAAAAAAACTAAACAAGAAAACTTTAAATTGAATATACCCCCACATCAAAGAAAATCCAACCAACATATCTCGGTCGCCATGCGGACAAGATATCTCGTTTGTATAAGAAACGGAATATAAATGTAACATTCAACACTGACAACTTCTATGCATTTATCAATAATGCAAAAACTGTACGAGATAAATTCAAGAAGTCCGGTGTTTACAAAGTTGAGTGACGATTGCAGTGCACTATACAGGCCGTTTCTTTTATCATGTGGTAACATTGCTATATTCTAAACCGTAACAGATACGAAGACGATTAAATGGGAGAAAAGGTAACTATCGTGGAGAACAGTACAATGGTCAAAGAAAATTTACAGGGAGTCTCGCCCTTCCAGAGTTATACTAAAAATGCGGTTATTTGTTTTTTACGAATAGAATTGTTATTTCTGAAAATATAAAAAAATGGAAAACGAAAGTTTTAATGTATTCTAAATGTACTATAAAAATGTAACAATGAATCTTTGATTAAACGTTTCGTGTCAACACGGCCACCATCAACATTTCTTTTCAAATACGGACCTGTCTGTTTTAGTACAAATATTGATAAAGCGATAAAATCACAATTCAGTGGTATATCACACTTGATATTTTTATAACGTTTCATTTAAAATAACTAGCATCCTCAGTGACAACAATTTTTAATTACGGTCCTGTCGTTAGTTCTTTTGTAAATTATTTTGATTTCTTCAAAACCTATTCAACTATTGGCATACTTCAGACTTCACCCAATAATTTCGATAAGAAGATACCCCAACACAACGAACATTCGTATTTTTCCTTCTTGGGCATTTTTGTATTACAGAAATCCTTGTTTCAAGGCTGATTTCTTCTGAATCAATTATCATATTGAATATTTCTATAATTCTCAATCCTGGAAGTAACGAAAATATTAGTTTTTGGTCAAAATACGACTATTGTCGTTAGGTCGTTTATGGATTCCACAAAACCGAACTCTCCGATATAAAAATTATCAGCTTTGAATAAATGTATCTATTAAAATTATGTTTACACTATAATAAAAGATATCTGTAGTTTCAGAGACGAACGATAGCAATTTACCTCGGAAATAAACTTACTTAAGAGTAGAAGAAATCAAACAAACAGAAAACAATTTATTTCATATTGAATTTTTGAGTGAAAATAAAACCAATACAGAAAATGAATTCTTCATGATAACCTACATTAAATGCTCGAATTGCCGACCTCTTTGTTGAATGCACATAAGTTGTCTGTCCATACAATTTCTGTGGCAATTTTCTAGCATGATGGGTGTAATGCTATTACATGCATCTCTTATTTTTTGTTTGAGATGGTCAATATCTGTACTAGTTGTCGAAAAAACTTTATCCTTTATGTATCCCCAGACAAAAAAATCTAAAGGAGTTAGGTCTGGGGATCGAGCTGGCCAGGCAATTGGTCCATTGTTTCCAATCCATTTTCTTGGGAATATTGCATCTACATGTTCCCTTACTATTGCTGCATTATGAGGAGGGGCACCGTCTTGTTGAAAATATTGTATTTCACGGCGGATGTTCAATGGCAATTCATCTAAGTAGCCATCAAACTCATTGGATAAAAAATGTAAATACATTCCACCATTCAAATGCTCGTCGTAAAAGAAAGGACCTAGTATGTTTGTTCCCAAAATTCCCAACCAAACATTTATTCCGAACCTTTCCTGGAAATTGGTTTCTCTATGTAAATGTTCATTTGTATTATTCCACCTATAATGGATGTTTCTGTTAAACCAACCATTGTTGGTATTCGTCCGTCCATATTATTTTATTACAAATATTTCCAATTTCCCTATTTCTACGTCTCAACCACATCGCAAATCGTACTCTCCTTCCGTAATCCCTTTCATTGAGGTGATGAACTTTGCGTATCCTGTAGGATTTGTATTTGTTCTTTTTCAAAATATTTCTGGTAGATTTTACAGAAATCCCTAGTTCGTGGGCAATTTCTCGTAAAGAACAATCTTGATTAGAAATATTTTTGTAACTGACCAATCCTAAATTGAAAAAAAATATTTTCGTCACTTTGTTAATCTTTATGAAGTAATATTTGCTTACCTAAAACATTTATTTGGTTCCGCATACTTCCAGTAACAACACATTTTCTAGTTTTATTTCTATCAAATGCACCAGTCTCTCAAATTTCTTTCTAAACATTTGAATGTTTGGAATACGACGATTTGGGTATAGCTCACCATACATATTTTTTGCCAAAAGAGGATTTCTATTTGATTTTGCATAAGCAAATAGCATATCAGTCCTTTCGTCATTTGAATACATCTTTGATATGACTGAGTGTATAAACGACTGACAGTTCTTAACACGTATCAACAACTCATTTATTTGTCCTGCCATAGAAACCAAGCAAAGCCTACTTGTTTAAAAATGGTAAATGAAGTGAGATGCTATTTAATTGTATCATATCACACAATAGTCGTATTTTGACCAAAAATTAATATTTTCGTTACTTCCAGGATTGAGAATTATAGAAATATTCAGTATGATAATTGATTCAGAAGAAATCAGCCTTGAAACAAGGATTTCTGTAATACAAAAATGCCCAAGAAGGAAAAATACGAATGTTCGTTGTGTTGGGGTATCTTCTTATCGAAATTATTGGGTGGAGTCTGAAGTATGACAATAGTTGAATAGGTTTTGAAGAAATCAAAATAATTTACAAAAGAACTAACGACAGGACCGTAATTAAAAATTGTTGTCACTGAGGATGCTAGTTATTTTAAATGAAACGTTATAAAAATATCAAGTGTGATATACCACTGAATTGTGATTTTATCGCTTTATCAATATTTGTACTAAAATAGACAGGTCCGTATTTGAAAAAAAAATGTTGATGGTGGCCGTGTTGACACGAAACGTTTAATCAAAGATTCATTGTTACATTTTTATAGTACATTTTAAATACATTAAAACTTTCCTTATAAATTTTTTTATATTTTCAGAAATAACAGTTCTATTCGTAAAAAACAAATAACAGCATTTTTGGTTTTCCCTGTATAACTCGGGAAGGGCGAGACTCCCTGTAAATTTTCTTTGGCCATTGTACTGTTCTCCACAATAGTTACCTTTTCTCCCATTTAATCGTCTTCGTATCTGTTACAGTTTAGAATATAGCAATGTTACCACATGATAAAAGAAACGGCCTGTATATAGGCCAGATAGGCCGTGGTTTTAATCAGAGATTCGGGGAGCACTTGAGAAGTTACATGTTGAATAGACAGGAACTTCACCAGAATCCTGGAATTTTGCATATTCATCCTAAAGGTCGGAAATGAAACATATTAGAATTAATAGAACTCAAGGAACATACATATACGTAACAATAACGATGTAGTTCTGATCGACCAGGTAGACTTGTAATAATTCTCCAATAATTAACTATTTTATTAGTAACATTCCGTACCTGCTCTGGTCACCCAGTGTTGAACGAGATGATGTTTTGGATGTGACCAAGTAACTTGCTCCGAGGATGACACTGTGTGTCGAAACAATTTTTTGCTGTAATTGTTTGATATTTTTTGTGTGAATTGAAAGCTTTTTTTTTTCCCTCCATAATCATCAGTTATTATTTTGACACTGGTAGTTAAAATATTTCGATCTGGCTATAAATTCAGGATGATTCTTTCCTTTGTCTTCTAGATCAAATCTGTCATTATTGGTGTTGGGACCGGACACAAAACAATTTTAACCAATTTTAGACAAAATGGAATTGAATTGAAGAATGGGTCACTGGACGCCTGCGCCTGTGGTGTAATTTCAATGATAACAAATAGTATTTTTCCCTTCACCTCACAAGTATTTTCACTCCTACAGTCCTAGAAGCGTATTTCGATAACCATGTTATTATTATTAAAGGATTTAATGAAATACGCCCGACCGGCCCTTTCATGATAAGAAGAATGTTATCTTGTATCTATTTTTTTATCCTCATATTTTATATAATTGTATCTTCATTCATTTTTGCTAGTTGCTCATGTTCATCTCATGTTCCTAAAGTGGAGAAGAAAAAGTAACTAAGACTTTTGAAAAATGTATCACCCTCCGTTTTTGAAGTAACAAATAAACGTAATTTATTAAATCTGGTGATATACAGCATCAGATAAAAACGTCTTCATGCACTTAATTTTATAGCTTGCTTATGCTGGCGAATTCTGTTGAAAATAATATCTGTGCCGTTACCAAGAAGATTATTTTTAGGAATGTATGTCATGAACCGAATATATTCAGCATATGACACAAGGGCTTTAACACATCAATTATGTTAATTTATTCATTGCCGGGTAACAACTAAAGTGTTTACACTGATATTATGTAAACATATTCAAAATGTCAAATGTTAAACAGAGGTATCGAATTGATTTGGCCAACTCTGTACAATTTCAGAAAATAACTCGAAGAAGTGGAAGATGCAGTTTTTCTTTTCAATGTCTTTTTACAAAGATATGACATGATTTCCAGGCGATTTTATATTATCGGATAGATGAGTGAAAATTATGATAACAATAATTATTTATGGCATTTTCAAGTTTTGAGCATAAAGAACATCGAGTTACCGGTGAGAAGTTAGTAGCCACTTTTCAGCAGCCGTTTTTTATCTAGAAGCCAAACGACCAGTGGCGTCGGGTAAAATAAAAAAATCGACAATTATCAGAAATTGAACCAAATTCAATGTTCTGATCATGGAGAAGAGAAGATGAGGATAAATTGCATATATGAGTTAGTAAAACATTTTTTAAGCATACCTACATACTAGAAGATAATACTACTCTTTAACGGTAAAATTCGCAAATGTTTGCATTCTATTTTTTAAATCTAAAACTTTCCGGCCCATGAAAATCAGTCATAGAGGAGATGAGGACATCTATAAAAATAAAGTTTATTTGAAAAACATCAGTGGCGTATCATTAAGTATTTTGATTAAAAATATTGCAGGGCATGTTAACAGGAACGCGAATGAACGATAAAAACTAAAAAAAATGGATATTTTTGTGTAACTTGCATAGACCAAAAAAAACGGTTTCAGAGATATTGAGTAAAAATGTTTTTTATTTTGTTAAATTTCAACACCCTGTATCTCGGAAATAAAGCGGTTGCAGACCTATGCAGAATTTTTTTTGAAAATCATCGAAGGATTATTACCCTTCATCAGGATCAGCTCTCAATCACTATACATCCTGTATAACTCCTCCTTCCTCCTATTGAGATCCTTTTATTGAGTACATGTTCCAGGTTACTTTCTTAGCTCTAAGAACAGCCCAGAGGTTATTAAATTTGGGCATACTTTCCCTATATGAGGACTACTATGTCGTCCGCATAATCTTGGGTGTAGTATTCCTGCTCATTTAATGATTTCGGCAGTTCGTCTACTACCATGACCCATAGTAGGGGCGATAGTATCCCCCCTGTGGGGTTCCCCTGGCAATTTCCAGCATCGCCGAGTCTTAAAAAAATAGTGATAATAAAAATAATCGTTGTCTGTTCGGTACAAATTTTGCAATCGATATTAAACCAACTTTAAACATACATCAAGACTGGATGGCAATGCAATATCATTGCATAATATGTGTATAATGATAAAATAATAATAGTAATATTGTTCGGTACAAATTTTGCAATCGATTTTAAATCAACTTTAATCATAGTCATACAAAAACTGTACAATTTCGAAACGCTTGTAGAACGAAAGATTTCACCCTGTCGAGACGTCTGCACGGAACAACGTATATACGTGCAGGTATCCGATTTATTGTTTCAAAAAATAAACAACCGTCAAAAGTCAGTCGGTCGTGATTTCTTCTGCACCACTTTTAGTGAATAAGCACCGAGACAGAAATAATTCGAAATTCGATTGACAGTCCAATCACGACAAAGCGACAACTGTTCCATCGTAATAAGTTTCCGTTAATTCAATAGAATTGGCGCCGATAGTTATTTGTCGAGGAAGCCTACGCGAAAAGAAACCGTATTGTGAATATCAATGAGGCGTGCAGCGGAATTATGGGGAACGTGCTTGATTTTTCTATGGTGAAATCGTAAATATTTGATACCCATACGCAAGTTCAAGTTATTTATTTATATACTTACATTGGTTGGCATTTTAAGACTTTATTCAACTTGATTTGATCGTCTGCCTGTCTGTCCATATGCATGTATGTGTCTGTATGTTGGGCTGGCCGTCTGTTGGGCTGGCCGTCTGTTGGGCAGGCTGTCTGTCTGCCTGTTGGGCAGGCTGTCTGTCTGCCTGTTGGGCTGGCTGTCTGGCCGTCCGCCCGTCTGTCTATCTGTATAATAGCCTGCTACACACACGCATGCAAATAATACTCCTTCATAAACACTTGAAGAGTGTATACCCAAAAGCATAACCTGTGCGGGTAGAGTACGGCTATTATTATTATTTGCCGTGGTTGCTCTTTAGTATTATGATTTACTCCTATTTTTACTTGACCAGAAAGAAACCAGATATTCAAAAAGCACCATTTTTTGATTTTGATTTCACATATAATGCAACAGAGCTGTAGCGATAAGTATCTCATTAGACGCCATTGCTGAATGCCATCGAACGAAGTACTGAAGATGTTGCAGACGTCGCCTTGTAAGTTGGTACGTGTAGAGGTGCCAGCGAACACAGGACTTTATATTTGCTTGACAAGCCAAATCGGCCAACTTGCATGTGTGCGAGTAGCAGGCTTATGTCTGTCTGTATGTCTATCTGTATGACTGTATGTATGTCTGTATGTCTGTATGTCTGTATGTCTGTATGTCTGTATGTCTGTATGTCTGTATGTCTGTATGTCTGTATGTATGTATGTCTGCCTGCCTGCCTGCCTGCCTGCCTGCCTGTCTGTCTGCCTGTCTGCCTGCCTGCCTGTCTGTCTGTCTGTCTGTCTGTCTATTTGTCAATCTGTCTGTCTGTCAATCTGTCTGTCTGTCTGTCTGTCTGTCTGTCTGTCTGTCTGTCTGTCTGTCTGTCTGTCTGTCTGTCTGTCTGTCTGTCTGTCTGTCTGTCTGTCTGTCTGTCTGTCTGTCTGTCTGTCTGTCTGTCTGTCTGTCTGTCTGTCTGTCTGTCTGTCTGTCTGTCTGTCTGTCTGTCTGTCTGTCTGTCTGTCTGTCTGTCTGTCTGTCTGTCTGTCTGTCTGTCTGTCTGTCTGTCTGTCTGTCTGTCTGTCTGTCTATCTGCATATCTATCTATCGGGCTGTCTAGCCTTTTGTCTGGCTGTCTGTCTGTCTGTCTGATGGGCTGACGGTCTGGCCATCTGTCTGTATGACTGTCTTTCTGTCTGTTGATTTTTCAAGCACTTGCTGGCATCCGATTGATATGAAATTTCGCACACGTATCAAAAACTGATGACAATGTTTTACCCCTCTGTCCCCTGAAGGGAAGATAGAGAACGCGTAGGAATTCAGAAAAATTTCCGACGGTTTCGGACGTGAAAAATTACGACTTGAAAAATGCCGGTCTTGGACAATCGAAACAATCCGTTCAAATAGTGAAAAACATCGGACAGTCGACCAAGGGAATTAAAAAAAAAATCCCCTTCCCCTTTCTCTTCCCATCTGAAGAAAAAATTCCCGATGGTTTCAGGCGTGAAAAATTATGTGGTTAAAAGAATGCCAGTCGGGCGTCTCGGAGCCCCCTTCTTCTCGAAAAAACTTGCGAAAACTCGCGAACATAAAAACTAAAAAATCTATACAAATATTGAAATACTTTGGACCGTCGATTAAGTGAATTTCAAATGAAAATATCCCCCTGTCCTTCTAAAAGCTACCTATAGAACGCGTAGGAATTCAGAAATTTTCCCGACGGTTTCGGACGTGAAAAATCACGATGTTAATCAATGCCGGAAAAACTCGCGAAAATTGAATACAAAAGAATCGTGAAATTAGTGGAAAACATCGAACCGCCGAATAAGAGAATTCAAAAATGCACCTCCCCCTTCCCGTAGAAATTCAGAAATAATTCCTACGGCTAAAATAAAATGCCAGTCGGGGGTCTAGAACACACCTGTTCCTTCGAAAATTTGCGATAACTCGCAAAAATTAAATTGAAGGCTACATATAGAGAACGAGAAGGAATTCAAAAAAATGTCGTTCGGGTGCTCGGAATCCCTCATCTTCAAAAAAAGTTTCGAAAACTCGCCCAAATGAAATCGGAAAAATCAATTATAAAAGTGAAAAACATCGGATCATCGAATAACTTAATATCTGAAACTATAACTCCCTTCCCCTGCTAGATAGAGAATGCGTAGGAATTTGTAAAATTTCCGATAGTTCCGGACGGCAAGAAATAACTGTCGGACGGCTCGGACCCCCATCCTTCTCAAAAAAGTTATAAAAAATACATAAAAACATGTTATTATTGAAAAATTTAATTTCAAAATATTTTGTCATCCTGTACCTCTGAAGGCTAGATAAAGAACTTGTAGGAATTTGGAAAAAAATCTGACAGTTTGAGACGCGGAAAATTATGACAAAAACATAATATAGGTTCGGGGAAACCGACTACCCCTTTCCTTCTCGAAAAAAGTTGCGAAAACTCGCTAAAATAAAATCCGAAAAATCCGTAAAAATAGTAAAGAACGAATAAGTTTCGTAGCTTGACCTGTATGTATGTATCTATGCACTAAAGTTGAGTACCTGACTAGAAGCTGTATGACAAGGAGTTTTGCTCACGTATTAAATTAATAACCGATGATAGTATAACTATTTTATAAAATCGTACGGGAGCTAAGTAGGTATAACTTGAGAGAAATTCACTCTAATCTATTAATTTTCAATGAAATTATAGTAGGTTCCTGTCAAGTTTACGTTTAAGCAAATTTTACTTCCATCCCAATGGGGCGTGATATCGCTTTAGGAGTTGGAGAAATGGAGAAATTCAATAACGCCCTGTATAGTTAATTGAAAAACGTATTTAAATATTTTCTGTCAGAGTAAAGGTGAGATAATATACATATAACAAATTCTGTTGATGAGATATTTGAATAAAGCTTTGTAGTTTTCGATTAGGATTGTTTTTTTTTTGAAGAGAGTTATTTAATTTTCTTGAAGTATTGTATAATCAACATCAAATCTAAAATTTTATATTTTTGGGTATCCAACAATATGCATTGAAGTAGTTTTAATCACTAATCTAAACAGAATTTAAATGGTGATGTCTGATTGGTCTATTTCATGATGAGGGGAAATAATCATAAATATCTACTATTTTTCAAATGTAGGCACTCTATGCATATATAGACATGGCGGCAATGCCATATTGGTCAACCTCCAATGACTCGATCGCTTCGTAAGGATATTTCACTTCCCAGTAACACTATCGATACATTCACTCTGAATAAACATAGCCCGCCATATCAGATATCGGAGGATGAAAATAGAAAATCACATTAGTCATGACTAATTGTAATTTAAGCGTTCCATAACCATGTCATTCATAAATATAAAATGACGTATTTGAAAAAACTGATATGAGATGAGCTTATTGTCATTATTATTTATGTATTAGTTCTGCTCCAATTATTTTGTAGATAGTATGCTGATTTTATTCAGACACTATAACGTTTTTTTTTCAATGAAATTGCTATTTGTGTATGTAGAGCGCAAAACAAAGAGAACGACGCGAAGCAGAGAGCGGCAGTGACACTTTGTGCTCGAAATACTCACACGATTTTTTCTACAAACGCAACTCTTACACAAAAAACGCTCCATACTCCATTCAACGTAGGCACATATCCAATATTACCTATGACAAAATTAATATTAAGAAAAAGAACTTTATTTCAAATAGGCATGCCTAGCATTAACGTAGAAAAAATGTTGTATGCAACTCGTGCAATAAACATTCACTTTTTGCACTTGTTGCATAAATAACTATTCTTGACGAATATTTTATCAATGTTTTTACATTTAACAATGGCAGTAATTAATACTGGTTACAATTTTTGGGCGTCGTTTGTTATACTTACTCTATATCTGATTGAAAATTTGATTTGTAATTTTTAGGTTTCGAATTTTATGAAAAAAACAAATTTATAATTTTCGTTTTTATTTTTTCAAGCGAAAAACCAAGAGAACTAGACGTTTTGAACCAGTATGTTCTGCATACACTCTTTTGCAAGGAATCTAAATATGCCAGTTCTTAATTTACAACACTCAAATTTGGTTTTTCTTATGAACGCCATATTGGATTTTAGCGTTTATGATAAGTATTTTTTTCCTGATTACAACGATTAATCATACGATATGATCGAATCTTACATGCTGATCGAAATTATGAAAAAAATCGTTTTTGCGAAGAGTGCTTTGGAAAGAACGCCAACAATTTTGGTTAACAAACTAAATTTTGACAGTTCAATTGAATCTGGATCTAGAACGTTCACATTTCCGTCAAGATTTATTCTTCGCAAAACAAAACAAATAACTAATAATTTAAACAACCGTAATATCATAAAAACGATTTTAATCAATTAAAAAACTTATATATATATAAAAAAAAATTCCTAAATATTATATTTTTTTATTTGTTTATAACTAATTTATGAACAAACGACGCCCAAAAATTGTAACCAGTATTAATTACTGCCATTGTTAAATGTAAAAACATTGATAAAATATTCGTCAAGAATAGTTATTTATGCAACAAGTGCAAAAAGTGAATGTTTATTGCACGAGTTGCATACAACATTTTTTCTACGTTCATGCAAAAAGCAAAAAATGATCTATTGAGGTGCGGCACTAGGTGTAGGAAAATGAAAAGCGCAACTTGAATACTTTACAAATTGTGAAAGGCTTTCGCGGCCATCGTTGAATGAATGATGGTTTTTCGGGTTTTTAGGCCGACGTTTATTTAGAGAAAAACTCCTTGAAAATGCCAACCACTCGTGTTGGCGAAACGTCGAGTTTTTCTCTAAATAAACGTCGGCCTAAAAACACGAAAAACCATCATTCATTGAATACTTTATTATTAATATCGATTTGCATTGAAACAGGAACTAATACGTTACGAACAATTTAACTCAAACTTTATTTTTACCCTCAATGTTGAAAGTGAATGAACAATTGGTGCAATTTTCAATATGAATATTTCGTAGTGAAGTACCTATTGCCAATCTCATAGAATATCTGCTAAATATGTAGTAGGTTAAAACGTTTATGTTTGTCATGATGACAGCACGTTGAAGTAGAATGACAGATGAGTGCAATAAAGAACTTCTTTTTCCACTGAATATAGTTCAATAAAGTTTTGCTTTTTGCATGAATGTAGAAAAAAAAATATTCAATATTTTTTGGATATTTAATACAATGAAGCTTTGTCAATAAGTTTATCATTAACTTCCGACAATAAAGCGTATTTTGACTTTGACTTTAATTTTTAATTTGAAATTTTAACAAAATAATTAACTTTTATTGTGTGATCTTGTTAAGTAGGTATAGTGGTAGTTTATCCTATGGTGATTTTTTCTTCCAAGTGTCCACATGATACCATAATTTATTCAAAATTTTAAATTAACATTTAATGCTATAGAAAAATTATTTTCGTATATCACAAGAACTATAAATTAAATCGATTAAACTATCAAAATGTTTTTAGCATGATTTTGCTTGGAAAATAGTTGAATGCACAATAATTTAATAAAATTATTGTGCATGAAATTATTTATCAAAAAGCACCAGCATGCAAAAAATATTTTGATAGTTTAATCCATTAAAATGTATAGGTCGTGTGATATACGCCAAGATTATTTCTTGAATGAGATAGATTAAAACCAACAACAAAGAATTTTATTGATAATGAACACCGACATTTTCTAACAATTTCTTTATCATAAGCACATTGAGAAAATTATTATTTTTATTTTGTATCCGTACAGTGGTAATAAAAATTGCGATTTGTGTAGGTCACAAATGTTTGTTGTTCATTGCTATTTATATTATATGAGACATTGGTATTTAATGAAGACGATTGGGCAGATGAAGCTGGAACAGAGGCTGACAGACAGATTGTTGGCAGTTGTTGGTAGACCGGTTGTTTTAATATCATACATGTTTCTCATTTTGTTAATTATATCCAGATGATGAGTGGGATCCATTTGAAGAAAGATATGGTTTAATAGAAGATGCGCTGTTATGTCCTGTGATTTTGATTAGTTGCTGTTCTTGAACTACACTTTTAGCTAGCTTACTAACTGCTGTTGATGGGTTAGAATGGTTAGTTATTTTTGATTTCCTGATTACGATTTTCTGTGCTGTTTCTCGGGTCCATTTCGATATTTGATTTATTCCTATCGGGAAATTTTTGTACCAGGTAGTAGATTCGGGTCTTTTCCAAAAAGGATTCGTGGTTAAGAATAACCTATCCGATTTAATATTATTGCCTCTTTTGCTGATAAGCTTTTTGAATAATCCTACAGGGCACATTTTTGTTTCTGTAGTATTCTGAATCCACCATTTGCTGTCCGTAAGCTTTTTATCGCATCCTTGTGCAGTTTTAGTGAATATGGCGTTGTATTCTATTCTACCTTCAACAAGAAAAAAATTATACTTCTAGACAGAAATGATTTTCAACATTTTGCCTGTAGATTTTCATTTATGGTCGACTTCTTCTTTAAAGTAACTTATTAGACAGAAAGTCGCTTCGCCACCTCTCTACGCTAATTCAACGGCTATTATATGGTAGAGTTTTTTTTTGCAATCCCTCGGGAGTACTCTCGTCCCATAACTCAACTATTTTTAGATGTTCGATCACTTAAATCAGAAGAGCTTTCCTTTCTTTTAATTGGGTTTTGTTGAAGAATTCTGCGTTTTGCATTTCTTGCATCTCTGGCAGTTTTGAAAACTATATCTTTGAATGGATCGATAGTTACATTATATTGATCGTGGTACATTTCTTGCAGTTTTTTTCTACGATATGCCACATTGTCTTCACCACACCTTTATATTCCGTTCCGTCTTTCTTCCGCATATTAAACCCCCAGTCTTTCAATATTACAGCCAATTCATCAATAGAGGACTTCGGATAAGGATTCAGTGATACCACCACACAACTTTTGGCTTTAAAACTACTGACACTTTTCGGCATTTTTTCTTCATGTCAGGGTTCCTGGCACCCTCAGGAACCCCGTAATATGATTGAAATTGTTCATATCAACGGAAATATTGAGATTTTGTTTAGGGATAGTTCTTTCAAAATGACGCTAAATTCAAAACTAGAGCTAAAGTTTTGTTATTGAAAGAGGTATTGTGTAGTCTAGGAAGAACCACCGTGGGGTCCGTAGCAAATGTGAACAAGAGGCCCTTGATTTGCATTAAGTATTAAAGTATAGAATATAAAATAAAACAGTACATTTACAAAAAGACTTTCCGTGATTTAATCCCAGCAAATTTGGAGATAACACTCGTCAAATCAATAATTTTTAAGTTAATCACTTTCTATGTTCATTATATTGATGTCGTTTGATGTTCTTGTCCCATTGTGCTCCTTAACACATTTTTAAAACGCTTCAACGTTGAAAAAGAACGTTCTCCGCTGTAGTTGGTGATTATCAAAATCAAGTGAATGCGAAACACTATTCCAACATTTGGGAAACACGATTCCAATGAATTTAATTTTATGTTAACAGTTTATAAACTTGAAGTTCCTGAGCCTCGTGCTTTTTCTTTCTGCTGTCAATATCAGCCACATCTGTTTTCAGCAGCTTCGCAAACTGCACCAGTTTATTGCCCAGACTGTCTTCCACATCGTCTAGGAAATAATTGACGATAGTTCTTTTTAAGATCTTTTCTGCCGAAGTATTCCAAATAAACTAGTCACTTGATGGTAAGCTTCCATGCGTTTAGCTAATGCAGACAATTACAACAATAAAAACATGAATTTCAAAACGTTGCCCGGGTGTTTGATGTTCTACAACTTCTTCGAGTGTAGTAGATAGAGCCTTCTTTTATGAGGTCTGTGAGTAGAGCTGCTGCTGAAATAGTCGTACTTTGTATTTCGCTTGAGTTTTCTTGAAGTCGATTGCAGATATTCTTCACAGCCAATTAGTGCTATGGCTTTTGCCTCTATATATGAAAATTTGGATCGTATTGCTTTGAAGTATCCTTGTAATGATTTATAAAGAGCGTACCTATCTCGTGTTAAGATCTTGATCGGATGACTGCAACGAAGCGTTAGTCGCTTGCAAGTGATCTAGAATTTCATTCCACGCTATAGTCATTATTCCCATTTCTAACTTTATTCATTTTCTGTAGGTGGTATAAAAAACATATCTTACTTGGTAGTTTTTTTACTTTGCAATGCCCGGGGCGCGGGGCCCGTAGCATTTGCTTATTGGCTAATTTGCTAACTGGTACTTGGTAGCATGCTAGCTGGCAAATGCGGCACTGAGTGAAGGGTTATTTCTTTGTCATTGCACATTCGTTCCATGAAAAAGTTCAAAAGTAGAAATGATATTCATATTCAACCCTTTTAACTGTTATGATTAAAATGTAACACATACCCACAAAACTGACACAAAATACAAATTCTGTGATGTAACCTCAAAGTATTCAGGCCAAGAGCATTTTAATCAGAAAAGTAATAAGGTTTGTTTATCCGTGAAAGTTACCACTATAATATTTTCTAGATCGATCAACTATTTGGCAACTAGAAAACGTGAAATACGCAATTTTTTTTAAATTCAGGAAACTGATATATTTTGAAATTAGCGCCATTTTGAAAGAAAAATCCCTAAACAAAATTAAAGTCCCTAGTGTTTTGTATTTTATGGAAAATCTCAATATTCCCGTAGTTATGAACAATTTTAATCATATTATGGGTTTCTTGAGACTGCCAGGAACGCTGACAAGAAGAAAAAATGCCGAAAAACGTGCCAGTAGTTTTAAAGCCAAAAGTTGTGTGGTGGCATGACTGCATCCTTATCCGAAGTCCTCTATTCAGTTATCTTCATTGAAAGAGTAACATTTTGTCTTACAAAAGTCGGAATACTGTATCCATACAGAAGCATGGATTTTAATAGTGTTGACTGGTGTACTATTATGGCCAAATCGATATTTTCACACGAAATATTACTGAAACGTGGTTTCATTTTTGCTTTAAATACGTGACGTGTCAGAATCAAACGCTTCGTTGATGATGTTTGTTTATATATTACTTTGGTTACGCATTCCAACAATGCATTGAAGAAGCCTTTGCTGCAAATTTTGCATGTAAACATTTCAAATTCTGACGTATTTTTTTTCCATATGTCAAAATATTTGTCTAGAAATCCTATCGAAAATGGAGTTTTCACTGATGAAAATCAATATTAGGTCATTCAAACGATTAAGAAATTATTGTTTTTTAGAAACTGTTGCCAAGAATTGTAAGAATTCTGAAAAACGAGACAACGAAAACCAATATGGCGTACGAAAATTCAATCGCGATTAAACAGCTCTTGTGAAATTATCACTTTTTAAACAAAATATATTCAAAAAATTGTTGTGTCTGATTGGTCTATTTCATCATGTTTGAAATGGATAGCGTTAAACTTAAAGGTACCAAGCGCCAGATTATGGTATTGAGTAATGACATATAAAGTCAAATCATTTTCAAAAATTGTACAATAATTATTGAAATGGCACTTGGCACTTTCAACACCTTGACTGCCAAGAAATTCATACTGACTTACCCATGGTGCCTCAGAAAACGGGTAAGTACCGTGTAACAATGATAAATGAGATTAGCCTACCATTCAGTTATCGCTTCATATACAGATTTCAAATTTGAAGTAGAGGTATAGGATTGAAATATATGAAATTTTATTGAAACGTTCTTGACATAATCGTACAGGACGAGTCAGAAGTGCTGACAACTTTTTTATAGAAAATTGCACCTTGTCTATTTTCATCAGCTCAACAATTTTCCAGGAATACTCATCACAAAAGTGCATGGCTTGTTAAGATTCGTCCACTAGATGGAGCTGAAATCGAAAAAGTTTAATATTCGAATCGAACAGTAGATTTATTCTAAGTAAAATAGAAGAGCCCATCAAACAATCCCACTCCTACGTGTGACCCAAATACAAAATACACATCAATCAGTTATAACATATCTTTGAATAAAGTCCATCGTTTGAATCAATACCATTACATTACAATTACATTACCTCTCCATCTCTACTATTAATTGTGTTGTACAGTTCATTTATACAGTGTTCTACAGAACCCCCCCTTTGTAATATTTGAACCAGATAGAGAATTGAAACAAAATGGAGTTAAAATGGGAACGGATTTTCACAATAACTTGAAATTTTGAATGTGGCCAAATTTGCGTGAAACTTTCAATTCAAGCTTTCTAAGTCGATGATGTTCCATTCGGAGCATATAAAAGATCGATACCGTTCTCTTTTCAACCATATTCACAAACGATTCATGTGTTGATTTATCCTGGTTCATCACTTACAAAAAAAATTACGAGTTCAATATGACCTATATTCTATATCACCCAGTACAATGACAGAGTTTTTATTAGTACCAATCTAAGATTAAATGTATTCAAATAGATTACCACAACTCTTTTGTAGAAAAAGTGTTTAAAGCAGCCGTAGTGGAGGTGCAAAATCGGCGGTCATTATGACCGCTATGGCACTCAAGGTGTTAATAGATGGTACCACGTTCAATCAATCACTTGGATCTTTCTACATGAAGTAGGTTCCAGCTTTTGAAGTCAAATAGTACCCTCATCTCAAATTTGACGAGTTGGCTCTTGGTACCTTTTAGTTAAACTCCATCCAAATAATCTGTGAAATACTGTCTTTTGCAGCGGTGTGCACGTGCTGTAACTGCCTCGCAGAGCACTATTGTCAGCGTTAAATTAAAATTATAAATAATGGAGACAGAGTTCCAGGAGAAATTTCCTCCTCTTTTTGGATCATTTTTCAAAATTTCTAAAATGTTAATAGTTTTTGAGTTATTAAAGAAAACAAAATACCTTTTCTTTCATCTTATTTTGTTAAGGGTCGTCATCCCTGAAAAAAGAGGAGTCAGAAATTTTTTTTTCTGAGTGGTGAAGGGTTGTATGATTGTATACAGATAAAAATACTGAAAAAAATATTCTTTGAGTTTTAAATGATTGAAAAGGATATTTTCCCCCATTTTTGTGCATTTTCGTTCAGTTCCACCATCAAAACGAACGAATATTTTGGTGTTGTTTCATTTCGGTATTTTTCTCCTAGATGTTTCCTTTTTATGTGAATAATTTAACAGAAATTTGTTATTTTCGCGAAATGGGTTTCCTTGCTTTATTCCATTTGAAATGAGAAATATCCAGCTTTATCAAAGTCAACTAATAATAGTTTGGTTCAGCCGTCGACCTGTGAAAACTAATTATTACTTACAATTCTGGATTCAGAAATGGAACTGAATTTCTTTTAAATGACACGCCCCTCAGGTTGCTCCTCCCACACGACTGATGAGGAAAAGAGAGCGTGTCATATAGCCAGTTTGACATCTGGCACATGGTCGGATCGGGAATGGGAAAAAAGAAAATTCATTCTGGTCGATCGAAACTATGGAATATTTTAACTTTTACAATTAATAGCTTTTTTCAACAACATGTGTTTATCACTTGGGGGACAATACTCCATATCATTTTTATATTAGGAAAAAACCAAGAGGCGCTCCAGAATGTTGGACGAGTTTCGTGATTTCTGATACGATTCCATTCAAAATTGGTATATAGAAGCTTTAGGGTTTGGGATGTCATATTTTTTTCTGATTTCTGATTCTTGGTCTGATTCTATTTTGAGTTGGTATAGGTATAGTGATTTTTGTGGTCGAAGATCATGATTTTTTTGTCAATGTATGATAATTCGAAATGACAGCTACAAAATGGTGGACGAATAATTATTGTCCGATTCCGTTCAATATAAGAATGTAGGGGTTCTTTGGATCGGTGAGTTTGACTTTTACTGTCAAAATAAAAAAATTCAAGATGGCGGCCTCGAAATTTAAGGTCAGACTCTATTCCAAATTTGTTTCTAGGAGTTTTTGGAATAGGATATGAGTTTTTCAAAACTAAATAATTCAATGTGACATATTTCACGAATGATCTGAAGAAAATATTCGTGCATTTGAATAAAAATCTTGTCTTAAAAACATTTTTTTAATTTTATTCATCAGGAAATACACTCTCCACTTCGTCAGGGCTATTAAGCGAGAATTTCGGAGTTAGTGGCATATTTTTACGCATATTACTAAATAACTTGTTCTTGTGACTCCCATATCGGCAACTCCGTTCGACATTGGTTTCCAATATAACGGTTTATTTAGTTGAAAAGCTACAGCGCAATGTTCCAATGGGGCAGCGCAGCAAGGTAAATAAACGAAACATATTGACTTGATACCAGGTGATTGTTACGGCTTTGTTTGTTTCTTTGGCGGCATTTATATCGAGAATAGTAATCATTTGAATTTATTCACTCCGTTTTTTTATTTTCATTCATTCATGAACTCCCTAAAATTAGTCCAAATAATCAAAATAATGCTACACTGTCGTAATTTCGATTTAAAAAGTATCCATAGTATACGTAAGTAATCCAAAACCTTTTTTTACTCGAAACTCCGTTTTTTTTCAAATGGTACCATAATGGTACTCTGACGTCATTCGAAAGTACCATCGATGGGGTATCCATCCATATTAACTTTTTTTATGTTTAACCAATATGTCATATTGAATTTTCCAAATTTCAGAAAAATAGCTACAGAAACAAAAGAGAAAATGGCGTGTACCATGAGTCTGTGTCACACGGTATAGAATTCAACCATAAATTATGAAACTCGTCTGCCATTTTCAATTCCTGAATTTTGACAGAAAAATCATTATCTTCGAACTCAAAAACCACTACATAGGTAGGGTAGAACCCGCCCAGAAATTACAAAACTTTTCCGTCATTTCAAATTCACGAATTTTAATAGAAATCATCAGGATCTCTTAACCCAAAAACCGATTTTGAATCTAATCAGTCATAATCACAAAACTCGCCCGCCACCTTAAATTCATCAATTTTGACAAAAGATTCATAATCTCTGTGCCAGAAAAACCCACAGACAAATTTTGAATCGAATCACAAATCTCGTCCGCCATTTTGAAATTATTGATTTTGACGAAAAATTCATAATCTACGACCCCGAAAACCTGCACATACCCATTTTGTATCGAATCAGAAACCAAATCACAAATCTCGCTTTTTTGTGTTTTCTTTTAAAACATTTATAATGGAGAACCCACCTGCTGCTGGTGGGTTCACCTATCAAATATCCTATCAAATATCAAATCATTCGGACGTCTGCAATTGTAAATTTTGTTCAACGATTCCATATTACATACCTACAGCATACAGATCAAATTAGTATGAAACGTGTAATAAGAAAAACAAGTATCGCATAAAACTAATTCTGGTCCAATTCATTTAAAAAAAATGGAATAGACTGTTTACGTCATCGTTTTATATTCATTTTTTGCTGCATGCATGTCATGTTTTATTTGACATTACCTTTTATCTGATATATCAGACGTCATTATCTATTTCTTTTTGCGGTTTACTTTTTTTTAAATTCACATTTAAAACATTTCCGAGATAGTTCATACAGATTTTGCTAAAATATTTTTTCAATTCTTGATACATTGTGTGACTGGATTCCATTATATTTATTCATTTGAAATTTTCGTGCAAATTTTCAGATTACCATGAAATCTAGAGTTGTAATCTGGAAGACCGAGCACCGAATTATCTAATTCGGACCTGTATCTTTCGAGAATCGCCAGGTTAGAAGTGAGGCGGAGTTTGTTTTTATTCCATCGGGAGAACACGCACTGCCATCTGGCGATATACGTTTCTTATTTAGGAGGCTAAATAACTTTAATAACAATCGCAATTTTTTACGTGCGAATCCAATGTATTTCTCATATTTTTAGGAGCTGTATCTCTATTTTCACGTTTTTCAACTTGTTGATCCAGACTATTTAGCGGTATCCGGTTCCTATTACATTTTTTAACAAGGTACCGTCCGAATATTCGTGCTGTCGCCCTAAAATTACGCCTCTGCGCTAGATAATAACTCATAATAATAGGCTCGTTATATGGAATCGAAACTAATTTTATAATTGACGCTAGTTAACACAAAAAGAAATATTATTTACCGTTTGACCTTCCATATCAGCAATAAAATTTCTTTCATTCATAACTACTTATATGTATATAAAATCTTTAAATAACTTCACTTGTTCGTTACGCTGAATGCATTCTTTGTTTTTGATTGAAATTCAAATTATATTCCTCATTATAAATGCTTAAGTGTGAGTTAAGTGGCAGTATAATTCGAAAAGTTTAATTTATGATCGTGTTTATAATCGTATTGTTTCTTAATTATTCATATAAGAAATGAGGATTGACCTTTCCAAATTAACAAAAACATTGGAAATTCATTACATCACCAACAAACCCTCGTCGAGATGTTGGAAAAAGTGCACTGAAAAAATTCATATTGTAAAATTAAAGCAAGTAATGATGGATATTTTGCCAAAGCCTGAAGTGACAAATTTACAATCAAATTTGTACCGTGATTATATTTTGTGAATGTAAAGTAAACTTGACAATATGGATTGATATATTGATATTCAAATGAATGTATTTTCATACTTTGTAAACTCGCATTCAATGAATTTTTGGAATTGTTGAATGAATCACCATTATACACACCGTAAATTTACAGTATTTTAATCAGGTATTTACAACGTCATTTTGTCATATTAAGGATTTTTTCATAACAAAAGTAACACGAAATTCTGGTGCAGAATATTCTGAAGCCTTCAGATCTCAATGCTTGAATCGTTTGAATATACAGGGTGTCATCTGTAGCTGCAAACATTTATTATTTCTTTTTCAACAGTAATGTTTGGTTAATTTCCAAAATTTCTTCATTTTGGTATAAAATTCTCCAAATTGTTTTATTGATACTGCGGAAATTAACGAAATATTACTTTTTAATGTCAAACTATATCTGAAAAGTGAAAAATCGGGAAAAACAAGTCCAGATCCTGATTTGGCAATATCTCAACTCTTATTCATCCTTATTACTCGGCTGATTTCGAAAATGTCTTCTCTTGTCACAAGGTACCCAGAAATATTCCATTGATACTGCTGAAAGTAACAAAGTATCACGTTTCCATGGCTAACTATGACCATCTGAAAAGTGAAAAAATAGGGAAAACATATTGGATTCTTTCATTACTGAACTAACACTAAAACCCATAGATTTAAGTTCCCTACTAATGAATTATATAGGGTGTCATCTGCAAATGGCAAACTCATAAATATTTATCCTGAAGATTGACTTATTTTTAAAATTATTGCTCTTCTCAATTCATTCATTTTCCGCAGCAGGAAAAGTTGCCTGAGTTCGCCGCGGGGTTTTGTTGGGTAGTTATATAACCATCTGCCTCATTCCGTCAAGAAGTTGCTGTAATTGTTCGGGAGTAATTACAACATTCGCTATATCTTCAATATTTTCAGTAGTCGAAACGTAATTGCTGAGTTCGACCCGATATGTCATTCGAATACACGATTATACGAGCGTAAATTTATCAATTTTTGTGGTCACCATAAAAAAATTTAATAAAATGTTCAATATCGACAAAGTAGCAAAAATACGATAAACCACACAATCTGGCGACTATTGAAATAAATGTTCCTCAAAAGTTCGTGAATTTGTAATAACTGGCAACTCTGTAAGCAAAACACGAGCGGTTTAGATATCTAATTTGAAGTTAAATATTCAAACACAATTTAATAATAATAAATATTGTCTAAAAGTACTCTCGGATAATCCAAATCATGGTCCTCTCAGCCACGGCCCCACGTTGGGCGCCAAGTTATAGGGAGTTATCGAGTTTCTACGTAAGCTGATGTGAAAACATATATTGCTTGTGAATAATCCAGACTTCTGCAACATTCAAAGACTAGCAACCATTGTCGTATTTGAAGCACTCGCGCTGGAGTGGACAGAGTAATTGACTATTTCTTTAATAGTAAAAAAACAGTTTACTATAAACTTCTAACTCGAACAGTGCGAAAGCAAGTATATTATCAGTATCAATATATTCCATCACTAAGTGATCTCTGACAGCTTCACCCATCGACTGGTACATGGTGACTCGTTACGCTTAATAGGTTTTACTCAATCGTTTCTCGTTTCGTCATATTTAGCCGTGTAAAATGGATATACGAATGTTTCATTAACATGAAGCTATTCACGAGTGCTGTCACTAATAAAAAAACATATTTTTGTGATTATTTTATTCTCGAAGAAATACGTGGTTGTTGATGCTCACACACACACATGGGACACACTGTACTGATGGATTGAAACTAAATATTTGAAATAGCCAGAACTCGAATACTACTCTATTATATTTCCGTTTCAGTCACTTTGATATGATATCCTTTGCATAACATCTGAAATGCTCAAATTATTTGCGGATGACACATCATTAATTAATTTTGGAAAAATGACAATGAAAAAATCGAAAATATTCCAGCTGATTAAAAAATAATTTCGCTTTGATGACTGTGAATATTTTTAAATCTTCCTTTATGTTTTTGTCAAAAAGAATCCAGACACATCGCAAATTTATTAGTTTTCAAAGAGGAAAATAAAAAAAATATTCGGGGACAACAAAATTTTTAGGATTGTACATTGATCAAAGACTTTCTTGGAAAAGCCATCTTGGGAAAGCCATAATGAAAGTCTTCGGAAAAATATATCTCCTATAATTGGTATTTTGTTTAAAATTCTTTATTACATTCATTTGAAATATCTAAAAATGTTATGTTTCAGTTTTATTCATTCAAAATTACAATATTTAATGATAGTATGGGAATTATACTATCTTGCTTCCATTTAAATCTTTGCAAAACAAAAGTATTGAATGTATTTTTAAACTACCATTCCAAACAATTGATATCCAAACATCTTTTGGATGTCAATTTTTTGTACAAATTGAAAATATGTATATTCATACATTCTGTCATCAATAATAGGAAACATTCGTCTCTGGAATTTTATTCAACCGATCCTATTCGCAATCACCAAACTAGACAATCAAATATTTTCATCGCGCGCATAGAATTAAGACAAATATAGGAAAAAAATCAATTTTGTATAATGGAATTTTGATATTCAATAATATGCTCAATAATAAAAAAAATAACAAAAAAATTGTTTCAAATTACATTTAACGAAAAACTAATTACAATTATACTTTTTTTTAAACTGATGCAAAAATTTTTAACTTGAAATTTTGTTATTTATTGTGTTAGTAATAGATTGGAGGCCCCTATTGTAAACATTTATGTTTCTTGGGGCAAATAATAGTTATTTATGCAGCAAGTGCAAAAAGTGAATGTTTATTGCACTCGACGTGAAATTGTCGAGTGCCGTTAGGCCGAGTTGGACAACACGTCGAGTGCAATAAACAATTTTTGCACGAGTTGCATACAGCATTTTTTCTACGTTCATGCAAAAAGCAAAAAATGATTTATTGAGGTGCGGCACTAGGTGTAGGAAAATGAAAAGCGCAACTTGAATACTTTATTATTAATATCGATTTGCATTGAAACAGGAACTAATACGTTACGAACAATTTAACTCAAACTTTATTTTTACCCTCAATGTTGAAAGTGAATGAACAATTGGTGCAATTTTCAATATGAATATTTCGTAGTGAAGTACCTATTGCCAATCTCACAGAATATCTGCTAAATATGTAGTAGGTTTAAACGTTTATGTTTGTCATGATGACAGCATGTTGAAGTAGAATGACAGATGAGTGCAATAAAAACTTTATTGCACTAGTGCAATAAAGAACTTCTTTTTCCACTGAATATAGTTCAATAAATGTAGAAAAAGATTATTATTCAATACCTATTTCTAAATCTAATGACTGTTCACCTCAATACTATCGTTAAAAAATCCGTACCAAGTGAATTGGTTTTCCCCTTTCACCAAATACCAAGTAGGATCATGCTTTGACAGTTTTCTCCATTATTTAGTCTGCAGGTTGAACAAACATTGACTAGTAATTTGAAAGGAAGTATTTCTGAGCGAAACAAAATGAGTGCACTTCAAACGTTGAGCGTCGTTAGCTCTGTTATCACGAGCTTATCTATATTACAGGTAAACATCTGATAAGAGTTTCATTTAAAAACATTACCTAAGCCTAACGTATTGTGAAACAATATTATGACCGAATCTCAACTCAGTAATACTCGATACTGAGACATGTGCCTACCGAACAATTAGTGCTGATCAAAGTGCCTTGCAGTTTTCGCAAAATCGACCAAAAGAGTGCCTTATTTTCTAATTAACAAAATGAAGAGTATCAAAGCTATATTCCGCAGAGGTCAGAACCCCAAAATCGACGGACACACTTTAGGGGACAATCTGTCGAGAACCTCGTCCGTCACCAACTTAGATGCCGATCAGAAGAGCAGCAAAGGAGCCAGGCCAAGGAAAAGCGCTTCCAGAGATCGAATAGACAAGATAGGAGACGGCAAGAAACATGATAAAAAAGGTTAGTGTTAGTGAATAATTTTTAGTTCATGAGAAAATAATGCTACTTGGCGAAGACCATCTAATAATGAAAATTGATTATATAATCCAGTCTTCTGCATTAACCTATACCTAAGGTATATTCGTCGGCAAGTCTCTTACAGAAAACAACTACTACACCCTACGACCGTTGAATTATTTCTGTTAAATTGTTGGCAGTTTTCTTTCTACAAGAACTACTTGCAGTGCTCTTTAAATACCATAGCTGAAATAATTTTTCAATAAAAATATTTAGTTGACTCCGAAGTCTTTGTCTGAAGGCTATATTTTTTTTTATGTCTGCCAATTACAAGTAATTAGTCAATGTCTTTGAAAAAGGGTATATAACTTAGAATTTAAAGGTCTAGTATTCTTATAATAATAATGCGTTTATTGGTAGAACAAAATGGTTACATAGTCCATAGAAATAAGACGATAACAATTTTTTCACAAATGAACAGAAAACCACAAAGTCAAAGACTGTGGTGTGAATGTAGCCTATGTTTAAAAATAGTATCGGTGACTATTGATTAAAGCTAATAACAAATATGTTTTTAAGTATAAATTTGAAGTTTTCTTTGGGCGGTTTTTACCATTTTTCAATTTTAATTCGGGATACCAAATTATAAAAGACTTTTTGAATACGTTGGATATTCCCTGGAATTAGAACTTCTGAAGAAGAAAATTGAACTCACTTATAAAAAACTGGAAGCTCTAAATAACTAATGTATTTTTGTGTTCCTGACAAGTAAGATCGTCATATCATTTTGGAGTAAAAGATAAAAAGCTGTAATGTTACTTACTCAGTATTCGATTTTATTAAAAAAAATTAATATTGTAGGTAGATTTATTTTATTTTAATAGTAAAAACTTATTTTGTACATTGAACGTTTTGTTTCATTTATTTATTTTGTGTTTGAAATGCGTCATAGATATAATTGTTTCATAGTGGAAAGTTATGAATTGGCAAAATAATTTATAAAATTATTCCTGGCAAGGCCATTAACAGCCCTGCAACCTGTAGATTCGTTAACTCCAGATAATTCGGAAGCTGTTCTCAGGAATGATCCATTTGCATAAAAATTCATTGTCAAGAGCACTTGATCACTCACAGTCATTCCTAAATATAATTTGAGCATAATAATTGTTATTATAATAATGTAGGTATAAAATGTTTTTAAAATAATTTGTTTTCACATCCATTCGGTGGCATGTTTAATTAAATCTCTGATTTCTTCTATAATCCTTACGATTGACCTTGGGGTCAGCCTAAAATGGTAAAGAGTCCTTTTCATTATATTCTTCAAGAAAGTCCGGCCTCGGCTTAATTATTTTTGGCTGACGCACCTCTTCCTCGTCTTCACTAAATGTAATGAAACTATAGTTCAAATGATTTTCACATATGTGAAAATCATTTGAACTATAGTTTCATTATACAGTGAGCACGTAAAGGTTGGAACAAATTCGTTGAACGCTTGATAAGGCCATAAGGGAAAATAAGCTCAGACACGTCGATTTTATTTTTCGGTGGCGCATTTTTTGGCCCACTTATATTTTTGATGACGTCACCACTGTTCAAGTTATGACGTCATCATAATTTTCTTCAAATGGCAATACCCTATTTTGATAATACTTTCAAAAAGAACGCATTTTTCTGTGTATGGATGTCATATTTTTTGTTATGTTACATAACCGCATGTTCGAGAAATAAAAGATATTTCATTATTCACAATAAAGTAATATTACGTCTGTTAACGTGAACTTTTGACTAGAGGTATCCCCACAAAAAAAAATTAGTGGGGTTAGATCAGGAGATCTAGCTGGAAACTTTAAAAATCCTGCGATCGAAATAATCTTCATTAAGTTCATGAATTACTTTCACTTCATATGGGTGCCACTTATTCTTTTTTAGTCATTTTAAAACAGATGTTTGACACATTGATTGCTCCAATGCAACTAGACCTCAGATCAATAAGTAAACATAGATCGGCCCGATGCTACGTAAACATCATATTCACTGAACCGAAGACAACTTTGTTTAATTACGTACACCTCTCATCCCTAATGTTTTCAAACATTGACGCCCTGTTGTCAAATTGGTAAAAAAATATGATTTTGGTAGGAACCTACCAATAAATGCATAATCAATCATATTTTATATTCAGATGATTCTAAAAATTCTAGAGAAATGTTTATGTCCAGAAAGGTGTGAAAAAATTACCAAAAAGGAAGATCTTTCGACATTGTGACCCACTAAACCACTGCACTATTTTGAAAAATATTCCAAATGTAACTTTAATATATAATGCAACAAATGTTTCTATAGATTACGTCTGGGAAAAGTAATTGACCACAAAAGTAAAAATAGAACTCTATATTAACGCATTCATTTTGGACAGGAATATAGTGATCACAAGATGGCAAGGTATACGACAAGGTAAAATCAACATCAACACAGGAATTGAAATATTTATTGAATTAAATATATGCTTATACCACACGTTATTGGCACATTGGCAAATATTACAATTAGGTATTTATTTAATTTTAAGCCTAATATACAACATTACAAACGTATAAATAAAGTACAACATTATTAAGCTATGTAAATAAAACGACTATTTGAGAAAACATTAAAAAACAAAAAATACATACATATCACCAGACATTAGATCAGATCACATTCCAAAATCAGCAAAAAAAAACAAAAGAAATACTAAATATCTCGATGAGCTGTCACTATTTTTCCTTAATGATGACACAAGTTTACTGAGTTAGAATTGTTTCCAAATTGTGGTAGTTTATTGAAATCGTCTAAGCCTTTAGGAAACCTACTATTCATTCCAAATTTCGTATTAAGTTTTATTAATGTAAAAATTGCTATGTCAAGAGAGAATACAATATTTCTTAGTTCATTAATTATTCCTTTGGTATATCATTAATTGTCCACACTGTTAGAATTTTAACAATATCAATAATATTGGAAGTTAAATTCAATTTTCCTGTCATTAGCTTCAATTTTTTTTCCTCCTGCTTACAGATATTTATAACAAACATTGAGGCATTCACCATTTTGCCATAGGCTTTTCTTACCTGTAATTTTGAATGAGTTTCTTTGTCCTCCAATATTATATTTGACGAATACGTTTGATTGCATGATTTGTATCGTGCATTTGACGCCACTGGAACCTCGCCTGTGGAATGTTTGTTTACTATCATTTGTTTTGAAAACAAAGCAGTTTTTCGACATTGTGTCTCACTAAACCATTGCATATTTTGAAAAATATTCCAAATATATCTTTAAGTTGTTCAAGCAGGACAAAAACCACGAAAACACACAGGAACATTTTAACAATACTTCATCAACACCAAACACTTGCACTTGCGTTCTCTGATGCTTTGAGGAACGTTGCACAATTATATGTTAGATTTAATTCAATCCCCGTCGTGGTCTTAGCCAGGAGAGTAGTTGTTTTCTGACAGGTACTTGCCATATGAATAAACTAGTCCAAAATTTAGGAAGGATAATACTCATAATGAACAATTTATTTATAGATGTTGGAGAAGGTTTCTTAACTCATAGGGCCAGTTGCATAAAGAATTTAACAGACAAATAAATATTTGATTTGATGATTACTATGGCAACGCATATCTAAGCTCACCAGTTATGTTACCTACGTTAACAGCAGGCTTTATGCAACTGGTCCATACTTATTCAAATATTCGTATTGATTCGTTGAAACTTGATTTACAAAACATAAACCCCCAGGCACCAAACTTGAAATATAGTCAAGGAACTTGTTAAATCTCTCGAATTAATTACTTTAGACCATAAATAATGCTTTATTTTTGATAGCTGAAAACTCCTAGAATCCAACTAAGGAAAGAATATCATCATAAATCACAAAACTAATCCGCTATCTTGAATCCCCAAATTTTGATAAAAAGTTATTTGCTGCCAACCCCCCTAGGAATAATTAAGACAAAACCGTGACATAACTTGTTGCAGCTCACAGGTACTGCATTTGCATAAGTAATTTTGACCCACTTAAAAAAGCACGGCACTGTGCTAGAGGTGTTGTGTTTTGGTTCGAATGTCAAAAACCCGAAACAAAACAGTTTCCGCAAGAATTATCTTCGGTTCAGTGAATATGATGTTTACCTAGCATCGGGCCAATCTATGTTTACTTATTGATCTGAGAACTAGACACTGACTGGATGATAATAGTTAGCTATCAAATAATTGTGGTATAAATAAGTTATCGACACCATGCGAAAAGCGAAAAATGTCGCAAAGATATTTTAAGGATTTCAGGTTATGGGGATAAGACTAGTACGCAAGCTGATGTTTGTGACTTATTTAACTATAAATATCCCGATAGACCTATTACACGTTCGACAGCGATCAAAGTCGAAGCAAAATTTAGAAATTTTGACAATGTAGGTGATAATTATACGAAAGGTCGTCCAGGCGTTACGGAAGATCAACAATTGGATGTATTACTATCATTTTAAGAAAATACTCATATGAATCATGAACTTATTGAAGATGATTTCGATAGTAGTCGATGATTTTTAGAATGGCCAGCTAGATCTCATGATCTAACCCCACTAGATTTTTTGTGGGGATCCCTTAAGTCAAAACTTTACGTTAACAGATCGAATATTACATTACTATGAATAATGAAATATCTTTTATTTCTCTAACATTAAGTTATGTAACATAAGAAAAAATATGACATTCATACACAGAAAAATGCGTTCTTTTTGAAAGTATTATCAAAATAGGGGAATGCCATTTAAAAAAATATATAATGACGTCATAACTCGAACAGTGATTACGTCATCAAGAATATGATTAGATCAAAAAATGCGCAACTGAAAAATAAAATCGACGTGTCTGAGCTTATTTTTCCTAATGGCCATATCAAGCGTTTAACGAATTTGTTCCAACCTATACGTGCTCACTGTATAGAGTATAATGGATTTTCATCAAGTATCGGCTATATCAATTCAAAATTCACTAAGTAGGTAAATGTGTTGATATCGTACCTACATATCCATTTCAGAATTTTACACTCTTCTTATCTTGGGGTATCTATCATCATTATGTAGGTATGTCAAAAACTAACTTTCAAAACAAAGCAAGAGTAAGGTGTTATCTCTTGGTCAGTTCTTACCATTAAATCGACAATATTCCACAGGATTTTGGTGATCGTATTTTCGCTGTCAGGGTAGGTATTATATTTTGTTTTTAAAAGTTGGAAACACTGATTCAGGAAAATTATAATTGGCACCTGTCAACTTCAACAAATTGTTTACTTTTTGGATTGAAACTGAAAGGTAAAATATAAGTACGAGGATATATTGAAATATTCTCAGCATACTATAGAACCAAACAAAATTTCAATGTCAAAATATTGTATTACTCAACATATTCTCCTCTAAATTGGATACATTTATTACAGCGAACCTGCAACGTCTCTAGACCTTTAAAAAAAAAATGTTTCTTCTTGCTCTGCAAACCAGACCTCCACAGCTTTTATCACCTCCACGTTGTTAGAAAATTTACGACCTTTTAAAATTTTTTTCAGTTGAGGAAGGAGATAATAGTCGGTCGGTGCCAAATTTGGTGAATAAGGGGGGTGTTCTAGTAATTCAAACCCTAAATCACGAATTTTTTGCATGGCAACATGAGATTTGTGTGCAGGGGTGTTGTTGTCCTGCAAAAACAAAACACCTTTGGATAGCTTTCCGCGTCTTTTCTTTTTAATTTTTTCCCGTAGAGTGGTCAGTAATGTCGAATAGTAATCTCCAGTTATTGTTCTACCCTTATCCAAAAAATCAATCATGATTACTCCATGGCAATCCCAAAAAACTGAAGCAAGAACTTTTTCAGCAGATTTTTGAACACGAAAGTTCTTAGGTCTTGGAAAACCGGAATGTCGCCATTCCATCGATTGTTGCTTTGTTTCTGGATCGTAGAAATGTACCCAAGTCTCATCCATAGTAACAATTCGGTTTAAGAAGTCTACATCATTTTGAAATCGAGCACAGATCGAACGCGATGCTACCACCCTTGCACGCTTTTGGTCACCATTCAAACATTTGGGGATCCATTTTGCAGCAATTTTTCTCATGTCCAAATTGACTTGAACTATATGATAGACGCGTTCGTATGAAATATTCAGTGCTTCAGATATCCGTTTTGGCCCAATTCGACGGTCTGTTAAAATCATGTCATGAACTGCATCGATATTTTCGGGGACTGACACAGAAACTGGCCTTTACGATCGGTCATCATCTTCAATAGAAAATTTACCTCTTTTGAAGCTTGCAGTCCAATTTTTCACGGTCGCATACGAAGGACATTGATCACCAAGGGTATTAAGCAAATCTTCGTAAATCTGCTTACCTCTTAACCCTTTTAAATACAGTTACTTGATGATGGCTCGTTACTGCAATTTTTCGATTTTCACAATTTCGGTGGACATATTTTTTCTTTTAATTTATTGCGTAACTCTGGTTTACTTTTTTGACGTCAAATTTTACACTGACACTTCTAATAAGTTATTGTTCGTTGCTATGGTAACGCAATATTTTGTTTATGCAGGGAACTGGTCTAGGCTAACTAGATATCAATATATACTCGTAATGAAAAATTTATCGAATCAGATATTCTCGGTTTTTAAAGAAACGTCGATACATTTATGCAATGCCCTGAGTTTTCTACTCTAGATCACATGATCTATGAAGTAGAAAAATATTGAAAACTGAAAAAAATTGTGTTGCTGTTCAACTACAGGACTTGAGAAAAGTCAGTATTTGGGACTAAAGTAAAAAAAGAACTTTTATTAAAATATTGAATACAGCAATAACAAAGAAATAATCACCACTTCATTTGTAGAGTTGGAATAAATTGGAATAAAATTGCTAATGAGGTCTATTGCTAATAGCTGCTTTCCAGTAAAAAGGATGTATGGTCTCTAGAGGCTCCAATTCGATAGAAAACAATCTATTTAAGCAACTGTCATCAAATTTGTACCAGTCTGTTGTCCTTGGCCAAAGTATGTAGTAGTGGCAAGAATCGACTCCAAAACCACAGTGAACGCTGATTGTGTGAAGCTCATGATTGGATTTGAAATGTTCAAAATGGAATTTTGTTAATACTGATACAGGATCCAAAGCCCAGTTCACAACAATGTAATCCTGTCAGCTAATTGCCCTAGAATTTGAAAATAATTGATGTTTTTTTTAAAGCTAACACTCCTTACTGTTGTCAAGAAATACTCCTGTTCTACACAATGTTTTACAGTGTAGTTTTTTTTTTCAATCCTCTAGATACAAATATTTTCATTTGCAACAAATGGTATATATTGGTACTGGTTTCAAAAACAACTTGGGGGACGTTGACAAAAAAGGGATTCCTGGGTTGATAACAAATCCACATGTGAAATCTGTATTTTCTGTTTCATATTTAGCTGCAACATCATCCTCATTATCCAACCCAGCTTTCATGGCTGCTATTATTTATCATTTTGGCTTCTGTTTGATTAGGGGTCCAAGTTTGTAAGATTTTATCCTAGTCATTCGTTTTCTTTCCAAATTTGAGAAGCACATTGGTGATTTGTTCTATTTTCTATGTTGTGTGCTTCACTCAGCGTCAGGGATCAACTATTCAGTAACTCTGCACAATTATAACCATTTTCAAAAAGACAGCAGTCGACAGTTTCATCCATGGTTTCGGTGTGATATGGGCTATCTTCCTCTACATAACTTTCTTCATTAACAGTTCCTAACTGAAAATGCCTCAAATTTACTTAACTCACCAACATCAGAGTTACTAAAGTAAGTCTTACCAACTTCAGACTTACAAGAAACGGAATCATCAGTTATTCTTTCATATTCTTTGGTTGAAGTATTGGGAACATTTTCAGATAATGGGGTCTAGAAAGTAAAGTGTTTTCTCAAATTTCGAATTGGAACATCGAGAATGGAACTCAACAACATCAGTTTTGACATAAACGTCGTCTTTCCAATCTTTCACTCTCCTTGAAATGACCTCCAAAAATTCTTCCAGGATAAAATAATTCTAGTTCGTCGATGGGAAGATTCAAATGGAACCATTTTCGCGCAAGTTCTTTAGCTTTGAGGAATCTGTGTTACGTAATTTTTTTTTGTATATTCGTACACATTCCAGCAAAAATGGAACACAACATTTGCAACAAGCTCGATTTATTTGGAAAGATTCTTTAATTAAATTCAAATTTAAAAAAATTGAACTTGACACTTGACAGTGTTGACATGTGTCAGTGTATCAATTCAGTGTTTCAAACAGTTAAAAACAAAATTTATTACCATCCTGACATCAAAAAACGATCACCAAAATCCTGTGGAATATTGTCAGTTGTAGTAAAGTTTACATATGGTTAACTTTAATAAAATTCTTTACCAACTACTGTGAAACACTTTCCAATACATAACCCATAGTCAAATCCTAACCATTTGGTGACCAGATATTGTGAAACTGGGCCTAAGTATTTGCAAAAATTAAATTCACTGTTGAAAGTTGACAGTTTTGATTAACCTTCCACTAGTTGCGCAAAAACTTCGGTGGTAGCGCCGCTCTCAGAGGGAGAGAGAAAGATATTTTTCAAAATCTGGAATAAGTTGTAACTAAAGGTTTATTAAAGAACATTTGATTGCTCATGTGAAGTTGGCGCCAACTTTTTGCAAAAACACAATTTTTTTGGAGTTCTAGGTAGAATTTATAGAGTTCTGTAGTTCCTGATACAAATTTTGGATAGTTCCAGGTAACTGTGGATTTTGATGAAAAAACAAATTAGTGGCGCCAACTTCACGCGGCGCCATCTTTTTCGAAAAAATAAGTTCTGGTAGTATTTTTCGATAAAGATGGAAGAGTTCTGGAGTCTTGGCCATTTTTGAAACTAGTTCTGCCGAAATAAAAAAGTTATTGAAGAAAATCAATTTTTTACTTTCGAAAACCATCATTTTGAAAGAAAAATATCTGATATTTCAGTTCTGATGAGAGTTATGAGTAGCACCCAGCGAGTTCTACAAAACATGTCAATCGAGTTTTACCGAGAAAGCAGAACTTTTCAATTTGTTAGCCTTCATAAGGTGCGAAAATCGAAAAACCAACATTTTGAATGGAGACAGAAGGAATCTCATAACAGTTCTGATGGAAGTTCTGAGTAGCACTCGACGATTTCAACAAAATATGATCATCGAGTTTTATCTAAAAAGCAAAACTTTTCAATCTATCAGCTATATAGGGTGCGAAATAAAAAAAAAAAAACACTTTCAAATTGAAAACTGAAAAAATCTCAGAAAAGTTCTGATGGGAGTTCTGGGTAGCACTCGGCGAGTTCTACAAAATAAGTCGATCGATCTTTATCGAAAAAGCAAAACTTTTCAATTTATTAGCTTTCACAAGGTGATAAATCCGAAAAACCAACATTTTGACTGAGGACAGAAGGGATATCTCAGAATAGTTCTGATGGGAGTTCTGAGTAGCACTCGGCGAGTTCTACAAAATGTTTTTATCGTGTTTTGTCGAAAATGCTAAACTTTTCAATTTATTAGCTATAATAGGGTGTGAAATCCAAAAAAAAAAACAACAATCAGAATGAAGACAGAAAGGAATCTCAGAACAGTTCTGATGGGAGTTCTGAGTAGCACTCTGCGAGTTCCACAAAATATCTTAATCGAGTTTTATCGAAAAAGCAGAACATTTGAATTTATTAGCTGTAATAGGGTGCGAAATAAAAACAAAAACAACATTCAAAATGAAGACAGAAAATAATCTCGGAACAGTTCTGATGGGAGTTCTGGGTAGCGCTCGACGAGTTCTACAAAATATATCTATCAAGTTTTATCGAAAAATCAAAACTTTTCAATTTATCACCTGTAATAGGGTGCGAAATAAAAAAAAAACTCTTTCAAAATGAAAACTGAAAAAATCTCAGAAAAGTTCTGATGGGAGTTCTGGGTAGCACTCGGCGAGTTCTACAAAATAAGTCGATCGATCTTTATCGAAAAAGCAAAACTTTTCAATTTATTAGCTTTCACAAGGTGCTAAATCCGAAAAACCAACATTTTGACTGAGGACAGAAGGGATATCTCAGAACAGTTCTGATGGGAGTTCTGAGTAGCACTCGGCGAGTTCTACAAAATGTTTTTATCGTGTTTTGTCGAAAATGCTAAACTTTTCAATTTATTAGCTATAATAGGGTGTGAAATCCAAAAAAAAACAAGAATCAGAATGAAGACAGAAAGGAATCTCAGAACAGTTCTGATGGGAGTTCTGAGTAGCACTCTGCGAGTTCCACAAAATATCTCAATCGAGTTTTATCGAAAAAGCAGAACATTTGAATTTATTAGCTGTAATAGGGTGCGAAATAAAAACAAAAACAACATTCAAAATGATGACACAAAATAATCTCGGAACAGTTCTGATGGGAGTTCTGGGTAGCACTCGGCGAGTTCTACAAAATGTGTTAATCGAGTTTTATCAAAAAAGCAAAACTTTTCAATTTATTAGCGAAAAAGATGACGCCGCGTGAAGTTAGCGCCACTAATTTGTTTTTCTTATCAAAATCCACAGTTAGCTGGAACTATTCAAAATTTGTATCATTAACTCCAGAACTCTATCAAATCTACCCAGAACTCCTAAAAAATTTGTGTTTTTGCAAAAAGTTGGCGCTAACTTCACGTGATTCTATTAAAAATACATAATTCCAAAGGTCAGCGCATGAAATAAAATATCGTGTTTTTGGGTATAGTCTTTACGAACTCGAGACAGCACAAACCAAGCGATCATACGAAGTTATATCAATATACAAATTGCCGCTGATAATTTGCATAGTCATAAATAACACGTTATTATCTAACGCTCCTCGTCTAAACTCGATCGGCAGTCCACGTGGAGATGCCGATAGAGGCGACAAAAGAAATGCAGACACTAAATGGAATTTCAGTTTTTCTGCTGTCTCTCCTGACTTCGTTATAAACTATACGTTGTTTTGTTTTTCGAATCATATCACCTGTTATCGTCAACATTTCATTCTTTTTCAGGTCTCAATAAAAACAATAACAAATTAGATGCCGTGGAGAATACGTATCCTTCTGTGGATTCTTTGCCAGAGGAAGAATTACTGGACTTGAGGCGGCAGCTACAGGAAATGGCCCAAGAAAAGTCAAACTTAGCTCTGCAACTGGGTGAACAAAAAGGCCAACTGAATAATTTACAAAAGGAAATTCAAAAATTGAAGGTCAGTTTACAATTCTACGTGCTAATAACTACTACCATTTGAATAAACAATATACAGTTTCGACTGGTGCTGATATTGTTCCATTGGTGGCGGGCTCAAAATTTTCGATAGACAGTATACCGGGTGACAACAAGATCACTTTCGGGTTGCCATTTATTTTATGTTTTCACCGTGTACAATTAAACTTGGTTGGGTTAATATTCGAACAAAATCTAATTTTTCTGTCAACTATAAATTTCTACAAATGGCCTCCTTAACTTTCGAAATTTAAATGGAACACCCTGTATAGTTTTTCGGATTATCTTAATTAATGTACTTACAGCCAAATTTATGATTTTTGAATTGATTTTGACATAAATTTCATTTTTAAGTCAAATTTCAATATGCAATCTAGAGTGCCATGACCACACTAAAATTTCTCTTTTTACATAAAAATGTAAAAAGATTGTTATCTTTATTTATTTTTTTAACCTAAAAGAAGACTTTAAAGTTGTATAATTGTTTTTTTGTTCTAATTCCATAAAATTACAATGTAAATATACCACATTCATATAACATTAATAAATGCATCATTTATCACTTTCGCTGCTGATCTGAATAACATAAATCATCCCAGGAACTGAATAAAAAATAATTTTATATGCCGAAAACTTTCTCTCAAGTTGTAGTTCAATGTCCAGCGTGGCTTTAGCCAGGGAAGTAGTTGTTTTCTGTTAGATATCACAAAAAAGTAACTTTATCTTAGGTTATTTTCCATTACCAGAGGAGTAATTTTTTGGTTCAATTTTCAATTGAGAATGTTTCCCTTTTCAACATGAATACTTACCTTCCAAGAGGCCATCCTGAACGATGGAAAATAGCTAACAAAGTTTGTCATTCAGTCGCAGATGATTCCACAACTGACTTTATGAACATCCTGTTCATATTTTCAATAAAATCATGATAGTATGTGTTATAAATTTTAGGATTCGCCTTAAAATAAAGCATTTATTATTGTTATGAAAGTGATATAGTTCTAAGTTTTTTGGATTAGAACAGAAAAAATCAATTATACAAATTCACAGTCTTCCATTATGTCAACAAATAAAGATAATGATCTTTTCACATTTTTCTGTGAGTAGATATGTAGAGAAATTTCAGGATGGTCATGGCACGCTTGATTGCAAAATAAAATTTGATTTAAAAAAAAATGTATGTCAAAATTATTTCAAAAATTATGAATTCCGATGTACAATAATTCAGAGAATCCGAAAAAAAAACAATTACCCATTCTAATTTCGAAAGTTAAGGTGATTTCCGGTGATACCGGAAGTTGTAGGAACGTATCCTTATGTCACCCGGTTTAAGTGCCATAAGCTGAGCCCTAGTAATGTTCTGCCTGAGGATTTATGTAGATTTGGCACATTGGTTTTGGTTGGTTTGTCAGCAATCCATGACTAATGGTAAACTTCTCAGCTCTACTCATCTCTAATTGACTATTTCTTTCTGTTTTCTTGTGTACTTTGTTTTTCGATAATCGGTTATTGAGGCTTTCTTTCATTTCATACTTTATGATCTCACGTTTCCGAAAACCCCGATTTTTACTATTTTTACCGATTTACATGCGTTGAGATTTTAGATTTGTTCTTTACTTGTTTTGTGCTAAATCAGTTAAATAAATTGAAAAACGTTTGGGGACACCCTGTAACAGTGTGAAACGAACAATAATAAACGGTCACAAGGATCATGCAATTTCTATATAGGTTTTTAAATTTCATGGAGCAGAATGCACAGATTGAAATTATAAGAAAACCAAATACATTGAATATTGTAAAAACAATTGCTTTCTACAGAATGCGTTGTTTTATTTATCAATATCCTTTATGGCCTGTCAGTTGAACCAGTAGGAGAAATATAAACATTGTAAGTGTTTGGTGGTATGTGGTTTGTATCACTTATACTTGGAACAGCCGGCTGATGTTTTTTTAAATATGTTACGAGGAATCAAATTATAATGATTCACATTGCTGAGGAAATAAATTTGGATATCGTTCTCATACTTTATTTCTATTGTTCAGTATTATTCATATACAGGGTGTTTCAAGTTCTCCTCACCATTGGGATCTCGGAAACTATGAGAGATACGAAGATGGTTAAATTGGGGCAAAGTTGGGCATTTACCTGACTAACAATATGCCGTTGAAAAAGTTCTGAAATTCCTAGTACTTATATCCGGAGAAATTTTGGAAAATGGTTTTTATTTTTTCTGGTTTTATTTTTCGAAGGATTCGAAAATAAATTGTACTTCCACATTGCTACTTTTTCCCTGCTACATAATGGTGTTTTCAGATTTGCTATCCGACGTTTCGTCTTCCGGCCACCATCATCAACTTTATTTTTTCTTATGGGCGCTACATTGGATTATTTCTGTTTTCAATAGAACCAGATATTACCTTTTCAATGATGTATCATAAGTTATCATTCTTTTTCGAAAAATTGGAGAAATAAAAATATTTCTTATCATAAGTTATCATACTTTTTCGAAAAATTGGAGAAATAAAAAACAAATTATTATCATAATAGGCTTTGTCTTTGATGTTTCTAAATTTGACTTTCAATTTGTTACACATTTTGTTATTGTACAAGTCATTGAATTTTTGGCGAAAAATGGCTTTCACGAATGAAGAAAAAATAGATATGATGCAAAGGACCCCGCACAAATCAAATGGGAAATGGATCCCTGTCAAATTGGCTGAAATTTGGATATTTGTAGTTTATACCCTTCTGATCAAAAGTCTCCATGGGCCCGAGACCTAAAAATGGACAGTTTTTTAGGTATCAAAGATCAAAAGTTGCGACTAGTGCAGATCTCCCACGCGATCGAAAAAGAATTTGCATATTTTCTCTTACTTTGCTCTCGTCTGCTTATGGCGTTTTCACATTTTTCGGCTTTTTCTTCTAAACGCCATATTATTCAAAATAATGCGAGTATAAGAATCTTCAAAACATTACCTTTTGACAATTCAGAAATTGTTATTATTCCTGTCAAAACTGAACAGTCATCGCCATTATGTATGGTCAAAATCAAATGTGATCGCTTGGGAGATTTTTTGCACAAGTTGCAATTTTTGACCTTCGATATCTAAATAACTGTTCATTTTAGGTATCAGGCCAATGGAGACTTTTGATCAGAAGGGTATAAACTACAACATATCCAAATTTCAGCCAATTCGACAGGGATCCATTTCCCATTTGATTTGTGCGTGGTCCTTTATTATAAATACAATAGAAACAGTGTTAGCACATCGGAAATGTATTTAAACTTGTATCCAGAAAGACGACAACCACATTGAACTATGTTCAAGTTATCAGATCAAAATCTCACCGAGTTTGGTTCATTCGAAAAGCCAATGAAAAAATACGGAGACAGAATCAACAATCAAAATTTGATAAATTTGAGGTGAAAATAGAACTTTGAACAAATAACAATAATTAACTAAAATGTAAAGACAAAAGTAAATCACAGCAAATGCTCAAAATGCTGGCCTTGTTCATGATAACACAACTGAGCCCTTCTTCGAATATTATTCACTACACGATTGATTTTCCTCCTCCTCAATCTTCCGAACTCTCTAACAGTGCTGTGTTGGAGGTCCTCAATATTTTGATATTCCCTCTGACCATAAACTCTATTTTTCAGTGTACCCCATAAGAATGTATTCATAACATTTAAGTCTGGAGTCCTTGCTGGCCACCTCACCGGCCCATTATTCCCTATCCATTTATCACCAAACCTTTCAGTCAGGTAATTAGATACTCGTCTGGTAGTGTGCGGTGGAGCACCATCATGTTGAAACCAGATGTTATAGTTAGCCAAAGGTAGATCATCCAAATAGTCTTCGAAAATCGACATTAAAATGAGGACCCAAAATTCTATCTTTGTAAATTCCTGCCCACACGTTAACTAAATCGCACTTGAGGTTGAATGAATTTCTCGGAACTGCCTGGGGTTCTTTATGCTCCAAATGTGTTCCTTATTTCTGTTGAATATCCCACAATTCGTAAAAGTGCTTTCATCTGTCCAAATTACATTTTCCAGGAAAACAGGAAAATCAGGTCTTCTTATTAGCCAATTATAAAATTCTTATAGCCTTTCGGGGTCACCTGGATGCAATTTAAACCGCTTTTTTGACATGTCTCCAAGCACTTGTATGACAAATATTCATATCGGAGGAAGTTTGACGTGTAGATTTCCCCGGGTTCATGTTTGTTTATCTGCAAATTATTAATTTTTATTCAAGAGGACACAATGTCTAATTTACCTCATATACATACCTCATTTATAAAATTTCCTTTAGTTTCCTGCTCCATTCTGTCTCCGTATTTTTTCCTCAGCTTTTCAAATGAACCATACTCGGTGGGATTTTGATCCAATAACTTGAACATAGTTCGATATGGTTGTCGTCTTTCGGGATACAAGTTTAAATACATTTCCGCTTTCCTAACACTGTTTCTATCGTATTTGTAATAAATTTGTATCATATCTCTTTTTTCTTCATTCGTGAAAGCCATTTTTCGCCAAAAATTCAATGACTTGTACAATAACAAATGTCATTGAGAAATTTTGAAACATCTAAGTCAAAGCCTATTATTATAAGAATTATTTTTTTTCAATATCTCCAATTTTTCGAAAAAGAATGATAACTTATGATACATCATTGAAAAGGTAAAATCTGTTTCTATTCAAAACAGAAAGAATCCAATGTATCGCCCATAAGAAAAACTAAAGATGATGATGATGATAGCCGAAAGACGAAACGTCGGATAGCAAATCTGAAAACACGATTAGGTAGCAAGGAAAAAGTGGCAATGTGGAAGTGCAATTTATTTTCGAATCCTTCGAAAAATAAAGCAAGAAAAAAATTAAAACCATTTTCCGAAATTTCTGTTTTTTCCGGATATACTCGGAATTTCAGAACTCTCTCAACGGCATATTGTTAGTCAGGTAAATGCGCAACTTTGCCCCAATGTAACCATCTTCGTATTGTTTCCGAGATCCCAATGGTGAGGAGAATTTGAAACACCCTGTATGCTTGTTTTTTTGAAGGATTATTGGAAATCTATCATCGCCATTGGTATCTGGTGATCTATTATTATTTAATAATAGCAATTATTATAGAGGAGCGAGCTAGCAAGTAAAGTATCTAGATGAAAACAGATCAAATGAAGAGTTTCACCAACCGGAACTTAAGATCACTTGTTTTTTTTTAATTGAGCTCTTGTCACCTTTCATATTTGTCGATGTTTGCTGAGGCCTTATTCCTTTTCATCCTTTCATACCTCGGCACCCACCAAAGTGACAATGTTGTATAATTTCAGTTGATGTAGTGTCCCAAAGAATTTACAAACCATTCTAGACTCAAAGCAAAACAAAGTCAATGCTTAAAGACCAGCCTGTCTGGTGGGTTTCTAGGCAAATAAACAGAGCAATTTTTCTCATAAAAGTTCAACTTAAATTGCTCCGCAGATTTCTTTTTTGCAATTCGGTCGTCACGGAGGGTTGAATAATTAGCAATAAAGTTATCACCCCCGGGGAGGGTGGGTGCAACCACCCAAAATCGTTAAAACTTTTTTTTCGAAGTTATTTTCATTACATTTCAGCTCTGGGAAATAAATATGAGTCAAAATCGGTATTAATAATGGGGGCGAATTATTTTCAACAATTAAACCCCCTTCCGGGGCATCAACCCCTTCCCGAAATTGTGTTTTTTTGGGGTATTTTCTATGAATATGTAAAATTGTCAATCATGGGTAATGAAACTGATCGAAAATTTGTAAAAATAATAGGTATACATTATTAGATACGATTTTCCCGCCCCCGCATTCGGGGCATATCCCCCGCATCGCGGAAACATTGTGGCGAGAGGGAAGGAGGAGAATAATTGAAAAAACTCTCAAACTACTACTCTTAGATATAAATGTGGGTAAATAATCGTAGAGAACTGTCGTTATTGAGATTTAGAAGTATTGTTATGAAAATTATTCGCAAATTCGAGAGAAGATCAAGTTATTGTATAAATCAAATGCGGACCGGAGGTAACGAAATATGAAAGTATTTTTTAATGATATCGAGAAAGGGTGTGGAGAATTGAATCCACAAGTAATCACCATCTAAAAATGTTTAGGAAAATATATTTATTCACTCGTACAACTCATCATCTACTTCATCTTCAGTCTCCCAGTATCCAGTGTTTTCAGCACAGGAACTTTTATATTATCTGACGTTTACATAGAGCAACGTTGACTGGTGCCCACTGCGCACCGACAGAACCGCGCCGCTGTATACTATACAGCGGCGCGCTAGTTGCCCCATTGACAAGGTCCCAAGCCGATATTTTTCAGGTTTTAGAATCTCAATGAGTTTAAAGCAGGTACACTTCGGGACAGTTTCTTTCGGTGCACTGTCTTCCTCGGTCTCGATTCTCCATATTCCATTAAGGACTGATTTTATTTTTCTTTCCATAGAACAATAATGCGATCAAATGCCGAGTAACCTCTATTTTAAGTACTTAAAAGATTGACTGGATTGCAATTAAAATTTGTACAATTTACCAAATTTGTAAGAATATTTTCAATAAGAGCAGGGTTTTTTCTACAGACTGGCATTTCATTCATGTTGATACGTGCTTTTATCTCTGAGTTATTAGCATTTGAATTTATAAACTCCCTCAAAATTTTGTATCCTAAAATATGCGAAGAATTGAAAACACTCGTATTTAAAACCAACATGATTTGGACCGGTTAAACGTTATGCTATTTGACCATGAAGTATTCCTCAACTGTTCATTTTACTTGCTACAAGTGATAAGAAATTATTTCAGTAAGCATTATTTCACGATGTCAGGAACTTTAATATTATAAGATTTTCAATTGCAATTTTGCAGCTGGCAACTGCGCGTATAAATATAAATAATATCAATATACAAAGATGCGATCTTTATCTTCAAAATAAAGTAAGATTTATCCGAATTGAACATTTATGTGAGAAGTTATAGAAATTTACTTCACGCGCTGTTTGAAAAAATGCACGTTGGCTGGAGCCAGCGCAACACCTGTCCTATTGCGAAAGCATATAGCTTCAACAATTTTTTTCAAGAATACCGTGCAATTTCTCAAAATTTTGGTAGGGCCAGTTTTTTTTTATTTGTGTAAATTTTTTGAGATATTTCAATGCGTTTTATGGGGGGGATAATTTTTCTCAGAAGTAATGTGCATACTGTGTTCTACAATTTAAAAAAAATTATCTGCGGAGCAATTTAAGTTGAGGTTGATAGCCCTGTTGATTGGCCTATTCTTGCTTCTTCTATAAGAAAGTAGAGTTGAATTTTTCAAACTTACAGATAACCTTTATGCCAAGTTTTACATTTCTAGGGACTTTTATTGTGGAAATATTGTAATTTTATAGCTACTTCTCCAAATTAGGTACATACTGTAACCTTATCTGAAAAAAAATATTTCAAGTTTTTTTGAAATATTGGTTGAAATTACAAAATTCTATATCATATTGTGTACGTTCTAGTGTCTGAAAACAGACCTCAAGTGATTTTTCTTTCATTGTAATTACTTTTTCCAGTTATTTCAGGACGAGTCCAACATTCAGATGGATCAGCTGACGGAGGAGAACAGTAGGCTGAGGCAAAGGTTGAAAGATGTTTCGCACTCGCCATTGTCTGATAACGAAAAGCAGCAGCTGTTGTTCAATACTCACAGACACCACCACAGCTCTTCAGCACCTGCATCAATTGCAACTAATGTAAGTGATAAAATCCTTCTGCTAAGCTATTCCAACAGCCGATTAATGAGGAGGTAATAGGGGTAATTACCCCGCGGCAAGGTTGAAGTTTTTAGTGCATCATGAAAGCAACACAATAATTTTGTTTAATACAAAACTCACATTTAGTCATGGATTACTTGCCTCTTCTGAGTAATTGATGTCTAAATTCCACAGTTCTGAGGTAGTTGTCAGAATATACTGGACAACAGTATGCGTTGGTGGCTGATATTTTTTCCTTGTTATTCAATTAATCAATCAAAATATTCTTTATTGCCTGAAGATAAGCATCTCATTGACCAAGTCTACAAAAACAGTCGACGTAAATAATAAAGTTGATACATAGTAGTAAAACAAATTCATGTATAAATATAAACACATATATGCACAGGCCACAGACTTGCTTTTCAATGGGTTTTCTCTATATTTGTAGATACATTTCTTCGTTTTTATCTGATTTGTATTATTGAACTACAGATCTAACTCAAACGGTATAATTAATACAAGGAACTATAGAAATAGTTGAAAATAAAATACAATTTTAATTATCGAGCAAATCACCCATACCATACCCATATTTTGTTGAAGTATTCACCGACGTTATCGAATACTTCTTCTGTGAGAATCAACTTCACTGAACTCCTGAATAAAACTAATTGATGTTTGCCGGAAAATATTCCAAAAAAACTATATTTTCAAATTTCTTCAACTTTGCCAAAAACTCAAACAAAACGTCAGACATCTTGAGATTGTGGCTGTAGCTTAATGACACATTTGCTGCCGAAAATGTCATTTACATGTGTCAGATAACATGTGTCAGTCAGTAGAATATTTTTTTGAAGTATGCTATTTATGTACATTCTGCTATTTTTCTACAGATTATCGACGATGGAAGTGGCCCTGATACAACGTGTACCACTCCAGATTGGGATAAACATTCTTCTGGCAACATCAGTGAAGTTTCCGTTGCTTGTTTGCAAGACAAGATAAATCAAATGCAAGAGACTCATTACAGGTAACTAAATATTTGAAGCTATTTGAATTGTTGGTAAAAATAAGTTTAGTGGACTCCACTTAAAAAATAGTGGTGTTACTTAGTTTTATCCCCTGAACACAAACCCGAAGAAAATTTCTGAGGGTCTCCAATACTATTTTTCGAGTTATGTCATTTTGAATCTTGAAATTCGATTATTGCCAATAGGAATTTTTCAGTCCAAAATTGTAACAAATGTCGACCCTCGTTTCGAACGCTAATCTACTCATATTTCACAATCATTAGTGAGAAATCCAAAATTTTTACATAAATAAACATAACATACTTTTTAGTAATTTTCATTCTTGCGGTGAGTTGATCAGGGTCCATCTAATTCATCACAATGTATTCCATCATAACGTTAAAGGAGAGAAATTGCATCATAAACAGGATCACATACAGTACTTCTCACAGGGCAGTGAACATGGTAGAGTTAGAGCAATTGATAATTATCCGGCCTATTTTCAAACTTTTCAACAAATAATACTTGAAAATACCATTTGACAATTTGCACTTTCTCAGAAATTTCGTAAACCATGTTCAACAAATGTTTTTTAAATGAACTACCTATAATTCAACTATTTATGTTGGAATATTTCGAATTCCGAGATCAAAAAGTGGTGCTCTCCCATCAAAGGTCAAAAAATGGGCATATTCTATCTTCTTTGCTAGATAATTATTAGGATGTCACGATGACAGTTATTGTTATCGTGAACAGCAAAACCGAAAACGGCGAAAACTGAAGGGGTTGGACGATAGTTAATTGGTCATATCCTCTCCTATGTTCGCAGTGTTGTGAGATGATCTGTATAGAAAATGTAATGCAGAGAAACAGAATAATCGCATTGAATCTCAAAGTAAAACGGCAGAACGTACTTTTTCTCGGTGTACAAGTACATAACGAACTTATAGAAACGGTATTCAATCATATTCGAAATGTGTCTTAATCTCATTGTATCACAAAATCAACGTATCAAATCGCTAAAGCACAGAATTCGTATTGCACAGAATACGTATTGTGTAGAATACGGAATGTTTCAAAACGTAATTTATCATAATTTGGATACGCGCGCATCAAGCCTGCCTCACAATAGCTTACCGGTATATTATAGTCGATAGGCCGACACGCATTTTTTTCGAACTAAAATTACTAGGTACTATAGTGTATTCACATTACAAATACGGACGATGTCAACAAAAGCACGTGAACGTCAAACTAGAACAGAGGCGTATTATGCTTACATCACGTTGGTACCTTGTGAAATAAAACCAACGAATGTTTAACGTCACCCGAAACCAACGCAAAACTTTATACCAAACAAATATTTGAAGTAAATAATCAATAATGTAATTAATAACACAAAAGAAAACACCGCGGCAACTACAAAACGCAGCTTTAATAAATGTAATACAACTCTGCAAAGTATGGACTTTCTGGTCAAGTTGATGCTCTAACGACCAATAGCGTTGCGAGAATTGGTGATCACGAGGTGGATAGGCGGCAAGCATACATTAATCATTTTTTACGTCATACGTATCTGAAATGTGAATACAGTATAGTAGAATATATAGTTGGCGGAAATTGTTCAATGAATAAATCTCTTGTTAGGTTTTCAATGAGTATAATATAGTAATTTACGTAACAATTCCAGAAAATACTGTGAGATTATGAAATTGTCATTTAATCAACTAGTGTATTAAGGAAGGTGAATAATGATCGAGATATTTTAACGCGTAAGCGAAGCAAGCGCTTTAATTTTCGAGATCATTAATCGCATTTTATCATAATAGTTGATTACAATATTTTTCAATCTACCTCACTCTTGTTGAAATAAAGGAATTCTATTTTTTTTTCTGCCAATAAAGTTAAAGATGCTACTTAAGTAGTTTCCGCAACATCGGGCAACATAAATGCATCGTCAGTATCCATTTTATGTTAGTTCCGTTTATGTTTGGTTGCCTATGCAACAATCATGCATTCATTAGAGAAATCGACCATTAATGACAAATCGACCATGAATAGTTGTCAATAATGGACGATTTCGAGAAATCATCCATCAATAACAAATTGTTTATTAATAGGGGTTATTAAAGGTCGATTTCATTTGCACTGAAGATCATTAAACAGACATGATACGAGGTAGGCGAAAAAAGTACGTTATGATTGATTACGTTCTGATGTGTTACGTTGTTACGAAGTACGTTATGACGCGTTACGAATTATGCCGAATACTATTATCATTGTTTATATAGAAGTAAGATAGTTAGCCAACCTTATGGGATTTATAGTGGATTCAAATGGATGCGACATGTAGATGTGACAGTGATCTCGCATCCAAGTCATGTCATAACTTCAGTGATCTGGCCTCCTAGTCATGTCGTAACTTGATTGAAACAATGGAACAGCATTAAAATCAGGGTTTTTTTGAAGAAACCTGCATTAAAATGACGTCAAATATTCATGTTTGTAACTAATCACGCTAGATGACACTTGCGTTTGGGTCCAACGCCTTTTCCACAGGCATTGACTAACTATTTTCTATTTAAACAATGCTATTATGATCCTTTGAAATTATGATGCACTGCTGTTGTGATGGAATGGTATTATGATGCCTTGTTTTCATGATTCAATGATTTCATAATATTTTACTGTTATGACGGATTACGTCATGAAAAAGTACGTTATGATGGTGTATATTCTGATGCTCTGACGCTGATGCTCGATTTTCTTACATCAAATTGAATAGTGAGGACTAATGTTTTCCCAATTTCTGGTATCATTATCCTTTTTAAAGTCAGACTGATTTATGACCAAACTCGCAAACGAATATTCAACCAAGGAAGTAAATTGTGACATTCTCAGTCCATCATGCAGTTATCAGGGTCCCTGTTCTCAAATGTCTACTACCCTATGTCTCATGCGACAAAATATTTCCATCGCCTTTCTCAAATATGCATTGAAAAAGAATTGGAGAAATTTTGTCCCATGCGACATGGAGTAGTAGACATTTGAGAATCAGACCCCAAAGAGACAATCAGGGAAACGTCTCAGTTATAACGAAATATGTCCCTTTTATTTTTCCACATGAGATTGATTTAATGTTTATTCCCATTAATGTTGAAGAAAACTTTTCCTTAGTTTTTCTCATAAGCAAACAGCACATGAAATACTGTGAAATACTAATGATGTTTCAATCAATTCTAGCACCAACGAAGAACTGCAAGCCACCCTTCAGGAGCTCACGGATCTGCAACGCCAACTCACCGAGCTCCAGCAAGAAAACGAACGCCTCAACGACGAAAAAAACTTGATGTTTGACAGCCTATGTCGACAAACCGAACGACTGAACGATTCCAGATCCGAAGTTGAATCTTTGAAGCAGCTTCTGTACCAAGAAAAGGATGACACGGGTCAATACGAATCTGCGATAGAACGCGAACAAAAACTCGTGGATCTGATCAAATCCGCGCAAGAAGATAAGGAAGAGCTGCTGGTCAAATTGGAGCAGCTCAACAATGAGACTCAAGAGGCTAGGACAGGGAATATATCCAAGGACGAGCAAATCGTGCAGCTGAGAGATCGCGTGCGAACTTTAGAGTGCACTCTGGATGCGAAACACGCGGAGCACAAGCTCCTGGATCAGGAATTGGCCCAAGCGAAAGACCAATGTAGCGGCAAACAGATTGAAATCAATAGGTTGACTGATTTGTTGGATAATGCGAGGACCAAGGTGAGTGAACATTAATCTTAATAGTGTTTTATCTTTATTAAGGCGCACGAGGAAACCTTGTAATCACTCCACTTATTAAAACAATATATGAACTCGGTATCTAGGTACCTGTATAAGGAGCCACAACAAGCCATTGGCCGCAGTGGAGGGCCTGATACGGGCCCACTCACGTTCAAACCTAATCTGTAAAAGTTGTACCAGACCAGTTTTACAAGTTCTTTCTAAAATGTGAATTTCTGTTTAATTCAGAATGGAGAACCGGAGTTATAACTTTTCAGCAGTGTAGCAGAAATCCAGCGCAGACACTACAGAATCACGAATTGAACGACTCCATATATCATGTATTTTTTTAGTTTCTCTTGATGAGAACAACTTGTAGTTTTCCCTTTACCCAGGAGGGTAACAACTAGGCAGAACTTTGTACATCATAATTAAATATAATGTATTGAAAGACTGAATTCGGTACTGCAAAGTAGTGAAAGACTGAGTGAGGTGCTTTTCTCTAAAAAGTTATTTACCATTTCATTCAACGAGGAATTCGGCGAATCTATTTCGATTAACCCGAGGATTAACCTTCTTCCTCGTCTTCTTCTTCACTTATTGATTTCGAGATTTCCATATTTCGACCCATATATTCAAACCGAAATGAAATAGCTTGATATAAAACCGATATCCAACAGATTATTTTTTTATAATGATACCAGATAGATCCATCAGGAACATTTCTTCAACATTTCTCTAAGTGTTTTTCGTTTAAATGAAACCATTATTGAAAACACCAATATTCCTAGCAAAAATGTTCAACTCAAGTCGGCTTCCTTCCAAGTAGTGTCGATGATTTATTTTTTAAATGCAGAATTTAGAGCAAAATCCACATGAAGTGGCTCCCAATTGAAGTAATCTCGGAAATTTCTCGGTATTTATATTTTAAACCAACTTTGATCAAAGCATATGATTTCATGTTATTGATATTCAATGAGCAATGAAAATAAATACAAACGGCATTAATTCAACTTTCCTCATTTGATTCAGTTGATTTTGACATTTTTCACACTCAAAATCGCACTAAAAAAAATTGCGATTGCGAAATTATACCAGACATCTGACAATACTGTCAATAATTGTGAATATTGTGATGTGTAATTGTTGTAATTTTAGGCTCAAAAGCGTCGAAAGACTCAAAACGAATTTTATCGGTCCTAACCGAAATAGAGGTGTCAACAATTCGCAGCTAATACTGAAATGACTGGAGACGCTACTGAGGACTACTGAACCAAATACTAAAGTATTGGATAGGGGTTCTAAATATACTGAAATAAGTAAATTGGGTTCTGAAAGGGGTACTGAAAATATTTAAGGCAGATTGAAGTACTGATTTTTGTATTGAAAATATTTTTTCCCAAGTGTATCGATCTCTGATAGATGCTAACGTTTAAACGCAAGTATGAGATGCCTGTTGTCAAATAATTGCTTGATCTACACCTACTACCCGGTATGGTGCTGTAGATATTTGTAGGATTTCCTAAAGCTGCTACAGCAAATAATAATAATATTAGCTGTTCTCTACCCATACTGGCCGTGCGTGTATATGCGTGTTTATGAGGTAGTATTATAATAGAAAATTCCTACCATATGGGATTTTGCTACTGTCTTCGATTTTTTATCTATTGAGGACAAATAATATGTCTCTCCCCTTTTGCAAATTTTTTTTGTATATACACCCAGATGCCCATTCTGATAACCAAGTGATGGAAACATACTGACTTGATTATTGTTATTGTGTATATTCTATTCAGTCCAAGAAATGAGATATTACTGCTCTCATCATTATCTATGGTGACAACCTATTAACCATTTCAGATCAGTGAATTGGAACAAGACAGGGCAATGAGTGACAAGTCAGAACTAGATGAACTGCTTGACAACGCGAGAAAGGAAAAAGATGCCCTCGAATCTGAAGTTGCACATTTGAAAGAACAGTTGGCAATCGGTAAAAACGAAATAGAAAAATTGAAGGAACAAGTTTCAATCCTACAGGAGGAATGTAAGGTAAGATACATCTTGTTTAACATTTCTTTCTAGATTACTCACTCTAGCATAGTTGCCTTTCAATCAGAACTGGGGATATGCCATCCTCTCCTGGCATTTTATAGGGGTGGAAACCATTATAAATATAGCTTTTAGCACTCTTTATAATATTGTGTTAATAGTAATTCTTTTTACAGTGGATAATAAATAAATAAGCAAAACTCAGTTTCAAACAAGATTTGACTAATGATATTTTGCAGGTTACTAGAAATAATGCTAAAACCACACAGTCTGATCTCGAGTACAAGTGCGAAAAACTTCAGAAAGACAAAAATGGATTGAATGATCAACTACAAGAATTTCAAGAAGCTGTGAATGAATTACAGGTAAGAAAGTAACCAAAACAATATTTCCTGTTCATCAATACGTATTCTTGTTTCATAAGGTTCAAAGTCAGTGTCAATTGGAGGACAAAAGGCAATTGTCATCTGTACTGTCTGAAACACAGAGGAATCTCAGTGAAGCCGAAAGAAGAAATCAAAACCTGGAGAATGACTTGGAAGAACTGAAAAAACATATAGCAAGAGAGGTTAGTACTCAGGGTGATTTACCACCACTTACACAAAATTTGTCAGTATGCTCTCCCTACCAAATGAAGTTGAAAACCAAGAGGAATTACAAAAACTGAACAAAAAAATTACCTGATTAATTTGTAGGAACGCGTCACCACTGGATAGAAACTGCCCACGTTGAACCGTGCAGGCTCACTTTTCCTCCCCTTTCATCAGACTTGGTACTCACAGCAGAGCTGGTTGGGTTAGAAGTGAGATTGGAATGGTACTCATTACACAATGGCAAAAATAAAAAAAAAATGTTTTTGCAAATCACATAATATAGCACAACAGAATTAAATGTTATTGTGTTAAAGCAATGTTCGAATGGTGCTCCGTAGCGAGTCAATTGGGTTAGCATACACTAAACTTTTCATGTAACCCTACAAAAAAAGTCCATATGAATAATATATTGGCTTCTTGGGGGCCAGGCGTATCCAGCGTGAGCATTTGGTGTCCAAAAAGTCTCTTAACACATGTTTAAAATTCGCCAAATAATAAGAAAAAACGTTCCAATCTCTCCTATGTTGTTGCATCTGATAGTTTTAGTCATCTAACCAGGCAATCTGATAACCTAAAAACTGTTCAAATTAAAACTCAATTTGGCATACATTTATTATCTTATCGCGGTATTTTAGTTTATAAAATAGCAGGCCGAAAGGAATAAGGTTCATTAATTACCTCACAAAATTCAAAAAGGAATTCAAAAAATTTATCATTTCTGCTGAAGATGAAGTAGCATAATGTCTCCGATCAATTTCTGCTCAATACTGATTCAACTATTATATTTATATTTGATTGTTACCTATCAACTATACCTAATATTGTTGTTATTTTTTTTTCATATGTCCCTATATAAACATTTTATGTTTCTTGGCATTGAATAAATGAATAAAGTTAGCCTCGCTGGTAAACGATAGGACCGTATCAACTCATTGTTGCAAATCGATAATGTGGCCGAAATGGGCGAAAGACATGCGGATTTTCCTGAGTCCAAACATGACTATTGTCTTATCCGGTGCACTCAAGAAGCCATTCACAAAACTCCTGTGGCTCTGGTATTTGTTCCTTTCAGAAATGCTATTGATGCAAACGATTTTGGCGTGTAATACGTCATACCACAGTTTGTGTTAAACCATGTCTCCGACTAATCACACGTATGCTTGTTTATCGATCTTCGTAGAGTAGTTGCAGAACTGCTTCAACAACAACAACGATTCACTGCACATGACACGGTATCACGAAGTCTTTGCACTGCACCCAAAATTGTTCGTAAATTTTCTCGCAAACACAAGCCCTGTCATTTTTGATTACTTATATTTCGGACGTCCATCATCTTAATGGTTGAAAGATTTCTATCTCTTTCAAATTTTTCACAACGTTTCAATAGTGACAAAATCAGATGCTACGCGACCTTTTATAGGTATAATTAAAGTGTAATTACGCGCGGTCTTGTGGCGCGCGTGGTTTCGCGCTTTTTCTCCCTCCAAAACGGTCCATGAGCGATTTCCATACGTTTTTAATTTCCACGCTTGGTTGACTGAAGGCACCATTGGCTTCTATGTAGGTGGTTTCCATAAATTTCCGTTTGAACCAATGTTCCTCTCTATGAAGAACACTAGCTTCGTCCCAGAGAATTCGGTGGTGTTTTGTCCAGGCGTGGTCAGCAATTCCCGATTTTGAAGTTTCCCCTCGTTGAGTCCACTTTTTGTGTTCGGCTATTCTTACTGATAATGGCCTCTTGGTCTCTCCGATATAGGAATCTCCACATTCACATGGGACTTTGTAAATACAGTTTTTACTGGATTCTGTTGTGTTCTCTGGTTTCGTCTTGGTGAGGAAGCTTCGTAAGGTACTGCCGGATTGAAAGCAACTCTTGATGTTGTATTTATTTCCGATCCTTCTGATCTTCTCGGAGATACCCCTGATATAGGGAAGAATGAGAACGGGGTTTTGTGGTCTTTTTTCGGTTGTCTTGGTCTTGAGTTGTTTCCTAACTTCTCCTATGAGCTTCTCGGAGTATCCGTTTCGGCGTAGGTCCTTTTTGATGTGGTTAATTTCCGCCTCCAATGACTCCTGGTTGTTGCAAATAGACATTGCTCTCTCCACCAACGTTCTTACGATTCCCCTCTTTGTGGAGTTTGGGTGATTAGAGCCGTAGTTGAGGTACTGTCCTGTGTGTGTCTTCTTCCTGTAAACAGAGGTGAGGATTCCTGTCATTTTTGTTCACCATAGGTAACAATCATAACACAATATTCAGTAGAGGTAAACGCTGACATATTGAACAGTACCGATTTAAGAAAGACGTCAAAATAAGTTCACTGTTGCAAATCAAACTGACGATGTTTTGACGGGTGACATACATACGTTCACCAGTGCCAAGTCAACTAAAATTTTTGTACTATCGTTATAAAATTACATAAAAAATTGTTTCATCCAGTTAACAGATAGGTCCGGGGTAGAGAGGCAATATGGGCAACATACAGACTCTACCAAGCGGCCATTAGTCTACCGCAGGCATGTGTCATGAGAGGCAGCAGCATGCTGGAGGGCATAATAGCTCACAACGTTCTAGGGCTGCCCTCAGACTTCATGCAAAACTATCAACCTTCACACGTCCTACACTGGTTTTTTCCGAAAGAGAAGACTGGGTCCAGATGAAACCAACCTATGTAGGGCAAATGAACGTTGGTTTACCGACTATTCCAAAACTCTGGAAGGCGTCGGAGTCGGAATATTTGTGATGAACCCAGCAGTGAATCACTCATTCAGTATGGGTAAACTATCTACGATATTATAGGCAGAGGTATATGCCATTTAAATGTCTGCAAGGGTGCTGGAAAATCGACACCACACACAGAAAACAATAAAAATATTTCCAGATAGTCAAGCAGCTCTTGAAGCGTTTGAATCCATCTGCTTTAAATCTAGACCAGTATGGAACTGCAGAGACAGCGTAAACCGACTAGCGCAACGCAACAATGTTATCGTAGTGTGGATACCAGGTCACACAGGCCTAGAAGAAAACGAAATAGTGGACGCCCTAGCAAAAGGGAACAACGTTCACTAGACCAGAACCGGTAATCGGTTTAGCATATAGCACGGCCAAGTATATCATAACAGCTTTGGCAGACAATAAGAGACTTGAGTACTGGCGTAGTCTACCGGGCCTAGCCCATTCCAAAGCATTTATTGCTTGTACAAGGAAAAAACAGGACTGCTAGAACTCAGTAGAGCGCATCTCAGAGTTAAAGTAAGTTTCCTTACTGGCCACTGCAAACTCAAACATCACATGCATAAAATCGGACTTGCACAGGATGCAGAGTGCCGGCTATGCATGGAGGATGATGAAATTGATAAACACATTCTGTGTACATGTCCTGCAGCGGCCAGAACCAGATTCTCAATATTTGACGATACGACAGTAAGGCCAGAAAACCTAGTAAATTGTTCTCCTCAATTTCGATAATAGCTTGGATATACTGGGAGAAATATAACCATAGGGTGAGCCACAATAGGCCATTGGCCGCAGTGGAGGGCCTGATACGGGTCCATTCACGTTCAAACCTAACTATCACGGACTATAACGGTTCATAATGGACCTTTACATTTATGAAAAATAAATTGCAAAACTCTTTTAAATCGATAGATTCTAGTCTGAAACGTCCATTTAACTAAGAGTTCCACAAAAATTTTTTCATTTTGAAAGAATATCTCATTTGAAAGTGTGCCGCTGACGTCACGTTCATCGGAAACAACCCCCACCATAGACCATGTTCCGAAACATTCAATACCGTTCTCCTCAAAAATATAGATTCTAGCTTGGTATAAGCCATTTGAAACTTTGTCACTTGATCAACTCATAGAAAAAAATCCACATATTAGCTACTTTTTATTGTATTTGTTACTTTCAAATTTCCTTAACGGGCCATCCTTTCGATGAAGAACGAGCATTGACAACACCGCAAATCATTATGACAGTTCTCATCCAACAAAAGTGATCTCGAGATTTGAGGTTAATGTTTGTTTTTTTTTTACATTCGACTGATACCACAGAATATTAAACTACAATATTCTGTGCTGATACATTCATTAATACTGTAGCGAGGTGTTATAATGACCGATCCTGGTGTGAATTTATTTGTGTATTAAATGGTGTTATGCAAGATTGAGTCAAGCCACATTTTTTAATAATTGAGGTATCACAGCCAAGGTGTTATTCTACAATAAGCAAAAATGATTCAACCCGCAATTGTAAGGTGGCTCCATCCACTGACGATAGTATTAGGCCTCATTCCATCATTCCATGATCTGCTAAACTATTTTGATATTTTTTTACGAAACAAGCTGACTGTGGCTTGACCCATTATTGCATAACATTATCCAAATATGGAAAGCCTTCGTGAAGGGAAGTTCGGATAATTTACCGAGGGTAGATTATCAGATGATTGACTCTTTCTAAACTACTCAACACTAATTTCGTCGCCCCCCAAAATTTTACACTTTTTAATTCTGAATAACTTTCTTCTGATTTAAGCAATTCCCGAATGAAGAAAAACTTTCTTTCTTCAAATTTGACAACAGAGGCATGAAGATGATCTCATTACCTTCAGATTATTTTCGAATTGTCTCCTTATCTCTTTTATTTACAGGGTGATCTCAAAAAATTAACTTTTTGGTTTTGTAGTCATAACTTTTTTCCTCGTCAACCGATTTTCAAAATCTCAGGCTCTCTTCGAAGCTGAAACTTTATATGAAGAGAAATGAACATCAGAATTGACTCAAGATGAAGATTAACAATTTGGGGGTTTCCTCAAATGTGACCCAAATCTGAAACACCCTCGAAATCCCGGTTGGGAGGAGAATTAAATAAAAATCATCATGTTTTCGGAAGGATGAAAATTCATTCTGGATACGTCTTTTTTGCTTTCAGTAGTCAAGAATTGTGCGTGAGAAAACCCAACTGTAACGGCATGTTTTTGAAAAAAAATCAGCCCACTGTTCGCCTGAAATGCATGGCCCATAACCAACGTAACAAGAATCACAATAAGCGACTGACAAGCCAGGTTAGAAAGAAAAATTGCTAACGTCGATGCCGCATCTAACGCCCGACCAGCTGAACAAGGATTATCTACCCTCCAAATTTCCAGTCTGCTTAGAACAACAGTTAGTCCAAAGGGCTCACCTTTGAGCTAACGCTGGAGATATTCAGTAATGACCTAGGGGGCCAAGAAGGGGAACAAGAAGAAGAATAACTCCCGCTCAAGACCACCTTATTGGAAGATTGGTACGGCGGACCCGGACTTTTACCGCCCCCAAAATTTATCGTGAATCCATCGATGCTTCTGGAATCAGGTTTCAAGTCAGACAATCCAACGCCGGATCCACGATCTTGGATAACACGCTAGGGGAAGAGCAGCCTGCCCCTTAATTAAAACTGTTCATCGAGAAGCAAGGCGATTGTGGGGGGAAGGACATCAAAACTGCGGAATGAGTGGAACATATGTATGTTTACGGATGAGAGTAGGTTCAACTTGTCACGAGGATGGGCGTGTGTTGGTATGGAGAAGGAGAAATGAAATGTGTTTGGAAGGGAATATGGAGACAAGGGTGGCTTTCGGAGGTAGAGGACTGATTGTGTGGGGTGGAATATCACTTCATCTAAAGTTACAGCTTCAGAGTGAACCTGAGATTTTGAAAATTGGTTGACGAGGAAAAAAAGTTATGACTGCAACACCAAAAAGTTTATTTTTTGAAATCAGCCTGTAAATAAAAGAGATAAGAAGATAATTCGGAAAATTTCTCCAGGTAATGAGATCATTTTCATGCCTCTGCTGTCAAATTTGAGAAAAAAAAAGATTTTCTTCATTTGGCATCCTTTTGAAAATTCCGAAATTTTGCTCAGTTTCAGATAACACGCTGTAGAAATTTTATGTGGAGAACCTCAAGTTTTGAAGATGTACGAAATCATAGCTGAAGGATTGGGCTAGCGAACAGTGTAAACAAAATTCAAATTGTTCAAAGCAGAAAAAAGTTATTCAGATTTTAACAGAAGCAAAATTTAGGGGTGCGACGAAATTAGTGTTGAGTAGTTTATTTAACAAATATGAATTTATTTTTTGCAATGACTAAAATTTAAAATCGTTCCTTGAACGCTGCTTGAATGCAGTAATATTCAGTTGGAAATGTTCTTCACAAAAACAATTATATTTCCGCCTTTTACACAAGGTTTATTCACTGCTTCGAACAACATTTTACAATGCGCTTCATAGGGATTTAGGAGCATAAAAAATTGTTTATTAGAATATTCACTGGTGTTCAGACAACCAGGTACGAAGAACCTTTTCGACATGTTCACAGTTATTGCAGGGATACAGATACAGGAATTAGGAAAAAAATTTAGAGCACAAACAACAGAAACATTTCAAAACTTTGAAAACCGCATTAACCTCAAAAAATAAATCAAGTAGGGCCTGTTCGTTTGCAGCATACATATTTGATGGAACTGCTCTACTTGTATTAAATATCAAAGCAGGCAAACAACTTTTACAACGTTGCCAAGTCTAGTTTTGATGAACGTGACGTCACGAAAAGACTTTTCTTCTGATTATAGAGAAACTAGCGGTCAGAAAAAATAAATAAAAGTTCCTCGGAGATAGTAACATTGCATGCAACACTGCAATTCTTCAGTTCTCTCTCTTTCACAGAAGCGCGATTGTGTTTTCACTTAGGGTGGGTTGTTCATGCCGAGATAATCAACAGATGAACTAGTCTTGGTTTGTTGCTAGATAGAAGCTAATCGAATCACTAGTTCCTCAGCAACGAATCCAAGATTAGTTATTCTGTGGATCATCTCGAACTGAAAAACAGGTCCTTAGATGGTTCTTAAAATTCAGTGATGCAGTCCATTGTGGTTGACAAAAAAATTGGTTAAATCATTATAGATTGCTCTCAAATTTTACAGGGGCTTTTGCACATGATGGACCAGTACCCCATTTAATTTTTTGTAAGTGGTGGTAAATCACCCTGTATAGTTATTTTCGTTTGGCTTTTTTAAGACCTGTTATCTACTGTTATCACGAAATTAAAATAATCTGTTGTTGTGTATAGATTAGATACTGATTGATATTTACTTTCGTATCAGGTAGACTGTTATTGTCAAATATTTTAATACAGTAAAAAGTACTTATTTGATTACCTTGACCTGCTTATAATTAAATGTAGTAAATTATACATAATTATATTTTCATCAGACTGCTGACTGGGAAAAGTTCCAAGATGACCTGCTAACTTCTGTGAGAGTGGCAAATGATTTCAAAACTGAAGCTCAGCAGGAGTTGCAACGCATGATTTTAGAAAACAAGGCGTTCAGAGACAGAGAAAAACAGCTCAGAGCGGAAATCGAGAAACTCAAAGGTAAGTGCACATTCTTCTTGGGGCTTCTGTGAGTGTGAGCATAGAAATGTTGTATTAACGTTCGCCAAACTTAGAACTAAAACCAAAGTGTTGGAGGTACAGATTATTCGTGAAATCGTTACTGTCTTATTCTGTGCTTTAAGAGTTGTGTCGATTTCTTCCAGTATTCTGCTTTCTGTGTTGTGAGTGATGGAGAAATCGAGCATAGTTTCACTTTATTCTTTCTCTGCGAAAAACAGGTGAAACAATTGATCGAAGACAGACAAGGACTACCTTGTCCTCAAAAGACGATCAAAAAATGGACATTCTGATAAAACGTCCTATCAGAAATAAAAACGGAACGAAAAAGAGCAAGGACAGTTACTCAACTCAATCAAGTAGTTCAAAATACAATCAAAGTACGCCACTTACACCTCCTAGACCAGTGAAGAGAAGGGAAGTAAAACCGTCCAAACAGAAAAGGCTTAAAACGCTTTCAGTAGAAGAAGAAACTCTCCTAAAATCTCTGGATACCTACAACAAAAGAATAGACAAAAATATTCCTGATGAAAATTTGACGGAGGAGCAGAAAGTCATCAGGAAACTCAAAGTTATTTATGAGGACGAACTTCTGAGAGTGAAGCCCGTTGCTCCGAAAGCAAAAGATCAACTCGCCATTAGCAAACCACTTCTGGACTCTGTTCTGTGTAACCCTAAATTACTCGAAATTGTCAGAAATCCGAATGTGAGAACGATAGAAGACATGGCGGCTTTTGCTAAAGAAACTCCTGAGATCAATACGTTGATCCGGGGTATAGACAGAACGGCTAGGGGGAAGAGTGAAGATTTGGGTAAATCTGTGAAGAGAATATCCATCATCGGCCGTAGCATGAGCTACGACGATATGTATGAGTTGAAAGATATTAATTATAGTCCTACATTGTACAGAACCGTTGAAGCTGAGGACCTTACAAGGGAAATATTGCTATCAATTCAACCAAGAGAGTCGAGTATCGTGCCCAGCGATTCTGCTTCGAATAGGAGATACTCTGATTTTGCTTTAGAGGTGAATAGAGATACCGAAAAAATTTCTAAAGAAAATTTGAACTACTCGACTTTGGATAGAATAGTCAAATCGATTCCGAAGAATACTCCAGAGTCTCAAATGACAAAAGAGCAGAAATTTGCTTTACGGTTATCGCAGGCTTTGGAAGAAAGAAAAAGTACTTTGAAAAAATTGACGAACGCAAAGGCTTTGCTTATAAGCACACCCACTTTGGAGTCTGTTATTAAAAACCCCAAACTCGAGGAGATATTGCATGATCCTGATATTATAGAAGTTGGTCGAAGGAATTCAGATACTCCAGCACCGTCCAATGTTCTTGGTGTTTTGAGAACGAGTAAAAGTTATGATGATATCAACTTTGCATTCAATTCAAGTGGAACATCTGTTGACTACCCTACAAATCTGATCAACTCCTTAGATTCATCTAGTGATTACTCTAGTGCAGAATTCAATTTGGAAACTGGTCGAACAGGACCTTACAATCCGAGAGTTTTTGAGGGTTGCCAAGCAGATCAAATATACACTTCTGTTGGTACTGAAGCAGCGCAAGCACAACAAATTGGTAAAAAATCTCATAACAGCAAGGTTTCCAAAGATTGTGAAAAAGTCACATTTTCCACTTTTTTGGGTAGTAAAGAAGAAGAAGAAACAAACAAAATTGAAAAGTTTGGATATGAATGTGACTCTCTAACTTATAATGACACACTCAATAAACCAAAGGAAATATCTAAAGGCACAGAAAGAGAAGCTGTTTTGATTGAAAATGCCCCAAAAGTAGACCTCTTACAAGAAAAAATACGGAAAATTCTTAGAAATGACCAAAAGCCTACTTCTGTCAATTTGGGGGATATTAATACTACGCAAGGAATAAACAGAGATGTGATAAATAAAAATCGAAATGATTCTTTGGTATACAATGAAACCATGAATAGAAAGCTGAAGAATGAAACTGGATATAAAGATAATAAATTGCCAAATACAATTACACAAAATAGCAATTCTAACGAGTTTTCAAGCAGTAAACTGAAACAGGCTGATGTAAAATTGAATCAAGTGGATTTTGCTGAGGTTTCAACAGCTGAAGTAGAGATGGCAGAAATATCAGGACATTTGACTGGGGACGAACTGATGAATCAAAATATGATAAAAAATGATACTGAAAATTCGATCAAAACTAATCTGACCCAATCCGAAATACGTGATCCCAAATATGATCCGAAATATGTCGATGAAATTCAGAAAATAAATGAAAAATTTGAAGTCATCCACAAGCTAATAACTGAAGATAAAATTGATAAGTTTGAAAATAATCAAATACCAAATGAATTCTTTACATCTGACAATGATGGTACTCAGTTGAAATCTCATTTCGGACAATTAAATTCAGATAAAGAACCTGTGGACAGCTTTTCCAGGCGAAACTATGATCTGGAATTTGGCAGTGGAGTACATAAAAGCGATCAACTTTCCGAGAAAATCGAGAGAGATATTACAAGCTTGCCGAGTGACAGTGAATGCATACCACAGACCCATTTTGGCATTGTCACTTCTGATACAGCAGATGGAAGAAATGAAGGAAACAGTCCAGAATATGACTATCACTCGATCTTAAGAGAAAATAGATTTGGGGTCAAACCACCACTGAACTACAGGCTCAGTTATAAAAACGTTGTGCATCAAATCAAAAAAAGATTTTCTACCGATGACCACGAATTTGATATGAATCAAAATATTGATTCCGAAAATGATGACACTTCTGGAAATATTTTCACCCTCAGACGAACATATGGTATGGTATCGCTGGATAAAGAAGATCCAGAACAACACTATAAGAATGTCACTACTATTGACAAGGAAATGGATGATATATTTCAAAAATATTTACACACTCGAGTTTCTAAAATAATCAAGGAATCTGAAGTAAAGTCTTTGGCGAAGGTTGATAATACTTCAAAGATTTATCCGCCTGTTCCTGCTGTCGAAAAACCCAAAGACGAACTAGATGGCAATATTGATGGTAGACTAAGGCCTGACAACATCCCAGTCCCAAAACCGAGAAAGCTCAACATAGAGCAAGGTGGAAGAGATGAAATTGAAACAAATGTAACCATTGTTGGTGCTCCTACTCCTCATGTGGATAAAGAACATGTCAATAGTAAAGTTGTAGTACAGAGCACCGATGAAAATCATTCTGCTGCCAATAAAAACAGTGAACTTGAGTATTTCACATTTGTGCCTCCTTCTGTTCCAAACCAAAAAGAAATAGAAGACACAGACAGAATCAAAAGCAATGTACAAGAAAAACCTAGTTACGAGTTTTCTCTAAATGCTGAGATTGATCTGAATTCTTCAACTGATGATGAAGTTTCTAGAACAGCATCTGAAGAACTGGCTATTCCTAATCAAAGTGAAAATGAATCTGTCCAAAAAGATGGCCCAAACATTACTGTATTTTCGACGGAGAAAAAATCCACTCCAAACGAAATATTTGGTGAAAATATGCAGAGTAATAGTGCTAGAACAACACTATATCATGTTGAATCTTATATAATCACAAATCAGTCTCCAGAATTACAAGCACGTGAAAAAAAATCAGAATTTTTAGAGCCTCCAAAAGATATTAGTAGAATAGATTCCAAGTTTTTGGAGAATGAGTCAAACGCTCCAACAAAACAACAACAATCAACTGAGATCAAAGTCATCATTGAAAATTCTTCAAATGATGAAGATGTTGAAAAACCACTGAATAATTGTCAACTCAAAATCACCCAATCAGAGAAACTCGAGATGCAATCAGCAAAACCTGAAATCCAAATAGAGAAAAATTATACACTATCAGAGAAACCTGAGATGCAATCAGAAAAACCTGAAAGACAATCAGAAATTCCTGAAATACAATCAGAAATTCCTGTAGTTCAATCAAAAATTCCTGAAATACAATCAGAAATTCCTGAAAAAGAAAGTCCAATAGTTTGGGATCAAACTGATCATGATTGTGAACCATTAACAGAAGATGAAGTGCGCCTCGTTCACCGAGCTAAAAAACATAGACTATCAAGGCCTTTGTCTGATTTCAATATGGATGACCTTGAATTTATTAAAAGAATCTCTTACAGTTACTCTTTGGAGGATGAGCACACTAAAACATCTCAACAAAAATCCACCGATTTCATTTCAGCGGAGGAACCTGTGCCGTTTATAGAAAAAAATGTACCAAAAGAGAAAAACAGTACCGCAGTTGACCCTGATATGAAAAAATATAATAACCTTGAAAATAAAAAAGATTCCGGAATTGACTCTACTTCACTAAAATCATATGGGATGCCTAGAGAAGACAATTCTGGTCATGAAATTCCTAAGGGTATACCAACATTATCTATTGGTAATTCTTCAAATTCTCCAGTACTTCAGACATTGCTTTGTGACGATTCTGATGTTACATCAGAAAAAAAATTTGTAGAATCATTCAATCACCAATTCAGCACATCTATTAAGAAAAATAAACACACTTCAAATAAAACCACCAACATTCCATCAGAAGGTGCAAGTTATCCTTTAAATTCAAAACAAGATAACACTGAAAACATCATTGATAACAAGACTGAATATATCGAGTTACTGCCAAAAGTTGAAAATTATGTTGATAAAACAAATAAAAAACCTGATTCAACTACTGAATTAGAGAAACTTGGTGACCTGGACGCGCTTTTGCTAAGGATGACTTCCCGTTCAAGGAGTCCCAGGAGCAGATCAACCATGAACAAAGTTCAAGGAACCGACCTTCCCCCAGCCAAAAAAGAAAACAAAGAAATTCTAAGCAAACCAGTTGAAAATATTTCAGCTGTAGACAGCAAGGCACAAGAATCTCTGAAATTGGAATATGAAAGCCCTTCATCTGAAACAGTAGTTCTCAGAAAGTCCCTTCAATCAAGTGGTGCTCGAATTAGTGGAACACACAGAAGAAGTAGCAGTGGCATAGTATCCTCTGTATTTCCTGAAAATTGTGAAACCAAACGCGATAAAGTCCAGACGAGGAAAGATAGACCCCTATCTGCAACCAAAGTAGTGAAATCCTTTGCCCAACATTTTGAAAGGCTTTCTTTGGACAAAGACAAAAAGTACCAACCAGTTTATGCACACAGTACTGGGATATCTAGAACTACACCACTTGCTCAGAACACCAAAAAAAGGTCTCTGCCTGTTCCAAGGCCCAAGAATCAAGCTGGCAAGGTTCCTGTCAGATCAGGTGACATCTCTCATAATATTAACTACAACGAGGATTTAGCAGTTGGAAAAATGTTAGGAAATGAGAAAATTTTCAGTGATGATGAACACAGCGCCCCTCAGGGAGTATCAGCTGTAGAACTCGGCCAAAAAGAGACAACTGAAGTTCCAGGCCTCCATGAATCTCATACATTATCAATAGAAAAACCTCAAGAAATTATTGAAGGAACTGAACAGGCTCTGGGAGAAGCAGTTACCATCAAGAAATCAGAAAAGTTCATGGAAAATATGATATCACGCAATAATGAAAACGCGATGGATGAAGTGGATGATGATGAAAACTTGGCGAGTGGGGTAAGTTGTTTTTTTGAATAGTTTCTTGAATTAGTTACCAGAAAACAGTACCAATTTTTATTTTTATAGGTGTTTACAAAATCGAATTAAATATTCTAATGTGAAATTAATGTAATGGACTAGATCAATTTGGAATAATAAGTAGTGATTGTTTGATATTCAATTATACTGATTTTCGTTATGCAGATGAGTAACTAAGATAATTCGATGGATTCTGGTCTGGGACTCTGTTTACTTGTAATTTCATACTTCTCAAAAGCTAATAAAAGATGGCTTTTGTGGGTATTCTTTGCAAATTTTATTATACAGACTATCCATAAAGTAGCCCCCCTGTTAACTTTTGAACGGACTGGAATTTTTTTGGTCGAATTAGATGGCTTTTTATAAGCTCTAGTAAAATCACCAACTTTTTTTGGTATCATTAAAAAAATGTTTATTGCCCCTCAAAATGGCAGATGAGTGCCATCTTTGAATGAAATTCAAATGACCTCATTTTATTGAATCCCAGCAAAATGAAGAAAATCATCCAGAATAAATAATAATAATGATAATAGTATGTATTTTTTCATACTGCATTTTTCACAAAGGGAAAATAAATCAAAATATGTCTTCAGTCGCCAGTATCCGGGGATATAGGAAATTGCTATTCTCTTCAACCCCAAAAACAAACAAGAAAATGTATAAAAAAATTTCAAAACATAATGTATGTTCATGATAAACTTGTCAACAAAAAAAATTGAGCAAAATAGTGAAGAAGTGAAAATTTAAAACAATATAAAACAAAAGGAAATAACTAATTAAGTAAATTAATGATAGTGAAGGTGAAAATAAAGAACAATTTAATTTATTGTTAGGTACACGAAATGACAAAATAACAGTAAGTATACATTATAAAAACGTACAGAATTAGCACTTAAGTGACGAGCTGTGGAGTACTACTGAATAATCTTAAAAACAAAAAAACTTAAATTAAATTACAGTTATGTACAGGGTGTCCCAAATTCGAGCCTCATCATTGGGATCTTGGAAACCAGAAGAGATACGAGGTCGGTTAAATGGAGGCAAAGTTGCGCAATTTGGTGCTCATTGAAACGCAGCTTTCATATTTGAAAAATTCCGAATAATTCCGAAGATTTTTGGAAAAAACCGATTATTCGCGATTTAATTTTAATTTTTTTGTGACTCTATTTGAATAGATATAACAAAACAAATTTCACATTCTCATTGCTACTTTTTCTGTTCTACAAGATGGTGTTATCAGATTTTCAACCACACGTTTCGTATTTGAGCTGCCATCATCAACTTTGTTTTTTTAAATACGGCCCTGACTTTTTTATTGTGGATTTTAAAATCTTCTAATGTCCCAAAACAAATGATGTATCGCACTTATTCTAAAAGTTTATATTAATAGCATTTTCCATAAGAACTCATGTGTTAGAGAGAGACAGAGAATATATTTTTGGTAAGATCTTAGCAGGACATCGTTAAAATAATTTTTTCGAAAAAGAACGATACTTCATTGTTTTAAGGACCTCAGAAGCTCCTAAAAATTGATTTAAAACAACGTGTGATGTTCAACAATAGGCATGATGTTTTAATTATTCCAAAAAAAGTCAAACAAACACTATAAAATTGAATACCCAATGAAAGTTAAAGCAAATATTCAAATTGTTATCCACCTGCTTGAATGCATTTTCGTGTCAGTCTGTGAAGTTTATGGATGGCACGCTGAATGGTCCTTGCAGGGATAGCCCTGATCTCCCTTATTAGGTCTTGTCGTAATACTTCAAGATTTTGTGGCGTGTTTCGATAAAGACGGTTTTTGAGAAATCCCCAAAGAAAGTAGTCTAGAGGGTTTAGGTCGGGGCTTCTAGCTGGCCAACGTACGGGACCTTGGTTTCCAATCCATTTATTAGGGAATAATTCATTTAATAAATTTTTAAATTTAATTTTGAGGTGGTGCACCGTCTTGTTGCCACCATAGTTGACGTAATACGCCCAAAGGTTCTTCCATTAAGGAATCCAATATATTGGTCCTTATTAATTCTGCATATCTATCGGAATTTAATTTTCCTTGAATAAAAAACGGGCCGATAATTTTATTGTGCCACATACCGACCCATACGTTAAATGATTGTCGTCCCTGAGGTCTTACTTCTTGATTCTGCCTTGGGTTTTCTATTGACCAATAGTGTTCGTTATGTCTGTTAAATAGTCCATCTGTTGAAAAACTGCATTCATCTGTTCATATAGTTTTATTTAGGAAGTAATCATTTTCATTAATTTTATTTTGCAACCAGTTACAAAATTCTAATCGTCTCTCAGCTTCGCCAGGTCTTAGTGTTTGACTAATATGGATTTTGTAAGGTTTATGTCTAAACTCTCATTCGCGGTAATCCTACTTCTTCTGAGAAAACTCTAACTGAAGCTCGAGGATTATTATTGGCCTTAAAAAATAATTTAAAATTATTCATTTTACTTTCTACTTTGTAACAGTTTTCAAACTTACAGTGATAATTTGTTCCTCTTCTGGATCGATTCGTGTTACATATTCAACCCTTGGCTTAACAAAACTTCCGTACTAAGCTAAATTATTATCAATATTAGCAAAATAACTATAATGCGGCTGCCGTCTTTCTGGATATTCCAACAAATAGCGCTCACAAGCCGTTTTTGAATTTCGATTCGAAATATAATAAATCCTTATCATGTCTCGTTTTTCTTCGTTAGAAAAAGTCATTTTCGTTTAATAAGCGTTAACGATTAGTGAACGAACAGTGAACTGTCAAAATATTGGATAATTTAAACATTAACAAATTAACTAAGATAGCCAGAATGCACGATGCACAGCCACTTTGATAAAATGCAATTATTTTTGTAAATATAGCCTAGGGCCTAGAGTTTGAGGGATGACACTTCAAATATATTATTTATTAACCACCCACTTTTATGTTAGTTTTTGAGTTTTATGCATTGCGTTATTGCAAAAAAAGTTTGTTTTAACTCTATTAAAAATCTAATTTTTGTCTCTCTCTAACTCATGAGTTCTTATGAAAAATGCTATTAATATAAACTTTTAGAATAAGTGCGATACATCATTTGTTTTGGGACTTTTGTTTGGGACTTTTAAAATCTATAATAAAAAATCCAGGACCGTATTTAAAAAAACAAAGTTGCTGATGGCAGCTCAAATACGAAACGTCTGTTTGAAAATCTGATAACACCATCTTGTAGAACAGAAAAAGTAGCAATGAGAATGTGAAATTTGTTTTGTTATATCTATTCAAATAGAGTCACAAAAAAATAAAATTGAAATCGCGAATAATCGGTTTTTTTCAAAAATCTTCGGAAGTATTCGGAATTTTTCAAATATGAAAGCGGCATTACAATGAGCACCAAATTGCGCAACTTCGCCTCCAATTAACCAACCTCGTATCTCTTCTGGTTTCCGAGATCCCAATGATGAGGCTTGAATTTGGGACACCCTGTACAGAATGTAAGAGAGCAAAATAGTGGTACAACAAAGTTTCACTGTAACCACTGATGTTCTAAAATTTTGATAAATTCAAATTAATTTTCGAAGATACATTTTTCTGCTACTCTTGAGAAGGCTTTATGATTTCTTACATGTTTTATTCTTACTTAAGCATGTGAAAAATTGAGAAATAAAATCAAATTTAATGATCGCCATTGACTTCAAGGCACATGAAGAGACGATTCTGAAATTCACTTCTTACATTTCCAAATATTTCTGGCGAAATAGTTCTGTAGACTTGAGACATCCTCACAAGAAAAAGTCTAAAGGGGTCAAATCTGGCGAGCGAGCTGTCCATTCAATAGTACCCCTCCCACCGATCTATCTTTCCGGAAAATGTTCATTCAAAAAGTTAGTTGCTGTCCTGAAATAATGAGGGAGATGATCCCTCTCGAATTCTTTCCGGAAAAATTTCTTGTAGCATCCACAAATATCGAAATTTTCTCTCAAGAACTGAAACAAATGTTGCTCACATGAATCCTATTTTGATGTAGTTTCTCATTCATCAGGTCACAGAACGATCAGGATCGTCTTCAGAAAGTTCGTGAAATATTTTTCTTTTGTAGTGATGTAATTTATTTTTTGTCGGTATTTCATGTACTGTCGAACGTGGCAAATCATTTTGATCCGCTAGTTTAGTTATTAATTGTTGAGGGTTTTCTTGAAAATCCACCAAAATATCAATTTGCTTGTTTTGAGAGACAGATGGTCGACCAATTTTTTAATATTTCTCAGAGTCGCAGTTCTTTCAAAGTTCTCTTGAGGTATTTGGAACGGTACGGTATGCACCAAAAGTTTTCTATTTGCGGCCCATTAGACGTATGTCGATCATATAAGTACGATTTCCCCACCATTTCCAACATACAATCAATCTAGTGTCGGAGGCGCTAGGCAACACTGCTCTGTCGCTAGTATTAGTGTCAGTAACTTTTATAGTCTCGACGATCAGATTGCTTGAAATGGAATGTTATATGATGATCGTTCTTGATTTATGCAAATGTGGTTCAGGTAACTTAACGAAAAAATCATGAATTCCGACGCAAATGGAATCGGGCCAAACTTGAAAGAGAGGTAAAATATACTACGAATAAAAAGTAATCACAAACTTTCTCTCATCATTTTGTTCAGAGAATTATTCTAATCTCTAATCTTTTCCAAAATTCCCATATAATTATATTCTGACGACAATATGGGCAGGGAAGACTGATCTAGCCATTGTCGAGAAATATCATACCAAATTTCCATTGTATTTATAGGAAAACTAGCGATCCAAATACCTTAAATATTTTCTGTCAATGGGATTCTCTGGATACATTTCATTGAATAATTGCACAGCTGCATGAGTATTAGTCTGAGACTGGTAGTAAACTTAAACAGCAAAAACATTGAGTACCGTCATTTTGTTTTGGGTTGTAGATATTTATTTTCCTTTGAACTTCTGCTGTAGTATAGAGAATTGAAATTGGACCAAAAAAAAATCGAAATCCGTTCTAAAGTTGACAGTTGGGGGGGGGGGTACTTTATGAACAGACTTTTAGCTCCTGAATCCCTACTTTCGATTAAGAATTAACACGAAAGCAGCTGTTGCCTTACAGCATTGCAAGACAATGTTTGTAGTAATGTATAAATATCAAACTCGTTTTAAGTTTCTCTCAATCCGTTAAAACTGGAAAACAAACAGCGGAATTTGACAATTTAGTTTTCCATAAGGGTGTGACAATTTTCTCAGCATCTTCAACTGTATTTAATACCTAGAGTATTGCTTATGCCAGATAAAAGTAGCTACATGTGCACAATAACCTAAAAGAGGTATTTCTAGCATACGAAAAATTATTCTTGTCCGTCAACCTCCTGTACAGTCACACCCATCATAATGAGTTTGACGAAGAATCTCTTTTGTTGATCCGCTAAGTTCGAAATATAATTAATACCACAGGAAAGCATTTTTTCTTACAGTGGAGCGAATTTATAAAAAATTTACATTGAAAGTATACCAGAACCCTCCAATACTGTTTGTCAATAATAGGCAATCATCAGTATACTTTTGTTATTGATGTATCAGGTCGATCTCTGAAAAAATGTTTGATTGGTACTGTTTTCATATTTTATGTATCTATATATTATACTGAATAATTTGTTTTACACCTAGACCTCAACCAAGTACTCCACAATAGATGTTGCTGGAAAATCGGAACAACTAGATATAACTAAGCCTTCCGAAAGTGTTATTGAAGATCCTGTTACTAAAAATGCGTCTGATGTCAATCTCTTCAACATGGAATCCCCTAGTTTCGACGATTCCTATCTTAGCCTATTCAAATCTCCAGAGGATAAAGCTATGGAGCAATTCAGTGGAAAAAAGCCTAGGAAAGGATACTTCAACATCACGTACCTTGGAGAAGTGAGCGATTCTGAAAGCTTCGACGATATTGACAGTTTAGAAAGAAACTTTTTACATGGGACCGGATCAAAACCAAAAATCATCGATTTTGTACCGTTAGATGAAGCAACCAAACCTGTCTTCGAGAAGGAAGAAATGCCAAAGTATAACACCTTGGAAAGAGAAGAAACATTTCAAGTATTCAACTCGGCCGCTTCTGCAACCAAAGAAAATATTCAGAAGAAAGACTCTAGTGCAAGCGCTAAGTTGAAACGAAGCAGCAGCAGGTCAAGCTTTTCAGCTGCTAAAAAAATGTTTGAGGAACTCCAAGCAAAGTCTGACAATAAGACTGATAAACAGGTGGCCAAAAAAGCATCTTTGAATGAGAAGTTGAACAATGTTGAAGTAGCTAAAAGCAGCAATACGGGTTCTTTGAAAAAAACTGTTGAATAATTGGAAAAATAATGAGTTATTACTATAACCGGACTTCTATTTTTATATGAAAAATCCTCATTCTATCATATTTTGTTCTGTATATAACTATTTTACTCATTACATTGTATTATTTGTAAAGATTTTATATAAATAATAAATACAAACAGTTCCGATAAAAAATCATTGTTTTCAAGTTGAACCGTGGAAGTATTGAAAATGAAATACTTCTACTTATTTTATAATAATTAAACGAATAACAAATATTTATCTTGAGTAACCTGAAGTGAATGGAAATATTCTCATAAGGGTTTAAATGCCTCATTCCCATTTTCAATGTTTTCCCAAATTTTAAAAGTTTCAATACTTCAATAATAAATAATTAACAAATGTATTCAAAATATAACCGTTCGATGTGACTCAACCTGAACTGATGGGTAATAAACCTAAAACCGGTTTTCTACCAATTTGGTTCTATATTGCTGAATATTATTATTAAATTATTATCTGAAGAGTCCGAAAAGTTTGCCAGAGAGTTACAGTTAATAAATATATTGACATAAATTTGACACTATGAAAATAATCTTTTTTCTAAAAATTCTTACAAAGTGGGAATTATGAGGCTAAAATCAAGATCTTTGAAAAATTAGAAACACCTCCGATATTTTAAGACGGCTCCAAAGTAGAATAGGGCAAATAATATATAAATACCTAAATTATAAATATTAACTTAAATATTAAAAAATCTAATAAATGCAAATGAGAAATCGTTTTGTGATATCTAGTTAGATAAATGGAAATGGCGAAGGTACAGAACAGAGTAATCTGATTTAAATTATGTTGTTAAAATTTTTTAAACATTTCAACTTTATTTCGGCATGTCTGGCAGCCATTTTGTTCGCGTAAAATTTACAAAATTTGGATGACTATGTTTTCGCCTTTTACAGTGTTGTCTACTTCTTACGCAAAATTAGCTGATTTGTGGAAGGTGTTGTGCTAGCCAAAAACTTCGATGGTTGTCGTCAAACTTCATTGGGCAAAATTATTGACCTTATATATTAAATTTTTGTTTCTGTCAACCGATTGCGCCCATACGCGCAACCCTCAGAAGTCTTCGAGAGACTTGTGCGAGCTAGAGAAGACGCAGCCCTTACCTTTTAACGTGTGATGCCATGCAACCATCACGGCCTCATTCTCTATGTTCCGTTCATTGTGAGATCATCTTCTGTATAAAAATTTAGATTATTATCTGTTTCCAAACTATATCGAAACTATTTGAAGGTTCAAGTGGTCAAATTCTTTATATGAATCACCTCAAAAATTTTTAAATTTCACGCACTAACGGTATTTTTTTTATCACATATTGTATTGTAATTATGATAATGATCGATGTTTTTACAAAATTATATCTGAAATTGTTGGCAGCTTACAATTTAGTTACGAGTGTTAAGTGTGTTAAAATTCAAAATTTTCACTCTTTTCTAATTGAGTGGAGGGGACAACAAATTTTCAGCTTGTAAAGAGAATTCAGAGAAATAGCCGTGATTTGGTTTGTATTAGTTGTTGGTTCCTGATAATTCAATTTGTAGCTTTTTATAAGGATTTAAAAAGCAAAACTAATGCAAATCGAACGAATTTTGTTTCAACCAATAGTTTATAATAATATAATGAATATGCTTAGGTAGTAATTCAGAATCGCGTTTATCATTACATTATCTATCTTCTGAGATATTTTTTGATTGGTTAACAGATCAGTGTAGTTACCTATTCTTATTTACCATTTCATACCTGGTTGTAAGGTAGTCATGATCAGAAATGAGTAGGCAATATACTACCCTGGGGGGATTCTTTATGTTATAAACTATCGGTTGAAGTGAAATTCGTTTGGTTAACAAATCGGTGCAGTACAAAAAAAAATTATTAAAAATAGTCATGACAACATTTCGATAGGCAAGGCAGTGTCTGTCTGTGTGTCTGTTGAAAAGTCAAACCGTTATATCTTCCGAACCTTTGGAGATATCGCTCTGAAATTTGAATCATTTTAATAACCCAAAAACAATGCTTGTCAGTTTCAATTTTTTTGCAATCGGAAAATCCAGAAAAATTTTACGAGGTTTTTCCTTTTTTTTTGTCGTTTGTACTTCCCTCGATACAGGTTCAGGAAGTGTTTTTTTTCCTTTCATATTTCTCCAAGATATACTTCAATAATCCCTACAGAAGTGTATAGTTTTTGAGCAGGATCGGAAAATGCTTACATTTTTTTTCTACGACTTTCCGAAACATGTCCATTTTTTTAAAAATTCATATACTCCAAACCGTTCATTTAAACTGAATTTAAAAAAATGAGACGAGTAGAAATTAACTAGACAAACAAACCGTTATACTTTGAAATTTTCACAAAAATGGTTAGAAAACCGGGAAAACTTGAGAAAACTGAAAAAAAAAATTGCAATTTGGAAAATACGATATATCTCAGAAATGGTTCATATTTTCACAATTTATCAGGATATCTTTTTTGACCGTCTTTATGAAACCTACAAAAAATATTCCTGCGTTTTTTTCGTAAAATCAATAGTGCAGGCAATATTTCAAAAAAATAGAAAATTGAGATATTGACCGTACTAATGAAACAAATGAAAATTTTAAAAATTCTTCTGATAGGTCTTCACAAGCCACATCGATATTTCTTAACCGTGTTTTCCCAACTCAAATAAAAAATGGAAAATATTAAAAAAAAATTTAAAAAAGGTGAACATTTGTACTTTTTATATATAATCGCCAAAATCTCGAAAACCAAATGAGATATCGAAAAGTTATATATTAACAATTTTGTTTTCCTTAAAATGTTCTATGAAAAGCTTCATAAAGTTTTTCCATATCTTGAAAAATAATAGAGATATAGACTTGGAAATATTTGCCGTTTTTTGTCTAAAATCATCAAAAACTCGAAAAAGACACGATATAGAAAAATTGTACATAATCAGTTTTATAGTTCGTGATATATTCTACAAAAAGTTCCCATGAAATTTTTCTATATCTTGAAAAAAAAATTGCGATTTGGAAAAATTTGGGACTTGGAAATAATTTCGTATTTTTTTCATAAAAACACCAAAAACTAAAAGAAATATCGAAAAAATGTATTCCAACATTTTTGTTGAACTCAATAATGTCTACAAAAAGTTTCAATGCAATTTTTGTATATTTTGGAAAATAAACTAAATATTTGATTTTTTTAAAAAAAAACAACAAAAACTTTAAGACATCGATAGATTTTCGAGTTTGACAAAGAACCCTTTTTGATCATCTCGTGAAAGTCTACAAAAATTGTGGATACATGTTTTCCGTGATATCGATAGTCCAGGAAATATTTCACAAAAACAAGGAGTTTTCATGAATTTTCTTTAAATTTTGAAAAATAAGACAGTCATTGGAAACACGCATTTTTGTGGAAAATTATTCAAGACAGTCATGTATTGAAAACACGTATTTTTGTGGGAAATTATTCAAGACAGTCATGTATTGAAAACGCGTATTTTTGTGGGAAATTAGTCAAGACAGTCATGTCTTGAAAAACGTATTTTTGTGGGAAATTAGTCAAGACAGTCCTGTATTGAAAACGCGTATCTTTGTGGAAAATTTTTCAAGACAGTTATGTATTGAAAACGCGTATTTTTGTGGGGAATTAGTCAAGACAGTCATGTATTGAAAACACGTATTTTTGTGGGAAATTATTCAAGACAGTCATGAAAAATATACATAGATTTTTTCTCAAGTCTCGTATAAGTCGTTGTATTCATATTATTGGTGTCCAATTATAGTTTTAAAGGCATTAAGGTAGTTGTATTCATATTGATATACAATTATAGTTTTAAAGGTCGTTGTATTCATATTATTGGTTTCCAATTATAGGTAAAAAAACAAGACTACACATTGAGGTCGTTGTATTAAAAAATTTCTACAACTTCTAGACATTTCAACTTCCGAGCTTTCGAAAAGAAATACGCAGTTCCTAGCTTTCGAGTCGGTAATACCACTTTGTCATGGCAACCACGTATCCAACCAAACAACAACGGAGAACTTAATCATCTTGCTACTGATATCAACGTCAGTCTGACAGACTTCATTTCTATCAGGCATTATCTATAACTAGTGAAGAATTCACAACGATGGAATTTTTTTACTTTGTTGGTTCGTGAAATTATCTCAATAAATACTACTGGTGCTCACAATACTATCGATAATTCTGCTACTGTGAAGAAACGGTATTCCAGGGGTCAGTTGTTACGACCACGTTTCGTATTATGGCAAGCGGCAGGCAATAATTGCCCTCACCACTGTCAGAATACTGGCTGCACCTTCTCACCCTTCTATGAAAGGTTTTCAGAGTATTACCCTACTTTCCCGTATACCCGGAATGAAAGTATGGGGATTAATACTATAGAATTAATTTATTCCCAAAATAATGAGCACTCGGTACACTGAAGAAAGTTAAACTTGACAGGCGGACGGGAAAGCAATCGTATCAGTACACAGGGAAATGAATTGAATCTAATGTCTATACTGCCACTGAGAACTGATTTTACGGAATCGTTGGAGGTGAATTTGTTTCCCTGTATGGACGGTCGCGCTTTGAAACTTAGGTACGACGCAGTATATCAATCTTAACGGCTAGTTCCGAATTACTGAGAACAGCTTTCAGGGAACTTGGATTTCGCGATATTAATTTTATCCACTCCTGGTTTACCGACTATTATTTAACGAATAAAAATGCCAGACGAATTCCGGAGAGACGTATCGGCCAGTCCCTTCGTAATTTAATTATCGCGATCTACGTACTCGTTGTAAACGAAATCTGTCCCTTCTGGTCGTAACACCGTTCATTTCGGGAGAGACTTCGCAATACGTCTTGGGTAGAGATACAGGAGACTGGATACGCGATACCGGATGTCTGAAGGACAAAAACTTGAATGCGCCTCCTCCAACAAATATGCTCGTTGAGTTCAGCTAGTTCCAATAAGCAGAAATGCCGTACTTTTCGGATGCGTAGGAACTTCAACAAACTGTTTCCTGTGCCTGATTTCAAACGAGACAATCAGCACTTGTGTGAAAGCACATTTATGGATAACTGTATGACGTGGCACTATATTGACTGGGATAGAGGGTATCCAAGGTGCTTGAAACTTTTACTGAACGGTCTTTATTCGGTTGACTCGACTCGTAATTCAATTTTCCACCTTAGGTCGTATCGGCCAGACCCTTTTGTAAGACCTAACCTTCTGGGATAAATAACGTGGTACTTTGATAATCACATAGGTGGTTGTTGAATTGCGGTATCTAAATAAATAAACTAATCGCGGTTCGGGAATTTCAAATCACCTATTCATATGCAATATAACTTAAGCTTACCCTCGGAACTTCAATAAACAAACTTTCAATTTCAAATAATATTAGCGATCTGCACTGTTAACTTTGCCGGCACCAAGAGTCTGACATACTTCATGTCTATCAGGCATTATCTATAACTATTGAAGAATTCACGACGAAGGAACTTTTTTTACTTTGTTGGATAGTATTGCGAGCATTCGTGTTATTACCCCCGATAGTAATTCTGTCAGAAATCAACGAGATCAAATTGCTTGGTAACACTGCGAGTCCTTTAGGATGAGTGGTGTTACAATTTGATCGAGTTTAAGATTTCTGACATAATTATCGATAGTATTGTGAGCACGAGTAGTATTTATTGAGATAATTTTACGAACCAACAAAGTAAATAAAGTTCAATTGTCGTGTATTCTTCAATAGTTATAGATAATGCCTGATATACATGAAGTCTGTCAGACTAACATTCATATTAGTAGCAAGATGATATTATATTCTCCGTTGTTGTTTGGATACGTGCAGGCCCGGATTACCCATAAGGCCAACCTAGGCCATGGCCTAGGGCGCAGGCTAGAGGAGGCGCAGATAACGGAGAAAAATTGAAAAGTTTTTTTAATAATTCAATGGTAAAACCGAAAACACGACGCGCTTATGACAGATCAATGACTCACAACACTCACCTGAAAGACACATCCGTCCACGCCGTCCCCTCTCTTCTACCGCCGTTAGTATTGTTACGTGTTAGTCTCACGAGTCATTTAATAGTATATTTTTCAACAAGAGATGAAAATACTGTTTTTTTCGTGATGTGAGAGTTTATCTACTAGAGGAGCGGAGCGAGTGTGGCAATCTCACGAACGAAAAAAACGTATTTCATCTCGAGTAGGAAATGCTATTTTTTCTACGATAGATGTTGGTCATAAAATACCGATGGATTACAATTTTCAGAATTTTATTTATTTATAACACAGACTTGATGATACTGGTTACTATCTAATGAGGAGGAGTGGCAAATTGTCTTTCATTATAAAATTTTATTTATAAATATTGAAGGAACAATTGTTGAATTTGTTTATAGTTGGATGGTGGATTTCTGTGCTGACTTCTTTAATCGTGAAAATGTTTATATAAACAGCCAAACGATGTGACGTTCATTTGCTGATTCAAGTGCCAAGTAATGAGATTAACTGTCATTAGTGTCAAAAATCCATCAATTTGTTTTTAGTATATTCCCGTTTGTTTAATTTTCATCTCTAGAGTAAAAAACTATCACTTTCATGTAGGGTATCCGGTTGAAATATGATCATTTTCATATACAATGAATTATTTCAAAAGGAAATTTTCAAGTAACAATAATTAATAATACACATACGTCTGCCAATTGACATTTCAGTAGAGTTCTGGAAAGTAATCGAAATATTCCACAGGCAGACATTTCGCACGTGTGTATATAAGTGGCAGACGCACATGAAAATTGTGGGTTGAGTTTGTACAACTGAGTAACGTGTGCCATTGATGACATTTTTATCTAAATTATGATGAAAATAAACAAATTCTTTGATGGCAGACGTTTTCATAAGTTCTAGTATAAATAATCAATTAATAAAATTGCACTAAATTTTCAGGTAACAATTAATAATAGTGGAGTTCTGTAAAGTAATCAGAATATTCCCCATGCAGACATTTCGCACCTGTGTAAATGAGTATCAGAGGCGCATGAAACACGTGAAAATTGTGGATTAAGTTCGTACAAGTAACTTATCTGCCATAGATATTTTTATCAAAATTCATCATTAGGAAAAACAATTATTGGATCTTTCCATGTTACATTACAAGTATATTTTAGTTAAATAGCCCTACTTTGACAATAGTTGGGAGTTACCTTCCACATTCCCCAGACTTTTCTACTTAGGGCGGCGTACTTTCAAAGTTTGACCTAGTGCGTAAATAGGTGGTAATCCGGCCCTGGATACGTGGTTGCCATGACAAAGTGGTATTACCGGCTTGAAAGGAAGGAACTACGTATTATCGAGACATAAGACCCTTATTGGTCCTAATATTGCAGGAAAGAAGGGTTTCATACGGCGAGTGAAATTATCCAAAAGTACTTCTCAACAGTTTGAGTATTTGTTTCGTGACAAGATTTATTTAAGTTCCTATCAGCTATTTGTGATCTATAGGCACAGATCCGAACTGTTTTGGTTTACTTCCTCGCTCACAAACTCACTTTTCCGGAACACCTCAGGAAGGTTGGTAATCTATCTTTCTTTTCTTGGCCAATATTTTTCTGAAATATCTTCGGTCGTTCCATCGATAGGAATTTCATTAAAGTTGACCCGGTAAATTCAGTCTTCACACTCATCTGTCATCACTTTCATCAATGAATGCAAATCTTTGGAACTCATTGGAACTACAGTCTCTAAGTTTTCACACCAATTACTACCTACTTTCCCTTGGTCCTATCATTAGTGTTCTCTGAACATCACGTGACTTCTTTTTCGTCTAAACCAGAAGATAAAAAATACTTCCGTGAGCAAAAATTTCTTCAAGTCAAAGTTTCTTAACGAATGGTGAGAAATGGAAATGTGTTTGCCTGATCACGCTCTGATCATTCCCGAAATTGAATAATTCTAGTCATTCCGAATTTTTCAGTGCCAAGTGATCCTGTTCCTTTGAGGCCAACCAGCTTCCCTGGGGATGATGTCGCGTTACGAAGGAAAAATATAACAACACTCTCCCGTCAGAACAGTCGGCAGTCTGTGAAATCACTCATCGAGAGCATAGAAAGTCAAGCTAAACCAGTGCTGCCAAAAACAAGTGAGTATCTCATTATGATACAAAACCCCTCAAATTCGACATACATTGAAATGTTTAGGATGGTTAGGACTCATATTTTACTTCAACTTTGCAGGTTTTGCAATATCAATCAATGTTATTACCTCAGGAAACATTACATGTTCATAATCGAAGGAAAAAAAAATAATAAAATCTTAAAAATTGACGTAAATAAGCGAAACGAAACGAAACAATAGTTCAATTCCAAAATTAATAAAAACTAAGAAATTTAACAACTTTGCATGTGTATAGATTGATGAACATCAGGAAAGCAAAGTTTGGTTTGAGTTGTTTCAAGGAAATATTTACTGGCTTTGGTTTTTTTATATCGTCTGAAAGTTTGTTGTAAGTTTCTATAGAACTAGATACAGGATTGTTTTTTGCATTTATTTAAATGAATGCTATTTAAATGGAAAATATTTGCATTTCTGATATTATAGTCATGTACTTTATTTTTTTTAATGACCTTTACTTTTTTCTACAATTTTGGTCAGTTTGTATGCAAATTTTGCTATTTCAAATTTTATTAATTTATATAATTTAAAATTTCTAATTAACTTAAATAATTCTGAAGAAAGCGTTTCCCATGGGTTTTTTAAAAATTCCACTTTTTGCTGTATTCATTAAACGATATACCTGATTTTATTGAAATTTGAACAGAATGTTCATAAAATCAAATGTGGAATCATCTGCGACTGAAAGAGAATCTTTAGTCGCCTTTTTCCATTGTTCACAATAACCTCTCTTGGAAGGGATTCATGTTGAAAAGGGAAACATCCTCAATTGAAAATTGAATCAAACATAACTCAATTGAGAATGTTTCCCCTTTCAATATGGTCATATTGTTATTAAATATCTAATATGCGAGACGATATGGGCATTATAAATGAGATTTTTGAATTTGAATTAGTAAATAAATACTTCTTATTGTCCAATTAAGGAATAATTGATTTCCTTATTTTATTCACATGACATTCAAAATTTAAATTCTTATCAATCATCAAGCATAAATATTAGTGTTCTTCAACCTCATTTAATAGTTTATTTTTCATTTTAGCATACTCTAAATTTCTATATTTGATTTCAGTTTGGGGCACCACTTTGAACTATTTGCTTAAACCTTTGAAATCATTACAAAATAAAATTATTAAACATATTTTTTAAACTTGATTATCAAGAACCAACTGTAACCTTACACAAACCGAGAAAGCTACTGTATATACTTTCCATATACAAATAGAAAATATGGACAATCATTCATCTTGTTAAGTTGAATAACATGAAACATTCCACTTTAATTTTCAAAATGAATAATGACCAACACAATCACTTGACCTGACAAGCCCAAAATTTATATGATAACAAAATTAAAACAAATATTGGAAAGATATTTTGATAGTGTGAAATTTTACAATGAACTTCCAAATTATTTAAAAAAGAATGCTAAATTGCGATTCAAAAATAATCTAAGAATTTCTTACTCAATTCAATCCATTCCCACTCTGATTTCATGATTTTCTCAATTAATGTTTATTGTTGTATTTACCTTCGTTATTTGCATTATGTGGATTTTTTCTCTATTTTGTTTCTTAAGAATTAAATTGAAATGATTAATTTTATTTGGTCCATATTTTTTGGTTCGAAAATCATGTTAACAGTAAATCAATAGTTTCATTTCATTTATCCACTTGAATGAGTATCTTTTTTAATATCACTTTCTAAATTTTTTGTGTTTTTCCAAGTAATAAAGTACAGTATCATCTGCAAAAGAAAACTATCAATTTCATTTTGGTTATAATATTCACACACATCAAGTAGAAAATTGGAGCCAGTACTGAACCTTGGAGAACTCCGATGGTGGATTGTTTTTCAATACTTTTATTTTCATCAATAATAACACATTGAATGCTATTTTCAAAATGATTTTCGAAAAGATTATCTCAAGTTTGGGGCCCTTCATGTTTTTTTTTTATTTTCGTCAACTAGCGGTACTTGTGCGAGCAAGGGAAGGGAATCTTATATTTATTAAAACTTGCAATATTCTTTATATTATCCGGTACTTCATTATGCACCTACCGATGATTGGGTTAGGAAGCAAAAGCTTTACACACTACGGCTCACTAATATTTATGATGACATAGTCTGGTTGATATGTGCCAAAATTAAGAGCACCCCAGCATTAGTTATTTCATTTATTATCAATTCCAGACTCTCTTCAAACCAAAATTTCACTGATTTTTTTATTAAAATAAATTTCAGCTGCAAGCACAGTTTCACGCAGTAGCTCTACCTCATCTGTAAACTCTTCTACATCTGACATGAGGGGTCCTTCCAGCCCCTCCATTATACCCTCACCTGGCTCTCCATTGAGATCAGCTGATTGGTCTGAAATGAATAGCAACGTACCCCAAGCCAAGACACCATTGAAGGAGCACCAGCCGAATAAGTTGAATAGGGATTGGAGCAAGAGTGTTATCAATAATGGTAAGTGGTTATTTGTGAAAATATATTTTTGTTTTAAATTTTTCATTGATTTATTTGACGATTTTCATTGATTTGGGTTTTTATATTCCAAAAATTATTAAAGTGCTATTAGTAGAGATTTAAAATTTTCTATTCAATGCAACTGTATATTATCGAATAGCTGGTCCAGGATAATTAAAATTTCATCCAAATAATGAGAGAAATTTCTTTGTGGCTTTCATGAAGCATAACGTGCACTTGCTATGAAATAAATGCCTGAATTAAGTTCACGTTTATATTTGTCATTTTTGATACAGAAAGTATATATCACACCGTCAATTTTTGATGTACATACAAAGACATACATGTATAAATAAACACACAAACAATATATACATAAATATCAAGTAAACAATCAAGAAACATTCTCATAATCTCTGAGGGAATAAAAACAATTTGTTAGTAGATATTCTTTGAGATTTTTTCAGAATCAATTATGATTCGAAACTACAGAAAGCTTCTAAATGATTTTCAATATTGATATATAATCTCTATGTTCTAAATCATTTTTACTTTCAGAATCAATAGGAAAGACTGATATTATTAAACCGAAAACGGAAGATGGATATCGAGAGTCAATTTTGCAGAAGGGTATTGATTTTCAAAGAAGAAATAGTTACTCAGATCTCAGTAAGTTTCTGAACTCGAATTATTTCTATTATTTTGACTGATATCAATCTAGATTTACCGAACTTCATAACTGAAATACTGCTGACTTTTTTGATGCGATGATTTCATTCTCACGTTTTCAAAATATTTGAAATTCTGTAACTTCTTATGTTTAATTTAACTCCTACCATTTTCCATCCACAATAGTAGAGTACTGTTTTCTTTTCAAATTCCCAAAAATAGTATTTAAAATAAAAATGTATTCCAAATTGGAGTCAAAATATGTGTTAATGTTCTTATGGATCTTCATTCACTTGATTTAATAAAATTTATCAAAATCAAATTATAAATTATTATAATAATTATTATTACTAAAAATTATTTTATTTTATTAGGTTTTTAATTTTTTTCTGGTACCTTATGTGATAATAGGCATGTTACTATAAAGTTTTACATGTAAATCAACTAATCATTGAATATTGTGGAAAGCTGCTCAAATTTTAATTCCGCTCAACTAGAAATTTGAAAAGTCTGTTGATCAACTTTGGTGTTTAAAAATTAAAAAATTTGTTTCCACTATGAAGAAACAACTAAAGTATTGTCACAAATGAAAACTAAGAAAAATGGATTTTTTCAATCAATTCTAACTACAAATGATCTGTTTTTTTTTATAACGGATACATGAAATACAGTACCTACTAAAAAGTCTAGTCAAAATATACTTTATTGTCAGAAATTTCAAAACTTGTAGACAGTGATTCATTAAGTAATTGATAATGTTGAAATTTATTAAATTGAATGCGTAATCATAATCTATGATGGTGTTAGTCATCACAACCCCACTACTATATGAACTCCGAGGACTTAATAAATAAGGTGTCACATATGCTATTTCAACTTCTGACATTAAGCATATATTTGACTTTGAGTTTGGAATAATATGAGGCTGTTTCCTCGTATTTGATATATTTTCTTCAAAAGTTCCTTCTAATTACATGATAGTGTATCTTTAAAAATGCTGGTACTTTTACTCTTGTAGCTGAATAGTAATAAAATTATAAGTTATTCAAAATTGAAAAAGCATGTACCTTCATCAATTTGTAAATCAGGTGAATAAATCTCGAAGTTAAACTTCGCGAGTATAAAACTTGTTGCGAGAAAATTACTGGTCAGAATTACATACAGTGCAGAATTATATAAGTACTTTCGTAACATATGGGAAAAAAGTGCGACAACATCATTGTTATGGCGGCAAGATGAAAAAAAAATACTATGAAGGGACATAATTGGGGTAAAATGCCAAGATATCTAAAAACGTTGTATGAAAATGTTCCTTAGAATTTCATTATATAACCATACTCGGAGTTTCAAGCAATCAATCGAGAATATAGAAAATTGCATTTTTTTTAATTTTATTTTCCGATCTCTTCACAAATATAATTTTTTTTCTTTTGAGTAGCTTCATTGTAGTAGGATATGTGTAGTTCGATGATAATTACAACATATCCTCATTTTCTACATACCAGACTAAATAAAAAAAAAAAAATTTGCCAGGACTCTTGCTGTTACATTGGTTCGTATTTAGAAGATATTTCAGAATTTCACGACTATTGTGATGAAATGGCAAATCATCGTGATTTTCTGATAACAATGTTTCGATGATAATGATGCATGAACGTTTCACTTCGCAAATAAACTCAAAAACTAGAAGCCTCTTCAATTTGGCGAACTATTTTTAAGTTTATGTGCGAGGTGGAACGATCATGCACGATTATCATTGAAAGTTGATTATAATCAGGAAATCACCATGTTTTTGGATTGCCATATGGCTGGCACTATATATATGTTTTGTAAATTTTCGAAATTCAACAAAATAAACTGCCTGAATTAACTGAAGTGAAACATTAGAAATAAATTTCAACAAATCCTTTTTATGATTTGTTTTTTGAAGGAGAATAATGATTGATATCAAATCATAGTAGAATGGAAGTAAATATTTAAAAAATTTATGAGACCTTGTTGTTTCAGCTTGATTTTCACTGCGACATTATTTTTACTCCTTGTATAGTTGTGGACATAAATATTAAATATACCAATCAATCAACTTTATTAACCAAAGAATACAAAAAAAGTTAAATACAAAATATTACATGTTTATTACAGTGACAACAAAAAATAAATCAAACATAAAAGAGCATTCAGAGTGTGATAAATAAATATTGAAACATTAATTCTCACAACAAAAGTTAAAGTCATTGGGTCAAAATAAAAAAGGTAATAATACACATATGAAAAATCATTATGTTGTATCCAAATAATTGTCTTATGTCCATTTTCACTTGGATATAAATAACACTTTTCTAGCTAGAACCCCATAATTCAATTGAGTCTGTATTAATGAAATGATACTTGATTTTTGATAATAAACTTCGTAATTTCCACAACAGGAATACGATTTGTTCAGAAAAAGGTAATCTAAGTTTGGGTGAGGCCTTTTGAGTTTGAAAAGATGCTGACCCAAAGAACAATATTTTCTGATATATCTTAAATATTTTTTCACATTTCTATTAATGTTATTTTTCAAATAATTGACACATCATTAGAAATACCCTTGTAATTATTTAAAACTTCCGCGTAATTGGTCTAATTAATAGGTTTATCAAAAACAAACTCACATGTACTCCTTTCTGATATGGGGTGATCCAGGGTTAAAACGCCAAACGTTTAGGATTTGTTTTTTATGCAAAAATAAGATGTTTTTCTCTATGACCATGTGTCAGCTTTGGAATGGGAATGTCTTCGAATCATTTGTTGCAAACATTAGTTGTTGTCTGCATAGACCTACCCTGTACTGACGAGGGGCAACACCCCGAAATCGATCTATAGGTGGTCCAAATGTTTCGATGAACATTTCCATGCAATAAGCAATTGCAGAGAAAGCTTTGTAGGAACTCTGCACGGAAATTCACCAGATGTAATTCAATGTTTGTCGTGGTATTAGTCAGGAAAGCAGTTTTTTTCTGATGGATTTTTGACCCAAATATTCCTATTGTATAGGATAAATGCAATGAGCTGTCCTGTCAGGACATTTTGTCTCTTTTTCATTATTATGCTCAGTGTGAACAAATTACAGAACACTATATATGCAAACAGTGGCGTACAATGATTTGTCCTAATAATAGATGGATTACCCTCTGGTAATTTTATTCTAAGGAAATTATTATTTCAAATAAGCATGCCAAGTTTTATCAAAATCAAACCAAAGGTTTTGGAGTAATTAATAAAAAGCACCTTATTTCTGGAAATCGAAGAAGTTATAACACATGCTTATAGAGGAAAATATCTTAATTTGGCCTAAAACCCAATCCTGAACGTTTGGCTTTTTAACCCTAGGTCACCATGTATATGATCTGATTTCACTAGTATCAATTTCTATTGATACAATTTCTATATAATTCCAATATTCCAGGTGAGAGGAAAGATCCGCTGAATGGTCTCGTTAAGAACGGTGGTTCCAAACGCAACGCTTTACTGAAATGGTGTCAAAATAAGACTGTGGGCTACAGAAATATCGATATCACAAACTTCAGCAGTTCTTGGAATGATGGACTCGCCTTATGCGCCCTCCTGCACACCTACTTACCCGATAGAATTCCTTATGATAGTTTAACTCCGCAGGAAAAAAGAAGAAACTTCTCTTTGGCGTTCACGGCAGCTGAAAGCGTAGGAATACCTACTACACTGGTGAGTGATGGATTCAAGATAGTTTATTTTTTTACAAGACCGAAAGTGGGGTAATAATAATAATAAACTTTATTCAGACTTAATATTCACATAATATAAAAAGACACTCACAATGTATAAATAAAATTAAATAAAATTAGTTTCTAGTACATACATGAGTGACAACATATTAAAAAATCAAAATCACATGTGAATAAAATATACTTGGTAAGTGTAATAACACTTGTTCCGAGAAAAAAGACATATGCATAAAAAACTTATCTAAATACAAATACTAAAAGATAAAAATAATTGGAACATAGCCATATGTTACTTTGCTAGCAAAATTTGTATCCTATCATATTACTCAAAGGGATTTGGGATGTTGAGAATGAAATTTAAATAGAAGGTATGTTTTGCAACACAAATTTAGTTGTAGGTATAGCAGCAGAGTACTATCATGAAATTAAGCAAACTTTGGAAATATTTATATCTGAACGTACTTAATAAGAAGTTTATCTTCGTATGCTTCAAATTGTTCTAAAACTTCGAGACTAACACAAAGTCACAAGAATTATTGAATGGTTTTTGTTATTTATTTATCCATTCATTTATTTATTTATTGTTAAAAATAACAAATACAATACAATAATGAATAGAAATAAATTTATCATGGCAATATGAACAAATAAGTTGAAAACTTGTTTGTCCATGGTCATATGAAACCAATGATGAGAACAATCATATATCACTATTAAGACACATACTGAATGTCCAAATGATCACCGACCACAAAAATCCCTAAACCTTTACCAACTCAAAATAGAATCAGACCAAGAATCAGAAATTTCTTTCGCTATTTTGAAATTTCGAAAAAAATCATGACATCCCAAACCCAAAAGCTTCTATATACCAATTTTGAAAGGAATCGTATCAGAAATCACGAAACTTGTCCAAGCCGCCTCTTGATTTTTCCTAATATAAAAAATGTTATGGAGTATTGTCCCCCAAGTGATGAACACATGTGTTTGAAAAAAGCTAAAATAATAATATTCCATAGTTTCGATCGACCCAAATGAGTTTTATTTTTTCCCATTCCCGATCTGACCCTGTGCCAGATGTCATACTGGCTATATGATACTCTCTCTTTTCCTCACCAGTCGTGTGGGAGGAGCAACCTGAGGGGCGTGTCATATAAAAGAAATTTCTGAATCCAGAATTGTAAGTTATAATTAGTTTTCACTGGTCGACGGCTGAACCAAACATTTATTAGTTGACTTTGATAAAGCTGGATATTTCTCATTTCAAATGGAATAAAGCAAGGAAAACCATTTTGCGAAAACAACACATTTTGTGAAATTATTCACAAAAAAAAGAAACATCTAGGAGAAAAATGAGAAAGTCGTTTGACTGAGTGAATGATAGACTTCGATACTGAAATGAAACAACACCAAAATATTCTTTCGTTTTGATGGTGGAACTGAACGAAAATGCACAAAAATTGGGAAAATATCCTTTTCATTCATTTAACACTCAAAGAATATGTTTTTCATTATTTTTGTCTTTATACAATCATACAAGCCTTCACCACTCGGGAAAAAAAATTTTTGGCTCCCCTTTTTTCAGGGATGAAGACCCTTAAACTTTTATGTTGAATTATTCATGAAAAATTAACAAAATTTTATGAATTATTTGTATTACTCGATAGTTAATTTGAAAAAAAGGAAAAACTACGTACTTTCGAAGTTTCTTAAAAATAACAAATATGAAGCATCATTTTTCTGTGGAAACGTTCACGAAAAAATAACAAAATTTTATGAATTATTTTTATTACTTGATAGGTAATTTGAATAAAAGGAACAACTACATACTTTCAAAGTTTCTTAAAAATAACGAATATCATTGTAGTTCATAATTATTAATTTAATTCAATCAAAAATCATCATCAATCTGAATTTCGCAGAAACAGAACTAGCGGCACAATAAATTTCTTTCGTACAAAAATAAGTTGAACGTGGTCAAAAATGTGCCATATTGTCTCTTGATTTATGTAAAGCTTTTGACACAGTTGACTATGGAATTTTATTAAGAGAATTGGAAAATAACGGTGTCGGAGAGCACGATTATGATTAGCTTAAGAACGTTTTGACTTATAGGAAACAGTATGTGTCCTTAGAGAAAATTAAAGTCGGAATAAGGATGTGAATTATGGTGTACCATAGGAATTTATGTTTAGGACCTGTCCAATCCCAATTTATATCAATTCTATTTCGTTTTTGAAATTAGAAGGGGTTTTAAAATTAATTTCAGAGGATTTCACAAAAATTTATTTTGGACCTGAACTGAAATTTATTAAAAGTTATATCAAGTACTTATGATATTTCCATGATCCTCTCCATATCTCGAGTACTTTGTGGTTTACAGCTAATTTGTTTGATATTTTTTTGAAGTTTACATTAATAATCTTGAGGGGAATTATTTTTAATGTACGAGGGCTGTTTGGTAACTCCGTGACTATTTGAATAAAGAAAAAAAAAATTGGCAAATAAGCGTTTTATTTTTCAACATAATCTCCTTTTAGATCAATACATTTAGTCCAGCGTTTTTCCAGTTTTTTTATTCCTTCCAAATAACAGGTTTTCTCAAGTCCCTCAAAATAGGCGTTTGTTTCGGTTACAACCTCTTCATTCGACCCAAATCTCTTACCACCCAGCCATTTCTTCAGGTTTGGGAAAAGAAAATAGTCGCAAGGGGCTAAATCTAGAGAATATGCTGGATGGGGTAGTAGTTCGTAGCCCAATTTATGAATTTTTGCCATAGTGACTACACACGTGTGCACTCGTGCATTGTCTTGATGAAGCAGCACTTTTTTTTTCGCTAAATGTGGTCGTTTTTGCCTCAAATCAATATCGAATCTGTCTAAAAGCTCTGAATAATATTCGCCGTTGATCGTTCTACCCTTCTCTAAGTAATCTATATGAATGACACCGCGTGCATCCCAAAAAACTGTGGCCATAACCTTGTTGGCTGACAGACGCACCTTAGCCTTCTTTGGTGCACGTTCACCAGTTGACACCCACTGTTTTGATTGTTCCTTGGTCTCTGGGGTATTGTGATGAATCCATGTTTCGTCTACGGTTATATAACGGCGTAAAAACTCGCCCGGATTGCGATTGAACTTTGCCAAACACTCCTTTGAAGTGGTCACACGGTTGCGCTTGTGGTCGAGTGTGAGCAATCGCGGCACCCATCTCGCGGATAGCTTCTTCATGCCCAAATATTCATGTAAAATGTGATGTACTCGCTCAGTTGAGATGCCTACAGCCTCAGCTACCTCACGTACTTTTATTCTCCGATCGTCCAATATCATTCCATGGATTTTATCGACGATTTCTGGCGTGATGACCTCTTTTGGGCGACCTGAACGTACGGCGTCACTTGTGCTGGTACGACCACAACGGAACTCAGTAAACCACTTCTTAACCATTGAAATTGATGGTGCATAGTTCCCATAGTATTTATCAAGTCTTTCCTTGGTTTCAGTTATGGTTCTTTTACGCAAAAAATAATGCTTAATCAACACACGAAATTCACTTTTTTCCATTTTTGTTAAAATTCACGAGGTTGTCTGCTTCTAATTGCTGTCAAACACAAACCAAATGTCGCAGCTTGCTCAAAATTTGACAGTAGTCTATTGAAAGATGGTGGTTGACAGCAGCAGTGTTGCATTTAAAGTTACTGCGCGGGAAATTTAAAAAGTCACGGACTTACCAAACAAGCCTCGTATTAATTTGCTTTTGTTTTTAGAACATTACTGATATGATCCAGCTGGAGCGCCCCGAATGGCAGCATGTCATGAGTTATGTCACAGCGATCTACAAGCACTTCGAAACTTAAAAGAAATTTTAATATTTAAGACATTTATTTTCTGTGATAACAGCTTTTTCAGTTTCAGAAGTACTGATAGTTTCAGGAGTACTGAAACTATGAATGAAAAGTATACGTTGCATTTTGATACTTTGTATTAGTTTCAAGTTCTCTGAGTTTTCAGTATCTTTATTGGTGTTTTCAATTTTTGACAAAACCAGCAATGTAGCATTAAACATTGAAAAACAATTTTTACTTTTGTAACATGTTTTTTGCCAAAGAAAAACATAACTTTTAGTTTGTTGTAATGTTAATAGGGATTTTGATAAATGTTTTACAGAAAGAATGTACGACTCGAAAGTATTTTGTATAAATATTTACTCACTTTTCTATAATCTAGTCATGTAGAATATAATATTGATGTATATTTTATATACGGGGTGTACTTGATTATAGGTGTGTATGAAGAAGTTTTGGATTGGATTGCTTTTTGCAGAAAGTTGCCATTATATTGAATATAAGAAATGGTTAACACAAATTTGGTGTTTTCAAAACGTTGAATCTAGGGGGTCTGATGATTAATATTTCGGTTTGAAACAAATGAAAATAATCTCTCATCAAAAATTTTAATTTCATGAAACTTTCAACAAACCAAGCATGATTGTTTGCTTTGTTACTAACCATCTCCTCTTTCTGGAAATGTTTATGTTTTTCATAAATGGTGAATTCTCCGGCTGGTCTCTTTTTGAAAAATGGGGTCCTTTTGGCTTTATTTTCCGAGAATATTACTTTCCCATCAATATTAAATATTTTTACGGAATACAAATGATATTGATTTTATCAGTTTGTAAAAATAATTCGTATGAAATGGCATCTTATCCATTTTGATCAATTATGTTCACATAAAAAATACATTTTTTGAATACTGTGTTAATTTAACGTTGGAAAATTATAATATTTGGTGGGGATAGTTTTTGTTTTTGTTGACCGAAAATAAATGTGAGTTTTGGAAAAACACCCTGTATAGCTTAAAGTAACAAGACTGTTTAAAATTAGGTTGAAATTCGAATAATGTTATTGTATATGGAAATATGTTTGATTGACAATTATTTTGGAGCAGCGAATTTTCAAGTGCAGGTCAACATTGAAACGATGAACAGAATATGTTTTTTTCTTACATAAGCAGTGTTTCTCCATGAAAATAGGAAGCTGTCAATTTCCATTTGTTGTTGTATTTAAAGTTATTTTGTAATATTTGTTTGTGGAAAATAAAAATCTTGTAATTTATGCAATTCTTTCTCTAGATTATTCTTTGTTCTTTAATTTTTTGGTGTCAAAACAATGTTCCCGATTTTTTAATTTTTTCATGTTTCCAAAGAAAACTGAATAATTCTACTTCAGAACAATATTTATTGGCCATTTTTCAGCGTTCTTCATACAGAGCGATTTTGACCATAGTTTGTTGAAAAAGAAAATACTTTGGAAACTGTCATTCTTGTTTGTCTGATTTTTTCATTGATTAAAGTCACTTATATTTGAATCAATATACAATGATATTCGAATTTTTATAGTATTTGTTGTAACTTGGGGTGGAAAAATGTTCTAAAACCAAACAGCAAGAACGGGATTCCAAAAAGTTTAATTTGCCCTTTTTTTCGAGTTTTCCTATTCTGTCTGAGTTTCATTAGCTAAAAAACGTGAATATAAATTTCCTTAATTTACAAATAATACCCATTATTTTTACAAAATAGATACAATCGTTTTTCTTACCTAGACCAGACAGCAAAATGAAAAATGAATTCGATTTTACTATGATCGTTGATTCGTTGAGGCTCTAGATTCTTTCCACTCAAACAATCGTTAAAAAAGAGTGCTTTTGTCAACCAACAATTCACTCTACCGCTTCTTCGGGTCTTTTTTCGAGCACTTTTTCGTAGCGGTAAAAATAACTAAACACGCTTTGTGTTTAAAATTTAACACGTTCACGACGACGTGTACCACCGGTGGTACATTCCGATTCTTCCCTGCAGCCATCATGTACCACCGGTGGTACACTGGTTTGAATAATTTCTAGGCGTTCTGCAGTGGCGGATTTACCAGCAGGCTGAGTAGGCTGGAGCCTAGGGCGGCAAATTTAGTTCATAAATTTATTATTTCGGTTTACAAATTAAAAAAAAAAATTATTATACACACACATAATACGAATTTCGAAAATTGGAGAGAAATTGAAATATTTAACAAAAATCGAAATATTCTCATATACAGTGCTAATTAATAAATATTTCAACATCTCTGCATGAACAATTCCTAAACGCTTTACTAATTATACATTAATGATTATGAACTTTTAGAATATCGCGATTCGATATTATAATCACTGATAACTGCTATAATTTTTTCTCCTTGTACCTAATAATTATGAGATCTGCTTACCCAATTCAATCGATATAATATCGATGGTCTAATAAAAATACTGACTAAAATTGACTAATTTTTATTAAATAAAAAACTAGTTCAATATCTTATAGAGATCATATTAATCAAATAACTGATAGTTAAACGACTGTGACTTGACAATAAAAAAATTCCCTCCACAAAATAGGAAGTGAGACAATTTGCTCATTAGAAAATTGATACATTTTATCAGTTAATTATTTTATTTGCAGTAAGAAAAAGTTTGGAAAATCCAAATGAGCAGGCCTTAAGCGCTCATGTCGTACACGAATTATTTAAATTAAATGTTTACATCAGTATATTTGATAACTTTTTCGCAAAGCCAACTTTTTCAGAAAATGCCAATCGGAATGAATTAATTATAATAAGATAAAACAATACTCAGCTGCAATTTTTGATTCAACGGCTTCTCTCCAGTTAAACAAGTATATTAAAAAAAATTGAAGTGTCAGAGCAGAGAAGAGTCAGAGCTAATGAACAAGATTTCGTACGACGATATAATAAATGATTTTGCGAATTCAAAGTCTCGCAAAAAAGTATTGTAATGCTTTTATAATTTAACTTAAATCATAATGCTAACAAATAATAAAGAAAAGATATATTTATTGTATTGTTTTTAAACTGTGAGTGTAATAATAAATGTTAATCAACGTTCGCCAAATGTATGTTTTTTACGTAAGCTTAATTCATATTTTGTAAGTATTGTATAGTTTTAAGACATACCTTACCTTACTTTAAAAGTGGTATACGATTGAGATATTTTTTCCTTAAAATAATGTTTTTTGATAATTCTTTGCTGTAAAAATAATCAAGGATCTAACACGGTACCATAGTTCTCAATAATAATAACTATATGGGAAAAGTTGATGTAACGAGGATGATGGAGCACAAATTATAAAGTTGGAATTTTATTGATAGAAAATTGATATGATTGTGGACTAAGATATCAAAATTTAGAGGCGGCAAAAATTGAATAGCCTACGGGCGGCAAATCTATAAATCCGCCACTGGCGTTCTGAAATTCAGCGTTTATAAGATAGGTGTTAGATATCCGGGTAGCGGCTGTAGGAATAGTAAACGAAGAATAGTGTATCATCGTTCGCTAAGTTGTTCACGCATATGGGTATGAGGGAGGATCAAAACAAACATTCAAAAAAATGCTCTGAAAATTTGCGATGGGGTGTCTCATACCACGTTTGGTATATCCAAACAAAGGCTCAAAACATGAAAAAAAAACTCAAAATTGGTGATGGTAATCTTTATTTATCGTGAAAATACAAAAATATCTAAAATCGTGGCCATCGCTGGTACACGACGCCCCCAAGGCAGAGTTTGGTATCAGGGTCATCGTGTACTACCGGAGGTACTTTCAAAATACGGCTCAAAATATAAAAAAACTCGAAAATAGTAATAGTTATCTTTATTCATCATAATAATACAAAAACAATATAAAAAAATCGTGTCCACCGGTGGTACACGACGCCCCCAAGGCAGATATACTCGTCAGGGGCGTCGTGTACCACCGGTGGTGCATTTAAAAAAAATGCTAAAAATATAAAAAAAACTCAAAATGGTAGTTACTAAAGCCTTTACTCACCATAGAAATACAAAAACAATATAAAAAATAAAAATTTGTCCCGGAGACTGATTTCCGGATTTACCGGTCGTCGCGAACGTGTAAATCGTAAGTTTTCAACTTAACGGCAACGTTCGTGATTTGTCAATACGAACGCAGATGGCGCCACGCTAAGGCATTTTTCGTCAATTTTGAAAGTTTTTTCATTGTATTAAATATCAGTATCATCTAATTTGAAATTTTCGGACTTTAAAGAATTCCTCCAAGATCCAGCAACTTATTTCTTTTACTGCACGACATCTTTGAGAATATTATAACAGTTGCTTGCAGACAGTGGTTGTGAAACAACATTCATGGTAAGTTCAATGCAGGTTGTTACTAAAATCTCGAATATACTTGAGCATTTGGAATCAATGTTCGATAAAACATGTGTCAGCAATTTAAAAATCTGTAGGGGCCTTTTTGTAGTGACGAAATTTTGTTCACGAAAAATGTAGAATGTCCCTTTTTGTTGTTATTTTTTCCGGTAACCAACTGTCCTCCGCTTACGGGCCATAAAAAAAATTTCTGCAGTCGCTATGGTTTGAACCTTCGACTGGCAGCCAGAGTGATTGAAAAGATCGGTGCTTTTACCACTCGGCTACCAGGCTCCGTCTTTACTGACTAAATGAAGGCCTAGAGCATGTTTTCAACATACGGTGTTTGAATGAAATTGAGATGCATTTTCAGGGTAAAAATTTACGAATTCAACAAAAATTGCATTTTTGTGAGCCCTAATTTCGTCACATACTTATTGAATTATGTCTGGTGTTGAAAATAGTAAAATAATTGTGACTAGATTTTGGGCCAACACGTGACGACTAAAGGGTCGACTAAAGGGTATTGACGACACTGAAACCAAATGTGGTTTTGATAATTTTTTGGTAACCGTAAATTTCGTTAATACCAACCAAACTGAAACAAACCAAGAAAAAAAAAGATCAAAAAGAGAAAAAAAAATAAGAAAAGAAAGCAAAAAGATGTTTCAGAAACTGAAAACTCCGAGATAGAAAACGATAATATGCTGGATAATGGAAAAGTGATGCAGAAAATTGATATTTCCAATTCAAGTGAGGGAGACTATATTTTAGTGAAGTACGAGGATGTTTTTTATCCTGAGATGTTTGTTATCCTGGGATGGTAATCAAAGTGGATCATCTGAAAAACGAACTAGTTAAATGGAGGTATTCTTTCTCATGGTTTTTCTTCATTCCAGAGTTTACATTTTGTCTTAGAAACTAGCATTTGCTTTTGTCTATTTCACTGTTTGAACCAAACTAAGGAAAAAGAAAATTGTGACTGAAAAATGACGATTACACTATTGAGTTTTGGTATTCACTGTATAATTACATGAGAATATTGGTGAACCTTACTGACTTAGACCCTTCCTCAACTACACAATTTGAAACTTGCTTCAGAGTACTTTGCATTACCACTCTGGGCAATCTGTTGAATTCATCCCTTACTATAAAAGTCGGCAGCATAGTTTAGGGCCATACTTGTATCAGCCCAACATATAGGGAAAGACATTAAATTTTTTGCTGAACTGGTTGAATAGAGTCAAATTGTGGTCTTCTCTCATAAACAATTCACGTCATCAGTTTTTGAATTCATTCATAAAAAGTATAGATCTTTGAATGATCTGGAATTCAGTTTTAGAAACGTACTGGTCAATGAGTTATCACGATAAAACTACTTACCAAGCTGTTGAACCAAAATAGTCTCCGTTTCAAAGATGACATGTTAACATTTCAGATTATCAAAACTGGTGAATGAATGAAACACAAAACTTACTCGATATTTTAATACAGGAGAATATAAATACAAAAAATAAATAGGTGCTCACGGCATTTCAATCTATCCACCACTTCCTTAAACATTACTCTTAGCGCTCTAGTCTATCTCTAACTTTCTAAAACAACCATCTAGACCTACTTGGTCTTTGAAGCAAACACCAGTTTTTGATTTTACTACCACAGATTCAGTAATTTTCACACTTTCTTGATCTTTGAACCAGTCCTCGTTCTCTTTGAGAATCGTTATCCAGTCTTCTGTCAGCTTTTTCAAACTTTCGGATTTGCCCCCATAATTGGAGGGGATGATATTTTCACCGAAATGATCAAGCAGGTTCTTCGAGTCTTGATGGAAAATTATCTGAAAAATTTAAATTCGTAAAACATAATTTTTTCAATATATTTAGGTATTGGCTTAGTAAAAATGAATTAAGCGAATTCGGTAAGTTTATCTTTTATTCTGGTGTGTCGACTCATACCTGCAAAACTGTGGGATAAAACGGGAGACAATTCGCCAGCTTGATTAAGAGAAAACAAATGAAATCGTGACCTGTTTCCCAAATATTCCGCATTTGCGTGAACCGCTACGGTCGGTTTTCCTGTTAGTGTAAATTTACAAGCACAGAAGTTTTCAAGTATTGCCAACGAATGAACTGAATAAAGTAACATAATTATTGGAATTTACTGAAATACTATCATCAATCAGTTTTATTTGTTACATTTTCGACTAATTTATATAATTTTTTACTGAAATGCAATTAACTACAATAATTAACCACGCATTTCATTTGGAAGTATTGGAATTAAGCTTCATGAAAATTCACCATTAGATCCTGTCAATCTTGTGCTGATATAATCAGGAATGGCGGGATTCCGTGAAATATATTCGTGCCTTTATTTTCATTACAATGTTTTCTAATAATACAAAATACTATGAGATTTTCATAATATGGTGGTAGTCACTTTCGGTACTGAATATATAGATGAATTATTTTGTTCGTCTCTCTGGATTGTCCACAAATGATACAAAAACGGAACATGATCAAATTATTATTGTACAAACTACACGGAAAACGATTAGATATTCACAAATTTTATTCAATCAAACATGTTTCGCCAGCACGGTAGCTTCTTCACTGTCTGATTGAATAAAGTTTGTGGTGATCGAATCGTTTTCTGTGTATTTTATACAATTACTATGGATCTTCATCCAGTAACGGCCGAGTCGATCAGACAAATTGAATTATTATTACTTGTATGAATGATGAATTTCTAAGAAAATATAGAGCAAAATGGAGAAACACATTAATAATAGTCATCAATACAAGAAAATTGCACTATGAAATTTAGATTCCGTCACAACTATTCATTTTCGAATAAAATTGACAACAGTCATCAATCACCATATCCCTGGAATATTGACAGGAATAAAGTTCTATGAGGGCGCCATCTCTGGAACCGACTAAAGAAGCAGACCACTATTTCATTTGTTTATTTGTCTTCTGAAAAATCAAAACAAAATCGAATCACTCGACACACCAGGGTTTTAAGACATCTTACTTTTATTCAAAGTGCACTTCAATTAATTTCATCGTTTACATATTTTTCATGGTATTTTTCAATTGATGAATTTGAGTATGAGAAAAGACAGAGAAGTCTGCTCCATTCATGTTGTCGAAAGGCAATATATGCTAAATTCGAAGAAACCCTATTAAACTTTTTCACAAAACTGATATTGAACTCCCGTCCTCTATTGTAACGCTTATTCTGTCTTGTGTAATAAGAATTTGTGCATATTTTCTGTAAATTGAGGATCCATTCAATCATTCAATAGTTTGACAACGTTGCGATTTTTAGCCATCCTGCATTTCAAAGCATCCTAAGAAATATTTCACTCGTCTACTTTACAGATATTCAGATGGCTGTGGTATTACTCAGTTTGAAGCCTTGTACATACTTATGCGAATTCGCAAAAAAATTTGCAAATCGCAAAGTAGCAAATTATTGACGGAAATGGGCGTTCATACTTCTGCGGAATAATTTATTGGTCGCTGTCACAGAACTCACTAATTTGTTTGTGTTCTGTGCTCACTGTCATTTAGAAATGATCTCATTTACTGTTTTGTGATGTTCCTTAGACACATAACCTATTATAAATTTAAAATTTGTTCAAAAACCAAGAAGGCAAAAGAAAAAATCATATCACTATCACTTAAGATAACTAATTTTGTGTGGTGAATGAGTAACAATCGTTCATTCGCATTTCTCGAACGAGGTTATGATAGTCTCCTTGAAGTTTGCGGTTCTTGAAAATTTTTCAAACACTACAACTTCTTTGTTTCCTTCTTAAAGTTTTGTGATATTTCCAAAGATTATATAATTGGTTCATAGGAATTAATTTATTCAAAATATCACTCATGATTTGAACTAAAAATATAATATAAATCACCAGCCTTTGAGGTTATCCTTGCAAATGAAACAAATGTTCATCATTTTTCGTGAATTCTCTGTATCACTATTTTCTGCGAAATCGCAATAAAGTTAAAATATTTGAACTTTATTGCGAAACTGTCAACCGCCATTTTATTCGCAAAAATTTTTGCGAATTCGCATAAGTATGTACAAGGCTTGACGTTTTGATTTTTGTTTAGAGGTTCAGTGACAGTGTTTCTTTCCTGTTTATGTGTTGTTTTTATGGAGTCGTCCAACAAAAATTTAAACTTTTGGTAAGTACTTGGAGTAGAAATTAATATTCATATCGAAGTATTTTAATCACTAAAGTATAAACATCAAAAACAATATAGTGTGCTGGTATGGTGGTATGCCTATTAGAGAAAAATGAATGAACGAAGTTATTTATGGAATGAACAGGTAGGTATAAAATTGAATGAAAAATTACCGACGCGTGCCTTTTCACTATGGAGTTATTTGTATGACAAGCTTGATTATTATGAAAAACATTTTTAATTAATCATGTATTCAGTTATAATATCCCAAAAATGCAGAATTTTCGAAAAATACTTTGACCTTGATGTCACGAAAACTGTGTTGCTTAGAAACACCTCGAGTAGTGTATTGTAGGTATCTATAGCAGCACAGCTGTGACAGTATTTTGAAATTTCTGCGTTTTGAAGGAATTAATATTCGATACTAAAATTTCAAGAATGAATAGATGATGTAAAACCTTTTATGTTTTGCCAAAACGAAAACGGTTCATTTTGGGTATTTGGCTTCTTTCAGGCATCAAAATATTCGAGTAAAACATGATAACCTTTTGCATAATTAGAAAAAGTGTCAGTTTAACAGTTCAAGTTCTGTTGAACTGACACGATTTGAAATTTTGCAACAAGTTTGAGATGTATAACCTCAAATATTTTGAAGTACGAATTGTATGTGATGCAATTATTTTTTGAGTAGATCTGAACACTCGTCTATCACTTTTAATGATAAAGCGCCGAATCGACTCATTTTCTGACAATGATAGGATAAAGTCAACATTTTACGGCGAGCTTTTGTTTATTTATTATCTAACACTATGAATTGGTTAATATGGAAATTCAACTATTTCTAATTTTTTGATGGAGTTACTCAATCTATAACCCCGTATTATCGAAATTATACAAGGTAACTTGACTCAATTGGACTTTCCGATTTGTTGAAAATTATACAAAAAAAAATCAGTTTGAAAATCTGAAAAACATGCTTTTATGCGAAAGTCTCTAGAGATCAAACAAATAAAATAACTTTCTTGAAAAAATCCAACATTTCATTTCAATATATTGAAAATCAATCCAATATGTTGAAAATAAATCCAACATATTGGATTCCTTTTCATTATACTGTATTTTTTTTATTTAATGGATTTCTTTTCAATATATTAGATTTTTTTAATTACTCGAGTAATTTCAAAAGTGTTATGCTAGATTTCATTTATACTTCTTAATTAAAAAAAAAAAGCGTTTGCTGGCAAACTTGATAGCAATCCTGTAATCTACAATTTGAAACTATGACATTACAGAATTATGAATAAGACATGGACGCAAGTCGAAATACCCTTCTTTCCAAACATTCCCACAGAGTGGGAAATATGAGGAGAATATAATATATGTCAGAAAACAACTACTTTCCCTTACGGACATTGAATTATATCTGACATATCAGGTGGTAATTTCTACCAAGACGAAGAGTAGTGAAGATTCGGAAAGTCTGGAGTCCAATATATTGAATAGAAATCCGTTACATTGAAGAGAAATGCAATTTAATGAAAAAATATCCAATATATAAAAATGACGATTATCATCATTACTGATTTCATCCCGTTAGTGGTATGGAAGTGTAAGAAACGTTCGTCGTCGTTGTTTAAATCAATTTTCATTGATAAATCAAATGTTTCTCAAAAAATATCTGGGTGGAGTCAAATGGACGTAAAAATTCATTTTTATGCTAAAATTGTTCACGTGACGTCATCTGATGCCAAAATGGCACTATAACCCTTTTCTTTGTTATAGACGAGAATATTCAGACGCCTCCTGTTAAAATCTCTTTTTTCTATGTTCATGCAAAAAACAAAACTGTCTTGAACTGTATTTAGTGGTTCTTTATTGCACTTATTACACTTTAGTACCACCTTAATGAATCAGTTTTTAGTTTTTGCACAAATGTAGAAAACATATGGTATGCAACTCGTGCACAAATTGTTGCACTCGAATCATTGTCCAACTCGGCCTGTCGGCCTCGTCGAACAATTTCACGTCGAGTGCAATAAACACTTACTTTTTGCGTTTGTTGCATAAACAGCTATTTTTAATATATTTAGATATTGGCTTAGTGAAAATAAATTGAGCGAATTCGGTGCGTTTTTCTTTTATTCAAAGTGCACTTCAATTTCATCGTTTACATAATATATGTTGATGAAAAAATTTTAATGATCATTGAAGCATTGAAGAATTGATAAATTCGAGTATGAGAAGAGACTGAGAAGTCTGCCCCATTCATATTCTTGAAAGGCAATACATGCGAAATTCAAAGAACACCTAGTAAACTTTTTCAGAAAATATTGAAATATTGAACTCCCGTCCTCTATTGTAACACTTGTTCTGTCTTGTGTACTTGGAATGTGTGCATATTTTCTGTAAGCTGAAGATCCATTCAATAGTTTGACAACGTTGCAATTTTCAGCAATCTTGCATTTCAAAGCCCACTGAGATATATAATAGGTATCTCACCCTTCTAGTTTTACAGATGTTCAGATGGCTGTGATCTTACTCAGTTTGACGTTTGATTTTTTGTCAAGAGGTTCAGTAACAGTGTTTCTTTTCTGTTTTCGTGCTGTTTTTGTGGAGTCGTCGAACAAAAATTTAAACTTTTGGTAATTACTTGGAGTAGAAATCAATTTTCATATCAAAATATATTAATATACTTGTTACTGAAATATAAACATCAAAAACAATATTGTGAGCTGGTATGCTCATTGGAGAAAAATGAATGAACGAAGTTATTGATGAAAACGAACATCAAAAAATATTTTATTTCTTGAATCTTAATTGGATTCATTGATTCTCGTAATCAAAGAATTTCATTATATTAATTTCAACATTACCTCTTTTTTTATTCATTCATTAATGTCTCTTAGCTCTCAATCTAACTATTCTGGATAAAAAATCTAAAGGTTAGGTAGCATTGATTATATTTCTATTTGCTATGAATTATACTTGTATATTTTATGTATTACTGTCGAATAAGTTTGGATATTCATTTTGTAATAAATTTTTAATATCCCTATTATAAACAAAATTGTTTCTTGGGATAACGACAAACTACTACTACTACTAGACAATGGTGGAATTCACTGAATAAGTTCATATATACCTACACTCGACGGTTTTTGTTTTTTGTTACTACAAATTAATTTTCTTAATGAATACCGATGAAGTCGAAAGAACAGTGAGGTCAGCCTCAAACAAAATATCTGAGAGGTCTTAGCCCTTAACATCTTTAGCCCCAGTGTCTTCGGAGTCAATGACAGGCGCATGCATCAGCAAAAAGACAATTGGGCCTCGTTATCTAAAAATCTACCAACCCACAAACTGACAGTTTTTAGTTATTACCGCCGAAAGTATTGCTTACATAACTAATTTTGGAACGACTTTATGACGGAGGAATTCTAATGTATAAAGTTTTTGAGGTTATATGACGTAATTTAAAGGAACAATGCATTAAAATAAATTCTTTGAAAATTCAGTGGTAAAATAAGATTTAAAGTAAATTTCAAAAAAAATATTTATTATCATATCTAATTGGTAATTAATTTAGTTTAGATGAAAATGTGTTTATGTTTCTTGGGAAATAAATGTTAATGTAATTATGTAATTTGGGTTGATAGATTTTCACACACACACACAATTTAAAGTGCTAAATTCTCAATCAGAGTTCAAAATATAATCATTATTTTCAATTTGTGGGTGGGTTGTGTTTTGCATAACGCTGTTCAATTATAGTAGGAATACAATTCAAGCAAGATACTTGAACAACTTGTTGTTATAACCAGGAACTTTTTCGCGTTTTTTTTTTCGATTTCCTCAACACTTTAATGATTTTGTTCAGAATAAGCAACGTTTTTCTTCAATGCACAGCTATAATAAATACTTTCTCAAAATTAATAAATTATAGAAACTATGTTCATTGATAAATCATTTAAATAGTTATCAAAAAATCTATCTCATTGACGTTATACAATTATTCATTTTATACACAAGGTGTCTGGGTATAGTCAAATGTGGGTAAAAATGTGACACTTTTACAGTGAAATGATTCTAAAATGGTTCGAGTTACGTCATCTGACGTCAATAGGGCACTATCACCTTTTTTTTTGGTTATGGGTACGAGGATATTCAGACTCATCATGATGAAAAAACTCTTCTGTTATCTGTTTCAATTCAACTTTAACTTTCAAAATCAGCCTAGCTCTTCGAGAGGTAAGTATAAACCACTTTAGTTTTTTTCTTTTTTTTTCTGGCTTCGACTGCTATGATCATTTGCTATGTGTTCTGGGTAGGCTTTGTTACTTACTCTATACGCCACCTTAGGAGCAGCACTGTTAATTACGCAATTGTGAATCGTAGAGGATTATTTTTCAATCATTCAGACTCTCACATCTGAAAATAAAAAAATCCCGAACTTGCTGGGAACCGAACCTGGTACCTTGCATTCACCAATTTTAGTTTATTTTAAACATTTTAATGAATACATGATAAATAACTGTTTATTATTTCAACATAATTCACCTTGTATATAATTATTTTAATAATCTCTCAAAACGTCCACATTCATTTCCTGACAATAAAAAGCTGTTTTTGAAATACCTACATAGATCTTCTTATATATCTCTTGGACTGACTCAGGTTGCGTGACGTATACTTAAGACTTTAAGTACCCCCACAAAAAAAATCATGGGTGTTATATCAGGTAACCTAAGGGACCACGTCTGGTTATCGATCCGGATCGCAATCAAGCTAATTTCGAGATGTAACACGAAATTAAAACAATTTTCGAGTTATAACACGAACTAATAAAAAAAAATTGTGTATCCTTTCCACGCTTTCGTAGACAAGACGTTTGTTCGAAACACTGTTTTACAATGTATGTTCAATTTGTTATTTTTGTGTTCGGACTGATTTCAAGTGAAGTGAACTTCTTTCCTATACTTTCATACAATGGGGTGTATAAAATCTAGTGGTAAATCTGTTCTGATTATAACCAAAAATATATTTGATCAGATTAGAGCCACCTTGAGAGGACACTGTAGATTTATAATCTTGTGTGGACGAAAAAATGTTCAGGCATTCTGATCTAAAGATAAAGAAACCCAAAACACCCATAAATAGTACTATGTCGTTTTCTTGAAACTTACACTATTCTTGACTTTCGGGTGTAAAATTGGTTTTATGATGCTCATGAATGTTTCAATTCCACTATGAGCATTTAGAAAATGCAACTCTTTGAGTCGCATAGCATACGCCTGCCTCAACAAAGGGATCATTGTTTTCAGCATTCCCAGTAGTTTCATTAAATGTGTTGCAGTTGCTCCTTCGCAATCGAAAATTGCCAGTTCTCTTGCAGCCGAATGGGGGTTCCTGAGGAGAACGTCATCTGAAAAACAGGTTAGCATGGTTAATAGGAAATGATTGTAGCTGAATACGTCACAAAAAATCGAATAGGTGCAATTTGAAATGAAGTTATGGTTATAATAGATTTAAATGCTTCTCATTTATTTATTTATTTATTTCATCCAAACAGGTCTAAGGACATGGATGTCTTTCAATTAATACATGCTTAAATATAACAATATTGGCAAAAAGAAAAAAAAATTGACTGAAATACAAGAAAAAGTAAAAAAATTGTTATTTACGTGACAAGTGGGATATAAATATTATTAACGCACGCATGTAAGGATTGCACGACGAAGCCGTAGGCTGGGTCGTGTAATTACATGAGTGCCTTAATAATGTAGTATCCCACGCGTTGCGTACAACATTTTATCTACAACTGTCAACGTTTTCATTACTATCTTTAAATGTACCTCATTGATATTCCACTTCGACGTACCTAGTCATGACAGTTTTCTGATAATTGAAAACACAAGTTGCCTGTGATCATTTTTGTAACCGTAGCAACGGTGGGTATAAACAAAGCCGTTTATAGATATTAAATTAAATTGTCAGATCGATATCCAGAACCATCATTAATTTTCTTGAGTGAAAATGTCTTCAAGTGAAGATGATCTACCACCCGATATTGAAAATGAAGCGACAAGTGTTATTTCAAATCTCGTGCCCGAGAAATCCCGAGAAAAATACCGTTTAGTGTATGATAGGTATGAAAAATTGAGCAGAGAAACGAAGGTTGTTAACTTGACGAATAAAGGGATTGCTAGTATACTTCAATGAACTAAGCAAACTACAGAAGCCTTCATCAAGTTTTCACGTAATTCTTGAGAGAAAAATAACGTTTTGTTGAATTTTTATCGTTTTCTATTTGAATTTTCTTTGTATTCATTCAATAAACGATTTATTTTGGTTGAAATTTATTTCTCCACGATCATCACAGAATTTGCCAATTCTGAAATCAAATTTGATTACAGAATGCTGGAATTCTCTCTCTTGAGATTGAAGAAATATTCTGCAACACCTCTACCCCCATGCAATTTAAATGTATTTACATTCTCTCTCTTGTGATAGAATAATATTCTCACACTGGTTAGCAATAATAACATTAGCCTTGACGCAGTTGATTGTCATCGTAGTGTCAAAATTATTGCTGTCACGTTTCCTATCTTTGATCGTGGAGATATTATAGTCTGCTACTCGTGATGCTCGTGGTTCCTCACGCTCGCCTTCGGCTCGCGCTCGGAACTTTCCACTCGCATAGAATTTTCATTCTAACCTTGTTACAGAATATACTATTCCTATCTCATTACCGCACTAGTGCGGTAATACATGTCATTATGACATTCAAAAAAGTGTCAAATCATAATCATTACTTGACAGTTGTAGATAAATGACTGTTATGTCAGTCAAATACCTTAGGATTGACACTGAATGCAAACGCGAACTCTTGAAATATTGATGTCAAAGTGTCATATCGATTATTTGAGTTACAACTGCTTTTCTAAACATTTTCTGTGACCCAGTCCAATTCAGGTCTATCATAGCATTGGATTCATTTGCAAGAAGAAGCATACCTACAAGAGGGGCCTTTATCGGACCATGATAGTGGTATAGTGAACATGGTTAAGAAACGAAAAACTTCTGGGTGGAACATTAAATCGTATTAATGATAATGAATATGGTGAGTTTATTTTATTATTGAGAAGTTTGAATAAAAATGATAGTGAACCGACTCTCCGCCTATTTTCCAAAGACAATATTTTAAACTCATTTCTCAATTCATTTGACCTCACTGTATTGTAATCTAGACGAACATGATATTTTTTGAAATAAAGATGTAACAATTTATTCTGAACTTTCTCTAATTCGAATAATTTCGGTTGATATTCGCAGAACCATATGTTAGAGCCACACTCCAGTTTAATCCAGACAAGTGTGTAGTGTATTGGTAAAATTTCTGGTTTGTCTGATTATGAATCCCAACATTCAGTTTGCGAATTTCCTTGTATTTTCAATGTGTATTGGGAAATATAATGAGTTATTATATACAAGACCTAAGTCTCTTACCTCTGTAGAACGGTTGAGGATCTCTCCATTCAACATTATATTGGAAAATCACAGGATTTTGCGTACGTGTTATTGACATAACACTACATTTTGCAATTTTGAAAAATAGTTTATTACTACAACTCCAATCATAGAGGTTATTTAAATCTTTCTGTAATAATACGCTATCCCTAACTGTTTGAATATTTTTAAAGATTTTAAGGTCATCCGCGAACGTTAGGCATTCTGAATGTTTGAACACATCTGGCAAGTCGTTGATAATGAGAACGAAAAAAGGTTGGAACGTTGAGGAACTCTGTTTTCCAAATAGTTTTTGATTAGTCTAAGAATATTGTTTGTCAAATCATATTTATTCAACTTCAACAATAGAACGTCATGATTGACTTTGTCAAATGCTTTGCGTGTTAATCGTATCGTGATTTTTCTAATTCCTTGTACACATAGTTAGTAAATGTTAAGAGGTTGGTTTCAATGGATTTATTTCTAACAAAACCATGCTGTTCAAGTGTTATATATTTTTCGACATACCGATATAAATTGCAATGCAAAATTATAGATATTGGTCTGTAATTTTCGATATGCGTTTTTTTCCCATTTTTTAAAATTGGAGTAACTATAGCTGTTTTCCGTTCAATTAGGAAAATATTTTTTGATAAAATGAGGTTGAAAATATATAGAAGTGCCTTAACCAATCACTACAAGCTTTGATTATATAAGGTGGTATACCATGCTTCCTGAAATAGTCTAGCAAAGACCATACTCTGTTCTGAATATCTTCTCATTATTCTGTCTCTTATTATTGCTTAACTCAATTGTGTTGCCGTATATTTGATATACAGGGTATTCATTTTAAGATAAAAAGTCCATATGAACATGTGTCCGCAAATGTTTCCTTTCGGAGTGACAGGAGGTTGATATCGAAATTTTATTTTCAATCATTTGGATTTACTTTCGCAGAAAAAAAAACATTTTGCACAAAATTTGGTGAACTGGTTTTTGTGAGGCGAGTAATCAAAATTTGGTATTAATTTTTATGTAGTATTAGAGGGCGCTTCGTACGCACTTTTTATTTATTTTAATTTGCTCTAACTTTTTTGACAGTGAACTCTTGGAGTTTTTTTATTTGAATCTCAGTCCTACACCTTTTCTATGCAAAAAAGGTATACCCGCTCAACAACGCTAGGTGCATGAGTATTCGAGAAATTTGCAAATTTCTACATCGATGCAGGTTATTGGGTCGCTTAGGCGCCAGATGAAGGTGCTCATACAGAACTTTACAAAAACTGAGTATGTGATAGATCTCGCTAAAGTAAAATTTACGACATCAAATTTAACCGTTTGCAATGAGGCACAACATATATATGTTACGAAGCCTAGAGATCTAAATGAGGTGAGGTGACATGCGCATTATACCTCATGGCGCTTAACGTGTTAAGCTTTAAACACTTTTGAATTGTTTTGAAAATATACTAATGGAACATAACTTACATAACTTATCTCAGTTTGATTTGTAATACAGAATGATGACATAAAAAAATGGTTCAAGGCGACATTTTTGTTATAGAACTTGCCAGCTGTACTTTTTTTGAATTGTAGATAAGAAACTCTGCAAATTTCACAATTCTACGTCAAAAATTGCGGAAGTTACGGGTGTGTTTCCATAAACAGTCAGACACACTACACAGTGTGACCCATGTAAAATGGAAGCACCCTTATGAAACATGATTTTTCAACCAATTGGAATAGTTTTTCTGTTATTTGGTAGACAATCAAAAAGGCTAATAGGACAACAAAGTTCGTTAATGAGTCTTCATTTTCAGAGTTGACTTATTTCTCATAAAGACCGTTAATGACGTCATGCTTACTGTGGATGATTGCTGATTTTAACTAAAAATAACTTAAAAATTTCTACTCACATATCATGAAATACGCCTTTGGTATTAAGTTGAAATCTATTTTGTCGCTGTCTATCTCTGAAATCTTGAGAATAAATACTCTGCTGCCGTCCTTTGTTAACTTAGAGAGGGGTGCCAGTTGCCTAAAAAAGAAGGGTCCAAAATGATTCACAGCAGTTTAGGTATTAAATGAATACAAATTTTGATGTCTCATGATTACTTTAGTTATTGTTAGGTCCAAAAAATTTATCGAATTGCCCTTTTCTGATTCTAATGCAAAATAATTTGATGCGTGAAGAGAATTAATAAATTCCAAGAATTGATCCAAATGTCTCATTTTTCCTGTAAAACCTACCAAAATATCATCAACTTACCAATATATGAAAATTTTGGACATTTTATTCTGTTTTATTTGAGTTTCTATATTATCCATAAAAATTTCAGCCAAACAACCCGTCATTAGATGATTAGAATTTATTGTGTTAAACTGAAAATGATTTTGACTTAAAGAAACACCGAGTAAATCCAATATCACCTGTTTAATGACGGAGTTTACATGATTTATGTCTAATAGTCTACTAATAATACAGTTTCCTTGAGAGGAATACTAGCAAACAAGTTTTTTACGTCGGCGAATGAAATGAATTTGGTGTTTTCGGTAATTTAATATTATCAAAAAGTTAACAAGAATTTTTTACGCAAAATTTTTGTTTAAATTTACAATAACTTTGAATTGAAGAGATGAGTTTTTCAGAAATTTTAACCCATGGGGATGTTACAAATGATGGCCTGATACGCTTATAATAGTTAAAATATGAAAAATACATTTTTAGGCCAATCACCAATTTTTAAGAATAAAACATATCATTCGACACGTTCAATGAATAGATTACTCAGGTTGGACTAGTTTTTATGAACCAATAATCAATATGAAATTTCGGCAATAAATGTATTAAAATTGTTTCCACATAACAATTCTACCTGGTAAACTTGATACTTACACTGCGTTCATGGTATTGAAGATATCCTTTGACACTGTCCTGTTGGTGAATATATCAGGAAAATATGATTTTGCCTTGAAATGATACTCTAATTTTTGTTTTGCCCTTTCCATATTGTGTTTGCTCCCCCTTAAAAAATTTCGGACCACCATTTTATCTAAAAAATTAAAGAAGTTAAATGTACGAGGATGTATTGATATCTAGTTAGCCTAGACCAGTTCCCTGCATAAACAAAATATTGCGTTACCATAGCAACGAACAATAACTTATTAGAAGTGTCAGAGTAAAGTTTGACGTCAAAAAAGTAAACCAGAGTTACGCAATAAATTAAATGAAAAAATATGTCAACCGAAATTGTGAAAATCGAAAAATTGGAGTATCGAGCCATCATCAAGTACCTGTAATTAAAAGGGTTAAGACGTAAGCAGATTTACGAAGATATGCTTAATACCCTTGGTGATCAATGTCCTTCGTATGCGACCGTGAAAAATTGGACTGCAAGCTTCAAAAGAGGTAAATTTTCCATTGAAGATGATGACCGATCGGGAAGGCCAGTTTCTGTGTCAGTCCCCGAAAATATCGATGCAGTTCATGCATGACATGATTTTAACAGACCGTCGAATTGGGCTAAAACGGAAATCTGAAGCACTGAATATTTCATACGAACGCGTTCATCATGTAGTTCACGTCAATTTGGAGATGAGAAAAATTACTGCAAAATGGATCCCAAAATGTTTGAATGTTGACCAAAAGCATGCAAGGGTAGTAGCATCGCGTTCGATCTGTGCTCGATTTGAAAACGATGTAGACTTCTTAAACCGAATTGTTACTATGGATGAGACTTGGGTACATTTCTACGATCCAGAAACAAAGCAACAATCGATAGAATGGCGACACTCCGGTTCTCCAAGACCTAAGAAGTTTCGTATCCAAAAATCTGCTGGAAAAGTACTTGCTTCAGTTTTTTGGGATTGCCATGGAGTAATCATGATTGATTTTTTGGATAAGGGTAGAACAAGAACTTGAGATTACTATTCGACATTACTGACCACTCTACGGGGAAAATTAAAGAGAAAAGACGCGGAAAGCTATCCAGAGGTGTTTTGTTTTTGCAGGACAACGCCCCTGCACACAAATCTCATGTTGCCATGCAAAGAATTCGTGATTTAGGGTTTGAATTACTAGAACACCCCCCTTATTCACCAGATTTGGCTCCGTCCGACTATCATCTCTTTCCTCAACTGAAAAAAAGTTTAAAAGGTCCAACGAGGAGGTAATAAAAGCGGTGGAGGTCTGGTTTGCAGAGCAAGAAGAAACATTTTTTTGAAAGGTCTAGAGACGTTGCAGGTTCGCTGTAATAAATGTATCCGCAATTAAGAGGAGAATATGTTGAGTAATAAAATATTTTGACATTGAAATTTTGTTTGGTTCTATAGTAGGCTACGCATTTTTCAATATTTCCTCGTAACAGCAACATTTTTCCGACATCCCACTTAAAATACGAATCACTTCGCACTGTAAACTAGCACAGAAAATCACGTATTTCGCAATAGTTCGAAATGAAATATTAAATGAAGCACACTTAATCATAAAACAAGGTTTTACTGTATATATTATATGTTGGTAGGTATAATGAGTTCTATGAGTAAAATCTCGTAGCATTTTGTTTTCAGGTCTGTCGGAAAAGAATAGTGTAAAACTCGTATGGAAACTGGATATTTCATCCACGTGTGTGATAATCCACTCGCCTATGGCTCGTTGTTCCGAAAACGAGACCAAGTTCATCGGCCGCGTGAGCTGCTGCCTTGAAAAATTATTATTTTCATTAAAATTATTATTATATTTGATGCTATAATACTCTGCCACTCCTAATCAAAATTCCACTGTCGCAATTCTCTTCTGTATTAATGAAATTATCCCATTTGTCAATGACGTTTGCGTGCATGTCTACTCTTCATGTGAAACGTGAGTAATTAGGTAAGTCTCAATTAAGAATTATTAATTATTGTTTTACGTTTGACATTGTCAGAGTCAGTTGTTGTACGTATACATGAAACTCAATGTGTGTAAAAGAATAATGCATGTTTTGAAATAAATCTACAGTTTTGATAAAGATGATTTTCATGTCTTTCAGGTTTTCTTCATTAGAAACATACAGGAAAGAAGATTGTTTCAGAAAAACAAAAGTGCTTGAACTGATCTCATCATTGTATTTGTTTTTTTATCGATATATCAGTTTTTGTTATTAAACCTCTACGTTGATTAATTGATTGATATAATAAGGAAGAAACTGAGCCACAACTTATGCTCAATACTTTTGAATAGTCCTGATGCAAAAAGGAACTTCAAAAAATGAACAGCTCTTGTGAGTAAAGCACTACTTGAATTGTTTTAGAAGAAAATTGCTTGCACGTAAGTGCGATGTGACTAACCAAAAGAAGAACCTTGAGGTTATTACTTTTCTTCTGTTCATCACTTTTTTGTATTTTTTTCATTTGGGTTCATTGATTGTATCATATTGTGAATAGATATTCATCATTTCAGTAACTGACCCTTTCTTTAAAAATATTGGAATTGAAATAAATTGAAAATATAGAGTTTCTTCTAGTATTCTGTTTCATTGTAGCAGATTATTTGACGACAGGTTTTTTCTTCTCATATACAAAAATTCTTTGCACACATATTTAATACTCACCATAGTTTTTGGGAAATTGGGGCTGAGAGTTCATCCAAGTATACAATAGATTTTCAGCAATCCTCAGCCTTTCATCATTTTCGCCAAGTTCAGCTTTGATAATTTCCGAATGCTTATCACATGGACTGCGCATGCTGCATATCTGATAACAGTCCGTCTCTGTTCCCTGAACCTGAAAGTAATTACCGCATAAAAAATAATAGTAATAATAACAATAATCTTTATTCGGCGAAATATTCAATGCAATAGTTGAAAGTATGACATTAGAGATTGGCTGAAAAGGCGAAGTATATCTTTAGCTAGAAATGCACGAGATGATCTTTCACTTAACCTTCGTATACAGATTACAAAGAAAATATCCAATGATAATAAACAAATTAACGACGATTTTCTCACCCACTAATAAGAAACAAATCTATAACTTCAAAAGTACTAAATATAACAATTGATGCATGTATATACCGAGACACATAAAATACTAATAAAGCAAATGACGAAGTTTCAGACATGGAAGGATTTCAGCAGTTCCATGTAATTCTTTCGAAAGGTAGTGAGGTTTTTATTTTTCAAAACATTCGGAATAGCAGTATAAATAGCGGATATATTGTAAGAAAAACTACGATCATCTAAGGAAGTTCTATGAGTTGGAGGTGTTATAGTACCTTTCGACCTGATGTTAAGGTCATGAACATGCATCCGTCCGAAATATTATTTTCCTGTAAAGGCATTACGGGGTTTCTGTTAAAATTATTTTATGGTAAAGAGTGGCGCAGTGAAGTTTTCTACGAGATTTGTTGTGATTAACTGATAACTATCTAAGGTTCGCTCCCAAAATCTTTTTCGTTCTTGGAGGTGTAAATACATCATTGGAAAAAATCCACAAAGTACCTTCTTCGATATACAGTGTGTCTCACTTCTCATGGAAACACCCCCTTATCTTCCGTAATAATTGGGGTAGAATGATGAAACTCTCAGGACTGATGGAAATGCTAAAATTGCACCTACCACCTGAACGGGGGTGGCCTGAGTGATATACACTGCCCGCCACTCACGATGGAACAACCCATTATCCCGGAAAGTTAGATTAGGGGTCAAAATTGGCCCAAAATTCTTTCGGATTCGTGTTCAGGATCCCCAAATTACTAAAAATACACCTGTTTCCTGAACAATTTTCAGTCCTGAAAAAATCAAACAACCCTGTATCTTCCGTAATTTTTTACGTAGAATTATGAAATTTCAAGGATAGATAGATACACTAGGATCGAACTTACTGCACGGGAATGATTATTCTACGTAATATACACTGCACGCCAGCAGCGAAGGAACCACCCATTTTTCCATCGCTGCTGACGTATAGAACATATCATGTAGGATGACTCCTTTTGTGTAGTGAGTTCATCTCTAGTGTATCTATCGATCCTGGAAATTTCATGGTTCTACGTAAAAAAATACGGAAGATACGGGGGTGTTTCCATAAGAAGTGAAACAAATTCGATTTTTTGAGGACTGAAAATTGCCCAGGAAACAGGTGTATAATAAGTAATTTCGGAATCCTGAACACGAATCCGAAGGAATGTTGGGCCAATTTTGCCCCCTAATATAATTTTCCGGGATAATGGGTTGTTCCATCGCGAGTGGCGGGCAGTGTATATCACTTAGGCCAACCCCATTCAGGTGATAGGTGCATTTTGATCATTTCCATCAGTCCTGAGAGTTTTATCATTCTACCTCAAATATTACGGAAGATACAGAGGTGTTTCCATGAGAAGTGAGACAAATTCGGACTTTTCAGAACTAAAATTTTTTCAGGGAAAAAGTGTATCTGTAGTGAGTTGGTAGTCCTGATCACGAATCTGAAGGTGTTTTGAGCCTATTTTGCCCCCTAGTATGTTTTACCGTGAAAATGAGATGCTTCATTGCGAGTTGCGGGCAGTGTATATCAGTTAGGCCAACCCCAATCAGGTGGTAGGTCCATCTGAGCATTACCATCAGTCCTGAGAATCTCATCATTCCACCTCGGTTATTACGGAAGATACAGGGGTGTTTCCATGAGAAGTGAGACAAATTCGGATTTTTCAGGACTGAAAGTTTGTCAGGAAAATAGTGTTTCTGTAGTAAGTTTGGTAGTCCTGATCACGAATCTGAAGGAATTTTGAGCCTATTTTTCCCCCTAGTATGTTTTTACGTAAAAATGGGTGGTTCTTTCGCGACTGGCGGGCAGTGTATATCACTTAGGCCAACCCCATTCAGGTGGTAGGTGCATTTTGAGCATTTCCATCAGTCCTGAGAGTTTCATCATTCTACCTCAGGCATTACGGACGATACGGGGGTGTTTCCATGAGTATCTATTTTTCATCGTTCAAGATGGCCTCTTGGAAGGTATTCAGATTGAAAAGGGAAACATTCTAAATTGAGAATAGAAAAAGCATGAATCCTCTGGAAACGGAAAAATTTCTAACAGAAAACTACTATCGGATGTACTTGAATGTCTAGCTTGGATTTAGCCGGGGAAATATCGCAGCCCATATATTTAATTCTGTAAATCCCCGATTTTTCTGAATTCTCGACAGTGTTCTTGGGGTTGCCAAAAGGACTCTATGTGTATGACTTGTTTTGACTAGCACACTCCTTGAAAATCTTTCCAACGTTTTTAGTGTAGAAAAAGCAACATCAAACGGTTTCTTGAGTGGTATTCAAAAATTAAAAAATTTGTTTACACTCCAAAAAACACATTTTGGCATATTTGTTGAGGATACTACATTTCAATTGAGAATACTCGGTTACTAAATGGAATAAGAAGGTACCAAATGACCCCTCACCAATTACGTTGGTTTTCAGCCAATTTTGATATTTTTTTTTGGGATATTGTAGTCACTAGAAGTTACACCTGCAGGTTTGAATGTCCAGTATCGGAGATATACATTTTTGAAAATCATAAAAATTGCTGTTTTACCAAAACTTAGTAAGGTTCACTCATCCCAAAGTATTACTTTTTAGATGACTAGTAACAAAATAGTAGCATTGCTGGTTTGAAAAAAGTCAAATGACATATCAGTCAGTCGATCGTTAAGATGGAAGAAGCTACCTTTTATACAGGGTGGGTCAAAAATAGAAAATTTAGCATATTTTGCCAATCTTTATCATCGGTCCCATTAGTGATGCTGAGCATTATTCATCAGTAAAATCCCTATTGGAATTCTTTTCGTATTACAAAAAGATCTTATTCGGGGGCGTTCACAATATTAGTTGAAATCGATTTTGTACGTAATATACAGTGTGTCCCACTTACCATGCTCACCATGCGTATCTTTTTAATGGTAAGAGATACGAGGTCGGTTAAATGACACCAAATGTGGAGTTTATCAAGGCCAACTATAATGTGAAAAAATAGTTTGATAAAATCTATTCGTTTTTGTTTTATAACAGATTTTGATCATTTTCATGTCTCTTGCACGTAAATTTTGACCCACTTCTGGCGGTCCTATTAACTTGAAATTTGGCAGTTGTTCATAATTCCGCTGACAATGCACTATGGAATTTTTATTGAAATAAAAAATGAAAAATGGCGGCTCCTCCAATATGGCTGACGAGATTTGTTATTATGGTCCAATTCCATTCAAAATTGGTATGTGGGGGTTTTTGAGGTCGGAGATCATGATTTTTCTGTTGAAATTTATAAATTCAAGATGGCGACTTCAAAATAGTTCTTGTTTTTGTATAAATGACGATAACTCCGTTTTCATCAACAAAAAGCTATTACTGTGACATATCATCTGTAAGAGAAAAAAAAGTTATTCATAACTAAGTCATAGTGAGCTATGACCTACATTTGAAAATTAAAAGTTGGTGCTGATATCTCAAATTCTAGAAGAGTTGGTATGAATTTCATATTTTTTTCGAAATCTCATTAAAAACTGCCATAAGAATGTGAAATTCCTATTCAAATATTTCCATAAATAAAGAAGTTACGGACGAGACATGAAAATGATCAAAATCTGTTTTTTGCGTATAAAACAAAAACGAATAGATTTTATCAAAATATTTTTTCACATTATAGTTGGCCTTGATAAACTCCACACTTGGTGTCATTTAACCAACCTCGTATCTCTCACCATTAAAAAGATACCCATGGTGAGCATGGTAAGTGGGCCACACTGTATACGTTTGTTAATTATTTTTGAATGGATTTGCCAAATTGAATCATATTTTTCGGTCATACTTCAAAGTAAATTACCCTACACTCGGGTAGGTTTCAATAATTTCCCATGTCTGCTTTTTGAAATATAAATTAAATTTGATATTTTATCCAATCATATTTCTTGATGAAAATTTGGTATCCAGATCGATATAAAGCATACTCTACACCTGGAAACGATACCGTGAATATCTAGAGTATGACTTATATGGATCTGGACACCGAATTTTCTTCAAGAAATAAGATTGGATAATATCTTCAATAGAATATCAATTTCAATTTATATTTGAAAAACCAGACATAGGAAATTAATGAAACTTACCCAAGTGTAGGGTAATTTACTTTGAAGTATAAGTGAAAAATATGATTCAAATTGGCAAAGCCATTCAAAACAATCAAAAAACATATACAGGGTGGCCCACGAAGTTTAGGACAGGGAATATCTCGGAACTCGAAAGTAATGGAGAATTGTAATTTTGGGGTTCTGAATTAAAGTAATTGGTGCAGCTTTTTTTGATATTGTTACCCAATGAGCTTTTTGTTTTCGGTCACGTGACATCAGATTCAAAATTATTGATGGAACACCCTGTACATTTTGGCATTTTTATGTTCCTCCCGATGAAACAATTTCAACGAACACTTGTGGTCTAAAACGATCAATTCAAAGTATACGGGTACTTCAATATCCTCTGTCCCACGACGTCTGAAACGAGCAATTGCCAAATTATTTAGGTTTAGGTTCACCCTGTGTAATTAGGCAGCCCTATATTTTATGTGATGATTGAAACAAGGCAAAATTAAATTATTCATCCACATTTTATTAAAAATCGTCGTGCGGACAAAGGATATTGAAGTCCCTGTATTTCTTGAATTAATCGTTTCAGACCACAAGTATGTTAGTTCGTTGAAATTGTTTCATCGGGAGGAACATAAAAACGACAAAATATACAGGGTGTCCTATTAAAGATTTTGAATCAGATGCCACGTGACCGAAACTTTATTTCAGAACCCCGAAATTACAATCCTCCACTACTTTCGAGTTCCGAGATATTCCCTGTTCTAAACTTCGTGGGACACCCTGTATATTACGGACAAAACCGATTTCAACTAATATTTTTAAACGCCCCCCGTATGAAATGTGATCGTAACATTTTGAAGCTAATCATATTGAGCAATTACTATAGTAGTTTTGGCTGCAAAGTGGATTCATTGAGTCAAAAAGGCTGTTTTGTGTTGCTATTGTTAACATTTGAAAAAAATTACTGGTGTTGTAAAAAAGGCGATACTTTGAGAGAAAATCTTTTTGTAATAAGAATGTAAGGGTGTATGGGATTCAGGGCAATCGAATCTACTACTGTCAATAATGATGTTTATTATGGAAATCAGTACAGCGTTTGTACCTGAATATATCAATCTAAATTATGGATTATATCCGTCACAGAGATAATAATCAAACATAATAATTATAGAATTGAACCTACCTAAAACCAGGGACACTTTGCTCGTTGAATATCAAGAGTGGAGATTCCCCACAAGGCTTCTAGAATGATATTTTGGCCAAAACGGTATACTACTTGAAATTAGAAAACTCGCACGGCAAATATTGGATGGTTATGAATATTCACTGAAAAATAGTACTGGAGCTGATATTTATGGGCGAGCATCTTGATTAGCTAGAGAGATAAAGTAGAACACGGTCAAATTGTATCATGAAATACCGTGTCCTGGCACAAGAAAATAATCCCAATAGGGATTTTCCTAATGAAAAATGGTACTAATAATAAAGAATAATGATAAAGATTGGCAAAATATGTTAAATTGTCGCTATTTTTGACCTACCTTGTATAATTTTTTTAACTCGACGATCCACTGACTGACATGTCATTTGACTTTCTTCAAACCAGCAATGCTATTATTTTTCAACTATTCATCTAAAAATTACTACTTTTCGATAAGTAAACCTTACTGTTTTGGTAAAACAGCAATTTTTATGATTTTCAAAAATTCATATCTCCGAAACTGGACATAGAAACTAATTTAAACTTACTAGTGTAACTTCTAGTGATTTGTACTACAATATACCAAAAAATTATTAGGATTGGCTGAAAGCCTTTTTCCCATGTATTTGGTGCAGGGTCCTTTAGTAGAATTGGACTAAAAATCTCAACCCTGCGATACAGCATTCAGATATTCAAGGACACTACTTTCTACCTACTTTCCCTCAGCTCTCACTATGTTCTCCGAACCTTACAGGATTTCTTATTCGTGGGAACAAGGATTAAAAAATGGAAAAAATTAGAGAAGAGAATTTCGACGCTGCAAAAACTATTCCATGTTAATTCGTTAACTATCTGAAACAAAATCGAAATCTTTATTCGATACCTACACTGTTAATCGTTTGTTTACGCTGAAAATTAGCAAAGCACTTTAATCATCTTGTCTTTTTCAATATGTATAAGTAAATAACTAAATTACGGCAATTTGAATGCAAATCAAAGTAATACAACCATCCCAAATTTGCCAAGTATTTACATTCTTTTATTTGGGACACGAAAATATTTGTACACCTGATGTTAAATGGCTAAGTCAACATAGTTGTCTTCAGAGAAAAATCAATATTCAAATATCAAGCTTGTTCAACTTAATTGCTTTATGAATCGAATACCAAAGTTTTTATTTGAATTTATGCCGTATTACTAATTAAGTCTTGTTAATTTGCACGTTGGATTCCACATGTCTTTCTCAATAGAAATTAGTTATTTGTTCATTTATAATTAAGAGGACGGAGGCTTTCGCGGCATCTTCTCAAAATAGGGTGATAAAAATGTCGAGTGAAACATAAAAATATGACGTATTTCTGTAGATTCGTCAAAACAAATAGGGTGTTTCCACTTATAAAGATGCGTATGAGGAATCCTTCACAGAAAGCAAATTATTTTCAATTCGTACAGGTGATTGAAGATGTATTTTGAAATGCAATAAATATGTGATTTAATAAATTATTTGGGAACTTTGGTAATCGTTACAGATATTAGCCCGTCAGTCCGCTGTCAAAATGTGTAATGATTTTATAACATTTATGCACTTTTAGGCTGGTGCCAAAACGAATTCTAAATGCTCAAAATAAGAAAACAAGTAACAGGCTAGAACCAGGTGGAGAATATTGTTGTGGTTCCAACTTTAAGGAAAAAATGAAATTGAACACGAAAACACTCAAAATGGGGATGCAGTTTATGAGTTGAAAACGGTTTTTGCGATTTGCGGCGAAACGTTTCCTCTTAGCGGAAAATGTTCAGTGGAAAAGTTGTGGATATAAAAAAATCAAAAACATTTATGCATCACACTTTTCGACATTACCTCAAATTATCCGTCACAATGTCAAAAAACCGATTTTTCAGTATTTAATTATTTTCTCTCGAATAAATGATTTATTTAATTAACATGAAAATTTGTGGGAATATGTCTTTTGGTGTCAAATGAGCATCAATATTTCGCAATTCAGAAGACGATTAGTTTTCGAGTTATCTATATATTTCGAAAAAAAAACCTTTTTTTTCCTTGAACAATTGTTCTGGTGTTTTATTTTTGTATTTCGTAGGTCTATAAGTGTTCATTTTATTTGTTGAAATGTCTACTTTCAGATGGTCTATGTAACTTTGTTGGTTTATTGATCGTTAAATAGCTTAAAATTGAGAAAAACCGCCAACAAATCTCTCTGAATCATGATTTTCTCAATATTTTCAATGATTTTCAATATTTGTAGAAAAAAGTAACGGGCAAGGACCAGTTGGAGAATGTTGTTGAGATTCCAACTTTATGGAAAAAAATTTTTAAACACGAAAACACTCAAAATCGTGTAATGGGGATGCAGATTAGGGATTGAAAACGTATTTTTTGCGATTTGCAGCGAAACGTAACCTCCTAGCGAAATATGTTCAATAAAAAAGATGTAGATAACAAAAAAATGGAAAATTTTTTCATTCAACACTTTTTGGCATAACCTCATATCAACCAACAAATTGGCAAAAAACCGATTTATATATATATATATATATATATATATATATATATATATATATATATATATAAGTGAAAATAGAGTATATTTCGTTTTAATTCCGAGAGTTCTAACCTTTGACAGCTGTTTCGTGCTAACGCACTCATCAGAAAGGATTTATGGAGCTCTCGAAATCAAAACGAATCCACTCAAGAATTAGTACCGTGAAGGCAAGACAGACAGATATAACAGAAAGTTACTTATGACATCTACAGTCACTAGTTGAAACTTAATTTTACACGAACCAAGGAATCCAAAGTAGAGGTTTGTCTACAATTTGACAGGCAGTCAACACTTCGTTGTTCTGACCAACCCAAGGTTCAATCAAGTTTCTAGTACGTTATGAGGAACGCAAGCAGAATCTAAGTGAAAATAGAGTATATTTCGTTTTAATTCCGAGAGTTCTAACCTTTAACGCACTCATCAGAAAGGATTTATAAATCCTTCTGTCAAATTAAGTTTCAACTAGTGACTGTAGATGTCATAAGTAACTTTCTGTTATATATATATATATATATATATATATATATATATATATATATATATATATATATATATATATATATATATATTTTATATTTGTCTTTTTTTGTATCGAACAAGCATGATTTTTCCGCAAATGGGGAGGCTACTAGTTTTCGAGTTAATCACATTTTTCGAAAAAAATACCTCAATCTTTCACGAACAATTGTCTTGATATTTTTTTGTATTTCGAAGGTCAAGGTGAAAATTTTGATTTTTGAAATGGTCTTTGTCTCTAGGTGGTTGATTTATCGTTAAACCGCTTAAAATTGAGAGAGAAGTCACTCTGAATCATGTTTTTCTCAATATTTTCAATTATTTCGACTTTCTTCATTACTTTTATAACAAAAAGTAGTTTATATTGAATTATTCATGATATAATGTCGAAATACATAATTACACTACAGAACTAATTTAATTATATAATTTTTATTCTTTTCTAGAACTATTGAATATCATTGAAAATCATGATTCAGAGAGACTTGTCGGTTTTCTCAATTTTGACATAGACATAGACCATTTGAAAGTTGACATTTCATAAATTGAAATGATCACTTATAGACTCACGAAATACAAAAAACACAAGAACAATTGTTCGTGGAACGGTATTTTTTTCGAAAAATGTACCTTATTCGAAAACTAGCTGTCAAAAAAGACATAGTCCTACAAATTTTCTTCTAAATTAAATCATTTATACTCGAGAAAAATATTAAATTCTGAAAAATCAGTTTTTTGCCATTCTGATAGTAAATTTGAGGTTATGTTGAAAAGAGTTGAAGAAAAAAAATTTTTTTTGATTTTTTTATTATCTACAATTTTTCAATTGATTATTTTCCGTTAAGTGGTCAAGTTTCGCTGCAAATCGCAAATAACCATTTTGAGTGTTTTCGTGTCTAATTTTATTATTTCGTTGAAGTTGGAACCTCAACAAAATATTCCACCTAGTCATTGCCTGTTACTTCTTTCTTTTTCACAAAAATTATTGGCACCAGTCTATTAAAGGTTTTGGTAGTTATAAATATAATGATCAATGAACAAGCAAAATTAGCACTATCCCGTGAAGCATAACATGATATTCTCAATAATTTTGGATGAAACTGGTAGTAATGATATAGGTTCATAATAACCAAAAATTTCTGTTTTACCACTTTCAAAAATAGATGTTACCCCAGCAATTTTCATATTATTGATAACATTGTCAGTGTCAAATGATTTATTGATCATTGCGCTTATATAGGGGGATTATTCTGATGCAACCATTTTTACAATCTTAACACTGAAATTGTTACTTTTAGTAAAATTCCAAGTGATATTGCAAATACTTGAATATTGAAAACCCATGCAATACACAGGATGCTGTGGAACATTAAAACGCAGTGAAGGATGGAAATTTTCAACTGTGGGCCATAGAGGGCTTCATTGATGAGTCAATTTTTAAAGAAACCTGAATTAGTGGCTCATATTCTGGAAGGTGAACAAAAAAATCCTAAAATCACTGAAATTCAAGTTTGTCCAACAATTACCATAGTAAATTTCTATAACTGCGATATTAAAATTAAAATTGAATAAAAAATGTGGATAACTGATTTAAAAAAATATACTGTTAGTTTAAACTTTTGATGTTATTGTTATAATTAGTAATAATTTTTTGTATTGTATAATATCCTTCAATAAAATTTGAACTGAAAACAAATTTAATTCGATCGTAGAAAAATTTGCATTCAGCATAATTGCAATTCTCGACTTTGTCTCGAGCTGCAAACTTCATGTATCGTGCAAGAAAAATACTTTTTGCGCTAGTTAGACAAAAAAATATCTTAGAACCGTATTTTTTTCATAAACAACGTGGTTTAATAGTAAAATTGTTGTTCCGATTACGTATTCGAAAGATATTTTTGACCTTTTTTGCTGTCTGCTATAATTTTTCGGTATCGGTGGTTGAAATGATTTCGTCAAGGTAAATTTGTGCATTATAGGTGTATTTTTCGATTTAACAAAATTCAGAATTATACGTAAATAATTACGGAAGTTCCAGGAGTGTTTCCGTATAAAATTATTTGAATTTTGAATATTATCTTGAATAATAGATATTTTCTGAAGTTCAGCAAAATCGGAAACTGGAATCAACTCTGAAATTATCAATTACAGATGAAATTATTTCATTATTATTTCAACTTCACATTATTTAGAGGAAAAATTATTTACTTTGCTGACCGGAATATAATATTTCGTTGATTTCAGACTTAAACCACGAATTTCGAAATAATAAAGCAAAAAAGATATCTATAGAGGTGTACCTTCTTGCCACCATATTCAAAATTCAAATCCACCCCCATTTGGGGATAGTTTATTCTTGTAATTTTTCGAAACACCTTGCTGACCGGGGATATCCAGTGAAGATATTTCGTTGAAACAGTTTATCATGATTACTCATAATTGTGCCACCATGGAAAGAATTGGAATCAGCCCCCACATAAAGGTAGTTTACACAAGATGAACAATACTCCACAGAAACTTTATTACGATGATATCAGATTTACAGTCTGACGATTCCTTATCGAACAACCATCAACTTAATTCTCCAAATACGGCCCTGTTCAGAAGAATGCAGTTTTGTAAAGTATTTTTTCATTATACCTATCTGAAAAACACTATATTTACACGCTTATTTAGCATACTGAAAATTTTCCGTGCGCTAGTGTCATTATAGCTACTTATTTACATGTCAAAATTAATTAATATGTTGTTGACAGTTCTATAAACATCGCAGATTGTTTGAATATTTCCTTACCAACAGGGTAATTTCTGGATATTTTTGTACCATAAATGTTTCAATTAATAATAAATGTTTTTGTTCCTTCATCATTAAAAATGAATGTGTCTTAACAATCTGTGGTTTTCAGGTAGATATAATGAAAAATATCGTTCATTACTCGTCCATAAATGCTTTTTCCGTGCTGGCACGACTTCCTCTGTTCGGCTTTTCCTCCCACAGGAACATGTCGCGCCCGCACGGAAAAAGCCTATTTTCTGAACTCGTAATGAAATATACTATTTCATTATACCTATCTGAAAACACTATATTTACATGCTTATTTAGCATACTGAAGAAGGGTTTTTTCATGCGACCGCACGGAAATTTTTTTCGTGCGCTGGTGTCATTATAGCTGTCTATTTACATGTCAAAATTAAATAATATGTTGTTGACAGTTCCTAGAAATCACAATTTGTTTGAATATTTCCTTACCAACAGGGTAAATAACGCTGGTTTTGTGGAAATTTCTGGATATTTTTGTACCATAAATATTTCAATGCATGTTTTTGTTTCTTCAGCATTAAAAATAAATGTTTCTTAACAATCTGTGGTTTTCAGGTAGATGTAATGAAAAAATATAAATAGAAAAGTTATTGGGTATAGCCCTCAAATTGTTGTGCAACCGTAGACACGTGTTTCGAGCTTGAGCTCTCATCAGTACGGTAAAAGCAAGTGCAAAGATGTACAACACTTGGATTTAAAGATAGAAACAAAGGAAGTCAACAACAGGAAGCCAACTACACATTTGTTGCTTCGGTTAGAAGACCTTGAGCTTTCAAGGCAACAACTAACGTCGCCACATAGGCAGCTATAGCTACCAGCGTGACAATCCTACCCAGGAAAATATAAACCAGGATGGATTTATCGAGGGGAAATATACAAAAATATGAATAGAAAAGTTATTGGGTACAGCCCTCAAATTGTTGTGCAACCGTAGACACGTGTTTCGAGCTTGAGCTCTCATCAGTACGGTAAAAGCAAGTGCAAAGATGTACAACACTTGGATGTAAAAATAGAAACAAAGGAAGTCAACAACAGGAAGCCAACTACACATTTGTGGCTTCGGTTAGAAGACCTTGAGCTTTCAAGGCAACAACTAACGTCGCCACGGAGGCAGCTATAGCTACCAGCGTGACAATCCTACCCAGGAAAATATAAATCAGGATGGATTTATCGAGGGGAAATATATAAAATATAAATAGAAAAGTTATTGGGTATAGCCCTCAAATTGTTGTGCAACCGTAGACACGTGTTTCGAGCTTGAGCTCTCATCAGTACGGTAAAAGCAAGTGCAAAGATGTACAACACTTGGATGTAAAAATAGAATCAAAGGAAGTCAACAACAGGAAGCCAACTACACATTTGTGGCTTCGGTTAGAAGACCTTGAGCTTTCAAGGCAACAACTAACGTCGCCACGGAGGCAGCTATAGCTACCAGCGTGACAATCCTACCCAGGAAAATATAAATCAGGATGGATTTATCGAGGGGAAATATATAAAATATAAATAGAAAAGTTATTGGGTATAGCCCTCAAATTGTTGTGCAACCGTAGACACGTGTTTCGAGCTTGAGCTCTCATCAGTACGGTAAAAGCAAGTGCAAAGATGTACAACACTTGGATGTAAAAATAGAATCAAAGGAAGTCAACAACAGGAAGCCAACTACACATTTGTGGCTTCGGTTAGAAGACCTTGAGCTTTCAAGGCAACAACTAACGTCGCCACGGAGGCAGATATAGCTACCAGCGTGACAATCCTACCCAGGAAAATATAAATCAGGATGGATTTATCGAGGGAAAAAATATAAAAATATAAATAGAAAAGTTATTGGGTATAGCCCTCAAATTGTTGTTTTACCGTACTGATGAGAGCTCAAGCTCGAAACACGTGTCTACGGTTGCACAACAATTTGAGAGCTATACCCAATAACTTTTATATGTATATTTTTATATATTTCCCCTCGATAAATCCATCCTGATTTATATTTTCCTGGGTGGGATTGTCACGCTGGTAGCTATAGCTGCCTCCGTGACGACGTTAGTTGTTGCCTTGAAAGCTCAAGGTCTTCTAACCGAAGCCACAAATGTGTAGTTGGCTTCCTGTTGTTGACTTCCTTTGTTTCTATTTTTACATCCAAGTGTTGTACATCTTTGCACTTGCTTTTACCTTAGTGATGAGAGCTCAAGCTCGAAACACGTGTCTACGGTTGCCCAACAATTTGAGGGCTATACCCAATAACTTTTCTATTTATATTTTTATATATTCCCCCTCGATAAATCCATCCTGATTTATATTTTCCTGGGTAGGATTGTCACACTGGTAGCTATAGCTGCTTCCGTAGCCACGTTAGTTGTTGCCTTGAAATCTCAAGGTCTTTTAACCGAAGCCACAAATGTGTGGTTGGCTTCCTGTTGTTGACTTCCTTTGTTTCCATTTTTACATCCAAGTGTTGTACATCTTCGCACTTGATTTTACCGTACTGATGAGAGCTTAAGCTCGAAACACGTGTCTATGGTTGCACAACAATTTGAGGGCTATACCCAATAACTTTTCTATTTATATTTTTATATATTTCCCCTCGATAAATCCATCCTGATTTGTAATGAAAAATATCGTTCATTACTCGTCCATAAATGATTTTTCCGTGCTTGCACGACTTTTCGTGTTTGGCTTCGCCTCCCACGGGAACATGTCGCGCACGCATGGAAAAAGCCTATTTTCTGAACTCGTAATGAAATATACTATTTTATTCATCAATCATTGATGTATTACACATAGCAGTTTCATTATGTGTGTCAAGTCGTCTCGAATTTTTGAAGAAATTTTGGAGTACAAGCCAGAATTGAAAAAATGTGCTGATAGAAGTAAATATCCTAGGTCCGAAGAAAATCAAAAAATTGGGTCGACATGTTGGTAACAATCTCTTAAAGAATCCAGGAATATGGCCGAAAAGGATCCGTAATGCGTTGAAACCGTCATCGAATTTAGAAAAAAAATACTTCAAAAAACTGTATTCTTTGAAACAGAGATGTATTAAATTTTTTTTTTATGATGGTTGTTCGATAACGAAAGATCCCACAATAAAATTGATATCATCATAACAAAGCTGAGGAGAAGAATTGTTTGTTCCAGCTCTGACGATAACAACACAAAAATATAAAATAAGGAATCGAAAAATTCAGTTTTTCCATAATTAACTCAAAATAAAAAATATGTTAGGAGATTTCATTCAGATGTTTCTCATATTTCGCAAGTTTACCGTTTCAGATATCCCCGTGGTGTGGGTACAAGGTTACCTTAAACTCACTTAGGTATACTTATTTATTTAATATTTTGACAATGCATTTCAATTCATTTTCTGTTATTTATTTCACAGTGTTGATTTTTGTACCATTTATACAACAAAAATTTATATGTTGTGAACGTGAATGTTTCTTTTTATGGCGGTAGAAATAATATAATAGGTACAATAATTTTTTTGTCGTTTCAATGAAATATCTTTACTGCAAACCCTCTATCAACAAAGAAAAGGAATAAACTACCCGTATGGGGGCTGATCCGACTTTTTTCTATGGTGCCACAAAGAGTATATTCTGAGCAATCATAATTTACTGTTACCATGAAATATTTTCACTGATAACCCCCGGTCATCTGAGTTTCTTGAAAAATTGCCCTTAAGAGGGGGTTGACTCGGATTTTTTCTAAGTTGACACAAACAAAATGTTTCGAACAATCATAATCTACTGTTTCAGTGGAATATTTTCTCCGGTCAGAAAAGTTTTTTTTTCAAATTTATAAGAATAAACCACCCTTATGAGGGAGCTGATCTAAATTTTTTCTATGTCTGCACAAAAAGTGTGTTACGAGCAATCACAGTTACCATTTCAATCAAATATCTTCACTGGAAATCCACGGTAGTCAATTTTTTTCGAAAAATTGCAGGTACAATCTACCCTTAAGAGGGTGCTGATACAAATTTTCTCTATGGTGGCACAAAAATTATATTTTGGGCTATTCCACTCTACTGTTTCAATGAAATATTTCCACTGGAAACCTCCGGTCAGCTAAGTTTTTATAAACTACCCTTATGAATTTTTTCTACGGTGGCACGATCACCTCATGTACAACTCAGATTTTGAGTTGAGTTTGACTATATATTTCCTAAGGTTCTGTTCGGAAGAATTATTTTCTGATCAGCAAATTATCCACACTCCGTCATTTAATCCTTATTATGACATTTTAATATGTTCAAAATTAATGTGCAATAATTATGGAACTATTGAATATCTTGTTATTGTGTTCAACATATATTAAAAATACTGCCAGAAATGTCAGGTTCTGGTGCATTTATCAATTCTCAAATATAAGATTTTAATATAAACTTACCATTCTTAGAGCACACTTAATAATCCAGCATTCAAGAGTTATCCTTGAAATTTTCGTGAACACACTCAAAATTGTCAACTGATAATCTTCTAATGCAGAAACGTAATTGAATCTGTGAGTTTCCTGGTCTCTTATATTTATACGCTGTCGCGGAATTTTTCGACCTTGATGGTACTTGGAGGATCTTTACTTATACAAAACAAGTATTAGTATTGCACTACTACGCAACTGGGAACTTTACCAAGAGTTAATTTTTTCAATAAAATCTTCAATCGGTCTTTTTCCGTTGGATGATCTACGTCGCATCAGATATAAGATCGGAATAGATCTAGTTCATGAATAATAGTTCATTGAACACATTTTCGTTGAATCAACCACGTCGTGCAGAACAACAAAACAATTTCCTTGAACTGAAACAAACTGGCGTTTGTTTAGAAACACCAGCAGGTTCGTCGAAGAGAAAATATAAATATTATTAATCAATGTTTGAGTCATTAAATAATTCCTGAGTAATCATGAAGGATATTTTTAACATTTGTTTTCTGTTTCCGTAATGACCATAATGGGATTTCCTTTTTGTCATTTTCCCATTAAATTCACCTTGGAATAATTGTTCCCTATCTTTCTCAAATTATCCTCTCATTGAAACGACAACTGCAGTGCTGTCATTGGCTGTATGTGTTACTTGGACGGACATAATAGTTTACTTTTTGTACCTGCTTGTGATCGCACTTTAAAAGTAGGGCCTCGTCATCCTCAGCACGAACAAGTCTGCCAAAGCACTGTATACAGGGCAATTCAAATTCGACCCCCACCGTTGGGATCTCCTAAACTACAGGAGATACGTCGAAGCTTGAATTGGGGCAAAGTTGCGTATTCTGGTGCTTAACAAAAGACTGTTTTGAAACTTGGAAAATTTCGAGTATTACCGGAAATATCGGGAAAAAACTGAAAATCGGAATTTTCAATTTTATTTTTTTCTATCGTTATTTGACAACATAGCGCAAAAACAAAAGTACATTTTCATTGATACTTTTTTCAGCTACACGTTTTCATGTTCAGATTTAATATTCGACGTTTCGTCTTCTGGCATTCATCATCAACTTTTTTTTCTGTTATAGGCGCCATATTGTTTTTTATACACAAAAATTGTGATTCTCATTCTGATTTCATTGATGTATAATTTGTTATGATTTGCACTTCTGAAACCACAGATATTAAAAAAAAAAACTACCTCATCTGAGATGGTCATGACTCCATCGAAAAATTTTGTTTAATAAACACTAGTTGTCAGAACTCATTAAACATCATAAGTTTGCACAAATACTTCAGTCGAAATGTCCTCATTCTCAAATGAAGAAAAACGAGATATGTTGAAACTTTAATACAAATTTTATAGGAATAGTACGAAAACAACACAAATTTATTTTGAATTATATCCGGAAAGACAACAGCCGGATAGAACATTATTCGGAATTTTGGGCAAATACTTGGCTGAGTACTGGTGCGTTTAAAAAAAACAAGAATGAAATCATGAGCTTGTAAAAAATGCACAAAAAATATTACAACAAGTGTTCGAAATGATGGCCTTCCTCTTGAATACATGACCGAGCTCGTCGTCTCAAATTAAGAACAGCCCTAACAATATCCCCTCTTCTGATAGACCTGAATTGCGAGATGATATTATTGTCTCTAAGTTCATCTAGTGTGTCATATTCTTGCTCTCCATAGATTCTGTTCTTTAAAGTGCCCCACAAGAAAGTATCCAAAACTGTGAGGTGGCCTTGCCGGCCCCCTCTCTGGTCTAGAATTTCCTAACCACCTATTAGGAAATCTTTGGTGTAAATATCGCAAACTGCTCTTTTATTGTGTGGAGGAGCCCCGTCATGCTGAAACCAGCAGCTGTTATGATTAACAAGGGGAAACGTATCCATATATTCTTCGAATTCGTTTCTTAAGAAACGAAGATAGGTTTCCCCGTTCAAAGTATTAGAGGAAAAATGAGGTCCAAGTATTCGGTCGTCATTAATTCCAGCCCACACATTCAAATGAAACCGAACTTGTGGTCTGACTTCTCTGAAGAGTCGTGGATTATTTTCACTCCAAATGTGCTCATTATTTCTATTAAAAACACCACAGTTCGAAAAAGTACTTTCGTCGGACCAAATAATGTTTTTCAAGAAGTTTGTAGGGTCTACCCTATTCGAGAGCCAGCTACAAAATTCCATCCTTCTCTCATGATCACCTGGATGTAATTTTTGTGAAATATGTGTCTTATAACATTTCAAACCACTTTTTTTTAATTCCCTTCAAACGCTCGTCTGTGGCACATCCATTTCTGCCGAGACTTGATGTGTTGATTTGGAAGGATCTGCCTTTATCTAAAAAAGTACCAAAAATAATAATACTTCTTCGAATATGGAATGAAGAATTATTTTACCTCAGCTAATAAGTTACGTCTAATATTTTGTTCCATTCTGCTTCCATATTTCATTCCTGGTTTTTGAAACGCACCGTACTCCAAGTGTTTGTCCAAAATTCCGAATAATGTTCTATCCGGCTGTTGTCTTTCCGGATATAATTCAAAATAAATTTGTGCTGTTTTCGTACTATTCCTATCAAATTTATAATAGAGTTTCAACATATCTCGTTTTTCTGCACTTGAGAATGAGGACATTTCGACTGAAGTATCTGTGCGAACTTATGATGTTTAAAAGAGTTCTGACAACTAGTGTTTATTAAACAAAATTTTTCGATGGAGTCATGACCATCTCAGATGAAGTTGTTTTTTTTAATATCTGTGGTTTCAGAAGTGCAAATCATAACAAATTATACATCAATGAAATCAGAATGAGAATCACTATTTTTCTGTATAAAAAAACAATATGGCGCCAATAACAGAAAAAAAAGTTGGTTATGAATGCCAGAAGACGAAACGTCGGATAGTAAATGTAAATGTAAATTTTATTCAGGTAAGCATAATCTACAATATGAATTCACTAGAAAAACTAGAATAACTAGAAAAACTTAAAACTAGAAATTGTGAGTCTAGGCTGAGCTACCTAAGCAATGCTTGTGTTGTTGTCATCAACCTGGATTGCATAGATTATTTCCATACTGAATGGTGAATAGATATGATAAATTCAGTACAAAAAAAAGTAAAAAAAAAACAAAGTAGAATTCGTTGTACTGAGGGAGAGAGAGAATAGGGTTATTTATTGTATATTTTTTTTGCTTATTATTATTCAAGTTCATATAGTAAATCTGAACATGAAAACGTAGCTGAAAAAAAGTATCAATGAAAATGTACTTTTGGTTTTGAGCTATGTTGTCAAATAACGATAGACAAAAATAAAAACGAAAATTCCGATTTCCAGTTTTTCCCGATATTTCCGGAAATACTCGGAATTTTCCAAGATTCAGAATAGTATTTTGTTAAGCACCAGAATACGCAACTTTGCCCCAATTTAAGCTTCGACGTATCTCCTGTAGTTTAGGAGATCCCAATGGTGGGGGTCGAATTTGAATTGCCCTGTATAGGTAAATACAATTATGTGCACTCTTGAAGATTCAACTGAAACCAAAACGCTCTGGAGCTTTCACGATGCGCCCTCTTCTTGTTACCGCCGGTTGCTGCGTAGTAGAATTGCCCTCTTCTACCTTCGAACTCTTCACATTTCTTTTCCTGTTCTCATACTTTTCTTCGGTATTCTTCTGCCTATCTTCAGTTATGTTTTTCTTTTTCGAATTCTTTAACTCATTTGCGTACTCCGTGCTGAAAATCTTCAATGGATGAAGTCTTTGAAATGGTCGAAGAATTTCCCCATGCTGGATTTTCACTCGAGCAATTCTGGCTAGACCATCTCTAACAGGAATAACTTCCAAAATTCTTACGAGTGGCCAGTTCAAGCATTTTATATTATCCGAAGCAACGTAAACTATATGTCCTGCTTTCAGTGTACCAATCTTCCTTTGACCAGAGTGCACCAGTTCCGCTAGGTACTCCTTTCTAAACCGAGTCCTAATGACATCTCTTATCTTTTGCAAGTACCGGTGACGTGAAATAAGATTATTTCTATCTACAAAGTCAAAATCAGGGGTTTCGTTACTAGGTATAGGTCTTGGATAAACATCAAAGGTATTAAATCTTCATCAACTTCTGAGACGTAGGTTAACGGTCGTTTATTAATGATGGCTTCACAATCACAAATAATGGCCATCATTTCTTCAAAATTAATCTCAGCTTTTCCCAAATTTCGACCGAGAAGGTCCTTTATTACCCTTACCAAACGTTCCCACCATCCTCCCCACCAAGCAGCAGAAGGAGGATTGAAAATCCATTTTATTTGTTTAACCGAAGAGTATTCCAAAATTTGACCCCAATCAACTTTTTTCAGTAGGTTATTTGCGCTGACAAAATTAAGTAAGTAAGTTTTATTCAGTTAAATCTTTACAATTTGTTTTTTTTTTTTCTATAAGAGATGACACCTAAGCTTAGCTTGTATTGTGGGTCATTCTCTCATCATTATCTGAATATATAGTGGAAACTCTTCCTCTTCCTAGCTAAAAATATTCTCAAAGCCATGAGAAAGGTATCCGTTGACAAAGATTTCACTAGTTCTAGGTGCAACGCGCTATAAAGTGCACAGGTAAACAAAACAATCCATACTTTTTCACCCTCCTTCAAATATAAAGGCCCTGCCAAATCCAAGCCTGTGGTTTCGAAAGCTGCAGCTTGGTTTACACTATCTTTAGGCGAAGGTGCAAATGGGGTGTCTATAGACTTACTAGTGAATTTTTTACATTCCGTACATTTCTCGATAACTTTCCTGATGGTTTTCCTGCCTCTGAGAATCCAAATATTTTCCCTTAGTATGCAAAAAAGTGTTTGTACACCTACGTGTTTATTCATTAAATGTTGTTCAAATATCAGCTTTTAAGTCAAATGATGTTTACATGGAAGGAGAATTGGAAATTTGAAATAATAAGGATCCTCGCTCAATAATAACTTTGTTCTTATTCTCAAAATGCCGTCCTCATCCTGAAAAACTTGTAGATTCTTTAATTTTGTTCTATCTTCAAAGCTTTCTTTCTAGATTATTTTGAATATCCACATTTCTGCAAGTTCTATTTCGTCAAAAATCAACTGTCCCTTTCTTCCCCCTTTCTTCCCCCTTTTTTCAAGTTATAATAAAATCGTTGTATCCATGACACCATCCTGATAACTTTTGTGAATTTGGAAAAATGGCTCAATCTATTCGAAAAATTGTTATTGTTATATGCTACATTACTAACAACCAATTTGCTCCTTTCATTTTCAACCTCATTCTCTGAATATTCATGTACTGAATGTGGCCAATATTCCCGTATTTCTCTCAACCAACTCGGCCCTTCCCACCATTTTTTGTCCATTAGAGCTTTACTGCTACAATCTCGTGAAGCTGTGTCAGCAGGGTTCGAGTTGCCTGGTATATAATTCCACTGTTCTGTGGAAGTGAAGGAACGAATTTCTTTCACTCTGTTTTCAACAAATGGTTTCCACGCACCTGTGGTCTTTATCCAAGTAAGGGCTACCATGGAATCTGTCCAATAAAAGAAATCTAGAGTGCCCAATTCCCGTACTTTACTGATAGCTTGGTCTAACCTAACTCCTATTACACAGGCTAGCAATTCTAATCTGGGAATCGTTATATTTTTTGGCGCAATTCTAGATTTTGCTTGCAATAACTGGACTGAAGACATTTCATCCATTTCAATTCGTATAAAAACACAAACAGGATAAGCAATTTTGCTCGCATCTGAGAAGATATGGATGGTGGCAGTTTTCAATTTATAATGATTCTGCGAATGAATGATCTAGGAATGGTACAAAAACTCAAGAAATTCATTTGTTTCAACCAACTATCGAATTTTTGTATTATATTATCTGGCAGGTCATTGTCCCAGCCAGTTTTGATTTGCCAAGTCTCCGAAATTTGGGAAGAGCTGTGAATAATTTTGAAGGAATGATGACCATTATTTGTGATTGTGAAGGCATCATTAATAAACGACTGTTAACCTACGTCTCAGAAGATGATAAAGATTTAATACCTTTGAGTCCTTCAATGTTTATCCAAGACCTACCTAGTAACGAAACCCCTGATCTTGACTTTTCCTCCAATATTGACAGCATTCATACTACGTTACCTCTCCTAGTTCTTCAAAATCTCTGTTGGTAGAGCTGACTCTACTAAAGGAAAGAGCAATGCTTCATATTTCTCACTTGTCACTCCTAGAGTTTCTAATGCCTCTAGTTTATCTAGTTTATCGTATAAAGTTGCCAATGACATAACGGTTTTAGTGTTTGTTGCTTGCTTGAGGACGAGATCTAATAATTCCCTGACATGAACTTCGATAAGAATTCGTTCCTAGCGAAACGTGCTTTTATCTGATCGATTGCTTTGCTATATTTCGATCCAGATGGTGGAAAGCTCTCGATCAATTCTCTGGCTTGCAGTGAATACTGGAATCTGTCTTCTAAATCTATCTGAGTCGTTGTGGAACTTCTTGAACTGGCCCCAAAAACCTATCCAGTTCTTCACGTTGCCGTCGAACTTTTTTAATTCCAATTGCGGTAGTTTGAATTTTCTTCTTTTGTCTCCGCCGCATCCGGTGTTATGTGAAGAGTCGTCCTGGTGTGATATCTCTTTCATGATCACCTCGCATGTTGATCTGTACTTTATGACTTCTTCTCTGTAAAATTCACCTTCGTCGAATTATTTCGTCAATTCTTCTTCACTCGGATTTGATGATAACAAGTTCTCTATTATGAGTTCATCCAGAAAAAACAATCTATCGCTCTTGTCTTCAAATTGTCTTAGTGTAGCTAGTACTTGTTCTCTGCTTACTGCCCTTGCTGTCAGTGCTAACTCCATCTCATCTTTGCTTTTCTTGAATAATCTTCGTAACTGCTCTCTTTCTTCATAATACTTGTCCATCGCCTCTTTATGTCCTGTCACGGTCGCCACAATGTAAGTTTTGGGATGGAAAATAAATTAATTCTCAGTACTTTCAGAGCAGTAAAAAATGACGTGTATCAATTCTTACACTTTTATTTGATACTATGTTGTTTCGTATTTGTTTCAGCATACAGGGTCCATATCAAATATCACAATGGTTAAAATAAGATAAAACATAGAACTATTCCCAACAGTTGATGAAGTAAATGAATTGAAGGACTCTCGGGAGCGGCTAAGTTGAAAAATCGAAAACTGCACTTGGGTTCAATCTTAACCTCCCAAATTCTGCATGAAGCATCTTCAGAGGCCAGAAAACCTATTTTCCTAATGGAAGACTGTTTGGCCAACTTTTCAGCCCTTCCTACCCATTTGAATTCCCTGTATTTTCTCTGTTTATTCCTCGTAATCTTTTTCGTGGGTGTGAAAGTATGATACGTGAAGGATTTTTCAACTTAGCCGCTCCTCCGAGTTGTTTAATTTGTTTATTTGGTCAACCCTGAGGCCATGCCATGCTAAAAAAGTCTCACACTCAGATTTTCTCGAAGTAAAGACCATAAACCATGAGACCATAACTTGAATCTTGGCGATATATTCTTGGTAAACATATTCTACTTATAACAAAAATGTGATCACACTCATCTGCCGTCTTTGAGAAGATTCGCTTTTTATCTCGCGGACCATGCAGATAATAAGGAATTACACCAGTTATTTTTAATTTTTATTCAAAAGATTTACAAGTCAAACTGGGTAAAAAAAGACTTTTAAATTTTTTTTTCGATTGGGTTTGATCCAGAAAAAAACGATTGAAGTAGAATTCAAATACTAGCTAAATTCACGCGAAATATTACCGGTATTTCATTGGACGAATACAAATGACGTCAAAGTCTCCTGACGACAAGATCTCCATACGTTGCCTATTTATCTGTCTTTTGTCAAAACCAAGTGTACCTTTCTATTAAATTCTAAAGAAGATTAATCCAGTGTACACTGTGATTCAACCTAGAAACAATTCTTTCTTGTACAGAAAGCATTTTCTGAGGACGTGTAGAATAATACAAGTGACTTCAGCCCGCGAAAATGTCGCCTTTGAATATCTCTACATTTGGAACAGTTTTGAAGTGGATTGTAGTGGATACAAAATGAATAAATGGCTTCCTGAAATGATTTCTTACATGCATCATATACAGTGTGTCCCACTTACCATGCTCACCATGGGTATCTTTTCAATGGTGAGAGATACGAGGTCGGTTAAATGACACCAAATGTGGAGTTTATCAAGGCCAATTATAATGAGGAAAAATAATTTGATAAAATCTATTCGTTTTTGTTGTATACGCAAAAAACAGATTTTGATCATTTTCATGTCTCCTCCGTAACTTCTTTATTTATGAAAATATTCGAATAGGAACTTCACTTAACTTGGTTATGAATAACTTTTTTTTCTCTTACAGATGATGTGGCACAGTAATAGTTTTTTGCTGATAACAACGGAGTTATCGTCATTTATACAAAAACAAGAACTGTTTTGAAGTCGCCATCTTGAATTTATAAATTTTAACAAAATAATCATGATCTCCGACCTCAAAAACCCCCAAATACCAATTTTGAATGGAATCGGACTATAATCACAAATCTCGTCCGCCCTATTGGAGGAGCCGCCATTTTTTATTTTTTATTTCAATGAAAATTTCATAGTGCATTGTCACCGGAATTATGAACATCTGCCAAATTTCAAGTTATTAGGACCGCCAGAAGTGAGTCAAAATCTCAGATCAATAAGTAAACATAGATCGGCCCGATGCTACGTAAACATCATATTCACTGAACCGAAGACAACTTTGTTTATTTACGTACACCTCTCATCCCTCGTGTTTTCAAACATTGACGCCCTGTTGTCAAATTGGTAAAAAAATATGATTTTGGTAGGAACCTACCAATAAATGCATAATCAATCATATTTTATATTCAGATGTATTATTCTAAAAATTCTAGAGAAATGTTTATGTCCAGAAAGGTGTGAAAAAATTACCAAAAAGGAAGATATATGTAGTTTTGAACTGATGAAATTTTATGCAATTCGAGCGGTTACTAGAATTATTTTACTCTTGGCAACACCGCTTGTGACACCGGCCGTGGCGGCCATTGCCCATTGTACGTTGTCGTTTTGTGTTGATGAAGTGTTGTTAGAAATAATTTTCCTGTGTGTTTTCGTGGTTTTTGTCCTGCTTAAACAACTTAAAGTTACATTTGGAATATTTTTCAAAATAGTACAGTGGTTTAGTGAGTCACAATGTCGAAATACTGCTTTGTTTGCAAAACAAATTATAGTAAACAAACATTCCACAGGTGAGGTTCCAGTGGCGTCGAATGCACGATGCAAATCATGCAATCAAACGTATTCGTCAAATATAATATTGGAGGACAAAGAAACTCATTCAAAATTACAGATACGAAAAGCCTATGGCAAAGTGGTGAATTCCTCAATGTTTGTTATAAATATCTGTGAGTAGGGGGAAAAACATTGAGATGAAAGGAAAATTGAATTTATTTTCCAATAATATTGACATTGTTAAAATTCTAACAGTGAGGACAATTAATGATATACCAAAGGACTTACTTTAAATTTTTGGGAATCATTTCTTTGAGGAAGAGCCTTTATCAAACCATAGTTTTGCCTTGGTAAAGGTAATAAGTACTTCAAATTTTTTTCAAAATCTGATTATACCTTGAATTGTCAATAAGCGGAACTGACAAAGTAGAAAGGGTCAGGTCTCTTTTGACAAAGACAGTTCTATTTAAAAATCAATAAATACCAAGTGTTGAAATCCTCATGTACTCAGCTTTCTTGAGAATCATTCTTTCACATACACTTTGACACTTTATATTTGTAATATTGTATATGTTAGTCTTAAAATTAAATAAATAATAGTGATATTTGCCTATTTGTTATAATTACATTATTGGAAAATAAATTCAATTTTCCTGTCATAAGCTTCAATGTTTTTTCCCCCTGCTTACATATATTTATAACAAACATTCAGGCATTCACCATTTTGCCATAGGCTTTTCTTATCTGTAATTTTGAATGAGTTTCTTTGTCCTCCAATATTATACTTGACGAATACGTTTGATTGCATGATTTGTATCGTGCATTTAACGCCACTGGAACCTCGCCTGTGGAATGTTTGTTTACTATCATTTGTTTTGAAAACAAAGCAGTATTTCGACATTGTGTCTCACTGAACCACTGCACTATTTTGAAAATTATTCCAAATGTAACTTTAAGTTGTTTAAGCAGGACAAAAACCACGAAAACACACAGGAAAATTTAAACAACACTTCATCAACACAAAACACTGGCACTTGCGTTCTCTGATGCTTTGAGGAACGTTGTACAAGTATCTGTTAGATTTAATTCAATCCCCGTCGTGGTCTTAGCCAGGAGAGTAGTTGTTTTCTGACAGGTACTTGCCATATGAATGAACTGGTCCAAAATTCAGGATAATACTCAACAGAATGAACAATTTATTTATAGATGTTGTAGAAGGTTTCTTAACTCATAGGGTCAGTTGCATAAAGAATTTAACAGACAAATAAATATTTGATTTGATGATTACTATGGCAACGCATGTCTAAGCTCACCAGTTATGTTACCTACGTTAACAGAAGGCTTTATGCAACTGGTCCATATTTATTCAAATATTCGCATTGATTCGTTGAAACTTGATCTACACAACATAAACCCCCAGGCACCAAACTTGAAATATAGTCTTGTTAAATCTCTCGAATTAATTACTTTAGACCATAAATAATGCTTTATTTTTGATAGCTGAAAACTCCTAGAATCCAACTAAGGAAAGCATAAATCACAAAACTAATCCGCTATCTTGAATCCCCAAATTTTAATAAAAAGTTATTTGCTGCCAACCCCCGGCTTTTTATTGACCCTAGGAATTTTAAGACAAAACCGTGACATAACTTGTTGCAGCTCACAGGTACTGCATTTGCATAAGTAATTTTGACCCCCTTAAAAAAGCACGGCACTGTGCTAGAGGTGTTGTGTTTTGGTTCGAATGTCAAAAACCCGAAACAAAACAGTTTCCGCAATAATTATCTTCGGTTCAGTGAATATGATGTTTACGTAGCATCGGGCCAATCTATGTTTACTTATTGATCTGAGGTCAAAATTCACTTGCAAGAGACATGAAAATGATCAAAATTTGTTATTTGCGTATAAAACAAAAACGAAAAAAATTTATCAAAATAATTTTTCACATTTTAGTTGGCCTTGACAAACTCCACATTTGGTGTCATTTAACCTACCTCGTATCTCTTACCATTAAAAAGATACCTATGGCGAGCATGGTAAGTGGGACACACTGTATACAGATAAGATCATTTGTTACAAATAAAATGAATTTGTTTTTAGTGTAAGTCTGATTTCCTTTTACTCGATATGAACTATTTGTTTTCCACGGCCTAATTTCTATTTATTTTATTTTCATTCCAAACGTTCTTGAATAATAATTTATGCCAAAGTCGTAACAACGTAATGTCATTGCGTTGGTTTTGTTTTTCAGACCAATAAATTGTTCAGTAAGGTTGAGGTCATTGGGACTATCATTTCATTCATTGTTTACTATTGTTTCACCGCAATGAAAATTTGTCAGGGACACGGAATATACCGGAAGGAAGTAGCACACGGAAGAAAATGTTTGCAACGTGCGACAATATTTCTTTTGGTATTATTATTAATCGCTTGGGGTTTCGGAATTTTCCGTGAGATTGTGAAATGTTGTTGGAGATTTTGTTGAATTATATTTATACAGACCATCCCATCTATCCTGTGCTATGATATAATAGTGTATGTCAGAAACAGTATTAGGCACCGAAGGCGTTAAATTAAAAAAATATGTGTCGTTTTTGAGTTTCAAGGAGTAGAGTTGTTTAAGAAACAACCTCAGAAAGAATATGTGAGTAACTAAAACATGACACGTTGTATTGAATATTTCATTGCTTTCAGGAAAACATCTATGAATTCATACAATACATTTGTTTTCAATTTGAGAAAACTCCAAATATGAAGTGACTAATGGATGTGCATGCGAACTTTGTTGAAGGTCTTGGAAAGAGAACTTTTGTCCAGTTGATATTTTTTCCCGTCCATTATTGATTCTTAGATAATAATTTTAGCTCAACCTGCATGGAATGGCCTGTATATACTTTTGATGATAGTTTGAAAAGTTGTTATTGATTAGAATTGTCTTGCTTATAACAAAATATCCTGTTCGTAGGTGCGAATGCCTCTTTAGTCGTTACAACGTTTGATATTATATACAGGCCGTTTCTTTTATCATGTGGTAACATTGCTATATTCTAAACCGTAACAGATACGAAGACGATTAAATGGGAGAAAAGGTAACTATTGTGGAGAACAGTACAATGGTCAAAGAAAATTTACAGGGATTCTCGCCCTTCCCGAGTTATACAGGGAAAAATAAAAATGCTGTTATTTGTTTTTTAGGAATAGAATTGTTATTTCTGAAAATATAAAAAAATGGAAAAGGAAAGTTTCAATGTATTCTAAATGTACTATAAAAATGTAACAATGAATCTTTGATTAAACGTTTCGTGTCAACACGGCCACCATCAACATTTCTTTTCAAATACGGACCTGTCTGTTTTAGTACAAATATTGATAAAGCGATAAAATCACAATTCAGTGGTATTTTTATAACGTTTCATTTAAAATAACTAACATCATCAGTGACAACAATTTTTAATTACGGTCCTGTCGTTAGGTCGTTTATGGATTCCACAAAACCTAACTCTCCGATATAAAAATTATCAGTGACGCTTTGAATAAATGTATCTATTGAAATTATGTTTACACTATAATAAAAGATATCTGTAGTTTCAGAGACGAACGATAGCAATTTACCTCGGAAATAAACTTACTTAAGAGTAGAAGAAATCAAACAAACAGAAAACAATTTATTTCATATTGAATTTTTGAGTGAAAATAAAACCAATACAGAAAATGAATTCTTCATGATAACCTACATTAAATGCTCTAATTGCCGACCTCTTTGTTGAATGCACATAAGTTGTTTGTCCATACAATTTCTGTGGCAATTTTCTAGCATGATGGGTGTAATACTATTAAATACATCTCTTATTTTTTGTTTGAGATGGTCGATATCTGTACTAGTTGTCGAAAAAACTTTATCCTTTATGTATCCCCAGACAAAAAAATCTAAAGGAGTCAGGTCTGGGGATCGAGATGGCCAGGCAATTGGTCCATCTTTTCCAATCCATTTTCTTGGGAATGTTGCATCTAAACGTTCCCTTACTATTGCTGCATTATGGGGAGGGGCACCGTCTTGTTAAAATATTGTATTTCACGGCGGATGTTCAGTGGCAATTCATCTAAGTAGCCATCAAATTCATTGGATAAAAAATGTAAATACATTCCACCATTCAAATGCTCGTCGTAAAAGAAAGGACCTAGTATGTTTGTTCCCAAAATTCCCAACCAAACATTTATTCCGAACCTTTCCTGGAAATTGGTTTCTCTATGTAAATGTTCATTTGTATTATTCCACCTATAATGGATGTTTCTGTTAAACCAACCATTGTTGGTGAATTTTGATTCGTCCGTCCATATTATTTTATTACAAATATTTCCAACTTCCCTATTTCTACGTCTCAACCACATCGCAAATCGTACACTCCTTCCGTAATCCCTTTCATTGAGGTGATGAACTTTGCGTATCCTGTAGCATTTGTATTTGTTCTTTTTCAAAATATTTCTGGTAGATTTTACAGAAATCCCTAGTTCGTGGGCAATTTCTCGTAAAGAACAATCTTGATTAGAAATATTTTTGTAACTGACCAATCCTAAATTGAAAAAAAATATTTTCGTCACTTTGTTAATCTTTATGAAGTAATATTTGCTTACCTAAAACATTTATTTGTTTCCGCATACTTCCAGTAACAACACATTTTCGAGTTTTATTTCTATCAAATGCACCACAGTCTCTCAAATTTCTTTCTAATCGTCTAAACATTTGAATGTTTGGAATACGACGATTTGGGTATAGCTCACCATACATATTTTTTGCCAAAAGATGATTTCTATTTGATTTTGCATAAGCAAATAGCATATCAGTCCTTTCGTCATTTGAATACATCTTTGATATGACTGAGTGTATAAACGACTGACAGTTCTTAACACGTATCAACAACTCATTTATTTGTCCTGCCATAGAAACCAAGCAAAGCCTACTTGTTTAAAAATGGTAAATGAAGTGAGATGCTATTTAATTGTACCATATCACACAATAGTCGTATTTTGACCAAAAACTAATATTTTCGTTACTTCCAGGATTGAGAATTATAGAAATATTCAGTATGATAATTGATTCAGAAGAAATCAGCCTTGAAACAAGGATTTCTGTAATACAAAAATGCCCAAGAAGGAAAAATACGAATGTTCGTTGTGTTGGGGTATCTTCTTATTGAAATTATTGGGTGAAGTCTGAAGTATGCCAATAGTTGAATAGGTTTTGAAGAAATCAAAATAATTTACAAAAGAACTAACGACAGGACCGTAATTAAAAATTGTTGTCATTGAGGATGCTAGTTATTTTAAATGAAACGTTATAAAAATATCAAGTGTGATATACCACTGAATTGTGATTTTATCGCTTTATCAATATTTGTGCTAAAATAGACAGGTCCGTATTTGAAAAAAAAAGTTGATGGTGGCCGTGTTGACACGAAACGTTTAATCAAAGATTCATTGTTACATTTTTATAGTACATTTTAAATACATTAAAACTTTCCTTATAAATTTTTTTATATTTTCAGAAATAACAGTTCTATTCGTAAAAAACAGATAACAGCATTTTTGGTTTTCCCTGTATAACTCGGGAAGGGCGAGACTCCCTGTAAATTTTCTTTGACCATTGTATTGTTCTCCACAATAGTTACCTTTTCTCCCATTTAATCGTCTTCGTATCTGTTACGGTTTAGAATATAGCAATATTACCACATGATTAAAAATTATAAAAATATGCACCCCTTCCCTCACACCTATTCTAACTTATATTGTAAATAAATGCTTGAATGAAGGTTACTACCCAGAAAGCTGAAAAAAGGCTATGTATACAGGGCAATTCAAATTCGACCCCCACCATTGGGATCTCCTAAACTACAGGAGATACGTCGAAGCTTAAATTGGGGCAAAGTTAGGTATTCTGGTGAATGTGTGGGCTGGAATTTATGACGACCGAATACTTGGACATCATTTCTTCTCTAATACTTTGAACGGGGAAACCTATCGTCGGTTCTTAAGAAACGAATTCGAAGAATATATGGATACGTTTCCCCTTGTTAATTATAACAGCTGCTGGTTTCAGCATGACGGGGATCCTCCACACAATAAAAGAGCAGTTTGCGAATATTTACTCCAAAGATTTCCTAATAGGTGGTTAGGAAATTCTGGACCTGACCTTATAGTTTTGGATACTTTAAAGAACATAATCTATGGAGAGCAAGAATATGACAAAGTAGATGAACTTAGAGACAATATCATCACGCAATTCAGGTCTATCAGAAGAAGGGATATTGTTAGGGCTGTTCTTAATTTGAGACGACGAGCTCGGTTATGTATTCAAGAGGAAGGCCATCATTTCGAACACTTGTTGTAATACTTTTTGTGCATTTTTTACAAGCTCATGATTTCATTCTTATTTTTTGAAATGCACCGTACTCAGCCAAGTGTTTGCCCAAAATTCCGAATAATGTTCTATCCGGCTGTTGTCTTTCCGGATATAATTCAAAATAAATTTGTGTTGTTTTCGTACTATTTCTATCAAATTTATTATAAAGTTTCAACATATCTCGTTTTTCTTCATTTGAGAATGAGGACATTTCGACTGAAGTATTTGTGCAAACTTATGATGTTTAATGAGTTCTGACAACTAGTGTTTATTAGACAAAATTTTTCGATGACCATCTCAGATGAAGTTGTTTTTTTTAAATATCTGTGGTTGCAGAAGTGCAAATCATAACAAATTATACATCAATGAAATCATAATGAGAATCACTATTTTTCTGTATAAAAAATAATATGGCGCCCATAACAGAAAAAAAAGTTGATGATGAATGCCAGAAGACGAAACGTCGAATAGTAAATCTGAATATGAAAACGTGTAGCTGAAAAAAAGTATCAATGAAAATGTACTTTTGGTTTTGAGCTATGTTGTCAAATAACGATAGAAAAAAATAAAAACGAAAATTCTGATTTTCAGTTTTTTCCCGATATTTCCGGAAATACTCGGAATTTTCCAAGTTTCAAAACAGTATTTTGTTAAGCACCAGAATACGCAACTTTGCCCCAATTTAAGCTTCGACGTATCTCCTGTAGTTTAGGAGATCCCAATGGTGGGGGTTGAATTTGAATAGCCTTGTATATACAGTGTGTCCCACTTTGAGCAGCCACACCCTCATATTTCGTTGAGCATGAAATAATTCGAAATTTTCTTTGACTCAAGTTGTAGTACTCGAAAATACCTACCTTTATGTTTACGTAACTTTTGTATATCCATTTTCCACGGCTAACTACGACCAAATGAAAAGTGAAAAATTGGGAAAAACATACTAGGCATTTTTTTATCGCAAAAATAACACCAGATTCTGTTTCAGAACATCTTAAAACCCCCAAATCTCAATGCTTGAATCATTTGAATATACAGGGTATCATTCATTCTGATCAGAGTTAGCCTTGGAAAAATGATATTTGGCTATTTTTCAAAGTATTAATTAAATGTTTTTGGGAATTCTGTGACAAGAGAAGACATTTTGGAAATTTTCCAAGCATTATTTATGGATTAGAGTTGATAATGCTACCAGCTACAGATGATACCCTGTATATTCAAATGATTCAAGCATTGAGATTTGGGGGTTTTAAGGTGTTCTGAAACAGAATCTGGTGTTATTTTTGCGATAAAAAATGCCTAGTATGTTTTTCTCAAGTTTTCACTTTTTATTTGGTCGTAGTTAACCGTGGAAAATGGATATACAAAGGTTCCGTAAACATAAAGGTAGGTATTTCCGAGTACTACAACTTGAGTCAAAGAAAATTTCGAATTATTTCATGCTCAACGAAATATGAGGGTGTGGCTGCTCAAAGTGGGACACACTGTATATATATATATATATATATATATTCAAGTATTCAGCATATATATGTATATATATATATATATATTTCCTATCAATAAAATATCAAAGCCTACAACGTTGAATGACTTGAGACCAAATAATATATCTTACCTGCTGTATCGAAAATAGTTGAAAAATCAGCCTACTAACAAATATATGAATATGTGAATTCCAAAGGGATTTTATCGAAAAAATCACAGTACCACGAGTGCTCTTCTGAAAATGACCGATAATATCATACGTGCCACTGACGAAGGCAAAGTTAGCATCTCTTTGTCTCTGGACTACAGCAAAACGTTCGATACCATGAGAATCACATGATTCTAATCTCTAAGTTACATTTTTTTGCTTTCTCTGACAACTCTACAAATTCCATAAAATCTTTCTTAACTGACAGAATTCAATGTATACAAGTTAAAAATGAAATCTCTAAGTACGTGAATGTGGTGCTCCACAAGGATCGGTTCTCTCTCCGTTGCTATTTATTTTATATACTGCAGATTCAAATCGGGTGCTGAACAATTTCAACATGCACACGTTTGCGGATTATACTAATCTTTTTTACTCAGTCACATTTGACCATCTCCTAACAAAACAAGATGAACTCAACAGGGAAATAAATGATCTAATTACAGTTTCTAAACAACACTTTATTAACATTAACTCCACCAAATCGCCCTTGATAATATTTGGTAAGAAGATAGACCAATAGAGGGCCATAGACAACATTTCAATCGAGATTGAGAATAATAAGATTAAGAACAGTGATAAAATCAAATGCCTTGGTTTATGGATTGAAAAGAATCTGAAATTTACAAGTCACGAGCTTATTTTATAATGAAAAATCTCTATACAAATAGACTCATTCTCAGCAGATCAGTGAAACAAAATATTATGTGACTCTTTGATCTTGTCTATCTTCAACTACTGTGATGTTGTTTATGGCCCATGTCTTGACTTTCTCACATCAGCTCGAAAACAAAGATTGCAAAATGCATGTATTAGGTTTATTTTTGGACTGAGATATAGGGACCACGTTACCTCTTTCACTAATCGAATTGAATGGCACTATGCTAGCTTTTTAAAAAAACTTTGTGTATAGCAAACGCCCCTCTATCTACTGAATAAACTGGAGCACCGACACCAAGCTCACGTGAGGAACCTTAGAAATTTAGATAAACTCTCCATGCCCCAACATCGAACTACCTTTTTGAACGATCCGTTACTGGACATGCAGTGACCTCTTACAACTCTCTTAGCGAAACTCTGAAATCTGCACATCTGAAAACTTTTAAGGTTAACTCAAACAATCACTACTAGATAAGCAGCGATTACCTTGATTATTTTATATAATTACGCTACTGATTTTCATAACAATATTACTAAACACTTCATAATTACTGTTTAAGTTATGTTTAAAATCAAATTTGATTTGATTTTTAGTACAATGTAAACCATTATAAATTTTTGTTGCCTGGCTCAGCTAAACTCCGCCAGGAAAAATAAAGACCATTTATTATTATTATTATTATTATTATTTTTCTCTCCTCAGGAGTGTACCAGTCAGGCCCTGTCTCCGGTGCTCCGACCCATCCGGAGGGCGCGCTGGTGTCGTTAACCCCAATAACCACTCCCTACGTCCGTAGGGTGAGTGATTATTGGGTCCGAGAATCGTGTGCCCTGAGTAGACGGAGCGAACCAAGTATAACGGCCTTCTGCATTCTTGCTGCTAAGATTTCTGCCATATTACGGCAAGCCGGTATTATTTTCAAGTTAGAGAGCAGTGTGTCCATCATTCCACCAAGGACTCCTATAATCAGAACCACCATTTTGACAGAATGGTCCGGATATAACATGCGGAGTTCAAAGAGAAGATCTCGATATTTAGTCCGTTTTTCCTCCTCTTTTCGAACGATATTCATTTCGCCTGGAGCGGAAAACTCCATGACGAATATCGTTCTACTTTGGTGGTCGAGGAGGACAACATCAGGCTTATTGGCTTGTATTTGCCTGAGGGTGGGGAATGAGTAGTTCCAATAGATTCGACATCTCTCATTCTCCACCACGGACTCAATATCCCCCGGAGCATAAGGCAACACCGGTGTCTCGTCTATACCGTACGAGTGTCGTAAGTGGTAGTACAACACTCGTAGCGCCGCGTTATGCCTGTGGATATAGGCTGAGACCGCATAAGATGGGCATGCTGATAGCAGATGCATTATTATTATTATTATTATTATTATTATTATTATTATTATTATTATTATTATTATTATTATTATTATTATTATTATTATTATTATTATTATTATTATTATTATTATTATTATTATTATTATTATTATTATTATTATTATTATTATTATTATTATTATTATTATTATTATTATTATTATTATTATTATTATTATTATTATTATTATTATTATTATTATTATTATTATTATTATCATTATTATTATTATTATTATTATTATTATTATTATTATTATTATTATTATTATTATTATTATTATTATTATTATTATTATTATTATTATTTCTGATTTGAATTAAAATCCTCCAGTCGGACCCTGTCTCCGATGCTCCGATACATTCGGAGGGCGCGCTGGCAACATCATTACCCCAATAACCACTCCCCAAACTATGGGGTAAGCAGCTATTGGGTCCGGGAATCGTGCGCCCTGAGCAGACGTAATGAACCGAGGATGACAGCCTTCTGCATTCTTCCGGCTATGATTTCTGACATCTTTCTACATGCCGGTATGATTTTTAAGTTCGAGAGTAATGAATCCATCACACCGCCAAGGGACCCTATTATCAGAACAACCATTTTTACAGAATGGTCTGGATAGAGCCTGCGGAGTTCGAAGAGTAAATCTCGATATTTCGTCCGTTTCTCCTCCTCCTTTCGGACGATATTCGTTTCGCCAGGAGCCGAAAACTCAATGACGAATATCGTCTTACTTCCATGGTCGAGGAGTACTACATCAGGCTTATTGGCCTGTATTTGCCTGAGGGTGGGAAATGAGTAGTTCCAGTAGATCCGGCACTTCTCATTCTCCACCACGGACTCAATATCCCCCGGAGCGTAAGGCAACACTGGTGTCTCGTCTATGCCGTACGAGTGTCGTAGGTGGTAATATAACACTCGTAGAGCCGCGTTATGTCTGTGGATATAGGCTGAGACCGCATATGCTGGACATGCTGACAGCAAATGCATAATGGTCTCAGGCGCCTGACGGCAGGCCCTGCATCTAATATCAGGGACCTCTATACCCATCACGTGGCTTCGGTAGACCAAGGTGTTGAAGACACCATCTTGGCAGGCCATTATGAATCCCTCGGTCTCCGACTTCAGCCCACTTGACCTAAGGAAGGCGTAGGTCAAGTTCTTGGATAAGCCAAGGTCTTCAACGTTTCTGAAGAAGACCCCATGCAAAGGTTTATCCCTATGTAGCTGCAGAAGAGCTGCATTCTCTGCGGCCTTTACATGGGCTTTTTGCCGAACGGGTGCCAACTCTGTGACAGAGTTCGGATCACGCCGTTTGGTGTCGAAACTGAGACCGAGTTCATCAGCCGCACGGGCTGCTGCCTTAAAGAGGAACGCTCCAATCCCTGCGTTTTCATGGTCCCGGACCATGCAGAGAAGGGGGTCCAAACTCCTGATTACTTTACATGCTCCATCCAATACCATTCTGTTGTGAAGACACTCCAAACTCAAAAGTCCTCGTCCTCCTTGTTGTCGGTGGAGATATAACCGAGGAACGGACGATTTGGGATGCAAGCTCCTGTATAGGTGCATCATCTTGCGAGTCTTTACGTCGAGTTGTCGCAGCTCCTCCTGAGTCCACTTCATTACTCCGAAGGAGTAGAGTAAGATCGGAACGGCAAGCATATTTGTGGCAGCAACTTTGTTCTTTCCCGACAGTTCTGATGCCCAGATCTGTCGGAGTTTGTGCTGATACTTGCCGCGGAGAGAGTTTTTGACAGTAAAAACTTCTTGAGAGTGGTGTTGTTCCACTCCCAAGTAGGTATACGTCTCTCCGGCACCCAGATGACGTAGGATGCTTCCGTCTATGAGCTGGACGTCTTCTCCGTAATCGTCGCATCGTCCTCTTTTGAGATGAACCGTTGCACATTTGTCGATCCCAAACTCCATGCCGATGGCCTGCGTATACTCCTCCACAACCCTCAAAGACTGACGTAGGTCCTTTTCACCAGAGGCATAAAGCTTAAGATCATCCATGTAGAATAGATGAGTCACCTTATGCCTCCGGTTGCTGGGGGTGCCGCAGTAGTATCCACGTGTTTTTCTGAGGGCAACGGACAATGGCAATAGTGAGATGCAAAAGAGAAGGGGGCTGAGAGAATCTCCCTGAAACACTCCCCTTCTGAAGATAACCTGATCTGTTTGGACTCTAGCTTGACCTGATGTTATAGTGAAGCGAGTCCTCCAGAGTGGCATCAGTTGTTCAATGCATCTCACTATTTGATCGGGTATCGCAAGGCATCGAAGAACGTGCATGATTAGCTCATGCGATGTCGTATCAAATGCCTTGCGATAGTCGATCCAGGCCATCGAAAGGTTACGCTTATACTGCGTGGAGTCCTGCGTAATACATCTATCGATGAGCAGATTCTCCTTGCATCCAGCGATCCCTTTCTTTGACCCTCTTTGCTCATATATCCGTTCGTACACGTGTTCAACTGCGGTGAGTATTCGCATGTACAAAATGCGGGTGAACATCTTATAACATGCGTTCAGGCATGTTATCGGCCTGTAGTTTTTCGGTTCCGACAAATCTCCCGTTTTTGGGATCAGCACGGTTCGCCCCTCGACAAACCAACCGGGAATCTGCTGCTCACCATTCAACCATGAGTTGAAAACTCTGGCCAAATGTTGGTGGGTGCTGGGAAATTTTTTCCACCAGTAGTTCCCTAGTCCATCCGGACCTGGTGCAGCTGAGTTCTTCGAGCCCTCAAGGGCTCGTCGAACTTCTTCCGGGGTTATCGGGTCGCGCAGTTCATTGAGCTCTGGCTGTTGAAGCCTTCCGCAGAATGCTTCAAACTGCGCTAGGGCTGGAGTGTCTACATTCAGTGGTTGCGGATGTTCATAAATATCCTTCCAGAAGGCTTCTACTTGATCAGCGGTCGGCGGATTTTCTACAACACGCGGAGGCTTTTGGAATAATTGAGAAGGATTATCGCGGAATTTTGAGTTTTCCACGATGCTCCTCAATCGCCTCACTAGTGACTTCTTTGCAGCCACTAGCATTCGTATCCTGTCAAGGCAGTGCTGTTTGGTAGTCAACAGCACTCCTTGATTCAGTGTGTGATGGGCTCTTCTTAATTTTGCCGCTATTCGGCGCACTGCTGGCGTGAAAAGCCTGTTGGCTGCCATATAGTCCATCACACATTGGATACGAGACGCGTGTTGTCTCGCCGACTTGATCTTGGCTTCCATCTTCTGTACTCGTCGCTCGTGCCTTCCAACCGACAAGAAGGGATTCCTTCTCTCCGTTTGGGTCAGCGACTGAGCGGCTCTGTACACAGCGCTGTTAATTTGCCAGATATCAGCCTCTTCTATTAGGACATCCCGAACCTCTGCATCCACTTGGGCTAGTTGTTCTGGCTTTAGGTACTTTGGTACGTGAAGCACCCTACGTGTTTTGAAATTTATTATTATTATTATTATTATTATTATTATTATTATTATTATTATTATTATTATTATTATTATTATTATTATTATTATTATTATTATTATTATTATTATTATTATTCTTTTTCTCCTCAGGAGTGTACCAGTCAAGCCCTGTCTCCGGTGCTCCGACCCATCCAGAGGGCGCGCTGGTGTCGTTAACCCCAACAACCACTCCCTACGTCCGTAGGGTGAGTGATTATTGGGTCCGAGAATCATGTGCCCTGAGTAGACGGAGCGAACCAAGAATAACGGCCATCTGCATTCGTGCTGCTAAGATTTCTGCCATATTACGACAAGCAGGTATTATCTTCAAATTGGAGAGCAGTGTGTCCATCATTCCACCAAGGACTCCTATGATCAGAACCACCATTTTTACAGAATGGTCCGGATACAACCTGCGGAGTTCAAAGAGAAGATCTCGATATTTAGTCCGTTTTTCCTCCTCTTTTCGAACGATATTCATTTCGCCTGGAGCGGAAAACTCCACGACGAATATCGTTTTACTTTGGTGGTCGAGGAGGACAACATCAGGCTTATTGGCTTGTATTTGCCTGAGGGTGGGGAATGAGTAGTTCCAATAGATTCGGCACCTCTCATTCTCCACCACGGACTCAATATTATTATTATTATTATTATTATTATTATTATTATTATTATTATTATTATTATTATTATTATTATTATTATTATTATTATTATTATTATTATTATTATTATTATTATTATTATTATTATTATTATTATTATTATTATTATTATTATTATTATTATTATTATTATTATTATTATTATTATTATTATTATTATTATTATTATTATTATTATTATTATTATTATTATTATTATTATTATTATTATTATTATTATTATTATTATTATTATTATTATTATTATTATTATTATTATTATTATTATTATTATTATTATTATTATTATTATTATTATTATTATTATTATTATTATTATTATTATTATTATTATTATTATTATTATTACTATTATTATTATTATTATTATTATTATTATTTCCTTTAAGAGTGTACCAGTCAGGTCCTGTCTCCGGTGCTCCGACCCATCCGGAGGACGCGCTGGTGTCGTTTACCTCAATAACCACTCCCTACGTCCGTAGGGTGAGTGATTATTGGGTCCGAGAGTCATGTGTTCTGAGCAGACGAAGGGAACCAAGGATTACGGCCTTCTGCATTCGAGCGGCTAGGATTTGTGCCATATTACGGCAGGCCGGTATCAACTTCAAATTAGAGAGCAGTGTACCCATCATTCCACCAAGGACTCCTATAATCAGAACCACCATTTTGACAGAATGGTCCGGATACAACCTGCGGAGTTCAAAGAGAAGATCTCGATATTTAGTCCGTTTTTCCTCCTCTTTCCGAACGATATTCATCTCGCCTGGAGCGGAAAACTCCACGACGAATATCGTTTTACTTTGACGGTCGAGGAGGACAACATCAGGCTTATTGGCTTGTATTTGCCTGAGGGTGGGGAATGAGTAGTTCCAATAGATTCGGCACCTCTCTTTCTCCACCACGGACTCAATATCCCCCGGAACATAAGGCAACACCGGTGTCTCGTCTATACCGTACGAGTGTCTTAGATGGTAGTACAACACTCGTAGCGCCGCGTTATGCCTGTGGATATAGGCTGAGACCGCATAAGCTGGACATGCTGATAGCAAATGCATTACGGTCTCAGGTGCCCCACGACATTCCCTGCATCGGGTGTCAGGGACGTCTATACCCATCACGCGACTACGGTAGACGAGGGTGTTGAAGACACCATCCTGGCAGGCCATTATGAATCCCTCGGTCTCCGACTTTAGCTCACTCGAACTGAGGAAGGCAAAGGTCAAGCTTTTGGATAAGCCAAGGTCTTCGATGTTGTTGAAGAAAACACCATGCATTGGCTTATCCATATGCAGCTGTAGGAGGACCTCTGTCTCCGCAGCTTTAATGTGAGCTTTTAGCTGAACGGGTCCCAACTCGGTGACAGAGTTTGGGTTAGCCCGTTCAGTGTCGAATACGAGACCAAGTTCATCGGCTGCACGGGTTGCTGCCTTAAAGAGAAATGCTCCAATCCCTGCTTTTTCATGGTCGCGGACCATGCAGAGAAGGGGATCTGAACTCCTGATGACTTTACAGGCCCCATCCAGAACCATTCTGTTATGCAGACACTCCAAACTCAAAAGTCCACGGCCTCCCCGTTGTCTGGGAATAACCGTGGAACAGACGATTTAGGATGCAAGCTCCTATTGAGATGCATCATTTTGCGAGTTTTTACGTCGAGTTGTCGCAGCTCTTCCTGAGTCCACTTCATCACTCCGAAGGAGTAGAGAAGGATCGGAACGGCAAGCATATTAGTTGCAGCAACTTTGTTCTTCCCCGACAGTTCTGATGACCAGATCTGTCGGAGTTTATGCTGATACTTGCCGCGGAGAGAGTTCTTAACTGTGATTACCTCTTGGGAGCGGTGTTGCGCCACCCCTAGGTAAGTATAAGTCTCTCCGGCATCCAGATGATGTAGGATGCTTCCGTCTACGAGCTGGACATCCTCTCCGTATTCCTCGCATCGTCCTCTTTTGAGATGAACCGTGGCACATTTGTCGATCCCAAATTCCATTCCGATAGCATGCGTATATTCTTCCACCACCCTAAGGGACTGATGTAGGTCCCTTTCTCCAGAGGCATATAATTTTAGGTCATCCATGTAAAACAGGTGGGTGACTGTATGCCTCCGGTTGCTGGGGGTGCCGCAGCTGTACCCACGGGTATTATTATTATTATTATTATTATTAGTATTATTATTATTATTATTATTATTATTATTATTATTATTATTATTATTATTATTATTATTATTATTATTATTATTATTATTATTATTATTATTATTATTATTATTATTATTATTATTATTATTATTATTATTATTATTATTATTATTATTATTATTATTATTATTATTATTATTATTATTATTATTATTATTATTATTATTATTATTATTATTATTATTATTATTATTATTATTATTATTATTATTATTATTATTATTATTATTATTATTATTAATATTATTATTATTACCATTATTATGTGTTGTGTTCTCTGATATATTGGTATAATTCTCTTATAACCGTTTCATGAGTTTTTTCTGATTTTAACTTTTCTATTAATATAAAGAAACTGGTACTTGATAGAAGACAGAAATCTTTGGGAGATCGTTTGCTAACGAACAGTCGTTACCGACCGATGATGAACCCTTTACTCCCATAAACACCTAACTATGTAGGCTTATTATGGCAAGAACCTGTGGCTAAGACCACGACGGGTATTGAATTAAATCTAACAGCTACTTGTGCAACGTTCCTCAAAACATCAGAGGACGCAATTGCAAGTGCCCTCTTTGACCAACCAGCAGAATTATGTTTTGGTACTTGATAGTTTATCGCGATTTGTTTAATGATTTTTAGTCCATCCTGAAAATTCTTTTCAGGTAAAGTGATTGCGAAAGCTCTGTGTATCATTGACCTAAAGGCGGATAATTTATGAAAGATTGGACTCAAATAATCAACAGGAATTGTACAGTCTGTGAAGGTATTTTTCCGGTAGATATTAATTTGAAAACCATTATTGAACCTTGAAGTATTCAAATCTGAGAAGTTAAGCTCCTTGTTTTGTTCAATTTCTACTGTGAATTTAATTTTGTTTTGCAGACTATTCAGGAAGTTAAAATATTGGGAAAATTTGCCTGTTGGAACCATCAAAACCAACTAGTATGTACGTCATCAACGTACGTGAACGATATTTTTCTGAGAAAGAGGGTTATCAGATATACATATTCCTCCATAGGGAGAAACCTCGAATACTTTTGAAAGTAAATGGCTCCAACTTTATGAGCAGGAGAAATTCATAACACGGTCATAAACATCTAACCGTCAAGTTCAAATGAAAACGTCAATTCTCGGCGAGTAAAAAATATGCTATATTCTATCGCTGTATATTCAAAACAAATTTCAATAAAATAGGAAGGTTATCCCTATTTCCTCGCTCATTCTCCGACCCTGGCGATATCGATCAAATTACGTCACGACGTCTCGACGCCTCGATAAGAGTATTCAACAGGCGTCAGTTTGTTTTCAACTTTCACTCATCGAAGTCGTGCGTGGAAAGCGCTCAGAATTATCACGCTTACGGTGCAATTTTCCGTTATAGTTGAACATTTTCATTTCGAATATAAAGGTGTTACACAAAAAAGTGTGTGAAGGATATTGGTGAGTGATGAATGAAAATTGGGTTAATTAGCAAATGAAAATTCCATGCGGATTTAATATTTTAATTTTTGGATGTTTTGTTTTCAAACTAAACGTGTTGGAATTTATTTATTTGAAATTGGGAAGAAGACGATAATGAGAAAAGGTCAACTTATTCATTTCATTGAAACTAAAATAATACAGTATCTAGGTATTATAAAAATCATACAGCATATGTTATATTTCATAGCGTTGAAACGGACGAAAAATATTTTTCTTACATTTCTACTAGCGAAATAGTGAATTGTAGTTAAGATAAACTCTCCTGAATAATGTAGGATGAGTTCTAATAGGGCCTTCGACAATAAAATGAGAATGCGTCGTTAATGAAACTTTTTCAAAAATAAATTTGTAACTGCGCAAAAGGAAACAGGTATCAAAACTATTGAATTGAACTGCAAACTGCATGTAGTTGAAATATATGTAAAGCAGCATAAAATACGCAAATGAAATAATCAGACTAAAATAAAATTCTTCCCAAAGGTGAAACCGAATTGGTTATTTCTCTAGAAGAGAAAAACGAATAAATGCAAGGAGAAATTAAATAATTTTTTAAACAAAAGAAAAACATACAAAAAACGGTCATACATTAAATATCGTAGATATTTCAACGGAATTCCATCGTGCCAAAAATGGAACTAAAATTATATTTAGGAATCTTTTTGAATTATCAAATTAGCTCTTAATCCTCCTAAATCAAAAATCTTGTTATAATATTTTTTTTCAAGAGAAGTGTAGGATAAACTATTTTTCCGCGGAATTTTCTGGATTCAATAAAATCTCTCAGAATACCACTATACGAAAAACCTTCTCAAATATTCTCAAGAAAGAAATGTTTTCCGCGGATGGAATAGCTCGCCCCTTTAACTTTTTTGCTTTCGAAGATAATGGATTGAAATTGGGAAGATCTGTATACAACAGCGAACTGCATTTCTTAACAAGTAAACTCAGCTTCATGCAATTTCCGATTTCACCGGAAGTGACATAAACTTTCGGTTATTGAATGGGACACCCGGTATATTTTCACTTCTTTTGTCTTCATATGACATACTGAATACAACCATGTCACGACTTGTCACTTTCTGTAACCATTTTTTTCTTTTGAATTTATATTTTAATCTAAGGTGCTATGAATACATTCAAATAACTAATTTCACACCTTAAATTTTAGGGAAAATACAATTTTACTGTTTTTTCTCAAAAATTCCAAATATATGTGCTACGTAAGATTTCAGTTCATTAGTTAAAATTGTTTTTGATGATTTTTTTTCAAAATGAAGTATCTTTTGAGTTAAGATTTACATGCAAGGAGTAACCTGTGACCAACACAACTGATAACAAAATAATTAAGGAGTTTCGAAAATAAATTCTTGTGAACCTTTTATTTTACCTCGCTTCTGTAAAAGTCAATTGGGAGATTATTGTGTAGGTACGATATTGTTCTAACAACATGTTAGTTGAGTTGGTTACAGATTACTCCATGCATGTTAATCTTATTTTGTTCTCAGAAGATACTTCATTTTGAAAAATATCTAACAATCTTCTATAGCGTTTACCTGCTACCAATGTCACACATTAAGACACAGTTAAGAGTGTAGTTATGAGGATTATTACGACTATGAGGATTATTTCGACTCTGAAACTTCAACACGACACTGGGACTCTATTACGACACTGAACCATAAAAACATGATCAGAGTTTATGATGAATTTATTGAAATTGACGTTATGACAAATTTGTTTCTTTTAATCAAATGAAGAATAAAACAACTTTATTATCAACATCAATTTTATATCACACATTGCACTGAGTACCTACCTACTTGCTACAGAGAAATGATTTTTTTTATTATTATAAACATTAATCACAACATTTCCGCAGTTAGTAATATTTATTCCTGCAGAAGTAGAGGCAACTAAAGTATTGCAGTGTTCAATTTCTACTGAATTCTTAGAAAAACTTTCTTCTTTTCCCATTATTTTTTTGGCTATTATTTTTTTGTTTTCTGAGGATCGAAATCTGCTTCAGCAACACTATTATGCATTTCCACCAACGAGTTCTCTTTAAAGAATGCATATCAGCACCAGTATCAGCAAGTAGGGATGCGAAAGATCTTCTGAAATAGTGACCTATACAGGGGGTCCCTCCGGGAACTGCATCGATCAATATATAGAAAACCATAGTTGAGCCGAATTTGAAAATTTGGGAGTTCACTATTGTTAATAAGTGCTATCCGGCTAAAATATTTTGAAGATTGTGGCACTTCCCGTTGTACCGGAAGTGGACCCCAACTTCGTTATTTTAAATGGGACACCCTGTATATTATCAAGGGTTTAGATTTTACGCATGATTCTGAACATGTTTTATGTATAATGTGCTATACCCAAGTCTAACCGTTTTCGAAATATTTCAAATTTTAAGTTGAAAATTGCATTTGCAGACCGAAAAATATTTTTTTTATTTCTGGACACGATCATTTATTTTCGATTGTGTATCGATTTATTCGTAGGAGAGGACCCAGTTCAGTAGAATTTCGATATAAAATGTATTAGAGTTATACAGGGCGTTCAACAGGAAATGATGTAGATCCGGTTGAAAAAAGTATTGTAAGTCCATTTTTTCAAATGTAAACCCTCCAATTTTATATTCTCATTCGATTCGGCATCAAAAATGAAGCTAACTTTGAATGAGGTTATATATGCCTACACTCAACAGTTTTCGGAATATTGGCGAATTAACATGTCTCAGTTCCAGAAAATCTCGTATTCTTGAGTTTACTTATTCTTAGTTGGCCATGGCGCCCGCAGTTGTGTTGGAAACAATCAACTGCCACGGAAATGTCATTGTAATCAATCATGCAGGCTCGTTTGAATTATTCGAATGAAGATTACTTAAATCTATTTATTATTTATGGCGAATGTAATAGGGTTATCTCAAGAACATGTGATATATTTGCTATTCGGTATCCGCAGAAGCATAAGCCCTCACAAAATACTGTTAAACGAATCATAGAGAACTTCAAAAACTTTGGATCCCAGGTAGCGCATCATATCGGCTGAATCTTGGTTCCATATTGGGCCAATATAGATATATTGTAAATAAAAAATCAATATTGGTCCAATATTGGTGAAAATTAAAAAAACAATATTATATTAATGATATTGGTGGAATATTGGTTGAACTAGTTTTGAATGTAGATTATCACACGAAATATTGGGTCAATATTGGTTGAATAATTTCTACCAATATCGATAATACAATATTGGTAATATATTGTTTTCCACATCTAGAATAAATATTGCAATCCAAATATTACAGTCATATCGATTATAGGGAAAAAAACTATATTGTACTTCCAAGTTTGTTAGAATATTGGTTGAATATCATTTCCACATTATTTGACAAATTGTAATAACTCATATTGAGTCAATATTGGTTGAATGATATTTACCAATATCGATAAAACAATATTGTCTTCACATCGTTTTTAACATCTAGAATAAATATCGCAATCCCAATATTCCCCTAATATCGATTCTAGGAATAAAAACTATATTGTATATCCAAGTGTGATTACACATTGGTTGAATATCGTTTCGCCAATATTCAACAAATCTTATTAATTAATATTGGGTCAATATTGGTTTAATAATATTTATCGATATCGTTAAAACAATATTGTCTTCATATTGTTTCCTACATCTAGATTGGGATGAAATTTCAATATTGGCCGAATATTCAATAAAACATATTGAAATTATATCATGAGCAAATCTGGATAAAAATCCGCTAGGTGGCTCTACATATAGAACGTCTTCTAAAACCTAGGAAAGTATATTAAATACTTCCCATAACTTGTTTTCAAGACAGCTCACTCAGTGGTTATGGCGATCAAAAGGCAGACTCTGGTGTCACCTTCATCAACTGAAAGACATTCAATAATTTACCAAGGTATATTGACATCCACCAATACCTATATCCAAATGATATTGTACCAATATCGATAAATATTTTGAGGCCATTATTGCTTCAAGAATATTACACCAAAACTATTTCTAAAAGATTCAAACAATATTCGACCAATATCGCAAATTATTCACATTTTACTTATCGTCAATATAACTTTTGAATATTGTGCCAATATTGTCAGAATATTGTTTCAGCGATATTGTACTAATATCGCCGAACTTTTGAGGCCAATATTAGTTCAAGAATATTTCGCCAATATTATTCAACTTATATTGGACCAATATCGCCGAATGTTCACATTTTTTTTCTCGCCAATATTGCATTTCAAATATTTCGCCAATATGTTCACAATATTGTACCAATATTTTACCAATATAGGTGTGCTACTTGGGATCCGTCAAAGCAAGAGTGCAGAGAAACAAGCCAATTGTTGATGATGAAGATATTGAAATTGCCATTTTGGGATATTTTGCTGCATATCCAACAATATCTTTGAGACAAGTTGCAAGAGAATCAGGATTGTCAAAAAACTCAGTACACAGAATACTTCGCAAACATAAATTTCACCCATATAAGTTCTCCATAGTTCAGCCCCTGAAAGGAACAGATTTTCCTCGAATAGTAAGATTTTGTGAATTCGTTTTAACTTGGTCGCAGGGGAACGAATTATTTTTGGATAATATTATATGGACAGACGAAGCTAAATTTACAAAGAATGGTGTCTTCAACCGACATAATTGCCATTTTTGGAGTGACTCAAATCAGCATGTATTCATGGAACTGAATTTTCAAGAGTCTTGGCAGTTCAATGTTTATTGTGCGATAAGAAGTGATAGCGTCGTGGCACTGCATTTTTATCAAAAAAACTTAAATGGTAAGTAAAAAACAGGGTAAAGGTAAGCTTATCGGGCTTCTGCGTTTTCAAACACGAATTTTTCAGTCAAAAGTCTCTCAAAGTATTTCCTTCTTTTTATAGGCCCTTTCTTTACACACTAATCAACCCATATTTCACAATTACAAGCACTAAAATTATTATTTTTTCACAAAAAATCCACCCTTCTTTAGGACAACACATAACCAACAAATCTGGATATTTTTATCATTTTATATGTAGTGGGTTGGTAACTGCGCGCGCTAACTATTCAAATTTGATTCTGGGCAGATAACTTTCCCTTCATTACTATGTTCAATTGTTTATATTTCGCCATTTTGGTGTTATATTTAACTTTTAATATCATAAACCGAAAATGTTAAAATTCTACGAATTTCTAATTTAGGTGAACAATAGATTGGCACTTATTAATTTTTTAATTAAATTGGGAGTGTTTTTGGGTTCAGTGCAAAGGAAATACATCTGGACAAAGATAAATTGTTGTATCGATGTCAATGAATAGTTAGCGCTCGCAGTTACCAACCCACTACATATAAAATGTTAAAAATATCCAGATTTGTTGGTTATGTGTTGTCCTAAAGAAGGGTGGATTTTTTGTTAAAAAAATAATGTTTTTAGTACTTGTAATTGTGAAATATGGGTTGATTAGTGTATAAAGAAAGGGCCTGTCAAAAGAAGGATAAACTTTGAGTGATTTTTGACTGAAAAATTCGTGTTTGAAAACGGTCAATTTTCAATGTTTGGAGAGCCATATCCCGGAAAGTAGTACAGAGCGCCGCAAAATAATTTCAGATTCGTGTTCAGGAGACAAAACTACGTAAGTAACAGCACCTTTTTTTTAATTAGCGCAGAAGCCCGATAAGCTTACCTTTACCAAAAACAGATGTCAATTTCGAAACAAGAATAGGATGAGATATACTTTTTTTCGCAGCTGAAGGATATTTGAATATTTTGCATAATTTCGAAAATGAGTACTTGGACACTTTACCAATTGCTGATTATAGAAATCTATTTTATCAACATGACGGGGCACCTTCGCATAATGGTCACTTAGTCAGTACTCGTTTACAAGAATTGTTTCATGACCAGTGGAAAGCCAACAATGGACCATTTCTTTGGCCGCCCCGCTCTCCAGATTTGTCAGTACTCGATTTTTTCATTTGGGGTACAATTAAAAATCAAGTCTATGAAACTCAATTGACTACCATGGAAGATTGTATGCAACGAGTGAGGAATTCATTTGAGAATCTCAGACCCGATTCAATACGAAAAGCAACACATCAAGAATTATTAGTGAGATGTGAAAAATGTTTGGAAGTTGAAGGGCGCCCGAACATTTACTGACCAAATAATTTTTGTATACCTCTCAATATCGTTAATTGTTCCCTTTCATTCGAATTGTTTTAGAATTTCTTCATCTACATTTTTGAGGCGTGTTCCGTTTCATGCATTGAGGACATAATGCGCATATGACCGTTCCGTTTTCTACATTGGGAGCGCATTGACACGCCCACTTTTATATTCCCCTCTTTGGCCTTGAGACATCGAAAGTGCATGAGCTACTGCCCGTTCTTCTAGCAGCGATCAATGCGATACTAATTAGATCTGTCAAACTCAAAAGTCACGTTCAAACAGAAACGTCAGAAACCGAATTAACAGTTTAAATGTGATATTTGATGAAGTGTCGAGTATCGTGCATTATCACATTTACCTGATTTACCATACAATGGAAGAAAAAATCGTCAATTCATTCAACATCATATCGTCGGTCTCATGCCAAAACCACGAATGTGCAATTTGTCATTTCGAATGAGGAGAGTTTCAAGAATATTCGTGCTTCTTGCTTTGAAAACCTAGGTAAGTTTTCACATTAATGAATTCACTCTCGTTCACAGTAGACAACCTGATAGCACTTTCGTGGGTTTGGCAATGAACATTTTGGTAGAAAATTAGTATTTTACATGTTGAAGTCAGAACCCTGGAATTAGCATATTCATGGTTTTGGCCTGGGACAGACGATATTATCCTCATAACTATCACTTGTATCAGAATCTGAGCTACTCTCAGTTTCACAAAGCTCGCTTCCTACTCTTGCTATTAACACTTTCGTTCTACCCATATTAATTTATTTACTAGATTAACAGATTTTTTTCCGTAACATTAGATTTTGGTTAACTGATAAAGTGATAAATGTCAAAATCTGCGGGAAACGGCATGCACCACGCAAGCAATTCGTTCCGATTCAACCCACCAACGTCAAAGTTAGTTGAAACGGAACGCTTGATTATGTCTGCAACAGTGATGCGATGAATGCATGAAACGGAGCACGCTTTTGTACTGGCAGGGATGGAATATTTTTGAAGTTTTCTATAATTCGTTCAACAGTGTTTTGTGAGGGCTTCTGCTTCTGCGGATACCGAATATCACATGTTCTTGAGATAACACTATTGCATTCGCCATAAATAATAAATAGATGTAAGTAATTCGAATAATTCAAACGAGCCGACATGATTGATTACAATGAGATTTTCGTGGCAGCTGATTGTTTCCAACGCAACTGCGGGCGCCATGGCCAACTAAGAATAAGTAAACTCAAGAATACGAGATTTTCTGTAACTGAAACTTGTTAATTCGTCAATATTTCGAAAACTGTTGAGTGTAGGCATAGATAACCTTATTCAAAGTTAGCTTCATTTTCGATGCCGAATCGAATGAGAATATAAAATTGGGGGGTTTCCATTTGAAAAAATGGACTTACAATACTTATTTCAACCGGATCTACATCATTTTCTGGTGAACGCCCTGTATAACTCTAATCGAATTGATATCAAATTTCTACTGAACTGGGCCCACTCCTACGAATAAATCGATGCACAATCGAAAATAAATGATCATGTCCAGAAATAAAAAAATATATTTTTCGTTCTGCAAACGCAATTTTCAACATAAAATTTGAAATATTTCGAAAACGGTTAGACTTGGGTATAGGACATTATGTATAAAACATGTTCAGAATCATGCGTAAAATCTAAAATCATGATAATATACAGGGTGTCCCACTTAAAATAACGAAGTTGGGGTCCACTTCCGCTACAACCAAAAGTGCCACAATCTTCAAAATATTTTAGCCGGATAGCACTTATCAACTATAGTGAACTTCAGAAATTTCAAATACGGCATACCTATGGTTTTCTATATATTGATCGATGCAGTTCCTGGAGGGACCCCCTGTATAAATGAGTGATGGATTTGTTATTCCCAAAAATTTGGCAATTCCATTTTTAATGCACCTAATAGTGTTTATGCCCACTGGTTGTGAATAACATTTTCCTTTTCTAAACAAAATAAAGAAACGGTCATGAACTTTGGTTTGAGGACGAAGACGATACTATTTTCGGAAGGCAGTCAAAACCGGCGATGTTTCCTTGAGTTATGGCAAATTCTCTTTGAATTTTAGTTTTCGTGTTTGTTACTGTGATGGTATAAATCTTATTTCGTCAACAACATCATTAATTTTTAAATTCTTCAACTGCTCCCTACGGCATGCTCCAAACACACCAACAATCATTGCAACCTACAAAAAAATAATAAGTATTCATTATAGTCAAGTGGCAATATTTTTTATGTATAAAATGTCATCTTCATCATCAAGAAACGGTCATCATTAGCTTCTGAAAATAGTGTGTATATTTTCTTTCGAAAATATCATAGATTTCTCCCGCTTGTAACCTCCACATTTTCGCTTCAAAAAAGCTACCAGCTATGAGTAATTACTTTTCAATCCGTATCTGTAACGTTTACCATGCAGTATACTATGTTTGGATACGTGTAAATAGTCCGGCACACAACAAAGTAATGATTCAAGGAGATGCATAACAGCAGCCAGAAAAGGAAATAGGTTATTTGCTTGATCGCTTCAAAAATGTGTGCAGTTCGGTATCCAAACATTGTATATATACTACATGTTAAACGTTACAGATCCAGAGTTCAAGTAATTGAGATTGATCCTCCTCACAAGTAGGTCGATTAATCTATTGATTACTCATATCTAGTACTAAGCATACTACTATAATGTGTCTATGGCTTTCCTTTTCCAGCTTTCCCAGCAAAATGAGCGAATAAAATTGTCTTAGATACATCACGGACATTTTTTGAATTGCACCACTCTTCAAATCGCTTATATTAATTTTCGTATCTCTCGCAGGATTTGGCAGGTAATGATGTTTATATTGTAGCATTTGCTTATACTCGTAATCTCGTATATCGAAATCGATACTTTCAGGATGTGAACTAATGTCGATAACATTCATGATGAACTAAATAACTGATATTAATGCGTTCTATTTCGGAATTCGCAGGATGACAACGATAAACCATGGTAATAAAAGCCTCACAAGCTTGATTGTTGTATGTTTCTAAGATCATCCTTTTGGAGATTGTTAACTATTTCTGAGTGGATATTTAGAATTATTTTATATTATTTGTATCGTACATTCTTATAACGATAATCGATATGTTATCAAACTTGGCCTAAAGGCCTCGTTCGACAAGTTTTCCATCTCATATCGTAATATGAATCTATACGATTCTTATATCGTATTAGTATCAAGTGTTGTAAAGTAGTATATTATTTAACGAGCGGTAATGTAGGTCATAACTCACGCAGATGATTGTTGCAACACGAGCCGCAGGCGAGTGCTGTAATTCATCAAGTGAGTTATGACCATTACCGCAAGTTGAATACCATACTTTATCGATGACTGTAACAATAAATACTAAGATACAAGTACAGAGAAAGAACTTTATTCACAAATCTTAATAGTTACCTGTGACAATGCTATAAAACTGTATATTTCATTTGCAGTATCTGTCTTATTTTTTTCGGAATCATCAACGTACCCCTCAACCACAGTAGTAAATCGCTAACCGCCATGGTATTTCAGTGCCGTTATATCCTCTCAAGCATCTACTAATCTTGTAATTTCAAATACGTAGTAATGTATTTCCCCATTGCTCCAAATAAAAATTCCAAGAATCTTTCCCGATTTATTAAACTGAGTTATAGTAGTGAGTTATTATAACTCACGTTATTTGTTTACAGATACTATTAATTGCTCAAAAGCTGTTGAATATTTGATATTTAATTCAATAGGAGTGGATAAAGAATATTATGCACTAATGAAAAAATAACGCGTACATCCATGACGTACTATACTTCTGGACATATGACAGTGTACAGTGTACAGTGTACAGTGTACAGTGTACAGTGTACAGTGTACAGTGTACAGTGTACAGTGTACAGTGTACAGTGTACAGTGTACAGTGTACAGTGTACAGTGTACAGTGTACAGTGTACAGTGTACAGTGTACAGTGTACAGTGTACAGTGTACAGTGTACAGTGTACAGTGTACAGTGTACAGTGTACAGTGTACAGTGTACAGTGTACAGTGTACAGTGTACAGTGTACAGTGTACAGTGTACAGTGTACAGTGTACAGTGTACAGTGTACAGTGTACAGTGTACAGTGTACAGTGTACAGTGTACAGTGTACAGTGTACAGTGTACAGTGTACAGTGTACAGTGTACAGTGTACAGTGTACAGTGTACAATGTACAGTGTACAGTGTACAGTGTACAGTGTACAGTGTACAGTGTACAGTGTACAGTGTACAGTGTACAGTGTACAGTGTACAGTATACAATGTACAGTGTACTTCATTTCGCCGGAATAAATGGGATGAACCCAGTAGTGAAACGCTCGTTCAGTATGGGCAAACTAGCTACGATATTTCAGGCAGAGGTATATGCCATTGAAATGTGTGCCAGGGAGCTGGAAAATCGACAACACACACGAAAAACAATAAAAATATTTTCAGATAGTCAAGCAGCACTTAAAGCGCTTGAATCCAACTGCTTTAAATCTAGGGCAGTATGGAACTGCAGAGACACCGCAACAACGTTACCCTAGTCTGGATACCAGGTCACACAGGCCTAGAAGGAAAAGAAATAGCGGACGCCCTAGCAAAAGGGGGGGCCGAAACAACGTTCACTGGACCAGAACCGGTTATAGGTTTAGCATATAGCACTGCCAAGAATGTCATAACAGCTTGGGCAGACAATAAAAGACTCGAGTACTGGCGTAGTCTACCGGGCCTAGCCCATTCCAAAGCATTTATTGCTTGTACAAGGAAAAAACAGGACTCTGACAAACTGCTAGAACTTGCCGAAAATCTGCGAACACAGTGTCCTGTATAGCGATTATGATTTTCTAGTTTAAGAAATTTTGCACGTATACTGCCTAATTTGTTTATCCCAACAGGTTGTTTGGTGCATTTTCCATTTATACCGTGTGTCCATAAAGTAACCCCCCTCTGTTAAAATGGCGTCGGGCCGCCATTTTGAAAGATTGACAATTTTTTTGTCGTCAGAAAGTAGCTTATGAACTGCCATTCCTCCAAAACAAATTTCATGTGAAAATTCCAATCCGTTCAAAAGTTAACAAGGGGGGGGGTTACTTTATGGACACACGGTATGTTTAAAAAAAGTTGAATTTTATTTTAGTATTGTCTTGCATTTGGTTTAATATTTTTTATTCTTGAATAAAAATGGCCAGAGATCACAAAAAAACGTTGAATTTTTTTTTGTATTTTGAATTTTAATAATGAAGGATTTTCCTCTGTCATCAACATCTTCAATGTTCATATCTCTCAGTTCCTGATTTCGGCATGCACCGCACTTACCTTCATAAACAAGTACTGAATTTCAGGAGCCGTTTCGAAGAAATCTTGAATATTTCTGACAGTCAAAATTTCGGATTTTATGCTTTCAAGACCATCCTATTTCCTTTTTAATAGGCGCTATTAACTTGGAATAGGATTCTACATTTATGTTGTATTTTATGTTTATAGTCGATCTAAGCATTGAGTAAAGGGCCCTTGGAGAACTAGCTTTAATTTTTTCCGATAGGTGTTGACAATAATATGCTATCAAAACGTTTTAGGAGAAAGAATTCACCTTATTTTTCAGTCTCCAGTCCATGAATCTACTGTAACAATTTTCGTAGCATTCACGGGATTTACTTGGCAGTAAATCATTCGTTGCTATTTTTGCCATTACGTTGGGACACTATCACCTGACATATTGAAAATGTAGGTATTCTATTTTAAACAGTATCTTATAATTATCAACTAGAACTTGCTTGTTTTTCAAAAATATTTGTTTGTAATATTTTGATTTTGACAGTTGCTACGACTGCGCTGTTGACGGGCGATTGCGCGATCATGACCTACTGATCGACAAGCGTAAGGAGTAGAAGAAGTAGAGAAGAAGTAGAAAAAACCCTGGAGTGGGGTAGGAGCTCAATCGCTCTGCCTTATTATGGGCCTTCATCCCTGAAAAAATGAGAGTCAGAAACGACTTTTTTTTTCTGAGTGGTGAAGGGTTGTATGATTGTATAAAAATAAAAATAACGAAAAAAAAATTCTTTGAGTTTTAAATGAATGAAAAGGATATTTTCCCCCATTTTTAGGCATTTTTGTTCAGTTCCACCATCAAAACGAACGAATATTTTGGTGTTGTTTCATTTCAGTATCGAAGTCTATCATTCACTTAGTTAAACGACTTTCTTATTTTTCTTCTAAATATTTAATTTATTTGTGAATAATTTCACAAAAATGTGTTGTTTTCGCGAAATGGGTTTCCTTGCTTCATTCCATTTGAAATGAGAAATCTCCAGCTTCATCAAAGTCAACTAATAAAGGTTTGGTTCAGCCGTCGGCCAGTGAAAACTAATTATTACTTACAATTCTGGATTCAGAAATAGAAATGAATGTCTTTTAAATGACACGCCCCTCAGGTTGCTCCTCCCACACGACTGGTGAGGAAAAGAGAGAGTATCATATAGCCAGTATGACATCTGGCACAGGGTCGGATCGGGAATGGGAAAAAATAAAACTCATTCTGGTCGATCGAAACTGTGGAATATTATAACTTTTACAATTAATAGCTTTTTTCAACAACATGTGTTCATCACTTGAGGGACAATACGCCATAACATTTTTATATTAGGAAAAACCAACATTCTGGTTTCATGATTTCTGATATAATTCCATTCAAAATTGGTATATAGAAGCTTTTGTGTTTGGGAAGTCATAATTTTTTTTAATAATTCAACGTAGCGGCTCCAAAATATCGGATGAAATTTCTGATCCTTGGTCTGATTCTATTTTGAGTGGGGCAGGAGGAGCTCAATCGCTCTGCCTTATTAAACAGTAGTCGATCTTTGTCGCACATCTACTCACGCTTTCTATCGTTTGCGCATCTCAGAGGCATCCTTACGCTTGTCGATCTGTACTTGCGGAGTTATTAAATGTTCCGCTTACTTTTACGTATACAAAATATTTGCAAACTGTGAATTTTGTTTACGAAAACTGTGCGATTTGTTTACCATGCGTAGTGAGCTATTTACTGAGGCTGTGTGACGTGTATTTATCCCTATTTTCTACAGTGGCCGTAGGAAAATATCCATTACGGATATTGAAAGCTGATAGTGTGCGGCAATCGTTAATAAAATATTTTTTTTCCAACTCGACGAGCCACCATGTTGCCATTTGAAAAAAATTAGTAATAGAGATTAATAAAGTAAATTTTACATAAAGAAACTTTTGGACTGAAATTAGTGATATGAACCTATCCATAACCAACCCTCTAGAATAAAAAATGAAAGGAATAATAAAATTTGGGTAAATAAAGTGATACATGGTTGTATTTAATATGTCATATGGTGATAAAACAGTGAACATGTAACGGGTGTCCCATTCAAAAATGAAAAGTTTATGTCACTTCCGGTAATACCGGAAGTTGCATAAAGATGAGTCACTTGTCATAATATGCAGTTAAATGTTGTAAATACATCCTCCAAATTATATTCCATTACTCTCAAAAACAAAAAAGTTACAGGGGTGAGCCACTTTCCGCGGTCACCCGGTGTACCAAGTAGTCTACATATTCATTTTCTCTTCAACAATAAATGGAATTTGCAAGAAAAAAATCCATTCATCCAGCCTTTTTAAATACATTGTGGACATTTAAGTGTGCGACATTCAGGATTTTTTTTTATTAAGTATTGTACAACCAAAATACAAACATTACCGAAAGTTGTTGCATGTTCGATAATCATATTGGGTGCACTTAGAATAGTTGTAAATCAAACAGCATACAGGGTAGGTCAAAAAATATAAAAATTGTACAGTAGTAAAGTACTCTTATTTCATAAAATTCATTAAAATGTTAGGAGTAAAAGTTATTTACAATTGAAAGTTATGCCTAAATACCGAAACATGGCCTTTTAAGAAATGTTTTTATTTTTTCTAAACATCAATAATTTCCCAATTTTTTTATTTTTATATTTTATATCAATAACCATCAAATCAATTGCACATAACTTTGTTCAAATTGAAGCATATTTGTGAAATTGACTTAGATTTTTATGATTTCAGGGAATCAGAAACTTCATGTTTGTTGCGACGTTATTAAACGCAACTTTAAAATGTCGCGAATATTATTTTTAACAAGGCAGTAATGATAATATGCATATTTGAAATGAAAATTCTCATTTAAAGTGATTTTTTTCAATTTCAAATGTTCATTAAAAAACTTTACAAATTATAAGCAAACACGAAATCCTACTAAAATAATCGCGGAAACCCATGGAACAAACCAAATGAGGGTTAAAAGTAAACATTAATATTATTATTATGAATTAATATTAACAAAACAATGTATGCATTATGTATGTACTAAACGCTCCCAATTCTCAAAAGAAATGATACAATGCTTTTAGATGTATTCGAATGTGATGCCGATGGTTTTTCCAATTTTAATATAGGCTTACGTATATTTATTATAACTTAACAATTAACAAATGAAAGTAAAATAGAACAGAAAATATTTAAAATGTTGAAAAAAATATAAATGTCTCTGAACAAAGTTATCGGCTATAGTCTCTGTATGTACACCTTCTTGTTCATCTAATTGTCTGCTCACACACTTGCTGGAATATTTTTGCAATGGAATCGTATCGAATTTTCAAGCTTCTCAACATTATTGAATGGTCGATCCTTGTAAACTTTTTGCTTTAAACATCCCCATGCAATAATCTAATGGGATGAGATCTGGCGAAAGAGGAGGCCACCGTGGATCGGTATTTCGTCCTAACAAAATTCCCCATTTAACCATTCAGAAGCAATTGTAACAGAATGAGAGAAACATCTATCATGTACAAACCATGATTGATATGTCGTTCTTGCAAACGCATATAATTAAAAAAATCCGTCAGTTCGTTTTCTTTTGGTACTTAACAGGTACTTGAACAAGAGGTCAAAAAACCGGGCCTGAGGCTATCAACCTCTCATCATCTTTGTTGGCATATGATAAGGATGGGCTTGCACTGGCAGTGAGAGTCAACTAATTGAATGACCAGGTTAGTAGGCCAGACAATGGGTACATTCTGACAAAACCTCAAGAAGAGTTCTAAATTGGAGATTTATACTGTTCGGTTTTCTTCTAGTATCATCTAGGACTGAAACAGATTTTACAAAAATGATAGACTATAAAATTATCTATTATTTTTAACATTTTTTAATAACATGAGTAGTTCACGAGTCCCTTCAGTCAGTGAAAAGGGATAACAGACTCTCCAATGGAGTCTTGTATTTGCCCCAATCGAAAGAATGTTCCGTTCTGAACTCCTTTTCGCTAATACTCCTTTAGCCCTGGAAGAAAATCGTACAATGTTATCTGAAAGTTCTGTAAATACCTTTAATTTGTTGTTCCGGAATGAGTAAAAAACTGCAGTGCGTGCATTTGTTATTTATTGAAATGTCTAGAACGAAGTTAGGCGATTCTTCGAATTGTATGTATTTACCTAGCTAGACTTCGCTACAACTCGTGAGCTATTTCAACCTAGAGAAAATATATAAACGAAACATGAAATACCATTTTTCCAATATGGCTGCGCGAGCGGCTGACGTTCAAGGTCACAATCCTGGAATACAAATTAGAACACCGAACTGTCTAAATTTACTAAATCAGAACTCTCCCTGACCTTTTCTAGCGAAAGCCCATTTTAAGACTTCAGTGTCTGGACTATGAATGGGAATCTGAAGTTTGAAGGAAAAGTCCTTCACTCATCCTGAGCAACATAGTGTATTTTTGTTCAATTCCGTTTCGGTTTTTCATTGTCTCTGTGTGTCTCTAGAATTCCACAGTGGAAATGATAATGGAGAAGTGATCCCAGCCGTAATGATATTTCCTGAAAACAGAATTCATTCTCACGTCCTTCATGAATTCAACAATTTTTTTCATTCTACTTCAACGCGCAGAAATAATGGGAAATGGAAATTGGACAATTTTCTAGGTTTCCCATTTGATAGTTATTAAAATAACAACCGATAAAATGCTCTAGAATCATTACTGATATGAAATGCAATGCACGTCAAGGCTATCTTTATATGTATAGAAGTCACATGTTCATCAAATTATTACTTGGTGTCTATAGATAATCTAAAGATAGATATATTGAAATCGAATTTGAAAGTGACTTAGTATTATAATAGTTTTATTTAAATTGAAAAAGAGGGAATAGTCGAGGATACGAAAAATTATTATCGCTCCAAATATGCTTTAAAATACACAACGCACATATGAATAGATCTAGAAAATTTTTTGGTGCCAAATTTCAATTACAGTTGTTCCCATCCGTTTCTGAAAATCAGCAAACTTCAAAGCTACTAATATTGGCGATCTTTGTGACGTAGTCTCTCGAACCCAATCAGTCATAGGACGTATTCTAATTGGGTTGATTGTGACGTGAAACGCAATGCCATTGGTTGCTCGGAATTCTCAGTAAAGTACGTCACAACAATTTGTGATGGCGCAAGAAAGAAGCCATTTGAATTTTGTCAACTTTAAATATTTTTTTAAGAATAAAAAGATTAACAAAAAAAAAGAAAATTACTAACAGAGTTTCTACAAGATACAGAACCCATTAAAAATATTTTTGTTCTCAGCTATTGAAGTCACACCATTACTATAGTTGTTACCAGATGGACAGCAATCGCTTTCAAAATACCTATCAACCGGATTAAAAACAAATTTTCCCTTTGATACTTTTTTGAAAATAAATTAACAAGACAATGAGAATGAATAGTATTTTCCCCTTTACCACACAAGTATTTTCACTCCTAGACGCGCATTTTCATAAACAAGTAATCTTCATCAGTAGGAATAATAAACTAACAGTAGATATCCAAACAAAAGACAACAAAAATTTCATAAAAGTCACACACGATACACAGTGATTTTTAAAAATCGCGTTTTTTTGCATAACGATGTAACTTGACCTCGTTCGCAGGTCAAACTTGGCAGATGATAGTAATATTGAAATCACATAGTTTCTTTATTTGAATAATTTTTTATAGAGTGAAAAAAAATAGTTACGGGCATTATTGTGACAAACTTATAGGGGTTGTAAAGGTAATTTAAGCAATTTTGCCTTAACCCCTAACAGAAGTGAGCCGTTAGGGCACTATAAGCAATCAAAAATTGAGATAAGCAAAAAGTGCACCGGTTGCAAATGATCTTTTTCACTAGTTACCTTATTTTAATATTAAAAAAACTGAAATGCTCATAATTCATACTGTGTGATCCATAATTATAGAAACTATTGGAGTTTGAATGGACACCCAGTATTTTTGAGTTGAGTTAAGGTGTTTGTTTAATTTTGTCAGAATATATACCTAATTATGAACTCCAAGGAATATAGGGTGATTCAGTCATGAAAAAACTGCCAACCTCATAAAAATTCTCGAAAATCACATTTTTTTGTCCATTTTTTGGACTTTAACTCCGTTGATGTAGGAGTTTTCTTTCACCACTGACTTGATATGCAAACACCAATACGGCTGAGAGTTTTTATCCACTTTCTATGACCAGATATTTTTTTATGTAGCTGCCAATACGAAAATAAAAAAATTGAAATTCTGACTGAAATCAAGTGAAAACACACTCTTGAATAATCCAAATCTACTACTAAAAAACACAACAAGAATCCTAACTTGTGGTTCGAAGTTGCCAATGGAAACTGTTTGCGTTTACTTGTTCAATAAACACTGTGGCCAAGATAGGATTGACCAGCAGTGAATGTATTTTGAAATGGTATTTCGGAGATCATTCCTTGGAGATGGGAAAAGTGGTGAAATATTCGTAATTTATTGGTAATCTTCGGGGTAACGTCAAAAATAAACGAAAGCGAATATTTTTCAGTCATATAAAACAAAATTCACATTTCAAATGAACAAATTGTTTGTCAAAGAGAGAAACTTTTTCTGCAATAAAAAAAATATTCAAAAATTAAATCCAGAAATTTTGTTTCCGAATACATAAAGTTGAAATCATGACATTTCGTATCAAATACATTACATTGATGATGTTTTACACTGTTACCAGCAGTAAGCAATATCTAGGTACACTTTAACATTCTACAATATGGGGTATTTTCTATACCTAGGGCTCAAACTTTGATGTCGGATTCTAGTAGTAGTAGTAAAATAACCACATTGAAGAAAATAATAAACACCAGTTTTCACACCACCTTAGAGGCAGAGTTTCCGGCGCGTTTTTTTCATAGTGGCATCCCCTTCAGGCCTAGTTCAGTCTTAAGAAGTGAAAGTTCCAGAATGATAAATTTCTTCTGTCAAAATTAAAAATCAAACTCATTTCCAGATTCGAATCAGTTCTGGACCAATGCGGCGATTTTTTATGTCACAGTGTCTTTTCAAAAACATAACTCGACGTGACTCAGAGTTTTCCTTAAAAATTAATGTATCCATTAATTTAGGACATCACTGTATAAAACGTTGTAATCATGTTTCCGACTCATGTTTTTTTTTCTGGTTTTAAAATAAGTTTTTCTTCCTACATACCAATTCCCATAAACGAGAAAATGAACAAAATTCTTGTAATTTTCCTGATTTTCTATATTATGCCTAGCACACGTCCGATCACTGAATTTTAATTTTTTGTGCTCAACACTGACATAATATCCAGTGGTTAAAATCCCAGAAAAGAGAAAATGAGTCAGCAAAATCTGGCGTGTTTGAATCGAAACGTGCGTTTTTTGAATCAACAACTCGAGAATCGTGAAGTCTGATCTTTTTGATCAGTGATCTGACAGCAGTACCCTGTAACGCCAGATGAAATATTTCTAACAATTACAAAACATTTTTTCAAACATTATTTAACAATTAAAATTTTTAAAATCAAAAAGGAAAGTACAGTTACTTAGTATTGTTCGAGAAATCAATATTTCGATTCTTTAAATCGAAAGAAATGGTATTTGAATTAATACTGTAATAAATTAGCACAAATTCACTCTGAAATAATTATTTGGCGAAATACATTGCTTCAATAATTTCATCAAAATACTCTAATTTATATAACAATCACTCTCTCACCAGAATAATCTCGTCTCATCTATTCGCATCTAAATGTCGCACGATCAAGATGCCATGAGTCGAAGATTCTCGAACATTCCTTCGGATCGCAAGCTTGTTCATGGGTGAAGGCAACAGGTCCGCACTCGCCTGCAGCAACGCCTCATTGCCCCCTTCTTAGAGATTTTTCATCCTAAAATGTCATCCTTGGAGTGTGTCGATATTTACAGGATTCCCCATATCTGCATCGGAAAGGTCGATGAAAATAACACTCCACAGTCTTCATGTTTGATCGTGGAAGAGGGTTCCAGCAAACCAAAATTTTGTCGCCGCTGGATCTGAATATCGTCTCCAACATTCTTCTTATTACTCTCCAGTCCAGCCCATCAATTCCACATAACAATTTTAGGACAGCCAGATCCACAAGATTCTTATCCAACATCGTATCTCCTTCAGACATCTTCATAGGATGGTTTATCTTGGGAATGCTTCTTTGTCACTAGGTAGTAGATGTTTCTCTGGCCCTTCTTCAGCTGTAGCACACCTCCAATTTCTGTATTATGTTTCCGTAGTGTTTGCAATTGGCCAAATTTGTTAGAGAACACCACAGCGATGCCCATTGACTTTAGGTCACAGGGAAGTAGCAGCTCTCGGCCCATTATGATACTAGCAGGGGTTTGGCCGGTTGACTCGTGTACTGCGGAACGGTAGGCCATCAGGAACAAATGGAGATACTGGTCCCAGTCTCTTTGATGGTCAGAAACTACCTTGGACAAGGCGATTGATAGTCCTGTTCATCCTCTGAATCATTCCATCGGACTGTGGATGTAGAGCCGTGGTTCTCGTCTTGCGGATGTTCAGCAGTTGGCACATTTCTTGGAACAGGTTGGATTCGAAATTTCTGCCTTGGTCCGACCACAGCTCCAAGGGAACATCGAATCGACATATCTACAATTTCACCAACACGAGTTCCACTATTGAGTTTTCATTGACAGATTCTGTGGTGTGGGTAGTATCAATCTGGTTTTCCAATTTACTGATTTTCTCCTTCAATTTGCTGATTTCTTCCTCGATTCCGCCTCTGATTTCATCTCTTCCCTGATTTATTTTTTGATCTTCTCCATCTCTGTCTCGACAGTCCCTATTCTTTCTTCTAAAGGTTCGCCACACCAGAAAGTTCTTTTTTTAATCCCTCTGTATTTTCGAAGAGTTCCAGAATCTTTGAGCTTTCCAGAAGCTTTTCTTCTAGATTCTTCGAACTTTCTTGAAATTCTTTTTTCAGACTATTCGAATTTTCTTGAAGTTCTTCCTTCAAAATGTTTTTCTTCCAAACTCTTCACAAGTTCTTGTTTCAAACTCACCGAATTTTCGTCCAGTTTATTCATTATCGTACTAAAGTCAATTCCAGAAGCTTCGAATAAAAAAGTTTCCGGATTTTCGCCCTCCTGGATTAATCCCCCAGCAAGTTTTGTCTGAAGCGCGGCCTTTTTACCACTTGTGTCAAGTTCCCTCTCCTCCAGTTTTTGCTTCAATTCCACAACCGTCAAATCGAACAGGCGAACTTTCCTCGGACCATTTTGTCTACTTCACACAGTTTATTTCACGGCCCACCAGTCTATTATTATTATTATTTTTATACGTGAGAAGTATATTAGTTTATACTCCGTTAATGCACACAACTGTCAACTTCACGAAAAATGTTTATCAGTCAGTGACTATTTTTCGCGAAAACAATAATTATCCGAAATACACAAGCTGTCTACTTACACGAACAATATGTATTTTATTTTAAAAAAATACAATTCTGACAACACTCTAATAAATTAGCACAAATTCACTCTAAAATAATTCATTTGACGAAATACAATGCTTCAATAATTTCAACAAAATTCTCTAATTTATATAACAATCACTGGACTATTTATGTTCGACTTCCTCACCAACTGTCCAACTCTCTAGTTCTCTCTTCCGCCGCGAGGCTTAGAGGTATTTATACTCGAAGAGAATCTCACCAGGAAGTTCTCGAGTCGTCTCATCTATTCGCATCTAGATGTCGCACGATCGAGATGCCATGAGTCGAAGATTCTCGAACATTTCTTCGGATCGCAAGCTAGTTCATGGGTGAAGCCGACAGGACCGCACTCGCCCGCAACAACGCCACAATACTGTTAACATTATCAGAACTCAATGAGGTCGAACTTCCATTAATGGCACTCCCAATTATGTTTGACACATTCTTCTTATTGCTAATGCTATCTTCAACGTAACCAGACGCCACAGCTACCAATGTGCATCCTACTTATCGTTGGATATGATCTATTTTTGTCATACCACTATTTGTCATAATGGTAGCGGACGTAGGTCGGAAATCACGTCCCGTCTCAGGATCATCCAATAAATTGATTGTTTGACTCAGTTTATTGTTGAGTTGTTGTTGGCCAGGTAGCCTAGTGGTTAAAGCAACTTTGTTTCAGTCACTGGCTACCGGTCGGCGATGGTTCAAACCGGCGACTGCAGACATTTTTCTGATGGCCCAAGAAAGTGCTAGGAATAGCACGTGAAAAAGTAGGACCTCGTTAATCCTTGGCTCGTACAAGTTTCGACTTCTGAGGGCTGCCGTTCGTAAGGGGACGACAGCTGCTTAACGAAAAAAACAAACAAACAAACTTCCAAATAAAAATTTCGTTTTATAGCTTATGCTTCATTTCTCCTAGCACAATGAGTGGGCGTTATGGCTCATAACGCCCTAGGGCGATATGAGTGTATATATAGCACCCTTATCCAAAGTAAAATGAACAAATCATATACAAGTGAAAATTAAAAGGTTTAAATATAAATATTTTCTTTTTCATCCAGAAAAGTTCGTTTCATGCAGACAACAAGCGTCATGTAATCGCCCTCACAACAAAAATTATTACACGATTATACAATTCCGGAAAGTCCTCTATATATACACTTTCAGTTGCAGGTGCTGCTCACAGATTTCATAAAAATCGCTGGGGCTGAAAATCCAGACGGGAACTGGCTGGTAATATAAACAACGTGATTTCCACGTTCACGCATAAAATGGTGGATTACGGAGCAGGGGAGAGAAGCAACAGGTTTGTTTGCCCGAACGATAGACAATTAGCATTGAGAGCCAAGTAAGTACACTTCGATAGCGTGTTGTTCGTGTTATGGCAGAACGGTTTGCGGCATTCTCATTATTAGGGTGTCATTTGAAAGATAGCACTTGAACTATTAATATATACATATATTAATATATATGTATAACTTTTTTATCCCGTACCCCACGTGAGCATAAAATAAGCCAAACTTGCAAGCAGGGGCGATTTAAGGGTTACATACGCCTGAGGCTAAAAATTAATCGGCGCCTGTAGCCAGTGAAATTTTTGTCTCACAAAATAGTCTTGTTGAAAATCTGTCAGTTTAAATTAAAAAATATCCAATATAAGTAAAAAGGCATGAAATATTACTAGGTTAATACAAGCAAATGCAAAGGTAGGTATATCTTCTTAATACTTATAAATAGAAACACAGAAAAATATGTTGGTAATATAATACAGACTGAATATCAAAAACATATAACATGATCCCAAACAGATAATAAAAAATTCACATAAACATATATCCTTGAGTTGGCGAAAATAAACATACACAACATATAAACAGGTATAGTCTATCCATTCCTAATTGGAACGGCAATAAAAATGAGAGCACTACAAGGGGTGTTCATAATCAATGCCCGGCAAATGGCAAATGTATATACTACCAGTGCTTTTATTTGCAAAGCGTCCCTGGTATAATCATAAACATGTCTGGCCTGTAGCCCCTAGTCGCCCAGATAGTAAACGTGCCATCAAGGGTAGTTGAGGAATAAAGGCTCGGCTAGCTGGACTGGCTGAATACAAATTAGTTGTCCACTTCACAATATTTCTTTATCTGTGCCGTGTGTTCGTTGTAAATAATGAGTATCCGGGGTGATTATTTGTGTTTTCAATGTATTTTAGTGTTTTCGACTTGGAAATCAAGTACCTGAAAATTCGAAGTTTTTCATAATTACTCAGGATGGAAAAATTCAGTTGAGATACCATGTGTCCACTTTTACACTGGGCGATCGATTGCTATGATTGTAAGAATAAGTAACTGAAGAAATACCACTGAAAAGTACCGACGCCTATGTCGAGGCGGAAATTCCTTCTCTGTGCTGTTCCAATTGGTATTGGAAATACTATACATACAGATCAGAACTGAACAGAAAAACAAAATAAATTAACAAATTCTTTTGCATTTTGGCTTGTTGATTATTTGAATTAATTTTTTCTTTTTATTTACTAGCATACATACATACAACTTAATCTGAATTAAAGCAAAACAAGTACAAACAGCTACAACATGCAAAATAGAAAAAATATAACAAAGGAAATCAAACAAATTCTTTGGTTAGTAGCACTGGATAGGTATTTATTATCATTGCATTCAAATAGACATTTCCTTTGACTTATGGTGGATTTATGCAGCAGTCATAAGTCATAAGTTTTAAGTCATAAGGAAGAAAATTCGTCCATGATTAGTTGGAATAAACGGTTCAACCAATCATTGACGAATATTCTTCTTTAAGACTTAAAACTTATGACTTATGACTGCTGCATAAATACACCATTACTCGCAGCAAACTTCACAATTATATGTAAAAAATTGATTTCACCTAAAATCGCTGACTTAATTGAGAACAGACATAGATTGCTATTTTTGGAATCTTCTGATGAGCTCCTCAAATATTTTTTTAAATAAAAAGTTAAAAGCTTTCATTTAACTTGCTCTGTGCGCGCGTTAGATGGGTACAAATCTTGCAAGCTAAATTAGAACCAATTCCTTTCATCCTATGAAATTTTACATGTTGTTTCAGTTCTGATGAGAATACGTTACTGTCGAAGAAATTGCCCCCCTGCCCCCCGAAAGCTAGATAGAGAACGCGTAGGGGTTGGGAAGTTCTCTTGATGGATTTGGGCGACAAAACCTACATCGAAAAAAATTTAGGTCTCGTCTCACCCTTTTCTCGAAAAAAGTTGGAAAACTCGTGAAATCAAAATCAGAAAAATCCGTGAAAATAGTGAAAAATATCTGACCGTCGAATATTACGGTTTAAAAAAATTTCACTCCCCCTGCCCCCCCTTAATAGCTAGATGGAGAACGCAAAGGAATTCGGAAAATGCTTCAACAGTTTTCGACATGGAAAATAATGATAAAAAAAATGGATCGGGGTCTCGCCCCCCTTTCCTGACACGAAAAAAATTAGGAAAACTCGCGAAATAGAAATTGAAAAATTCAGTAAAAATAGTGAAAATTATCTGACCATTGAATAATGGGGTTTCAAAAAAATTACTCCTCTTTCCCCCTCGAAAGCTAGATTGAGAACGCGTAGAAATTCGGAAAAATTTTCAACGGTTTCATACATGGAAAATTACGACAAAAATATGTCTGCTGGTGGGCTCGCTCCCTCCCCTATTTTAAAAAAAGTTTCGAAAACTTGCGAAAACAAAATCGGAAAAATCCGTGAGAGTATTGAAAAATATCTAACCATCGAATGATATAGTTTTGAAAAATTTTACCCCCCCTATCTAGACTGATGATGCGTAGAAAATTGGGAAATTTCTTATATCTATACAATTTGCACAATGTTAGCAATTTGGTCAATGGAGATATTGCTAATTAGCGTTTTATGTGAATTTGCTAATCTTCGGTCACCGGATGCATGTGCAATTTTTTTTATAAAGTCTTTACTGGATGCCTCAACATTTTCAGTTGATGGTCTTCCGTCAAGTAATGAAATTATTAAAGATTTTAACACTATGTGTTTTCAACCTGATATATGACCTCAGTATATCGGCTCCACTAGTTTAGTTCCAGACTAACAAACATATATACCTGTTACAGAAGTGAGTATACATCTGAACTCATCAAAATTTCCTGAGATCCTTCATTCGTTATTACAACATGTGCTATTTTGAACTAACTCTATATATTGAGCTGAATGAAGTCATATTCAACTGAGATTGGATAAACTATACACTCCAAATTTATTAAGAAAATATGCTATGCGCATGCGTACCAGTGGTACTCAACTATAAGAGCAAAATGCAGAAAATAAACTGATTTTTGATTTCATTGGAGTGCCACTCGATTTGTTAGACAATGTGGCTATTCAATTATATAAATATTAACTAAAAAACAGTAAAACTACCAGCCAGTTAGTTATCATTTTTGGTGACCTCGTTATCGATACCTGTTAGAAGGACTCTTTGATCGAATCATTTCATAGGACGCATATTTTTTCTAATAATTAAGATAAGTATCTTCAAATTTAACAAAAGAACTCAGAAATAAATTTTTGAGAATCTCCAAATCGACAAATATTATCCCTGCTATCCGTGTTAGTTACCACAATCGAGAATTTTCGTTTATTCACGAAGATTAAACTTGATAGTAATTTTTTTTGCGCGTATCAGGACCAGGATAACGTACCACTCAATTTGTAGGCTGTTCAATGATATACCTGAGATACCAGCTATTCATGCCCAAACACTAGCTTGAACCAGAGATGAGCTCAGTATCAGGAACCTAATATTGAGTAGCCTAGTATTATTGAGATACTAGCTTAGTTCTCAACTTACCGAAAGCTGATCTAGACTAGGTCTTATTGGACCAGCCACCACAGCACATTTTCAATCAAAGAGAAAAAGAGAAGCTAAGACTATGTCTCATAGGCTACTTCAGGGGCAAACTTCAAAAGTCAAGTCACATAAAGGCAGATGCCGGTGGACAATATGGTGCCCGAATTTAAATGTTAAGATTTTTATGTATATCTGCCGATATTCTGAGTTCACTACAGAGTAAAGTGACATTACTATGCGAAATATCGAAAATTAGTGAAAAAAGATGATTGCAATGGAGCTTTCCAAGAGACATGAGGTAACACTGAAATTGGATAGTGAATACGCTAATATCACTCGGGATTTTTTATTTTTTTTTCTGACCGCTAGTTTATCTATAATCAGAAGAAAAGTGGTTTCGTGACGTCACGTTCATCAAAACTAAACTTGGCAACGTTGTTAAAGTTGTGCACCAAATTCTTATTCAAATATAATGTGTCGTATGACAGTTGTCATTTGATACCAGATGGATTCTTTCGTCTGTTTCACGGTGCGATCAATAAGAATAGTTTGTCTCTGTCTAACTCATTTGCCTACCCATTTGATACAAGTGAAGCAGTTCCATCAGATCTTAACTTCAACGAACACTACCTTGATTTATTTTTTGAGGTTACCTAGTGGTTTTTCTAAGTTTTGAGAGCTTTTGTTGTTTGTGTTCTAAAATTTGTTATTAATTCCTGTATCTCCAGTACCTGTATCCCTGCAATAACTGAACATGTCGAAAAGGTGCTTTTTACCTCGTTAAATTATCCGAACTTTCCTTCACGAAGCCTTGTTCCATATTTTTAATTCACAACTACACAAATAAATTCACACCAAATCGTTTATGATAACACGTCACTACACTATTATCGAATTTATCAGTTGAATGTTGATTGTTGAATGTAAATAAAATAAACATTAACCTCACATCTCCATATAACATTTGACAGTTGAGAACTGTCATTACGATTTGCTGTGTTGTCAATGCTCGTTCTTCATCAAAAGGATGGTCTGTTCAGAAAATTTGAAAGTTACAAATACAATAAAAAATAGCTAATATGTGGATTTTTATCTATGAGTTGATCAAGTGACAATGTATTGATTATTTCTCAACGGCTTATATCATGCTAGAAGTTATATTTTTAAGGAGAACGGTATTGCCTGTTTCGGAACGTGGATTATGGTGGGAGATATTTCCGATGAACGTGACGTCAACGGCACACTTTCAAATGTGATATTTTTTTAAAATGAAAGAAAAATAATGGTGCTTTTTGTCAAATGGACTTTTCAGACTGACAACTATCGATTTAAAAGAGTATTGTAATTTATTTTCCGTAAATGTAAAGGTCCATTGAATGATATTCCCAGTTATCCAGTTTAGTCCAAGGGGCCAGGTAGCGGAGTGGTTAAAGCAACAGTGTTTTAGTCACTGGCTGCCGGTCGGCGGTGGTTCAAACCATGGCGACTGCAGAATTTTTTCTGATGGCCCGAGAAAGTGCTAGGAATCGCACGTAAAAAGGTAAGACCTCGTTAATCCTTGGCTCGCACAAGTTTCGACTTTTGAGGGCTCCCGTTCGTAAGGGGACGACAGCTGGTTAACGGAAAAAACAATTTTAACAAAACAAAAAAAACAAAGTCCACCAATAAGTAATTTGAATTTTTTCAAGGATCCTGGCTCTATTTCATTATCTTTTCATTACTGTTTTTGACTCATATTTTGTTAGACCAGCAAACTGCTTTGACACATAATTAATGCTACTGTAGTAATTTACTACACAAAAACTATTGTAGATAATTCCAATTAAAAATTGAGGTCAACTCATCAAGCAGTTATTAAAACTAGTAATAAAATATCATTTTTCGATATTTTTCATATTAATGTCACTACCCTATAGTGAATTACGAATATCGGCCGATTCCAGATTAGCCGCACGCCAAGGATAATAACCAATAAGCGCGTATTGAGTTTAATTGAATGCACTAACTTTTATGAAGAATGGAATTTTTTGAGAAACTATTAATGAAAAAGTTTTTCATATGGTTCTAAGATTTTGGCGGACACTGTATGCAAATCAAAAATAAAGTGGAAAACTAAATATAATATCATCAATTTTTTGTAGCACTTATCTATCTTGTATGGATCCATATAATTCGGCTAGAGGAATCAAGATGTGCGCAGGTACTTACTGATAGTTCGAGCAGTAGATGAGGATATGTTGAAAAATTCTAAGCCTACTATAGAACCAAACAAAATTTCGATGTCAAAATATTTTTTCAACAAACGTCAAATATGTATACTGTTATTTTGTAATTTCGTGTACCTAACAATAAATAAATTGTTCTTCATTTTCACCTTCACTATCATTAATTTACTTAATTAGTTATTTCCTTTTGTTTTATATTGTTTTATATTTTCACTTCTTCACTATTTTGCTCAATTTTTTTTGTTGACTAGTTTATCAAGAACATACATTATGTTTTGAAATTATTTTATACATTTCCTTGTTTGTTTTTGGGGTTGAAGAGAATAGCAATTTCCTATATCCCCGGATACTGGCGACTGAATTCCGCTCCATCATACTGTAGACATATTTTGATTGATTTTCCCTTTGTGAAAAATGCAGTATGAAAAAATACATACTATTATCATTATTATTATTTATTCTGGATAATTTTCTTAATTTTGCTGGGATTCAATAAAATGAGGTCACTTTAATTTCATTCAAAGATGGCACTCATCTGCCATTTTGAGGGGCAATAAACTTTTTTTTTCTACAAACGTCAAAAAATGACAAGGTTCGCGCATTGCCAACAGTAAGCGAAGTGGCACTTTTTTCATTTTCATTCGTTACCATGACACCGTGCGCGAAGTAATGTGCGAAATATATTTCGCACACTGCATGTAAACTATATGGGATTTTCATATTCTAACCTATATGGTCCTCAACTCCTCAATCAAGCAAAAAACAAGAAATCGTTTATTTAATAATGTAGAACAATAATTAAGGCTTTCAAATTGTGAGAGATATTTTTCTGGCTTTATTTGCTTCACACCACTCTTTAAATTGCTGATATGCATTTTCATACTGCCGCCTCGATTTCTCCGGAAAAAGGTTGGAAATTACGGAATTGGCCGCATCTGTCAAGTTAGGTGGGGTACTGCTTAGTTCATCGTCGCTCGAAATTTCCATTCTTTTACAATAATAAATATCACGAACGAAATTGACGCGAATAAAAAGTCACTCCAAAATAATTATCAAGAACTGTCACTTTGAAATAATTGTCAACAAATGCCATTTTATTTCCATAGTTACAGTAATTACTTGATTTGGAAAAATTATTTAAGCCAGTTCAATACTATTTTTCATAGTTATTACTTATTTTAAAACAATATTTTTGACCTTTGTAGAAAAAATTTTGTTTGCATCTCATGCGCGAAATACTTTGGTAATCTCGACTATTTTTTTTAACTCGGCTGCGCCTCTTTAAAAAAAAATCAGTTCTCGATCACCAAAGTAGCATTTCACGCACTAGATACAAAAATAACTATTATTACTCAACTTATTCTCCTCTTAGTTGGTTACATTTATTACAGCGAACCTGCAACGTCTCTAGACCTTTCAAAAAAATGTTTCTTCTTGCTCTGCAAACCAGACCTCCACAGCTTTTATTACCTCCTCGTTGGAAGAAAATTTACGACCTTTTAGACTTTTTTTCAGTTGAGGAAAGAGATGATAGTCGGACGAAGCCAAATCTGTTGAATACACCCTCCTTATTCCAGTAATTCAAACCCTAAATCACGAATTTTTTGCTTGGCAACATGAGAATTGTGTGCAGGGGCGTTGTCCTGTAAAAACAAAACAACTGTGTATAGCTTTCCGCGTCTTTTCTCTTTAATTTTTTCCCGTAGAGTGGTCAGTAATGTCGAATAGTAATCTCCAGTTATTGTTCTACCCTTATCCAAAAAATCAATCATGATTACTCCATGGCAATCCCAAAAAACTGAAGCAAGAACTTTTCCAGCAAATTTTTGGACACGAAACTTCTTAGGTCTTGGAGAACCGGAGTGTCGCTATTCCATCAATTGTTGCTTTGTTTCTGGATCGTAGAAATGTACCCAAGTCTTATCCATAGTAACAATTCGGTTTAAGAAGTCTACATCGTTTTCAAATCGAGCACAGATCGAACGCGATGCTACTACCCTTGCACGCTTTTGGTCAACATTCAAATATTTGGGGATCCATTTTGCAGCAATTTTTCTCATGTCCAAGTTGACGTGAACTATATGATGAACGCGTTCGTATGAGATATCCAGTGCTTCAGATATACGTTTTAGCCCAATTCGACGGTCTGTTAAAATCATGTCATGCATGAACTGCATCGACATTTTCGGGGACTGACACAGAAACTGGCCTTCCCGATCGGTCATCATCTTCAATGAAAAATTTACCTCTTTTGACGCTTGCAGTCCAATTTTTCACGGTCGCATACGAAGGACATTGATCACCAAGGGTATTAAGCATATTTTCGTAAATCTGCCTACCTCTTAATTCTTTTAAATACAGGTACTTGAAGATGGCTCGATACTCCAATTTTTCGATTTTCACAATTTCGGTAGACATATTTTTTTTTAAATTTTTTGCGTAACTCTGGTTTACTTTTTTGACGTCAAATTTTACACTGACACTTCTAATAAGTTATTGTTCGTTGCTATGGTAACGCAATATTTTGTTTATGCAGAGAACTGGTCTATGCTAACTAGATATCAATACATCCTCGTACGTGCATTAATAATCAAATAGAGCATTTTCCTCTTCTTCATCATCCATACACTTCTTAAAATGAGTAATGTAGCTGTGACTTAATTACAAAAAGCTATAATTATTCAAATGTACTCATTGTGTGAAAAATGGGAATCATCAAGAAAACTGTAAACCTTTACATTTCAACACAGACAATAGGCAAGTAGCATTTTTTTTTAACATACATTGACGCTGACCGGCCAGCTCTGACCACACATTCAGCTAAGTGACTAAAATAACTTTTATTTATATGCAACATAGAATTTGAATAACTACTTTCATCCTTAGTAAATTCATTTTAATACCTCGGTAGGTACAACAACTCCGATAAAGTTCTTACGATTATTTAAGACTCATTCGGCAAACTCTTTGATTTTTTATTGGGTAATAAAAAACCACAAAAAAGCCGCTTACTCCACGTGGACTGCAGACAATAGCGCACTGTGATTGGATATAACGCCATAAAGTCCCAACTATTATTTATGCTAATGAGACACATTCGGCATTCTTTCAAATTGATATTAAACAGGTTCGTCAGATGTGCTTATAGTCCGGGAGGCGATTCAACAATTTAGATATGGGCGATACCGTGATTTTGTGAATCACACTGATTTTTGTCACTGTGATTTTTTAACATTGATTTTTTAAATTGATGTTATCACAGTTTTGAGGTTGCGTCGCGTTTGGTTACTTTGGTCTTGGATGCATGAGCCCGTTCACCGTTATCGGTTTAATAAGATAGATATATCAGTATCAGTTTATACTATTCATCCCCAGGTTTTTTAGAATCATGCTTTTTAAATCAAATAAAACTAGTTTGTAACGATAATGACATTTAATTTAATTATAAATTTATAATACGAAGAATTCGCACCAAAATCAAAATCAACGTAACCGTAAATACTACTGTTTACAATACTTGTATTCTTTTTGACGTCATCCGCACAAGCGTGACGTCATTTGGGGAAAAATTACATTGGGAAATATGTCACGTGGCACCTCGATTGGAAGGTATCTCAATTCTGTATCCAATGTTGTATATATTTTTAATTTTTGCCTACCGTTAGGGGAGATGAGAATGAGGATTTATATTATGAATATGATTATGTCGCTACGAATTACGGTATGTAATAATATAAACAATATGGAATCACACTATAAAAGTTTTATTTTTAAGAATAGAAATACAGAAATATAGCTGTCTTCTACTTTCAAAACATACTTTACACAGTTACTCCAATGCTGTTCAATTTCAGCTTCACTCTCACGTATTAATTTGATTACTGACTCGCTGAATTTTGGATGTGTGTTTCTCTTTCTCACATACGTTTTCATTAAACTCCATATTTTTTCGATTGGGTTAAATTCACAATAATATGGTGGTAATCGTAAAACTACATGTCCATGATTCTTAGCCAGTTCATCAATAAAATATTTTTTCTCGAAACGTAGCTCTTTTACCAGTGATAATTAATCACCTTTTTTTCTGCGGGGATCCACCGGAACATTTTCATTTTCTAGAAAAAGGGATTATATCTGCTTTTCGCCATGACTTATTAGACAATTTTTCTATTTGCCTGGAATGGTATGAGGCGTTATCTAAAATAATAACGGTATTTGGTACAAGGTTAGGCAACAACGAGTTGGTAAACCACTTTTCAAATAATTCGGCATCCATATCTTTATGGTAGTTCGCACTGCACTTCGAAATATTCTTTGCATACAGTTTTAAACAGCCTCGAACAAATTCGTTCTCATTGCCAGCGTGGATGATGATTACGCGTTTTCCTCTAGAACTAGGCAACTTTCCTACAGTTCTAAATGTTTCGTCTAACCATCCTTTTCTCTTGACATCATGAGTATCGTACCAAGTTTCGTCCAGCCAGACTAGGTTACGATTATCATTTCGGAACTTCAAAATTTGCGACAGGTATTCATTACGCATGTCAACGATTCTTCAGGATTCCATTATACACTGACGTCGATTTATTGTTTTGTACCTGAATCCCATTTTCATTAATGGTTTGCGGAGTGAATCTTTTGATTTATATGGATAGTAAACACCTTCTTTTATAATTTCCCTGAGAATTTCTTCGAGCGTAGGATTCAGATTTTTCTCGAAGAATCTATGTACGATTCTCCTAATCGCTTTCTCCGTAGCCTTGTCAACTTTCTTCAAAGATCGTTTCACCTGAACTTTCCGTTTTGTAACTGCGCCCCTGTTGACAATGCGGCTGACACTGGAACGGCTCAGTAGAGTTAGTTCACATATTCTCTTGACGACTCCTTTTATTTGTTATTATTCTCACTAACTAACTTATTATACATATTGAGAATAATTTGTTGAGTCTCTACAGGTATCGTATGTCGCCGATCAATAACACGGGATTGTATATTCAATGGCAATGATTCATTTTGTACCTCAAATGGCCTCCAAAGAGGTCTGTTTTCATTGTTACCATTATTTAAATTAATATTATCACATGGTCTCCAAATAATATTTTGATCACCTTCATCAAACGGTCGCCAAATAATATTTTGATCACCTTCATCAAAAGGTCGCCAAAAAGCCATAGTGGTATTGTTGGAGAGCTGACGAATCAGAAGTGCTCAAGGAACACTTTCTTGATCGTATTTATACCTATTGATTCATTAGGCAAAATGGCTTGGGAGTAGCAAGTATTACCTGATTTTAATGACAGAGCTTACTTTCAGAATATCCAAGAATTCAGGTATGCAAATTACTGTCTGAAATGGTAAATAAATTTCTCGCCATTTGGCTCTCGCGTTTTTCACGTACGCCGATAGGCACAGGTGTTAACGTCGATGGGCATGCCTTTCTCATGCCGGGACAAAAATGCAGGATGGGTACGCATGTATCTGAATCGGCCTTAAGACAAACAAGAAATAGTTTCATGACACTACTGATTACAACTCTGTCTGCTGAAAGCATAATATTCTGTAAGCAAATTTTACTAATTCAGTCAAAACCGTATCTATTATAGTTACATATATTCCCATGGTGGACAACCTTATTTTTGACTTACTGTATATAGTGAGTTATTATATTTGCTGTTTTGTTTATAAAAAGGAGAATTATATGTATATAAAAGATTATCATCAAACACTGTAAATACTATAATAAACAAGTCAAAACAGAATATCTAGTTTCAGTCAGTCAGTTCCACATCATCGTCTATTTGTTAAATCGCCTCCCGGACTATTACTAGCATTTCAAAGAATGCCGAATGTGTCTTGGCATGAATGTTAGTGAGAACTTTATGACGTTATATCCAATCACAGTGCAGTTTGTGTAATATTGACCAATGACACGCAGTCCACGTGGAGTAAGCGGCTCATTTGAGGTGTTTTATTACCAAATAAAAAAATCAAAGTTTGCCGAATGACTCTTAAATTTTCGTAGGAACTTTACCAACTGTAATCAACTACTATTAAAAAACCTAGAGTTGATAAATTCAGTGAAATGTTTTACATCTGGCTCTTGTACTATTATCAATGAGTCAAAAAGCAGAGATCTGTTGTTGTCTTTTCATCAACCAGTTTATTTTATATACTAAACAAAATGAGCATTCTTTTAAGAAGAATGAAGGTATACATTCATCTGATACAAGAAATAAAACAAATATCCATCAGCCATTTTCTCGCCTAAAAATAGGTCAACATTCACCAAAACATATTGGAGTCAAGTGGTTCAACAAGTTCAGTAACTCAGTGGACACGGAGGTGGCCACACATCCCAACATCTTAAATTACTTTAAGAAAAAGGTGCAATTATTTTCAACAGTCCATACTTTTTACAGTACAGAGGAATTCCTCAATTTTTAATTATTGCATTAGACCAAAATCTATGTCACATGTACAATAGTATATTTTATTTTTATATCTATTTTACTTTATAATTAAGTTTCTATTTCTCATGTATGTGTTCTTTGTATGTTGTATTTCTATGTTTCACTTTTGTAATTGACTAGCTTGATAGGTTTGTACACTGTATATTTTATCATATGTAATGATAAGTCTCATATATGAATAAAATTATTTCTTTCTTCAGAAAAGAATGTTAATAAACTGCGTTGTCGTTAAATTTCAAAGAAAAATTCCCCATAAACCTTTGTCGTTATCTGAGCATTAATTGATGGTGTTTGATTGCCATATTGAAGGCTTTTTGAGTGCCTCCTTTTTGAGGGCCCTCTGTTACTACGCTCGAAAATGCGAGTTTTTCTGCGTATGTAGGCAGTAAAATTCTTAGATCCGCCAACTAGTGAAGTATTTATTTTCATGTAAAATCATTTTCATAGGAAAAAACTTTCAAGAGAACCTTTCTCTTATTACATTAATATTTACGACCATTCATATTCTTGAGGACAGCACTTTCAATAAAAACCTCCGACGTTTGTTGTATGTGGGTGGAAGTTACGAAAGTTTTCGTAGACTTTGATAGATACTGAGTACCGTTGGGATGAGAGTCGCATCCCTCCACAAATATCTCATTCCATTTTATCGAATTCGAAGTCTGGAGGGACAAACTCGACGGCACTAATTGGTAATTGGAGTCCGAATATAACTAACTGGAAATTGATTTATCGTATAGACTATCGCTTTGATGTTCAATACAGACTGTCCCAAATGATATGGTATAACAGGCCTTCTCTGTTAGAGGTATAGCTCAAAATTTCTTCAGATCCTATTTAAGTGAACGAAACCAAACTGTGTTTTTCAACGAAGACACATCCTCAACAAAACAAATTAATTATGGAGTCCCGCAGGGATCGGTACTTGGGCCCCTTCTGTTCATTATTTACGTTAATGATATATTGGTCAATATGAATCCATCATATTATTTGCTGATGATGCAACAATCTATCACTCAGGTAAGGATATCCATAACCTTAGTATAAAAGATGACACAGCGCTCGTTAAAATGGATCAGGGGTTAGTTAGCAATATGCTCAAACAAAATGGAAACAAGTCTCAAAAACTATTATTTTCTTCAAATAATATTATCACGCAAGGTGATACTTCAAAATTACTCGGGATTACTCTCGATGATAAACTAAATTGTGCATCCCATGTTGACTCTTTGTGCAAGAAACTATCAACCCAACTTTTCCTTTTACGTAGATTGAAAAAATCACTAAGTATTGATGTATTGAAAGTGTCATATTTTGCACTATTTCACTCCCATATGAGTCATGGAACTGTACTATGGGGACACTCCACTCAGGCTTCACGTGTTTTCATAATGCAGAAAAAAAGCAGTTAGGATAATTGTTGGTGCAGGGCCTATAGACTCATGTAAAATAATTTTCGTCAATCAAAGAATAATAACATTACCGTCTGTATTCATATATCAAAATCTACACAGTCGAAGAATATCTCACTGCTGATTTTTGATTTCGACTTATGGTATTATTTTTAAGAAATCCCATGATTCATCTCACACCGGAACCTACTCATGTTAGTCTATTTATGTACCTTAATATAAACTGTCAGTTATATACAAATGTATGTGTTATTTATATGTTATATATATTTACTACGACCTGCTATAAAATAATGTGCTATGTACATAAAATAGTCAATAAACATCTATCTATCTACAAGTATGTTTCTTTTTCTTATATGTATACTGATAGTGATGTTGCCCTGTACAGATCGACAAGCGTAAGGATGCCTCTGAGATGCGCAAACGATAGAAAGCGTGAGTAGATGTGCGACAAAGATCGACTACTGTTTAATAGGCAGAGCGATTGAGCTCCTGCCCCACTCCAGGGTTTTGTCTACTGCGCAACCAATTCTCGGAGGCATCCTTACGCTTGTCGATCAGTAATTATTTTGTTTTGTAGTATTTATTTGTAGAAATATTTTTTAATTCTTCAAGGTATCATTCCTTACCGTTGTCATCTCTTTAATAGCTGCCACCACTTTAATAGAATCGAACTATTTATTTCTGAACACGGAAAAAACAATATATTTTTCAACAAAAAAACTACCCTCTTTACTCAGCAGAGATACCAAAAAGACCCTTTTGTGGTTCTACTCAGATACAGCTTGTCAGAAAGAGATGTTGGATTCGTGCTACCCGCACGAAGGGGTAGACTTAAGTAAAATTGACTCAAGTGATGATTCATTGTGTTAGTGGAATGCCCAAATCAAACACAGACGTTGGATAAATATTAGATCTATTCAATGAAAAATAATAGAATTTGGAATAAAACAACAATGAAGAGGTGATAAAACACAATATCTGAACAGATAAAAAACTTTGCAAATGAAAATGAGATAATTACTGAAACGATTGTTGACCACTTAATAAAACAATAAAGAAAAACAGAACAGTTTGTCTAAAAATTCCCAAAGGAAAACTTACGTTATTCAACTACAACAAAAATGTGTCTCCTTGTGAACCCCTGCATCATTTTAGGTTTTTTCCTAACTCACATTTATACTGGAGCCAATTTCAAAATAATATCCACTTGATGCTTTGTTCTGGGAATGTTTCGATGTAGTGAAATAAAAAAATAAATATTACTAATTGTTTTCGAATCAGAGGTTGCGTATATATCAGTTACATAGTTAAACTCGATATATTTCTTACTTTCTAGAAGAGGGTTAAACCCAACGGCGAATCTTTTTTTATCGTCTGGGAATCACTCTCAACTCCGATTTTCCACTCGCTCGACAACTATCAACTCCGATTTTCTGATTCAAACACAATGCCTGATTTTTGATACTGATTCTAAATATTGATGTCACACCAAAAATAAAAATATAAAAATAACTGAGTTAGGACAATCCACCCTTCCGACCTCACTCGAGATTCTAATACCGTCCTCTTTGACATCACGACTCTAGCTCCGGAATATCCGTTTTTCATGCCGCATCACTCCCAGCAAAAACAAAGTTATATTTTTTGTCTGGTCAGATCTTGGATCTCTGTTCTCAAGAAAATCACCACGTAGTTTCCAGCCGATCTCACAGAAATCGCTGACAAATTTTTTCAGTCGAAACAGCCGATATTTAGTCTACGCTATATCCTTCGATTATCGATGTATATTATCTGTTTCTATATCCATCAATTTACTGGAAAAAGACAAATTTGTTAACTCACATATACTGGGAGTATTTCGTATTTTCTTTATTGCAAAAAGGTCGGTTTATCAAATGCCACCAACCCCCCGCATCCCCTCAGTTGACTACAACTTTTCCAAATCAATCCAACGATATTTTCAGATCTAAAATTCGTTTTGAATTGCACTCAAAAAACCTGTTTGTTTTCATCACGTCAGTAAAATTGTACAAATAATTTTTAAAGCAAGTCATTGACAATACATTTTTTTTAAGAAACTTCATCTACAGTTATGTCAGTACAAATCAGAAAGGATTTATCGAGGGGCTATATGAAAATATAAAGAGAAAAGTTATTGGGTATAACCCTCAAATTGTTGTATCTACGGTTGCACAATAATTTGAGGGTTATACCCAATAACTTTTCTCGTTATGTCAGTACATAGAGCAATAAGTACCTACTCGTCTAATCGTGGTTTTTAACGATAATGGGTACCTATGTATTCTAAAGACGAACAAGTAGATATCTTATTAATTTACGGCGAATATTTCAAGACCGCAACCGAAGCTGAACTTTTGTGTGCCCAACAGTATCATGAAATACAAATCCCATGCACACAATATTTCTTATTTTCAGAGAGAAAATTTAGACTAGAAGAAAATCACAGAAATCCTAATTTTGTTATCATTGAGGCAACAGAAATAAATGTAGTCACTAGTCCTGAATTGAATCCTACAATTTAAACTAGATAAAGAGAATATGAACTGGATATAAGTAATCACCTAGAAAAATTTTCAAGAAGCATAGATTACGTTCATTTTAATATAAATTGCATCAACATTTATATGAAAATGACGCTGGTCGAAGGCTAAATTATTGCAACCGGTTGCTTCGTAAATATGATGAAGACCAGAATTTCGTAAAATGTATATCCTTTTCTCCGACGATTGACGAATAACAGTATGTTCAATACACAGAATACTAGATATTAAGCGCAAGAAAATTAGCATCTAATGAGGCAGGGCATCATTCCAGAGAAATTTGGAATGTGTGGGCACGAATTATTGGTACTAGGAGTACTAGACCAGTTCTTTTTCAAGGACGTCTGAAGAATAGTCAGCTATTTGTTGATTGTCTTCAGAATCAGATTGACGGATTTCTAGAAGTATACCGCTTGATATTTTGAGGAGACCATATTTTCAAAAAGATGGGACTCCTACTCATAATCCTACCACATAAACTGGTGAACAAGTTATTGCAAAATATGGTCCGATATGTTGGCCCACACTTTCTTTGGACCTCACACCCCTAGATGTTTTTATGTGATTATTAAAAAAAAAAACGTGGGGACTCCACACAGCTTCAGCATCATTGGCAAATTTGGAAGATAAAAATACGACAAGCGTTTGAAACTCTTCCGCATTTAATGCTTTGAGCATCTCCTATGTCAATAATGTACAAAATAATGATTGCGTAATTTTTTTCCAGTTTTCAAATCGTGATTATTAACTTTTATTGGAAGCAACTTTTTCCATTTTTTCCATTTTTCATATCAGGTTCATTTATTTTCATTAGAAGCAAGTTTTTAATTGCTAGACATACAATTTTTGTTTTAAATGGCTTATTTTAAAGATTAGACTAAGTATATCACAACGGAAAACAATAGTATATTGTTTCATTAGGAGTAAAAGTATAACTTTTTGTGGCGAGTCTGAATGTTTGATGGCCGAACGTTAGTGAGGCCGACAATTTCAGACGAGCCACAAAAAGTGCTTTTGCTCCGAATGAAACATGCTATTTTTTCCGCAAACGGCATCCAGACTATAGAACTAATTAATATTTAAATAAAAATTCAAAACGATTGCAACGAAGTTGATAAATTCAGAGAATAATAATTATAAAACTGCGCACTACATTTCCGTGGTTACTGGTTTTGTGATTGCCAAGTCAAAAACAAATTTGACAGTTCAATAATATTTTATAATGTCAGAAATATTGTAAGTGATTTAAAGCAACAATTGGACTGTGCATTTTTGGTAAGTACTTGAGCATCAAAATTTCGTTTGTTGTATACTATCGTTAATAAAGTTTAAAAGTTCAAGTAATAATTATTTTCCCTGTTAAAAATTCTACTTTTTTGTACGGCCGTCAGCGTACAAAAAAGTACTTTTTTGTCCGCACACGGCCGTACAAAAAAGTGGCGTCTGTGAAATCATACTTCAACATCATGAATTGACGTTAATAATGTCTACTTTTTTTGACGTTTGCGGAAAAACACGTTTTTTGAGTTCAGTACTCGATAGGTTTAAGGTTTGAAAATACCGTTGGAAGGGTGTGGGAGACATGTATTCTGCTAGGGAAGTGAGGCGGGGCGCAGCGGGGTGATGCCATAAAAAACGCTACTTTTTCATCAAAATTGTTAGAAAAGATTGAAACACACTCATTGAATTCGTTGGTTAGCAGTCACATTTGTAAAAGCCGTTGTGAAGATCCACTAATTTTTCCTTTCAGAAATTTCTCAAGATTCCGAAAATAATATAATAATAATATACATGGCATTTCATTTGAAATAATTAATTAATGTCCAAATCGCCCAAATCGGCCAAATCGGAAGTCCGAAAATATCATCAAAGACCTCAAAATATGGCATTTGACGTCTGTATTAACATTGACGAGTTTCATTGCCATATGCTGAAAAACAAAGGTCAAAATAGGGGTACTAGTGATATTGCTATGGTATATTCCATAGTTTAGAAGACTTTGTTTGACATGAATTTCAGCAAAATCAAAAAAAAATTCCACTGAAATGTAAAAGAAAAATAACAAGCCACCGCGTAATTTAATCAGAAGATTATAATTCAAGAACTTCATTTCTTGAAATGTTTTTTTTTAGAAATAAGATAATGTTATACGAAATAAATCTATACCAATGCAGAATTTTTAGGACTCTTGTTGTGAAGAATTATTTCATTAATGTCAGTTACTTATAGTATTCTGAATTTGCATGACTTGCATGACTTTTTTTTTCAAAGAAAATGCCCGTCTCTGTTTCCAAAAGTGTACTTGTAGTAAACAACGATAAAAATACAAATATGATTTTGAAAAAAAAGTATTTTATTGACAAAAAACTACAAAACAGTGGTAAAGTTACATTGGTCAATCGAACCGTTAGATAGAGCACTTAGGAATAAAGGAAATGTCGAAAAAGTCCATAGTCAAGAGTGAAGAAAATTATGATAAAGATGAAAGGAACCAAGGAGCAACTGAAGGTGATGCTGATAGTAGCGAAAGAGGGAATTTTGCTGTATGGTTAGAGAGTATGCAATTGCCATATTGAAAATGGAAACAGAAATAGATTTCCAGAAGCTCTCAACACATTCCAGAGGAATGAACATGAAGAATAAATATCAAATGTGTATACAAATTCACTGAGAAGATGTATTCTGCAGGTCCAGTTAGATGCTGCTACGGAAAAAGCTGCCTTGGAAGAAGAGGAAAGGAAAAAAAGGAAGAAAGATGTCTCAGAGAAAAAATTATTCGGTTTGAAATTTTGCAGTTGAGTAGTAAACAATGCAAATTCTTTCTCATCCTTCTCTTTGTGGAATGTGTGGAAGGAAGAGTATTTTCGAGTTTTGTTGTCGGAAATCTAGATCCCTCGAACTTTGTTCATTTTTATTCATCCAAACATTTCATTATAGTTTCTATGTTGCATGAAGTTATCAGCAGTGGCTTAACAATATCTCTTCTCCCACGACGGCATTTCTGAAGTATTGCCAGATTTTTTTCATTGTTGAATTTACAACTTTCTGAACTGAGAAATGACGTGTAATATACTGATCCCATGAATTCGAATGGTAATCAGGTTTACTAATTTTACTATGAAAATAAAACACGATGTAGACTATACTACAATACATTTTCAACTCGCGTACCTTTTTCGGATATAAAAAGTACATAAAAAGAAACTCTGAAAAGATGCATGCATGGATACACTGACGATATAAATGATCATACAGTGTGTGTGTCAAAAGTGAATAGTTAAATATTCGATATCTTACATAACGAATGGCCAATTCTTATTGATTTTACTAATTGTTCGTTTGAGCATGCATGTGGTTGGTGATAACAAGCTCTATAATTTTTTCCTCAAGGATCATTGGTATGTTTCCTGATTCCATTGGAGAGTATTCATTAATTTTATCACGATGTCAGTAAATTTTACGTTGTTTGTAACAAGTTTCCGAATATTCCTTACAGTCTTAGAAATCGTTTACTTCAGAATGAGTAACGTTGCACAAATGAACGTCATGTGTAAATCGATATGCATATAGGAAGGAAGTTGTTTTCTTTCAGATATTAGCCTCATATTTTTCACTTTGTGGATTGTGTGAAGAGGTATTTTCGACATTTGTTGTCAGAATTATCTGTTTCATTGGAATTCAGAACGAAAAACCATTAAATTTATAAATCATAAAACACTCAAAAATTATTAAAAAAATTATGACTGTACGGGAAACTATGACAATGAGAATGCTGAGACAAAAAACCGAAATATTCATAGAGTCACTAATTTATAATATTGAAAAACATACTATTCAAAAAATCCGGCGGAAAGATTGGATCACTGAAGGTATAGTAAGCTCCACAGTAAAAAAAAACTTCTTGTTGGCTGAACTTAAAAAAGATCCCGAAAATAATTACACAAAGTACAGAAACTATTTAAATAGATTAATAAGTAAACAAAGTCTAATTACTACTGAAGCCAAATAGAAACTCAAAAAAACAACAGTAAACAACTCTGGAATGTTATAAACAAATAGAATTCCCTGAGAAGACGGAATTAATTCATGAAATAATCACTTTGAATGTAAAGGAAAATTTTGATGCACGACTGAAAGCAAGTGCCTTCAATGACCATTTCATAAATGTTGGCGAAACATATGCATCTAATTTAAGCAAACCAATGATTACGCCACCCAAAAGAGAGCCACTGAATCTAATTAAATCATTGAAATGAAAAAAGATGCCAGGTTTAGATGGAATAAAATCCCAAACATAATAGCAGAAGAAATAGTAGAACCTCTGACTGATTTAATAAACACAATTTTTGAAACTGGGATATTACCCGTATTCGAAAAAGGCAAGAAGAACAAAATGAGTAATTTCAGACCTATCTCTATTATATACGCAATAGTAAAAATTGTGGAGAAAGCAATAAAAAACAAATTGACGTGCTATCTAAATAAATACCAATTTATATCATACAAGCAGTACCTATGGATTCATAGAAGGATTATCAACGAATGATGCTATAAATCACCTACTTGATGGTATATATAAGTCAGTTGATAATAGCAAACCTACCCTGTGTGTATTCCTAGACTTAGCCAAGGCCTTTGATACTCTCTGGCATGTACAGCTAGTGGAGGTCTTGGAGGAGGCTGGAATACGCGGAACTCCGCTCTCCCTTTTGAAAGAACATTTGAGTGATAGAGTACAGATTGTCCGAATCAATACTGAGATAAGCGATGAAAAAAACAATCAAATATGGTGTCTCTCAAGGTACAGTTCTGGGACCATTACTTTTCTCCTTGTACATATATAACTTACTTATAACGGTTAGTACCGGTAAGATAATCAACTTCGTAGATGACACAGCTATACTATAGACGAATCTCCCAAGCTACGACGTACTTGAAATACAAAACAATCAGAAAAAAATCAAAATACATTCAAAAAGCTCAATCAAATATCTTGGCATCACAATAGACTCTCATTTGAGATGGAATATTCATATAGATAATATCACGAAAACACTAAGACTACTACTGTATAAATTTAAATACATGAAAGGAATTTTAAATATAAAACAATTGAAAACATTATATTAGGCGTTCGTTGACTCTCAAATTCAATATGGGATACTAAGTTGGGGAACAGCACTACGTACTAATATGAAAAAACTAAAGATTCTACAAAAAAAAATTATAAATATAATATACTCGAAAAAAGAACCTATTCTTCAAAAGATCTGTGTAATGAAACGAAAATATTGGATCCTATACAACTATACGTATACAATGCAATAATATAGTCATACAAAAATAAATATTCAATCAAAAAAACACAGATACGAAACTCGAACTAAACAAAATATCCCAATAGACAGAATGAACAAATCAATCGGCCAGCGATCCCTAATGTATCAAACAAAAAAAATATGTAATACACTCCCAGAAATGTGCAGAATCTATTTAGAAGTAATACACTCCATACAGCTCATTGAATGCACATTCAAAAGATATATCGAATCAATTGAAAGACTTACCTCACACGCAAGTTCCCAGTGGAAAAATGTTAAATTACCAGTATTATAATTCAATTTTATTCAATTTTGTCTTTTACAAGTGAATGTATACTCTTTATTGAATTATAAAAAATCATCAGAACTTTCCATACCTAATGATATATTCAAAATAACATAAGTTAAAATACATTGAATATCCATACACAACACCACGGTAAAAATGGATTTCTCTGTTTATTTGCTACCAAGTATATACCTACATAGAATGATATTGTTAATAATATAACATAACTATAGTTACAACTAATTCACTTATTTCACCATATGTTTGTATGTAATGTTTAAGGCCTATTCCTCAATTTTAAAATAACACCCTCTTCATACTAACACACCCCATGCACAAGGTTATAACTTTTATAAGCGATCCCCTATTTTATTTGCCATATAGTGAATTTTGTACATACGAGGATATATTGAAAAATTCTTAGCCTACTGTAGAACCAAACAAAATTTCAATGTCAAAATATTTTATTACTCAACATATTCCCCTCTTAATTGGATACATTTATTACATCGAACCTGCAACGTCTCTAGACCTTTCAAAAAAATATTTCTTCTTTTAAACGACGACCTTTTAAACTTTTTTTCAGTTGAGGAAAGAGATGATAGTAGGACGGAGCCAAATCTGGTGAATAAGGGGGTTGTTCTAGTAATTCAAACCCTAAATCAAGAATTTTTTGCATGGCAACATGAGATTTGTGTGCAGGGGCGTTGTCCTGCAAAAACAAAACACCTTTGGATAGCTTTCCGCGTCTTTTCTCTTTAACTTTTTCCTGTAGAGTGGTCAGTAATGTCGAATAGTAATCTCCAGTTATTGTTTTACCCTTATCCAAAAAACCAATCATGATTACTCCATGGCAATCTCAAAAAACTGAAGCAAGAACTTTTCCAGCAGATTTTTAGATACGAAACTTCTTAGGTCTTAGAGAACCGGAGTGTCGCCATTCCATCGATTGTTGCTTTGTTTCTGGATCGTAGAAATGTACCCAAGTCTCATCCATAGTAACAATTCGGTTTAAGAAGTCTACATCGTTTTCAAATCGAGTACAGATCGAACGCGATGCTACTGCCCTTGCACGCTGTTGGTCAACATTCAAACATTTATGGGATCCATTTTGCAGCAATTTTTCTCATGTCCAAATTGAGGTGAACTATATGATGAACGCGTTCGTATGAAATATTCAGTGCTTCAGATATCCGTTTTAGCCCAATTCGACTGTCTGTTAAAATCATGTCATAAACTGCATCGATATTTTCGGGGACTGACATAGAAACTGTCCTTCCCGATCGGTCATCATCTTCAAATTTACTCCTTTTGAAGCTTGCAGTCCAATTTTTCACAGTCGCATACGAAAGACATTGACCACCAAGGGTATTAAGCATATCTTCGTAAATCTGCTTACCTCTTATCCATTTTAAATACAGATACTTGATGATGGCCCGATACTCCAATTTTTCGATTGTCACAATTTTGGTGGACATATTTTTTCTTTTAATTAATTGCGTAACTCTGGTTTACTTTTTCGACGTCAAACTTTACACTGACACTTCTAATAAGTTATTGTTCGTAGCTATGGTAACGCAATATTTTGTTTATGCAGGGAACTGTTCTAGGCTAACTAGATATCAATTCATCCTCGTATATATGTGACTACTGTTTTTAGGGCAACTAAAATTATTATTATTTATTATTATTATTTGAAAGTGAAATTTGGAAGACCTGATTCCCTAATTTCAATGCTGATGGAAAAATCGAAAGATGTCATGCCACTTGGCGAAGGAAGAACAGTTTCTCTGATCTCATTTTCAAATGCTGCTTTGAACTTAACATCCACTAAAGAAGTCGTCGAAAAAACTCATATTTCAATAAAAGTATAAAGTTTTATTCTCGATTTCACATTTACTCATTTTCTCACTATGGAAGGATAAAATCCTAAAAAAACATGTCACGAATCGAAGATATGCATTTCAATTATTTTTTTAAGAATCTCGGAAATGCTGTTCAAATTGGGACGCACTATAAATATTTTGACACTCCTATCACGTGAAGAAAATATAACACGAACATAAACGAGTCATAAATGGTAAACAAGATGCTTAGTTTCCACAGAATCATCGTATGAATTAAGGGAGCGCCAGTCTGGCTGGTAACTATCGATTCTCTTAGCCTTAATTTGAATTCTGGAGTGCTCAGTATTTAATCTAAATCAATTACAATTCTCTTTGTACCAGATTGGTTTCGAGTAGACCACAGTTTAATAATAAATGGAAATCGTGCCCTCCAAAGCGCTGAAAGGAAAGGTAATTTCAATCACGTAACTCGGAAAATTGTCACAAACACTTTCGGTTCTCTTCGAAATTCAGAAGATGAATTGTATTTAGTCTCGAATTAACGATTTGGAAATTGAAATCAAGAATGCATTTATGACACATAAACATGCGTTTATGACACATAAAAGTGCTGATGCACTTTTGAGATAAAAAAATTACTAACCTACTGGAAGAGAAACAAAATATTGTTCGAATGACGGGAAGAATAAATTGGAGTCGAAAAAATGGAGAAGGGTGGAATGGGGTGAACTTTTAGGGGTTAAAAGTGATATTTCACAGTTTTTCGCGATTGACAAACGAAAGTTGACGTAACGAAAAAAGGTAAATGGCAAAGTTGTTGGAAATAAAAAGATCTACAACTTTTATATCGAATATTTTTCCACATTACCTCAAATTTTCCAGGAAAATCGGAAAAACCAAATTTTCAGTTTTTAATTTTTTTCTCGCGCAAAATTTTTTTTTTCACGAAATTTGGTGGAAATATAACTTATTATGGTTCAAGTGAGCTGTACATTTTTTGGATCGCAATTCAGATTTTTCCTTTTTTTTTTCGACAAATTCCAAAAAACGACCTCATTTTCAACTGAAAAGTCCCACCGGTAAAGTACGGCTTTTCAAGCCGTCATTTTTTCCGTTGAAGCGTCTACTTTTAGATTAGGTATGTAATAAAAGTGTAGCAAAAATTTTTTTTTTAATTTTTGTTCTAAACTTACAGTTATTTATTAAAATTATTGAAATCAACAGTTGAAATCTTTCGAGAATATCAATTCAATGTTACCTTAATAGGTGCAAAGGAAAAACAAGGACATAAATAAGGATTTTATACGATAGAAAAGTGAAAAGAGGTAAATTGTTGGGAGTAAAAATGGTTTCTCACGATTTGCAGCAAAAATTGACCCCCGACAAAAAAAAGTTAGGAAAAAAGTTTTTAACAATAAAAAGGTAAAAATTTTTGTATCTTACATTTTTCCACATAACCTCAAATTTTCCGGGAGAATCAGAAAACCCGTTTTAATTTGGATTACATTTTTTTTTGTGTAGAAATTGTGTGTTTGTCGCAAAATCTAGTGGAAATATACCTTTTTATGTTCTGAACTAGACGTTTTTTTTTAAAGCAAAATATTAATTTTTCTTGAACCTCTTTGAAGTGCTCGGAAAGGGGGCGACTCCTAGTTAGGTGCCAAAACGAATTTTAAACGCCTAAAATGAGAAAAATGTCAAGGATCAGGTGGATAAAGTTGTAGAGGTTCCAACTTTGAGAAAAAAATAATTAAACACAAAAACACTAAAAATGGTGAAATGGGGATGCAGTTTAGGGTGAAAACGGTTTTTTGTGATTTGCGGCGAAAAGGTTCGAAAAAATTTAATATTTCGCTGCAAAAAAACGTCAATTTCGGAACATAAAAAAAGGTTATGTGGAAAAATCTTAGATATGTACAAGAGTTGTAGATCTTCTTATTGCCAACAACTATTTTCATTAACTTTTTTTTGGTAGGAGGTTAATTTTTGCTGCAAATCGTAAAAACCATTTTTACTCCAAAAAGTTCACTTTCCCTCGCCTTTCTATCTTAATCAAATTCTTATTCATGTCCTTGTTTATTCTTTGTATCTATTGAGGTAACATAAAATTAATATTCTCGAAAGGTTTCAACTGCCAATTTCAATAATTTCAATAAATAAATATTTAGAACAAAAATTAAAACAACTGATTTTGAAAATCTATTTTTTATATTTTTCGCGTTTTCTGGAAAAAAATTCCACAGTTGTGCTACTCTTTTATTACATAATCTGGAAGTAGACGTTTTAACGGAGAAAATGGTGGCTGGCGAGCTTGAAAAGACGAACTTCACAGATGAAAATGAGGTCGTTTTTCCCGAATTTGTCGAAAAAAAAGGAACAATCTGTATTTCGCTACAAAAAAATTACAGCTTACTTGAAACAAGTATTTTCACCAAATTTCGTAAAAAAAAATTTTTGCACGAGAAAAATTAAAAACTTGGTTTTTCCGATTTTCCCGGAAAATTTGAGGTAATGTGAAAAAATATTTGATACAAAACTTGTAGATCTTTCTAATTTCTACAACTTTGCAATTCAATTTTTTCCGGTAGGAAGTCAACTTTCTGTGTCAATCGCGAAAAACCGTGAAATATCACTTTCTAACACTAAAAGTTGACCCCGTTTCACCCTTCTCCATTCTTTCCACTCCAATAAATTTTTCATGTCATTCGAACAACATTCTGCTCCTCTTCCAGTAGGTCTCATGCTGTTAATTAGCACTGGTCTAACAGGAACATGAAAAATAGTACTGCAAGAAAAACGTGTTGATCAAGCTTGAAAACAGCTCGAACACACCTTTTTATCTTTGTACTATTTTTTAAAGTAGTTTTAATGTGGCATCGATTTCTAAAGGATCATTAGCTACTATAAATGCCGTATTTTTTTTATGTCGTACCACTATTGGCATCTCCAAGTTTCCAAATAGGAACTATCACGGACCGTTTTCAAAATATACGGGGAAAACCGAAAAGGCCCGTTTTCTTTTCTTTGCGCTGGCTCCTCTATTTTTAGAAATATGGAAATATGTTCAGGAAACTTTCTTCTCTGTTTCAAATTTGCTCGAATATTCTCAAGACCTTTTCACAGAATCCATCCTGACTGGTGCTACTTTAAAATGAGAAACGCAAACCGTTCAAGCAACCAATTGCATTGTACATACTGGACTATCGTAATGTTCGTCGCTATTGTCGGTATTTATAGCAGATAGTATTTTATATTGGAATTGTATTATTTTTCTGAAGTAGATATTTACTTCTGGTATCTTTTCCGCTGAACAAGAAGAAAGGGTTTTTGGTAATTCGTTACCTGTTATTCGCTGTTGTGACCAAAAGGTTTGTCCTCATACCTATCCATTTTGAAACCCAGTTCAAGACACCTTTTGGTACTTTGGTGCATGACCGTCCTGCATGTACTTCTGAATTTTCACTATACTATGGTCTAAATTGCCACCATATATTAGGGAAGTAGATCTATTCCTGTTGTGTACACTTAATAGGGTCCCTTTGGAAGTAATCAGTCACATTTTCTTGTCAAGTAGTACGATTCATTGTAAAAATATATATGCTTATATGGAGGTAATCATGGTTAGCACATATCATACTTACCATACTCATGTAAACAATTGCGATAACAAAACTGAAGGAGATTACTTGCTAGGAAACTTGTTGAGAAAAGAGATGGTTAGAACATCCATGTGTGAAAAATATTTATGAACAGTGATAAACACAAAATTAAAGTGAAAATTTGTAGAAAGTGAAATAATTTCAAACAAAATAAGTTTTCCAAGACCTAACCTAACCAGTACATGTGAATTACCTACCTTTAGGAAGTGCTGTGAAGTGAAAAATCCAGAAATACCGAAGCCGGTCAGCGTCCCAGACATCCTCGAGAAAAAGGCATTAAAAAGCTTATTAAGACCATCCTCTTTAGTGAAAACGAATTGGATCTATTGCAACATCATTTCACCGTTTCTCACTACAAATTGCCAGAATATCCAGAATTTTTTCTAAAGGAAGGAACTGTTGCGCACTGCCTGCGCAAATCTCCAAAGTGAAAAAATATTTCCAAAATTTCAATTTTGCAAAGACCATTAGTATTTTTTGACTTGAAGAAATTGAGAATACGTAGATATAGATCATTATTTATCAATCCAGCAAATTTCATGAAACTTGAGTATGCGCCATCTCATAGGCAGCGCAAAAAGACTGTTTCAAAGGAGTATTTGACGACAACCAGCGCAGAAACATTGTCTAAAGAAGAATAGTCAAACAATCCCAGTGCAAAATGCATTGGATGGCCGTCTCCTGAGACATCTACACTATTTTACTGGAAACATTGAAAATGTATCCAGTAATGTGGCGCCGTCATCGGATGGCACGCAAAACTATACTTCTGTCTCTTTTTAAAATAGAACGCCAGTTTTCATTCGCTTCATTCAGAAATGTGCAGAATTTTGTCATTGGTGAGATGTTTAGCAGAACAAAAGACGAGTCAAAGTTTGCATTCTGATGGTTCGAATATCAGATGATGAACAGTGGTAATTTTATACTGCTGCAATTAAGCCTAATATAATGAAACACGTAATGTAGCAATATTCTTACTGAAAAATGAAGGTACAAAAAAATGTTCTATTACGATATACTTTCGCAGTTGATATGTTTTGAAAACACATAAAGAATATTCATTAGTGCTTGAAGGTATAGTTGTAGTCAAACATATAAGATAAATAAAAAAAGGCGCAAAAAATGGTCGATTATCACGAAATTGATTCCCATGCCGCCGACCAGGGTCGGACTAGTACATATGCCACTAAATATTGTGATGCGTGCAGATTAATCAAGTTAATTTAACAAAAGCACTGTAACTTTTCTATTCAGAATAATCCATTTTATTATTATTAGTATCCTTAGATTAGGTAAACAACTGCCCCGTCGAAATCTAATTTGCTAATAGCTGCGCGTACCGCATACAGCTGTGATTTCTATTATAACTACGCCCAACCCTGCATGGAAAAAAACATACCTAATTGCCGTGCGGGCCTTTACATCTTCCGCGCCAAACGTTACTTGGGGGGCGATAGGTGGAATAATTTGAATGAATATAGAGATGTCAATAATTTTATTTATTAATTTATTGCAATTTTTGTCAAAAAACCTGTATTTGGTTATTGACAAAATAGGAATTAATTTCCTGGTAATTTCCTGAACTTATGTAAGTATTGATATTGACTCGCACTGAATTTAGCCAATATTCTCATGTGATTACCATATAAGTTGTGTATGGTGTGATCCTATGCATTTTTGGCAGAAATATATACTTTTTAATTGATAACTTGCTTAATTTTTTTGAAGGAAACGTGAGGACTAGCACAATATGTGCTTATACAGGATGATTCTTAAGGTGGACCGGTCCGTTCATTAATTTCTCACATTGCAAGGAAAATAATGTCTATAGGTGAACATGTAAAAGACAACAATTCGTTTTCGAAATGCAGGGCGTTAAAGTTGAAAATTAATATTGAATTTACTTTTATTACTGGAGGATCACAAAATACCCAAGAGCAGATGATTAAAAATATGATTATACGAAACAGAATGCCAGTGTCCAATATTGATTATATTCCCGAATTTGATTTTAGGATATGAGAGAACATTCAATTTTATGCAAGAAATAAATGAATGGTCCAGTGGAAAAACGATGAGATTCCACTTTATAAAAAGTTTAGAAAAGCGAAATCTAATGTGGGAGTGTCATCGTTTTAACACTGTGCTGCCTACTTTCGATAGCAGTTTTTTATGGAATGTCATTGTTTGTCCCCAGTAAGGTTTGTTATGTTGACATACCATACTGAGAGCTTCCATCAGAAAAATTCACACAAGGTGCAATTCTTGGTGGTGCAAATGACTGTAATAATAATACTAATTTTTCATCTGAAGATGTGCTTTTCCGACAAAATATTCATGTACGGCGTTCCTACGTTGGTAGATTATGAAATAATAATCTCTTAGAACCTACTGCCGTACAAAAATAATGGGACTGGAGGCCAGGAAAAGTTTTCAATTTCGGAAAATTAAAAAAAAAATCCTGGATTCCGGTCCCATTATTTTTGAACGGCAGTAGGTTCTAGGAGGTTATTCTTTTATAATCTACCAACGTGAGGGATGCCGTACAGGAATATTTTGTCGGAAAAGCACATCTTCAGATGAAAAATTAGCATTATTATTACAGTCATTTGCACCACCAAGAATTGACGGCATAGTAACTAAAGTTATTTTTTCATATAGCAGCATAGATCTGAATATGTTTCATGCTGGGTCAAATGACCCCCCAAAATTGTTATATGGGCTTGTAGTCTAGGTATTATTTACCCATATCGAATTTACCTATAATTCACTAGCTATTTCAAACTCTTGCACTACTTGCCCCAAATATTATGTGGCCCTTTCCAGGCAGAGATGGACAAGATAAGACCATTTTTTGCGCCTTTTTTTATTTATCTTATATGTTTGACGGCAACTATACCTATAATAAGTAGGTACATAGTAATATATCAGTATTATTTGTACAAGCTTTTGTTTAGTTTCACTCACACGTAACAGGTGTGGTATCTACTGTCTATAACGGGGTCAAAACTTCAGTGGAAATTTTGAGCCAATTCCACTGATCCAATCATCTTTCAATTTGGCAGGTGTCCATTAAATTCATTCAGGTTCGTTACGACATTCACAAGAGAAAAAAACAAGATCGCGAACAGTTTTTGTGATTTATTGTCCAACTATTCATAATTCGAATCTCGAGTAGATTTTGTATTTTTTCAAAATTCGAAATGACGAATACGATTTTTGATTAGATTCTTTAAAAATTGGTACCTATACAGGGGCTTGTTGTGTTGGAGACCAATACGAACATTCAAGATGGAGGACAAATTTTGTGATTCATGTCCGAATCCGTCCATGATAGATATCCAGAATTATTTGGGTAGGACACTGGAAAATTTGAAAATTCAAGTGTTGGCGGACATGTGTTCTTTAATTGATGGTTCGATGTTATCAACAATTATGGACATATTTAAGGAGAGTTTCAAAGGAGGTTGTCACCAGAAATCATTCATCTCCTACACGGGCCTAAAATACAGTTTTTGTTGTATAATATAGTTATTTGTGTATTTGGAGCGCGAGGAGCGCGGTAATCTTTGGAGAGCAACAATGGCACTTTGTTCTCGAAATAAACGCATGTTTTTTTTTCTTCAAACGCTGCTTTTAAACATAGAAACGATCGACACTTCATTCAACATTTTCGTAAAGAGCTTTTTTGTACTACGTGTTTCCACGCTCATAAAAAAGTACTATTTACGAACTTTTTTAACATATATAAATATCTATTTCATCTTCTTTATTTGAGTTTTCTTTGCATATTGGTCATGAAGTCATAAAGTTTCGAAATTTCGAAAGAAAACCCTTATTAGGTTTTACAACTTTGACTTTATGGTAAATAAATAAACTTGAAAAAAATCATTTAAGAGGAAAGCTTCTATTTAAATGTACTAAAAAGAAGAAAATAAATTTTAAAGTGAATAAACTCATCATTTGGTTACATTATAAAATTCTAAATGATACGAGTATAAAAGCTTGTCGCGAGAAGTATATATGTAATTCTTATACTAAATTAAATTTAAAATTACCTCAAGATTTATTCACACGACAAGCTTTTATATCATTTAAAATTTTATAATGTAACAAAATTATGGGTTTTTCGCTTTAGTGCATTTAAATAAAAGCTTTCATCTGAAAAGGTTTTTTAAGTTTGTTTATTTATTTCTTTTTTAGTTTTCTGTGAATATGTTTCTTAGTCTGTTCATTTCAATTCATTATTTTCCATGTCCGAAACTGTTGAAACATTTTCCGAATTCCTTTGCGATCTCTGTCTAGCCTTTGAGGGGGGAAAGGAGAGGCAAAATTTTTTAAACCATAATTTCCACTGGTCAGATATATTTCACTATTTTTAGAGATTTTTCCGATTATAATTTCGCGTGTTTTCCATTTTTTTTTCGAGAAAAGAGGGAGGTGATGAGTACCCCCCAACTTAATTTTTTCTTGCTGTAATTTTTGACGTCCAAATCCGCCAAGAAAACGTCCGAAAACCTACGCGTTCTCTATCTAGCTTTCGGAGGACGGGGAGGGGACAATTCCTTTTTATAAACCATAACATTCGACTGTCAGATATTTTTCACGATTTTTACAGATTTATCCGATTTCAATTTCACGAGTTAGTTTTCCAACTATTCGAGAAATGGGTGGGCAGCTTCCCCCCCTACTTATTTTTTTTCTGACGTCCAAATCCGTCAATAAAACCCCACGTGTTCTCTATCTAACTTTCGGGGGGCAGGGGGGACAATTTCTTCGACTCTAATGATTTGTCATCGGAACTGAACCAACAGGTAAAATTTCAATTCTATAGGATAAGGGGAAGTGGTTCTAAGTCAGCTTGGAAGATTTGTACCCATCTAACACACACAGAGCAAGTTAAATAAAAGCTTTCAATAAAAACAGAAAATAATATGGTAACTGTCGGAAATGGCATTATCACCTTCATAACCTCAGACCAATAAGTAAACATATTGATCTGAGCTTGAAACCTATCATCGGTTGTCATCATGAACGTTGTTGCTCTCTCTTTTACATGCAAATTGCAACTGTCAGGTGGAACGGACACTGAGCCAATCAAAAACACGAAATAATGACCATTCATCATTCGCTTTACGCGATTACTACGACACTTTCCATCTCATTCGTTTGTCTCCTTTTTGGGGGCATCCGTGCTGGCGCCATCTACTAATAAACCCCATCTACTAATAAACCCCATCGTCATCCAATAATAATCCCATAAGATTGACTGACTATACTTCTTTAGACAATGGCAGAAGAAGTAGATCTGGGAGTAAGATTCCGTGATCAAAGAGAAACTTTGAACCATTTGCATATAGATGGCCATCATGAACGAGAAATGTCAGTTTGAAGATAATTTCAATTAGAAAGATAAATATTGGATATTTAAATAAAAAGGAGTACTCAAATGGCAAATACTGACTTATAAGAAAGATTAAAATATTGTATTATGAAACAAGTTTTATAAGACACCATTTTGTCGCACGCGTTGTTTGGAGTACGACGAGCGAAGCGAGGAGTGCTCCAAGAGAACAAGTGCGACAGTGTGTCTTGTAAAACGTGTTTCATTTACTTTTCTTTCTATTCGGCATTTGTTGTAGTTTTTCATTGAAAAAAATTGGATTTAATATTGATTAATATTATCAGAATATCGGGTTGGTAACATTGATAAAATATTTTCAAATTTGAAGGATGCTGTCAGGTAATTCATTTGTTCACATAAATTATTTGAATTTTGAATGCAAATATCAGTAAATTAACTTTTTTTAAATGACTGATGAAGAAAACTCAAGTTGCACCCCTCCTGAATTGAGAGTAATTGTTCAAACGGCTGTGAATGATTTGTTGCCAAAAAAATCTCGTTCAGTTTACGAAAGGAAATTTCACAATTTAGACGTATCCGATGCCTCACCAGACTTCCACTGTAGTCAAAATAACTTTTCAAACAATCAGACCACTGAGCATAATTTTGTAAACCCAGTCCAAACCACACCAGCTTATTCAATTAGAAACGCCCGAGAAACAGTCATGTAACAATTGAAGTTTATAATAGCACCATCCAAGGCAACAAATAGAACCACAACATTCAAATGTTATTCTTCTTCTCTGTTTAATATCTGAAAATCCCATCCCTCTTGTCTACCGTTCATCTGACAGTTGATGTTACCATTGTTACCAATCTCGAATTTTTTTTTCGTAATGACTTCATGACTCCAAATAGAAAATAGATAATTATAGTATTATTGTTGTGAGATTAATGATTAAATATGTGACACTGATTTATTTGTATGTGAAATTAAATATTGTCAAAGGACGAAAACAACACAACTGGGCCAATTCTATGGAGCCCCTATGAAAGATTAAAGTTAATAAGAGTCTAGCCGAAACATTTAGAAACTTGAAACCTAGGAACAAAATCATTTCGAAGTCAATATTATGAAAACAGAATTAGAAAATCAAAATAATTATTAGATAACACAACTTGACAGCAATTCACAATAAAATAGAAATTCATAATGATACATTGACGAAACATGTACTAGTTAGTCTCAGTTTCTTCATCTTTTGTACCGATTCTGACACTTTCCTGAACTTCTCTTTCGTTACTTTTTTATCAAATGGAATGGTACAATCTTCAAAACAACCTGTGTTTCACCCTACTCAACTGATTTCCTTTTGGCGTTTGCAGGATTGTTTGGTGTCGTGTTATTTTTCTTTGAAATACTAAACTAATTGTAGCACAACGCTTTTCATTTTTCGTTCAGATAGTTGTTTTTTCTCGGAATCCGCGTTTCGTCTCACGTCCCTTTCTGGCAAACTACACTTGACTCTCCTCATTTTTTGCAGGGTCAGTCTATAATAGCTACTCCAAAGGCTTATTGATACAGTACAATGCAAATATATGGAATAAATTAATTATTTCTGACTCTTAACATATTTTGGAAAAGAAAGAAACAAAGTGTCCTGCCTTACTAGGACGGTTCTCATTGCCATAATCCTATACGATAGGAATAATTGGGTCGAAAATCCATCAGAAAACAACTACTTTCCTGGCTAATACCACGACGAACGTAATTGAATTACACCCAATGAATTTCCGTGCAGAGTTGCTAGTTGCATGGAAAACCACCTAAAGATCGATTTCGGGATGTTGCCCCTCATCAGTATAGGGTAGGTCTCTGCAGACAATAGGTAACTAATGTCTGCAACAAATGGTTCAATTAACATGTTATCTTTGGCCTAGAAATGATATAAATGGAACATAAAAGAAATTGTTAGTCGAGAGTATATGTTCGACATTGGCCGGAGCAAATGCCGAACTCTTCTATTTAAGAAGCCGAGATGACTTGTTAAATCAGTCAACCCCATGACCAAACTTGCTCTCTATGCAGATGACACGGCAATTTTTGCTGAGTCATCTCATGAGAGAGGAGTAACATCGAAGCTGCAACTTCAGATAAACAAGCTGGAACCGTGGTTCAATCGTTGGAAGATCGGAATCAATGCAGACAAAAGCAAGGCCATACTGTTCACGAGGCGACGTAGGACACCCGAGGGCCATGTTACTATGAACGACGAGAGAATTCCATGGGTAGACGAAGCCGTTTACCTAGGAGTAACCCTGGACAAGAAACTCACGTTTCAGAGGCACGTCTCCCACAGATTAGCTATAGCAAAAGCCGCAAAGCATAAGCTGTACCCACTCATCGGACGTAGGAGCAACATGGCACTCGAGTTGAAACTACGCCTCATCAAGACAATTCTTCTGCCTATCATACTGTACGCATCCACTGCTTGGGGGCAGTGCGCGAACAGTTATAGGCAGAGGATACAGTCCTTCTTCAACGTCTGCCTGAGGATGGCAACAGACGCACCACAATATATGCCCAACAGGTTCATATATCGAGACTTTGACATCCACCCGGACTATATCGACAGACTGATCAGACAACATGTGGGGACTACTCTAGACAGAGTAGAGACCCACTCAAATCCGCTGCTCACGGAGCTCCACGAGAACAGACGTGAGCAAGACGACAGAGACAGAGACAAATACAGACGTCCAGTAAACCAAGGAGACAACGACACCCCTGAAGAAGTACGGCGGAGGCGAGACCTTCGGCGCCGCCAACGTCTACTTCAACAGGCACCAAATCACGATTAATCATGCTTTTATGTTTCAGATACTACGAAGAACCGACCAAGTAGTAATTTCAATTTCAGTTAACTCAGCACACAGCACTCGGCCCTCAGCCGAGAGTTTTTTCAGGCCTTCAGCCAGTTTCAGGGGGGCACCACGCACAGTAAAGTAAAGTCATTGTTTAAAAGTCAACTCATGTCAGATATAAGGGAGCTTCAAGCCGAAACTTGGCTGGGCACTCCATATCAAACGGTCAGATTTTATTCTGCTGATCGCCAGTCATCAGGATGAGGAACCGCTTTAACGAGCGGGCGTGGTGGATATGGGGGGTGAGCTTTCGAGTACGTACGAGTGCTGGGGAGTTCATCCTTCCGGGCCTCAACCTTAGGGGGTACATGGTGGTGTTAAATCAGTCACTCGGAAGCATCCGAGTAGGTACGTAGTTGTATCTTGGTGAGTACACCTTTAATGGGTGGCTCACATGATTTTTGGTACTTGTTGAAGTAACCAACTGAATTTATCCAATGGTAGATAGTTCATTTCCGGCAGTTTATGGAATCTACGGACTGCCATGAACTTTCAAACTTCACTACTTTCTATGCCTGAGTTCCTGTAAGAACTCATAGCGCATAGTGTTGCTGCTACAATCCGTCTACAGTCTGAATCCAAGAATAATCCGAAGCTGCTAAAAAAAGGAACTATAAATTTTGCTTCAATGTCGACGCTTCGGGTTTAGAGGCTGAGCTAGTCGGAAGAAGGAAAAGAAATCCCTTACTATTTCCGGAACCCGAACGTCGGCAGATGTTGACAAACAATTCATGTCAAGACAAAAGCTAAGACCGAGCTCGTAGTGTAGCTTTCACTGAACTACGAGCACCATCTCAACTTCTGCCTCTCAACCAAAGCAATACCGAAAGTTGCGTGATTACTTTCTTTCTTTCTTGACAAGCGCTCATTGTAAACAATGTCTTTATTTGTATTGGTGGTTTTAGTACTCACGCACCTTTGGGTATTGCTTTGGTTGAGAGGCTGAAGTTGAGATGGCGCTCGTGGTTCAGTGAAAGCTACACTACGAGCTTGGTCTTAGCTTTTGTCTTGACATGAATTGTTAATTAAACCATTTGTTGCAGACATTAGTTATTGTCTGCAGAGACCTACCCTATACTGATGAGGGGCAACACCCCGAAATCGATCTATAGGTGGTCCAAATGTTCCAATTAACATTTCCATGCAACTAGCAATTGCAGAGAAAGCCATGTAGGAACTCTTCACGGAAATTAATTGGATGTAATTCAACGTTCGTCGTGGTATTGCCAGGAAAGTAGTTGTTTTCTGATGGATTTTTGACCCCATTATTCCTATTGTATAGGATTATGGCAAAGAGCACCGTCCTGGTGAGGCAGGACACCTTGTTTCTTATTTGACAAGCGCTCATTGTGAACAATGCAGATTTCTTTATTTATATTTTGGAAAATTCCTGGAACACGTCAATTTTCTTTTCCGATTGGCTAATTTTTGAACCCTACCCAAAAAATAAAGGGTTATCCGCATTCGAGTAAGAATGACTTTAGTGATATTTTTAAAAGGGACACCCAGTGTATCTTTCCATATTTGGTTAGGGATCGTCGATGGGATTATGTCAAACGGCAGCGGAGATATGAGCAAAAAACTTCTCCACATGCCTAATGAGTGCGACAGAGACTTTTGATCTTTCGAATCGTGTGGAGTCTCAGTCATACTTATTAGACGAGGGAGTTTTTTACCCATATCTCCGCAGCCGTTTGACATAATCCCATAAAACCTGGTATCGCTGGATTTGTAAAACGATCCCTAACCAAATATGGAACATTACACTGGTTGTCCCATTTAAAAGTAAAGTAATTTCTACTCGAATACGGACAACCCTACATATTTAGGGTGAGGTTCAAAAATTGGCCAACCGAAAAAGAAAATCGACGTGGAATTTTCCAAAATATGTTTATATTCAGAAATAATGAATTTATTCCACACATTTGCATCGTACTGTATAAAGTTCTCTTTGTAGGTGTGTCTAGTCTCATTGAATATAAAAAAATAAGATCAGTTGTTATTGCATCTTCAACAAAAAATTATTTTCGTTTGGACTAGGAGAAAATATTTTTTCACACACCTTGTGATACTTTTTTCCATAGCACAGTTGTTGTCCGAATATTTTTACCAATTGAGTAGCATGGTGAATGAAGTTTGATGATCAATGTAGAACCTTGACGAAGAGGTATAAGAAGAAATGTGGAAGAATTTCATAAAATTATGAATCTATTATCGATTGTCCGGTATAGTAGATATGGACCTGGAATAGTATATATTTTGATTGATTTCAGACTGAATACAGGTTGGAGCGTTAAAACAGCAACTCTGGGATACAATGCCAAAACTCCTAAGTCTTCACCTCTAGCAGCAGAAGAACAGGAAGCCATCGTTAATGTTATACAGAGAGCTGAACAGTTAGATGTTACAGAACAAGAGAGGGTATGCTTCAATCAGACAGCTCACTATACTAATTTTTTCTGTCTTTTTTATAGACACTGATTATTTAACTGGTACTGTGTTTTTACACAATTAATGGAATTAACCTAACACCAAGGGCGGATTTAGGCAACTTTTCTGGGGAGGGGGTGAAACTTGTACCCAATTCTGTAAAAAAATATATTGTTTTAAAGTACATATTGTAAAACACGAAACATTAATTCAATCAAGCTTCTTTGGCAAACTCGAACATTCTCCCTTATTATTTCTAACATTATTAAGAAATAGGATACATGTTAGCGCCTCCTAGTAGTTTAAATCAAAAGCTCATTTTCATAAATGTATTGGTTACAAGTTCACTGCTAATATCATCTAATATATTATGTTGACGATATTTTTATATGTGAATAAACCCCAAAATGAAAATTTTCGTTCTGTTTCAAATTACAGTGTGTCCCGCTTTTCATGAAAATCTCAGTTATATTAATGATGCGATTTGATTGAAATTTTGTTGGTGATTGTATGTTAGAAAAATGGAGTATTGGCATAGTGAACATTTTTATTTACCATTGCCGTACGGTGTGGGGGGGTTTGAAAAAGCTTTTTTGTTGGATGGCAAAATTGTTGAAACTGAAAGGATCTACAACTTTTACATTTATTATTTTTCCACCTTACCTCAAATTTTCCGGTAAAATTGAAAAAACCAATTTTTCAGTTTTAATTTTTTTTCTCGCGCAACAATAATTTTTTTTACGAAATTTGCTGGAATTATAACTTATTATGTTTCAAGTAAGCTATAATTTTTTTGTAGCGACATACAGATTTTTCTTTTTTTTTCGACAAATTCCGAAAAAACGACCTCATTTTCAATTGAAAAGTTCACCGGTAAAGTTCGCCAGCCGCCATTTTTTTCCTTGAAGCGTCTACTTTTAGATTATGAAATAAAAGAAGTAGCACCACTGTGGAATGTTTTTCCAGAAAGTGCAAAAATATTAAAAAACAGATTTTCAATAATCTATTTTAAAAATTTTTGTTCTAAACTCATATTTATTTATTAAAATTATTGAAATTAACAGTTTAAATGTTTCGAGAATGTTAATTTCATGTTACTTTAATAAGTATAGAGACTAAATGAGTATGATTTCCAATTCTTCTGACCTCCCTGATGATCTTAGAAGAGCGAAATAGATTTTTGTCAACCAAAATGTATCGGAGGCCTAGCGAAAGAGATGCAATTCACGCATCAATGAAATGAGCGATTTTATGTAAGTGATTCTTCTGAATAACATTCTCCCTTATCTCATTTATAGATAAGAATCTCCAATGGAAACTGGACATTTTAGAAATAATCAACTATCTGAATGAAAATGCAAATTTTCACTTTCAGATTTTTTCTCTCAAGTTATATAGGGTCTTCCACAATATATATCAGATGTAGTTCCATGTCCAGCGTGGCTTTAGCCGGGGAAGTAGAGGAGAAGGTGGTATTATGGTACCCTGCTGGTATTATGGAACCCTCTGTTATTTCTGAACTGGCAGTGACATCTACCATTCAAAAACTCAAATCTCCATTGTTACTCCTAGAACAACTTGTGTAGGAAACTGCAGCGCATAGTACATTGCAGAATTCAAACAGTGAGAGGTTATGTGTAAATGCGTGAAACGAAAATTGACCTACTAGAATTCGTTTCAACACAAAAGTGATTTACATGCGATTTATGTATGTTTTGGTGTTCTGTCAGACTGACTTAAGGTTTTTCTTCAACACCTGTTAGGTAAGTTTGTATTTAACGAGCTTTTAGAAAATTTGCGAAGCGATGTATTGCAACATGTGATTTTGACAATATGGAACCCCAATGGTGATGGTAATATGGAACTGGGCCCATATTATATGCAAGGGTTCCATATTACAAACACTTCAAAACTTCTAAATAATTTGTATTGAATTGCAGATGCTGAGATGCCTCGCAAGGTACTATCACCAAAAACCAATCCCAAAAGGAAGACGTGGGACACGAAAGCCATGATTTAAGCTATTAAATTGATTCGTGCTAAAACATGTGGGCTGAACAAAGCTGTAAAAATGTTCAAGGTTCCGAAAACAACACTCCAGCGACTTGTGCATGATGAAGCATATTCGCCCGAGGAAGTTGTCCAAAAAAAGCTAGGTAGGAAACCAATTCTTCCCTTACATATTGAAGATGAATTAGTGAAATATTTGCTTTTGATGGAGAGCAAATATTACGGACTCACCCGCCGTGACGTGAAAGGAATGGCTTATCAACTAGCTGTAAGAAATGGAATAAATCATCCATTTGGTGATAAATTAGAGGCTGGTCGTGCTTGGTTGGGCCATTTTTTACAAGGTCATAAAGACACACTGTCTATTCGTAAACCTACTGGAACATCATATGCAAGGGCCAACGGCTTCAATGTAGAATCCGTCAATAACTTTTTTAATATGCTCGAGAAAGAGTATGACGGACAAAAATTCGAGCCAGGCCGAATTTTCAATGTAGATGAGGCGGGTTTGTCCATAGTCCAAAGCAAAATTCCCCAGATCTTAGGTTTGAAAGGCAAACGACAAATCGGCGCCCTGACAGCAGCTGAAAGAGGTTCATTAGTAACTGTTATCTGCTGTATGAGCGCAGGAGGTACATTCATACCCCCTATGATGATTTTTCCCTGGAAGAATATGACAGAAACGCTCATGCGTGGCGCACCCTTTGGAACTTTGGGTAGATATCATCCTTCCGGCTGGGTACAAACCAACTTGTTCACCGACTGGTTTAAGCACTTCATAAAATATACAAAACCTTCAAAATAATCTCCAGTATTACTCATTTTGGACGGTCATTACTCGCATACAAGAAATATTGAAATAATTGACCTGGCAAGGGAAAACCATATAACCATAGTCTTCCTTCCACCCCACGCCACACATAAACTACAGTCTTTGGATAAGACTTTTATGGGAGCATTGAAAATTCATTATATCGATGCAATTCGAATTTTGCTCCGTCACAGTGAACGTCCTCTAGGACCCTATGATATTGCGGAACTTTTTGGGAAAGCCTACGTGAACTGTCAAACAGCTAGCATAGCAATGAATGGTTTTTTGAAAACGGGGATATACCCTTGCAATGGAGGAGTTTTCACCGAGGCAGACTTCATTGCTGCTGAACACAAGGGCTTAAGTGAGACTCCCAGTGAACAGGCTTTGAATGATGTTGCAGCAAAAGCAGAATGTAGTTCAGAACCCGGGGTGAGGCCAAGTACTTCCGGTGTACAGGCTTTGAATAATGTTGCAGATAAAGCAGGATGCAGTTCAGCACCAGATGTGAGACCAAGTACTACCGGTGTACAGGCTTCGAATAATGTTTCAGCAAAAGCAGGATGCAGTTCAGCAAAAGATGTGAGCCCAAGTTCTTCTGGTGTACAGGCTTTGAATAATGTTGAAGCTCAAGCAGGGTGCAGTTCAGCACCAGATGTGAGGCCATCAAGTAAGCCACATACTCTCGTTTTACCCGCTGATATTTTACCAGTACCACAACCTAAGAAAAAAATGTCAAACAGAGGACGAAAAGCTTCATCTGCTGCGGTTATAACAAGCTCCCCTTACAAAACAGAATTAGAGACTTCAATTTCTCAAGCTAATGGGAAGAAAAAGATCCCCAGTCTTCGCTTAGGAAGCGGTAAGGTTGCTAGAAATGGTCGCGGTAGTCACCAGAATTCCAAACGTGGGCTCAATCGACCAGAATCCTCTGCAGATAAGGGAAAAGCCATAAATGGTCGGAAAAAAAACCCGTTGAGTCTTCCGAATCTGATCAAAATGATAGATATGAGCAGTGTTTCTTCAGGTTCTTCCATGGATATGGACATTCCACTTAGAGAAAATCCAACTGTAGAAGACGATGCTGTGTGCATGTTCTGCGACCAGAAGTTTTCTGCAGACGCAAGGGGAGAACTGTAGATTCAGTCTCTGATGTTCCACTTCTGGGCACAACGATTGTTCTGATTGGTGTGGCAAAGATGCCTTTACTTGTGACTTCTGTCGTTCATAATGTCATTTTTATAATTTGTTCATAAGGTATAGATATTTTATGTTTATGCACCCACCAATGCATTTTTTTAAATAAAAATTCTCATTTTTTAGATATTAGTTCCTATTTTTTAAGCGGGTCCATATTACCAGCATAGTTTCTCGAAATGTCAATTTTGAGATTTTTGAGATAACTACGTGTAACTTCTAAAATATTGCCATCATTCTGAATTCGTTCAAATAGACACTAACTGAATATATATAGAACCTAGTGATACAAAGAATTCGAAGAAAAACATAAAGCTCTTTGGTTTATAGAAGGAAAACAAACTGGGGTGCCATAATACCACCTTCTCCTCTAGTTGTTTTCTGTTATATATTACAAAAAAGTAACTTCATTTTATCGTAGGTTTTTTCCATTTTCAGAGGAGTCATGTATTGGTTCAATTTTCAATTGAGAATGTTCCCTTTACAAAATAATAAGTTATATTTCCACCAAATTGCGAGAAAAAAAAATGCGCAACAAAAAAATCAAAGACTGAAAAATCCGATTTTTCCGGGTAATATGGGGTTCTGTGGAAAAATGTTTGATACAAAAGTTGTGTGTGAATCTTTTTATTATCAACAATTTTGCTCCGCAACTTTTTTTAATAGGAAGTCAACTTTCGCTGCAATTTGCGAAAAACCGTGAAATACCACTTTCAACCCCTAAAAGTTCACCCCGTTCCACCCTTTTCCATTTTGTCGACTGCAAATTACTTTTCTCGTCATTCGAAAAATATTTTGATCCTGTTCCAGTAAGTCTCATGGTGTTACATTTTTTTATCTCAAAAATGCGTCAGCACTGGTCTACAGGATCTGAACCAGACATCTTTAGTTCTATTTAAGATCACCTCAATTCGTCTGCAGTTGAAACGACCGACAATGGAAACTGAATTATTGATTTCCCTTGAACCCAATTCAAAACCATGATAACTATTATGTTACGAAAATGTTCTTTTCAGATCGGGAAATTGGTAGAAAGATTGGAAAACATGAGACGCAACGCTCTAGGCAGGAATCCATCGCAGTGTTTATTATGTGGTGATGGATTCGGTATACTGGGTGCACAAAAAATTGTTTGCATGGATTGCAGAAGACTGGCGTGTCAGAAATGTGCTATAGACTCGTATGCAGGTACAACTAACAGGTAAATCATCATTTTTGATTTATCATGCTGTTAAAATTTGTAACTAACGTTGAACTAACCATAAAACTAACATTCAAGTAACAGTTTGTCGCTTACAAAACGCTCACATCGTTTGCACTGTGTACTAATATTTTTATTAATTCTTGGGCCGTGGTGATAAGCCCCATTCATCATCCATTTGTATCGTGCTTGGGTTTGAATGTGAATTCCGTCCACATCAACATATGGGTGTTTCTTCAAAATGAAAAGGAATCTGACAGAATAAACAAAATTCACGATGGTGTTTATTGAATCAACTCAATAAAAAAAACCCAAAACTATGTTAAAATCACAGTCAATGCACGCTTCGCTAACAAAGTTAGCATCTTCAGGAGCTAAAAGCTAACTAAACTACTTATTCTACGTTACTCTTATTCATTTAATTGATCAGAATTCCTAAATCGAATCATCTAATCTAATTGTTAAACTAATTTTTATAATTTACCTGCCCTAATATTCATCTGAGTGGTCAAATTGACTCATTATCAAATTTCCTACTCTTACTGACTGCCGAATTGTTGGAATTTACCTTAATTAATTAATTAATTGCATCCTACTTGTATTGTATTTGATGACAAAAATTGTTTTCAGTAGTAATAACCCAAGGAAATTGATAATTGTTCTGAAAAAATTATAACAGATTTCGAAAGTTTGTTGCTTGGAAACAGACCTATGCCGCAGGCGGAGGTCTGTTGCCTGTGAGCAACAAGCTTGAGAAAGATGTTAAAACATTTTTTGAACATTTATCAATGTTTGAGGGTTATTCGGATCAAAAACAATGATTCATTTAAAGGTGCAATTAGCAAAAGAACAATAATTAGAAAAGTGAAATGAAGATCCAGACGTGTTAGTTTCTATAACTGATGAAGATGTATTTTCACTACGCATGCTGTTAATGTTCTGATTATGATGTACTTAGTCAATATTCAAGTAGGGTTTTATTGAGTTTGCATTGTTATGACCATTAATTTTTATAAGCTCTTGCTTTTGTACACCACTTTTGGCCAATCGACTGACCGTAGTCGATCTATTGGAGTGATTAGAATTTTTTTCTGTAGTGTTCAAGCCAATCGCATCGGCAGACGATTTTGTCCAATTTTGAATAGTATTTCTTCCAATAGGTATATTATCATACTAGTGATAATTTTTAGCTCTCCAGTGACGATTTGTTCTTAGGAATGATCTGTTGGTTTTAATAATATTTGGGCCTTTTTTTGACATCAATTTTTTGAATAATCTGACAGAACAAACGTTACTGTCGTTGTTTATACTGAAAATTTGCTTTCAGTAACCACCTTGGTAAGTCTTGCTGAATTCAGGGTTATATTCAACTCGATTTGTTACAGAACCATCGTTTTACAAATTGTGAAAGGCTTTCGTGGCCATCGTTGAATGAATTATGGTTTTTCGGGTTTTTAGGCCTACGTTTATTTAGAGAAAAACTCGACGTTTCACCAACACGAGTGGTTGGCATTTTCAAGAGAAATGTTTACAGTTTCGATCACTGACCACTACTTGTTTCTTCTTCTTCTTGTGTGTTCAGTGATCGAAACTGTAAACATTTCTCTTGAAAATGCCAACCACTCGTGTTGGCGAAACGTCGAGTTTTAAACTAGATCATCTTTTGTTGACGTATCTCTGAACAATACGAAAAGAAGATTTTCAGCTCTATGAAGAGGCGCTGTCAAGAACCGTTCCCTGGTTCCCACTATACAGAATAGATTCCTGTTCACTTCGAAAGTACCTTTCCACATAAGTTTGAAATTAAGATTTTCCTAATTTTTCATTTATGCAAATAGGAACAAGAAAACCTACTTAATATATTTTCTATCTATTTGTTATTGGTGATTGTAAATGAACAGTTCGATGCGTTGTGTAAGTTTGACTTCCACAATAAAGCCAGCATTTACTTGTTGAAATAAGCTGATTCTTTGAAGAAGACTGCTCTAACACGGGCAACATATTTTTTGAAATGTACGAATAAGCAGGAAAGGGCGTCAAATCGTCTCTAATAGGTACAGATGTTACTTACATCTAGGCGAGAGGCAGATGGTTCTAAAATGCACTTGGAAGATGATGAAGGGTTCAAATTGAGAATTTTGTTAGACATCTTTTATATTTCTAGAGTCTTCTAAGTAGATATCCCTCAGCAACTCAGTTGACTTCCATCCAAGACGTTTGATATTTATTATACCTACACCAAAATCAGCAAGTAAAGTGGCCGAGGAACACCTGAAGCTGTGATCAGTTTAATGCTCAGGATTTTAAAGGTGCAGATGGACTGCGATTTCGAGGGTATCTTTACTATGGTGTAAATTCCCACACATTGCACAGTACATTTTCCATTTCTGTGACATACAAAAAAAATCGACGGTGAGGAGTCTGTTTTGAACGTAAATATTTGCACACTATCTGCATACGTTCAGAAAGCATCCATTATTTGCTTCTGCAGATATATTTTAGCTATACAACATTCTGTTTATATTTATCTTTATCATACTTACACCCACTGCTTTAAATTGATTTTGAACGTAACAAGTGCAATAGCACCTTTAGTTCACTTACTTTATTCTTATTGATCTAGAGAAATTATTTTTGGAGTCTTTGTTATTGACAATTATTAGGTTTTGATTGTGGTATATGTCGTCAATGGCGAGTTTCGTCAGCTATTCTCGTCTGCAGGCTAATCCAAAAATTGCTACTAACTTAATATATTTCATCGGATGCTCCATTCATAAATTTTGTTACGTCTTCTAGTGTAACAGTTTTGGCTTCTCTGGGACGAAAACTGACATTTCGTCTTTTTATGAATGCAATTACCTTGTAAAATTTGATAATATTCAAATTATTTTTAACTTTGAATACACTTGTTAATATTGAATATTTGGTCCATAAGGTTTTTGGCCTACACGGTTCCAATAGTTTAAATTTATTCTGTTCTTGCATTACCTTACCTTACGTTTACAACACGCTTGTTTTGTTATTTTGACAATCGCAACCAAATTTATGTTTTGATTGGTATGACAATAATAGGTTTTACGTTGTAGCGGATATCAGATCAGATCTGATTGTAAACAGGGAAATTTTTGTAAAAATCTTTCTTTTTCTTCGATACTCCTAATTTTTTCAAAGAATGGTGCAAATTAATAATAATAATGATAATTATTATAATAATAATAATGTTTATTTGCAGGATGATACATGATACATAATGCCTAGCAATAATTATAAGAAATAGTTATTGGATCATGCCGCAAAATAATAATGACAAGCAGTGAAACTGATGCAAGTGTCATCCCTAGTGACTAGGAAAAAAATGTATAATTCAGTTTGGCACATGAACAAGTAGCAATGACTTTTCTATTTAACAAATATTAGCTTCGAATAGTAGATCTTTGTAAACTCTTCTGAACTTCAGAGTTGAAAATGTTTTTAGGTTTGTTGGAACCTGGTTGTGAAGACTGTAAATATTGTATGTGAAGGACCTCCTGAAAACAGCAGTTTGATGAGGTGGTGGTGAGATGATTCCCTTGAATCGAGTGTTCAAATTGTGAACATCACTACGAAATGTTATTTTGTTGTAACGATAAGGAAGGGTTTTGTTGAGAATAACTTTATGAAACTTTATGAAATAATGCAATGCTCGTCGTGTCATTAGCCAGGAAAGTAGTTGTTTTCTGATGGATTTTCGACTCAACTTTTCCTATTGTATAGGATATTAGCAATGAGCAGTCCTCTGGACATCTTATGCCTCTTGTCATAAGCTCATTGTGACCTACAGTTTTCTTTTCCGTTTTATATACGGTCTTGACGATCGTGGTCATGGGTATTACTTGGTTGGGCTTCCGGCGCTGGGATGGCGCTCGCAGTTTGGAGTTAATTCACTGTGCGGGCGCGATCTCAGTTTCGGTCTTTAAATGGGTTTGGTTGGCGATTCATTCGTTGCAGTCATTAGTTATTGACTGCTAGACCTACCCTATACTGATGAGGAGCAACACTCCGAAATCGATATATAGGTAGTCCGAATGTTTCGATGAACATTCCCATGCAACCAAGCAATTGCAGAGATAACCTTATAGGAACTCTGCACGGAAATTTCATCAGATGTAATTCAATGTTCGTCGTGGCATTAGCCAGGAAAGTAGTTGTTTTCTGATGGATTTTCGACCCAACTTTTCCTATTGTATAGGATATTAGCAATGAGCAGTCCTCCGGACATCTTATGCTTCTTTTTATAAAATAAGGTCGCAGAATGCAGTTTCCTCCTAGCAGACATACTAAGCCATTTCGTGTCTTTCAGTTTATGTGAGATGGCTTCGTATTTTCTTATGCCGTAAATATACCTAAGACAGGGTTTTTGTACCCGCTGAATCCGTTTAATTTCTTTAGTATCCAGGCAGGGACCATAAATCGCGTCACAATGGTTAAAATGAGACAGTACTAAGGAATCAGTTAGTAAAAACTTTGTTGATTTTTCCAAAACGTGACGATGGGGATATAACATTTTCAAGTTTGCATAAGCTCGTTTCACGCATTTACTAACACAATACTTGAACCGCAAATCTGTATCTAACTTCAAACCCAAATTTCTAACGACTCTGACACAAGATATATTATTACCAGCAATCTCAATATCAATATCATTTTCAATTTGTGTTTTATTTTTATCAAATATTAAAATTTCAGTTTTAGAAGGATTGGCCTGAAGCTGATGTTGTTCTGAAAAGGATACGAGCTTGGATAGCTCTTCATTAATTACGATATTTGTTGAATCAATATCAGTTTCTAATAGGGTAAATTTAATTTGGGTATCATCAGCGTATATGAAAGGTTTACATCAACTCCAACAACTAGTGATATTACATGTGTATATTGAAAATAGTATAGGTCCTAAAATGGAACCTTGAGGTACTCCACAAAAAATATTTTTCATGTCTGATTTTCCTAGACTGGTTTCAACAAATTGTACGCGATTTGTAAGGTAGCTTTTCAAAAAATGTATCGAAGTCGGGGAAAAACCTATGTAGTGTAGAATTGCAAAAAGTAAACTGTGATTTATGATATCGAAAGCTTTCGTATAATCTAACAGAATCAAGGCTACCGAATTCCCTCTGTCAATATCCCTGAAAATGTCATCTGTAAAATCCAATAAGGCCGTTGTGCAGCTATATCCACTCCTGAAACCAGACTGGTTATTGGGTAAGATGTTATATTTTTCAATGTATGAAATAATCTGAAATTTCATAATTTTTTCCAAAACTTTGGACAAAACAGGCAAAATCGAGATGGGCCTCAAATCATTGAAACTTGAAATGTTTGATTTTTTTGGAAGAGGAATTACTTTTGAAACCTTCCATTGTTCTGGAAAAATGCCTTGGGATAAGCATGTGTTAAATAAATGAGTTAGAATGGGAAGAATTCGAGGGCAGCATAGAAGTAGCAATTCTATTTGTAATCCGTCTACACCTGCAGCCTTCGACTTGATATCGATCAAATACTTGTAGACACTATTGCTATTTTGAATTGATATAGCCGATACTTGATGAAAATTCATTATACTCGATATAATGAAACTATGGTTCAAATGATTTTTACATAAAGATGGTTTACAAAACTACGACAATTGTTTCGCTTTACAAAAGCTTCTTCAAGTGGTGAAGATATACTAAATTACATATTTGCTATGTTACCTCAAATACTTATCCAAAATTAATTAGGGTATACCTAACTCCCAGTTAATTCCAGATAGGTACTTTTACATTTCTATTATTTAAATCTAACCTTTCCAGGAAAACAAATTGATTAGTGGTGACGAATTTAATTCTAGTTGGTCATTGAGCAAGTACTGAGAAATTTTCCATTTATTAATCTCCATACTTTCTGAAAGATTTAGCTTCTTACCTTTGTTTTCGACATGAAGGATTTCAAAATCATGGTCGGAAGTATGGTTTTCGATTAATAAATGGTTAGCATACGTGGAATTTGTTTTCCCATTTACAAAACTACTTCTGTGCTCGGCTAGGCGTTGTTTGAAGGTTCTACCTGTTTGGCCAAGATAAAACTTGGGGCAACCACCACAGTTTAATTTACAGACTCCACATTTTTCTTGATTATCCACCCTATCTTTGTTATTTATAATATATCTGCCCAAACTATTGTTTGTCTTAAATGCAATATTTAAACCTTGCTTTTTCAAGAAATTACCTATTTTATTGCTTGGTTCACCGATATATGTAATTGTTTTGAACCTTTGGTGGTCTTTTGTAGTAGGATAAACTTCTTGAATAGCTTTTTTGTATTTCTTCTTGGTCAGAAGGTTGTTTATCAAAGATTATTTATAGCCATTGTTTACTGCAATTTGTTTAATAATATTAAGTTCTTTATTAAAATTTGAAGTACTAAGAGGAATGCTAAGTAATCTATGTATCATACTGTTGTAAGCTGCTACTTTGTGCTGATATGGGTGTGATGAGCTATTGTGAATTGTGATATCTGTATGCGATGGTTTGTGGAAAATAGAAAATTCATGTTTATTATTTACTTTAGTTATTGTTAGGTCCAAAAAATTAATTGAATTTAATTGAAGGACAATTCAATTGATTTTTTGGACCTAACAATAACTAAAGTAAATAATAAACATGAATTTTCTATTTTCCACAAACCATCGCATACAGATATCACAATTCACAATAGCTCATCACACCCATATCAGCACAAAGTAGCAGCTTACAACAGTATGATACATAGATTACTTAGCATTCCTCTTAGTACTTCAAATTTTAATAAAGAACTCATTATTATTAAACAAATTGCAGTAAACAATGGGTATAAATCATCTTTGATAGACAACCTTCTGACCAAGAAGAAATACAAAAAAGTTATTCAAGAAGTTTATCCTACTACAAAAGACCACCAAAGGTTCAAAACAATTACATATATCGGTGAACCAAGCAATAAAATAGGTAATTTCTTGAAAAAGCAAGGTTTAAATATTGCATTTAAGACAAACAATAGTTTGGGCAGACATATTAAAAATAACAAAAATAGGGTGGATAAACAAGAAAAATGTGGAGTCTATAAATTAAACTGTGGTGGTTGCCCCAAGTTTTATATTGGCCAAACAGGTAGAACCTTCAAACAACGCCTAGCCGAGCACAGAAGTAGTTTTGTAAATGGGAAAACAAATTCCACGTATGCTAACCATTTATTAATTGAAAACCATACTTTCGACCATGATTTTGAAATCCTTCATGTCGAAAACAAAGGTAAGACGCTAAATCTTTTAGAAAGTATGGAGATTAATAAATGGAAAATTTCTCAGTACTTGCTCAATGACCAACTAGAATTAAATTCGTCACCACTAATCAATTTGTTTTCCTGGAAAGGTTAGATTTAAATAATAGAAATGTAAAAGTACCTATCGGGAATTAACTGGGAGTTAGGTATACAACCGAACCCTAATTAATTTTGGATAAGTATTTAAGGTAACATAGCAAATATGTAATTTAGTATATCTTCACCACTTGAAGAAGCTTTTGTAAAGCGAAACACTTGTCGTGGTTTTGTAAACCCTCTTTATGTGAAAATCATGTGAACCATAGTTTCATTATATGGAGACTATTGCTATTGCAGTTAAAAATGTAAATAACGATTCAGTGTGAGGTAGAGAATTATTGCTATAATATGACATCAGCATTAGCTTGGTTTGAATTTCCAGAATATAATAGAAAATTAGCATTCATTTTATTAGGCCTATTAAGGTCATCCGGTAATTTGTTTGAATTAGGGGTTTTGGTCTCTATATTCAAGTGTTTCAATTTTTTCCACAAGAGTCTACTGTTTTTCCCATGATTTTCGATACAGTGTCTGAAATATGCTTTCTTTTCATTGTTGACAGCAGAATTCATAAGATTCCTGAGGTCCTTGTGGTATTGCCAGTGAATGCTTTTAGTTTTTTTATGTTTCCTAAATGCTTTATCACGTAGAGACATCATGAACTTTATAATTATAATTGATGGGTAAATTTGAACAAACGTTCTTACTTCTTGCAGCAGACAAGCTACAACTTTAATATTTTGTCATCAACCGCTTATTATTTGCGACAAATTTATATTATTGTTTTTCTGTACTAATGTGGGAATAATTTTCCAGCACTAGTTCGGAAATATAACACAAACTGAAATGCGTATTATTATTATTATTATTATTATTATTATTATTATTATTATAATAATAATAATAATTATTATTATTATTATTATTATTCAGTTCATTTGTTGTTTTCATCTGCGAATTTAGTGAATTATCAATGACAGACGTTTCGTTTTTGTGGATGGAATTCATTGCGGACTGGGAAACAAAAAAACAATACATCGATATCACCGTGAAAATTATTTTCCTATAAAATTTCAGACTCTCAAACCGGTACATCAGGTGGTATCCGAAAACTCGAGTGAGCCTTTTGTACACGACAAACAAAAAGAAAATTTGGATAAAGCGCTTCATTATTTATAGCAACTCGAGCGAACACTGGCTCTGCATGATATGTGCCGAAACGAGGGAAATGTGGAAGAAATCCGGGGCTTGGTTCTTCAAAAGCATCCCGAAATATATTCTCCCCGTGGAAAATCCTAGGCCGAATAGAACGAGAAGCGTGCGTATGTCTAGGAAATACAAAGACGATGATAGTAGTTCGGAGGATGAGAGAAAAATGTGGGGACGCAAACAGAGGAGTAACTCCAGCACTGAAAGTACACACGGTAACATAGTCATAGAGAGTTTTGTAGAGAAAATTAAATAAGGATAATTTCAAAGTCGCAAAACATTTCTTTCTCAATATGTACTTTGATCAACAAGTTGAAAAACGTGACAAATAAAGATAAAGCTCCTAAAAATATGAGCGATATGTCATTGGATAAAAATTGCGATTGTTATTAACAAAATAAGATGAATTTTGAAAAAGTTCCGTAAATAGCAGGAAATTTCCAATAAAAATGTCCAGACTCCCCGAAATCTATCTCCATTATTTATAATTTTAATTTAACGCTGAAAATAGTGCTCCGCGAGGACGTTATAGCACGAGCGTACTGCTGCAAAAGACAGTATATCACAGAAAATAATTTTTCTATAGCATTTAAGTGTTAAAAATGCAAAAATTTTGAATAAATTATGGTATCACATAAACACTTTAAAAAATTAATTTTCAATGGAAAAAATTAAGTAAGTTTATTATTCAAAAAGTTATACTATTCTTGATTAACACTTTTTTTCAAGTCTCCGTTTTCATAAATAAAGACGTAATAGTTTAAATAATTGTCCTATGAATTGTGGGCTTCCTGAAGCCCTTCCAACATACCTACTCAACAAGATTAAATGATAAAAAGTTTTAGAAGTTTATTATCTTGTTTATTATAATTTTCTATAACTAAAGAAAAATTAAATATGCAAAATATGTTGTTAAATAATTTTTTTTGACGAATTATTTTTTTTTTTTCATTGGTGTTTTGGCATCGACTGCTATGGTCATCATTTATTATTGCTGTTTTTACAACTAACAATGGCAGTAATAAATATTGGTCAAATTTTTTTTCGTCATTTGTTTATGAATTAGTTATGAACAAATGTAATAATATTGCAAGTGCCCTCTATGACCAACCAGCAGAATTGCAATTGCGTCCTCTGAGGAACGTTGCACAAGTAGCTGTTCAATACCCGTCGTGGTCTTAGCCAGGGGAGTAGTTGTTTTCTGACAGGTACTTGCCATAATAAGCCTTCTTTCTCAGTAGGTATTTATGGGAGTAAAGGGTTCATTATCGGTCGGTAACGACTATTCGTTAGCAAACGATCTCCCAAAGATTTCTGTTTTCTTCGATTAAATCTCATAACCCGGAGATTCGGAGTGTTCTTCATCTGCTCACTAGGTGGAGCGGCCTAGAAACTGCTTCTATCTCGTGAACCAGAATTGACTAATCAGCGGAGTGTGTATTGGTTTGGACGAGAAACAGATGGCTTCAGTGCTGGCTGTGTTGACCTGCCCTTGCAATGATGAGAGGCAACAACCTCGAAACTAGTCTGCAGGTGGTCACCTTGTCCAAATCAAAATATAATTCTGCTGGTTGGTCATAGAGGGCACTTACAATTGCGTCTTCTGATGCTTTTAGGAACGTTGCACAAGTAGCTGTTTGATTTAATTCAATACCCGTCGTGGTCTTAGCCAGGGGAGTAGTTGTTTTCTGACAGGTACTTGCCATAATAAGCCTACGCAGTAGGTGTTTATGGGAGTAAAGGGTTCATCATCGGTCGGTAACGATTGTTCGTTAGCAAACGATCTCCCAAAGATTTCTGTTTTTTTCGATTAAATCTCTTAACCCGGAGATTCGGAGTGTTCTTCGTCTGCTCACTAGGTGGAGCGGCCTAGAAACTGCTTCCATCTCGTGAAGCAAAATTGACTAATCAGCGGAGTGTGTATTGGTTTGGACGGGGAACAGATGGCTTCAGTGCTGTCTGTGTTGACCTGCCCTTGCACTGATGAGAGGCAACAACCTCGAAACTAGTCTGCAGGTGGTCACCCTGTCCAAATCAAAACATAATTCTGCTGGTTGGTCATAGAGGGCACTTGCAATTGCGTCTTCTGATGCTTTGAGGAACGTTGCACAAGTAGCTGTTAGATTTAATTCAATACCCGTCGTGGTCTTAGCCAGGGGAGTAGTTGTTTTCTGACAGGTACTTGCCATAATAAGCCTACGCAGTAGGTGTTTATGGGAGTAAAGGGTTCATCATCGGTCGGTAACGACTGTTCGTTAGCAAACGATCTCCCAAAGATTTCTTTTTTTTTCGATTAAATCTCTTAACCCGGAGATTCGGAGTGTTCTTCGTCTGCTCACTAGGTGGAGCGGCCTAGAAACTGCTTCCATCTCGTGAACCAAAATTGACTAATCAGCGGAGTGTGTATTGGTTTGGACGGGGAACAGATGGCTTCAGTGCTGTCTGTGTTGACCTGCCCTTGCACTGATGAGAGGCAACAACCTCGAAACTAGTCTGCAGGTGGTCACCCTGTCCAAATCAAACCATAATTCTGCTGGTTGGTCATAGGGCACTTGTAATTGCGTCTTCTGATGCTTTGAGGAACGTTGCACAAGTAGCTGTTGGATTTAATTCAATACCCGTCGTGGTCTTAGCCAGGGGAGTAGTTGTTTTCTTACAGGTACTTGCCATAATAAGCCTACGCAGTAGGTGTTTATGGGAGTAAAGGGTTCATCATCGGTCGGTAACGACTGTTCGTTAGCAAACGATCTCCCAAAGATTCCTGTTTTCTTTGTTTTATTTTTTCTGGAACTAGGAAAATTTACAAAAATAGCCATATCAAAATTAAAAATAATAATAATAAGTGTAATAAAAAAAGCAGAAAAAATATTTTCTCTACTTTATGGCTATTTTTGTATTTTTTTAAAATAAAACCGTTGCCAGAATTTGTTTATAACAAGTTAATAACCAATGGAATTATTTATAGAAGATTTTTTTTGTTTACACACCGAGAAATACAAATTATGATTTTTAAGAAAGAAACAATTTCTTAATCAATAATTGAACAATCAAAAAATGTATTTAAGAATTTTTTTTATAATTGTTTTTCCAGGACATCATTATGGATATGAAAATTTTCTTGAATGTTATATTTGTTTATAACTAATTTATGAACAAATGACGGCAAAAATTGTAACCAGTATTAATTACTGCCATTGTTAGATTTAAAAACAGCAGTAATAAAACATTCGTCAAAGAACAATTATTTAACAACATTTTTTGGATATTTAATGTTTCTTTAGATATAAAAAAATATAATAATCAAAATAATAAACTTTTTTACACTTTTATCGTGTGATCTTGTTCAGTAGGTATATTAGAAGGGCTCCAGGAAGCCAACAATTTATAGGTCAATTATTTAAACATTTACGTCGTTATTTAGGAAAACGGAGACTGGAAAAAAACTGATAAGTAACAATTGTATAACTTTTTGAATAATAGACTACACACTTATTTCCAATGAGGATTTATTCTTTTAAATGTCCACATGTTAGTATAATTTTTTCAAAATTTTAAATCAACACTCAATGCCATAGAATTTTTTTTTGTTATATACTGTCTTTTCAGCCTTAAATTAAAATTATAAATGATGAAGGTAGAGTTCCGGGAGTCAGGAAATTTTTATTGGAAGTTGCGCAATGACATTTGAACCTTGTAGAAATGCGCTAATGTTGCCAAGTTGTATGGGAGCTGAAAATTATTTAAAAAAAGATTTATGAAAATTTTGGTCAAAGATTATCAATATACCTAAATATTCATTCAATTAATTTGTATGAATCATTTTCTGAAAATACTTTTGGAAATCTGATAGCGCATAGGCCAAATTTTTTTAAAATTTCATTTAGGTAATCTCTTCAAGTTCAAATTAAATACGTTAGGAATTCTTGTAATAGCTAAATGAATGTCGGGGCGTGGCGCAGTAGTTAGAGCGTCCGACTTTGGGTCGAATGGTCCGGAGTTCGAACCCCAGTTGCGGCTGGGATTTTTTAATTTAATTTGACCGATTAAATTATTCAAATCTCGTGGCTGGACTGGGGTGAGTCCTGCACAATTCACTGTTGAGTTCCAATTAACAGTGCTGCTCCTAAGGTGGCGTATGGAATTAGTAACAAGGCCTATCCAGAACACGTGGCTAATGACCATAGCAGTCGATGCCAAGACACCATAGAAAAAAAAATAGCTAAATGATTCGAAACAACGCTGAAATGCTCAAGATCTGGATTCTCAGTCACAAATTATGATACTACAGCTCACGGACTATAAATGGTTAGTAGTTTGACCAAGACATTAACTTCATTTCCATGGAAACAAAAGTTATAGCCTGTCTCTTTCTTCTGGTAATTTATGAAAAGCGAGCACAGCGCAAAGAGATTAAACGTTGATAGTTTACTCTCTTTGAGCACAGCGAGCAACTGCTGTGATTTATCTTTTCATACTCATTAGTGTTTGAATTACCAGCAACTTTGTTAGCTATGTTATTTAGGTTAGGTTGTATCCCTTTTTTACGTTTTGAAAATCGGTCCATGGCCGGAAACGTGGGCAGTCAGAAAAAAGAGACACGCCGGTGACAGTACCAAATGAAGTATAAGTAGCGGAACTTTTTAAAGTACATTGAAAAATACCATTTGTAGCGTTCTACCCACTGTATCTGGAGATACTGGACCCAGCCTGTCGATTTAGTATTTTCTAATTTCCAAATGAACATGACATGCTTTTTGTACGACTCTGCAATATCAATTTCCGGTATTCCCCGTAAAGTCAAATGAAATTATTAGAGAAAGAAAGACATTATTATTGAAATATCCATATCATTTATTCATTAATCTGTTTCCCAATACTTTTACATTCTCATATTTTGAATAAACTCAGCTTATCTCACTGAAATATCATCGTCATCATCATTACAACTATTGAATCCGTTGTTCGAATAGAATGTTTCCATACTACGCAGACACCAAAATATTTTTTTGAAGGATAATATAATATAAGTGGACTTTTCAACAATAGTTATTTTGTGTAATGAACGTTATTCATTTTTGTAGATGTTCTCGATCAAGAAACCCAACATTTCCATAATTTGTCCAATCACAATTGCAGGTGAGTAAGTTAATTGATGTTTCTGAAATTGGGTAAACTAACCCGATTTTACATGAAAAAATATAATAAAAAAGTTTCTCTAAACATAGATCCTCAAATGTTTCCTGAGGAAGATAAGTGGTCCCCATAAATTGATTTTCATTCAACCATTGAGATATACACGAATGAAAGCCGGTATACGATTCAATCAGTAGAGGGTTATTATTTCCTAATAAAATCAGTCAAGAGCATATCTAACATTTTCATCCCGTTTTTTTTGGTATATTGTGCATTTTGAACACTTACTTTCAAAATTTCAATTCATCTGATTTTCAGCCAATTTGTTATCGTTTCACCTTCACCAAAATCTAAATTTTTTTATCTTTCTACGCAATGCATGCATAATTTTATTTAACACGTTGACTGCCATGTCGGTCTATGAGACCGAGGAAAAATTATTCTGGTGAGCCACCTCGGTCTCATAGACCGAGGTTGAGGTTGATACACCAGGCCAACTCGGTCTATGGGACCGAGCCAATTGAACTGTTCTTGAAGCCATCGGTCTAAATTATTGTCGATAACATCGCGAAAACAGACCGAGACGGCTTCAGTAACAAGTTTGCGTTGCAAATTGTTCTCATTCGACGCACAGACTGGGTCGGCGTGGCAGACAAATCAGTAAAAACAACGAATTTTTGGAAGATGAATACTGAACTCAGAGTCTCAATTTCCGAAAAATTCAACGATACTATCTTCTGTAGGCTGTACCTACATAGAGTCCATAATGGTTTCTGGGACAAAATGTTCGATTTTGCTTCGGCTCTGACGTGTTAAAGCGGAAAGTCTCGTTATCGATTTTATGACGATAACTTAATTTTTGTATTTAAAGAGAAACATTCTCAATTGAAAATTGAATCCATACATGACTCCTCTGGAAATGGAAAAACCCTACGATAAAATGGAAGTTACTTTTTTGTAATATCTAACAGAAAACAACTACTTCCCCGGCAAAAGCCACGCTGGACATTGAACTACATCTGATAGATATTGAGAAAGACCCTATATAACTTGAGAGAAAAAATCTGAACTTTATGAACATCCTGTTCATATTTTCAATTAAATCAACTTTATTTTTGTAGTTTTAACTAATTATTAACTTTTTTATCTCTTTAGCATTTCGTGATTCTGCCAGACACTAGTAGAGTATGTAGCAGAGCTGTCCCAAAGCACAGTGCTTAGTGCGCGTGAAAGCACTCAAAGCACTTTTGTGCTCGTAAGCACTGTGCTCTGGTGCACTTTTTTGGACCAGTGCTTAGTGATTAGTACTTCGGAGTTTTTTTCGAAAAGGTTCAGTGCTTAGTAATCCCAAAAGTTTCGAGATTACTAAGCTCTAAGCCTTCCCATATAAATGAATCTTGTTGATACATTTAGAAGAGTACTGTCTTCACTGCATAGAAAAATGTCTTGAGGTCTATGGCGAGGGTTCTGTCAAGTACTAGCTGTACATCAACTTTTAAAGACTTCCACATACTGACACTGCCATGTTTGTATACAGGGCAATTCAAATTCGACCCCCACCATTGGGATCTCCTAAACTACAGGAGATACGTCGAAGCTTAAATTGGGGCAAAGTTGCGTATTCTGGTGCTTAACAAAATACTGTTTTGAAACTTGGGAAAATTCCGAGTATTTCCGGAAATATCGCTAAAAAACTAAACATCGAAAATTTCGTTTTTATTTTTTTCTATCGTTATTTGACAACATAGCTCAAAACCTAAAGAACATTTTCACTGATACTTTTTTTCAGCTACACGTTTTCATGTTCAGATTTACTATCCGACGTTTCGTCTTCTGGCATTCATCATCAACTTTTTTTTCTGTCATGGGCGCCATATTGTTTTTTTTTTATACAGAAGAATAGTGATTCTCACTCTGATTTCATTGATGTATAATTTGTTATGATTTGTACTTCTGAAACCACAGATATTAAAAATTTTGTTTAATAAACACTAGTTGTCAGAACTCATTAAACATCATAACTTTGCACAAATACTCATTCTCAAATGTTGAAACTTTATTATAAAATTGATAGGAATAGTACAAAAACAGCACAAATTTATTTTGAATTATATCCGGAAAGACAACAGCCGGATAGAACATTATTCGGAATTTTGGACAAGCACTTGGCTGAGTACGGTGCGTTTCAAAAACCAAGAATGAAATATGGAAGCAGAATGGAACAAAATATTAGACGTAACTTATTAGCCGAGGTCAAATAATTGTTCATTCCATTTTCGAAAAAGTATAATTATTTTTGGTACTTTTTTAGATAAATGCAGATCCTTCCAAATCAAGTCAAGTCTCGGCAGAAATGGATGTGCCACAGACGAGCGTTTGGAGAGAATTCAAAAAAAGTGGTTTGAAATGTTATAAGATACATATTTCACAAAAATTACATCCAGGTGATCCTGAGTGAAGGATGAAATTTTGTAGCTGGCTCTCGAATAGGGTAGACCATACAAACTTCTTGAAAAACATTATTTGGACCGACAAAAGTACTTTTTCGAACTGTGGAATTTTTAATAGAAATAACGAGCACATTTGGAGTGAAAATAATCCACGACACTTCATAGAAGTCAGACCACAAGTTCGTTTTCGTTTGCATGTGTGGGCTGAAATTTATGACGACCGAATACTTGGACCTCATTTCTTCTCTAATACATTGAACGGGGAAACCTATCTTCGGTTCTTAAGAAACGAATTCGAAGAATATATGGATAAGTTTCCCCTTGTTAATTATAACAGCTGCTGGTTTCAGCATGACGGGGCTACTCCACACAATGAAAGAGCAGTTTGCGAATATTTACACCAAAGATTTCCTAATAGGTGGTTAGGAAATTCTGGACCAGGGAGGTGGCCGACAAGGTCACCTGACCTTACAGTTTTGGATACTTTCTTGTGGGGCACTTTAAAGAACAGAATCTATGGAGAGCAAGAATATGACACAGTAGATGAACTTAGAGACAATAGCATCACGCAATTCAGGTCTATCAGAAGAAGGGATATTGTTAGGGCTGTTCTTAATTTGAGACGACGAGCTCGGTTATGTATTCAAGAGGAAGGCCATCATTTCGAACACTTGTTGTAATACTTTTTGTGCACCGTACTCAGCCAAGTGTTTCTCCAAAATTCCGAATAATGTTCTATCCGGCTGTTGTCTTTCCGGATATAATATAAATTAGTGCTGTTTTCGTACTATTCCTATCAAATTTATAATAAAGTTTCAACATATCTCGCTTTTCTTCATTTGAGATTGAGGACGTTTCGACTGAAGTTTCTTAAGAACCGAAGATAGATTTTCCCGTTCAAAGTATTAGAGAAGAAGTGAGGTCCAAGTATTCGGTCGTCATAAATTCCAGCCCACACATTCAAACGAAACCAAACTTGTGGTCTGACTTCTCTGAAGTGTCTTGGATTATTTTCACTCCAAATGTGCTCATTATTTCTATTAAAAACACCACAGTTCGAAAAAGTACTTTCGTCGGTCCAAATAATGTTTTTCATGAAGTTTGTAGGGTCTACCCTATTCGAGAGCCAGCTACAAAATTCCATCCTTCCACCACTTTTTTTGAATTCTCTCCAAACGCTCGTCTGTGGCACATCCATTTCTGCCGAGGCTTGATGTGTTGATTTGGAAGGATCTGCATTTATCTAAAAAAGTACCAAAAATAATTATACTTCTTCGAATATGGAATGAACAATTATTTCACCTCGGCTAATAAGTTACGTCTAATATTTTGTTCCATTCTGCTTCCATATTTCATTCTTGGTTTTTGAAACGCACCGTACTCAGCCAAGTATTTGTCCAAAATTCCGAATAATGTTATATCCGACTGTTGTCTTTCCGGATATAATTCAAAATAAATTTGTGCTGTTTTCGTACTATTCCTATCAAATTTATAATAAAGTTTCAACATATCTCGTTTTTCTTCATTTGAGAATGAAGACATTTGGACTGAAGTATTTGTGCAAACTCATGATGTTTAATGAGTTCTGACAACTAGTGTTTATTAAACAAAATTTTTCGATGGAGTCATGACCATCTCAGATGAAGTTGTTTTTTTTTAATATCTGTGGTTTCAGAAGTGCAAATCATAACAAATTATACATCAATGAAATCAGAATGAGAATCACTATTTTTCTATATCAAAAACAATATGGCGCCCATAACAGAAAAAAAGTTGATGATGAATGCCAGAAGATGAAACGTCGGATAGTAAATCTGAACATAAAAACGTGTAGCTGAAAAAAAGTATCAATGAAAATGTTCTTCTGGTTTTGAGCTATGTTGTCAAATAACGATAGAAAAAAATAAAAACGAAAATTCCGATTTTCAGTTTTTTCCCGATATTTTCTGAAATACTCGGAATTTTTCAAGTTTCAAAACAGTATTTTGTTAAGCATCAGAATACGCAACTCTTCCCCAATTTAAGCTTCGACGTATCTCCTGTAGTTTAGGAGATCCCAATGGTGGGGGTCGAATTTGAATTGCCCTGTATACATCTATTAATATGCAATATGAAAAGACAAGAAACTCATATACCAAATAGCCAACTGCACAATTATGGAACCCACAATTGCAACGACATGCGTTAACAATTTTTTAGACTCTTCCGTTGGTCAGTATATAGTCTCATATTTATAGGGACATTGCTTGTTTCGATGAATTTATAAAAACTTATGGAAATGACGCAAGTTTCAATATGTTGATAATTAAGATATCATAGCTGACCATAAAAAGCCTATTGGTATCAACTGTATTTTATTTTTCACCAACTGAGTATTTGGGAATTTTCAAATTTGTGAATGGGTCTCAAAGCTGAATATTTGTATTTGTATTGTGTATTGTATTATTCAACAGGGTCCCTCAGGACAAAATATAAAAAAATGGAAAAGAAATATTGCCCCCTTCACGTTTTTCCCGCCTATGGTTTTAGCTGATTTCATGAAATGACAACTTTCAATAATATTGAATCGTGTACGGACTTCGGAAACACCCTGTATAAAAGAACACATATTTATTGATCATGTTTCGGAATCATCACTTAAGAATTCTTTCATCAAAGTTTCTTCCTCTACTTCAACAGTGATTACCAATAACATTGAATTAGTTATATTGACTTGAACCGATATAATACAGTGTGGCCCAGTTCAAGCAGCCATATCTGCATGGTTCTTGGAATTTGAATAGTTATATTACTTCACAAAGAAAATAATTAGAACATGATATCCTTCTATCCTTCATGCAGTAAAAAAAATCCAATATGATTCAAATTTAATTTGATGTGTATTAAACATATTTGGACACATTATATTACTATACGAAGATAATAAATAGAGAAAACAAATTTTCTAGAGAATTTTGCTAGTCCCATATACTAGACCAAATAGTTGAATCTTTCAATATTTCTTTTTCAAACTGTTTCCTTCTCTGTAGTAATCACTATGAAGGCGGAGAACGAAGATGCAATATATTAAAAAAATTGATTGTGGTAATTTCTAGTTATAAGTCGAAATTTCTTTAGAAAATCCTTTGGAAATCACAAACAATAAGTATAATATTATTAATGATTAGTAATGATGCAATAGAGAGTTATCGGAAGCTTCCATATACTGCAATGCAGTAATAAAAGACGACGTTATTAAAATACTGCATGACCGTATTTGTTTTAGGTAGTGTTATCGGTTATCATCTGGTTTTCCCTTGCTTATTACTTACCTTATTTCTAACCTTTCTTGGAAGTTGAAAATAAGAAATGTATGGCAAATTGGTAATGTGGAGACTCTACTGGAAGCAGTTGTTTTTCTGGGTTTAAATTAACATAATGCGGAACAACTTCTCTCAATAAAACCACATCATCATCATATGTAAACCGAAAATATTTAATTCATTCTTTTGGAATAGAAATTTTTATTTACTTTATTTCACTTTATATCAACACCTTTGCATCGCCTTTCTTATTTCAATACATGCAAGTAATTAAAGGACAAATATACAACAAAACAAATGGGGTATTCAGAAATATCAGGTATCAGATTATATTTTAATGACAGAATATGTACAATCTGCGATGGGTGGTCATGTTTAGACGGAATAGGTAATTAAAATAAGGGAAAAATAAGACCAACTTAAAGCAGGCATAAATAAAGTCAGGCACTATCCTTAATAAGGGAGATATAAGGTAAGGTACATGAGCGCATGCGCATATGTCAAAATAAGGGCGACTTTAATACTGCTCTTCCTAAAGTGCGCGTCCGATAACTCTAATATCATTCCTTTTAGACCTCTATTTACTTCCTCTTCAGTGTTGCCACTACAAAATTTTTTACGTATTATATGTACGTCAAGCTTTGTTTCCAAATAAACGTTAAATTCTTCAGAAATAGTGAAATATTTTTCTCCAAGATTGATGAAATTTAGTATATGGTAATGAAATTCCAAAAAAAAACAACTTCTTCGTATGACTTTTTCCCAAATATAGTAAAAAATGTCATTTTGCCTTTCTCTTTATAAGTCACTTTTTACAGGCACTGTACTATTCTGTTGTGTATATCCCCAGTTTTTGAATGCGAAATATAGCAGATAGAAATCTGTATATTATCAAAGTATGTTGAGGGTTTTACTGCTCAAACTGGAACATTTTACTTCATTGTGAGACAAATGAAACTACTTTTTGTACAAATTTTAGCCGGCAAACAAGTTCAAGTGAATCTCAGTTATCCAAGGATTTGGAACCTCTGAGGAATTATATGAGCTCTGTAACTCTGAGTGAAATACGGAGTTGGGATGACTCAGGCATGGAAGCAAGAGGAGAAAATGGTAAATATTTCAATATCAATATACGTTGGACTTTTATAGAAAACTTTAGAGAATACTGTAATGAAAACGAAATGACTATACAAATATGCTGAGAATATAAATACTCTTTTTGGTTATAATTGCACATGTGCCTAAAAATTACCGATAGTTTTACTAGAAAGCGTGTTATGTAGAAATTGTACGAGTTTGTTATTATATTTTGGCGAAAGAGTCCGAAGAAGGAGGGCTCTTTTAAAATATATGAAAATCACCGAGTCAATTTTTATAAAATTACACTATTAAATATAAAATTAGGTGATAATTTTTATGCACGAGTGTAATTCATTGAAATATTTCACTAATAAAGAATAATTAATTTTTTATCTGAGAAATATATACCCGCGACATTTTTTCTCTTTTTGAAGTTCATAGTATTCTTTGCAGTGTTATGGCGACGGAATGTTTTCGTAGTGCAATTATTATCGCTCCGCAGTGCAATTAACTCTAAAAATTTTTGATAATTGCATTCCTATTATTATAAGAAATTTTAAATATAAGGGAATTGAGTTTGAGCTACTCTGTAAAACCGAATTGAATAGGAGATTTGACATTAGTATATATTCTCACTAACGTCTATGTCAGTGATATTGAGCGGTAGCTCTGACATAATTTTTGCTTCCATTTTTGTGGATGGGGATTACCACTGAAGATTCTGGATATATTCCGCAATTAATAAACATGTTCATAAATGTTAGTAGTGCAGCAATATTGCTTGCAATGCTTTTTATGCTACCCGCTTGTGGAGATTTTTCACTTTCAGTTCTTTTATCATTCCTTCTAGATCATTTATAGTAGTTTCACTTAAAAAAAATAATTGGTGAATTTTGTTTCATAAGTTATTTTCAAGGAAAAAGTTTATCAAATTAATTTGCAATATTTTTATTGGTTTTATCGATAACACCTAGAGATTTTAATTCTTGTCTATTTCTTGAGAATATCTAAAGTATTCTCATCACACCCAGTAAATATTTATCTTCAATTTGAGAAAATAAAATTCCTTCATCGTCTTCGGATGTTGTTTGGGATATTTTTATAATTACACATATTTTTTTCAGAGAGTTCGGAAGCCTCTAGAAGAGAATCAATGGCAAGTAAATCAATGTCAGATTGGAATTGGTCAGAGAATAGGAGTGAGGACAAAATATCTCCTAGTACATGTAGTCTGAATAGCAGCGTATTTAAGGTGAGAATACTGCATCGAATATTTAGTATCTACATAGTAGTCGATTCAGTCGAAACACAAAAAATACTTTCTCTCTTTCTCGCTTCTCTTGTTTGTAGGTTTTCCTGTTACAAGATGTATATTTTTCTAATAAAATGGCTTTGATGTAATTCTTTCATTTTAATTTGTTCCACTCTTGAAGGGCTTAAAATAATAATTTTTTAGGGTAAACAGACGAATAAAAAAAGAAATTGTAGTGGTTTTTGCTAGGTTTTATACTTTTATGAGTAAAACAATGGAAAAAGTTTCAAATTTTAACATTATTAACATAACTTCCTTTTTTCAAAAATATATTATCAAATATTCAAAGATACAAGAGACCAAAAAGGTGTATTTTTAGTTGCTTGATCTAAAAAAAAATAAATCTGCAAAAAAAGTCAGTGGCGTATTTTTTTTACAATATTCTTGTCTTTGGTGCCCACTGAGACGCCACTGGCCCTAATAATTTCAATCTAGTTAAGGAAAAAGGGGCGTCTTATCAGTTCAAATATATGTACCAACCGAACCGGTTCTAGGATATTAATGATATTTTATAATAATCGTTTTTTATTTTAAATTTCAAAGCCCTGTATGTCAGGAACGAAGCAACTCCGGACATATGTTCATTCGAACTTTTCTTCTTAAAATAACCTAACAAATCATCTTCTTCAGTTAGGAATCGTTGTAGGAAACTCCCTGTATATCTGGTGACTATAAAACAGTCGTACGCAATTCTTTTAGAAATGACTATAACTTTGTATAGTTTTATGTCATATGTCCGAAAAGAAAACAACTACTTCTCTGGTTAATACCTCGACGGATATTGAATTATATCTGTTACTTATACACTTACATCCATCATTCACAGTTTGAGTTATTATGAATAAATACTATAAAATAATATCAATTTCAGAGCTCAGGCGAAGATCAAAAACCGATAGACACGTCTTTGGGTATCCTAGAGTTATCCCTCACCTACGATCAGGAGACTAGCACGCTCCATTGCACCGTATACCGTGGAAAGAATTTAATACCCATGGACATGGTAGGCCTATCAGATCCGTTTTGCAAACTGAATATTTTGCCGAATACGAAAGTTTCCACGCGGTTGAGGACGAAAACCGTACACAAAACTCGCAACCCCGAATTCAACGAAAACCTGACGTTTTACGATATAACAGAGAGTGATCTGATGAAGAGATCTTTGCACGTATTGGTCGTTGATGATGATAAATATGGGCATGATTATATGGGGGAAACTAGGATTAACTTGGCAAAGCTGAAATATCAAAATACGATATACGTAAGTTACTGAATATTTATTTCTCAAATTAAAATTGTACTTGACAAATAGTTATTTTTGTATCTAGTGCGCGAAATGCTACTTTGGTGATAGAGAACTGATTTTTTTTAACGAGGCGCAGTCGAGTTAAAAAAAATAGTCGAGATTACCAAAGTATTTTGCGCATGAGATGCAAACAAAATTTTTTCTACAAACGTCAAAAATATTGTTCTAAAATAAGTAATAACTATGAAAAATAGTATTGAACTGGCTTAAATAATTTTTTCAAATCAAGTAATTACTGTAACTATGGAAATAAAATGGCATTTGTTGACAATTATTTCAAAGTGACAGTTCTTGATAATTATTTTGGAGTGACTTTTTATTCGCGTCAATTTCGTGCGTGATATTTATTATAAAAGAATGGAAATTTCGAGCGACGATGAACTAAGCAGTACCCCACCTAACTTGATAGATGCGGCCAATTCCGTAATTTCCAACCTTTTACCGGAGAAATCGAGGCGGCAGTATGAAAATGCATATCAGCAATTTAAAGAGTGGTGTGAAGCAAATAAAGCCAGAAAAATATCTCTCACAATTTGAAAGCCTTAATTATTGTTCTACATTAATAAATAAACGATTTCTTGTTTTTTGCTTGATTGAGGAGTTGAGGACCATATAGGTTAGAATATGAAAATCCCATATAGTTTACATGCAGTGTGCGAAATATATTTCGCACATTACTTCGCGCACGGTGTCATGGTAACGAATGACAATGAAAAAAAGTGCCACTTCGCATACTGTTGTCAATGCGCGAACCTTGTCATTTTTTGACGTTTGTAGAAAAAATCTATTTAAAAACTTTCTAAAGGAAAAAAACGTTAATATCGTTCAGTTTGTTGTACAGTCAATGCAACTGCATCTTTTAAAAGACGAAATCTATTGTAGAGTTCATTAAAATAATTCAAGTTGGCTGGCCTTAAATCATATCTTTCATCAGGAATTATTCTGCTCCAAATCAGGATCAGTCAGTAACTCTAAATTCTCAAACAATTACAAATCAGAAAACAGTTCACCATACTTGAAAAATAAATGAGAATACAAATAAAAATATTACACTATTTAACTGACATACTGCTTTCTTTGGTAAGGAGTGCTTTATCTGTCAAATGAATCCCTATTTGGCTCATCTGTAATAAATTGATATTAAAATACGAAATATCCTCTTTTTTGCTCATTAAAAAAAACGTCAAACGATAATTTGAAATATCCGATCAAATTCAATAATGAATACATAAATTACTGTTCGATACAGAAATTCTTAAGACTATTTATAGATGAAAATTTATCATGGGCAAAACATATAGAGAACTTAAGGAGGCAGATTTCACCATTAGTAGGAATGATTTTTAAAATTCAAACTTTGCTTCCTCTCATATATGTAAAATCCACATATTTTTTGTTGGCACACACTAAATTTCAATATTTGATTTCAGTTTGGGGCACTGCTTCTACCTATTTGCTTCAACCTTTCAAGTCATTACAAAATAAAATTATTAAACGTATTTTTAAACTTTATTATTAAGAACCAACTGTTAACTTATTCAATCCAAGAAAGCTACTGGATATACATTTCCTATATTGAAAATTTGCACATTCATTAATCTTGTTCAGAATAACATGAAACACTCCAATTTATTTTCAAAATTAATAATTGGAAATATTGGAAATAAATCAATTTATGTTAATGGTGTGTAATTTTACAATGAACTTCCATATTGTTTAAAAACCCACGCTGAATTGCGATTCAAAAATAATCTAAAGAACTTATTCCATTTAATTCATTCTAATTCTGTTTTCACGTTTTTATTTTTTTATTAATTCTTAATGTTGTATCTACCTTCAAGTTATTTACAGTATGTGGAACTTTTTCCCTCTCATAAACTGTATGTTTCTTGGGAAAATAAATTGAATTGATTAATATTTGTAACTATGAACGACAAATATATTATCTGGTAGATAAGGCTAGATAGAGAATGCTTAGGATTTCGGAAAAATTTAAGACGGTTTTGTAAGTGTACAAATACTGCAAAACAATGTGTCGGTCGGGGAATATGGATGATTTCCATTATTCTCGAAAAAGTCGTGAAAAAGATAGTTCCGTCGAATAATTTAATTAAAAAAAGTACACCACTGCCTTCCTGAAGGCTAGATAAAGAACGCGTAGGAATTTGGAAACTGTTCCCAACGTTTCCGGACGTACGAAATGAAAATGAAAAAAAAAATGTTGGTCGGACCTCCCTCGTTCCCAAAAAAAGTTACAAAAACTAAATCGGAAAAATACGTAAAAATAGTGAAAAACATCAGACCACCGAATAATTTAATAACATTCAATTTAACCCATCTTTCTCCCTGAAGGCTGGATATAAAACGTAGAAACTTAGAATTATTACCGGCGAAAGGAATTTCGGCAGTGGTGGTTCGGACCCCTTCCTCTCGAAAGACGGAACTCACGAAAATATAATCGAAAAAATCCGTGAAAATAGTGAAAACTATAGGAACGTCGAATAATTGAATTGAAAAAAATTAACCCTCTTCCAACTCTCTGAAGGGTGAATGAACGCATAGGAAAATTGGTAATGAGTCGCGAATATAAATTCGGAAAATCCGTAAAAATATTGAAAAACATCTGATCGTAGAATGATTTAATTAATAAAATATTATACCCTATCCGCCTGAATATTAGATAGGGAACTTATATAATAAAAATTCGGTAGGGAGGTTCAACCTTCCTCCCTCCCAAAAAAGTTGCGAAAGCTCATTAGAAGAAAATCTTAAAGGAAAACATCGGGCTGTAGAATAATTTTCGTAGCTTGACGTGTATGTATCCACTAGGGACACCAAGAAGCTGGATGGCAACTGGTAGAAAAAATATGCATACCACTAACGTACCAACCTCTGGGCACACGGCGCACCTATTGACACAAATAATCAAACGAATTTTAATGCTTAAAATTACCTAGTAAAGTTAATGTAAAAAATGCTTTTGAAAACAAGCCTTCATATATAAACTATTGAACTAAAGTCTTAAAAAACTTGAGGCGTGAAGCGTCACCACATTTGAAATAAAGCCTCATGCTTGTCAGAGAATATCTCAATTTTCAAAAATTTTGAAAATTATTTTTAATATTTTAGTTGCTGAGTTCATGAATAAAAGCTTGTGTTTGACACTATTTTTTTCGTTTATTTTATTCAAACATATGGCTTGGGTTCGATTGCGGACTGTGTTTTTTCTCTTAGATGTGAATTATTGGATATTTGGAAGGCTTATACATTCAGATTAGCTATTTATTAATAATATTTTCTCATATCTACTATATTATGTGCCTATGTTGAAGAATCGAATCGTTTTTTGCATAGGAGTTGCATTTGTATAAAAAATCTTGTGTGTATTTCGAGTCGCTCTCTAAATGTGACCGAGCCCCGCTTCCCGTAGCTCGGCACTTCTCTTTGTCGAGCGGCAATAAATCACTTTATGCTCTAAATACTCAAACAGCTATTATTTCATATTTTCAGCTCACTGTGCCTCTGGAGAACTTACGAACTGAACAAAAAGGACCAGTACCGGCTCCCGAACTCAACGAATGGTTCGATGATTTGTGGTCTAGAGGACAGATATTGTTGTCTCTCTGTTATAACACTAAGAAGAGGGCACTGTTAGTTACAGTCGTCAGATGTGTGAATTTATTACCGATGGATAATAATGGATTGTCTGATCCTTTCGTCAAACTGTAAGTGAACATTACTCATTAACATTTTAGTTTCTTGTCAAAGCATACTTATATGAGTTGATAACAACTTACACGTGAACATACTTTACTCTCGATATAAAATAGGATTGTTTTAAATTTTCAAAATGGATATTAATCTAGCAAAAATAATTTATGTGGCAACACCGCAGACGTTCGCCCCTCTATTCCACCTAAGAGTTACTCCAGGACCGGATTAGGACCACTTGACGCCCGGGGCACAACATATTTTCTCGCCCCCCACACATCACAAAACAGTTCACAAAATAAAAATAAAATAGCCATTTCTTCAAAATTACGGGATTTTATTCAAAAAGTAATAGCTTACAAAAATTAGGAATAAAAATAAAATCAAGTACAAACAGGAAAGAATTAGGTGAGTAGTGATAAATCAACGACAATATTTGAATACATACGGACAAATGATATAGTCAGTTGGATAGAAAAAGATGAATAAACAACACCTTTAAAATATTGAAAGATAAAAATCCAAAAGTAAAGGGTAAAAGTGGGAACGCAACAAATAAAAACATTCAAATACAGAATACTCAGTCAGGAAAAATTAAAAAAGTAAATTGAATAAAAAATCACAAGGATATACAGAGACCGCCAAAAAGTATGTTCTATATGGGAAAAAAGTTTATAATTAGAGGAATGGAAAAACATTTCTAAGGAACATTTTGTGCATGTCTGATAATCTAAAAATCGATTTTTACGCATGTCAAAAGTGAGATAAGATGGTGAGATATCGAAAAATGTATTTTGAAAAAGTTGTTTGGAATTTAATTTTATACTTACATACAGTTGTAAGCAATAAATTGGAAAAATTTGATATAGCATTTTTTTAAATCTCTTCCGATTTCTTTACAAGAATCAAAGTTCTTTTTCTCTGAATGGCTTGACTGTAGTAAAACATTTGTATTTTGATGATAATTATGACGAAACTCTCTCATTTTCCCCACCCCAGATGGCACTAAATTGAAAAATATGGTTTTTGCTAAAACCCTCGCTGATACATTGGTTCGCATCCAACAGTTACATCAGAATTCCAATACTATTGTGGTGATATAGCAATCTAGAAACATTCTGGTTTCGTGGTCATAAACAATTTTCGATGATGATCGTGCATGATCGTTTCACTTCGCAAATAAACTTTAAAATAGGGCGTCAAATTGAAAAGTTTATGAGCAAAGTGAAATGCTCGTGCAGCATTATCTTCAATACTTGATTAAAATCAGGAAACATTATGTTTCTAGATTGCGACATCATCACAATAGTCTTGAAATTCTGATATAACTGTTAGATACGAACCAATGTAACAGCGATGGTTCTGGCAAACACCAATTTTTTAAATTTATTGTAGTCTGGTGCGGAGAAAATGAGAGAGTTTTATAATCATCATAAAAATACAAATGTTCCACCACAGTCAAACCATTCAGAAAAAAACTTTGATTTTTGTAAAGAGATCGGAAAATATTTAAAAAAAATGTAATTTGGAATTTATTGATTCATTGATTGAAACTCTGTATGTGAGAATAAAATTGAATTTCAAGCAACTTTTTCAAATAACTTTTTTCGATATCTTGCCATCTTACCCCCCTCGTAGCCCCTTCGTGGTATATTTTACCCAATTTGCCGCCACGTGACATGTGTCAAAATCGACTCTTAGGTTATCGGGAATGCACGAAATTTTCGCCAGAAATGTTTTTCCAATACTCTAACAACAAACTTTTGTCCCTATGGTACATACTTTTTGGCGGTCACTGTATATCTGGAACTGATGAAAAATATCAATGAGTTATTCTTTTCTGACCTTGAGAGATATGAATTTTCCAATAATACATCGTTCATCAAAAGTATTCAGCAAATGTCGCTCAATTTTTCATTTCCAATCGAGTTTCTCAAGTAGCATTTGAAGATGCATGGCATACATAAACATATTCTCAGAATGGTTCCTATATTTGGAAATGTAGATATAATTTTTTCGGTTAGTGTCATTTTAAAAATTGTATTCAATTCAAATTTCTATTCTCGGTTTGGGTTCCTCTCCACCTTGAATGGTGTTTTCTTCGTCGATCACTTCTGGATCTTCCGAATCTTTCTAGATGCCCTGGATGAAATATTTGAATTGAATGTATTCCTCTGGAAAATAATAACTAAAATTCTTCTTATATGTAGGTATAGGAGTTTCTTAGCATCAGATATTGTCATATTTATCATTTGTTTTTGATCTATCGAAAAATCCGAATCTATCTGATAGATTCGTATAGAAACATTTTCTTATGCCCAACCAAGGTATCAATGATAATAAAAAACACATTGATTTTCATATTATTTGACCTGTAAATTCGACGTCATTTTGCCTTGTCTCATCACTAGCCAGATTGATAAATTCCTTTCTTTTAATTTTGCTTTCCTATACCAAGCATTTTGTTAAATTTTTTCCAATATTTTTATAGGATTCGATATTGTTCCTAATACTAATGACATTCATTATATTATGATACATGTTGACCAAATTTTCGCCCCCAATTCTGAATGCGCCCGGGGCAGTTGCCCCTCTTGCCCTGTGGTCAATCCGGCCCTGGGCTTACTTCATACCGCTTTCTCTTCCATGAAATATGGTGAAATATGGACTCAGCAAAAATTCTAGAATGATGATCCAATAACAACCCAAGCATGTTTTTCTATAGAAAGTTACCAGGTGTCCCATTTAAAATTCGAAAGTTTATATCACTTCATCACTTCCGGTAAAACCTGAAGTTGCGTGAAGCTGAGTCACTTGTCAAAAAATAAAGTTTCATGTCGTATACCGATCGTCCATATTTCATTATTTTCATCATCTTCAAAAAAAGCATGGAGGCGAGCCACCTTCCGCAAGCACCCTGTGTACGAGGTTGGTTTGACAAGTCCGTGCAAAGTCTGATAGATGGTACCGCCGGCGCGTATAGAGGTCATGTTTGGTTAATATCATCTCCTGGATGAACGCACCCCAAGTTTCAGCCATATTGGTTTATTTCTCTGTGCGTGGCATTCGTGTAAATCAAGGAAGTCGAGTGATTTTTAAGAAATGGACGAAAAAGAATTTCGTGTGGTTAAACATTACTTTATAGAAGGCAAAACGCCTCAGGAGACTAAAGAGAAGCTTGAAAAACATTATGATGACTCTTCACCTTCGATTAGAACCGTTCATAAGTGGTTTCAAAACTTTCGGGCTGACCATATGGGCACAAGTGACGCGGAATGTTCTGGACAGCCTGTGGAGGTTACGACTCCAGGAATCATTGATGAAATCCATGATATTGTAATGGATGACAGAAAATTTAAGGTGCGTGAGATTGCTAGTGCTGTGGGTATCTCGACTGAACGTGTACACAATATTTTGAAAAAACATTTGGGCATGAGAAAGCTATCCACAAGATGGGTGCCGCGATTGCTCACGCTTGACCAAAAACGGAATCGAGTGAAGTGTTGCCAGGATGATTTGCAGCTATTCCAGAAGAACTTCTGAGACCAAACAACAATCGAAACAATGGATTACCAAGGGGAAATCTGCACCAAAAAAGGCGAAGACCGTTCGTTCAGCCAAAAAGGTTACGGCGACTGTCTTTTGAGATTCGTAAGGGATAATCCTCATCGACTATCTGGAAAAGGGTAAAACTATTACAGGTGAATATTATTAATCGATATCGGACCGTTTGAAAACCGAGCGGCAAGAAAAAGATTGGCCCACAAGAAAGTCATTTTCCATCACGACAACGCACCAGCACACACCTCAGCAGTTGTGGTAGCAAAATTAATGGAAATAGGATTCCAACTCGTTTCACATCCCCCCTATTCTCCGGACAAAGATTTCATTCAAACGAGAGGTGATTGCAGACACTAATGGATATTTTGCAGACATGAACAAATCCTATTATTCGGAAGGGATAAACATACTGAAACATCGTTGGATGAAGTGTATAAACCTAAAAGGAGACTATGTTCAAAAATAAAAAAAGATTTACCCCACATACGTTAGTAGTTTTTATTTTTGCACGGATTTGTCAAACCAGCCTCGTATTTCCATAGATAAGCTTCTAGTAATTCCTCTTGTTTCTGTACGAAAACAGTGATAAAGCGCCAAACATAAACTATTATTGGAGATAATGTGAGCCAGGTTCGTACACAAATTTGATTGTTGCTATGGTTATTCGGTATAATCGATAATTGGTGCTTGAGGGCATACAATCAGATATTGTGTAAAATTGTTTTACAGCAACAGATGCAGTTTTACTGTAATGTTGACAAACATTATACTCAATTAGCCTTACACGGAAATTGTTTTCATTAGATTTTCTAACGAATAGTTTGATCAAAATGACTAAGTATTTGAAATTATCAGAACTGGACTGGGTATATCAGGCATACTAGTCATTTTAAAAACAGAGTACTACGTTTCTGGATGCCCGATTGTATACAGGGTGATTCTTGATTATGTGTAGAAAATCTGAGAGCATGTTGCTGATGTCAAAATAAGAAAAAGTTTCTATAAACATATGTCCGCAAGTTATTCGTTTCTGAGATACAGAGTGTCAAAGTTGGATTATTATATTTGTTTTTTTTGTGAATACATTTCAAAATAATTGTGACATTCCAATTAAGTTCGAAATCTGGCAGTATTTTTCAATGACAGTAACAAATCATATATTGTTGGTTTGTCTAATAGTTCGTGAATTCGTGAATTTTTAAATCAGCGACTTAGAAACAGATGAATTGGTCGAGATGCTGAAGTTCCAAATCAATTTTGGCCTCCGAAGTCTCCGGATTCAAATCAAATCGATTCTTTTGTGGGTCACTTGTAGGCCCTTGTTTATACGGTGCCAATAGAAATAGAAGAACTTTATCAACGAATAATTGCTGGATGTGACGCTATCTGAAAAATACCAGGTATAATGACGTGTACGTGGATGCTTGAGACGGCGAGCCGAAGCATGCATAATGGTGCAAAGTGGCCATTTTCAACTATTAATTCAATCAGTACCCTGAACTGACTGTTTTAGATTAAATTGGTCTTAATTACTGTTATTATTATTAGTATTAAATTGTAATAATACCTGATTCCTATTTTAAAATGAAGTTAAAAAAAAATTATTTCCTTATCCAACGGAGGCTATCCATAACATACAGTGGAGGTGAGATCTTATTGGGTAGGTAAAAAACTTACAGTCAAACTCCACCAACTAAAATCTTTATTGATGATGTGAATGTAGTCAGAGGACACACGTCAGCACATTACGAGATGTAGTCGGAAGACTTAGATCAGCAGCAGGACATGTTTCGAAGGATTAATCGAAAAAATGGTTACAAAGTTAAGATCTACAGAAAAGAGAAATGTTACATAATTGAGAATGACAGTATTAAAGTTCGAACATACCATATGTGGTGGAAAAAAGTGCTTTTATGTAAATATAGAAAAATTAAATCAAATTAAACAATTGTCAACATGACGGTAGCCGCTAATTGTTAGGGGGTATGATTTGATCTCGCCAAATAAATCATATTCACACAAAAAATATTTGTTAAACTGTTACCATACACGTGTTCTTTATGCAAAACAAAAGAGTTGTGTTATGAAAGAATGAAAGTGAAATTTGAGGTTAACATCTGTCATCCGTCGAGTAAGACGTCACGACTCAAAGTGACAGAGTGACTGTTCTGTGGACCCATGGTAAAGAGCAACCATCATCATTGGATGATTGATGATTGAAAGATTAGTTATGGCGAGTTTCTAATAAATGATCTGCAACACTAGATTTCGCGGAAACAAATATTCGTAGATCGCTTGGTTGGGTCCAAAAAAGCCTACTGATGATTCATATATCTCTAATAACCACACGAAATTTTTGTTTTTCCAAATTTCTACAAAAACAGTTGAATTTAGATATAGGGTTGTAAGCATAAACTCCACCTATTTTAAAGAGTTCAGAGAAAATGGGGTTGCCATTTGAAAAGAATGAGTTGTTACACATTCTTTGAAATAGCCGAACCGTGTATAATTTTTTTGCAATGTTTCCAAAGATTTAGGACGCTACAGGTCTTATTTAGACAAATTCTGGCAATTTTTGACCTGACTCTCTTTGTATCCAAAAATTTTTTTTGTTTTGAATGGCTGCATCTGTCAAAATTATCAAAAAATTTAAATAACTGAAAACTGGAGTCCTTTAGACATGTGATGTTTCAGATAAAGTTATATTAAAATTTATCGTAGATTCTGAAAATGCAATAAAAAACAGGGTGATCCATTTAAAGAAACAAAGTTGGAATCCACTTCCGGTATAACCGGAGGTCGTTGATAACTGAAAATATTTTAACTGAAACGAGATCCTCGGAAAACTCCCGTATACGTATTTTCAGAAAAAACTCCCAGTAGTTTCTCATGTACATTTGTGTATGTCTGAACATGTATAGCTCTGTAGATTTTAATGGATTTTAGTATATTAAATTACAAGTTCTACATCAGTAAGGGTAAAAAGGAACTAATGAAGATTCTCCTTCCAAAGGATCACGGACAAATTATTGGCTGAAACAAATTGGCTGTTGGAGTGGGATGGGTTTTTAGAAAAGTATGTTAGTTTAGATCATTTTGTCTGTGTTGTTTCTGAGATATAAGCGGTAAAATTTTGTAAAAACGTCAAATTTGGCAGGATTGACAAAGAAAAAAACTGTTTTGTCAGTCGAAATAAGACAAATTCGGGATCAAAATAAATTCATCGGAACTTGTTATCGTGTCCCATTATAATCTATTGATGACAGTAAATTAGGGTGTATACGATGCATGGTCAAGTAATCATTTATTGGGATACTTTTTCTAGCACTAATCCAGCACAAATGAGTTAAATTTTGGTAAGTCATCATAGTTTCAGTCTATTATAAGCGATTAAAACGTGTTTTGTTTCTTGACGACTCTCTCTGTTATACCCATATACTAAAAACAATTGACAGGTCGTTATTTCTTGCTACAAGAACGAATTCATCGCTACTGTTGATTGTAAAAAAATTAGGTAACCCTCTGATGAATTCAGTTGAATATTACCTTTCATTTAGATAAAAGGTGCGTAACATTTTTTTTCACATCATTTACAATATTTTTCTGAATATCTCAAAACTTGTTCCGTTAATTTAAACCTCATATCACACAGTATTTTGAAAATATTGACTCTGATATGTGAAAGTTTTGTCAATTTTGTATGTTGCGTTTCTAAGATAAGCATTTTTAAATATTGTAAATAATCTAAAAAAATGTAACGTATCCAAAGGAAATGTAGCATTTATCAATTGAATCAGTCAGAAAGCTATATTATTTTTTGTTCAATCAACAGTAGAAATAACTTATATTCCTGATTTAAAAAAAAATAAATTTCAATTGTTTTCAGTATTAGGGTATAATTTACTATTTCATAAATTCACATTTCAAACGGAGATATTCAAATGGAGAGAGTTTTTATTGCTTAGAATAGACTGAAAATACCAAAATATAACTTGTTGGTTCTGGAACAGTGCTGGAGAGATACAAATGGAGAGAGTTTTTATTGCTTAGAATAGACTGAAAATACCAAAATATAACTTGTTGGTTCTGGAACAGTGCTAGAAGAAATATCACATAATAGTTATTTATGTACCAAGGACGAAAAACTGTCTATTATAGTCGAGCCTGCAAATTGATAGCCGAGGCGCAGCCGAGGATAGCAAGCAGGCGAGACAGTAGACAGTTTTTCGCCGAGGTGCATATTACATTTTTTCGTCGACCTCTACATACCTTTATGAAAGTAAGTACTCGCATGTTTGCTGGCCTCAGCTACGTCCAACTCTTCGAACTGCAGACTCGATCATAATTTTAATGAATATAAACAAAATGTATTTGAAGTGTAACAACTCTCTATTTCAATTATACTACAAAATTAAATCAATCTCGAAGATGAATATTGAACGTACAGTTTGTGCAAATATTGATATTAATTCCTGCTGTCGAAGAAGATGCAAGAGACAAGTTTTGATTTTGGGTACTTGTTGATGATACTTCAGATGCAGGTGCTCCAACAGCACCATTTCCAAAACTTCTCTCTTGAAGTGCTTTACCTGAAATCTAGCGGATTTCGTAAATAATTAATTTGACAACAGCAAATGACAGTTATTGTCACAGGCGCCTATGTATTAATCAAAACGTGGATTTACGAAAATGACTCAATCGCCGCTCTCGTACCGTGCCGTATCATAGTAACCACAGCGGACGAAAAGAGTTTGCGGACGAAAAGTGTTTGCGGACGAAAAGTACTTGCCTTCAAAAATAGTCGATTTTTCGTCCGGAAATTAGTACGTAAAATGTCATTTTTTGCAGAGGTCGACGAAAAAATTATTTTTTTGACTTTGCCTCGTATATACCCTAATGTACTATCAACAATAAGATTATTATCACCACTGTACTTCATATTTTCTTTGCTTACACAATGTAATTATTATTATTTTTCTTTAATGGGCTTGCGCGTAAATAAATAAATGAATGATTATTATAATTGGACATATTAACTAGTTCCAATAAATACATTTTAATCCTGAATTTATCCCATTTCGAGTAACAAAACAGTTTTATTCTTCAATCCTACCGCTTATGTCTCAGTAACACATACAAAATCATTTAAACTTACACACTTTTTCTAACGACTCTCAAGCTATTAGAGGTTTTTTCCCCTCAAAATAAAAGACGCAACTGGCCTATACTAATTTTTATAAGATAGTTTGTTGATAAAAACCTCAGTTTCCGCCCCAGCAAAATCGGTTTGTGGAATTTTATAAACTAGAAATAGTGAAAAATATTACAACTTTTTTGGTTTTTTGGAACTATGTCAAAGATTATTCAAAGAATCATTTTACAGTACATGGATCTTTCGTAGAGATTTATAAAACCTACAAAATGGATTTTCATACGACCGGATCGATGCCTTTTCCACTGAGGAAATCCGGGAAAACCTCGAAAAAGAGACCATTTTTCAAAAATTCATAATTTTTATAAATCTGAAGCTAGACAAACAATATTGCGGAAACTGGCAGATAAAAAAATGTGGTTCAACTGTGCACAAGATGTTTTCTGCTCGATGTGTAGTTTTTGCATAATCGCGTTATAAACAATTTATGGGCACATCTTGCAAGATGCGCCGATTTAAGGGAAATCGTCTGGTTCAAATTCTGTAAATGGCCTCTGGAAGTAGAGATCAATATCTACAATTTGTCTATTTTGGATTTTCACCTGAGAGGTGGGAAATGTGTTGAAAATGTCACTGAAAGTTGATCAAATCGCTTCAAATTGCGTCTGAAGTCACCTGAAGTCGCACTGAAGGTTCGGATTCACTTTGAAGTATTTAGAGTAACTTCCAGTGACAATTTCAATACATTTTTCACCTCTCAGGTGAAAATCCAAAATATACAAATTGTAGATATTGATATCTAATTACAAATGCCGTTTACAGAATTTGAATAAGATGATTTCCCTTAAATCGGCGCATTTAGAAAGATTTGCCCTTAAACAGTTTATAACGCGATTGTGTAAAATATACACATCTGACAGAAACCATCTTGCACACATTTGAATTGCACAGATTTATAAAAATTATGAACTTTGAGAAAATGGTCTCGTTTTCGAGGTTTTCCCGGATTTTCTCAGTGAAAAAATGCACCGATCTGTACGCATATAAAAATATTTTGTAGGTTGTATTGACTGTAAAACGATTCCTCCAATACTTTTTGAGATATTTGCATAAAAACAAAATAATTGTAATTTTTTTCACTATTTCCTTTTTAAAAAATTCCACATCGCTATTTTGCTGGGGCGAAGACCGGGTTTTTCATTTACAAATCATCTTATAAAAAGTAGTATAGGCCGTTTTCGTCTTTTATTTTTTGTGAAAAGAGCCTCTTATTTTTATCTACAGCTTGGACATAATAAAATTTCAGCCAATTTGATCAAGAGCCAATTTCCCATGCGTTTTCGTGCGGGGTCCTTTTATGACAATATACTATGCGGTTGAAAAGTTATCAGGAGGGAAGACTATACGAGGATATATTGAAAATTTCTTAGCCTATCGAACTATTGATTGGATACATTTATTACAGCGAACCTGCAACGTCTCTAGACTTTCAAAAAAAAATTTTCTTCTTGCTCTACAAACCAGACCTCCACAGCTTTTATTACCTCCTCGTTGGAAGAAAATTTACTACCTTTCAAACTTTTTTTCAGTTGAGGAAAGAGATGATAGTCGGACGGAGCCAAATCTGGTGAATATGGGGGGTGTTCTAGTAATTCAAACCCTAAATCACGAATTTTTTGCATGGCAACATGAGATTTGTGTGCAGGGGCGTTGTCCTGCAAAAACAAAACACCTTTGGATAGCTTTCCGCGTCTTTTCTCTTTAATTTTGTCCCGTAGAGTGGTCAGTAATGTCGAATAGTAATCTCCAGTTATAGTTCAACCCTTATCCAAAAAATCAACCATGTTCGCTCCACGGCAATCTCAAAAACCTGAAGCAAGAACTTTTCCAGCAGATTTTTGGACACGAAACTTCTTAGGTCTTGGAGAACCGGAGTATCGCCATTCCATCGATTGTTTCTTTGTTTCTGGATCGTAGAAATGTTCCCAAGTCTCATCCATATTAACAATTTGGTTTAAGAAGTCTACATCGTTTTCAAATCGAGCACAGATCGAACGCGATGCTACTACCCTTGCACGCTTTTGGTTAACATGTCCAAATTGACGTGAACTATGCGATGAACGCGTTCGTATGAAATATTCAGTGCTTCAGATATCCGTTTTCGCCCAATTCGACGGTCTGTTAAAATCATGTCATGAACTGCATCGATATTTTCGGGGACTGACACAGAAACTGGCCTTCCCGATCGGTCGTCATCTTCAATGGAAAATTTACCTCCTTTGAAGCTTACAGTCCAATTTTTCACGGTCGCATACGAAGGACATTGATCACCATATCTTCGTAAATCTGCTTACCTCTTAACCCTTTTAAATACAGGTACTTGATGAAGGCTCGGTACTCCACTTTTTCGATTTGCACAATGTCTGTGGACATATTTTCTCTTTTAATTTATTGCGTAAAACTGGTTCACTTTTTTGACGTCAAACTTTACACTGACACTTCTAATAAGTTATTGTTCGTTGCTATGGTAACGCAATATTTTGTTTATGCAGGGAACTGGTCTAGGCTAACTAGATATCAATACATCCTCGTATACGCCTGCACTATGTGCATTCATTGGGATTATTTGTCGTTATCTTTCAGTCAGCTGAAACCCGATCCCAATCACAAGAAACACAAAACCTCCATCAAATGGAAGAATTTGAACCCCGAATTCAACGAGGAGTTTGCCTTCGAAACGAGGCCTACGGAGCTGACTACGCAGAGCCTTTTCGTAACTGTATTTGACAAGGACTACGGAAAAAGTAACGATTACCTCGGAGGGTTGATACTTGGTGGGACTGGATCGAAAGGTACTAATATTTGTTGAAACGCTCTGAACTGTCTTCTAGTATCAACTTTCTCTTTTTTTCAAGGCCTCAGACTGAAGCACTGGATGGACATGATCAGGTATCCGGATCATCGACATGAACAGTGGCACAATTTGACAGAAGATGTACTGGAATAGTCATATATATGTTGTTTTTGCGATGTTGTATATTGTCTTTGTGTTTTTGTATAAGATGGTAAGTTCATGTTTTCCTTTTTCGAAATTTAAATTCAAGGGGTACTTGTATGAGACGCCGTTTGGGTAAGAATGGACCTTTACATTTATGAAAAATAAATTGCAAAACTCTTTTATATCGATAGATTCTAGTCTGAAACGTCCATTTTACAAAGAGTTCCACTATATTTTTTTCATTTTGAAACAATATCTCATTTGAAAGTGTGCCGCTGACGTCACGTTCATCGGAAAGAACCCCCACCATAATCCATGTTCGGAAATAAATCCACATATTAGCAACTTTTTAAACTAAACTATTTTGATATTTTTTACGGAATAAGCTGACTGTGGCTTGACCCATTATTGCATAACATCATCAAAATATGGAAAGGCTTCGTGAAGGGAAGTTCGGATAATTTACCGAGGGTAGATTATGAGATGATTGACTCTTTCTATTTAGCAAATATGAATTTATTTTTTGCAATAACTAAAATTTAAAATCGTTCCTTGAACGCTGCTTGAATACAGTAACATTCAGTTGGAAATGTTCTTCACAAAAACATAATTATATTTCCGCTTTTTACGCAAGGTCTATTCATTGGTTCGAACCACATTTTACAATGCGCTTCATAGGTATTTAGGAGCATAAAAAATATTTATTAGAATATTCACATTTATTGCAGGGATATAGATACAGGAATTAGTAAATAAATGCGGAGCACAAAGAACAAAAACATTTCAAAACTTTGAAAACCGCATTAACCTCAAAAAAGAAATCAAGTAGGGCCTGTTCGTTTGTAGCATTTATATTTGATGGAACTGCTCTACTTGTATTAAATATTAAAGTAGGCAAACAAGTTAAACAGAGACAAACTATTCTTATTGATGCTCCGCGAAACAGACGAACGAACCCATCTGGTATCAAATAACAACTGTCATACGATACATTATTCAAATGAGAATTTGAGATTCCACGGTGCATAATTTTTACAACGTTGCCAAGTCTAGTTTTGATGTCACGAAACCACTTTTCATCTGATTACAGAGAAACTAGAGGTCAGCAAAAATAAATCAAAATTCCCTAGTGATATTAGCGTATACACTTTTTAATTACAGTGTTCTCTCATATGTCATGGAAAGGTCCATTGTTTTTGAAAATAAATAAAATTTTGTGTCAATATATTAATTAGTTGTAGCAATAATTTTTATTTTGCTTTCTGATATATTTAAGTTTAGATCAAACACAATATAACTTTTTACATTTCCAGCAGTCAAATATACAATATAAATAAACTTAAAAAACACTCTTTAGAGAAAGGCTTTTATTTAAATGCACTAAAAAAAGAAAATAAATTTTACAATGAATTTTATTTGTTTATTTATTGAAAATACATTTTCCATACAGAACAAGTTCTGGTATAAGGAAGATAATACATTGAATACTAATGAATATAAATGAGTTTCAGAATTTTCTAAACTAATGAAAAAATAACAAATTTAACAATTATGGATATTTATAGATTGATGAACATCAGTATGATAGCAGATTTTCTTTGAGTTTTTTCGAGAAAACATTCATGAACTTTAATTTTTTTTATATCATTTGATAATTTGTTGTGAGTTTCTTTAGAACTAGATATAGGATTGTTTTTCGTTCTTGCCTTTATTTGAATGAATGTTATTTAAATCAAACCCATCATTTTGTTACATCATAACATTTTGAATGATATAAAAGCTTTTTGTTTGAAAGTGGTTGACAATGTTTCACTTTGTACGGTTATTCTGGACTTTTATTGTCTAAAAAAGAACAAAGAAAAATTCAATTCTCTGCAATTTTTAATCACGACGTTTCAACTGTTAAAATCTACAGTCGTTATCAAGTGTATAATGCGACAATCTCAAGGATACTTCTTATATATGCTGTGGATAATTTTGTGTCATTAGCCTAGGGGTAATTTGGCGGTATTCAGGTAAGCTTGTTAATTACAGTGCCAGGCCCCTCCGGTACAGCATTGTTAATTCTTATCGCAATTTCAATTGATCCATGCCACTAATTGAGGGTTTCCACACATTACGGATTTTTATGCTAGCTTGACTAAAGACTTCGTTGTTCATAATATTTGCACTCTCTTTAAACTTCCTTCTATACCAGCCCTCTTCTTTATGGATAACTTTGGCTTCAGTCCATTTTATGTTGTATTGGGTCGTCCATACATGATCCGCTATCCCTGACTTTGATGTTTCTCCTCGTTGAGTGTTTCTCTTGTGTTTAGCGAGTCTAACGCTAAGTGGTCTCTCTCCAAGATAAGCTTCGCCGCATTCACAAGCGATGCGGTAGATGCAGTTTTTGGAGTCAATGTCAGCGTTACGTGGTCTAGTCTTTGTGAGATGGCTGCGAATAGTGTTACCTGACTTGAAACACGTCCGTATTTTGTATTTCGACCCAATTCGCTTTATTCTTTCTGATAGACCTCTAACATACGGAACGCACAGGGTGGCTTGTGTCGGCTCATCTGGTTCTTGTTCTTATCCCAACTGCGGGCTAGAACCTCTTCTATATGTTTTTTTGGGGTACCCATTTCGTCGCAGATCTTTCTTGATATTGTCCAATTCGATGGTAAGACTTTTACCTACAACCTATGTAACACAGATAAAAGTCTTACCATCGAATTGGACAATATCAAGAAAGATCTGCGACGAAATGGGTACCCCAAAAAACACATAGAAGAGGTTCTAGCCCGTAGGGGGGATAAGAATAAGAAACCAGATGAGCCGACAGAAGCCACCCTGTGCGTTCTGTATGTTAGAGGTCTATCGGAAAGAATATGGCGAATTGGGTCGAAATACAAAATACGGACATGTTTCAAGTCAGGTAACACTATTCGCAGCCATCTCACAAAGACCAGACCACGTAACGCTGACATTGACTCCAAAAACTGCATCTACCGCATCCCTTGTGAATGCGGCGAAGCTTATCTTGGAGAAACTAAGAGACCACTCAGCGTTAGACTCGCTGAACATAAGAGAAACACTCAACGAGGAGAAACATCAAAGTCAGGAATAGCGGATCATGTCTGGACGACCCAACACAACATAAAATGGACTGAAGCCGAAGTTATCCATAAAGAAGAGGGCTGGTATAGAAGGAAGTTTAAAGAGAGTGCATATATTATGAACAACAAAGTCTTTAGTCAAGCTAGCATAAAAATCCGTGATGTGTGGAAACCCTTAATTAGTGGCATGGATCAATTGAAATTGCGATAAGAATTAACAATGCTGTACTGGAGGGGCCTGGCACTGTAATTAACAAGCTTACCTGAATACCGCCAAATTACCCCTAGGCTAATGACACAAAATTATCCACAGCATATATAAGAAGTATCCTTGAGATTGTCGCATTATACACTTGATAACGACTGTAGATTTTAACAGTTGAAACTTCGTGATTAAAAATTGCAGAGAATTAGATTTTTCTTTGTTCTTTTTTAGACAATGAAAGTCCAGAATAACCTTACTCATATAAAAGCTTGTCGCGAGAAAAAATCTTGAAGTAATTTTGAATTTGATTCACAAGCTTATACGTAATTTACAATTTCATAATGTATCAAAATTATGGGTTCAATTCACTTTAAAATTCATTTTTTAAGTGCATTTAAATAAAAGCTTTTCTCTAAAAAAATTTTTAAAGTTAATTTATATTGTAATCTCATAATGTAATGAAATGATGGGTTTATCATTTCGTTACATTATGAAATTTTAAATTGTATAAAAGCTTCTAAATCAAGTTCAAAATCTCCTCAAGAGTTTTTCTCGCGACAAGCTTTTATATCATTTAAAATTTTATAATATAACAAAATGATGGTTTTAATTCACTTTAAAATTTATTTTCATCTTTTTAGTGCATTTGAATGAAAGCTTTTCTCTAAAAAGTATTTTTAAATTTTATTTATTTGTTTCTTTTTCAGTTTTCTTCGAATATGTTTCTTAGTCTGTTCAATTGAATTAATGCTTCATTGTTGCACGGTCGCTTGCCTGTTAATTTGCTACAATCTAGTTCTTCAATGAGGAGACCTTTCAATGACTTGACCCTACTTGAAACCACATATGCTTGGCCAGCAGCGAAGAGCTTTGGGCCTAGATAGACGACGGCATGTATGAAACGGTTGAAAATTTCTCCAAATTTCCACGCGTTCTTTATCTAGCTTTCGAAAAGTGAAGAGGGGTAAAATTTTTTGAAACAGTATTATTCAATGGTTTGAGTAAATAAGACAGTAGTAAATATTCTTCCGGTATTTCAAAGGAATGAAATTTGAACAGAACACCAAAGACTGGATTAATTTTCTTCCTCAATTTTTCAGTATGTTTATTCCATATGAGTTTTTCGTCTATATAGAGACCTAGGAATTTAGTAACTTTTGTATATTTAATAGATTCAGTTTCAAATAATAGTGGATCAATGACAATGGTGAGTTTTACGTCGAGATCGTTTGCAAAATATATTAGCGTGGTGTTATCCGCGAATAGTTTAATTTTTCCTTTCAGTCCCAAATTTGTGATAGAGTTGATATAAATCAAAAATAGAACGGGTCCCAAAATTGATCCTTGTGGTACTCCACACTTTATGTCCATTAGTGAACTGCTAATACCATCAACTAATACATATTGCTTTCTATTCATGAGGTAATTTTGAAACCATTCATGACTGTTTTCTCTAATTCCATCTTGACGACCTTAAATAGATCCAATTAGTAAATACATGGGAATCCACGTTTCTATATATTTGTAACGCTTGAAACGTAAATATATTGTGTTTGATCAAAAACAAATTTAACGGAAAACAAAATAAAAAATACTGCTACAACTAATAAATATATTGACTTAAAATTTTTATATTTGCAGAAACACTGTTTACCCAAACGGCGACTCGACTAGCATCGACAAACTGAGAATTGGTTCATTCATTGAGAAAGTGCGTCAAAGACTTTTTAGAACGATTCCATATTTCTATGAATAAAGCATGAAAAGGATTTGAATTGCTAGTATAAATTCATACACAATATTTGGAGCGTAAAGAAAGTAATCTTTCCGGGAATAAAACTTGTTATAGACGGAGGATGAGCCATACGAAAAGGGTTGCAATTTATATAGCATAAAACATTTCTTATCAGTGTGCCAAACCTTTATTATAAACTGTTTCATGTGTGTATAATTTATGTGGAACTAGTTTTTGTGTGATGGGGAAAAAATATCACCCAGGGGAGCAACGTTCAAGGTGCATACAAAAGTGCCAAGTCGTCTCTTTTACAGATGGGACTACATTTAATCTTCAAAATCATGTGTGTGAAAAGACAGACAGGTAAAAATATCTAGCCGAACAGGCTCCAACAAAGAGCGACAAATGCGTACACGATAATCAATTAGATAATACTGCCCCCAATCAGGATGTACAAAGGGTCTGTCAAAGAAACGAACATTGTGGTCTCTAGTCAGGGACTACAGATATTGATGAAATATATAACCTTTTATCAGCATATCAGTTCGGCTTTCGGGAACATAAATCTGTTCAAGACGCTTTCACGTTTTAACAAATGACATTTACGAATGCTTAGACAAAAAAATTCCATTTTTAGGCGTATTTGTGGAATTAAGTAGGGCTTTCGACTCATTTGACACTATGCTCCTAGCCACGCTATATGATATAGGAATACGAGGTACAGCAAATGACTTGATTAAATATTATGTGACAAAAAGAGAACAGAAAGTGAAAATCCGAAATGAGACAAGCCTGGAAGAAATTATTACTTGTGTTTTTCAGGGGACAGTTTTGGGACCGATTTTGTTCACAATATATTGAAATAAGTTATTCTTACCAGAAAATTCTTTTAAAATCTTAAGCTTCGCTGACGTCAGATGACATAATTAAGCTATCATATCACACAAAAACCAGTGCTCTATGAATTGCACATCTTCAATTGATTTTTCAAATCATCTGCGGCCGTATTACGTCCACACCCAGCGATGAACAAGGCTCCCGAATCGGTTAATAATAATAATATACTCTATAAAATGCAACCATTTTTTCGTGGCAGCTCTGGAATATTTCGCGAGAGTGTGAAATTTACAACGTACCGGAAACATATTCTAGGAACTAAAATTGATTTTATTAAGTCATATACAGTGACCGCCAAAAAGTATGTACCACATGGGAACAATTTTATTGTTATACCTAGTATTGGAAAAATATTTCTAAGGAAAAGTTTGTGCATGTCCGATAACCTAAAAATCGATTTTGATAAATGTCATGTGACCACTAGTATGGAGGCGAACTGGAAAAAATGCCATGAACAGGCCAAAAGTGGGGTAACATGGCAAGATATCGAAAAAAGTAATTCGAGACAGTTGCTTGGAATTTAATATTATACCTATATATGCAGAGTTTCAAACAATGAATCGAAATAAATTTAAATTGAAATATTTTTGGAATATTTTACGATCTCTTTACAAAAATCAAAGATTTTTTTTTTTGATTTCTCGACTGTAGTGGAACATTTGTATTTTGATGATAAAGACAGAGTTCTCACATTTTCTCCCCACCAGATGGCACTTAATTGAAAAAATTGGTTTTTGCCAGAACCCTCGCTGTTACATTGGTTCGTATCCAACAATTATATCAGAATTCCAAGACTATTGTGATGATATGGCAATCTGAAAACATCATGCTTCTTTATTTTATTCAATTTTTAATGATGATGCTGCATGAGCGTTTCACTTTGCACATAAACTTTAAGCTTCTTCAATTTGTAGTACTATTTTCAAGTTTATGTGCGAATTGAAACGCTCATTCACGATTATCATCAAAACTTCATTATAATCAGAACCAGAAAGTTTCTAGATTGCTATATCACAACAATAGTCTTGGAATTCTGATATAACTATTATATAGGTACGAACCAATGTAACAGCGAGGGTTCTGGCAAAAACCATAACTTCCAATTTAGTGCCATCTGGGGCGGAGAAAATGAAAAAGTTTTGTCATTATCATCAAAATACAAATTTTCCACTACAGTCAAGCCATTCAGAAAAAAAAAACCTTTGATTTTTGAAAGAGATCGGAAAATATTTAAAAAAATTGCAATTTAAATTTTTTCCGATTTACTGCTTGAAACTCTATATGTGAGTATAAAATTGAATTCCAAGCAAGTTTTTCAATTTACTTTTTTCTATATCATGCCATCTTACGATACTTTTGGTCTCTTCATGGTATTTTTTTCCAATTTGCCGCCATACTAGTGATCACGTGACGTGTGTCAGAACGATTTTTAGGTTATCGGATATGCAGAAACTTTTCCCTAGAAATATTTTTCCAATACTCTAATAATAAACATTTTTTCCATTTGGTATATACTTTTTGGTGGTCACTGTATGTATTTTGTTCAGTGTATAAATTTCGGATTACAAACCAATAAAAAAAAAATGCAGATAATTTAGATTAGTGCTCGGCAGTATGAATCCATCCATTTATAACGTGCCAGAAACATTTTCCATGAACAAAATTGGTTTTAATAGTAATAATATACATATATGGATATTTTGTTCAGTGTATACATTTTGAATTACAAGTAAATGAAAACAAAAATAGGGAGAACTCTTGATCAAATTGTGTTCAGTTTTGTGCGGTAAGTTCAATTGTGGAAATACAGTTTTTTGGCTATAGTATTGACCCGGTACATAAACTATCTATCTATCTACAGGTTTTATCAAAATGGGTCCAATAGTTTTCGTGAGATGAGTGTACGGACAGGATTTCACATTTATAATTTTTTCCAATTCTCTGTCGAGAGAGAGGGAAAAGTTGGTCCATTGATAAAGAAATTTCAGGATAACTTTCAAACTTGAATAGTCCAGGAACTATGGTACATTTTCACAATTGATTACTATGAAGCTAATTTTCCGTGATTAGCTTCATTTTGATGAGACTCCCAAAACGTGCTCTTACAAAAATTCTCGATTGTGGTAGCTAAGAGGGGTAGCAGGGATAAAATACGCCAATTTAACGAAACTCAAATATGTATTACTAACTGTGGGTTTTTTGGTTAAATCTCAAGTTAATTATCTGAATTATTCGAAAAAATATTTGTCCTACAAAATGTATGGTTTGATCCTTCCAACATGTATCGATAACAAGGTCATCAAAAATGATTACTAACCATCTGATTTGTTTGTGAGTGGTTGACAATGTATTAGTGTTAGTACAATTCTTCTGGACTTCCATTGTCTAGAAACAAAGAAAATAAATTCTTTGCATGTGTTTGATTCACGACGTTTCAACAGTTAACATCTACTGTCTTTATCAAGTATGTGAATGCGACAAGATATCTCGGATACTTATTATATAGCATGCAGCTAATGTACCTGCTATAAAGGTAATTATGATCTTCGTGGGGTCTCTCTCAGGTCATCAATGTTAATTGATGTGATACAACGACCTTTTTTGGTGAGTGTTATTATTGATGACAGGTCTTGACAAAGAGTTTTTATTGAAATCTCAATCGACCTAGCTAAGTGATGAGTGGCTTCCACACATTCCGAATCTCTATGCTCGGCTGACTGAACACGTCATTATTCTGAATATAAGCCGACTCTATAAACTTTCTCTTATACTAATGCTGTTCCTTGTGGATAACTTCGGCTTCCGACCATGCGATGTTGTGCTGATTAGTCCATACTCAATCTGCTATTCCCGACTTCGTTGTTTCTCCCCGCTGAGTATTTCTCTTGTGTTCACCGATTCTTACATTTAGTGGCCTCTTATGGCAGATTACACCAACTGATTCCTAAAGTTAGGAAATACCTAAATCGAATTTTTAGGAACGCCCAAGTGCAATTTGCGTTTCACCACACGTTAAGTATTGCTTAAGAATGATAGGAAATACCGACTTTTGGTATTTTCTATCACTTTTAATCATTACTTTAACGCTTGGTGAAACGCAAATTGCACTTGGACGTTCCTAAATTCGTTTAGGTATTTCCTAACTTTAGGAATCAGTTGGTGAAATCGGCCATTAGTTTCTCCAACATAATCCATCCCACATTCACACGGAACACGGTAAATGCAGTTTTTGGAGTCACTATTCTCGTTGGGTGGGCTCGTTTTTGTTAGGTGGCAAAGAATTTATTTTCTTTGTTTCTAGACAATGGAAGTCCAGAAGAATTGTACTAACCAGCTGATTGTTATACTTTGTATGTACTATGTTGAGAGCGCATACAAATATTCGTTGAAAAACTGCAAGTTTTATAAAAATAAAATAAAAAGTGGATTATAATGAAAATTTCCAAAACCCTCAAGCATGGCAGATCTTATGGAACCCTATGAAACCTTTGTGATTGCAATCTCTAATACTTCGTCCTTTACCTCAGTTTCTGTGTTTTTTGCAATATTCAAGTGGGAAGTAACAATATTATTATCAGATGTACGAAATTATATGTTTCAAATTATATCATTCGTATGGATATCATATTCAAAACACTAAATATTTATTTTCGTTGCAATGCTGTGCATTCACTCGAAATCAAGAGTTGAATAGTTGATAATGTATAAATGTGGAATGAAATGTAATTATTTTTAATAAAATATTCATAACAAAACAACGTCGGTCTATTAATTTATCCAATCAAAAACTGATTGTTTTAACGATAATCATGAGAGAACTGCAACAAAATACTGTACCAACTCCCGCAATAGTTTGGCATGTACAGGGTATTTCTACAAACTTTGAAGTGTAAATCTTTGACTAATTTTAAGATGAAAAGTATACAGGGTGGGTCACGGTCGATGGTACCTTAGACGTTTACGAAGAACGGGAAATAGGATCATTCTGAATATTTGGTTTCTCAAGTAGTTGCTCTTGGTCTATCGATCTAAAATATTTTCAGCAATGCAGCGTTGCCCGCATTTTTGAACTTGTCACTCCCTTCTGATCATTTCTGCCTAATATTTCCCTATACCTATCTCTAACGGTTTTTGAGATATTGGTTATTCTCCATATTTTTTATCCAAAACATAGCTCGAATTGAATGTTTATTTCTGCGGTATTTGGATTCTTAGGAAGATGCAATTTTGTGTTTAGTTCATCAAGATCATGTACATTGATTCTGTATAGAGAAGTTTGTTCTGCGTTATACAGGGTCGTTCAAAATTCATGATCTTACTGCTAGATACGAAAAGGGTTAAAAGTGCGTTTTTTTAAATGGAACATCCTGTATATTATAAAATATCCTGAAAGATGACTAAATTCCCTTCGAATTGATATATCATGTTCCTATACCTAAATAGCCAGAATTCCGAGATAATAGCAATTTTCACTTGTAATCTCCCAAGTGCTTGAATTATTGCCGGAAATTTTTCGAGAACATGAATTTTTTGAAAATTCATGTACGAGATAAATTTACAGCAATTAATTCAAGCACGAGGGGGATTCGGTAAGAAAATTTCACACCGAGAAATGAAAATCATCCAACAATTCATAAGAAATAACTAACGATGGTTTCACCTTAACTATTTATAACACTGAAATATTGATATGTAAAATACTTAATAAAATTTTCATCAATAAATGTGTTTAAATTTGGAACAAAAAAAATTTAAAAAAGTTATGTTCTTTTCGTTGATTGAACCATCGACCTAGCGACTCAATAGGCCGCAACACTACCGCTGAGCTACGGGGCTTGTGATGAAAAATTGTGACAAATGGTGTATTGAACTTCTTCTGAAATATGATTTCAGAATTAACAATTTCTGCAATAATCGTGGAGAAAATATTTTCAGACACATTCCAAATATCCAGTAAATACATAATTATTTCCTTTCATATGAAAACTAGACCTCCATTTGTACATTAAAGCAAAATGTCAACTTATCACATGTCAAATGTTTGACAGAAAAATTTCCACTTATTAATTTCGCCCGGGTACCCAGAAGGATAAAAATTTCTGGCTATTTAGGTATAGCAACATGATATATCAATTCGAAGGGAATTTAGTAATCTTTCAGGATATTTTATAATATACAGGATGTTCCATTTAAAAAAACGCACTTTCAACCCTTTTCTTATCTAGCAGTAAGATCATTAATTTTGGACGACCCTGTGTAACGCAGAACAAACTTCTCTATACAGAATCAATGTACATGATCTTGATGAACTAAACACAAAATTGCAACTTCCTAAGAATCCAAATACCGCAGAAATAAACATTCAATTCGAGCTATGTTTTTGATAAAAAATATTGAAAATAACCAATATCTCAAAAACCGTTAGAGATAGGTATAGGGAAGTATGAGGCAGAAATAATCAAAAAGGAATGACAAGTTCAAAAATGTGGTAATATATAGAGTGACCCATTTGAAATAACAAAGATGCTGCTACTTTCGCTGCATTGTTGAAAATATTCCAGATCGATTGACAAGAGCAACTACTTGAGAAACCAAATATTCAGAATGATCCTATTTCCCGTTCTTCGTAAACGTCTAAGGTACCATCGACCGTGACCCACCCTGTATATGTCCACAAATGTTTCGTTTCGGAGATACAGGGTTTAAAAGTTGACATTTTATTTTCAACTATTTTGATTAACTTTTGCAGAAAATAAATTTTTGGAATCACATTTTTTTTTGAGGTGAAAAATCAAAAGTATTAATTTTTATGTAGTACTAAGAGGGCGCTGGGAACGCTATCATTATTTATTTAAATTCGCTCTAACTTTTTTGACAGTAAACTTGCGGGATATTTTATAGTCAAATCTTATTCCTGCACCTTTTCAAACAAAAAAGGTTTCCTCGCTCAACAACACTAGGAGCAACCGTTTTTGAGAAATAATGGGTCCCAGTCGAATTGGTTGAAAATTCAGTATACTGTAGTTTATGATGTCCTGATGAAATGTCTTCCTGGGCAAAACGAGATCTAATGGACAGTTTTTGAGATACAGGGTGTCAAACATGCAGAGGCAGGGTTGTTACTTACCTTCAGAAAATCAATGATAAGGCGATAATTTTTTTACAGAAAGTTAAGGATAATGATTGCAATCTTAATATTGTTGACACGAGTTATAATGAAAAGTTCTAAGACTCCGTATATAGGGTTAGAATGGTTATATAATTTGTATGCAATTCTTTGAACCAAATCAGTCAAACGCAAAAGCTCGTAGACTTGCAGAATAAGTAAATATCATCTGATATTGGATGATCGGAGGTTACTATTATACAGGGTGACTTTGATTTAATCGTATGTAGTAACACCGTACCCAGTAACACCGTGCGCTTCATATTTTCATTTTTTGTACAAGGTATTGAATTAAGACTGGATACTGGCGATACATTGATTCGTTGTAATATAGAGGGTGATTCATTAAATGTGACGACCGGCTTCATTATCAGCTATAATGAAAGTTATCAATAGAAAAGGGTTAAATCAAATAATTATAACATATTTACCTTCATACTCAATATATTTGCATTGAATATTTACACATACAAGGGAATTCACAACTAAAAGATATTTTTTTTTATTTATTATTCTACAACACCCTCTACACTTATGCTGATTTGGAATTTTGACAATTAGCTAAAACGAATCCTTGAAGTTTAAAATAATAATATTGAAACTGATACATCAGCTAAAAGGCTCTGGATAACAGAAGTGGGATGTGCATTGCTACAAGAGTGAATGCTGCACAAGATCCCAGTTAACACAAAATGATCTCATAGATGGTATTGGGCAGATCACATCAGTGAATCGAAAAGTGACTTCCATTACTATCGCGAAAACATCTATTCGGTGCCTCGTTGGTCATTTCGAGATATCAAATTGTGATGCCAAATGTGACTCGAAACTAGCCCAATGTGAGATTCTATTTATACTGCGAAATCAAATGCACATCGAGATCATTTAACGTTACAATGTAAAATTGAATGAACTGGTACTTATTTGAAAATGCGCTTCACTTTCTAACTGTCTTATATGTCACAAACACTTCAAATTTAGAATTCTATAATGAATTCATAGGTATGATTTTGTAGGTTTCTAACAGTGTAACTCGCCTGTTACTCGTTCAGACTTTTCGAGAGTTTTATATAAGTATTTCGAATTCATAATGAACAGAAACATGTAAAATAGCAATAATTGTAATAAACAGATTCATTTCAGAACTTCAATTTTAAAATTCGTTGAATTTACTATAATTGCAGCATGCCAAATTCGATGTAATGTACCAAATTTTTTATACATTCATTCACACATTAAGGTATGAAATAAACAGGAAAAAGATAGTGAAATGTTTAGACATTTCAAAATTTAAATCAACCTGCTAATTGTGATTCTTTTGAAACTTCATCACTATATACCAATCAATTGTTCTGCACTCACGTTGCAGATTGTATGCCGATATAACTCCTCCTTATGTATCAAATTCCCTGTTGAATCAATCACTGCCACATCAATATTCGATTAGGAACCTGAATAAAAAAGAAACATGGAAAATTCGAGGTTGAAACAAATTTCGTCCTGTTTCAACATGAATAGAAACAATAAGTACCTCAATTTTATTATCCAAAGCAATAGGTAATGAATTATGGTTTGTAAATTGTACAGCATTTTCTTCCCGACGAAATCAGTACCTAACCTGAAAATGCCGAATTTTTAAAACACTAATGGTAGATTTATGCAGCAATCATAAGTCATAAGTCTTAAGTCATAAGGAAGAATATTCGTCAATGATTGGTTGGAATATACGGACCAACCAATCAATGAAGAATATTCTTTCTTATGACTTAAGACTTATGACTTATGATTGCTGCATAAATCCACCATAAATATACCGTTTCACTTACCGTTCTTGTCCTTGAAGAGATACTAAGAAATCTTGGGTGATGTTAACAAACACACACTTGAATTGACTATTGAAAGAGAAAGAATTAAACAGAACACTGAACACTATCACAAATGCTAGTAGAATATTGATAAAGTGACGCCGTACCATCAACCCAATACCCACAAGTTCTACACTCGACTCTCGAAACTCTCGACAAACAACGCTCAATGCCTGTTATTTAGGTCACTGCTTCAACAATGAAATCAAAATTCATGTCAATGTGCTTCGCAATTTTCTGCACACTTTGTTCCTCAAAGCGATACTAATGAGAAGAAAATTGTGAACAATTCATAATATTTGGCATCACAAAGCGGTGACAGCAATGTATATAAGTAACTCATACTGTTACCACAATAATCAAGAAAGCGACATCGCCTAGAAGTTTGTGTTAACTGGGATGAAGCAAATGCCCAAAATGCCTAATAATTCGTTACTCAGACGGTATGTACCGGTGATAAAGATTTTTACTATCCTTCGAAAGGATTAAATCATCTGTACAACATTTAGAAAGGCAAGGATATATTTTTTTAGAACCATCCATTAGGTAATAATCATTGGATACTTAAGATTAACCTATCATAGGATGAGAAATCTTGTTATTATTACAAAGATATAGCAAAAATCTGACGAGAATATACCACGAGAGTAGTTTGAGTGACAATGAATATGAATGTTTATACAAATATAAATGCCTAATGAATAAGAAAATGCCCTAGATCGATCTTACTCCACTTGTGAATCTGGTGTTCGGAAGAGTCGATACCCTCCACATAGCTCATCCTGTTGGGTAACCTATGTATTACATGAATAAATAAATAACGCTAATGTCGCATGCTATTTGTGGTATGCAAGCCATCAACCAACAGAATTCATACACAATCGTTATAACAATGTCTTAACAGATATAGTATGAACTAGTAAAACAGATTTTTAATGCAGTAGTCTCCCATGTGATAGCTGCATCATCATACCGTTGACCAGGATCCGTATAAGATGCAACAAATAGACAAGAGCCACCAAATATAGACCATATTACATTTCATTTTCTAATTTGTTTAATTTGTATACATTTTACATAAAAAAATCAAATAAATACAACCTAAAAAGGAAATTTTGGGTGACCCTGATCACCCAATATGAAAATCAAATGATACTTATATTTATTCTGTTCTCTTGCCTCAGATTGATTTTGTTCAAAGAATTACATGAAAATTATGTAATTAATTTTCATTTTAACTCGTGTCGACAATATTGAGATTGCAATCATTATTCCTAACTTTCTGTATCAAAATAATAGTCATATTATTGATTTTCTAATGGTAAGTAGCAACCCTGCCTCTGCATGTTTGATACCCTGTATCTCAAAAACCAATAATTATATCTCGTTGTGCCCTAGGAGATATTTTCAGACAATTCGACTGGAACCCATTTTCCATAAGAACTGTGCGGGGTCCTTTCAGGATGGAGTAACTAAGGCACCAGATGAAGTTGCTCAGAACTTTACAAAAACTGAGTATGTGATAGATCTCACAAAAAACTACTTATTTTTACGAAGATTGTTTGTTTTTGTGTTTGTATCGAAATAGCGTGGAATTCAGATTGTGTCGCAATACATGGAAAATTAATACGAAACAACTTCATTAAGTTTAAGGAAGATATGCCGATTACCAGTGAGCAACCAGAGACCTGAGTCGCCCTTACATAAGGATCAGGCCATCGATGAATCGTACAGGAGGAGATAAGAAGCATGATGAGTTATTGGGATGGTGCGAGGATAGATCAGTATTGTTCGTGTACTACTTGGGTTGTTATATATTTGTTCTGTTGACGGTAAACTAATAATAATACGGTTGATAGTTTCATTATAAACTTTGGTTCATTTCAATGCGATGAAATTTTAAATAAGATTAAGAAGTATGAAGTTATATCGTCGAGTGTTTTTTGAAAGTGCATCTAGAGCTTACGAAAAAGAATATACGAGTCCTGATTCCAACTGATGGGCGAAGTCAATTGGAGTATCATGTTGGTGAGTTGCCTGCTTTTAGAAACAGTCTTATAACAGTAGAGCAAGCTTTGATTTTCTATATGAGAATTTTCCTCATGAGAGGGTTGAAATATTTTCCATTATGTTATTTAATTCATTGAATCTGTTGATTTAATCCAGGGCTTATCATTTTGACAGTCTAACTACCTTCTAAGATCACCGAAGATCGGGGCGGCGACAACATTTTATCCAGTTTGAATACTCTTCAAGTATTGATATACGAAGTGGTTTAAGGGCTTCACCCTGAGAGACCCTATAGAGTCAGTGCAGTGAAACTACGAGCAGCCAGAGAGAGAAAGAGAAAGGATACTTCAAGGTATGGTATTCAAAGCATAGATTACACTGGTGTCTAGTGAAATATAACCTAACATCACGAAATGCATACTAATGATATAAAAATACTTCCTAGGGTGGGATACTTTGAAGTGGTCTTTGCTTTGGTGTGGGTTTGGCTAGATACACCAAGTAATAGAGCATAAAATGCATGAGTTTTTAACAAAAATACTAGTAGGAAACCGACTATGCCATCACATGGGGAACAGTCCATAGTTATATTCTGATATGTTTTCGACTCGCAACTGTCATTTATTAATTTGTTATAAACATTTAAATAACAAAAATAGTGTTTCTTAAAATTGTTTTGCTTATAAAATGAAAACTAATAGAGCAATCTGTTTGCTCCAATGAAAAGAATTGTAGATAATCGAAATACGAACAAAAAAGGATGTTTTATAACCTGGTCGGATCACTAGCAACGGAGAAAAACTGGAAAAACCGGAAAATTTTGCAATTTTTTGAAAAATTCATAACTCCGCCATTTTTCAAGAAGTAGGATTGGCCTTTCTCCTGAAAGTATTGAATCATGTGTAGTTTATGTGTGCACAAAACAGGCGCTGTCGGATCGTTAGTTTTGGCACAATTGCAATTTAATTTTTGTTTTGCACTATCTTTCAGCGTGCCTGGATTCTCTAGTGATAGCCCGATTTCAATTTCTCAAACAGATTATGAAAGTAGGAGTATACTACTACAAAACGTATATTCTCATTTTGTGCTACAATGGTGCGAAATGGGTGAAAAATGCATGCAAACATGACTGAAAACGACCGAGCTCGCGTTAGCTGCCGAGTGGTAGGAGAAAGGGGAATTCCTCTAATGCACGAGTTACGTGATAATACGCTTCCCCTCATCTCCCGCTCACTCCTTCCACTCGACCGCTTCTACCAGCTCAGCCGTTTGGAGTCATGTTTGCAAGCATTTTTCACCCATTTCGCAGCATTTTAGCGCAAAATGAGAATATACATTTTGTGGTACTGTACTTCTACTTTCAAAATCTGTTCTAGGAATTGGAATCGGATTATCACTAGAGTATCCAGGAACGCTTCAAGATAGTGCAAGAAAAAATTCAAATTGCAATTGTGCCAAAACTAATGATCCGTCAGAGCCTGTTTTATGCACACATATAGTACACATGATTCAATACTTTCATAAGGAGGGCCAACCATATTTCTTGAAAAATGGAGGAGTTATGAATTTTTTGAAAAATCTTCAAATTTTCCGGTTCTTCCGGTTTTCCTCCGTTACTAATGATCCGATCGGATTATAAAACATCTCATTTTGTTTGCATTTCAATTATCTACAATTCTTTCCCTTGGAGCAACCAGATTGCTCCATTAGTTTTCATTTTATTATCAAAACAATTTTAAAAAACACGTTTTTTGTTATTTAATACACAACAAATTAATAAATGACAGTTGCGAGTCGAAAACATAACAGAATATAACAACGAGATGTCTTCCATGTGATGGCACAGTCGGTTTTCTACTAGTATTTTTGTTAGGAAAAAATGCTCTTTTGATTGACCTATAGAACCCAAGATAATTCTCCCAACCACCTAGGTATTACACAACTGCGCTTCTAGGATATACTATATGATATATTATAAGGGACCAGCACAGAGCCCACAAAGCTGCTCAGAATTCACAGTTATGTAGGATGCTTAGAACATTTAACGGAATTTGTAATGACATTCAATATTTCGAACTCGATTTGTTTCAAATTTAAGATTAAGTTGAATTTTATCGGCAGTAATTTACGATGACAACACATGGCAACAACTGAAAGCAAAGGCGGAAAAAGACTTCAACAACATATTTAAATGGTTCCATTGCCATAAATTATCTATGAACGCGGAAAAGACCAAATACTTACCTTTCACCTCCTATAGCAATAATTTGCCGAATATGGGACTATTAAAAATAAATCAAAATATATCCATCCCAGAAGCCAGCTCCATAAAATACCTTGGTATACAAATTGACAGACATATGAAATGGAATTCACATATATCGTATCTAACAAGAAAACTACGTGGATTCATATCAAGATTTAAACTGTTGAAAGAATTCCTTGATATTTCTCACTTGAAAACTATATATTATAGCCTAATTCAATCCCAACTTATATACGGTATTACAGGATGGGGAGGCGTAAATGAAAGGCATTTAAATAGTCTGAATATTGTGCAGAAGAAAATTCTTAAAATAATCCTCGGCAAAGGAAAGACGTACTCTACCGACAGTCTGTATAAAGAATGTGGCATTTTTGATATCAGACAACTCTATTTCCAATATATGTTACAAGGGATATACAAAAATATAATTGAAATAACGCACTCGTGGTTCCGAAATGTATTTAAACAGTGGGTCAGAGGCACTGCAGCTGTCTAGGTCCAAAAACTTAGAATTATTACCTGAAACAATAAAAACCAGCCGAGGCTACGAAATATTTAAAAAAAAAAGTTAAAAATTGGATTCAAAGCAGTGACAGACAAATATTCCAAAAATTGTTCATCAAAATCGAATGACTGTGATGTATGTGTATATGTGACTCTAAACCCCGATTATGACACACCTTATGTGAAACCTACCTGTATGTGAATCTTTTAGTAATTGTAATATTTTATCTTGTATCTATATAACACTCACATGGGATCAAAATCATATGACTATGATGTAGTTGTATATGTCACTCTTAAACACGATAATGCCACTAACTTTATGTGAAACCTACCTGGATGTGATCCTTTTACCAATAATTGTGATATTTTATTTTCTGTGATACATGGGAAAACTGCTTATTATGACATTCCAAACAACTTAAATGTGTTCACCTAAAAATACACAGCAAGATTGCAACTTTTACCCATATATTTTATACTTATACTTTATTTTATTTTATATTTTAATCTTACGTATTTTATTAGATCTAGATTTAGAGGCTATATCACGCACAAGGAGTAATTTTCTAGAATTGCTCCTTCAGTGATGCCATTGTTTATTTCACTCAGCTCTCAAGTACTACTCACTCGAGCAGTGTTTTATCAAAATTATACTTGATGAAATTTTTATTGTACATTTATGACTAATAAACATTTATTATTATTATCTGTATGAGAAATACCGGGTGAGTGAAATTCGAGGAGATGCATGGGGATCTGGGAAACGGTAAGAGTTACAGAGTGGGTCAAATGGAAGCAATGTTGCGTATTACGGAGCTCATACCTATGATGTTGAAAAATCTGAGCTAGCCCTCTCACTCTCAGAGATATACAGGATGAAACGAAAAATTTGATTTTTGTTTATCACTTATATCTGCTTTAATACAATAGATCTCCAGAAACTGTTTGCACCTTGTCACTTTCAATGGGCTATGAAATATGTTAACGAAAGTGTTCTACAAGGTGTTGTTTTTATTGGGCCACCCCTAACTATGAAATTTTAAATACGGACCTGAATTTTTCATCACTTTTTTTTAGTCTTCAATAGTCATATCTTATCGTGATTGTGAATACCACTTGAAATTTTCAGTCGTTTCATCATCAATGAGAATTGGATGTTTTGATAATTGAGATGTGTTTCGGGCCACCTCTTGTTGAAATGATATTGTATTCAGTGCATGAGTGATCTATTACATGGCCAGGTTGATATTGATTCATCATCAACTTGTTATTCAATGCTGAGGAGCTTTTCGCATGATATTTCCTGGATCACTGTGTGGATAATAGGCACACAAAAATCAATAAGTTAAGAAAATATTTAATCAACAAAAACAATTATCACAAACCACATACATTCATTTTTCCATTTATAAAAAATGTTCAAACTGTCGGCCCTCTTGTTCGATACATAAACGAATTTTTCTTTTAATTTTATTGATGGAGCGTGTTACTTCCCTTGTAGTTTTTCTGGAAAATTCGTGAATCACATAATTCCTTAAATTATCGATGTCGTGATAATCATTTTGATGAACACGATCTTTGAGAGTACCCCAGAGGAAGAAGTCAAGAGCTGTAAGATCCGGCGAACTTGCAGTCCATTGAACCACTCCTTGATTTCTTATCCATTTGTTAGGAAAATGTCTATCCAGAAAATAAGATATGATTGCTCTGATATCAGGTCCTGCGCTAATCGAATATTCTCCAAATATTCCATAAAGGTGGTTTCCAAAAAGTTGAGGTAATGTTCGCCATTCAAATTATAATTATAGAAGAAAGATCCTAATAATTGACTTCGATGCATGCCTGCCCAAACATTGAAACTGAATCGAACCTGAGGACGAACCTCCCTGAAGGCTCTGGGATTTTCGTTGCTCCAAGTATGAGAATTGTTCTGTTGAAAATTCCGCAATTTGTGAAGACGGCCAAGAATTGTATCTTTCAATTTTATCTCAAACCAATGAGCATTAGGTTTTGATCAACTGAAAGCATCAAGATAAAAAAAAAGAGATTTGCACATTTTTACGATTTTCTGTAAGAAAACGAAAATGTTGAACACATATTCAGATGTAAATATTCCAAACACTTGAGAGTAATTTTTCATTTGAAAAAATAATGCACTCAATAAGTCGATACCATTTGAATAAGAGATGTCTCGACACACATGAATTTTCAAATCATCCAATTTTCACTGATGATGACGAGATATCATCGAAACGACTGAAAATTTCAAGTGGTATTCACAACCATGACAAAAAATGACCATAGAAGCCTAAAAAAAGTTATAAAAATCCAGGCCCGTATTGAAAATTTCATAGTTAGGGGTGGCCCAAGGAAAACAACAACAAAGTGCAAACAGTTTCTGGAAATCTACTGTATTAAGCAGATAAAAGTGAAAAACAAAAATGAAATTTTTCGTATTTTCCTGTACCTCAGATTTTTCCACACCATAGTAATGAGCTCCATAATACGCAACTTTGCCTCCATTTAACCCTCTCTGTAGGAGATCCCCATGCATCTTCTCGAATTTCACTCACCAGGTATACAGAGCAATTCAAATTCGACCCCCACCATTGGGATCTCCTAAACTACAGGAGATACGTCGAAGCTTAAATTGGGGCAAAGTTGCGTATTCAGAACTCATTAGACATCATAAGTTTGCACAAATACTTTAGTCGAAATGTCCTCATTCTCAAATGAAGAAAAACGAGATATGTTGAAACTTTATTATAAATTTGATAGGAATAGTACGAAAACACCACAAATTTATTTTGAATTATATCCGGAAAGACAACAGCCGGATAGAACATTATTCGGAATTTTGGGCAAACACTTGGCTGAGTACGGTGCGTTTCAAAAAACAAGAATGAAATCATGAGCTTGTAAAAAATGCACAAAAAGTATTACAACAAGTGTTCGAAATGATGGCTTTCCTCTTGAATACATAACCGAGCTCGTCGTCTCAAATTAAGAACAGCCCTAACAATATCCCTTCTTCCGATAGACCTGAATTGCGTGATGATATTGTCTCTAAGTTCATCTACTGTGTCATATTCTTGATCTCTTCTTGCTGTTCTTTAAAGTGCCCCACAAGAAAGTATCCAAAACTGTAAGGTCAGGTGACCTAGCATCACTGGTCCAGAATTTCCTAACCAACAATTAGGAAATCTTTGGTGTAAATATTCGTAAACTGCTCTTTTATTGTGTGGAGGAGCCCCGTCATGCTGAAACCAGCAGCTGTTATAATTAACAACGGGAAACGTATCCATATATTCTTCGAATTCGATTCTTAAGAACCGAAGATAGGTTTCCCCGTTCAAAGTATTAGAGAAGAAATGAGGTCCAAGTATTCGGTCGTCATAAATTCCAGCCCACACATTCAAACGAAACCGAACTTGTAGTCTGACTTATCCGAAGTGTCGTGGATTATTTTCACTCCAAAACACCACAGTTCGAAAGTACTTTCGTCGGTCCAAATAATTTTTTTCAAAAAGTTTTTAGGGTCTACCCTATTTGAGAGCCAGCTACAAAATTCCATCCTTCTCTCAGGATCACCTGGATGTAATTATTGTGAAATATGTATCTTATAACATTTCAAACCACTTTTTTTGAATTCCCTCCAAACGCTCGTCTGTGGCACATCCATTTCTGCCGAGACTTGATGTGTTGATTTGGAAGGATCTGCATTTATCTAAAAAAGTACCAAAAATAATTATACTTCTTCGAATATGGAATGAACAAATATTTTACCTCGGCTAATAAGTTACGTCTCGTTCCATTCTGCTTCCATATTTCATTATTGGTTTTTGAAACGCACCGTACTCAGCCAAGTGTTTGTCCAAAATTCCGAATAATGTTCTATCCGGCTGTTGTCTTTCCGGATATAATTCAAAATAAATTTGTGCTGTTTTCGTACTATTCCTATCAAATTTATAATAAAGTTTCAACACATCTCGTTTTTCTTCATTTGAGAATGAGGACATTTCGACTGAAGTATTTGTGCAAACTCATGATGTTTAATAAGTTCTGACAACTAGTGTTTATTAAACAAAATTTTTCGATGGATTCATGACCACCTCAGATGAAGTTGTTTTTTTTAATATCTGTGGTTTTAGAAGTGCAAATCATGACAAATTATACATCAATGAAATCAGAATGAGAATGACTATTTTTCTGTATAAAAAAACAATATGGCGCCCATAACAGAAAAAAAGTTTATGATGAATGCCAGAAGACGAAACGTCGGATAGTAAATCTGAACATGAAACCGTGTAGCTGAAAAAAAGTATAATTGAAAATGTACTTTTGGTTTTGAGCTATGTTGTCAAATAACGATAGAAAAAAATAAAAACGAAAATTCCGATTTTCAGTTATTTCCCGATATTTCCGAAAATACTCGGAATTTTCCAAGTTTCAAAACAGTATTTTGTTAAGCACCAGAATACGCAACTTTGCCCCAATTTAAGCTTCGACGTATCTCCTGTAGTTTAGGAGATCCCAATGGTGGTGGTCGAATTTGAATTGCCCTGTATACCTAATGATTTCCATTTCAAACTGAATTTACTATTGCCTATTCTATAAGTTATTTTCTGTTTGATCATGTTTTTTTAAATTCTTTTTTTCCTGTTCACAACCCACTAAACTGATTGATTATGAGAGGGTTCTGTTTTTGGATTGTTCAATCAGTTTAACACCCGTATTTTGGAAATAAATAATATTAACTATAATAGGGAATTACTATTTTATCTACATCCGAGTAAGTAAGTACAGTTCGTTGAACCCTGTATACAATTTCTGCATTATATTTTATGGAACGACCAAAAAAGGAGTTAAAGATCGTATCACAATGAATTTACATTCCACAAATATCGAAATAACTTGGAATTCAGATTGACTCGCAATACATGGAAAATTAATACTGAACAGCTTCATCAAGCTCAACGAAGATATGCCGATTACATCAAATCGATCTTGGCCCCCGGGTATAGAAGGCCACAGTTACATTGAAAGCTCACCAGATACAATTAAAAGCGGCGATGAAACGGATTCTGCGGTTTTCTCATTAAAATGTATGGAAAGTGCGCATATATGCTGGAAATCCAACTAGAGTTTGGATGAGACGATCTATTTAGCCAGAGAGCTGGTGACGAATTTTCAGGATGTCCTTTTGGCAACTTGAAATTGGGAAAAAAATATAATTTCGTCTGGGAGAGCGTTTGTGGTTATTTCATTACTGCGCAGCCTGTAACATTTCCAAAAAAAAAATCAAAAAAAAAAATCCAAAAAAACAACTTGATTTTTTTGAAATGTTGCAATTTAGTTTTTATACGATAATAAAAAAATATCGCAGACTTTTTTGTCGTTTATAAAGTATTACCAGACCCCTCCAATCTGAAATTTTGATCACGTATTTATTGAGTAATTTGGATAAAACCTGCAATTCGCCTGAGAAATTTAGCTAGACCTACCTGGAGACAACCGGTACTGCGCAAAAGAGAAAGGTGTAAAAAATATGGCCCAAAATAAGTGTTTGATTCGGAGGCCAACAAACACTAATTGAAAGTTAAGGTGATTTAAAACACAGAAATAAATAAGGCTGACAGTTTTGAGGGGGTTAACACTGAACAACAACACCCCAAAGTTGTTTTTTTTTAAATACAAAATGAAGTGTTTTGTTCACGCTGAACTTTTAAAAGCGTCTCAATTACATATAGTAAAAAATAATTACAAAAAGCCAGGCACTTTTTTCGGGGTTTACTTATTGGCAAACATGAAAATAAATCAAATAAATGAATATTTTGGAACCTTTGGTGTGAATACAATTCAAGAAAAAATAAACTACCCAAACACCAAAACTAAGTCACAATCACACTCGACGCGCGTTTTGCCAACAAAGTTAGCATCTTCAGGAGCTAAAAGCTTACTTAACCACTTATCCTAACTTACTTCTGTTTATACCACTATTTCTTAATGGACGTCAAATTATCGAACATTTCGAATCTACCTACTCTACCTACTACTTATCTGAGGGACATTATCACATTTGCCTACTTTTGTTGTTTACTAATTCTAGTAATTTACCTGCACTAAATTAATTTAAATGTTATCCTACTTGTTTTGGTTTTGATGACACAAATTTCTTGGAAAAAAATAACTCATGAATTGAAGAAGTGAAGTGAAGTGAAGTGAAGTGAAGTGAAGTGGAGAAAATAAAACATTTTTCAATATACTAGTACTACTACACTTGAATAGTGGGCTGTGAGGGATAGGACCCTTATCAACATCGAGAAGTCTATGGTTATTAACAGGTCTAATTAATTTTAAGCTTGTGTCATCAAATCGGTGGTCGTGATCCAAAGCATGTTGGGCCACACTCGATTTTTCTTGAATATCTTCTTCTTGAATATCGGATATGAGACATGTGTTCTCTGAACCGAACTTTCATGGCCCTTCGGGTTTGACCCAAATACTTCTCCTCGCAGTCCTTACAGCTAATTTCCTAAATCCCCGACTTTTCTCTTTCATCTGAATGAAAATAAATGTTGCTTAAAATAGAAAGAAATAGGAAGCGCGTAGTCGTAAACGTAATAGACTACAAGTCCATATAACAATTTGGGGGGGGGGGGGTCATTTGACCCAGCATGAAACATCCTCAGAACGATGCTGCTATATGAAAAAATAACTTTAGTCATTATGCCGTCAATTCTTGGTGGTGCAAATGACTGTAATAATAATAATAATAATTTTTCATATGAAGATAAGCTTTTCCGACAGAATTATCATGTACGGCGTTCCTCACGTTGGTAGATTATGAAATAATAATCTCCTAGAACCAACTTCCGTACAAAAATAATAAGACTGGAAGCCAGGAAAAATTTTCAATTTCCGAAAATTTAAAAAAAAACTGGATTCCGGTCCCATTATTTTTGTACGGCAGTAGGTTCTAGGAGACTATTATTTCATAATGTACCAACGTGAGGAATGCCGTACAGGAATATTTTGTAGGAAAAGCACATCTTCAGATGAAAATTTAGTATAATTATTATTACAGTCATTTGCACCACAAAGAATTGACGGCATAGTGACTGAAGTTATTTTGTCATATAGCAGCATCGTTCTGAATATGTTTCATGTTGGGTAAAATGACCCCCCAAAATTGTTATATGGGCTTCTAGTCTATAAGTGAGACCACCGATCGCCAGCGGTCTTTCTCTGTGCTCCCATTGGCTGTTGGTCACATGTTCCTGCACAGATGTACCGGCTATACATTTTCAGTTGATATTTTGGGGTAGAATAAAAAATAATATGTTTACTTTCATTCATAACATATTTCTAAACTTATAATTTCTCTCGATGGAAGAGTAGTGTAATAATAAAGGAAATTTATAATGAAAAACTTAAATTTATAGTTTCTCGGATTTAAAACAAAAAATAATGACTGCCTAGAGTTATCATAAGTTATTTTCTTAACCCTCAATGGCTGAACCATGGTCAATTTGACCCTGTACAATTTTAATTTGCAGACTGTGCGCTGCATGTACAATCTTTTCATTTGGGTCATGTTCCAATATTCCTGAACAGTACTGCCCAGTAATTTTGGTCGTTCCGATTTTACTGAAATTGACTGGTACACATTTCACGCCACTTTTCCTAGAAGCTTGTTAGAGGCTAGAAATTTACTGGTTTTACTGGTTGCTACTGCTACAGAAATGGTCGTGTGGTCCCCGAATTGATAATGAGTCAGATTAGGATATGTTATTCAATATTTAATCAGTTTATTGATAGCAATATCGTTACAATTAGCTCATCTGAAAAGACAGCAGAACAAATGTATCAATTGAGTGGTATTAGAAGACTTAATAGTAGAGGTTGATGCCGAAAGCGCCGCTAATTTACGAGCTTTGTTTTCTTTCGCCTCTCTTGTCCATGTAGATGGATAAAAATAAATATTTCAGATCAAAGTCCTAAAATGCATCCCCTCTGACATACAAGGTGGCAAAAGTACGAAAAAAAATATTTTTTTTACTCCAAAACTCCTGAAGGGAAAAATATCAAACTTGGTACACTAATCAAGATTTATCAACGTAATAGTTTGGTGTTGAAGTTTTCAATTTTCGTAAACCAGTGGAGTAGTTACGATGGTATGTGGTCATATTTTCCTTCATGTTTTCATTGGACAAATGAAAGGACAAATGAGCGTTTGACATCAGTTAGGCTCATCGATACTCCTAAAAGTCATAACATTCTATGTGCCTAAAAATTGAATGTATGTCTGAGTAGCAATGTAATTTCACCTGCGCAATAATCGCTAATGCTAATATATTATTGTAATATTCCAATGAAACTCTTCAACACTTTCTTAGCCTTTATTATCACTCTTTCACATTCGGGTTCCCGATACAGACTGAATCATATTCTGTTTCACCTCCTTATCAGTTACATAGTCATCTGCATATACTACATCTCTATCTTTTCATGAAAATTCAAAATCACTTATTTAACGTACTTAACTATTTTTATACCATCACTTATCCTATCTTCTTCTAACAAGTAAATCTATCTACCTCAAATTCATAAGTGTAATACTTATTCTAACTATATTATACATTCATATTGTATAGGATAAGACCAAAATAGAAATTGTAAAGCATTAACATTTATTTGGAGAATGCAACGAAATATTAAACCTTAAAACTAAAATACCTCCCTAATCACAATGATAGAATACAGAACAGTACAAGAATTAACATATAGGTAATGTACAAAAATTAGGATGGACATCCTTTGTAATAGAGTGGCTAATATTATGTTACTCTCGGGAGGAGGGTTTTGTGACTGTCCATTCACCCGCGATTTTCTTCAGGTGAACAACATTATTTCTGTAAGTTTGTCCGGTCTTGTTATTTTGTACCTCGACATCTGCGCCCTGCTTACTAGTAATAGTGTGAGGAGTCGGGTCAAACGTAGGAGTGAGTTTATTTTCTTTCGTGATGTTTTTGACGAAAACTTTGTCCCCGCATTCAAGCCCACTTTGTTGGGCTTTCCTTTTCCTATCTGCATATACCTTTCCTTTTTCTTTCTCCCATAAATCTCGGTCGCTTACTTCTTCTTCTATTACATCTGAGGGAGTTATAGATGAACTTGGTAAACTAGGTAGGTTGTCGCGAAAACGTCTCCGAAAAAATAATTCAGAAGGCGTTTTTCCCGTAGTAGCATGTGGTGTGCTGTTATACATCGTTAGGTACTCAAGTAAATCAGCTCTCCAGTTTTTCTTGTTGATCTGACTTATTTTTTAGCCTTTTCAGTATGTCCCTGTTTTGACGCTCTACTTCGCCGTTCTGTTGGGGCCAATAGGGTATTGTGTGAAATAGAAGTATATTATGAACTCGGCAAAAGTTTTTGAATTCTTGGCTACAAAACTGTTTACCATTGTCAGCCGTTATTGATTCTGGTATGCCCAGCCTTGAAAAGACTTCCTCTAAGATTCTAATAGTGTTGGTAGAGGTTATGGTATTCATGCATTTGATTTCCTTATAACGGCTATAATAATCTACGATCACCAATAAATATTCGTTGCTCGGAAGAGGTCCCATAAAATCAATTGCTATATCTACCCAGGAACTCGATGGTAACTGCCGCCTTTTCATCGGTTCTGGTGGATTTGGAGCGGACACTAGAGTACAGTCTCTGCATTCTGCAACAAAATTTTCAGCCTCGCTGTCTACTCTTGGCCACCAAACTTTGGTACGGAGACGTTTCTTCATCGCAACAATTCCTGGGTGACCTCCGTGTGCCAACTCTAAAACACGCTTTCTTAGTGCCTCTGGAATCACTATTCTATCACTGCGTAATAATATATTTGAGTAGAAACATAGTTCGTTTTCAAAAATTTTGTATCTTTCCGTGCCACTCAACCATTTCCCTCCACTCAGTGCATGTTTAACCATCTGTATTTCCGGGTCCTCTTTAGAATATTTTTCGAGTTCTTTCACTGAAATTGCTATAGGCTTTGAGTATTCAACGATTTGATGTATGAATTCTATTTCGAAAGGTTGATCACATGATAAGTCTGAATGCAGCCGCGATAGTGGGTCTGCGATATTTTCTCTGCCAGGACGATACACTATTTTGTTTTTGAAGGACTGTAACCTTAGAACCCAGCGTTCAATCCTTGCACAAGGCTTAGACTTAGGACCAAATATTGTCTCTAGGGGCTTGTGATCAGTAACGAGTTCGAATTCGTCTTTTCCAAATAAGTATATCCTGAAGTGTTCGACAGCCCATACTAACGCAAGGGACTCTTTTTTAGTTTGACAGTATCGCCTCTCACAATCCGTCAAACTGATGTTAGCATAAGCGATAACTCTGGGGCCTCTGTTGTCAAATTGGATAAGAACAGCTCCCAACCCTACGGGACTAGCGTCGGCTATAACCCGGGTCCGGTCTTTAGGATCATAGTACCCTAAAACTGAGTCACTCGTGAGTGAATTTTTTAGCTCGGTAAATGATTTTTTTTTGTTCGTGGCCCCAGTGGCGTTCAATGTTTGCATTTTTCCCCAGTTTTAATCGCAAGAGTTTCCTTAAAGGTTCGGTCAATGTTGCCAGATTGGGTATCCATTTTCATACGAAATTAACCAAACCCAGAAAACTCTGTAGTTCTTCTATCGTCTTGGGTGCACGAAAATTCTTGATCACCTTCATATGTACATCCAACGGTTTTATTCCGTTGGCTGAAAGAATATGACCAAGAAACGAGATAGACTGCATGTTATATTGACACTTGTTTTCGTTAAGTAATACATTAAAATACTTGAGTGTATATAGCGTCTTTTTTAATCTCTGGTTATGCTGGTTTTCATTCTCACCAAAAACTATTATATCGTCTATGAAGTTAATAGTTCCTTGACAGTCGATCAAAATTTTCTCCATAACATAAGCCGTTTATATCTGAAAAGACCTCTGTTAGTAATGAATGTTGTGATAAATCTCGACTTTTCTGATATTTCCACCTGATGGAATGCATTTTTTATATCCAGGCGAGAAAATCCCGCGGCTTTCCGTAACTGCGGTACTAATAACTCCATCGTTGGTAATGGATGATTTTCACGAGCTATTGCCTGATTGGCACGTCGCATATCAATGCAAATGCGGACCTACCCATTCTCTTTCAGCACGGGTACAATAGGAGATATCCATTTTGACGGCTCATTGACTTCTTCAATTATATCACCCTCTAGAAGATCTCGTAGAGCATCTTCGACTTATATAGGTATAGGTATTGTCCTGTATGGCTGAGCAACTGGTTGAATGTTTTCATCAATTGGTATATCCACTATAATATCCTTAAACTTAGGAAATGGAGACGTCAAACAGTTTACATTGATATGTATCTCTAGTATCCCAAGTGAAGTAGCTGTTTCTTTTCCAAGTAGTCATTTAGTGCCGTTTTTTTATGACATAAAACAAAGCGTCTTCTTTTTTATTGTTAGCTTTAATCTCAGCTTCGAAACACCCCAATATTTCTAATGGCTTATTACTCGCGTAAGCAACGAGTTTTTTGTCTACCTCTTTTTGGCTTTTTACCTTAATTTTATTCAATTTTAGATTTTCCCATGTTTTTCCATCTATGATATTGTTTCTACTACCCGAGTCTGCATCAGTTATGTCAGAGGCGGCTAGGTAAATTCCTCAGATCAATAAGTAAACATAGATCGGCCCGATGCTACGTAAACATCATATTCACTGAACCGAAGACAACTTTGTTTATTTACGTACACCTCTCATCCCTAATGTTTTCAAACATTGAGCCCTGTTGTCAAATTGGTAAAAAAATATGATTTTGGTAGGAACCTACCAATAAATGCATAATCAATCATATTGTATATTCAGATGTATTATTCTAAAAATTCTAGAGAAATGTTTATGTCCAGAAAGGTGTGAAAAAATTACCAAAACGGAAGATATATATCGTTTTGAATTGATGAAATTTTAGGCACTCTGAAAGTTTCGAGCGGTTACTAGAATTATTTTACTCTTGGCAACACCGCTTGTGACACCGGTCGTGGCGGCCATTGTACATTGTCGTTTTGTGTTGATGAAGTGTCCTTCTTAAACAACTTAAAGTTACATTTGGAATATTTTTCAAAATAGTTCAGTGGTTTAGTAAGGCACAAAGTCGAAATACTGCTTTGCTTGCAAAACAAATGATAGTAAACAAAAGTTCCACAGGTGAGGTTCCAGTGGCGTCGAATGCACGATGCAAATCATGCAGACAAACGTATTCGTCAAATATAATATTGGAGGACAAAGAAACTCATTCAAAATTACAGATACGAAAAGCCTATGGCAAAGTGGTGAATTCCTCAATGTTTGTTATAAATATATTTAAGCAGGGGGAAAAACATTTAGGCTTATGAAAGGAAATTGAATTTATTTTTCAATAATATTGACATTGTTAAAATTCTAACAGTGATGACAATTATTGATATACCAAAGGACTTGTTTAAAATTTTTGGAAACCATTTCTATGAGGAAGAGCCTTTATCAAACCATAGTTATGCCTTGGTAAAGGCAATACTTCATATTTTTTTCAAAATCCGAATATACCATGAATTGTCGATAAGCAGAACTGACAAAGTAGACAGGGTCAGGTCTCTTTTGACAAAAACAGTTTTATTTAAAAATCAATAAATAACAAGTGTTGAAATCCTCATGTACTGAGCTTTCTTGAGAATCATTCTTTCACATACACTTTGACACTTTATATTTATACATTTGCAATATTGTATATTAGGCTTAAAATTAAATAAATAATAGTGATATTTGCCAATTTGTAATAATAACGTGTTGTTTAAGCATATATTTCATTCAATAAATATTTTAATTCCTGTGTTAATGTTGATTTTACCTTATCGTACACCTTGCCATCTTGTGATCACTATATTCCTGTCTAAAATAAATGCGTTAATAAAGAGTTCTATTTCTACTTTTGTGTTCAATTACTTTTCCCAGACGTAATCTATAATATATAATGAAACAAATGTTTCTGTAGATATCGTATTAAGTTTTATTAATGTAAAAATTGCTATGTCAAGAGAGAATACAATATTTCTTAGTTCATTATTTATTGTTAAAGTGTCAAAGTGTATGTGAAAGAATGATTCTCAAGAAAGCTCAGTACATGAGGATTTCAACACTTAATATTTATTGATGTTTAAATAAAACTGTCTTTGTCAAAAGAGACGTGACCCTTTCATGGTATATTCGGATTATGTAAAAAAATTGAAGTATTGCCTTCACCAAGGCATAACTATGGTTTGATGAAGGCTCTTCTTCAAAGAAATGATTTCCAAAAATTTTAAACAAGTCCTTTGGTATATCATTAATTGTCCTCACTGTTAGAATTTTAACAATATCAATATTATTGGAAAATAAATTCAATTTTCCTGTCATAAGCCTCAATGTTTTTTCCCCCTACTTACAGATATTTATTACAAACATTGAGGTATTTACCATTTTGCCATAGGCTTTTCTTAGCAGTAATTTTGAATGAGTTTCTTTGTTCTCCAATATTATATTTGACGAATACGTTTGATTGCATGATTTGCATCGTGCATTTGACGTCACTGGAACCTTGCCTGAGGAATGTTTGTTTACGATCATTTGTTTTGCAAACAAAGCAGTATTTCGATATTGTGTCTCACTAAACCACTGCACTATTTTGAAAACTATTCCAAATGTAACTTTAAGTTGTTTAAGCAGGACAAAAACCACGAAAACACACAGGAAAATTTTAACAACACTTCATCAAGACAAAACACTTGCACTTGCTATTGCGTCCTCTGATGCTTTGAGGAACGTTGCACAAGTATCTGTTAGATTTAATTCAATCCCCGTCGTGGTCTTAGCCAGGAGAGTAGTTGTTTTCTGACAGGTACTTGCCATATGAATGAACTGGTCCAAAATTTAGGAAGGATAATACTCTTCAGAATGAACAATTTTTACAAAAAAAGGAAATGGGTTCCGAAAAAATAGATGTTGGAAAAGGTTTCTTAACCCATAGGGCCAGTTGCATAAAGAATTTAACAGACAAATAAATATTTGATTTGATGATTACTATGGCATCGCATGTCTAAGCTCACCAGTTATGTTACCTACGTTAACCGAAGGCTTTATGCAACTGGTCCATATTTATTCAAATATTCGTATTGATTCGTTGAAACTTGATCTACACATCATAAACCCCCAGACTTCAAACTTGAAATATAGTCGAAGAACTTGTTACCTCTCTCGAATTAATTACTTTAGACCATAAATAATACTTTATTTTTGATAGCTGAAAACTCCTAGAATCCAACTAAGGAAAAACTAATCCGCTATCTTGAATCCACAAATTTTGAGAAAAAGTTATTTGCTGCCAACCCAACCCCCGGCTTTTTATTGACCCTAGGAATTTTAAGACAAAATCGCGACATAACTTGTTGCAGCTCACAGGTACTGCATTTGCATAAGTAATTTTGACCCCCTTAAAAAGGCACGGCACTGTGCAAGAGGTGTTTTGTTTTGGTTCGAATGTCAAAAACCCGAAACAAAACAGTTTCCGCAAGAATTATCTTCGGTTCAGTGAATATGATGTTTACGTAGCATCGGGCCGATCTATGTTTACTTATTGATCTGAGGTAAATTCCTAGTGCTCTCTTCCACTTCTCCCATCTTGTTGCAAGCGAAAATGGATCGCCTTCACATTGGAACTGCTCAACGCCTGACATACTAGCCATCTCTGAAATTCAGGAAAACTATTTTATTTCATTTGTTCTCCTCAGTATTTGTCTGTGCACTGAAATGATTCACTCGACCAGTCACACCCTCCAGAGAGACCCCTCTGGTTTGACTACTAACTATCTCACTAAGGCGTATAGCTATTTGTTCAACTAAGCCAGATTGACAAGCTGAGTTCTATGACTCACTTTTTTCCCAGAGCCGTTCCGACTCTCTAAGCATTTCGGCTCATTTATTCACCCAAGTCAAATTGACTTGCTGAGTCATACGACTCATTTTTCTTCAGAGCCGTTTCGACTCACTAAGCTTTTCAGCTTATTTGTTTACCCAAGCCAGTTTGACTTGCTGAGTCCTAGCCTCATTTTTTCCCAGAGCCTTTTTGCTCTCTAAGCCTTTCAACTTATTTGTTCAACCAAGCCAAATTGACTTGTTGAGTCCTAAGACCCATTTTCTGAGCCATTTAGACTCACTAAGCTTTTTAGCTTATTTGTTTAACCAAGCCAACTGACTTGCTGAGTCACACGACTCATTTTTTCCCAGAGCCTTTTTGCTCTCTAAGCCTTTCAACTTATTTGTTCAACCAAGCCAAATTGACTTGTTGAGTCCTAAGACCCATTTTCTGAGCCATTTAGACTCACTAAGCTTTTCAGCTTATTTGTTTAACCAAGCCAACTGACTTGCTGAGTCACACGACTCATTTTCCAGACCCGTTTCAACTCTCTAAACTACTTGAATATTTGTTTTAATAAACCAAATTTACCTATGTGTTCTGTCTCATTTGTTTCATACAGTATATTCCTCAACCCCATTACTAACGTGCACCTTGTAAAATTGCTAATTCGTGTGTTCCATTAAATTAAAAAGTTCATACGTTTCTATACACCACATTTGCACAGACAAGACTTTTTAGAATTCTCAACTCGCTCTTACTTTTCAATGATATGAAAAATGAGTTATTTTGGACAATTATTATCCAACCATCAATCGTTAGTTCCGTGATATAGAAATTATTAAACTAGATCAAATTTGACATTGTTGCACTTACTTTTCTATCCAATTTTTGATTTTCTGTGTTTCCACTAGCACTTTTCCTTCATTAAATCACTTTTCACTCGTCGCCAATGTAATATTCCAATGAAACTCTTCAACACTTTCTTAGCCTTTATTATCACTCTTTCACATTCGGGTTCCCGATACAGACTGAATCATATTCTGTTTCACCTCCTTATCAGTTACATAGTCATCTGCATATACTACACTTATTATATATCAGAATATTTGTCAACCCCCTGAACATTTTTAAATGTTGGAAGAATCATCAACATAGTACGGGTGAGTCAGAATGAAACCAACAGATTCATTTTTTTATTCATCATATTATTTGATCAAATCGATGTCGTTCAATCATTGAGTTAGGTCTCATTCTGACTCACCCGTACTATGTTTTCGATTCTACCTACATTAAAAAATGTTCATGAGATTGACAAATATTCCAATATGTTGTAAGAAATCAGTCTTATGCGATTATTGTACAGAGGAAATTGTGATGGGACTCAGAACATATCTTTAGTTTTTCTCAGTGATCTCAGAAACTTCCACTATTAGGTTCATGGAATGTTATGACTTCTAGGTTGAGTATCGATGAACCTGATGTCAAACGCTCACTTGTCCATTCACCTGTCCAAAGAACATATGAAGGAAGATATGACCACATACCTAGGCCACTGGTTTACAGAAATTGAAAATTATAACTTAAAATTATCATCTTGATTACTCTTGATTAGGGTAATGGTAATGGGTGGGGGACGCAAGCGTCAGCGACTAGGCCCCAGTGGGCCCTTTTCGCAATCCACGGCATCTTCACTCATCCCATGTCGGATACCTGCTCGAACCTCTTCGACCTTCCTATGAAAGTCGAAATGTCCTTCCATTGCAACGAGTGCAATTCTTCCTCCTTAATAGTGGCAGCTCCGAAGACGTTTTGTGTGAGCCTGCCATAAATACCACATTCGCACAGGAAGTGGAAGGAGTCCTCCTCTTCCCCACATTCCGTGCATAGTGGGTCTGCCTCAACTCTGATGAGAGCCAGGTGCCTCCTGAGGCCGCAGTGGCCGGTTAGAACTCCCACCAACAGTCGGAGTTCTTTGCGGCTTAGCTTCAGTATCTTGGCCGTCCTTGCCATGTCGGGCCCCGATATCATCTGCTTTGACTGCCTGCATCCGTCTATCCTTCTCCACTCTTTTCCTAATGTATCAACGGCCCACTCATTCAGTGCCGTTGTTATTTGTCTTCGTGTTATGCCGAGTGCGGGTTCGGGCCCGAAGTAGGGTTGTCCGGCTCCTTGCTTGGCTAGCTGGTCCGCCTGCTCGTTGCCTTCAATCCCTGCATGGCCCGGGACCCACATCAGCGTTATTTCCTTTTCAGTCGCAAGACTCTCCAGGGCATCTCTGCACTCCTGAACCAGTACTGATCTGGTCCTGGTTGCATTAAGAGCTCTGATGGCGGCCTGACTATCCGAGCAGACATATACATGTCTCTTTGGGCCGTACCTCACCTCTTCCATTCTGGTTGCCTCCAGGATGGAATACACCTCTGCTTGGAAAACTGTTGTCAGAGAACCCTAGCGCATATGCTCTTTTCTCTCCATTTTCCACGTAAACTCCTGCTCCGGCTTGCCCTTCCTCCAGTTTGGACCCGTCTGTAAAACAGACCAGGCTTTCTGGGGGAAATATCACCCTTTCCTCTTCTTACTCTCTCCTGTCTGGGATCTCTAGCAAGATCGTCCTTTTCCACCTAATTTTATCCTCTGCTTGTATCACTTTGATAGCGGATAGTGGGATTTCTTTCTCCGCTACCACAGCGATTTCGGTATGCCCTTTGTACTCCTCTCTTCGCCAGCTCCCTGAGTCACGCATTCTCAGATAGGACGCCATCGCTTCCTTCTTTATACAAGTTGGAAGCGACGGCAGACCCAGCAGGGCGTCTAGGGCTGCCGAGGGGGTCGTCCTCCGGTTATTCCCCTACAAGCTAGTCTTTGAATTTTTCCCAGCTTGTTGGTTGTGGTTATCTGGTCCACTCTCGGCCACCAGACCACTGCTCCATATAGGATTCTGGGTCTGATTACCGCCGTGTAGATCCAGTGAAGGATGTGAGGTTTGAGTCCCCACCTCCCTCCCACTGCCCGGCGCAGACTCCATATAGCGACCACCGCCTTCTCGATTACTCGATCGACATGTAGCCCCCCAAGTTAGCTTCGAGTCCAGAATCACCCCAAGGTATTTTACCTCACTAGTCAGCTCTAGGGATTTTCCACCCATTACTGGTGATCTGAACCCATCTACCTTCTTTCTCTTGGTGAAGAGAATCATCTCCGTTTCAGTCGGATTGACTGCGAGGCCGACTTCCTCGCACCACTTTTCTATTTTCCTGCACGCCAACTGCATCCGGCCACAGACCACATCTAGGAAAGGGCCCGTCACCAGGACGAGCCCGTCGTCGGCGTATGCCTGGGCGTAGAAACCGTTGGCGGCTAGTCTCTTGAGAAGTTCGTCCATGACTAGACACCAAAGGTGAGGGGAGAGACAGCTACCTTGCGGGCAGCCGCCTCTCACCTCGATGTCGGCATGGCTCTCTCCTAGAGACACCGTCACTTTCCTCCGCTCGATGGCCGTAGCTACCCAGCTAATCAGCGTAGGAGGGGTGCCAAGTTTGATAATTTTTCCTTCAGGAGTTTTGGAGAAAAAAAAATAAATCAAATTTTTTTTCGTACTTTTGACACCCTATATCTCAAAGGAATGCATTTTAGGACATACCTTGATGGAAACTTTTCACCTCAAAATGAGGTGAGGAATCAGTATTCAAAGTTTTTTGGTCTTATTTTGACTCACCCTGTATATATTTATTTTTCAACTATTTTTCCATATCAACCAAATGACTATTACCTACCTTGCATCACATTTCTTGAACGAAATTATTTATGTCGAAGAAGAGGGTTTTCCCGAACATTCCATTTTTACGTTTACGAATCCGAATAACAAGCAGTTTAACAAAAGCACATTTAATAAATTCAATTATAAATATTGGCCTACAAAGTAGAATAATCACTATAAAATATTAACAATTTCAGGAAACTATATATTATTTATATATACTAATGGAAAATATTGCACTCAAATAGGTAAGTAAAGTAAAGTATTATTGCACAGTTTTTTACATAATATATCCTATTAATATTTTGAAGCCGAATACAAAATTAATGCATCCACCTAGATTTGACTCATGTCACAAAATTGTGTCAGCCTTTGGGCAATAAGCATTAATTCCATGAAACGGCCGAATAAAGTTCCATACCAAGGAAAACTACCCCTCCCACACCAAAGATGTTTCCACAACAGGTTGAAAATATAAAGGTTGTTGGTGAAGATTCACATCGAACTATTAACACTACGTGTTTTCTCAACACTCTGTACAATGTTATGGCAATTGCACAATACTCAAAACACATAATGAGGGTAAGGAATGACTGCAGTCATAAGGTATGAGTAGGTAAATACAACAATTTTTTGTTTTGTTTTCCATTTACCTTTTCAATGGGAAATTGGCTTTAGGTAAATTTGCGCATAGTTTTTATATATTGTTGAACTCGTGATTCTGATCAAATGTCTCTATTGCGTCAAAGACATGAATTCAAAGGTTTAGATTACACAGGGTGATGAAGTTAACTTTTCCAAAATTTCAAATTGTCAATTTGAAGAAATGTTTTCGAAAGCATGAACCAAATCATCTTTGCATCGATTATTCATATGGCCGATACGAATCCACTATACAGGATGATAATTATTGCACTTACCCCCAATAGGGTGTTCCTTAAAGACATGCTAATATTTGAGGGGGTGATTCTTTGACTAATTTTAAGGAAAAAACTTTCTATAAACGCATGTCCTAAAAGTCCTAACTTTTGAGATACAGGGTGATAAAGTTTTGAAAAAAAAATCAGTTTTTTAATAATAACTGAGATAATATTATAGACGTTTTTATAAAATTTGGTACATGTCTTCTTTGCATCAAGGTGCATTTTGTTATTCACAAACATATTCATTTTCTCAACCAGTGGCGTCCATACGAGTTTTGCATTGAATATTTTTTGAGAAAAAAATACTACGCCACTGCTTTCTCCTAAAAAAAATACTTTTGAAATTCTCATTTATTTCTGAGCAAATTTGTTCACCTGAGTTTTCTTCATCCGACGCATGGTTTTCGCCTAAAAAAATAAAAATCTTTTCATTTCAGGATCAATTCTTCAAAAATCTGATGCGGTGTGGAAATGTTTGTGCATCGACTGAAAGTAAATTGAGGGATCAGGTTTGTTCCAAAATGAATGAGAATCTAAAAAAATGTGTAATTCTTGTCAGATGCTCGGTTCTTGATTAAAATAATTAAATTGAAATTGCTTCATATCGCAGTACCTGACATTTTGTTGACAATAAATCGTCCGATAGTGATTTAGCTACCTGTTTATAATTGATATTTATTTTCACCACTTCTTAATTTTTCACAATAAATGCATAATTAATAATATAGTTTGTTCTTCAAATCACTATAAATATTGTGTTTTCACTGGTTATGAATACCACTTAATGTTTGAAAAAGCTATAGGAATAGCGAAGCGCACTATTATTTACTTGATTTTTAAGTGTGTTATTGAAGTTATTTTGGTTGTCCGCTGTTTTTCTGAATATCGGTAAATATGGTGAATTACACGAATGCAGAAATGGCGGCAATGCATTACGTATATGGCCTCGCTGATGGTAATGCAAAAGAAGCCAGAAGCATTTATCAGGAAAGATATCATAATCGTGCCTTACCAGATAGCCGTACCTTTTCAAATATTCATCGCCGACTTAGGGAAACTGGTAGTTTCAAGGAAGGTACTTCGGAAGGTAGACCTCTAAGCGTCAGAAATTGAGGACGTGGTTCTGCAAGAAATCGAAGAACATCCTGAGGCGAGTTCGAGGAAGATCGCTAGAACTCTGAATATTTGTCATCAAATTGTTTGGCGTATTTTGGTTGATTTTTTGTTATACCCATACCATATTTTACGAGTGCGGGCATTACTCCCTAGAGATTTTCCACAGCGTGTGAACTTCTGTCAGTGGTATCTTCAGAGTATTGCACTAAATCAGCAGTTTGAGTCACAAATTTTGTACACAGACGAAGCAAATTTTTCTCGGATTGCTATTCAAAATTTCCATAAAAATCATATGTGGGCGGAAGAAAACCCCTATACCATAACCGAAACCCATTTTCAACACCAATTATCAGTTAATGTATGGGCACGAATTATTGGTGATTATCTAATAGGCCCATTTTTTCTACCAGGACGCCTTGATGGTCGGTCTTATTTACACTTTCTCACTTCAGTGAAATTGTCCGAAACCATTTAAATACAGTTTATCATCAGGACCTCAGCAATGGCCAGCAAGATCCCCTGATCTGAACAGTTTAGATTTAATATTTATGGGGGCAACTTAAAACTCTAGTGTATAAAACTCCCGTTGATACTTTAGTCGACTTAAGAGAGCGAATAGTTGCCTCGTATGAAACTATTCGAAATACGCCGGGAATATTTGAACGTGTGCGTAATTACATGCGTAGACGGGCGGAAGCATGCCTGTTAAGTGAAGGTGGCCATTTCCAACAATTTTTATAATCAGTGTCAGTATTGTCAAAGGCCTATCCAAAACTCGTGGCTAATGACCATAGCAGTCGATGCCAGAACACCAAAGAAAAAAAAAATAATTAATTTGATCCGTTCATTCAAACTTACCTTCAAAAATAAAATAAAATTCGTTTTTGTACAAGCTGAAATACATTTCTTTTGCATTCTCATTCAATTTGGAACAATCCCTCAATTTACTTAAAGTCGATGCACAATCATTTCCACACATCAGATTTTTGAGGAATTGATCCTGAAGTGAAACGAATTTTATTTTTTTAAGCAAAGACCATGCGTCGGACAAAGAAAATCCAAGAGATCAAATTTGCTCAAAAATAAATGGAAATCTCAAAAGTATTTTTTATTTTGAGGAAAAGCAGTGGCGTAGTATTTTTTCTTCAAAAATTTTCAAAGCAAAACCCGCGCGACCACCACTGACAGAGAAATCGAAAATTTGTGTACATCACAAAATGCACCTTGATGCAAAGAAGACATGTACCTAATTTTATGAAAATGCGTAAAATATTATCCCAGTTATTATTAAAAAACTGTTTTTGTTCAAAACTTTATAACCCTGTATCTCAAAAGTTAGGACTTTTAGGACATACATTTATAGAAAGTTTTTTCCTTAAAATAAGTCAAAGAATCACACTCTCAAATATTAGCATGTCTTTAAAGAACACCCTGTATACAGGATGAGTCCAATTCTACCAATTTTTTTCAGTGATTTCAAAAAAATTGAGCTATGGAAATTCACTAAAACACACTAAAAAACTTGCTTGTTTTTGTACTCACCCTGTATATGTGCAGGAATTATTATCTCCTATAGTGGATTTTTACCGGCGCCATATAAATGATTGATGCATCGTTGATTTGTTTTATATATATTCGATAAAATGGCTTCACACTAGCCATTTGAAATTTTGGAAGAGTTAACTTCAGCACCCAATATAATTTAAACCGTTTGATTAAGAGCTTTGGTGCAATGAAGACATTTGATCAAAATCACAAGTCCTACAATATAATATAAAAAATTCGAGAAGATTCATCTAAAGCCAATTTTTCATTGAAACGGAGCAAGGGCCTTTCAAACACTAACAAACCTAGTTTAAGGTTTCAGTAACACTTCAGGAAAGTTTTTCACTGATTGACTTGTCCTTCGATAAACTCCAAATGTATAACAATTTTGACTAGTTTTTGGTGATAATAAAATTCCAGTTAATATTTAAATTTAAGTTCACATATTTCGAGAAAATTTGGTTGACTCTATCTCGTTGAAAAAATAATTTTGCTGAATATCCTCGGAGAATATATTCCAATGAATACATACCCTTCCTCAAGAAGACATGCTATCGCCAGTATTTTTTTTTCAATTATTCATGGTAGATATCCCAAAGAATTTTCAATACTATTACTACTGTTCAAATTAACGTCGACTGCAAATCTAGGATCTAACTCGAAATAATCTTTTCTGTCATCAAATTTCCTTGCGTCGCAAGTACTGGATCTTCTGGACTCATCAGATTGGCTCTGAATGGTGTACAAACCATTTTTAGCACTGTACATTTTCCCGCCCCTGGTTTGACTCATACCACTTCTGATGGAACCGCTTTTCACAGAGTTGCCGCTTCTGCCGGAACAAGGAATGCTGTGAATCTTCTGATGGTGCACATAGTGAGGTGTGGCCCTCACGTCTGCCCGATTTGGACTCAGTTTTGAAGGTTTGCCGTGTTTGGACTGGGCACAGATTTTGTTGTAGGAATTTCGAGAGGAAACCAAAGATGTCATATCGAGACTTTGGGGCGCCAGATGAGTGATGTCTGTTGTTTGGCTCAGCTTGATGTCGGCGAACAGAGCTGCGATTTCTGCTGATTTTTTGACGGACAGGGCTTCAGTTGAGGCACCGGAGATTGCGGAAGACTGGACCATCTTGGTAGCTGCAAACAAAAGTAACATTCAATAACAAGCATCTTTGAGAAAATACGCTCTCAGTCAGACAGATTTGATTTTGTTTGTGTACAACTATTTGTAGGATAACGAATCTTTCAGTAGTAATGATAATATTATAATAATAATGTTTATTTGGTTCGAACACATACAAATATAATTACTGTAAAAAAGCGATAATTCACCAGTAGTAGTCCACATGTGGTAGTAACAGGAAAAACCAGGAAATTGAAAACAACCCCGCTGATATTTCGGTTCGGAGGTCGGGAAAACATAAAAGGACTTTCGATATGGCATGGAGTTAACAAAGAGAGAGCAATTACAGCTTTTGTTATTAACTGGAAAGCTACGGGATGAAAATGGAACAAATAATTCGGAAGTATTTGGGACAAACAGCGTTTGGGAAATATGTTCAATGAAATCAATATCCGTTTTTGTAAACAGATCATGAAAATTGGAAACATGGAAATCAAACAGTGAACATTTTCAATTCTTTCCTTTGTGATATTAAATATTTCGTCACATATACAGGGTGGGTCACTGTCGATGGTACCTTAGACGTTTACGGAGAACGGGACATTCTGAAAATTTGGTTTCTCAAGTAGTTGCTCTTGGTCTATTGATCTAAAATATTTTCAGCAATGCAGCGTTGCCGCTTATACCAGAAAGTAGCAGCATCTTTGTTATTTCAAATAGGTCACCCTGTATATTACCGCATTTTTGAACTTTTCATTCCTTTCTGATTATTTCTGTCTTATACTTCCCTATACCTATCTCTAACGGTTTTTGAGATATTGGTTATTTTCCATATTTTTTATCCAAAACATAGCACGAATTGAATGTTTATCTCTGCGGTATTTGGATTCTTAGGAAGTTGCAATTTTGTGTTTAGTTCATCAAGATCATGTACATTGATTCTGTATAGAGAAGTTTGTTCTGCGTTATACAGGGTCGTTCAAAATTCATGATCTTACTGCTAGATACGAAAAGGGTTGCAAGTGCGTTTTTTTAAATAGAACATCCTGTATATTATGAAATATTCTGAAAGATGACTAAATTCCCTTCGAATTGATATATCATGTTCTTATACCTAAATAGCCAGAATTCCGAGATAATAGCAATTTTCACTTGTAATCTCCCAAGTGCTTGAATTATTGCCGGAAATTTTTCAATAGACCAAGAGCAACTACTTGAAAAACCAAATTTTCAGAATGATCCTATGTCCCGTTCTCGGTAAACGTCTAAGGTACCATCGACCGTGACCCACCCTGTACAATAGCCCACGCAGCATAAGTCAAAAAGAAAAGTGTTTTTTGATTAATTTCCGGAATGCTGGAAATGGTTTTAATCTCTTGATTCGCATGTAAAAATATCCTGAAAAATATTTTTTTCTCTCAAGATATGAAAAAATTTCATGGGAACTTGTTGTAGATCTTTGTATGGACAATAAAACTGATCGGAATTTTTTTTTTCGATCCATATCTCGTTTAGTTTTTGGTGATTTTAGGAAAAAAATGGCAGAATTCGATACTTTTTCATTTTAGTGTAGTGAGTGTGAAATTGAAAAATCTGTCGAAGTCTTCAAGTTTTTGGTGCTTAAAAAAATCAATATTCTTGCGAAGCACCCGGAAAAAGCTTGGGTGAAAAAAAGGCGAAAATAAGGATAATTAATCAAAAATCTGGGAGCTTCGCGCACTGAAAAATCTTGAAAAGGGAGGGGGAGTGAATGATCGAAACAAAATTATGAGGAAAAGGGGGGGAAATTTGGGGAGGTTGGAATGAAGCATTTGGAAAATTTTGGGAAAGGGGAGAGGGGGAAATAATCGAAAATCAGGCGCGAAGAGCCAGGAAAATTTTGGAGAGGGTAAGAGAGGGCGCGGAAATAATGAAAAATCTGAGCTCAAAGCGCACGGAAAATTTTCGGGTGGAGGCAGAGGGGCTTTCGTATTATTTCCACCATTTATATACAATTTTTGGATTTTCCTTATTTATTTATTTGTGTAAATACCTTCCAGTCAGAACAAGTTCTGGTATAAGGAAGTTGTACAAATATAAAATTAACAAAAATGAATAACAATTTCAACACATCTTTCATAAATCACTGATAAAAAATAATAAAAAGGATTAACATATTCAATATAGATTAAATCATAATCAATATATATATATATATATATATATATATATATATATATATATATATATATAGATAAAATCATAATAAATATATATATATATATAATCATAAGTTAGTGAACAAAGATCTACTCCGTAAGGACAAAATGTGTTTCTTTACAGACATTTTGAATTTTGAAATTTTTTTGCAGTTTTTATATTACTAGGTAAATTGAAAAATCCACTTAGAGCAGCGTGAGTCAATCTTTTTTGACCAACTGAAGAGGCAGCAGAATCGAGGTGAAACAAGTTATTTTGTCTATGAATTTCAGAGTTTCTTATCAAAATGAAATTTGATTTAAATTTTTTATTTATAATTTTGAATGAAATTTTTAGGATATTTATTTTATACAATTCATCTAAAGAAAATTTGTCTGTAATTGCATATAGTTCATTAGTTGGTATATCAAATGGGAGACGATACAGTACTTTCAAGGATTTCCTATATAAAGCAGATAATTTATTAAAATTATTTTTTGAACAAGCTCCCCAAATTTTTATTAAATAAGTAATGCGACTTAGAATGGGAGAATGTAGAATCATATTTATAATTGTTTTATCAAGTTTAGGACATCTTCTCAAAGCACCAACGATTGGAAATATTTTTTTTATTAAGACCTCAATATGTTTGTCCCATTTCAGTTTTTCATCAATCCAAATACCAAGATACTTCACTTGTTCAGTTCGTTTCAATACTTCATTTCTGATATTGAGGGAAATATTCTGTTTATTTTTTTGCTGGAAAATGATATACTCAGTTTTATCAGTATTATTTGATAAAAGGTTATAATAAAGCCATTTTTCAAATTTTTTCAAGTCTTCATTAATAGTGTTTTCTAGAATGAGTGAGTTTTTGTGTTTATAATTATAAAAGTACTGTATCGTCTGCATATATGGTATAACTACCTGCTAAACCAATTTTAGAGATATTTTGAATAAACAATAAATACAAGATGGGTCCCAAAACAGATCATTGTGGAACGCCCTTATTTATTGGTAGTCTAACAGACTCAGCGTTATTGCATTTGGTACTGATTGTCCTATTTCCAAGATAAGATTCCAAAAGATTTCTCACAGTACCCCTGAGTCCCATTGATTCCAAATATTTCTTTATTTCTTTATATCAATATTTCGATTTTCTTTTTTTTCAAATTTTTTTGCGGACTGTTGATTTTAGGGGACAAATTTCCTGACGTTATTTGTAGATTTTCTGACAGCGCTCTGAAGGTATCTTGGTTAATTGTAAAAATATTTTTCTGAGATATTTCGTATTTTCAAAAATGAAAATTCCGATTTTCAGATTTTTCAAGTTTTTCCAGTTTTCCGATCATTTTCGTGAAAAATAGTTCCAGCAGGATTTGTTCTTCTATTTCAAGTTCGAGTATTTTTCGAAATTCTGTTTAAATGAACGGATCGGCGTATTTGTTTTTTTTTAATCGACAAAATCATGTCAGAATTTTCTGATCGTTCTCAAAAACTATGCACTTCTGTAGGACATATTGAAGTATAAATCTTCAAAGGATACGGAATGGATCAAATCAATTCCTTAATCTGTATCTGATTTTTCGACCACGAAAAAAAATGACAAATATTTTCCTTGAGTTATTGAAATGATTTCATTCTAACAAACCAGTAACAAACAGCCAAATCAATTACTTTTATCAACAACCCTATTTTTCAATTCGTGAAACGTCTAAAAGAGAAAAACATAAAAAAGAAAGAGTGGAATAATTTCCAAAGTTTGTTTGCTTTATATTCAAGTGTTTTATTAGTTATTGACTTCTATGGAAGTTACCTGTGTCTGGACATTAAATTCTACTATAGCTTCAATACAGTGACAGTCCAGAGGAATTATCACTTTGCTCAAACAAATAAAATATTTATAGTCGAAAATTGTCGAAAGTTTCGGAATGGGTCTATCGGGAATGTTTGTCTGAGTAGAATACCTCAATCACTCTTGTCTAAAAGTTGCCGATTTTTTTTTAAGACGCCGGACATCTTATATCATAGTTTCTGAATTTTGACCCAGTATACAACTCATTATACAGTCGTGTATAATACAAATCGACCTACCTTTGTACTTTTCGTCAAAATGATTTGTTTAGCAAAAAAATTATTTACGACCCACTTTAAATTATCAACGTTTATGGAAACATTATATTGATTACAGACACATTCAGTCAGTCCATAGGGAAATCGCATCTCTCAATGGCTTGCCAATGTTTATGGCAATTAATGCTGTAGTAATCTGTCAGCGGCTGATTCTGTTGTACACAACACAAAGTAAAGCTTTCCAACTCTGAAAAGCTCTGCCCTGATTTGGAATCGATTCTCTGCTTTTGAGGTTTTATTTTTATCTTTGAAAAGGAAGTACGTAGTACGAAACCAATATAAGTGAAGCTCTTTATTAAAGAGGATTTCCCAAGGCTTCTTCCCAACTTTATTTTATTCCTTTCTTGTGTCGTTGTTCGACAAACAGATTCTTTTCAATTTTGTGGTCACAGCAATGGGGAGGATGGAAACATTAAATGCGTGTTTTCGAATTTAAAGTGGACAGTGCCTTGTGCATGTGGCAGCATGTAGAAATGAATCAGTTAATAGACTAGGAGATGGTGACTGTTTTCAGGTGACCATTTTCTCGTTTATGCCTCTGAGACCAGTGAAAGATATGAAAATTCTGACAAGAATGATGTAAATTTTGAGCGGTCGCCACGTGGCTTTCATATAAAAAATTCGATTGTCAATAAAAAATATACAGGGTGTTCGGTAAATCTTGTACAATATTGAAACTGGTGATAGACCAGTTCATGACTGTTCAGAATATCAGAATTTCACCTTAGTAAAAGTCTCACCGTTTTCGGGATAATGGGCATTTTAAGAATTTCTGGAAAATCGCTACCTCACCTTAGATTTTTGAGTGCCGTATACAAATTGAGACAAATTCAAATATCTTTGCTGCTGAAGATTACTGATGAGTGATGCTTTAGACGTACAGAAGAGTTTTTGAGAAAGTGAAAAAGAATTTCAAGTAATTTTTTTAAAAAAAGTTTCACATTATTGTCTGAAAGAAACATAACCAATTGGTAGTGGACATTCATTTCAGAAGAATGGTCATTTTGTCCAGACTCTACCATTGTATAAAACAAACTATAATTATTTTTGGAGGTCGTGATTTCCATTGAATCAGGCGTGGTTTTATTCTAGGCTTCCATCAATTTTTATACTTACGCCCAAAAATTATTTAATTTAGATTTTATCAAGATAAAATGTGGAAATGATTATTAATAATAAAAAATGGACTGCTTGGTAGCATTAAATAGTATGTCAATAAAATTAACTTTTCATGTAATTAAGTCAAATAAAATTATCGAAATGAAATGTCGATCATCCGACATGGTATCGATTAAAACGAATTCTTGTGAAAAATGTCACAATTGTCCAACATCCAGATTCCAACGAAAATTTAGAAACCGGCAGATATACAGGGTGTAACCAAATTAGTGCAAAATTTTTTAGGAGGTGGATCCTTGTCGAAAATTAAAAACTTTTCTAACTCCTGTGTCCGGAGAAGCAATAGTTTCCTGATGAAAAAATAAAATACAGCATTGTGCATGAACGGATCTTCTGTAAATAGATTTGAAAAAATCTAGTAGGTGGCTGTCACATTTTGTTTGAATAACTTTTGACTTTTTTTTAATATTCCGCTTGTTTCATTCAGTGTTATTTATTCCTTTGTCACGCTGTTCACACGTTATACTCCCTGCAGCAGCGCTTTATGCAGAACGATATCCGATTGCACAATGCCGCTGAGAGAATCGCTGATTTGGGAGCTATAAAAGATGTCGTCTCTGCGTACGAGTAAATGGAAAATAACATTTTTGTAATATTATTCAGTGCGATGTTGAATAATCGTTATTGTGGTTTATAGTGTTTGTTGATTCAAAAAAACGTTGAATTAATATTTATTTCTTTAGATCTTATTGAATGCTTCCTAGCAGTTGATTCGTTATTACTCATAATTATTTAATCATTTCATCTTGATAAGATAAAAATAAAATACATTACTGACAAAGTCTAATGGAGTTGATTTTAGCTCAGATTAACATCACACTCTAATATAATCGAAATTCTACTCCTACCAAAAATAATTATCGTATGTTTTATACCATGGTAGAGTCTGGACAAAATGGGCATTCTTTCGTAATGAATATCCACTTCCACTTAGTTATGTTTTTTTCAAACAATAATGTCAAACTGTCGTTAAAAAAATTGGTGAAACTCAAATCTGGCATTTTACCCTCATTTCTTGAAAAATTGTATCGTTTTCTGAAAAACTGTTTCGTACGTCTGAAAGCATCACTCATCAGTATAGCATAGGTATATTAGGAGATGTTGAGCTAAAACCTCAAATCAAATTAGGCCCTTTTGATTTTTTAGATTCTAGGAGGTTTTTGGGGTACCGAATAAGTCTAGCAACTCTTCATAAAAGTACGGGCACGGATTTTCGAAATTTTGGGACTTGAAACTCAAAAATATTTTGAATCGCGAATAACTCGAAAACTATGAGGAATTTGAAAAAAAAAATGGCCAGAACAAAAAATGTAAATCACAAAATTCTCTACAAAAAAGTATGCTAGGTATTTTTTCCTAACCTCAAAATTTTCACCTTAAAACGGGTTTAAATACTCAATAATAGTTTGAATCGCGAATAACTCGAAAACTACGAGGAATTCGAAAAAAAGACCCGAAACACAAAATGTAGAGCACAAAATTCTCTACAAATTGGTCCCTAAAAATTTTTCTTAACCTCAAAATTTTCATCGTAGAATGGGTTCATGTACTCAAAAACACTTTGAATTGCGGATAACTCGAAAACTATGAGGATTTCAACACAAAATGCCGGCACAAAAAATGTAGAGCTCAAAATTCAGTACAAGAGAGGTTTCTCTTTTGTCCTAACCAAGGAAAATATTTTGATTGAATTAGATTTATGATCCACAATTTTTGCACAGTCCCCAGTGAACAATCCAATTTTTTTATGTGAAAAACACCGTGAAGACTACAGAAAGCAGTACGCACTTGACAAATGTTTACTACACAAAACACGTCGTGGTTATCGGTGATAATGGCTGTGGTTGCCGAATTCTTCGCAGGAAATAGACGAAAAGAAAGCTTTCGTATTCTTAAACCAAGTAATTGAATACAATGTAAAGACCCGCAATCGATTCTTTGTAACGTGTTTTTACAAATACGACATGAATTTTTCGAAGAAATTTACTCTTGGATAATTAAGGAAATATTTACGGAAAAATGGGACATTTTGACCTTTCTATGCATTTTCAAAATCTTCATACTAAGAATGTTTTTATATTAACTTGAAGCTGAAATTCTACGCTTCAAAATGAATACCCTCATCTTTGGATAAGAGAAACTATTGAAAAGTCTGTGAATATCGAAATAATAATCAATCGAGAACGAAGATCGTGTTCATGATCGCGTTTTTTGAAAGTTAGTTCATTTGAAACCAAGAAGTAACTCATGTATGTTATATACATGAAAATATTGATAATAATACGAACGACAAATCTCTCGTTGGATTTGCTTGTTTATATTGCGAGTGATAGAATATATTCATTGAAACTTCAAGTGCTTGTGTGGCCAATATACCTCTTCATCTCGCAAGATTTTCGAAAATTTCCTAAGTCAAAAATTATGCTACCTTACCGGAGTACAAAATAGAGAACTTACCCATCATTATGCATTTTGATTCTTTGAAAACGGAGTAGTTTTCAACGAGTTAGAGCAATTTTAATTTGCGCTTGGGATGTAAATTTGCTTGAATTCGCACTGGCGGGAATTCGCGAGCGGGTGCGGCTTTCGGCTTTGAGAGAGAATTACTCAGAAATAGTGGCTCCAACGAAAAAATTACTAGTAACCTTTTTTGCTTTACATTTTTTGTTACGGCAGTTTCGCGTTATTCACGATTCAAAATTTTTTTGAGTTTCAAGTCCCAAAATTTCGAAAATCCGTGCCCGTACTTTTATGAAGAGTTGCTAGACTTATTCGGTACCCCAAAACTTCCCAGAATCTAGAAAATCAAAAGGGCCCAATTTTTTTTGGGTCTTATCCTATTTAGCCTGTACTAGTAATCGTCAGCAGCAAATATATTTGAATTGGTCTCAATTTTTAGACATGGCACTCAAAAATCCAAGGTGAGGTAGTGATTTTCCGGAAATTTAAAAAATGCTCATTATCTCGAATACGGTGAGATTTTTAATAAGATAAAATTCCTATATTCTGAACAGTCATGGCCTGGTCTATCACCAGTTTCAATATTGTACAAGGTTTACCGGACATCCTGTATGTGTTTTGGGACGATTTTATCGCCGCTGCGATGTACACCAACGGCATGTTAAGACATACAATAACAGCGAAAAATAAGGGTTGCACGTGGCCAAAATGATGCCGTAAACTTGTGATTTTTTTTTTATTTTAGACGATTTTCTTGTTGCTGCTAATTGAATTAATGAAAGTTTCCATCATGAATGTCCCATAAAAAACTTAGCATAAGGTTTGTGGATGTCGAAGTGAGGTTAAGTGCCGGAATTGAATTTTTTATATGAAGGCCACGCGGTGACCGCTCAAATTTTTCATCATTTTTGTTAGAATTTTCATATCTTTCACTAGTCTCAAGGGCATAAATAGAAGGAGAGCTAGCCACGAAAATAGGGCAGCAATTTATAGAACGATTGAAACCACCTAATCAGTCTGCCTTAACATCATTAGTAATTGATTCGGGCGCCTGGCAGCTTTTCATTGGCGGGGGTGGGCGTGGTACGGTAAAAAATCAATTGAAGGTGTTCAATTTATAGAGCGCTGGTTTTTGGTGTGATTGTAGCTAATTATGTTCAAAATTCGAAAATAACATTGCCAGGCGATTTGCTTGGGGGAAACGTACTGCCAGGTGACGTTAAAGGTGCGTAAAAAAGTGCCGAAATCGTCTCATTTATAGAGGGCTGGGACTAAATTTTGGCTTGACAGTTAACCCTCAGAATAGTGTGTGTAAAATGGCAGGCGGAAATATTGAGCTGAACACCTTGCCAGGTGCCGATAAAGAACGAGAAATGCGCTCATGATAGTCAATCAGATGCTAACAGTTATTTTTTATTATGAACGTTGTACGTTATTCTATTGTTATGGATTGAAGAGAGATCATGTTTCATTCATTATTGTTTATTATTTTTAAGCAGTCTTAACATTCACCATCTTAATTGTTTATTTCTTACCAATCAATCAGAAACACAGTAGTGGAAACGGTATCTCAATAATTATTAAGATAGTGAATGTTAAGACTGCTTAAAAATAATAAAAAATAATGAATACAAAATATTCTTCCTTTAATCCATAACAATAGAATGACGTACAACATTCGTAATAAAAAATAACTGTTATCCCAGATAGCACATCATATCGGCTGAATCTTGGTTCCATATTGGGCCAATATAGATATATTGTAAATGAAAAATCAATATTGGTCCAATATGGGTGAATATTCAAAAAACAATATTATATTAATCATATTGGTGGAATATTGGTTGAACTAGTTTTGAATGTAGATTGTCACATGAAATATTGGGTCAGTATTGGTTGAATAATTTCTACCAATATCAATATTACAATATTGGTTATACATATATTGTTTTCCACATCTAGAATAAATATTGCAATCCAAATATTCCAGTCATATCGATTATAGGGGAAAAAAGCTATATTGTATTTCCAAGTTTGTTAGAATATTGGTTGAATATCATTTCCACTTTATTTGACAAATTTTAATAACTCATATTGAGTCAATATTGGTTGAATGATATTTACCAATATCGATAAAACAATATTGTCTTCACATCATTTTTAACATCTAGAATAAATATCGCAATCCCAATATTGCCCTAATATCGATTCTAGGAATAAAAACTATATTGTATTTCTAAGTGTGATTACACATTGGTTGAATATCATTTCGCCAATATTCAACAAATCTTATTAAGTAATTAATATTGGGTCAATATTGGTTCAATAATATTTATCGATATCGTTAAAACAATATTGTCTTCATATTGTTTCCTACATCTAGTTTGAGATGAAATTTGAATATTGGCCGAATATTCAATAAAACATATTGAAATTATATCATGATCAAACCTGGATAAAAATCCGCTAGGTGGCTCTACATATAGAACGTCTTCTAAAACCTACGAAGTATATTAAATACATTTGACAGCAACTTAAGAAAGCAGAATGGCAACAGACGCACCACGATATATGCCAAACAGGTTTATATATCGAGACTTAGACATCCATCCGGACTACATTGACAGACGGATCAGGAATCACGTGGGGACTACTCTAGACAGAGTAGAGACCCACACGAACCCGTTGCTCACGGAGCTCCTCAAGAACAGACGTGAGCAAGACGATAGAGACAGAGACAAATACAGACGACCAGTGAACCAGGGAGACAACGACACCCTTGAAGAAGTAAGACGGAAGCGAAACCTTCGGCGACGCCAACGTCTACTTCAACAGGCTTAAAATTTCGATAATCATGCTTTTATGTTTCAGATTCCAAGAAGAACCGACCAAGTGGTAAACTCAGTAAATTCAATACACAACACTTGGCCCTCAGCCAAGTGTTTTTCAGGCCTTCAGCCAGTTTCAGGGGGGCACCATGCACATTAAGTAAAGTCATTGTAAAATCAAATTAAACTCATGTCAGATATAAGAGAGTTTCAGGCCGAGAATTGGCCGAGCACTCCATATCAAACGATCAGATTTTATTCTGCTGATCGCCAATCATCAGGATGAGGAACCGCTTTAACGAGCGGGGGTGGTGGATAGGGGGGGTGAGCTTTCGAGTACGTACGAGTGCTGGGGCGTTCATCCTTCCGGGCCTCAACCTTAGGGGGTGCATGGTGGAAGAAAGCAGAAATTTGCAAAATAACTAACCACTCGTATTGGCGAAACGTCGAGACCTTCTCAGAACATACGTCGGCCTTACAACCCGAAGAACCATCATGTAAGTGACGATGGCCGCGAAAGCCTTTCACAATTTCCCATAACTTGTTTTCAAGACAACTCACTCAGTGGTTATGGTGATCATAAGGCAGACTCTGGTGTCACCTTCACCAACTAAAATACATTTAATAATTCACCAAGGTATATTGACATCCACCAATATATCCAAATGATGTACCAATATCGATAAATATTGTACCAATATCGATAAATATTTTGAGGCCATTATTGCTTCAAGAATATTTCACCAAATCTATTTCTATAATATTCAAACAATATTCGACCAATATCGCAAAATGTTGACATTTTACTTCTCGACAATATAACTTTTGGATATTGTGCCAATATTGTCAGAATATTGTATCAGCGATATTTTACCAATATCGCCGAACATTTTGAGGCCAATATTAGATAAAGAATATTTCGCCAATATTATTCAAGTAATATTGGACCAATATCGCCGAATGTTCACATTTTTTTTCTCGCCAATATTAGCTGAGTTCGGTAAATGCAAATCTGACAGCTCGATTCAATCTGTGGGCGTGGTTTCCCTATATTTGTAGTGGAAACTGGAGCATACAGATTGAATCGAGCTGTCAGATCTGCATTTACCGAACGCGCCTATTGCATTTCAAATATTTCGCCAATATGTTCACAATATTTTAACAATATAGGTGTGCTACTTGGGTAGCATCTGATTGACTATCGTGCGCGCATTTCTCGTTCTTTATCGGCGCCTGGCAAGGTGTTCTGCTCAATATTTCCGCCTGTCATTTTACACACACTATTCTGAGGGTTAAATGTAACGAAAAAATTTAGTCCTAGCCCTCTATAAATGAGACGACTTCGGCACTTTTCTACGCACCTTTGTAGTACTTTTTCCCCCAGCAAATCGTCTGACAATACTTTTTTCGAATTTTAAACATAATGGCCAGGTAGCCGAGTATGGGCCAGTATGGGCGAGTATGGGCCAGGTAGCCGAGTGGTTAAAGCGACGGTGTTTTAGTCACTGGCTGCCGGTCGGCGGTGGTTCAAACCATGGCGACTGCAGAATTTTTTCTGATGGCCCGAGAAAGTGCTAGGAATCGCACGTAAAAAGGTAAGACCTCGTTAATCCTTAACTCGCACAAGTTTCGACTTTTGAGAGCTGCCGTTCGTAAGGGGACGACAGCTGGTTAACGGAAAAAACATTTTTTTTTACAATAATTAGCTACAATCACACCAAAAACCAGCGCTCCATAAATTGAACACCTTCAATTGATTTTTCAACCCCTTTACGGCCGTACCACGCCCACCCCCACCAATGAAGAGCTGCCAGGCGCCCGAATCAATTAATAATGCTGTAAAGGCAGACTGATTAGGTGGTTTTAATCGTTCTATAAGTTGCTGCCCTATTTCCGTAGCTAGCTCTTAGTCTAAAATGAGAAAATAGTCACCTGAAATCTGTGTATAAGACGTGAATGAGATGAGAAAGTGCAATTTTTACTGAAATAACTTATTTTTTATGATTCTAGAATATCTACTAAATATTCAGAAATCTTGTTCATGATTATTATGGTAACAAACTGAGTTGCATTTGATCATCACTGTTACCACTTAGTGATGCCAAATGTTACGAATTGTTCACAATTTTCTTCTCGTTAGTGTCGCTTTGAGCACAAAATGTGAAGAAAATTGCAGAGCACATTAACATGAAATTTGGTATCATTGCGATATTGTCGTTATAGAAGGAATTAGGTTGGTTACAAAATTGAGCATGACATCACTATCATGTAACAAAATGGCCAGAGTTGTTGGTCGAGTCGAGAGTAAAGTAGAATCTGTATTTGATTGGCTTAAATATTCTAGGTACGTCTGATAAACTGTAGTATTCTGTTTGATTCTTTTTACTTCAATACTTAAATCAAATGCGTTTATCAACATTGCCAAAACATTATTTCTACCAAGAACTGTATCCCTTCAAGAACTGGAACGGTGAGTAGAAAGGTAGAGAGGAAAATTCAGTGATTTATAGAATTTGGCATTTTCAGGATAGGTATACTGATTTCGCCGCAAAGAAAACGCTGTCCAGAGGATTGAAGTTGAATTATAGATTTATCTACATTCCTGTATATTGTTTTTTTATGATTCAGACAGAGTTTGATAATTTTTTATTGTTTGTGAAAAGTATATACTACGGAATCAACTGACGCATTTGTTTTCTAGCATTCCATTCCATATGAACCGTAATTCATTATAGTAAGAATAATAACAATAAGGTATGATTTCTATTTACGTTGGAACATGGTCAGCTTTGATTTATTCTTGACACATAGGAGAATCAGAAAGTGAAGCGCATTTTTGAATAAGTACCAGTCCTTTCAATTTCACATTGTTACATCGAAATGGTCTCGAAGTGCATTCGATTCCGAAGTATAAATGGAATGTCACATTGAGCTAATTTCGAGTCACATTGAGCTAATTTCGAGTCACATTGAGCTAATTTCGAGTCACATTTTGCATCACATTTTGATGTCTCGACATGACCAACGGGGCACCGAATAGAAGTTTATGCGATAATAATGGAAGACACTTTGCGCTTCACTGGTGTGATCTGAAACATGAATGTGAATCCCACTACCATCTCTGAGACCATTCTGTGTTGACTGGGTAGTAATTTGAGAAATATGGTCTTCACTTCTCCAAAACATTTTTTTTATATACTTGACGTACGCTTCGCTTACAATTATCAGGGTCGACTGGGTTCATCCAATTTCTACTTTATACGGAGTTGTATACTATATGGTTCTCCAGCGGAGAATTTCTGTCTGTCGGTCTGTCTGTCAGTGAGCACTTCAAAACGCTCTCATTTCCAAACCTTTGGAGAAATCGCTTTGAAATGACCCCGCACTATCCTTATAGTCCAGGGCATTTAGATCAAAATCAGCCGGAATAACAAAATTTGGCCGTCATATAGATATCGAGATGCGGTTTTCTACATTGTGTTCAGGAAGGTCACAGCGCGTATGCGGATGCGCGTATGAAAATCGATCCAAACTCGCTACTCGGGGAGTTTCGAGGATGCCGAATTCAATTCTGGCATTGGAATTCCTCGGGGGAGGCTCCATGGGGGTTGCGGGGGTGGTCAATTGGGGGAGAAACGGCAGCGTGCATGAAAATCGATCCAAACTCGTTAATCGGTGGGTTTTTGGGGATGCCGAATTCAATTCTGGCATTGAACTTCCTCGGGGGCGGTTCCATGGAGGTTGCGGGGGTGGTCAATTAGGGGAGAAATGGCAGCGTGTATGAAAATTGATCCAAACTCGCTACTCGGGGAGTTTCGAGAAGGCCGAATTCAATTCTGGCCTTGAAATTCTTTGGGGGCGGCTCCATGGGGGTTGCGGGGGTGGTCAAATGGGGGAGAAATGTCAGCGTGTATGAAAATCGATCCAAACTCGCTACTCGGGGAGTTTTGAAGATGCCGAATTCAATTCTGGCATTGGAATTCCTCGGGGGCGGCTCCATGGGGGTTGCGGGGGTGGTCAATTGGGGGAAAACGGCAGCGTGCATGAAAATCGATCCAAACTCGTTACTCGGGGGTTTTTGGGTATGCCGAATTCAATTCTGGCATTGGAATTCTTCGGGGGCGGCTCCATGGGGGTTGCGGGGGTGGTCAATTGGGGGAGAAACGGCAGCGTGCTTGAAAATCGATCCAAACTCGCTACTCGGGGAGGTTTTCGGGAATGCAAAATTCAATTCTGGCATTGGAATTACCCGGAGGTGCACGAGGGTGGCTCTGTGGGGACGCGCGGGGATGGAATTGGGGAGAAATGGCAGCGTGCATGAAATTCGATCCAAATTCGCTATTCGGGAGTTTTCGGGGATGCCGAATTCAATTCTGGTATTGAAATTACCTGCACGCATCTCGGGTCACAGCCTGGGTGACCTGGGGGATGTCCGATGCCAGAATTGAATTCGGCATCCCCGAAAACCCCCGAGTAGCGAGTTTGGATCGATTTTCATGCACGCTGCCATTTCTCCCCAATTCCACCCCCACGCACCCCCACAGAGCCACCCCCGTGTACCCCCGGGTAATTCCAATGCCTGAATTGAATTCTGCATCCCGAAAACCCCCCGAATAGCGAGTTTGGATCGATTTTCATGCACGCTGCCGTTTCTCCCCCAATTGACCACCCCCGCAATCCCCAGGGAACCGCCCCCGAGGAATTCCGATGCCAGAATTGAATTCGGCATCCCCGAAAACCTCCCCGTAACGAGTTTGGAACGAGTTTCATGTACGCTGCCATTTCTCCCCCAATTCACCCCCCCGCGCACCCCCACAGAACCACCCTCGTGCACCCCCGGGTGATTCTAATGCCAGAATCGAGTTCGGCAGCCCCGACAACCCACCGAGTAACAATTTCCTAGCGATTTTTCCGAGTTTCCAGTCGTTCCTGTAATGGTGCAAGTAGTGATGCAATTGGAAATTGCATTTTCCGGCCCAGAAAGCATTTTTCAAAAAAGCGAGAAACCACACCCTATAGATTCATTTGCTGTGACCTTCCTGAACACAATGCAGAAAACCGCATCTCGATATCTGTGTGACGGCCAAATTTAGTTATTTTTTTCTATCTTCCCTGGACTATTATGGAAAATGGCTTTCATTTAAATTTCCTGAATTTTTGGTATGTTGTAGATTTTGACTTCCTCGGCAAAAGTGTCTATGGGCACAAAAAAAATCGGCAGGGTGTCAAAGATGAAAAGTGAAGCTTTCTGTTCAGAATTTTTAACAATTTCGAGAATCGACCAAATGCCTATTCATTCTGAGAAAACCAGGATCTCGTTTCCGTTACACTTTTTCGTTCTGTGTTTTACAACAGGGGAACAAAGAAAAATCTAAATCGATTGATTTTGAACCGACCAGTGTGAGTTCTCTGATGATAATTAAAGATTCAATTCCATGAATGAACTCCTCCACTCTCGGCCGATGTTAACCGACATTTTTCCCTGTATGTGGAAAAAATCTTTCCTTTGCCCAGTATTCAAAAGTGGGAATAGAAATGATATTCAGAATTACCGGGGTATTTCAAAAATTTCTTGTATTCCCAAACTATTTGAATCTTTGATTACAGATGAAATATTCAATAATTTCAAATATGTCATAATAGATGAGCAACATGGGTTTTACAAAGGAAGGTCCACCGCCACCAATTTGGCTGTTTACAAAACTTCCTCACAAGTTGATGTTATCTACACGGACCTTGCTAAAGCCTTCGATTCAGTTTGCCATGAACTATTAATTTTGAAACTTAAGAATATCGGAATAATAGGCAAATACTTGAAATTTATTGAATCCTACCTTTATAACAGAATGCAGAATGTAAAGGTAGCTGGCAGTTTGTCAGAAACAATTCATGTAACTTAAGGGGTCCCGCAAGGTTCGCACATTGGGCCTATATTATTTCTACTTTTTATTAATGATGTTAAATCTGTGTTTCAATTTTGTGATATCTCTCTGTATGCAGATGATCTTAAATTTTTTAAAACAGTGCAATCTACCGATGATATTGAACGCATTCAGAGTGACCTGGATAACTTTTGTACCTACTGTGATACTAATTTATTAAAAGTTAACGTGAAAAAATGCAATGTTTTGAGATTCTATAGAATGCGGCAGCCTGTTATCTGTAATTACTCAATTAACGATGCAAATCTTCAATCTGTCAATAGTTTAAGCGATTTAGGGATTATCTTCGATAAAGATCTCAACTTAAATGATCATGTCAATAATACTTATAACAAAGCATTCAGAATGCTCGGGTTCATCAAAAGAAATACTCGCCATATAACAGACTGCGATGCGATAAAGACGTTATACTTTTCACTGATTCGGAGTGTTTTGAAGTATAATAGTGTCATTTGGTGTCCTCTTTATGCTTGCCATAAAGAGAGACTGGAAAAAGTTCAGGATCGTTTCACTAAATACCTAATATGCAAACTTGGCCTACCATATTTTGGATTCAACCCGAAAATGGGGCTTTCTGTTTTTGATTTAATGTCACTTGAGGATAGACGTAAACTTGCAATGGTTCTATTTCTCCACAAAATAATACATTCTTTCTTTAATTGTTCTGCTCTTCTAGGAGAGCTTTGCCTTTCTGTTCTCTAGAAGCTTGAGAAGTAATCGTAATTTTTCATTTGGCATATATACGGTTCCACAGAACAAACTATGGTTCGATGGCAATTAGTTGTAGACTTCAAAAAAATTTCAATATGCATTTTTCAGAACTTGATCTTTTTCATCTTTCACATTATAAATTTAAAAAAATGGCAGTTAGACAACTTAATCTTGCCATTGTTCAATAGACTTCTGGTAAGTCATTGTGTAGATACAAATTTTTAGGTATATTACTTACCTCTTAGTGCATTAATAATGATATCTTTAGGTGTATAACTATATTCGAGTGTTTGAATGTTTTTTTTGCATGTACTTTTTATGTATTCTTTTATTGAAATTTCCTTTTGGTATTTTATAAAAAATCTGTATTGTAAGTACTTGACTAAGGGAAATGAATGGGTTTATTTATCTCTAGGTAAATACATTTGTCCATTTCCAACTTTTTAAATTTTTAGGTTTATAACTTAATTCTAGTTTGTGTTTGACTGGTTTCTTTATCTGAAACTGACTTTATGTACCATTTGGGATTTTATTACAATTCTGTAGTGTACTGGACTAATAAAAAAAAAATTATGCAGGGTGATTAGAAAATGGGGGTACGTCAACGCCCCGTTATTTTCAATTGGATAGGAGAGAGCATGTCATGTATATACCCAACATTCTTCAATGTTGAGAACGTCGCATAGATATTTCATGTATATGCTGGGGTGAGTAAAATTAAACGGTCCAAGTTTCTTATAAAAATGCTGTTTTTTTTCAATGAATACCCTGTATTTCGAAAAAGAATCTGTTACTTTTCATGAAGTTTTGATATAATGTACGGTTTGAGGAAACCAAGATATTGTCATCAATATCAGCATCATAGGTCTCTGGACTCGTTTGTCAGCTATATACTTTTGAATGTACGGATTTTATTGATATAGTTTTTCAGGTTTGGGAGAGGAAGGATGGGAGGAGAGGGGTACGGAGGTGGCGCTGGATGCAGTTTTTTTTAAAGAAACCTGTCCGTGAAAACCCCATTCCTCTAGCACCCCGGCGCCAACTTGTCATACCCAAACCCAAAACAGGTATTTCCAAGCGTAGTATCACAATGCAAGTACGCTTTTCAACCAAATTCCACCGGATATAGGTATAATGGATTTAAAAACGAAAGCTCAAGTCCCAGCTCCTCGACATCTCATAAGTTCACCCTCGAGAAATCATCTATCTGGGTCCCAGGAGAAAACTGCACGCATGATAGCAAATGGTATTATTTTATTATAAAATTATTCGATTTCACTTAGATTTCAGTTACTTTTCTTACATTTAATTTTTCAGTCTATTCCACGGTTGAGTTGAAAAACACTGCATCTATAGTGACACTTCGCCAATTCACATATCATTTTTATATATAATTAGTCGTTTAATTTGTATATGTATGAGGTCGTATTATTATTATTTGGCGCAGATGAGTACGGAACAAATTTACAATGGAATTTGCATTAAGTTTACGTTTATACGCAAACGACAATGTCAATGTTATACAACACAAAATATATAATGCATACCATTCGAGCATTATTTCCTTCCTTATTCTCATTTTCTCACGCTTCTGACTCGAATAATGATTACATTTCTGTTGGAATTTCCATCGCAATGACGTTATTTCACAAGATGGAACAAAGCGATATTTTTCGAATTTAAAATTGTATTTCCATTAAAAAATCAGTGACATCAATGAAAATTCTATTTTCTGCCTGTGTTGAAAGGAAATGTTTACAACAGACATTTTCCGGAACAAAAGCTCCTATCGGTGTACCAAAATTGTACAGATAACAATGGCTTTGTCCAATTATGGATTCAAATACGAATAAAACTTAATTCAGTTCACAAGCACAAAAGTTAAATGAAAAAAAGACTGAGTTGGTCGAAAAATAAGTCTTCTATAAAAGGATATCGGTATCGAAGGTAATTAACAGAACAACACAAGTTACACCGAAATTCAAAAGAAAATTCCCGGAGAAGCGATTATTTCTTGATGGATTTTTTTTTTCAATTTGGTATCCCATTCATTCATTCAGTTGAAGCACTTATAAGCTGATTTTGTTCCTAGAAAATGGTCTCAAATTCTGGTAGTTTTATTTTTTCTACAGAAATGTATTTGGAGAGTACTTTTATATCCACCTGTTTGCAGATGACGCTTTAATATCAGTAACAGATATAGATTTAAATGATGCCGTTAAAAAAGGAATAATTATTTAAATGAAATAACAGAATACCTCAAAATGAACGAATTAAAACTGAACTATGATTAAACAAAAGGGCTGATAATTGCTACACCTTATTATATGTACAGACAAATTAATATTGATGAAATATTAAATATTAACATTAAAATACAAGATAATGAAATAGAACTAGTAACAGAGTTTGAATATCTAGGTTTCATGCTTGACAATCACTAGCCATATCAATTATATGAAGAGAAAAATAATAAAAAAATTATACTTCTTTTCGAGGGTATCACAGCTTTTAAGTATAAATGCAAGAATTACCACATACCATTATTAAACCCCATTTAAAATATTGCCATACCTCACTGAATGTTTTTGACATTAATAAAATGAGATCACTACAAAAACTTCAAAATCGTGCAATGAGAATCACCACCTCAAGATGTAACAGGCATACACCAATAACCTCAATGTTAGAAACATTCGAGGGGGAAACCGCTGGGGAATTTTGGTGGTGTACATGCCTTGGGTATCAGTGGCATTAGTTGGGAATTAGTGGTATTACTTGGGCATTAGTTGCATTGCTTCCCGATCATTAATCGAATTAATACACTAGTTGATTAAATAACTATAAGTCTATTCGAGGTTGGCCATTTGTCATAACGGTCATTAATGACTTTCACCTGAACCCAGTAGGTTACATCCGCAATGTTTATGTTAATGAATTTCTAATGATTCTAAATAATTGAATTCTCAACCTTTGCTTTTATGCTGCAAAATTTCTGTATCGTGGTTGCGTTCCAGGGAATGCTTTTCAAACGTCGAATCACAGAAGATAGATATTTGTTTCGAAGAGTCCGCACTGCATATATTATGTCATTTCAGTAGTCTAACAAGATCAAGAAACATACAGTACGAGGAAGAAAAAATAAAAGCCGACAGCTACTTAAAGGAACTACTGTGAAAAATAGAAAGTGTGCTCTTGAACAAGACAACTCAAAGTTGTCGGACCTACCCTTGCACAGATGAGAGGCAAGAACCTCGAAACATGTCTGCAGGTGGTCATCCCCAGACAAAGTAAGGATAATATTTTCTTGTCTACAATAAGAACTTGCAATTGAATCTTCTTGGAAGAACGTTGCACAAATATCTGTCAGATGTAGTTCAATATCCGTCGTGGCATTAACCAGGAAAGTAGTTGTTTTCTGTCAGATTTTTGCCTCATATTTTCCACTTTGTGGAAATATTTGGAGAGGAGGGTACTTCAACATTGTTGATTTTATTCACATTTAGTAAGGAATTATTTAAGGAATTACATAAATTGCGTTATTTTTATTTGTAACAAGTAATAAAACTGTTAAAGGTATTGTTTGATGTACAGGGTAGCCGAGGTAGCCCATCGAAAACGTACCGCAAGTCATTATAGGCTGGGAAAGGACTTTTCGGGGGAATACCACGAATGCTGGCAATACTATCGATAGTAATTCTGTCTTGGTAACAACAAGAGTCCTTTAGGACGAGTGGTGTTACCTCAAAGCAATTTGATCGAGTTTAAGATTTCTGACATAATTATCGATAGTATTATTGTGAGCACGAGTAGTATTTATTGAGATAATTTCACGAACCAGCAAAGTAAAAAAAGTTCCATTGTCGTGAATTCTTCAATAGTTGTTATAGATAATGCCTGATAGACATGAAGTCTGTCAGACTGACATTCATATCAGTAGCAAGATGATATATTCTCCGATGTTGTTTGTATACGTGGTTGCCATGACAAAGTGGTATTACCGGCTCGAAAGCTAGGAACTGCGTATTATCGAGGCATACGTCCCTTATTGGTCCTAATATTGCAGGATACCTATTTGAAAAGGGCTTTTAATACTCTATATACTGCTGCTTAGTTTTTCATAATCGATCCACTTATTTAGGAAATAAATTACAACAATTTACAAAATATATAGATCTTAAGGTAAATAACAGAACTATTTGTTTTATTAATTGGCCCTACCTAAGCGTCATATTATTCAATAAGAGGTCAAATCTAGAAGAACACAAACGGTATGGGCCCCCACCCATTACCACGTTAGGTCTGGCCACTAAAGAAAACAGTAGAACTGTACCTGTACCTTATTTACTCAGGCGGTCAGTATACACTTGTCAGCAATAACAGTAATTATTCGGCCCGCAACATTGTTGAACCTTTTAAACTCATCAGTTATGATGCTCGATTAGGTTTGAACGTGAGTGGGCCCGTATCAGGCCCTCCAATGTATAGGCCAATGGCCTATTGTGACTCACCCTATGGTTATATTTCTCCAAGTATATCCAATCTCTCAACGAAATTGAGAAAAGTATTGGGAGAACAATCTACCAGGTTTTCTGAAAATTTGGTTCTGGCCGCTGCAGGGCATGTACACAAAATATATTCAGTCGTTTCATCATCCTCCATGCATAGCCGGCACTCTGCATCTTGTGCAAGTCCGATTTTATGCATGTGATGTTTGAGTTTGAGTAAGCAAACCAACTATAAAAACTCTGAGATGCGCTCTTTTGAGTTCTAGCAGTTTGTCAGAGTTCTGTTTTTCCTTGTACAAGCAATAAATGGTCTTTTATTGTCTGGCCAAGGTTCTGGTCCAGTGAACGTTGTTTCGGCCGCCTCTTTTCCTAGGGCGTCCGCATTTCGTTTCCTTCTAGTTCTGTGTGACCTGGTATCCAGACTAAAGTAACGTTGTTGCGTTGTGCTAGTCGGTTTAAGGTGTCTCTGCAGTTCCATGCTTTTGATTTGAAGCAGTTGGATTCAAGCGCATTCAGTGCTGCTTGACTATCTGAAATTATTTTTATTGTTTTTTTTGTGTGTGGTGTCGATTTTTCAGCTCCCTTGCATACATTTCAATGGCATATACCTCTGCCTGAAGTATCGTAGCTAGTTTACCCATACTGAAAGAGCGCTTTACTACTGAGGTCATGCCATATATTCCGGCTGCGACGCCTTCCAAAGTTTTGGAACCATCGGTAAACGAACGTTTATTTGTCCTTCATAGGTCGGTTTCATTACGGACCCAGTCCAGCATGCTGCTGCTTCTTGTGACACATGCCTGCGGTAGACTGATGGCCGCTTGGTAGAGTCTGTATGTTGCCCATCTTGCCAGTTATGGTGTACTCAATTGCAGAGAGAGTAGAAAATACGCTGAGTACAAGACAATTGGCTGTTGCGACAGGTTGGACTAACTGACTAGTACAAGTGCAAAGCGAGTATTAAAAAAATACAAGATCCATCTTTACGATTCGCAAGAATTAAATGAAGACGACTTTGATCGTCGCTCTCAATTTTGCGAAATTATGACCGAATGAGTAATGGTAATTCACTATTTAATGTATATTTTTCGGACGAGAGTAGTTTCTTCTTGAATGGTTTAGTAGGATAATCATTGAGTAATAGTAATGGATAAGATACAAGCATTCCACCAACCTTGACTTTGACTTCGTATCGACCCATATTCTTTCACAGACATCGGCCTGCACGGTCCGAAGCCGTTACCACTCTCGGAAAACCCTCTGGAATACATTGCTCGATTGTGCAAATTCTGCAACTCTCTCAGGCTCCCATTGACAGCGGAAAGGTGCTCGTAGTCGGCACTAGCACATTCCCTACCCAAAATTGGCATCGAGGTTTGCGTCCCAAACTTACTTCTCCTCATCTTGTCGTAGTACGTCTCGTGCGGGTTCAGTATATACTCCAGGCTTTTCGTACTCTTCGAGTTCGAGCTTTTCTTGCACAATTTCCTGTGGCGGTGGTGATCATCCTGGACGATTCCCCGTTGCGAGAGCTGCTCTGCCAGTGAAAAGTTATTAGTCCCGGACGGACAGTAGCATTTGTTACTGTCTGCGCAAGAATCGGTATCACAGTCACAAAACAGCACCACGTTGGACTGCTGACAGGAACAAACCGAGTTACCTCGGCAAGTTGCATTCGAGCACTTTTGCTTCTTGGCGAAGCTTTTCTGGCCCAGAGAACAGTAGCATTTGTCTGCGGACACGCAAGTACAAGTGTCTGAGTCGTAAGAGCATTCTGAGCACGAAACGTACCCGGACGAGGAGTTCCTGTTCTGTGTATGCAGTAGTTGGAAACCTTGAGCCTTGCTTTTCTTCAACGAAAAGAAGTCGCTTTCCTCGCTGGTACTGGTTCTGTCTCTTCGGCGTCTGCTAGCATCGGTACTTTTTTTTCTGTAGCTCTGCTTCTTGTTAGCAGTCTGCTCCTCTTTGGGCCTGAATTGCCTGGTGTCGTAAGAGGACGTTGAAATGGAACTCTCCGGAAGTTTTGAATCTATTTGAGGCGGTACATCATCAGATTTCTTCACAGGAACTGGCTTCAACTTCTTACCAAACCTCAGCTTGAGGTTCTTCTGAAAAATATGTTTGAGTCTACGGAATTTTCCTCCTACTAGTATGTGATGCTTTTGATGAGGTGATTTTCTCAGAAGCTTTTTCTTCTGTCGCCTCATTATGCTCTTTGATCGTTGGTATAACTCGTCTTTCGTGAGGGTCAGTGAAAGTTTCAACAGGAATTCCTTGTAAATGGGTTTGAGATCGTTGAAAGACATTCCTTCTGGGTCTATTATTACACTGAGAATGTCGTCTAGTGAATGTAGACCCTCTTGCATGGATAACTCGTTGAATATTTCTTTGAATCCCAGTGGGGAACCTCCACTACCTTGATCGTTACTCCTAGAAAAAAAAAACAAATTTAATATTTTATCAACTGATTACTATACATTATTGTAGTCTGCTTCTGACAAGTTTCTTAGACATTGATCAATGTAGACTGATCGATTCTCATTTGGAAGTTGTTTGACGTGATCAACTTTAGAGGTTCGATTATACAGGATATCACAGAATAAAGTTACGGTACCTTCCATGCGGCCGTCGCGCACGGCGGCCGCAGTGCGTCGACCGGATGCGTCAGCCGGTCGATCTCATGGTAACAGCTTATATAGTAAGCTGTGTCATGGTTTCTTCCATGCGGTTGTCGCGTACGGCAGACGGAGCCGATTGTCCGCAGCTAGTGCTACTTCCCAGTAGTTGAAGTGAAGATCGATGATCTCTCCGACTTTATTTGTTATTAGAAGAAAATGACGATGAGGAAATCCTGCAGTCGATCGACTTGGAAAAGAGCCATGCAGATATAAATCCAATATTCAAAAACAGGCGTGAAGAGGGGTGCATTTTACATTAATCAATCGACATCTGCTTGAGGATGAAGTCAAATAACCCCCCGCACAAAAGCTTAGGAAATAGGCCTACAGTGAGATTTGCCTGAAATTTACATATGCTATTGGGATTGAGTTTCTGATGAAATGTTCTTATGAGCCCAATCTTCTAAGACCAATGATTTAGGTCTCAGGGCCGTATTTACTATAGGTGCCAAATAAACAATGGCACTTTTTTCTCAAGTCCACAATTTTTTATTTCCTATTAGAATTTAATTAAACAAAAAACTGAATCGAATTGATTTTGTTACAACTTTCTTATTTCTTGACCTATTTCAGTGGTTGAAGCCTCGGTTGATAGATAAGTATAGCTCTTTTCGTGTACATAACAACAGTGTTCGCCAACTTATTATCCAAGATGGCTGGCCTAACCTATAAACTTTATGTAAGACTAATGGTGGATTTATGCAGCAGTCATAAGTTTTAAGTCGTAAGGAAGAATATTCGTCAATGATTGGTTGGAATAAACGGTTCAACCAATCAATGACGAATATTCTTCCTCATGACTTGAAACTTATGACATGACTGCTGCATAAATCCACCATTATCTTGTAGCTTTTTAAGAAAGATAGTAACAGGAAAAAAATAAGAATTAAATACAACGTTTTGATAGTTGAAATCGATCATTTACTTTTTGAATTATCTAACTCTACAGACATTACAAGGAAATAGTTGCATGGGATCCAGTTTCACTTTTTAAAGATGAGTATTTCAGAAAAATAAAAACATGAATTACGTAATGAACTTAAACTCAAAGAATGTTAACCAGCATTTTAATAACATAAACAACAACTGTCAAAGTGCCATATTATAATATTTGTGTGTGCTCATTTTTTTTCCAAGACTATTTTGTTATATATTAGTTTTGTTTTTTGTTTGTTGGACACCAATACTAAATACGGCCATGAGAGCTAAATCATTGGTCAGAGGATTAATCAGAAACTCAATAACATATCTAAATTTCAGGCAAATCCCACTGTGGGCCAATTTTCTATGCCATTGTGCAGGGCCCTTTAGGGAATATTTTAGATTAAACAAGGAGTAGTTTAAGTACATCTTCAACTTAATAAATGATTATGTAAAATCTGACTCATACAACCGAGTTTGTTACCCAGAGGAAAACGAAAACTCTCTCACGGCTGCGACTACACTGCAACGATCGCAGTCGTTCAAGGCTGACGTGTTCGGCCGCCGCTTGGAAGGAAACATGTTCATTCAAAAACATGTATAGCAGTAGGTTGCGGCCGCCGCACTGCGGCCACCGTGTGCGACGGCCGCATGGAAGGAACCGTACCTTAGGATAGAAACTCCGTTGGTAGAATTCTCAGTTGATTTTGAAGATGAAATATCCAATAAACATATCCTCTGAGAAGAGTATTGACTAATATTTCGATGATATTCACATGTTTGTTCCTTGAAACAGTGGCGTACGGTATATGAATAAGCCTAATCGGTCCGTCCCAACTTTCAGACCTCTATTGAAATGGATATTCTCATATATTTCCAAATTCTTGTATACGAAAAAGGAATGGTTTTCAAGATATTTGAAGGTGAACAAGATAGTGCGTGAATTCGCGAAAAGCTTTGAAGTTGAAGGGCCTAGAAATTTTGAATACGAAGACTCAAATGTTAATACTACGACTCGAACGTGAGTACTACGATTTTTATAGTACCTGTCCACGAATAACTTTAATTTATAATTGAGCATGATTGAAACTATAATTAATGGTTATCAACAATTGGAAATTAAGACCGGTTACGGCACTCGGCGTTTCCGAGTTTCAGAAGAAACATTAAATTTTTCTGAGTCAATATCTCAATTTTTTCTTTCAAGATATGAAACAACTTCGTTGAAACGTTTTGAAAACCTGTTCTAGGTCATTGAGACTGTTTATTTACATTCTGTCGACGTCTCGGTTTGTTTTCGAATTTTTGCTGTTTATAAAAAAACTCTGCCATCAATCAACAAACCAACTTTGGTGAATACATGCAAAACATTTTATATCTTTCCAAGTTGTGGAAAAAATTTTTACTTGGATTTCCGCTTTTGACTGGTGTAGGTTAGGAAATTCCATTCTTATGAATATTCCAGTTCTAGGACACAACCAATTTTGAATATCTTTGAAGAAATTACCAGTGATTGATATTAAGTTGTTGCTAACTATTCCGTTAAATGCTACAGAAAATTGTCTAAGACAAAGGACCTAATTTCGAATGAGTGTAACTTGAAATATAATGGCACATTAACATATTGTCAAACGCCCATCTTTCTCTACTGTAAATTACTGACTCAACGTTAATGTTTAGCGTCATTGTAATCACAATGAAAACGAGATAGACATATTTCGAAACAGGATCTGAAGGCGTAAATTATAGTGACAGTTTTGTGTGCCTTTTCGAAAAGGGATTAACTGAAACACAATAAACAGTGTGTGGTCTCATTATAACTCACCTTTAGAAACTTTATAAGCGGAATAAACTCAATGATCTGAAGGAAAGCTACCAAGAATAATATTATTCTCAGTTATTGTGGATTCATATAAAGTTTGGAAAGCTTGTGCTGACTTTCAGAAGAATTCAACTTCAACATTTTATCTCGAAGGTATAGTTTGATTTTTCGTTCTAAAATTTTTGATATTGTTATTTCCGTCAACCGATAACACCCCTACGAGCAACCCTCAGAAGTCTTCGAGAGACTTGTGTGAGCTAGGGAGGACGCAGCCCATACCTTTTAACGTGTGATGCCATGCGCGAGACCGATGCCCATGCGGGGATTTGAACCAACGACCCTTCGCTTGAGAGAAGAACGCTCTACCAGCACGGCCACCACGGCCACAGTAGATTATATTATTAGATAAAAATCCTCACATTGTGTACACATATAGTGTTAACGCACTTTTGGGAAATTTAGAAAAAAACGATTCTAGTTGCAGAATCTTTCTGCACTTTGTCGAGATTTGTTAGAAAATGTATTTTCTCTTTTTCTTGATTCTTCAGGTGTTAACTGATTATAATAAAATTTATTTATCAAGCACAATAACACAATAATATAAAATTTTACAATAAAAATAGAACTAAATATGATCTCAAAGGTGCGATGTGAAGTTGACTAATTAAAAGTATTCATAAAAATTAGTACTCACCTCGATATCTTACTCTTATATCTAGTTAAACCACCAGCATTCAAGAAACTTCCAGATCTTGGAATGGTCACTTTTGTCAATATATCGCCAGAGTTCTCCTTCTTCATAGGAGCTTCTTCGTTTTTCCGAACGCTTTGAACCTTCTTCAGACATTTTGTACCACCATCGCTCATCATCTGCTTGATTTCAGCAGTCAGCTGTTTTTGTTCTCGACTCATACGAGTATTCAGTTTATCTACGAAGGAAAATGTTTATAAGTACATTCTCTTGATCCTTCCTTACACCTTCTGAAAACTCACCTGTGAATGATTTTGGCTTGATTTCTTCAAACGTCTCACTTTCATTTTGTATGTGATTGTCTTCATTTTTTCTTTCGTTGAGTTGGGAGGGACTGATTGGATCTTCATAGGGCAAAATGGCGTCCAAATCTTCACACTGGGACTCTGGAGCTTTCGGAGCTCTTTTCGTTTTGGAACTTTTTTTCGGGGGTCTGTTGTCCAACAGTGGTTTAGTGTCTGATATCTGCAAGTGTGAAATGATAATCATTGTCTCACAATTCTTTTCATAGCTTAAAACTTTTATACAGCAAAATAATTGATAACTGTCTTCAAATCGAGTATGATGGGAGAGTCCCAACTAAAAATGTTTTCCAGAGCTTTCTTTCTTTTTCAAGTGAATTCTTGATTTTAGTCAAATCGAATAACGCGAAGCAGTTCTGATTTAGTTTTATACTAAAATATTACCATTTCATAGACAATTATGATAAACTTTTATTCCGATGATTTCCAAAGATGGGTTTACAAAACCAAGAGGTTTGCCAGGTAATGTCTCCTTCAGGTAGAAGTGTAATATAAGATAGAACTAAGTGTGAAATGAATGAAATGATTAATTTCATCAAAGTCGAAATACCCTTCTCTCCACATATTCCCTCAAAGTGAAAAATATGAGGCAACTACCTGACAGAAAACATACTACTTTCCCTTACGGACATTACATCTGACATGCATTTGTGCAATTCTCCTCAAGGAGGACACTATTGCAAGTGCTAATCGTAATGAAATAATGAAAAATATCCTTCATTATAGTTGGGAATGACCACCTATACAGGGTGTTCCAAATGAAGTAGACACTATTGCCAAGTCCGTTATCATTAGTGCTACGAATTCAGTTAAATAGGCAAAAACTAGTGGAATTTTCTCAACGGCCATTTCGAAGCTGTAGAAAAAAATTCACGGTCGTGTTTTCAAAATATTTCATAAAATGGTATTTTCTTTAATGGAACATTCTATATTTTATCATGTATTTCAATTCGTAACCACATTCTCAACAACAACGCTCAAATGACATTTCCTTCTGAAGTTGAAAATGAGCGATGATGTGTTTTGGCGAATAAAACTAAACCGAACACCGATCACCCAATTTTGTTACTCATACGAATGACAATATTTTGTTACTAACAGCAAAATAAGATAGTAAAAAAAATATTGCGCTGTGATTTGAACTCGTGGAATCCGTGATCATCACTCACTTGATACCACTGAGCTATTTGAAATTAATTTACAAAATAATCATTTCCAAAATTGTCAGCTATATTCACAACTTTGGAGTCGTTTTTGTGGAGGACAGAAAATACTGTATCCTCATATTATAGACCGTCAGATAACGATAGATTTTGCTGACTCATTTTCTCTCCTCTGGGATTCTAACCACTGGAAATTATGTCAGTGTTGAGCCCAAAAAATGAAAATTCGGCGATCAGACGTGTGCTTGACATATAGAAAATTCATTTTCCTTTTGCAGATTTTTTTTTTTCATTTTCTCGTTTATGGCCTTTTAACACATGAATAGGTATAACAATCTAATAGTGAAAAACCAAAGCCATAAGGTTTGCACGTGCTTAAAAGGTTGAAATAGGGGTGCGATCTTGTGAAAAAATAGTTGGTTGCTGATGCATTTTCTCGCTTATGGTAATCAACAGAATGAAATTAAAAAAGTTGGGTGAATGACTGTCACCTTGAGGGTGGTGCAGGAGGGGTGATTTTTTATGTCACAGAGTGTCTTTTCGAAAGCATAACTCGACGCTTTTCCTAAAAAATAATAACGTAGAAAATTAATGTATCTGTTACTTCAGGACCTCACTGTATAAAACATCGTAATCATGTTTCCGACTTATGGCTTTTTTTTTCTAGTCTTGAAATCAGTTTTTCTTCCTACATGCCAATTCCCATAAACGAGAAAATGAACAAAATTTCCTGTGTTTTTCTGCAAGTTTTCCAGTTTCATATAGTATGATGGCTTTTTATATGACAGACTTTTACCGGTTTGCCGGAAAACGAAAAAAAATTTCACAAAATTTTCCGTCCGGAAAATATACTTCAACAGCTGACCGGCTTATGGGATATTTTTTTCGGGTTCCTAACAATATTAAATATCATTCTGTTGATTGCCATAAGCGAGAAAATGCATCAGCAACCAACTATTTTTTCACAAGTTCGCGCCTCTATTTCAACCCTTTAAGCACGTGCAAATCTTATGGCTTTGGTTCTTCACTATTAAATTGCTATACCCATTCATGTGTTTAAATACCATAAACGAGAAAATGAAAAAAAAAACATTTTTTTTTTCTGCAAAAGAAAAATGAATTTTCTATATGCCTAGCACACGTCCGATCGCTAAATTTTCAATTTTTGGCTCAACACTGACATAATTTCCAGTGGTTAAAATCCCAGAAGAGAGAAAAAGCAGCAAAATCTGTCCTTATCTGACTACTAGTGCAGTTGGAAAAATGTGTTTGGTTCGACAAAGTAGAATTTTTATGAGCAATCAAGTTGTCTTGAAACTTTGTTGAAATACTATTTGACAAATATTCTCAAGTCGACTGTTCGAGATCTATCATATCCGATTGTCAAATGTTTACTATTAATAAAACTGTCTTATGTTCAACTTTAGGAGAAAAAGTCGTATGAGCTTTGTTGTTGAGAACGTAGTTACGAATCGAAATGCATGATAAAATATAAGGTATTCCATTCAAAAAAAAATCAGTTTATGAAATATCTTGAAAACGTGACTGTCAATTATTTTATGTCTTCAGCATCGAGAATGCTATTAAAAATTCCACTTGTTTGTCCCTTTTAACCAAATTCCTAGCATCACTAATAACGGAAATGGCATGGTGCAGACTTAATTTGGGACAAACTTTACAGTCGAATGGGGATTGTGTCATTCTGGTGTATTCGAAAAATGTTTCATAATTTTTTCTCAATTCTTCGAACGACCCTCCCTACTTTTCTTTTTTATTTCTGGAAAAAAAATAGTTATCAACCCATTTGCTTCTTTTTTCTTTTTAGTCAAAATATTTCACTAATAGTGAGTCCCAAAAAAATAGAGACTCTGAGATAGCATCCTTGATCACGCTGTTACAGGGTGTTTCAATTTCGATCCTCGCCATTAGGATCTCGGAAACTATGAGAGATACGAAGATGGTTAAATTGGGGCAAAGTTGCGCATTTACCTGACCAACAATATGCCGTTGAGAAAAATCTGAAATTCCGAGTATATCCGGAAAAAACAGAAATTTCGGAAAATGGTTTTAATTTTTTCGGGCTTTATTTTTCGAAGGATTAATGAATAATAATAATAATAATAATAATAATAATAACTTCATTCAGTACAGTATCAAATTACAGATTCACAAATTGCGGAACAGCTGAATAAATAAGTAGAAACCTCAAAAAAGCTCGATGAGAGCTTGTCTATGGGTAATTTCTTATTTTTTTTTTTAAAGTTATAACTCTGCTTTGAAGGTAGGTATATGCTGTAATTCTATATAAAAACATACATGCTACATACATTAACTATGAATACAAAATATTGAATGATAATAATGATATATAGCAATGACAGTAAAAAGTATACTACTTTTATAAACTTTTAACTGACTTATCTATATTACAGGCGTATAAAGAAGGAAGACTAATGTCTTTAATTGGACTTTATGGCTCAACTATATCATGGAATATTTTTCTGTCGTTTGATAAAACCCATTTTTTAATTTTTTTATTGAAAAGAGTTATCGAGTTTATATTTCTCAGCTCCGTTGGTAACAAGTTTCTCAGTTTAGTGCCAATAAATACGAAGTATCGTTGACCAATCGCTTTCCAGGTTCTAGGTAGGGAGTTGTTCGCCTTTATTTTGGAGCGGGTGCTATATTCATGATTTATTGGACTCATATAGTTGGATTTGTATAAGACTGAGTATACAGTTCGGCAGTATAGTTGTCTGATGTCCATTATATTTCCATTTTTATATAGCAAGTCCGAAGAGTACAGGAACTCTTTCCTGAAGATGATCCTCAGAAGTCTCTTCTGTATTACTTCTATACAATTCATTACTGATTTTCTGAGACCTCCCCAGCCTATGATACCATATTGCAGAATTGATTCGACCAATGCGTGGTATAGAGTTTTCAGACGACTTACTGAGATAACTGTTTTCAATTGATGGAATTTGAATATAACTTTTCTTAATTTTTTAACAATCCCTTGTGCATGAACGTCCCACCTGAAGAATGAGTCTATATCGATTCCCACCACATACCGAACAGTTTTTACTGTGTTGATTTCAAAATTATGCACTTTAATAATGTTATAATTAGGAGAGTATTTTTCGTACGAAGTGAATGGTAAAATTTTGGTTTTCTTAACATTAACTGTCAGTTTATTCTTACCTAGCCATGCAAATATATTTTTTAGGTCATCTTCTGTGGTTTCTTTTACTTCTTCCCATGAATCGCCTTCATATAAAAGAACAGTGTCATCGGCAAAGGATATTATGGTACTTGGTGATTGCAGATCAAGTAGAGAGTTTATATATATTATGAACAAAATTGGACCTAATACTGTTCCTTGTGGAACGCCACAAGTAACAGTTCTGTCTTTGCTCAAAATGTCCTGGATGGCCACTCTTTGTTTTCTGCCATTCAGATAATCTTTCAAGAGATTATGCACTATCCCGCGAATTCCAAAAATTCGAAAATAATTGCTCCCTGCTACAAATGGTGTTTTCACATTTGCTATCCGACGTTTCGTCTTCCGGCCACCATCATCAACTTTTTATTTTCTTATGGGCGCTACATTGGATTCTTTCTGTTTTGAATAGAACAAGATTTTACGTTTTCAATGATGCATCATAAATTATCATTCTTTTTCGAAAAATTGGAGATATTGAAATAAATTAACTCTTATCATAATAGGATTTGACTTTGATGTTTCTATATTTGACTTTCAATTTGTTACACATTTTGTTATTGCACAAGACAATGAATTTTTGGCGAAAAATGGCTTTCACGAATGAAGAAAAGAGAGAAATGATACAAATTCATTACAAATACAAAAAAACTGGACATCGGAAATGTATTTAAACTTTTATCCCGACATACGACAACCACATTGAACTATGTTCAAGTTATCAGATCAAAATCTCACCGAGTTTGGTTCATTTGAAAAGCCAATGAAAAAATACGGGGACAGAATCCACAATTAAAATTTGGTAAATGAGGTGTGTTTGAGGTAAATTAGATATTGTGTCCTTTTCAATGAAATTAGAACTTTGAACAAATAACAATAATTACCTAAAATGTAAAGACAAAAGTAAATCACAGCAAATACTCAAAATGCTGGCCTTGATCATGATAACACAACTGTACCCTTCTTCGAATATTATTCTTCCGAACTCTCTAACAATGCTGTGTTGAAGGTCCTCAATATTTTGATATTCCCTCTGACCATGAACTCTATATTTCAGTGTGCCCCTTAAGAATGTATCCATAAAACTTAAGTCTGGATACCTTGCTGGCCACCTTACCGGCCCATTATTCCCTATCCATTCATCACCAAACCTTTCAGTCAGGTAATTAGATACTCATCTGGTAGTGTACGGTGGAGCACCATCATGTTGAAACCAGATGTTCTCCATTCAGAATTCCATCAAATAAAGGAGGACCCAACATGTCTCCAAGCACTTGTATGACAAATATTCATATCGGAGGAAATTTGACGTGTGGATTATCGGCAAATTATTAATTTTTATTGAAAAGGACACAATGTCTAATTTACCTCATACATACCTCATTTATCAATTTTTTTTAGTTTCCTGGTCCATTGCGTCTGCGTATTTTTTCCTAGGCTTTTCAAACGGACCAAACTCGGTGAGATTTTGATCCAATAACTTGAACATAGTTCGATGTTGTTTTTGTTTTTTCCGTTAACCAGCTGTCGTCCCCTTACGAACGGCAGCCCTCAGAAGTCGAAACCTGTGCGAGCTAAGGATTAACGAGGTCTTACATTTTTACGTGCGATTTCTAGCACTTTCTCGGGCCATCAGAAAAAGTTCTGCAGTCGCTGATGTGGTTGTCATCTTTCGGGATACAAGTTTAAATACATTTCCATTTTCCTAACACTGTTTCTATCGTATTTGTAATAAATTTGTATCATATCTCTTTTTTTTTTCATTCGTGAAAGCCGTTTTTCGCCAAAAATTCAATTACTTCTACAATAACAAAATGTCATTGAGTGTAACAAATTGAAAGTCAAATTTAGAAACATCAAAGTCAAAGACTATTATGTTAAGAATACGTTTTTTTCAATATCTCCAATTTTTTGAAAAATAGTGAAAACTTATGATACATCGTTGGAAAGGTGTAATCTGGTTCTTTCAAAACAGAAAGAATCCAATGTAGCGCCCATAAGAAAAAATAAAGATGATGATGGTGGCCGGAAGACGATACGTCGGATAGCAAATCTATAAACACCATTATGTAGCAGAGAAAAAGTGGCAATGTGGAATTGAAATTTATTATCGAATCCTTCGAAAAATAAAGCCAGAAAAAAATAAAATCATTTTCCGAAATTTCTGTTTTTTCCGGGTATACTCGGAATATCAGAACTTACTCAACGGCATATTGTTAGTCAGGTAAATGCGCACCTTTGCCCCAATTTAACCAACTTCGTATCTCTCATAGTTTCCGATTTCCCAATGCTGACGATCGAATTTGAAATACTCTGTATAAGTATTATACATTTGATAGGATAATTCTCCACAAAGCGAATTACAGAAAAGCGAAAGAATTACTTCCTTTCGTAGGTACATGACATTTAGGAACACCCTGTATATTCATTCACCTACCTCAATTGTGTGAAAATCTTATTTTACTACGACCTTAATTTACTCACTGTTCACAGAGCGTAAAGTGATACTTCTTTAGTGCGTAAAAAAATCAACTGTGCGTAAAGTAATGTTTAACTCACTGTTAAGACATTTTTCAAAAAGACAGTATTTTTCATCTGATTTTACTCGGAAGTCGACGAGAATTGGAAACTTCATAGGATAAAACATTCAACAATTGCTACTATTAATCAATATAATAACTGTCGTAGAATTGTATGATGCAGTTTCGTAAAGAGCTTTTTTGTATCCGCGTGTTTTGTTGAACTAGGTTTCGCCTCATTCAACAAACTTCACGCTTATACAAAAATGTCCTACAATACGAACTTGTATCATGAATAACTAGTATCTCACTCATCTTATATAAACTTAATAAACAACAGAACTAAAAATGTCGACAATTTTTACAAAAACTCTGAAGTAATGAAATTATTTGGCAGAATATTCATCTATCAGTTTCTCTTACTTTAAATAGTGGTGTAGCTCTGATTACCTAATTGACTGATTTAATTCGAGTTGTGACATTCGAACTTTATTGGCTTTTATGCCACCGATATTTTACGATCAATAACCATCATGATAAGTTCACGAGGCATTAAGTTAATGTGCCATCAAGTCAATCATCAGTATTTCTATGCAACCCAATCTCGCATAAAACGATACATTAAATATTAAAAGGGTCATCAAATACTAGATGGGGTTTTATGCAAGCAGCCCTAAAGCTCTGAGTCATATCTGTTCTACCTTCCGTTCAAGTAGGTCTCTATCGGAGAATCAACCGAATATTGGTTCTTTCAACTGAAAGGTCTCTACGTACACATTTGTTATGGGAAATGACAAATCAAAATTACTTTATTTTTTGAAGAATGATAATTCCCATTTACAAAGTGAAATGGAAAGGGAAAAATAAACATCAATTACAATTGAATACAAGCACATTTTCTATACATTCAACGCTGTATTATAGTCAATATATTTTGAAACATAGACATTACATAAAGAGTCGTAGAGTACGTCAATTTATTTAAGTAAAATTCTGTGTTAATGTATAAAAACAAATACATAAAATTCATAACATTGGTACTGTTAGTGACTGACGTCAGTTTTTTTATTATACTTCGACTGGTCACATTGTAGTATTACCTCTTTTACTAACTATGCGCAAGTTGAAAGAATGAATCACCCTAGTCTCCCCACATCCATCCCGCTCGCTGCTCAAATATGCTTCAATATTCGAGATCACCATTGACACCAGGTGGCGCTCCAAAACTCCGGGAAAACAAAGCAAATGTCATTTAATTATCTTTTTTTGACGACTTTTTGATTTTTTTTTTAATTATTGAATTTTACTTCTACCTCAACTTTGGAGTGCTTTTTTATAAATGCCTGTTGTGAAAATTCATTTGGCTGCAATTTTTCAGTAGTGTTTGAACCGAAAATGGCCCGTGATCCTGAAACTTCAACAGCGTCTAACCTTGATCGACCTTGACAAGTATTGAAGTTAACAAACACAATTACAATTATAAAATCCTGTATTACTTTCCTTTATTCCTCTATTTCGTTGCCTCAGTGAACTCGTTTCTGCAATTTTTTGAGATGAAATGACAATTTTTATCAATTATTTTAATGCTGTGTCTAGAAAATAAATGGATTGATTTACGCCAGTTATAAACCAAATTTCTCTCACTAGATGTGAAAACATTCAAAATAAAGAGTTCACGGATGCAAATACACGTATGTTTATGAATTAGTTTCCTGATTTTCAGTTTAATTCCCAATGTTTTAGCTGATTTCTGGTTTCTGGGAAAAGAGTGCATTGAGACATTTGCAGACGAATAATTCTTGCATTGTGGCACTGTACAATTTTTTATTGGCTTACTTGTCACATCAAAGCTATGCTTCTTCCATTAAATCAAAAAAACTGAACCATATATAGATTGATAAAGAAATAATCACTAATTTATTAACGCGCGATCTTATGGCAGAATGTTTGTTTTCCCCGGAGTTTTATATACAAATTTCGAAATGTAGATGTCGCTCACTCCGTGGTGACCCCGAATACTTCTTGCGTTGAACATGCGAGGTTGTCAGACGACAAGTGCGTGAACTGAATAAATCTACACATTACCTACGGATTGTACGAAATGGGAAGAAAATCTTGGAACAGCAATTACCGAAGTCAGATAAATATGGTTTTAGACGAAAATTGAAGAATTTAGTGGAAAAACTTCAATCATATCAGTCAAGTGATTAAAAGTCACTTTAATGTTTTGTTGTGTTTTAGACTACGTGGAAGATGTGCTGCAAAGAGAAATGAAAATGAGACACAACAATAATTTCTGATTTTTGTTTATAGACAGGGGTGATCTACTATGTAGATACGAATAGGACGGCATACATTCCTACATTAATGGCATCATAATTTCGTACGTTGACTGCTGTCAACACCCTGCACAGTCCTTGGCTTGTGCCAGTCGATAGTCTGAGGGTACAAAACCAGTAGGTTACCCTTTTTTATATGACATTTCATTGTTGCTGGATTCGCTGGAATTTATATGGAGTTTATAGACGGCCATTATTATTAATTGTCGTCGAAAATGGATATTCTGATGACTTCGCTAAGCAAAAGCATGAAATAACATAATTCGACATTTTCTACGCGGTGGAGTTTTTACTAAGGTATACACTCCATCAAAGAAGAATTTCGAAAAGGAGAAAAATATAGTAGGGAAAGTGGGGAGCATTCGACCGCTTAACACTCACCGACGCATATCAGAAGATGATGTTGATACTGAAATTTTGTGCATAGGCCCAATTCGTGAACACTTTTGTATATTTGTATGCCATCAATTATTGAAAAAGTTATACTGTTTTCTACATTTGAAGTATTCTAATGAGGTAGCTATCGTCAGTTGGTGGAAAAACGAAAGTATTTGAATTACTTTTTCTTCTAAGAAATTTAACTTCATAACTAACCCCAGCAACTGACAGAACTTGACCAACGTAGTAAACAACAGTTGACTTTGTTGAGAATTTTACTATAATGAAATCTTCTTGCTTAACCAGACATCCACTTTCTAATAAAGGGAATTCTTCAAAGCTGGCGTCATCGTCTGTATCCATTAGTTCAAGTGAATTTTCTGCATCGCTCCCTGATGTTTCTTCTTTCTCAATTATCGATCTTTTCACAGGAGGCTTCATACTTCTTTTTTTTTAGCTGATAACTTTAAAGAAGCTTTTCTATCGCTTTCTGCAAGCGCCCTTTCCAACTCTTCCATCTCGGGAGTGGAAGTGTATATCTTCGACTTGGAAGTTCTATTGTTCCTTTTCTTCACCTTTGGTTCGGCCTTAGGAAAAGGCCGAATTGATTCAAATGACTTGTGTTCTTTCTTTGATATTTCCCCTTTTTCTTGATAGGAAGTAGATGGTTGATTCAGAAGAAAATCACTATGAATAATAATACGGGAACCATTCTTCTTTTCCTCAGAAATATTATTTGACCCATTATTTTCTGTCATTGTTGTCAAACTTTCTGCAGGGACAACCTGAATTGTTTTTTCTTCTGAGCTACTGATCACATCTTTCGAACCATTAAAAATGGAGCTAGGGGCAAAGTCTTCTGCAGTGAATGCTAAACGATCTACAGGCCAAATTCCTGTTTTTTTTAATGAGTTAATTATATTCGACATAGTAAATGATCGAATATATGCCTTATTAGTTAACTCTCCAATACGTCTTATTGTTATAACTTCACCAGGATGTGTTACCAACTAATCATTGAAAGCAATAGAAGTTGCAGTTTTAAATGGACCGAAAACGCCGATGTCCAATGGTTGAATTCGATGACTTGAATGCGGTGGAAACGAAAGAAGAGATATTTCTGACTCTTTGCACATTTTGATTGCTTCGTATGATGTGTGAGATGAATGGTTATCCATCAAAATTAAAATCCGATTTTCTTTCGAGCAACGTGTATGTTTTATCATATATTTTATAACTTCCAAAAACAGTTCCTTAGTCATCCAACCTGTTTTATTACCCAACACAAGAGACGATGCAGGAGCACCCTGGATATAGTCTGAAGGATTTCTCAATCTCGGAACTATATATAAAGGTGGAACTGAATTTCCCAAAGCATTTATAATGCCTACGAAAGTCACAAGTTCTCCCCTTTCTGCAGAAGCCACTTGGCCTACTTGCTTCTTGCCCTTTTGGGTTACAATCTTGACTGGCTTCAGAACGGTTTCCACACCAGTTTCATCCAAATTATAAATTTGAGCTCCAGTGTAATTGTATCTCTTGAGCTCTCCAATGTAATTATTGAAAAAATCTTCAACCCTTTGTTGGTTGAAGCCTGTGGATCTTAACAAGCTCGTGCTTTCCGGTCTTCTCAAAGATAAATCCGGATGTCTACCCATGAACCCATAAAGCCAATCTATACCTGTAAAAAAAACAAAAAAAAATCCATTTGAAAACATGTAGGCTATCTGCAATATTACCTGCAAATTTTTTTTCTTTCCATGACGTGGGACATCTGCATGAATTGTATATGGCATATTCACAAGCAATTTCTCTTATTTGACGATATGAGAGACCATAATGCAAATCTGAGCATTTTTTAATGTAACATACTAAGTCATTTTCCTCTTTCGTTGAAAGTACCTGAAGTGTAGTATATTTATTTTGAAATTTTGTTATAATTTCGTCATTTTGTTGACCTTTTTCTTTTATATTTTTTATCCTTGACATGAGTGTACTTCTTTTGATATTATAATTTCTAGCTACTTCTCTGATGGGAATTTTATTTTCAAAATGATCTTTTAATGCTCTTTTCATTTGTACCTCATCTATATCCCTTTGTGTTTTTTTATTTTAATTTTAATTTAACATTATTTTGGAGTAAATATGAGCAAAAGTAATTGGGAGCATTCGACCACCGGTTGAATGCTCCCTATGACCAGTGGTCGAATCCTCCCTAAGGTGCCTTACTTAATACAGACCTGTATTTAACGTTAAAGAGAATTTTTTGAGGTTATGTTTCTATACGCTGAAGATGTGTTAAAACTATACTTTCTACCTGAACTAAGGGACTTTTGATAAAATCATTACTATCTTGAGAAAAAATAAAAAACCACTTATATCATGAACTCACCTTAAAACTCGATATTTTATATTTTTCAAGTATATTCTCCGCAACACTCGTAACAAGATCACACGTTTTCGCGCGAAGTGTAGTTGACGTAAGGATCATAATAAGCCAGAGGCGTACTCCGAAAATTTGAAAACAAAGGGTACAAGTGGCGAGGTTGAATCCTCCCCCTGGTGGAAGCCTCCCTACCTTCCCTACAATAAGTATATACCTACCGGCATTCAAACTGATTTTCGACGAGAGGAAATTTGAACAAATGAAAAGCTCCATGAAAGGTATTTTCAAAATACGATAAAAATTCTTCGATATGAAGAAATATGAGAATCCCACGATGTTTTTATCCATTTGGAGAAACTCCATTGCTTAGAAAATCTCAGCATAAAACTTCGCCACAAGACCGCGCGTAATTACACTTTAATTATAGACCTATAAAAGGTCGCGTAGCATCAGATTTTATCACTATTCACCAGAAGACGATTGCGGATTCAAGCAATTGAAACGTTGTGAAAAAATTTGAAAGAAAAAGAAATCTTTCGAATATTAAGATGATGGACGTCCGAAATATAAGTAATCAAGTTACTACATCGTCTAAAACATTCAAACATATAGTATTCTACTTGCATATTATGGCTATTATTCACTTGGATGATTTACGACACTCACCTGCGGCTCGTGCCGTAAACTTCATCCACGTGAATAATAGCCACCATAATGTGCTCGTTGAATAATATAGTATTGTAAATTCTATTAAACTCTTATAAGGCAAAAAATACAAATTAATTACAAGTGAATAATGACTATATTTATATGCATACTCTGACTGTGTATACCTTACACACATACGAGGAATGCCAAAATGATCATTACAAATACAAGAAACCATGAATAAAAATTTCAATCAGGTGGAATTTGAATGAACTTCTTTGTTGATTTTTCTGATCGCCTTTTCTTCAGATTCTTTGAACATCTACATTGTGATCTATTCGGATGTGACTAGTCGAAGTATAATTAATGATTAAACGACTTACGTTAAGGAAGTTCAATTCAAGTTATACGAGACTGGTCACATCCGAATAGAGAAACACCCTCCCAAGGATACACTTATTTATGTGAGTATATAGTTTTGTATACGTAGACAAGTATCCATTTTTGTTAACCCTACCCCAAAGGCGATCAAGTAACCATCATCGCAAAGTATGTTGAAGCATATTCGAGCAGCGAGCGGAATGGACGTGGGGATACCAGGGTGATTCATTCTTCCAACTTGCGCATAGTCAGTAAAAGAGGTAATACTACAATGTGATCTATTCGGATTTGACCAGTCTCGTATAATTTGGATCGAACTTCCTCAAGGTAAGTCGTTTAATCCTTAATTATACGTGTTATTTATAGTATAAAAGTATAAATAAAATGAAGAATAAATACAAACTTGTGATATTTTCAAGGGAACATATTAAAATAAGAAAAAAATTAGTAGAATGGCACGTACGTACTGTAAACTGCTACGTATCAGTAGTTTTGAAAGACACGAGAAATAATCTAAAATTTCACAGAATAAAATTCGTTCAGCGAGTAGATGTTCTGCCGAGTAAAATACCTCCCACGAAAACTTTCAATTTTCTTTTATCCATAATCGTTTTTATTTCATGTCTCTTCGTGAATTTGACCGCCACATAGCTCAAAAACTGACAGTTTTCGAGATATAGGGCTTTGAATATGGATTTTTTTTCCATTTTTTGAGGGATTTGCTTATCAATCGGAGAGCTCTCATTTCCTGTTGGGAAGGAAATTGGATATTCGGCGCTCAGAATCTGTCTGACACATGGTCTTCGTTAGTTACATTTTGCGCCGCCATTGATACTTTTTCATACACTGCTCCACACTGGCTATGAAATGAGATACAAATTCGATACATTCATTCATGGTAGGTAAAAACACCACAATAATTTTTATATTCGATAAACGACACATGTGAGGAGAAGCCGTGTCTGTTGAAAAAAAAGGAGAACGTTCTCAATTGTGATGAATAAAAAACATAGAATAAAAATAAAGATATTTATTGTAATATCTAACAGAAAACAACTACTTCCCCGGCTAAGACCACGCTGGGCATTGAACTGCATCTGATAGATATTGTAGATGTTTTTGTATTTTTTTTTTAAATGAATAAAATGAATACCTTTCAAGGGGTTATCTAGAAAAAATAGCGACTAAAGTTTGCCTTTCAGTCGCAGATGATTCCACATCTGATTTTTATGAACATCCTGTTTATACTTTTAAAAAAATCAATATTCCGTACCCATGAAAGGTTTATGTCAAAAAAACATTTCACTACACAAGAAATTGTTCAATTGCAGAGTAACATTACTTCTGAAGAGTTTGTTTTCCAATTCTTCCGACTTCCCCGATGATCTCAAAATAGTGCAATAGATTGTTGTCGACCAAAATTATTGAAGGCTTAGCGAAAGAGGTGCAATCCACGCATCAATGAAATAAGCGATTTTCTGTGAGTGATACTTCTGAATAACATTCTCCCTTCTCATTTATCTATACGAATCTTCAATGGAATCTGTATAATCAAAAAATCAACTATCTGAATGAAAATACACTTTCGGTTTTTCTTTTCATTGATGTTAGGTTCTTTTCGCAATATCTATCAAATGCAGATCAATGTCCAGCTAGGCTTTGGTCAGGGAAGTAGTTGTTTGTTTTAAGATTTTAATTCGTTTCTACTATCTGAATGAAAATACATAATGATATTATACATACGCTCATTGCATCATTTCCGCTGATAACCGAAGAAGTCGAACTTCGTTTCTTCCTCGGCGGTCTGACGGGTATAGAATTGCTGTGTTTATCCTTGTTCAAACTGGATGCCACCGACATACACGTCGTTACTCCGTTCTTATTCCTCGGCTTCCTTTCTTTCGCTTTCATGTGCGCAACAAGGGCTTTGTACAGTGTTGCTGCTATAACTATGGCATCTTCTGAAGTTTGACAAACAAAGCTGAAATACGAGTTTTGAATTTATCGGTATTAATGTAATAACAATAATAAAAGTAGTAGTACAGTATCCTTCAACGTGTGCAGGAAAATGTGCGGAAAAAATTGGAGGCTATAACCAAAAATTACTAAATGGCTCTATGCCAGAGTAATCAGACTCATGATAACGTACGGGTTGGTAATATGGTGGCCAATGACCAAGCAGGCATGAGTGGTTCGACGGCTCGGAGGATTGCAAAGACAAGCATGTCTGAGTGCCACTGGTGCCATGGGAACTCCCCCAATAGCCGAACTAGAGGTATTGCTCAACTTGCCTCCACTTCACATTTACATTTAAGGCGGAGCCAGCCAGATCAGTCAGTGAGTAGGTTGCAGGACAAGCAACCATAAGCAATATGCACGAGAGAGACTACCACAATCTATACGAAGAGTTGGAAAACAACCCTATTACAAGAATGCTATCAGATGGCATACTTCCCAAAACTTGGCATACTTGACAAAACTTTTAAGACAAGTGTAATGGACAGGAAGGCGTGGAAGGAGGAACCTCCCATCAAAGCGGAAAAATCGATGTCTACACGGATGGATCACAAACTGATAAACGTTCAAGCCAAAAATCTCATTGAGCTAAGGAAAATATGCCATGAGTTTTCAGAAAACAGCATTGTCATTTACTCAGACAGCCAAGCTGCGATAAAACCATTCAACTCAATGCAACTTTCCTCAAAACGTGTTTGGGACTACATATAAGCCCTAAAAGAGCTGGGAAGTCAGAACAGACCGATCATAGCCTGGGTACCAGCATAATCAGAATATACATGTTATAAAATCAATGAAAAGGACGATTCAATAACCCAGAACCATTTTGCGGTAAAGCAAAAAAGTTGTACTAAAAACAAATCATGAATCCATCAGAAGTCTTAAGAATGGTGGAACAATTCACCAAGAATGAGACATGTCAAAGAGTTTATCAAAACCGCAGCCAATATTCACAGAATATCTACTGAACCAGAAGAGGAGCACTACTAGAATCTTAGTGGGACTTCTCACAAGGCATTGTAGGATCAACAAACATTTGAATACAATCGGTCTGGCAGGAAGAAGAGAAAACATCAGTACACATACTGTATCACTGCGAGGGCTTGTCATGGCTTAGGTTTCTCACATTGAAAGAAGAACAACCAAGACCTCCCAGATACAAGGGAGTATTACAAACTATCCTATGGAGTCTCGCAACGAAGACAGGGCTAGATAGATAACTTTAAACGATTTGGAGGGCAGATACAGTGAATCTGAAAAGGTCGCAGTGTAGAAACTTGTAGCACGAATGCCCAAACTAATCTTATCTAAACAAATGTAGTAGTAGTTGGAAATGGGCCAGAGAAACATCACCTACCTGGTAATGTATTCTCGAGATGAACCGTGCTATGAAGATGTCTGGGAGAGCATTTCAAAACTAAGAGATACGATGGTGAACCAGATTCTGGAAATCCCAAAATTGTTCTATGGGATTGATGGGATGGATTAGAGAAATATAAGAAGCATGTTGGAGACGATCCAGTGGGGTCCAGATTTTGGTGTGTTGTAACCGTATTTCCCGACCGAATATGACAACTATGGAGTGCACCGAGAAAAACTGTCGAAGTAGAATTTGTTGCTGATGTTCAATTTCAAGTTGCGCATGAAAGTTCTTTTATTAAATCCATGAAACTGAATAATAACTTACTAATTGGGACAGAAACAATATCTGTTGTTATTGAACTGATATATCTGTAATATAATATGTCACACCAGTTCATTTTGTCTCCATAACAGATGGGAACAATTATTGCAGGATTACAAACTATTGCCCAGTAATTTCCATGCTTTCGGTCGTTTCCGTTCCTGACCTAGGTAAACCGACGACTCAACACGACTCAACACGACAAAATCTCAACGGCATTCACCATTTAGGCACAAACAATTTCAGTGGTTCATGAATGTGTGTAAAAGGTGGATATATTGAATTTCAATGCATATTAATTTTATTATAATCAGTTTGTACGTGTGAACTCATCGGTCATAGGCAATTACAAAGTTATCTTTTCCTTATTTGTCAGTAAATACCTGTCACTTCAATTCACCTAGTGTTTTCTTTCGAAGATTGTGAATATCATTTCATAAACTACACTGAATGAGCAACTTTTTACAATAAATCAACAGGTTTGCATGGTAATTTTGTTTACAATATGAAGAGTCTAAGTAAGCTGATAATAAATTAAATCATGAATCAGGCAAACATGTTCTTTTTTCTCCAAAGATATGGCATCAATGATTTCATTTTGGACTTTAATCAATAGAGTAATTAATCAGAGTTGTATAACAGAAATTTGAACTCAAAATAAAAAGTTTTGTACCTGCAGCACCCGAAATACTGATCAAAGGTTCCGATTTTTAAGATATTCATAAAGGTGTCAATATCTCCAAACCTTTTGATATTTTACTAAGGTAATATTTTGATATTCTGGTCAGTCATGAGCTGGACTATCAGCTCTCTGAACGATGACGTTGAATTTTGATACCCCTTGTATATGCCTTCAAACCTTAGCTAGGCTGGGTGAGGAAGAAACTTGATTTCGGTGTGACGTGCTATTGCTGCCTCATCAATATTCTAAGTTTGTTGCGATTTTTCGACAAATCAATGAGTCTACATACCCGTGACATTCCAACTGCTTGTGAACTCCAATTTTTCTCATGACCACCGCAAACAAGGGAGAATGAGCTTCTGTCGTGATGTACTTCTTTTCGTTATCATCCAGCTTCCGGAATAATGTCTGCTTCTCCATGTTGTCTGGATCCGTGATCAAAGGCAAAAAAGCGTAGGTGAATTTCGGACTTCCATGGATAACGAACTTCACGGCACTCCATACAGCTATTGTCGGGAAAGAGTTCAATTGCTCCAAGTCACCTAAAAAACAAATAAATTAACAAGACTGCAGAAACCCAATCAATTAATCGATCAATATAATCATACTTTATTGTCAGAAGAAAAAATTCTCGTGGATAAAGCTTATACAGGGTGTTACCTAACTACGGTTCCTGCAGAGGGTGATTCGTCAGGTCATTTTGAGAAGAGAAGTTCTTATGAACATATGTCTGGAGTTGCTTTGTTTCTGAGAGACAAGGCATTGTAATAAAAAATAGCGGTAATTATAAATATATATATATATATATAAATAAGGATGGATTTAGCGAGGGGCAATATATGAAAATATAAGTAGAAAAGTTATTGGGTATAACCCTCAAAATATTCTGCAACCGTAGACACGTGTTTCGAGCTTAAGCTCTCATCAGTGCGGTAAAATCAAGTGCGAAGATGTACAACACTTGGATGTAAAAATAGAAACAAAGGAAGTCAACAACAGGAAGCCAACCACACATTTGTGGCTTCGGTTAGAAGACCTTGTGCTTACAAGGCAACAACTAACGTCGCCACGGAGGCAGCTATAGCTACCAGCGTGACAATCCATCCTTATTTGTATTTTCCTGGGTAGGATTGTCACGCTGTCTCCGTGGCGACGTTAGTTGTTGCCTTGTAAGCACAAGGTCTTCTAACCGAAGCCACAAATGTGTGGTTGGCTTCCTGTTGTTGACTTCCTTTGTTTTTATTTTTACATCCAAGTGTCTACGGTTGCAGAACATTTTGAGGGTTATACCCAATAACTTTTCTACTTATATATATATATATATATATATATATATATATATATATATATATATATATACATATATATATATATATATATATATATATATATATATATATATATATATATATATATATAAATATATATATATATATATAATATATCATGAATATCCTAGAACCGATTTGGTTAAAATTTGGTACATTTATTTGAAATAAGGCGCTCATTTAGCCCTAACTAGATTGGAATCATTAGGGCCAGTGGTGTCTCAGTGGACACTACAGCCAACAATATTGTAAAAAAGTACACCACTGACTTTTGTCAGTAGATTGAGCAACTGCAATACAACTTTTTGGTCTTTTGTATTTTCTTCATATCTGGCTTCTTTTTAGAGAAAAAATAAAAACCAACAATAAAAATAATAATAATTGCGATATTACAGTAAATGAGCAAAATGTCCCCTTCTGATAAAATACACGATCGCATTGATTGTCTGACACGTTCCAAAATTCTTTTTACATTGCAATTGTCAATTATTCGATTCCTCAAGTCATTCACATCTAGTACAGGAGTTTTATAAACAAGAGCCTTCAGCTGACCTCCTGAAAAGAAATCTAGAGGATTTATATCAGGACTGCAGCTGGCCAATGTTGAGGTCCTGTAAGTCCAATCCAGCGATTAGGGTAGGTGATGTCGAGATACTGACGAGAAAGAACACTAAAACGAGCTGGAGCCCCATCGTGTATAAACCACATGTTGCCGCAAAAAGTCCATGTAGGATTCCTGTTAAAAAATGGACCAATTAGGTAGTCACCAATAATTCCTACCCAAACGTTCAGCAAAAAATGATGCTGAAAATGGTATTCTCTGATAGCGTAGTAATTTTTGTCAGCCCAAAAATGGCTATTGTGAAAGTTTATAATAGCATTTCGTGACAAATTTCCTCGTCCGTAAATAAAATATTTGGTAATAAACTATTATTGTGTGTCATCATATGAATCAAGCACCTGCAAAACATTGATCTTGGATGAAAATCCCGAGGCAGTAGAGGTTGGACCCGCTGTATGTGATATGGGTATAGGAGGTTTCTTTTCAGAACTTTACAAACGGTTTTTTGGCTGAGTTCAAGCTACAGTGCAATCTTCCTGGTACTATTTGAAGAATACTTTTCTATTGCATCAAGTATAGATTCTTCTAGTTCAGGCGTTGTTACCGTTTGTGTTCTTGCATGTAGCGTTTTAATTGTTTCAACACAAGGTATTACTCTGATCTGGTAAATTCTCCGTGATTCTCCCGAATTTCCATTTGCTTATCCATAAATAAGGTGCATGTCAGCCATTTCAATGTAAATAAAATGATTCATGATGGAATCACTGCTTATTGACAAGTCTGAATTTGACTGATATGACAATAATGTTGTCACGAAGAACTGAAGCGTAGGGCTGAATCGTAGAACTGAAGTTTAGGACTGGAACGTAGAACTGTAGAACTCGAGCTGCTAACTGAATAGTAAGACTGAATGATAGATATCTGAATAATATCTTAACTATGTTTTGCTATTATTATTCATTATCGTATGCAGGTACGCCTATCATGGATTGGGATATTAAATTATTACGGATGGCTATGAAGAGCTAAATGAGCGCCTTATCAGTTCCAATAAATTAACCAAATTTCAACCAATTCGGTTCTGGGATATTCATGATATTACCGTTTTCTTTTTTTAAAATTTTATCGCCCTGTATCTCAGAAACGAAGCAACTCCGGAGATATGTGTATAGGAACTTATCTTCTTCAAATGACCTAACGAATCACCCCCTGTAGTAAGGAATCGTAGTTGGGAAACACCCTGTATAATAGTTACAATATTGAAAGAATAAATATTTACCTCGGAAGTGAAGGCACTACGTCCATTTTCCTTATTTTTCATGATAACTGTTTAAAGATTGTTTTGAAATTCAATTACAAATATCTTAAAAACTAATTGGAAAGGTAACCAAATTATTATACCACAGTGTATGAGTACATTCATGTTTCATTGAATTATAATATTTACCCAAATTTATTATTTATTTGTTAACAAAGAATTCAAACTTATGCGGAGGACATAGTGCCCTTTACATCCAAGGTACAGATATGTTCCTATGATAAAGAATAAAAATGTGCTACCTATATACCTAAACAAAAGGAAAAATTGGGAGTCGGAATGAAAAGTAAAAAACTACAATCAGATAGTTCTCTTGATTGCAATACACTACAAATAATTATACCAACATGAAATTTTGGTCACAACAATATATATTTATTATTTAAAGTTCAGTTAATAAAAGTTGTTAATGAATAAAGTAGGTACAAGACGTCATGGGTTTCAATATTGTTATGTGATAACATGAAGAATTGAAGACAAAAAATAAACTAGAAACTGGTAATCATTGAGGTCATAAAGAGGTTGCAGTATCAATTTTCTTTCAATAGGGAATTATTGAACACCGTCCGTTAAGGTAATGCCTTAATAAATAAAGCAAAACCTTAAATATCAGGGTAGAAATTGAGTTCTTAGGACAGCGATATTTTAATTTCTAACCTAAAAAAATACTTCTACTTTTGTCTTTTGTTTTGTTGTTGAAAAAAAGTTCAGATTAATCAGATTTCACTATTTTAGTGATATTTTATTGTAATTTTGATAGCGGTCTAGAACAATATGGAAAATATTTTGGAAGCCATAATTTTAGGAGTTGGGGCCGATGAAGATATTAAATTTGGTATATTGGATTATATTTTAATTAACAAAGATGAGGAAGGCCAGGGTACCCCTTTCGATTTGGAGAACCTGAGTGATGAGGAAGTGGTAAAAAGCTTTAGATTCCAAAGGGGACATCTTCAAAGATTCAAAAATGTATTGGCCCACTCATTTTTTATTATATAAACTTGAACATTTATTTAAAAAAAAACACAATTACAGCACTAAACCGACACAACACAAATTCGAAACGAAAATACAGACAGATCACAGAAGTGTGTTTTCTGTGAGACAGATTACTTGATTGAGTTGAGTCGAGATACTTTTTTGGGAGGTTAGGTTTGGCGAATTGGGGAAATAAGGAAACCTTAAATACTACGGTATCTTGTCGTAAATAGAGGAAAGCAGTATTTTATTATGGTTCCCTAATTAAATATTTTCTAGTGCGCATGCGTACTTCCCATTTTCGGAACGACCATAATAAGGCATTTACCTTATAGAGTTTCCAATAATTCCCTATTGTCCTTTCTGAACTGTCTAAGACTCGTTATATTCCTTATGCTAGGAAGCAGATAATTGTACGTTTTAACAACATTGTATATAATGAAATATTTTACCATAGTGTTGGTGGGTCTTAATAATCTAGGGCAGTTGTTTTGTCATGTGTTGTGTGGCGAATCAGTCGTTTTGAGAAGATTTTTGTTTTTTTATATGAGGTTTACTGATTCCATAATATGAATGAATGAACTGTGAAGATATTGTGTTCTCTGAATACGTTGTGGAGTAGATATTGGCTACATACCCCCCAAAATTCAATACTATACTTCAAATCAACTAGAGCAAAGTATGCAGTCCTTGCTGCTGAGTATCCTAACTCATTAGATATTACCCATATTGCGTAATATCCAGATGCCAACTTGTTACAGAGAGTTTTTATGTGGTATTCAAAATTCAATCTGTTATCAAAATCTAACCCCAGAAACCTAGTTGTTGCACATGTGGTCAATAAAATTAAATGTTTTTATGATAAATTATAAATTATTATTTGAAAATCATATCAGAAATGGAAGAATTACCTTTCTCTCCTTGATACTGAACCTTAAGTCCACTACTGGATATCTCCAGCCTTCCTGTTAACGTTTTCGGCGACCTGATGATCTTCTTGTACGCGAAATACAGGTCTTTCAGTGGATTCTGTAACCCTGACAGACTCGTCACCTTTTCCTGCAGAGGCACCGATCCCAAGTAGTCGACCGAGAAGTTGTGAATTCCGATATCGTCCATAGGAATACCATTGTCCAGGGCGACATCGGTGAACATTTTCTCGATTTTGGCTTGGACGCTGTTTTTGGTACTGCTAGAGTCGGACTCGAACATGGAATCGATTTTCTGTTTGTAGATCGAGTATACACTGCTAGTCTCGTCATTTTGGTAGTTGTGTTCCACTAGTCGAAAACCTGATGAGAAATTTTCAAATTACTTGAGTTTTTACTGAAGCTCATCAAGAACATTCAAAACTGAAAGTAAAGCTTGGCAAATCTATCTGTGCCTCTGAGATGCGCGAACGATAAACAGAGAGGGTAAATATCCGCTACCAACTTTAATCGAGGACAAGAAAGAACAGCTGCTGTTGTACCGCGCACCCAACATTAAGAGGCACGGATAGATTTGCCAAACTGTAATATGGATAAGTTTTTTTACATTAAACTGAAAAAGATCATGTTGTGAATATCGAATCAATGAATACCACACAGCAGAATGAAGTTGGTACCGAAAATCATTCGTTAAGTTCTACAATCACCCTTCTATCAACTTTACAAAGAGTCTGAAAAGGACAATTCAATTAATTTTTTGGACCTAACAATAACTAAATTAAATAATAAACATGAATTTTCTATTTTCCACAAACCATCGCATACAGATATCACAATTCACAATAGCTCATCACACCCATATCAACACAAAGTAGCAGCTTACAACAGTATGATACATAGATTACTTAGCATTCCTCTTAGTACTTCAAATTTTAATAAAGAACTTGCAGTTAACAATGGCTATAAATCATCTTTGATAGACAACCTTCTGACCAAGAAGAAATACAAAAAAGCTATTCAAGAAGTTTATCCTACTTCCAAATTCCACCAAAGGTTCAAAACAATTACATATATCGGTGAACCAAGCAATAAAATATATATAGGTAATTTCTTGAAAAAGCAAGGTTTAAATATTGCATTTAAGACAGACAATAGTTTGGGCAGACATATTAAAAATAACAAAGATAGGGCGGATAAACAAGAAAAATGTGGAGTCTATAATTTAAACTGTGGTAGTTGCCCCAAGTTTTATCTTGGCCAAACAGGTAGAACCTTCAAACAACGCCTAGCCGAGCACAGAAGTAGTTTTGTAAATGGGAAAACCAAATACCACGTATGCTAACCATTTATTAATTGAAAACCATACTTTCGACCATGATTTTGAAATCCTTCATGTCGAAAACAAAGGTAACAAGCTAAATCTTTTAGAAAGTATGGAGATTAATAAATGGAAAAATTCTCAGTACTTGCTCAATGACCAACTCGAATTAAATTCGTCACCACTAATCAATTTGTTTTCCTGGAAAGGTTAGATTTAAATGATAGAAATGTAAAAGTACCTATCGGGAATTAACTGGGAGTTAGGTATACAACCGAACCCTAATTCATTTTGGATAAGTATTTAAGGTAACATAGCAAATATGTAATTTAGTATATCTTCACCACTTGAAGAAGCTTTTGTAAAGCGAAACAATTGTCGCGGTTTTGTAAACCCTCTTTATGTGAAAATCATTTGAACCATAGTTTCATTATATCGAGTATAATGGATTTTCATCAAGTATCGGCTATATCAATCCAAAACATTCGTTAAGTAATCCCATTGAGCAAGAATCATCCCCGGGAGGTTTTTTAACATTTTATTCTTGAACCCATGATGACGTAGCTGAGTATGAATAGTTTTTACGTCATAAAGATGCCATATTATGATGTTACAATTCGTGTCGATACTAGCAAAGCCCTAGAAATGATCGCAACCTCATTTCATGTTGAACGAATTTTGAGACATCTTTAGAACATATCGGCGATTCAATTCTTGTCACGTCTCGTTTACATCATTCAGCTAAAATTCATTAAAATTCAGAATATTTCAATGTTTTAACAAATATAACATTTCCAGCCATCACTCGATTCCAACGCCAAGTCGAATTCTGGCCCCCCTGCGAGGGACTCTTCATACGACCCCCCACAATCTTAGTGGGCAGGTCCGTGATTACTCAAGGGGTGGGTAATGGGCAGAATTCTCCTGCAGAGCTTATGCGTGACCTATATGTGTGATTTATACAGATATTGGATGGCCTTAATCGTTGCAGATGTTAGTGGGTAGAGCATCCCGGAAAAAGCTCACTGCAAAAAATCAGGGTTTGAAATTGATCTTGTTTATCACTTTGGCTGCCCCTTACGGGCCCGGCTCTTCATAGCGCTACTGGAAAATGTCCAGAGCTTGATACATAAGGCCCCATGTTTACGGGGGGCGTTGTCATACTCCCTGATGCAAGTGAGATTGCTCGTCAAGGGACATTTGTGCAAGAAAAATGTATAGAAGTTGTAAGACAGCTTTCTAATATATGTCGGAACAGAGTCGACGCCGCTCATCTCCCGAAGGGTAACCAAGCGAGTGTATCTGTCACTGATTGTGACTATACGTTGTACTTTGTTCTGCATCCTGTCGAGTCTCGCGGGGGGCCTGAAACCCTCAGGATGCAGAACACTGGACAAGCGTACAACATTACGGGTCTAATAATTTGCTTGTATATCAGAAGCTTGTTATCCATGCTGAGCTTAGAATTTCTGGTGGGTAGGTACGTCCGACGGCAGCTCCCGCCCTCTGGATAGCCAGAGTTGTGTGTTCTATGAATGTCATACCCTTGTCCAATTGTACTCCCAGGTATTTCGCCGATCTCGACTCTCTAACGTAGGTATCCCGGACCCTCATCCCACGAGTAGGGAACTTCGAAAAGCATCGCCTCTTCGTGAAATTGACGACCTCCGTTTTTCCTATGTTGACCTTGATCTCATTTCTTTCCATATACGGCACGATGTCCCAATCCAGATATCATTTAGCTGTTTGAGTTACAATTCGTGTCCATACTAGCAAAGCCATAAAAATGATCACAACATGTTGAACGAATTTTGAGACATCTTTAGAACGTATCGGCGATTCAATTCTTGTCACATCTCTTTCACATCATTTAGCTCTTTGAGTATAAAAATGCTAGCTAACAATAATATTGTATGGCAAGTCGAAAGTAACGTTATTGTATCATTGTCGATTGGTTCTTATCATAAATATAAATCGGATCAAAACCGAAACTACTATTTGAATGATTACAAATGGTTTCAAATAAGTTATTTGAAAGGTTCAAACTATCTAGACGGTGTTTCATTTCAATCTATGATTGATAATATAGGATATGATATGACATATCATCCACTATTTTAGGTCTGGGCCCGAGGAATATTAAAAAGATAAAAATATTTTTATGTACTGTTCACATCCGAAAAACATTAGAAACAGAGATCTGAGACATAGGTAACTGCATACTTTTGCTGTAGAAATGATCTTCTTGTTTCATTACGATTCATTTATACTTGTTACAATAGTACTTTTTCTGTAACAAAGCAGTTTGAGCTGATGTATTGGATACGACTCTCATTTAACGTACCTGCAATTTTGTTACGTTGGTCGACATATAACGACTCTAGTATAGTCTTTGAAAGGTTATTGGGACAAGAATCACAACGTAACAATGAACCTTGGTTTCTATGTATTAACGTTTATTCTACGAGTTTTTGAACAGTGCATGGGATAGCTACCATCTCATTCCTAGAACATCGACATTTTTCGTGTACTAGATATCAACCCAGCAAACACATCTGTAAAATGACATCTCTGAGATGTTACAGTGAGGTTAAACTGTGATATTACATACTTAACATTACTGCCATGTACAGAAGCAAATACATCTCTTACTTGTCATCTCTAAGATGTCGCTGTTGCGATTTCAAAATTTTTACACCTTTGCGTACAATCATTTTATTGTATTTCTTATTTGAATTTGGTGGTGTATAATTTTTAAGTGCATATTTGTAAATATGCCAGTTTATGTTTAGTTGAAAATACCTCATTTTGAAGACGAGCAGGTTGTTATGGAAAAGAACCTCCTCAAAATCCTTATGGAATTTGGGTCTAGGTGGATTCTTTCAAATTTTTGGTATGATGTAGTCCATGTAATTCTCAACCAATATTAACTATTGCACCAATCCCAAAAAATGAACAGTTTTGCTGTTAGGGGGCGTTGAAATCACCCCTTGCTCAGAAAAAAATATGCTTTCAAAACTATTTGGGTAACAAACCCAAAAAATTTATGGTTTTATTGCTTGGGCATTGAAGTGATATATCATGCTCAGAATACACGCATTGCCCATTAGGCTCAGGGTTATACAGTCTATTTTCAAAATATTTTACTTTACATATACTACTCTTTCTGAAAAAAAAATTATCCCCTTCTTTAGTTGAGTTTTAAAATTATGTATTCGGATGAAAAGCATTCAAAATAAGGGTTTGGTTGGTGAATATTCAATTGAGTAGATGCGCATTCTGATATATCGCTACTACATCTCTGTGATGTAGGTTAGGTTAGGTTTGAACGTGAGTGGGCCCGTATCAGGCCCTCCATTGCGGCCAATGGCCTATTGTGGCTCACCATATGGTTATATTTCTCCCGGTATATCCAAATTGAGGGTTGTAATGGGAGAACAATTTACCAGGTTTTCTGGCCTTACTGTCCTATCGCCAAATATTAAGAATCTGGTTCTGGCCGCTGCAGGGCATGTGCAAAGAATGTGTTTAGCTGTTTCATCATCCTCCATGCATAGTGCATCTTGTGCAAGTCCGATTTTATGCAAGTGATGTTTGAGTTTGCAGTAAGGAAACCTACTATAACTACGAGATTCGCTCTACTGAGTTCTAGCAGTTTGTCAGAGTCCTGTTTTTTCCTTGTACAAGCAATAATTGCTTTGGAATGGGAAAGGCCCGGTAGACTACGCCAGTACTCGAGTCTTTTATTGTCTGCCCAAACTGTGTTTGCTTGGAAGTATATTTAACTGCATTTTTGTTTGAATTGATGAATATCCTCTACAAATATGTAACCACTACAACTCAAGTGAAAGTAAAAGCTTCTATTGTACGACTTGATAACTCTCAACTGAACCATTGTATGCAAATATTCCATAATACTTCTCACTGACTAATTCATAGAAATAACGCTCTGTAAACCCACATGTTCAACAAAAAATTTACTCATTCATTATACCTTGAGATGTCTGACTGGTCTTGCTCTTCACACTTCCATCCTTCGATGAACTATTGTTGTTGTTTCTCTTGGCATGGGCTTCAGATCCAACGTTTCCAATCAGTGGGACATTCGGCAAAGCAGGTGGATGAGGTACAGCCTTATCCATGTTACACATGACCTCTTTTGGCAGATTGGGAGTCATTTGTTCCTCATATTTCGGCCAATCTCAGGAGACTCATGGCTCTAGGACACCTGAAATGAATACATCATTGCAACAAGTTTTGGTATGTGAGGATTTTAGGACATGCATATTCTGATTTTATTTTATATACTGTTGCCGCATTCACATTTTTTAAAACGAAATTAACCACTTTGGTTTTTTAAATGCAACTCCCTGTATATTATTCAATTTTACTGATAAAACTTCAAGGATTCGATATCCAGTAATATTGAAGGCTTGTTTACTTAAGTGAATTGTCAAATGTTGTCGAAATCAAAGCCTACTTCAGTTATCCACAGTCCAAAACATAACATTCAGTTGTTATAGTAATACCATCATTATTATTTGCCGTTTCATCACTTACAGGAAAGGCATTAACACATTTTTACCTAATTTCTTCTATTCCGTAGTTTTTTCAATGTACTTCTTTCAAAAATTTCCACACAATGGATAACTATTAAATGTAGACACTTCCAATTTAAAAATTATTCTACTAATTTCATATTGAACTTTCAAATATATAGATCTTACTTATTGAAGCTATCGATTCTTAGATTTCAGTTTCATTTTTAATTTCCTTGACTTTTCTCTTGTACGGATTGAAAGAACATATCGGTTGGCCAATAAGTGGCAACATGTAAATTACGATCTCAACCATTATATCTGTGAGCCTGATTAATCGCAGGATTTCATTTCTACTGTTTAAGGTTCATTCATGAAGCCTTGACTGAGTAGGAATATTATTGTTATCCAACCAAATTTGATTGATTCACAGAAATATTCAGAAGATTGTTTTTTTTTCAGTTAACGCGACCAAGCTATTTATTTTGAAACTGCAAAATTTCATTATTTTCGTTATCGGCAATGGCTTCATCATCAAATTTGTCAGTTATTTCATTTTAAAAATTGAACATTTCACTTTCATCTTTCGGTTCATCATTCATGACAGCCAAACTTTCCGTAACTCTTTTGGTATAATCAAATGTCGAAGCTCACGGATTTTTTTTCAGTTTTTTAATTTCCAATGAATATCTTTAGATACCTATTTATTAGCACACCGGAAAAGGCTTCTCTTCCAGTTGATAAACAAACTAAGTCTCCCTAAAGATCGTCAGATTCTGTCAAATCAATACATCTTCGTAAAATGTATGACACTTACTTGTTCTAACAATGTTATGAATAAGCTGTAAAATGCCCTTCTGTGAATAATAACTAAATTCTAATACATAATAAAAGTAACCATGTCGGGGCGTGGTTAGAGCGTCGAAAAGTCCGGAGTTCGAGCCCCAGTTGCGGCTGGGATTTTTTAATTTAATTTGACCTATTAAAATCTCGTTGCTCGACGGGGGTAAGTCCCGCACGATTCACTGTTGTGTTTCAATTAACAGTGCTGCTCCTAAGGTGGCGTATGGAGTTAGTTACAAGGCCTACCCATAACACATAGCTATTGACCAAAGCAGTCGATGCCAAGACACAAAGGAAAAAACAAAACAAAAGTAACCGATGACATTATCACCACCGCCACTGTGAAAAGCTGAATTGGACATTCTTTTTCACGAACTTTCATTTCGGAAAGTTTATTTCAAAACAGGATATTCTTCGGCTGCACAGTATAATACAACTCTGTTGTCTTGAAAAAATTGCAACAGTCTTGTAAACGTTGTAACTTACCGGAGCAAATTTACTCATTTGTCCGTCTACTATTGAATAGATTTTCTTGATTTCAATTAGTTTTCAGACTGTGGAAGGTGACACATCCAAAAAACCATTTCAAGAGACGAATTTCGCCCATAAAATTGACCAGAATTCCTCATTTCATCATTAGAAGTCAATTCTGATTTGCTTATCGATTAATAAGTTATTGACCTATCGGATTTTATTCTTTTTGTGAACTACTTATTCTTTTATATATGGCAGTAAATAAATATTGTTAATATCATTATTATTTTGTGAAAAAACAAGTATAGATGTATAAGAATCCCCACTCACTTCGATACATTTGAATTGTTCGATTTCAACTCCATCTAGTGGGCGGATATTAACAAAGCATATATTTTTGTAATGAGTATTCTGATAAAATTGTTGATATGCTGATGAAAATAGATAAGGTGCAATTTTCTATAAAAAAAGTTGTCCACACGTCTGATTCGTCCTGTAGGATTATATCAGGAATGTTTCAATAAAATCTAGTATATTTCAATCCTATACGTCTATGACAAATTTGAAATCTGTATATGAAAATATAACTGAATGGTAGGCTCATCTCATGTATCAGAAAGATACAAGAAGACTGTTCTTGAATTTTGACAAATGTGTCTCAATCACTTTTACCAGAAACAGAAAGAGATCTGACTGAAAATACAAAATAAAAAACCATGAACTGAATCTTCATCTGAAGTGAAAGATCTAGGGATACTGATGGACTCTAATGACATTCAATCCGCACATGGAAAAAATAGTCATAGAATGCAAAAAAATTATTGAAATAGATGATTTCATTATGGTGGTACCTACGATGTTTTTCTTTTATTTGAAGTGGCGTTGCTATGATGTGTTATTGATATTTTATGCATGTAGTTGTTTCAAATAAATAAAAAAAAGACTGTTTTGCAATTTTTGCTGTTATAAATATACTCTGCATTTACCTATAATAGTCAAAAAAATTGTGGGATTTTTCAACATTTCAGAAATGCAAGATCACTTCTCTTTATTAAGCTTGTATTCTCAGTAAACTTGGACATTTATTCTCTAAGATTGAATTCAATGCTCAACGTAGACGGCTAAGAATTTTTCAAAATATTTTTCAAAAAAACCAATCCTGCTCAGAATTCACCGTTATGTTAGAACATTCAACAGAATTTGTAATCCATTAAATACGTCGAACTCGACTTGAATTGTTTCAAATTCAATAGTGAGAGGTATTTTATCGACCATCTGTAAGAGAAATATACACTTAATGATTTCAGACACATTGTATAACTCAATTTAGTAGTGCCTATTCTGTAAGTTACTTTCCGTTTGATCATGCTATTTTTACTATTCCATAAGTTACTTTCTGTATGTTATTTTATATACTCTTTTTTCTTGTTCACAACCCTCTAAACTGGTTAGTGATCTAGAGGGATCCCAAGTAGCAATTTAACGTTGCGACGACGTGTTTAACAAAGTTGCGCAACCAAATACAAGTTGCGTTGCCGACCTCAACACAACGTTGTCACAACCCTGTTTTGCACCAATTTGGTCAATCATTTTTGGGTTTTTACAACGTTTCAGCTTCAACTGTAGGTAGCTGTTGGTCATTTTCTAAACGTTGCTGAATTTACTTAAAAACAACTACACACCAGCACCCTCTCGCGCGGCGACGACAGTTCACTTTCCATGCTGTTCAGAAAATAGTTAATTCTTCAACCAAATAATTACTGATGGCAAAAATGGACACTTAGAGAACAACTCCTACCACATGTTAATATCAAAATGTTATCTTTTTATGGTCAAGATACCTGAAAAATTATGATTTCGATACAGAAATTGGCCACGCATTTCATTTTACTGTCAAATATACTATTGTTTTATGCCAAAAAACACGCGGGCTTTCAAACTAATGCGTATTTTTCGAAACTCAAGATAGAAAAAAAATTTGATAAACAATATTTAATCTTGAGATTGATTCGAGCTCGAACTAAACGGAATACATATGAATTATTTATAGAAAACTAAAATAAGGCTTTATAATCCTTTGTTTATGCTTGTTTACGTCCAAAATTTTAATGGCCGATCATGTTTTCGAATAGAATTATACATCCAACATGGCGTAGGAGTATAAAAGTCGTCAACGCAACTCTAGGTGTCAGATAACTGAAAATATACTAACTTTTAACGTTAGTCTACCAGACAACTAACTTTATACCGAAGGGCGACTCGAGTTGCTTATCCGACCAAAAACCACCAAGGTTAACTAACGAACACACCCAGCTCCACATTTCTGTAGCGCGCCTCACAAAACACATGTTCTCGCCTTTCCATGTTTTTCAGCTGTCAGTCAGTACTGTCTGAAACTGAACTGAAAAATCAGTTGCTTCCCTTGAAATATCTGTATTCAGATTTCAGGCTGACACCAGTTCCTCAAATTTTTAAACTTGAGCTCTCCAAAGTGTCTGTGTTCATGTGGGCTTGTGACTGTGGAGTTTCTTCACGACATAATCTTTTTTTTTACTGTAATAGGAGGCAGTGTATTTGAAAGCTCTTTTCATTTCCGATTTTAAAGTAAGGTTAGGATAATTTCAATTCCAATTTCTCTCCTTTAACTATAATATATTTTTATCACGTAATTTAGCCAACAGTAAGCCCTCGTCACTTGAATAAAAAAAAATCATAAATTGGGTAAATTATTATCATCTAAATATCGCCGGCACGTCTTCTTGAAAAAAGGTTAGTTGTAAAGATGACTCCACGAAAACGTTTTATACTCAACTGAAATATTGCTAACTGCTTAGTTGAATCATAAAAGGTCGACTCTACGTCGGAAAAACGTTTAACATAACTAAAGTTGTCACGTAAACGTTTTTAGAACGTTATTCCCGTTCCCAAAATATTGACTACTTGTAGTCAGTTGGGTAAACGTTATGGCAACGTCGTAGTTTAACTGATGTCGTGCGCAACGTTGAGACAACGTTGTCTGGTGGTTTAGCAAGTGTCGTTTCATAAATGACCAATTTCTACACCAAGTACAACGTTAATATTGGTGTATTATGTGGTTGTCGTCGACAAAATGCTACTTGGGATCTGTTTTTGAATTTCTCAAACTGTATGTAACCCTTATTTTGGTAAATAAATAAATATATAAATAAATAAGTCATTGTAACACGGTACCTATTTTTTGTGGCACCATGGGTCAGTATGGATATTTTGGCAGTCAAATTCATTCATCATCAGATACAGTTCCAATGAATGAGTTTTCGACATGAACCCAAGAATTTGCCACAGCCTGTAGGTATATGGCATAAATTATTAAAAAATAAGAGACAAAATAAAAATAACATAAATGGAAACAACATGTTTGTTTCATTTGTAATGATAGTATTTGAAATAGAGACAACTGAATAACGAAAATTGAATTCTGCTTGTAAATTGCATATTACATCTAGGAGTTGAATGTCCCGGTCTCTATTTCTCAGCTGGAACTGACACTCGTCCAACGCCCTTAAGAGGTATTCCAAGTACCGGTTGGGATTTTTCTCTCGCCAAGCCAAATCAAAGACTTTTTAGTCATCCCGTTACTCCAAACGACCTTCCTTAGAGTCAGTAACCATGTAGTTGTCGGCACCGGATGAAATACAATCATATGCGGGCTGCATTTCTTAGCACGTACCGACAATTACGATTTCTTCGTAGATATCGTTCATTATTAGCATCATCGTACGCTTGCGAACCACGATTTATGTAAATCCGCCTTCTACGTTGTTCAGGACTGGCATCAGGTATTTACGAAGCTATAACCAAAAAAATCAAATAGGTACATTCAATTAAATTTACACCAAGCCTCAGTGGGAGTTAGGAGGAAATAATATTGTATGACTGGGGTGAAATATTTTTATCCCGCCCATCTGAGGGTCTCAGAGGCTGGGTAAAACAGCTCAAGTCTGCCCTAACGTGTGGTGTAGGCTATTGAATGCCCCAAGTAATGTATATGTTCTTTGTTAATAATGTGAAACATCATCAGGCTATTAGGACAATTCATTATTGAGTTTTCATGGGCTCCCAGAAAAGCAACAAAAAAAAACAGGTTGAAACCTTCATTATTTTATAAGTGGTTTATCACTCGTCTTCTGGATGTTTCTGGAAAATGTCCATGGCCTGGTAGATGAGCTTACCATACTTTGTTGGCCTTTTATGGTGGGCTTTGACAGCAGTTATATCACTAGTCAACGGATTTAAAAGGGTTCTGTTCTATTCAGTGAAGATGTCAATACACTGCAACCTAAAAGATCGATTGTGTCCCCTCCTGCTGCTCATGTGTCTCAAAGACTAGAGCAGTTCCTTCAGTACTGTGGCTTTCAAAGCAGTTCAGGATATCGGATGGCTTCAAGTTAGGTTAGGTCTCCCTTCTATTTGGTGATCTCCTAGGTATCTAACCCTCTGATTTTGCAAGTTAATGCATTCTGAGATAATGTGGATAGAAGTTTCGTCATCTTCTTCGACTAATCCAAGTTTCTTGGGGTGTCCTTTCAACCGGCAGTGCCCTGTTAGGATTCCAGTTAGTAATCTGAGCTTGTTTTCACTCCTGCTGGTGCTAGGTACTCCCACACCATCTTGAAGTTGATTACATGGGAGTTCAGGGCATTAATAGCTACTTGGATATTCTACATAATGTTTTTTTCTGCGAAAATAAATGTCTTTATATATTGAACTGAACGCATTTTTGGATGGCGTAGATTACCGCTTGGGAAATGCTATGGGATTAGCCTAGACTTTCGGAATGTTTGGTTTCAGGCCCATACACTCCTATTTCAGTTCCTTCTATTGTTTCGGATAAATCTGTGTACCATTTAATACGACTTCTCTTTAGTCTTGCGATGCTGTCTTTGTCCCATTCACTTTTGCTACTTATCTTGCGTTTGGTTGTTCCCTCTCTAGTCGTTACTATATGGAGAATATAGCTTAGGCTTAGGATTACTTCAATAGCGACTGCAGGGGAACGTTCTTATTTCATCTGTTATGCGTACACAGCCAAGTCTTTGGATTTTCGATAGATTTTTCCTTGCACTAGCTAGCTGGATTCTGTTGCCCTATACCACTGCCCCGTTAGTCTCACTATAGACGTTTACACCCATTACAGGGTCTTTGGGTTACATTCACAGTTCTTTTTCGCAGAGTTTCTGCACACCATTAGTGCTTTCGAGGCTTTGTTGTTTACTTCCTTTTCGTGCTTATTCTAGATGAGTTAATTATGTAGTATTAGTTCCAGATATATGTCCTCTGGTTTTCCGTCTAATTTGATGACTTCGAGGTTAATCTTTCTTCTTCTTGAAAAGGTTTGTGCAGAATTTATCAGACTACATTACTCGATGGATGTTATTTAGCTAGATCCCTCATTGCGTCTAGCCGAATGAATCTGTCACTATCTGTGGCGATACAGAGTACGTTGTACGGTATCCTCTTCAGTCTAATCATGTGAAACTGAGGGAGGCTACAGAACAGTGGGCAGGCATGATAGGTCATTGGCAGGTATTGTAGTTCAATTCTTTGTTTTCCCTGACTAACTTGGAACTCCTGGCTAGCCAAGGATATGTCATATGTCCTTCTGACAGGCCGCAGCTCGTTGAATTCCCAAGCTGACATGTTTACCCAGCTTGTGTCCAGTTAACTCCCAGGTACCACACGGACTCGAACTCATCGAACTGATTACCCTGAGCTCTGAATGCCCCAGAGTTGATCACTTTAGAGATTTCCTCTTCCTTGTGAAACTCATGAGTTAAGTTCCATCTGGATTCAGCAATATTGTTTCTTGTCAAATACGACACGACCTTCCACAGTAAGTGGGATTTTAACCGAGCCGCGGCTGCATTCCTGTGATATGATTGGGAATATATCGCAGTGTCATCAGCATGTACAGACGTGCTCGTGTTAGTAAACATCGGGAATTCATGCGTTTGGAGCCAGTACAGGTGACAAGTTCGACCCCTGCGGAACTCCTCCGGCCTTCTTCATTGCAGAGCTGGTGTCATTTACTCTGAACGCCCTAAAGATTAAGTTATGATAGTATGATTCTTCCATGACGAGGCTCTCTATTCAGATTGTATCGAATGCCTGGTAGATATCCAGCAGAATCATAACAGTATTGAGACCTTGTGGACAATCCGAGCCAGCCACCTGAGAGGTCACTGAGTGACCCTCAGTATTATTCTTCCATGACGAGGCTCTCTATTCAGAGGGTATCGAATGCCTGATATGTATCCGACAGAATCATAACAGTATTGAGACCTTGTGGACAATCCGAGCCAGCCACCTGAGATGTCATCGAGTGACCCTTCAGGAAGCCGATGTCTTCAAGGTCCCGAAATCTCTAGAGAAGGATTTTGTCCAACTCCTAGGCCAACGCAAAAAGATTGGGTATTGCGGGTAGTGCTGTCATTTTATAATGCTTGCACGAGAAAATTCATTGGGAGTTTCCTAAGTAAGACCACGTCTGTCTTATCTATGCCAGGTGCCTCGTTTCTGGAGAGCCTTTCAATGGTTTCTTGAACCTCCTCAAAGTTGGTCATCAACGTCGAGAAGGTTTAATTGTTCATCATCATCTAGGTGTTGTTCTGAACTCTCTGGCTCCCCTCAAAACTTTCTTGTGCTTCTGGGTGGACAACACACACCACACAAAGCCGTTTAAAGAGCACTAGAAGACAGAAAAGTTGACAACGAGGACATTGTGTATGAAACCGTCCTGTTCAACTAGCTTCATCAGAAAATAGATATTTTTTCTCAAATCGCAAAGCTATTAGCATTATTTTTATTTTACAGAATTCTTGCCTTTGATTTGGATTATCTTCATTCAACTCCTGTTACAACTAATCATTGAAAATGAACGAATGAAAAAATTAATTTGGTTTCAAAAGAAAAGTAAAACATTGATCTACGTGCTGTATTGTTTTTTTGAAATTATTTGTTCATCTACCCAAAATATTTATTTATATTTTTGAGATTTTGTTAGTGAAAAAGTGGATTGAAATTTCAATTTTCATTACAGTACGTTCCTAGAATCGAATGTCTTCTAGAATCCTGTCTTTGTTTGGAATCGATACGAAGAACCGTTTTTGAGTAATCAATTATTGACTCTTTCAACGTAAAAAGCGTCCCAAATATGATCGCGATCATGGCCTCTTAATGGTTGAAATATTTTGAAATTGTGTTCAGTATTCAACTAATCCAAACTAAATTTTCTACATCTTAAGCTTTAAAATGTTATTTTATAAGTTTTGACATTTACGGTCAGGTTTTAACCCTTAAGGTTCATGTAAACCCATGAAAAAATTAACGGTAAGTTTAAAAATTCTAAAAAAATTCGAGTTATTCCGGCATTCAAATTGAATAATTAGAGAGATGTAGAAGACAATCTGATGAATAGTTTTTGAGAAAAAAAATAAAAACCTAATTTTTAGAGGTTTTTTTAGAGTTTTCCCAAAAACCATTCATCAGATTTCATTTCAAATATCATGACATATCAATGTGAAGGTAAAAGATAATCACGATTTTTTTCAGAATTTTTAACCACAACGTTCTCTCACAATTAAAAAAAATTCTGAAAATCTTGTTATAAAATCAAAGACAGTTGAGAAGAATCGCTTTTGCAAGTGATATTTATATACTATTTTTCAGACATAAAATCAAACGATTTATATTTTTAATAGTAATTTTTAAAATTTCGTACAAAAAACGGTAAATCGCTCCAGTAAGTGATTCCTCACTGTCATATTTACTGTACAGCGTTGCCAATAGTTCTATACAGCGGTAACCGATGTAATTTGTTTAACTTTTCGAAAATGAAAGTTACGTCGATAGGGGTTTGTCAGTTCATCAGTTGGATATTGGATTGGTCCGCCTAAAGCCTTGGAGTCCTTGGACACAATTGAAGAAGTATGTAAGTAATGAGTTTTATGTTTTGGGATTTGAAATATCAGTTCTGGAAATGAAACAGGAAGCAAAATAGAATTGAAAAATAATAATAATAATCGTAACAGCGACTTTATTGTCCATTCCAGTTGTTTTTGAGTAACATTACTTAATATACATAAAAAATAACGGCATAATAGGCGGAGTTCAGCTTACAAAGATGAAAAATATTGATAAAAATAAATTATAGTGAGTTGTTCATATTACCTGCTCTTTGTGAATTTCACCAACAATATTGTTGTTTGTGCTAGAAGTAAATCTAATCTAAGCAAGATCAAGGACGGACTGACTATATCTATAACAAACCCATGGGCAATGCAACCCCGAATATCAGAAAAACCAACGAAATAAATACAATAAATAATATACAGGTGAACCGGAAAAAAGCGGCAATACCAAAGATTCTTAAGAACTCCTCCCACAGAAAAACCGACGGCACAAGAATCATCAATAAACCAAAATCTAAGAAAAAGAATGAACCAGCTTTGAAGAAAATGTTCTCCACCTTTGGAAACACTATAAACGATTGAAAAGATAACCCCTTTTAGAACAAAAGGAGGTCTCTATCCATGGTAAACTTGGATGTTCTGCAAATCAACCAAAATTTGCAAACAAGGTAAATACATCACTGTTTCTGAAAAATGTGGTGTACGCACCCATTTCAAAACTGAAGACTCCGCAAATTTTCCGAAACTTGCAGACATGATTCGGCAAGGGGGTTAAGTTCGAAAAACGAGGTCTCCACCCAATACAAATATGAGGGCGCTGCAAATTTCCTGAAATGTTCAGACAGCAAGGAACGCTGAATTCGAATAATGAAGTCTCCGAGGTCTCCACCCAACAAAAACCAGAGGCACTACAGCTCTCACCAAATTCACCAGACGGTGCGATCTTTTTTCATTTTCAGATGTGAAAGTCTGAATGATTGAGGCTCGTGTCGGATGGGAATAATCCTCCACGATTCAATGTTGCATTAAAAATTAACAGTGCTGCTCCTAAAGTGGCGTATGGAGTTGGTAACAAGGCTTATCCAGAACACTTGGCTAATGACCGTAGCAGTCGATGCCAAAACACCAAGAAAAAAAATCCTGTGAGCTATTTCGCAGTACTCCTAATAATGTTGAGATTTGGCAATATTGCATTAGCAGTAGGGTTGACCGTTGCAGAAAACTGTAATTTATATGGAAATATTATAAAAGATCGCTGTAACTATGGTATGAAAAACATATCTTGTCAGTGCCATCTTGCAGTTCAGAAACGCGAAATATTTGACTTTACATGAACCTTAAAAAATAAACAGCGGCATAATATAGAATTTGAAGTATGACAAAAATATCGCGAGGTTTTGCCATTTTTGAGTTTCATTTGCTGAACTATTAAGATATGTTAGCATCCCCACAAACCTTGATTTCATCCTTCTTCGTCCCTACTTACAATAATAATTATTCGCAAAAGAATCGTGCCATCTCAACTCATCTAATGGAAAAACTTAACGCGTGCCTAGTTTCACACACTTATTGCTTCAATTGTTGTCTAGTAGACAAAGTGCACGCTCCGGTAATAAACGTAATACATTGATGCGATCTAACACAAGTAGGCTTCTGGAATATTACCTAAGTGCTTCTGGTTTGCAGACTATTATTATCTCGTTCTTATGCATAAATGTATCATGTTATTGATGATAAAATGACAACGATTCAGTAATAGACCGGATAATATATTGATTGATGCTTTCGAGATACGATTATGAAATGATTTATTTGCTCGCTTTTCTATTAGCTCATGATTATTTATGCGACAAGTTGTGGATATCCGAGAGCATATTCAAACGTGTAATTTTCACTGCAAGTTCGTTTCGTACTTTTTACGAGGATTTTCATTATTAGCTGATATCGTGATGTACGCTTATCAATTATAGAAATTGCGGAGAAACTATTTGTTACGTTTCTACTCGCCAGTGATTTCTTATAGACTACTTTCTTTATTATTTTTTGCAATACATTTTCATTCGTATGAGATGCGCGGTGATTTGGTAATGGTGTTCGGGATTATTAATTTCAAAATACACCAAGCAATAGAGCATAAAATGATTGAGTTTTTAACAAAAAAACTAATAGGAAACCCACGATGCCATCACATGGAAGACAGTCCCTAGTTATATTCTGTTATGTTTTCGACTCGCAACTGTCATTTATTGATTTGTTATAAACATGTACAAAATAGTGCAAAAGAAATTCAAATTGCAATTGTGCCAAAACTAATGATTCATCAGAGCCTGTTTTGTGCAATCACAAAGTACACATGAGTCGATTCTATCATGAGAAGGGTCAACCCTATTTCTTGAAAAATGGCGGAGTAATGAATTCTTTTAAAAATCGTTAAATTTTTCGGTTTTTCCGGTTTTCCTCCGTTACTAATAATCCGATAGGACTGTAAAACATTTAATTTTGTTTTTATTTCAATTATCTATAATTCTTTTCATTATGGCAACCAGATTGCTGAATTAGTTTTCATTTTATAAGCAAAACAATTAATAAAACACGTTTTTTGTTATTTAAATGTTTATAACAAATTAATAAATGACTGTTGCGAGTCGAAAACATAACAGAATATAACTACAGACTGTCTTCCATGTGATGGCACAGTCGGTTTTTTACTAGTATTTTTGCTCTTTTGATTGGCCTAAACAATGGCGAATCGTGATCAGACATCAAATATTAAACTACCAGAAAAATTCTGTAAAAATAGTATTTCACGATACAAATACACGAGTGACATGGATGCTTAGTTGACATTTCATATGATAAAACTGAGAACGTTGTGTTATCACCTAGCAACAACCTTTCTAGCACGGCGTGTCTAAATCTTGAAGATTTTGCACGCTCTTCAGTGCATTTGACAAGAAGTGCAATAATTAGCCTTTAAAGCAGTCACAACGTTTAACGTTTAACGTTTAACGTTGGAAGTGCTTTAATGTTGGAAGTGCTTTAAAAGCACTTGTGCACGCGTATGAAGTCAACTTCAAGACGTCATTAGAAATTGCTCAGAAGATTTCCGTACGAAAAAGTAAAAATTAAAGTATGGTGTTACAATCCCCAATATTAGTGATTCGGAAGATTGTAACAAATACTAAATCGATAAATGGTCAACAAATTTATTCAGATCACACTGATAGGAAAATCTGACAATAACGACAACTAAAACTTTTTGAATGACTTTTTACAACTGTCGTATTCAAAAAAATATATATAGGAACGTAGATTATAAGAATATTTAACAAATGATATAAAAGAATTATCATTTTTCGGTCCAAAATTTGAAATCTTTCATGCTTTTAAATTATAAATTTGTTGTTAAGAAGTTGATCACTTTTACATGCATAGTAAAGGAAACTATCAGTACAGAAATACATCTAAATCATATGTATACAAAAAACAGGTCTTACTACCGATTATAAAATGGAATACTCATTTTTCATTCGAAAATGATACTATTATCAAAATTTGGATCAGTTCTTGCTTTTTATTGCTGAGGTTCTCAGTACGAAAGTACATTACGTTTTTGACATCTGACCCGTTAACTTGAAATATTTGGCGATGGCGCGTACTTGAGTACAGTGTAGAAACGACTCACTCTGCAGATTAGCCATTTCTATGGAAATTCGAGCACATTCATCCAAAACTTTCGACTCCGAAGGTTAGGAAAATACTACCTCAAGTCAACATAAAGAAAATAATGAATTAGAAATTCAACTTTGTGCTAAATATTAAAATTATTAAAAATATGGATTGACGAACTCAAAAATTTTTATTTTTCATTTCGTGAAAAGATAAATGAGTGTTTCAAGTTTGTTTCAATGGTCAATGAATCCGAATTCTTATTGATACAAAGATGAAAGTCACATTTTAGCTATAAAAATCCACTGTTTGGTTTTTTACACCTCTGCCTTTGTTCTTTCTTGCATGGGAAGTGGCCTTCTTTATCTGAACAGACGACAAACTGAGATATTGGCTTTGTTTGACTTATCTTCTCTTGAATCTCTCTCACGATACTCCCACTTAGGGCTTCGTGACTCCAAGAGACTAGTCTTGGTCTTGTCTTGGTCTTCATAGACCAATACCAAGAATTGATAAAACTTCTCAAGACCAAGACTTGACCTTCGAGACCAAGACTCTCTCCCAAGAGTCTTGGTCTCGAAAGAAAAATAATGAACATAAAACTACTCAATATTGAGAAAAATGTCATGGCATTTTGTTTCAATTATTTATTTTTCACATGGTAGGTTTCTAAATTTTGTTCACTCAAAATCGAAAATTGAATTAAATTGAATATTTTATCAATATTCCACACCTACCTTCAACTGTTTTTGAAATAATGACAGGTGAAAAGTGAGATTTTGCAATTTTCACACAGGAAGGCTGCCATACTCTCGGTTCATTGCGTCTGCTCAGGGCACACGATTCCCGGACACAATAGCTTCTTTCCCCATAGTTTGGTGAGTGATTTTTGGAGTAATGATGAGGCCACCAAGCCCTCCAAATGCATCGGAGCGTCCGACTGGAAAACTTTGATTCGAAAAAATAATACTTCCTCATGAACAGTCGTAGAGTATACCCAAAAGGCACAGCCCCCATGCGGGTAGAGGACTGTTATTATTATTTGCTGTAACGCCCCAGGCAGTCGACTTATCGGCATAATTTGTGGCACATTCCCTTTTCAGCTGTAGGAAATACCCCGGGTGGTAAAAGCACCATTGCAAACAGCATCAGATTGGCATCCAAGCATCCCATATCACCCTTGCTTCCGACATCACTGAAACTGTACACTTTCTCTTGATCATTAATTAGCCATGCAGATTGCACAAATGGTAACGATCCTTACTGATGTAATTATGACATCGTATTTATCGGGAATACCATCACTGACGAAAATTGGTAAAGGTGTTGAACTCTGATTTTCTTGACTCAAAAACATTATCTTGATTTTATGCCACGAGCGTCACGACCCTTTAAAAATCAACTGAATTTTCACACGGAAAATGTACAAATTTTTAAACTATCTAACATATTCTATCTCGATGTTCAGTGCGTCTCTGGTAGAAAGTACATTCAAGAAACATATATAAATATGTCAATGGAATCAGTCTAGTTAACGGTAAGAAAAACCTTTATGGTAGTGCTGCAGTCGACATGATAGGTCGGCTTCCCTGATGTATTCAATTTAAGGCAAAAAGAACGGTTACACAACAGTATTTTCCGTGCTATTCATTTATCTGAGGTTAATTGCATAACATCGGAAGTAAATTGTGAAGGGACTGTGTCCTCTGTGGGAATTCACTCATAAACTAAAATTGGTTCATTATCCATAATCTACAGTATAACCAGATGGGGACGCATTTGAGATGAATTTAGGGAAAATTAACTGTTGGTTTGATTTTTTGATTTTTAGTAGCGAATGCATCATGCTGTAGAGGATAGAAATCACCAATTTGATTTGAGCGAGCCCAAATTATTGAAAGCGAGAATTTCAGTATTTTCACTGTGCTGTATTTCAGAGGGATTTGTGTTGTAGTCTAAAATCCATCTAGTTTGCACAACACGATTAATCTACGATAAAATAAACATATGTCTTTTACGACCTACTTCAGTTAACTGAATATTCGCAGATAAAAACAGTTGCCACTTGTTTTTATCTGAAGAACTAATAGAAATAAAATATAAAACAGTGTTGATCACTTAAGAATACTTATATAAAATTCACCGTTTATCTCCCTCTTTTCAGGACATACAGTGAGTCCAAGATAAGGATGTCCACTATGGGGATATCCGAAACGGTAATAGATACAGTTTTGGTTGAATGAGAAAAAAGATGCGTAACAGAGGGGCCATCTATATGGAAGTATGAAATTAAATTTTTTTTTTCAATTTTCATGTTATTTTATTTTTTCTGGTGTTTCGTCAGAGTCGGAAAGAAATAAAAAATACTTCTTCACAGAAACTTTCTGTGAGTTTTCTTGTAATTATATCAGATTTTCTTTCCAACGTTTCGTTATCGAACAACCATCATCAACTTTATTTTTTAAATACGTCCCTATTTTGAAGAATACCGTGTTTTGAAGTATTTTTTATCTGAATTCAATGAGGTATAGAATACGATAAATTAATAATGTTTCAGATCTTTCTCAGCCATCATCATGTACTGTAAAAAAAACGAGTGCGGGCCTTAATTGAAGAAAATTTACTGAAATTGAGTATCGTAAAAGATCAAGAAAATGCTAAAACAAAAGAAAAACATGAAATAACAATAAGTCACACAATTATACAATTAATTAAATAAAAACCTGCTATCCTCAGGAATTATTCGGGTTCTCTCTTGACCAATAATGAGTATTTCGCCTGTTGAACATAGGTTACCAACCAACCAACCGACCAACCTACCGACCAAATAATTGTATGGGGAATGTTTTCATCATTTTGGCATTTCTTCGTATACCATTCTCAGACAGTTCTTGGCCTACCCTCATCGCCTGGTCTGAGACCTTGGCAAATTCTAAATTTGTATGGAAGGAATTTATGTTTCCTCAAAATGAAATGAGCAGTGATATTTCTGGATTTTCAGCTACAGTCAACATTACATTTTCTTCGTTTTCTTCATTACAGCGTTTATTTCTGGCTAATACTGGTTTTATAAACGACCCATATTGCTTAAGGTTTGTAATCAGTCGTCCAAAAAATTTGATACTCTGTTGTTTTCTCTCTGGATAATTATTCAGATACAAACGCTCAGCTTCGACAGCATTACTGTGGCATAAAATAAAACACTTCACCGTATCAAACTTTTCCTCTGGTGAAAAATTACTATCCATTTTACAACAAGAGGAAAGCCGGCATTCAACAGCAGAGGTCGTTATGTGTAGGGGAGATAGGTGACGGTTGTAACGGGTGTCGTTTGTACCATTCGATCTACAGCCGCCATCTATGATCGTAAGTGCGAGCAACTTGGTCACATTCAACACGTTTCGATACCCGACGTATTGCCGGTTAGTAATTTGCGAAACACGAATAAGAATAGGCGTAATTTAAGAAAATATTTTTTTTTTGCTACATCAAGTAAGTATTAATTTTTAGATTCTTTTGTGAATATCTTCCTCAACATATGTTTTATGTCTAATTTATTTAGACCGTTTGAATCAGCTTATATTTGTGTATGAAATCAATATTTAAGTGAAAATAAATTTCAAGGTTAGATAGTTTGTTTGGTAAACATTAAGTTGATGTGTCTGTTGGTGCCAGTTGTAACATTACCACTGGTGGCGGTTGTAACGTGTTACAACCGACACCAATAAAAATTCCATAAGAATTCTTACAGTTTTTTTTATTCCCTAGGCAAAATGAAACCAAGGGGGAGAAAAACAAATAGGGACAATATACCGAAAGATACATATGAAGAGGCTGCAAATAAGGTTGTGAATGATAATTTTTCTGTAAGAGCTGCTTCAAGGCAATATGGGATTTGTCACGTATCATTGCACCGGTACCTTAAATCTTTGAGAAATAATGAGCAGCCACGTGTTGGATACTGGGCCCATAACAAGGTGTTTACTGTGGAACAGGAAGGAGAGACGGGAAGGAACGTACAGGATGCAGCGAAGATGTATATCGGTCTTTCCACGAGAGACATGAGAAAACTGGCATACCAGTTTGCCTCTGTAAATCAATTAAAATACCCAAAAAACTGGGATGAATTTGAAATGGCTAGTAAAGACTGGTTAACAGCATTTCTCAAACGAAATCATTATTTGTCAATCAGAACGGCTGAATCTACAAGCTTGGCCCGAGCAATGAATTTTAATAAAGAAAATGTTAAACGTTTTTTTGACAACCTGGCTGATGTGTTCGATCGGCATCATTTCGAACCACAAAATATTTATAATGTAGACGAAACAGGCTGCACCACTGTACAGAAGCCAACCAAAGTTTTAGCTAAAAAAGGAGTTAAGCAAGTATAACTTCTCAAGAAAGGGGTACTTTGGTAACGATGTGTTTAGCTGTTAGTGCAATAGGAAACAGTGTCCCACCTTTGGCTAGATATCACGACCATTTCATCAGAGATGGGCCACCCGGATGCCACGGAGCAGCTAACAAAAGCGGCTGGATGAAGGAGGAGGAATTTTTCTTATTTATTAGACATTTCGCAAATTATGCTAAGCCCTCGGAGAACAGTAGAGTTTTGATTATTCTGGATAATCATTCTTCTCACCTATCCCTCCCAGTGATAAATTTTTGCAGAGATAATTTCATAACACTGCTCTCCTTCCCTCTCCCCACTTCCCACAAGTTTCAACCGCTTGACCGTACCGTATTTGGGCCATTTAAAAGAGCTTATAATAACGAGTGTGACAATTGGATGAGAAACAACCCCGGAAAACGAATGACTATTTATAACATTCCAGGTATAATTCGAAATACTTTACCAAAGGGCCATTACCCCTCAGAACTTAATGTCTGGCTTCAGATGTACGTTAGATGTCAGATATCGGTTACAGTGCTAGGCGCAAAATCTTCGTCTCCAAATATTTCTCTATTAAATGGCCATAATTTAATAGAGAAATATTTGGAGACGAAGATTTTGCGCCTAGCACTGTAACCGATAGGCCTCTTGAAGAAAATAATAATGCCAACGATCACACTAATAATCGTCCAAAAGAACCGAATGGAAATCAGTGTCCATCAACAAGCTCAGCTACACAGGTATCTTTTGCACCATCTACCTCAAAACAAACAAGCTTAGCATCAAAAAATATGGAGCAGTCAACTCCACCTTCTTCACCAAAATCTAAAGAACATGTTTTACCACCTAGTAAGAGAGATTTCACTCCTGAACAAATAAGGCCTTTACCGAAAGCAGACTTTAGTAAGCCAAAAACAAGTTGGAAGACAAAAGGGAAAAACTGCCGTACTCACTGACACTCCCGAGAAAATGCTAATAGAACAACGTCTTGCTAATAAAAATACCAAAGCTGTTAAGAAGAGAGTCATGGGGAAAGCACCAGCTAAAAACAAAACAAAAAAATGTGCGAAGAAACATAAACCTAAGAAACATAGGGAATCCTCGACATCTGAAGAGGAAGACACATATTGCATGGTTTGTTCAGATTCGTACCATAAAAGCTCTGAAGACTGGTTACAGTGTCGACAGTGCAGAAAATGAGCTCATGCTACATGTGCCAAGAATAATCCTTTTATTTGTCAGAATTGCGACTCTGCTGATTCTGTGGACTCTGACTAAAAACTTTTAGAAACTTTAATGTTAGATTTATTAACATAAAAATATATTTTTTTATTTCTTCTTGCAGAATGCGTTTTGTTTGTTTTTTATTATGTAACCATTTTTGGAAGTCAATAAATAGTATCAAAATATGTTTTATTTGAATTATCTTCCGATACGAGATGCTTGTTACAATCGACACCTACCCCTGTTACAACTGACACCATTTGGGTGTCAATTGTAACAATTGTCAGTTACGTGTCTTTGAATTTTTATCCAAAAAATCTTAATTTTTTTCGAAACTTCAAAAATACCAGGCCACTCATAAGATTATAAAGCATTTATATTTAAAAAATTAGTCAGCTAGGGCTTACTATAAGGGCAGAAAAACATGTAATATAATTTTTGTTACAACCGTCACCGATCTCCCCTAGGTACTGAATGACATTTAGGAGAACTACAACTTTTTTTTGTGGAATTCGTCTTTCGTCAAATCCTGCTATTTCGATTCAGACTACTGCATACCCTATATAAACTGTGAAATGAAACTTGCGAATACCTCTTTTGCAAATTTCAAAATAATTTTGTGACGTAGTAGGTAGAAGTTTTACATTCAACAATAATAGGAAGATGCCAATTCATATTTGATAAACATTTGTTGAAACTGATTTTATAATTTCTAAAAATTGTGCATTTGTGTACTCCATTGTAGCCAGAGTAGGTCTGTAATTTATGGTTGCTCTAGGTGTGTTTATTGTAATATTTACAAAAAGTCAACGTGAACTTTTTGTGATTTTTTTAATCTACGATACCCAATTTTGGTGAATTCTTTTTAATTCAGGTTCGTACTCAAGTTTATTAAAAAATTCGTGATGATGGCCGAAAAGGATGACCTGAAAGGTAATGTATTCGTCATATGTGATACATCATTGAATTCAGAAAAGAAAGTACCTACTTTAGAAAACTGTACTTTTCGAAACAGAGCCGTATTTAAAAAAAAATTGTTGGTGGTTGTTCGTTGAAGAAACGTCGGACAGTAAAACTGATATCGTCTAAACTCTAAAGAAAGCTTATGAAAAGTTTCTAGAAGTATTTTCTATTTCGTTCCAACTCTGACGATAACACCAGAAGAAAGTAAAATAAGAAATTAAAAAAATCAGTTTTTCCAAATTTTCAAGATATGAAAATTAAATAAATTTTTTTAAATTTCAAACTTCTATATAGATGGCCCCTTTGTTACGCAACTTTTTTTCCATTAAACCAAAACTGTATCTATTACCGTTTCAGATATCACCGTGGTGGACAACCTTATCTTGGACTCAGCACTGTATATGGAGCTGAAAATTACATTAAAAAATCGTCATATTTTCACGCCCAAGAACAACTTCTTCATTTCGCCTTGTGGTTTGTATTTGTCTTATCATTGGTGAACATACATGTGTGCTAAGGGACTCAAACAGCCGTATGCATAGTCAATTCCAGCGACTCGCCAGAGTTTCGCCGCTCGCTACACAAGAACTATAATACACAGTTGAGCTCCAAAAAGTGGTACATTGCCAGCGTTTCGCCAAAATGTGACTTATCGCGTGGTTGTCACTTTTTTGGAGCTCGACTGTGCATTATAATCCTTGTGTAGCGAACGGCGAAACTCTGGCGAGTCGCTGGCGATTGATTATGCATACGGCTGTAAGTGTCACATTTATTTACACGAAACATAACTGCATATTTAGGATATATTACATTAAACGAATTTATTCTTAATTATGGAACAACTAGGGGATATCACACAAACTGACCACCAAATTGAATTGGCCAAAGAAGGGTGGACGAAATCTGGAGCAATAGGAGCCATAGGTTGCACCCACATTACAATAATAAAACCAAAAATTCACGGGGAAGAATATTTCAACCGTAAAAGATATTGTAGTACTAATGTGCATGATACATGCAGTTCTAAAGGAATTTTCACGTCTGTGTGCTGGAGTTTGCCGTTTGTCAAAAAGTATTTTACAATCTTCTAACAAAATAACGAATGCCATCTGAAGATCTACTTCCACATTTTCAGCAACCTCGGCACTTGTTCAACACTATCATTACTTTTGATATTTACAAGAGATATGGTCGAAGCTCACACTTGAAGTACAAGCAAATACTCTTTTTAATCATACCACCCATTGTTTTCGAAAGGTCCGTTTCTCATTGGTTTCAGTTCAAAAAATTATGGCATATGGTTGGTTTATACAGGGTGTTTCATAATAAATGCGCAGGACTTCAGGATGTGATAGCTCGTCCAAAAATATGCAAAAAAGTTTCTATTAACTTACCCTCTAAAATGCAGCATTTTCGAGATACAAGGTGTTGAAATTTTAAAATAATCATCGTTTTTTGCGAATATCTCTGGAACCGTTTATTGCACAGAAAACAAATTTCGAAGGCATCTTCTACTCATAATGAGCTATGTTTTGTGCGGATTTTTAATTTTTTCAAATTCATAATTGGTGAAAATATTGAAGGGATAGTGGGTGTTTTTTTCTCCAACTTCTACGACACTGGAAAAAGTACAGTTTTGAGCCTTCTATATAAACCGCCAATGTTTTCTACACAAAAAGGTATTCTTGGCCATAAGCTCTAAAGTTGACCGTTTTCAAGAAAAATCAACTTTCATGTTGTTTATACAATGTTTTTTCCTCGAAAACTTGCTGCGTGCATTGAAGCTAACGGCGGACATTTCCAACAATTCAACTGAGTAAGAATGTTATGGTTTTTTTTTTATTTTGCAAAGAAGTCAACGTTTGGTTTTGTTACTTGTTTTAACGTTTAAATAAATTTTGTATAATTAGGAAAAAAATTATTTAAAAAATTTACCATGTTTTTCAACATGAAAGTTGATTTTTCTTGAAGACGGTCAACTTTAGAGCTTATGACCAAGTATACCTCTTTTGTGTAGAAAACATTGGCGGTTCAAGTAGTTGGCTCAAATCATACTTTTTCCAGTGACGTAGAAGTTGGATAAAAAAACACGCACTACCCCTTCAAAATCTTCACCAATTATGAATTTGAAAAAATAAAAAATCCACACAAAACATAGCTTATTATGAGTAGAAAATGCCTTCAAAATTTGTTTTCTGTGCGATAAACGGTTCCAGAGATATTCGCAAAAAACTATATTTTTTTTAAATTTCAACACCCTGTATCTCGAAAATGTTGAATTTTAGAGGGTAAGTTAACAGAAACTTTTTTTCATATTTTTGAACGAGCTATTACATCCGGAAGTCCTGCGCATTTATTATGAAACACCCTGTATAATATGAGGGAAATTGTCAGCGTAATGTGCAAGATTCCAATACCAATAAAGCCGACCATTTCGATGTTCGGAACTATCATCATACCCATCAATACCATTGACAAATGTGCCTCTAAAAGAAAAACCGGTCATCGTTATTGAGCTCTCGCAATTTTCACATATGTATTTGAATCAAACTAACGTGTATTTTTCATAAATTGTATGTCACAACAAATAACGAGCACATTCTCAATAGATCGCAAGCGTGTTGAAGACACATTTCCTTAATTAAAACTAACAGCTCGATCATTAATTATGTCAAATTTATGATCCTTCTCGATATATCAACGTTCGTCAAAATGGAATCATTTGACACCTGTTAGATGTAGCAAGTGAATTAATTTGAAGATTATTCAAATCAACACTACTATTGGATTTTTCGGCATGTTTTATGCGCAAATGATCATTTTATTTCTAATTAAATACTGAAAAATCGGTTTTTCGCTATTTTGACGGTTATTTTGAGATTGAATTTGAGTGTTGAATGCAAAAGTATTCGGTTTATTTTATTATCTACAACTTTCACATCAAATATTTTCCGCTGAGAGGTCACGTTTCCCCACATACCGCAAAAAACCGTTTTCAACCCCTAAACTGCATCCCCATTTCACCATTTTGAGTGTTTTCGTGTTTAATTTTTTTTCCCAAAGTTGGAACCTCAACAACATTTTCCACCAGGTCCATGCTTGTTACCTTTTTTTTCTCAAAAATTATAGGCTCTTATACTTCGAGTACATTTTATTTTAATTAACTTTGAATAAAAAATAGGACTATATAAAAAATATTATCCAATACAAGCTTTCATTCTAATGCACTAAAAAGTAAAAAATGATTTCCTTAGATGTATGACGTAGGTTATTCTATTGTAGTTTGGATACATAAGGGCTTTTGAATCTGTTACTCACAGAATATCACACATTTGAAGAAATATTTGTTTACCACAAATGTATCCCACAGATGACCTTGGTTCGAAAAAGATAAGTATTCCTTCACCTGAAGGTTCCAGTTGAATTTAGCAATCGAGAGGTAGCAAATTTTTGGTAATCGAGTGTTTTCCATTTCGTTTATACTTGAAAGCCAGGAGAGAGATGATTTTTAAATGACATAGCTGAGGCGAACAATGTGGTCGGGGACGTTTTTAGATAAAGATAATAAACGTTTAAAAAAGACAACATGTATTCTTTTTATCAATTCTGCGTAGCGAAGGCCCCAAATGCCAATTCCATATGACAAAGACGATAAGATGATGGAGTTATATAATTTTATCCTTGCATCCCAAGAAGTAGTTTTTTTTCTTGCACATTAGGTTCATTACTGCACCTTTTGCCTGAGAAGCCTTTGCTACTGCTTGGCCATTTCTTGAAAACAAGATTTTAGTCGTGTTTGCCTGCAGTTTATTTTCTTGGGAATATTCTTCTAGTGCATTACATTTTTGGTTTGATCTATTTGTGAATCACTCAATATGACAATGTCATCTGCAAACAGCAACATTATTACATCCTTCGTGCCAATTATGTATACCCTTGACAAATCCCTGGAGTGAAAGTACTCCTCAATATCAGCAAGGAATAGTGAGAATGAAATTGGAATGATTCATCTTGTAATACGCCTTGTGATATGTTACAAGTTTTATTTCATTTATTATTTACCTTAACTGACATTGTGGCATGATCTTCTTTTATCACCCAGAAACATTCCACTATTTCAGCAAATAATTACCAGGATTCACTTTTCCATGACTTGCAGAAAAGTAAAAAAATTGGGAAAACCATAATTTCCGATTCATAAAATATATAGAGTGTCATTTGTAAATGGCAAAAGTTCAACTCATAGATATGTATCCTGAACATTGACTAATTTCGAAAACTATTATGCTCATCAATTTTATCCCTTTTCGCAGCTAGAGTATGCTGAAGCAGTTTCTGGTGTTATTTCGGAAATAGAAGAACCCATAATATATTTCTCCCAATTTTTGATTTTTCAGCTAATAATAGAGGTAGAGGACGGCTATTACTATTATTTGCGGTGGATCTTACTGAATCGTTATTTGAGTTGTTATATGGAAAATTCATGATGTTTCATAAGCTATTGAACGGTTCATGTTTAAATTATTGTGTATTATTTCAATCTAAAATGCAAAGTTTCGGGACCGTTTCAGCTACAATGACATGTTAGATTATTCTAATATACAGGGTGTCCGGTAAACCTTGTACAATATTGAAACTGGTGATAGACCAGGTCATGACTGTTCACAATATCGGAATTTCACCTCAGTAAAAATATCACCGTTTTCGAGATAATGCGCATTTTAGGAATTTTTGGAAAATCGCTACCTAACCTTGGATTTTTGAGTGCTATGTATACAAATTGAGACGAATTCAAATATCTTTGCTGCTGAAGGTTACTGATGGGTGATGCTTTCAGATGTACGAAACAGTTTTTCAGAAAGTGAAAATTAAATTGTTTTCAAGAAATGAGGGTAAAATGACAGATTTGAGTTTCACCTATTTTTTTAACAACAGTTTGACATTATTGTCTGAAAGAAACATAACCAATTGGAAGTGGACATTCATTTCAGAAGTATGCTCATTTTGTCCAGACTCTACCATGGTATAAAACAAACTATAATTATTTTTGGAGGTAGTGATTTCCATTGAATTAGGCTTGGTTTTATTCTATCAGCTTCCATCAACTTTTATACTTACGCGCAAAAATTATTTTATTTCGATTTAATCAGTATAAAATGTGGAAATGATTATTGATAATAAAAAATAGGCTGCTTGGTAGCATTAAATAGTATGTCAATACTTATCAAATCGAAATTAAATGTCGATTATCCGACATGGCACCGATTAATACGAATACTTGTGATAAATGTCGCAATTGTTCAACATCCAGATTTCAACGAAGTTTCAGAGACCGACAGATATACAGGGTGTAACCAAATAAGTGCAAATTTTTTTAGGAGGTGATTTGTTGTCGAAAATTAAAAACTTTTCTAATTCCTGTGTTGTGTCACGTAGAAGCAATAGTTTCCTATTGAAAAAATGAAATACAACATTGTGCATGAACGGATCTTCTGTAAATAGAATTGAAAAAATCTAGTAGGTGGCTGTCACATTTTGTTTCAACAACTTGTGACTTCTATCGTAGTTTTTTGAAATTATTCCGCATGTTTCAATCACTGGTATTTATTTCTTTGTCATGCCGTACACACGTTATACTCCCCGAGAATATGCGCATATGCACTACATTTATGGTGAATGCTTCTTAGCAGTTCATTCGTTATTACTCATGATTATTTAATAATTTCATCTTGATAGGATAAGAATAAAAGACATTACTGACAAAGTCTAATGGAGTTGATTTTAGCTCAGAATAACATCACACTACAGTATAATCGAAATTCTACTCCTTCTAAAAATAATTATCGTATGTTTTATACCATGGAAGAGTCTGAACAAAATGGGCATTCTTTTGTAATGAATATTCACTTCCACTTGGTTATGTTTTTTTCAAACAATAATGCCAAACTGTTGTTAAAAAAATTGGTGAAATTCAAATCCGGCTTTTTACCCTCATTTCTTGAAAAAATTGTATCGATTTCTGAAAAACTGTTTTGTACATCTAGAAGCATCACTCATTAGTAATCTTCAGCTGCAAAGATATTCGACTTGGTCACAATTCGTAGACAGGGCACTCAAAAATCCAAGATGAGGTGGTGATTTTCCCGAAATTTAAAAAATGCTCATTATCTCGAATACGGTGAGATTTTTACTAAGGTGAAATTCCGATATTCTGAATAGTCGTGACCTGGTCTATCACCAGTCCCAATATTGTACAAGGTTTACCGGACACCCTGTATAAAACGCAGTTACACTTCGTGAAATTGTTCATTACAGAGAGTGAAAGCGGTATTTTTCCATCATCATAAATCGTTTTCAGAGGAATTCCTTCGCGGATAATTGCTTCAACCACATAATTCCTTCGCGAGAAAACTGTCTAATGCAGACTACCAACTCCATGAAATGTATAGAAGGTGAACCCGACTATAATTTGAAACAATTTTTTGCAGTCCAGTGAGTTTGCAATAGACATGAGGACAGAAGAACCCCCCAATGAATAATTCAGCATTTTTAGTAATGTAATAAAAATACAATTAACTTTTTTCCTCACATTTTTTGTATACGAAAAATATAACTGAAAATTCATTTCCACAAATAAAGTATCCAATTTAAATGAACCAAATCACTATTATGTATGTGACTCTCTTTACATAAATTCTAACGGTGGATTGTAACTTTACCTTCAACTCAGACTGGAGTGATGTTTATATTCAAATTAAGGTGCTCTGGATGGTTCAGTACCCCGAAGATTCAAAGTTCGGCGTCTTGCATCTTCAAATGGCTTCCAGATGCGACGAAGACTCTAAGTTCGTGCGACAGGTCCGGCTCCATCTCGTTACAGTAAAAACAAACAGCAATTTATGAACTACTGTTCAAGAACATGTCTATTTTCAACATGTGTGTCACTACGAATGATGACACTGATAATCTGCTAGTTAATACAATATTCGGTCATGAAAATAATGCTCAAAAACAAATAGAACACACAAAATTCACAAAATGTCAGTACCAGCTTCACACATACAAATGACACGATTAGAAATGTTTTGTTTCCGAGTATTATGTCCAGTTCCGTTTCCGCGTTGACAGTGGTCAGACATGCTTTTCGTCTGACCTCATGGAAGGTACTGCGGATGTCTGGTGGTAGTGGGGCTCTTTGTTTTGTGTCGTTTTAAATAACAATTTTCTTTCTTGAAATTAAAAACATTAGTGATTGTGACATTTTAGTTATTTAATTATTGTGGCCTCCATTACTTACGACGGTTGGAGTCCGGGGCCCGGATCTTTGCGTAGTGGGGGTTTTTGTATGCAATAAATACTGTGTGACCTTTTTTTTTGACCCACTTAAATATATTCAAGCATTTAAATTGAGAAATTGATGTCGCAAGATGTCAGAAATCCAATAAACTAAGTCAAGAAGAAGAAGCATACGAAGAAGAAAAAGAAGAGGAAGAAGAGTATTATGTTAGTGAATATGATATGAGTCGCTACTGGACATTATTAGGGATACAATGAAAGTTAAGGATTTTGTGGATCAGGTACGCTTTTAAAGAAGGCTGATGTTTCTCAATTTCTCAAAACGATATATTTAAATGCTTTCAAAGGTATTTCAAAACATCACGTTCTTTCTGAATAATAATTAATGTCTTATATCACGAGTTTCAGTCGAAATGTCTTTTTTTCTCATTTTTGCCGTTCGAATCTTCTAGACTCTGTTGAAGCAGATGAAAATATAACAGAATTTTTGCGACTCCATCAGGTGCTTTTGATTGCGTGTGACACGAATATCATTTGTACCAATAGAATAATATTATTAGCACAGGTATTCAGCATTAGAAGAGCCGAAATACATTAATTGGATGAAAATTGCGGTGAAACAATATTTTCTGAACAGTTCTGACAAAATAATTATCATTTGTTATTGCTGATAATTCTTCTACTTTTAAAAAAAAGTTTAAATTGATTTGGAACATAGGGATACCACCCATTTTGATAACTTGCAACTAGTTCAGACTTTAAATTATTCTGATAGGAAAGCTGTACCTCATCATATCATATTATTATACAGCTCAAAATACGAACATAGCAGAGATTAATTGCGGAATTACTCATTTTGAGGTAGAAAGAGGTGGAGTTATGAAATTCCTAGCTATTTGTGGACAGCTGTCTCAGGTTCCGACAATTTTATTAAGATACTCTGGAGCATTTTAATCTGTTCGGAAATCTAAAGGCGACTATCAGACAACTTTTCTTATCTTTCATATCAATGTGGCAGATACAGTTTAGCATTCAGAATAATTCTCCATCTGCACGTAAAATACTTGTTAAGCATTAATATAATAATTATTACAGCCATTAATAACACATCGACAGTATTATCATGTTCATTATTAGAATTAGTTTTCTTACAGATTTACAAAAATCAAGGAATACTTGAACATAACCAACTCTACCATATGTTTATAACAGCCGTAAAAAAAATTATTTCCATTCCAATTTTTCAATAATTCCTTTTCTGTTTCTTGGTAGACCGGACTTTTATTTCCACGGTTGACAGTGAAGGACCTGAAATTGTCCTCAGTTAACATAGGAAATCTTGTCGTTCCAAATATGCTTTAAAATACACAACGTATATATGAATGAACTCAGAAAATATTTCTGGAGTCAAATTTCAATTACAGCTGTTCCCATCCGTTTCTGAAAATCGGCAAATTTCAAAGCTACTAATATATTGGCGCTCTTTGTGACGTATTCTCCCGAACCCAATCAGCCAAAGGGTTTATTATACTCGTGTTGATTGTGACGTGAAAGGGCAATGATATTGGTTGTTCGGAATTCTCGGGAGAGTGCGTCACAACAATTTGCAATGGCGCGAGAAAGAAGTCATTTGGATTTTGTCGACTTTAATAATTTTTGTTAAGATTCAAAAAGATACCAAAAAAAAATTGCCAACAGTGTTCACAAACTGCAGAATCAATTAAATATTTTTAAAATTTCGTGTTCTCACCTATTCTATAATTTTTTCTCGTGTCTGATAGAATTCGTCTAACTGTGTCGCGAACTGTGACTTAACTATAACGCTTATTGCAGGGTTTTTGCTATTAATACGAAAATGTTATCCTATCATCAAAATGGAAAGCAGCTCAACTACAATCATATCAAAGAACACTGTATATTTTTGCGTGAGGCGCTGGTATTTTAATGATTGGAAGGACCAGAGAGCTGTGCTCTCAAACTAAATGACCCAATAAAGAAATGCGACGAACAGTTGAGTCACTCACTTGCGGATTGTTCCTTCTACAGCCCTTGCCCAACGTCTTGACTTTGCACAACACCTTTTTGTCCTAATGCGAGCAATAATTCGAATTGATTCGAATTTTACATTAATTCTACGACACCACAATTCTGCGTTTCTTTGATATCTCTCTATGTCCGAGCCGGTCACTTTCTGGTTCTCTCCTCGCTCACCAGGTGCCAACTCCTTACGCGCATGTCATAGCTACTCAACTGTATACTTAGCGCGATAAATATATTTATTTAAACACGTATTTACTAATCTAAAAACCCCCCAAATATGATAGTTTCCTCACAAGGAGAATAGAAAAAATAAAGAAAAATAATAATTGTAGTAAACTAGAATAAACTTAACTATAAGTTTGGATGAGCCTTTAACAAACACATTCCTGAAAACTTCTGCCGATATTGGTATCCAGGAATTTCTGGAATACTGACTAATCATAAACATGAGAGGGTTCAATTGCAAAATTTGGAATCTTTGACTGAAGCATTTTTTTAGCATTCGATATTAGCTGAGATCATAAAGAGAAAAGTTATTGGGTTTAACCCTCAAATTGTTGTGTAACCGTAGACACGTGTTTCGAGCTTAAGCTGTCATCAGTACGGTAAAATCAAGTGCGAAGATGTACCTACAACACTTGGATGTAAAAATAGAAACGAAGGGAGTCAACAACAGGAAGCCAACCACACAATTGTGCTTACAAAGCAACAACTAACGTCGCCACGGAGGCAGCCATAGCTACCAGCGTGACAATCCTACCCAGGAAAATACAAATCAGAAAGGATTTATCGAGGGCCTATATATGAAAATATAAAGAGAAAAGTTATTGGGCATAACCCTCAAATTGTTGTGCAACCGTAGACACGTGTTTCGAGCTTAAGCTCTCATCAAGTGCGAAGATGTACAACACTTGGATGGAAAAATAGAAACAAAGGAAGTCAACAACAGGAAGCCTACCAAATATGTGTTTTGACTTCCTTTGATTCTATTTTTACATCCAAGTGTTGTACATCTTCGCACTTGCTTTTACCGTACTGATGAGAGCTTAAGCTCGAAACACGTGTCTACGGTTGCACAACAATTTGAGGGTTATACCCAATAACTTTTCTCTTTATATTTTCATATATAGCCCCTCGATAAATCCTTTCTGATTTGTATTTAGCTGAGATCTGTAGCTCTATATGGCCGTCTCACTACTTGAAATTCTGATGAGAGAAGGGAGTTTCAACAGGACTTTCATTGATGCTGCTGAGATCGATCTCAGAGCACCCGCGCGTTATTATTGAATATGCCAGCCTTTGTAACTGGTTGAATATGTTACCCTACAACCTACAAACATTCACTTATTGCAATATTTTTCAACATCTTTTATTTCACAATATTATCTCAAGACTGTTAGGAGTGAAGGTAGGAATATTGTTTAATTACCTTCTCTGTTCTGTATAAAATTACAATTTGTTAATCCGCTAATTAGAGTTGAGATAACCGCGTCTTTCACTTCGTCAAACTATCATTGTCTGTTGCCTCATCACTGAATCTTTAAAAATTTGCAACTCGGCAAAAATTTAACCCATATTATAGTTTCCAACGAATATCAAACTGAGAAATACACGATTGACAGATAAAATTTTGCTATGATATTATAGTTCTCTTTTTTGCATGGAACCTGTTCCACCCCTACACCCCACACTCAGAAGTCCCCGAGAGACTTGTGCGAGCTAGGAAAGACGCAACATTTTAAGCCACGACCCCAGGCTTGAGAGGCTGACGCTCTACCAGCCAACCACTACGGCCCATAAATCTAAATAAATCTAGTTTAAATAATAATTGATCTAGTAATGTTTGTACGTTTTTAAAAAGCTTTTGGTTTTATATCGAGCATTTATTCCTTTTATTGTGAGTCTAATATATTATATTCTTTAAATTTCGCTCAGCAATTGATATTGTTAAATGAATTTAATGAAATATCCTGCCATTGCGTTTTTTAAGTGTACCGGGCTTAGAAATTAAATAGCAGAATTATAATTTGTATCCTTTAAAAAATTACTATGAGTAAATTGAATGTTCTACTGTAAATTATGCTTTGAGCTATAATAATCAACGCACTTTATAGTAAAATGTTCTATAACTATATTTACTTTCATTCTAGTTTTTTTGTTTGTATACAAAAAATTCACTTTCGATTGTTATCCTCATTATAATATGGAAATTATACAATATTTATGCCAAGTCATTCCGAAATCCGAATATATTGAATTTCCACGACACCTTTTGAAAATACATTTTATGCACTAGCGGGCGGTAAAGTACACTTTACCGCCCGGTTCGCCGGGCGTAAAGTGGCACTTTACCGCCCGTGGGCGCATTATGGCCCGGTGGGCCGTAAAATAGACAAAATTCTCAAATTGTCTATACTCACACATCATTTCATGCAATCCCTAACACGAATTAGAATCATTTCAGTTCAATAGAGCAATACTCTTTCTAACATTTGTTCATAATCGTTGGCAATTTTTTCGGTGATGATCTATTTATTTGAAATAGATTCTCCAATATAGCTCAGCTACTATAGTTTCACATTCCTCATATTATGATACCCTTAATTATTGTATGCATAACGTATGAAACGTGTAGACCATTGCAATTCAAGTCAGTATTTGTGATTCGCGCTATAAAACCGCTAATGCATAAAATTTTGTATGTATCACGTGCGTAAAATGCGTTTAAGGCCTTCGGCGTGTGATGGCCCTCGGCTAACGCCATCATTCACGCCGCAGGCCAAAAACGCCTACTTTACGCCCTTGGTACATAAATAACTATTACATAAGTTAACTTCTTAGTCGCTTTTCAGCGCAGGTTCAATTTTCTGATTCTGAAAGGAGTTTACCTGTGGCTATTGACCGTATTAGCCATGACGTCACGCTTCCAATTGTAGTTGGTGTGATAGACTGGTGCCTATAATTTTTGTGAAAGAGAAAAAAGTAACATACAAGGACCAGATGGAAAATGTTGTTGAGGTTCCAACATTTAAACACGAAAACACTCAAAATGTTGATAAGGGGCTGCAGTTAAGTGGTTGAAAACGGATTTTTGTGATTTTTGGCGAAACCTGACCTCTGAGCGGAAAATGTTAATGAAAACTTTTTCGAAATAACCTCAAATTAACTGTCAAAATGGCGAAAAACCGATTTTTCAGTATTTAATTTTTTTCTCGATTATACATTTTAAATTTAGATGAAAATTTGTAAAAGTATGTATTTTTTGAAGTCGAATAAGCATGATATTTTTGTAATTCAGAAGAAGACTAGTTTTCGATTAAAAATTTTTCAAAAAAAATACCCGTTTCTTCCACGTACAATTATTCTGGTGTTTTTTTGTATTTCGAAGGTCTATAAGTGATCATTTCAATTGTTGAACTGTCTTTTTTCAAATAGCCGATGTAATTTGGTAGTTTATTTATCGTTCCACTACAAGTATAAGGACACCAGACAGATTGAATCAAGTTGTCAGATTTGCATTTACCGAAATCACTCTGTATAGTTATTACTTAATATTATTAGAATGTATTTTTTCCGCAAGCCACTTCTTCCCGAACTCCGCTTCATCAGCAGTAGCGTGCGGGAAAGTATAACTCTCCGCACAAGTATTTTGAATGGAAAAGAGCATACGTTATGTAGAGAAAATCGTAAGAAAAGTGCTAGAGTTTTATGGTTAGCGACTTTTCTACTGAGCAACAAGTTTATTATTGATAATCTATTTTTCTCCTTAGCAAAACTTTTATTACTGATCATCACATTATTTCATCTTGCCAATCTGACATCAAGCTATGATTAGAATCTTCAGTTTCCAAAAATCTTAGTATTACCGCCAAGCGTTCAACCACATTAATAGCATATCCAAAATGAGTATATTTTTTCATGGATCTCAGGGCCCACCAGCCTAATCAAATCTTCAAAGTTCTCGCTGGACGGTTCAACTTTACATTTTCTCATAACTCCAATGTCAACTTGTGGAATCGCAATGATTATACTAATTCCGAGTTGCAAAGTCGGAATTAAGCTAATTTCGAGTTTTAAATACGAGTGTTTTCAATTCTTCGCATATTTCAAGTTACAAAATCTTGAGGGAGTTTATAAATTCAAATGCTAATAACTCAGAGATAAAAGCACGTATCAACATGAATGAAAAGCCAGTTTGCAGAAAAAACCCTGCTCTTATTGAAAATATTCATACAAATTTGGTTACTTGTACAAATTTTAAACTCATTGAGATTCTAAAACCTGAAAAATATCGGCTTGGGACGTTGTCAATGCGGCAGCTAGCACGCCGCTGTATAGTATACAGCGGCGTGGTTCAGTCGGTGCGCAGAGGGCAGCAGTCAACGTTGCTCTATGTAAACGTCAGATAATATAAAAGTTCCTGTGCAGAAAACACTGGATACTGGGATAACATCGATAGTCGGAGACGAGGAAACATCTCTTAGAGCTTTGTCACTGTTCTTAATTGAAAATGGTGAGTTTATTTTTGAAGTATTTATTTCATGTTCAACTCAGCTCTGTTTCAAAATATTGCAATGTCAGTTATCTGTAGAAACTTGGCAGTGATTGTTCCGGATTGTGAAGATGAAAACGAGGAGACTGAAGATGTAAAGATATATTTTCCAAGTGAAAATAGAGTATTATTCGTTTTAATTCCGAGAGTTCCAACCTTCGACAGCTGTTTCGTGGTCATTTCAACTAGTGACTGTAGGTGTCATAAGTAACTTTCTGATATATTTTCCTATACATTTCTTGATGGTGATTACTTGTGGATTCATTTCTCCATACCCTTACTAGATATCATTGAAAAACACATATTTCGTTACTTCCGGTCCGCGTTTGATTTATACAATAAGTTGATCTTCTCTCAAATTTGCGAATAATTTTCATAACAATACTTCTCAACGATTATTTACCCACATTTATAACTAAGAGTAGTAGTTTGAGAGTGTTTTCAAATATTTTCCCCCTTCCCTCTCCCCCAATGTTTCCGCGATGCAGGGGATATGCCCCGAATGCGGGGCGGGAAAATCGTTAGCTAAGGCGGATTTACCGGATTCATAATGCATAATTTATTGCATATGCGTAATTTTAATGCTTACTGAATCCATAAAAGTTCAATACAGGGACTCGATTGAAATGATTTACCCGTTTCACAATTCATAAATATATCCCCGTTTTGAACTTTCATGGATTATACAATAAAATTACGCATAAATTATGCAATATGAATTCGGTAAATCCGCCTTTAGTTAGGTACTGGTTTGAACTATAAAAGAGGGAAGGAAGGACATTTCTGAGCCACACCGTATATCGCCAACAGAGTTTTGGTAAACATTTTTTTTCAATGAAAATAATTCCTGACATGTTAACTATTATAGACATTATGAGATCGGTTTTCAGTGTTACGACAAATTATGGCAATAGACTTTCACACCCAGACAGGCTCTGTGTGCGTATAATTATGTGAGCGTTATTCAAATTATGTGAAATTTGTTGGTGTATCTCTCTCCCAACTTGTCCTTTATGACAGCATTGTACATTTTCATTCAGCGTCTGAAAGGCATTTCAACATGTTACTTTTTAGAACCTTTCACTGGATTTCCAAGTTTCACATCCTTATTGATCAAACTATTGTTCCTTTATGATATTTGAATAATATCTATAAACATCTTTCACTTCTTATCTTAAGTATATTTTAATGACGTTAGTTAATTTCAAAGTGGACAGAATGCGAAATATATGGGAAGGTCATTAAAATTGCATTCTAAGTGAGAGGTCGATGTGGAAAAGTATATCAAACGGTAATTAAAGAATTAAGCAACTAAAGTCATCACTTTCTACTTGAATTTTGATTGCTTCATTTTCATCGCAAAATTAAGATAAAAATCAAAATCATCACTAATGCACTGTTTGTCTTCTCTGGATAGTTATTTATGTTTAAATTTTGTGTGTAAGAGTAGGCAGAAATTTCTACAAGCAAATGATAAAATTAACTCACGTATTTCATACAATATTTTTTTTACAACATTTGCATACTCCGAAAATTTTGTCGTATATTCACAAAAAATCCGGAGCGTGGCCAGATAACATTTTTTCAAATCGTCATACAAATCAAATAAAAATCCATAGAATTATTCAAATATAAATACGCCAAAGATATAGACAGCTAACTTTTTACTACTTATGTGCATGCGCAAAAACCGATGTTATGAAAATTTGAAATCATATTTTTTGAACTGCGAAATAATATATAAAGAAAATAACATTCGTAATTTATTTCCTCGCTTGTATCAGGTACATAAATAAGTATCGCAAACGTTTAAAAATAAATAAACTAAATGGACAAGGTATTCCAAATCTAAGCGAATCGTTCCTACAAAATAACTTGAAGGCCATTTCCAAATATAGAATTTTTTTTTTTCAATAGAACATACTGTATATATTTTCATTTATATCAACTCCTTTTTAATGACTCTACACTTTCTATTCCCAATGTCATGTACCTGAAACAACCCATTTTCGAGATATTCTACATCTAAAAGATAAGTCTCTTTCCTCAGAAAAAATGGACAATGTTCGTCTTTTGTAGCATATTTGGAATTAAACTTTAAACTAAAAATCATATTAACCCAATGGTAATATAAAACATATTTATTCGAATCAGCAAATGTTTAACGTGCTGGCCATTTTCATCAATCCACATTCAAAAATCTATTTTGGAAATTAGTCTCTACATGTCCCACCACTATGTCGTCTAACACTTTCCTGAAAGCAGAACGAATTCTTGGTTTTATATTTACAGGAGTTTGATAGACAACCCATTTAATGTATCTCCGTGAAAAAATAAATACATTTTTGTGAGGTCCGGTGATCTTGGAACTGGCCCTCCTCTACCTATCCATTTTCCACGGTATTTGTTGTCGATGTAATCCCGTTATATGCTGGCGCACCATCTTGTTGAATCCACATTATCTGCCTTACTGAAAATGGAATATCAACTGAAGCAAAAACCTTAGAAATTTTCTTTTTTGAAGATGACCGTCGAAAGAAATGGCTCAATCACTCGCCGTCCAATGATACCTTTCTAAACATTCAGTGACGAACGTTATGGAAGATTGATATATCCAACGAAATGAGGATCTTCAGTTGCATAGTAATGTATATTATGATGATTCCCATGGCCATTGTTGTGAAACGTGGCTTAGTCTGAAAATAGATTATACTCTTAAAAATCATGTTCTTGGATGATTTTATCTACAACTCATTGTCAAAACTGCATTCGCTTTTGACCATTCGAGAAACACTATTTTGAGATATTCTCAGAATACGTGTACTCACATAGGGATTCTCGGTATTATGCAATGCAATATTAAGAGTATTTTCGTTACCTTACGTTTACATGAACCAACCTTGATTCATAATGCCACATTTGTCAACATAACTGAATTAAAGTTTGACAGTTACCTCTATTTACAAATGCCGATAAACTTTCATGAATGTGAAATCGACGATTTTTCAAAAAGAAGTCTTCAAAATTGACTTTTTTTTTAGATAACTCGGCAACTCCAAAACAAAATAAAAAATTGAGAAAGTCGATGAGCAGACAATGAAACACCTGACCGGAATATATGAAAATATACTGGGTGTTTCATTGGAAAAAGACCAACTTTGGTTAGCCACACGCTTCAATAATGCACCTTGTATTAATGAGAGTAATTTTGGAAGGTTGTATTAAATGAGCCATTTGACAAAAAAAAAATAAGAAATTAAAATTGTGAATCAGAACGGAGCAATTGACCACGGAAATCTTACCTTGTAGATGTTGTTATGTTTTCGGGTTCTAAATAAGAGCCTAGTTACTTTAGCAATAAAGTTCAGCAATATTTGCATTTTTTTTCATACGCATAGTTGAAAACAATTACATATTTCAGTGTGTCAATCAGAATGGATTGAGAAAATGAACCACATGGTCAAAATAATTTATCCGGGCATTCAGGGCCGGTTTCACTCCAGCAATATTCCTCACCTCCCTTATTATATATGGACTCTGCCATCATCATAATCAGTTTTCAGGATAGGGTGCGGAAAAAAACCACATGTTCAAAATAATTTTTCCGGGCGGCCAGGACCGGATTCACGCCAGCAATATTCCTCAACTTCCTTATTATGGCCTCTGCAATCATCATAATCTAGGAAAGTTTTCAGGATAGAGTCCGGAAAAAAAATCACATGGTCAAAATAATTTTTCCTTGCGTCCAGGGCCGGTTTCACTCCAGCAATATTACCCAACTTCCTTATCATCATCATCATCATAATCTAGGAAAGTTTTCAGGATAGAGTGCGGAAAAAAACCACATGGTCAAAAAGATTTTTCCGGGCTTCCAGGACCGGTTTCACTCCATGAATATTCCTCAACTTCCTTATTATGGACTCTGCCATCATCATAATCTAGGAAAGTTTTCAGGATAGAGTGCGGAAAAAAACAACGTGGTCAAAATAATTTTTCCGGGCGTCCAGGGCCGGTTTCACTCCAGCAATACTCCTCAACTTCCTTATAATGGACTCTGCCATCATCATAAGCTAGAAAAGTTTTCAAAATAGAGTGCGGAAAAAGACCACATGGTCAAAATAATTTTTCCAAGCGTCCAGGGCCGGTTTCACTCCAGGGATATTCCTCAACTTCCTTATTATTGACTCTGCCATCATCATAAACAAGGGAAGTTTTAAGGATAGAGTCCATAATAAGAAAGTTGAGGAATATGGCTGGAGTGGAACCGGCCCTGGAAGCCCGGAAAATTTATTTTGACCATGTGGTTTTTTCCGCACTTTATTCTGAAAGTTTTCCTAGATTATGATGGTGGCAGAGTATATAATAAGGAAGTTGTGGAATATTGCTAGAGTGAAACCGGCTCTGGACGCTCGGAAAAATTATTTTGAACATGTTGTTTTTTCCGCACCCTATCCTGAAAAATTTCCTAGATTATGGTTGGTGGATTAAGGTTTCTAGAAGTTCGCTATGCTTTCGTTGCATATCAAATGCGTAAGAATATTTTCAAACGAATACTTCAATCTGTGATATATGGAGCGTTTTATTGTAGGCAGAAATGTTCTACTCGTAGAAGTAGAATTTGACATAGCTGTTTTTTTGACATCAAATATATCTACTTTCTCTACTTTCACTACGATCGAATTTGAGGGTAGCAAAAGTAGATAATTGGTTGAAAAAAGAAAATTCCTAAATCGTAGCAGTAATTGACATTAATGACATTTCAGTTTGGTTATATTTTGAAGTTCAAAAAACTTCATTCACTCACATTAAAACGATTTTGGTAGTGAACAGCCTCTAGTTGAAGTGAATATGAGTCTTATGGACGTAATTAAAGTTATAGATGAAAATGTTCAAGTATGTATAGGTTGTACAACGAGTTTATTTATATAATAAAGAAGGTGGGTTTATATTGATTCTCAATTCATTTAAAACCTCTTTTTTACCTCAGTTTTAAAATCGTATGCTAAAAAATATACAAATAGATACCAAAAAAGAAGATAATGACCCCGAAAGTAAGCGTAAGTTCAAAAATACCAGTGGGATACGATATAGAAGTGTCTAATCGATCACGAATAGAGAAAAATTGTCCAGTTACATATCAAAAAAATTATTTTCAGTTCCTATTTTGTTCCCAACCTTCGAATATGCTCCTATTTTCTAAATATTATTTAGGCTTATTTGCTAGTTCACTCAAAGCTGCCTTGAAAATGGAAGGTGTGAAGGCTTAGGTATCACTTCTTCATAATAATTTTTCTGAACAAGTTTTCTGAGTGAAAATTATTCAAGGATTTCACATACAGGGTGTCAATTTGAAAACTTCCCACCCTTAATATCTTCCTTCCAGTAAACAATATGAGTAATCGAAAAAACAGGTCAATTTTATTGTCAAGGGGGACACTTTCAAGGACTATTTGTAGCCCTCGTGGTTCAACCCCCTAGGAGGGGTAGATGTTACCCTTAGAATTTTAAATGGGAAGGGGGTCAAGTGGCACATCATTTTGATGGGCGTTCAATTCTTGTTCCAATGGTACCCTGACTTATTATTTTTTGATGAGCATTTTCCGAAAAATTGCGTTCTAAACTAACAGAAGTAATTATTAGAACGCCTATACTGAGATGCATGGTTTGGCCAGAACTGGTTAGAATATTAGGTGGTACCGTTCCAACCCTTTATTAGGGGTAACATTAGCCATTAGCTCCAAACACTTTACATAAAAAAGTAGTCTAATAGTAAAACGTAGATGGTAGTAAAGTTGTGTTTATTAAATGCTGAATTTTTAAGTGTCATCGCAGAAATTGTACAGATAGCCTTCCTTTTTTGCTACTTCTGCTGTAAAAAGTTTCTGTTTTCCGGCAAAAAATTGGTTAGCAAATTTGAACTATGTGGTAGTATTGTGAATACCGTTGTACCTGTTGGGCTGTTTAGGAATTACTTTAATAAGTGTATAAAAGTGTAAAAATGGTTTACATTCTTCAAGACAGAATTGAAATGATTGTAATTTATGGCGAAGTTGGAAAGTGCGCACGAAGGGCGGCATGTCTTTTTAACGAAAGACATCCAAATTGTAATGTAAGTCACCGGTATGTGCTTGATTTGGTGAATAAGTTTTACGAAACTGGTTCAGTGACAAATAAAAAAAGAAATAACCCCAGAGTACTAAATGAAGCAGCTCAAATTGAAGTTTTGGGAACATTTGCTGCAGAGCCCACGAGCTCCTTACGATCAGTATCAGAACAGACGGGAATGTCACGCGAGACTATAAGAAAAGCATTGAAAATGCATAAATTTCATCCATATAAAATGCAGATTCTTCAAGAGCTCCACGAGGATGATTATGATAGAAGAATAGAGTTTTGTGAAATCATGTCTCATCGAGTCAATACCATCCCTAATCTTCTGTTAAACATCTGTTTCAGCGATGAGTGTTCATTTTTTCTGAATGGCAATGTTAATAGACAAAATTGTCGCTATTGGAGTGACGAAAACCCACATATTTTTCGGGAAGGGCATACACAACACCCACAAAAAGTTAATGTTTGGGCTGGTATTCTTGGAAATGCCATTCTTGGTCCATTATTTCTGGAAGAAAACTTGACTGGCAATCTGTACCTTGATATGCTTGAAGAGACTATCGATCCTCTTATAACTCACGAGCTAGAAACTCAAATTGATGCAGAAGGTAATGAACTTTTGCAGGAGGATCTGTTACATTTCCAGCAGGACGGTGCTCCACCTCATTATTTTCTTCCCGTCCGACAGTGGTTAAACGAGAGATTTCCGGGTAGATGGATTGGCAGAAGGGGAGCAGTTGAATGGCCTCCGAGATCACCGGATTTAACACCCTTAGATTTCTTTCTTTGGGGGCATCTTAAATCCGTTGTTTATAAAACACAACCTTCTGATATTGACGAACTTAAAAGACGAATTACAGCAGCATGCCGGTCAATTCCTAGTGAAGTTTTCCGTAATGTTAGAGGGGAGTTCGAAAACAGACTGTATTACTGTTTAGAGCAAAATGGACAACATTTCGAACAGCTAATAAGATAAGCGTAAGTAGATTTTATGTTGGAAATGTCTTTCTCGCAAATTAAATTTTATTGTGTAGAAGGAAAATAACCACCAAATAAAAAATCCCATGCGTAATAAATTTATTCCTGTCATTCAAGGGTTGGAGCGGTGCCACCTACTCTTCTAACCGTTTTTATTAAAGGGAGTCAATACAATAATGCATCTCAGTATAGGCGTTCTAATAATTACTTCTGTTAGTTTAGAACGCAATTTTTCGGAAAATGCTCATCACAAAATAATAAGTCAGGGTACCATTGGAACAAGAATTGAACGCCCATCAAAATGATGTGCCACTTGACCCCCCTTCCCATTTAAAATTCTAAGGGTAACATCTACCCCTCCTAGGGGGTTGAACCACGAGGGCTACAAATAGTCCGTGAAAGTGTCCCCCTTGACAATAAAATTGACCTGTTTTTTAGATTACTCATATTGTTTACAGGAAGGAAGATATTAAGGGTGGGAAGTTTTCAAATTGACACCCTGTATATGATGAGATTATTATTGCACTTATTATATTCCCGCCTAGATCGAATCTTCGAATAGATATAATACTGCTCGCGCCTTCTTCCATTGTCTATTTGGGCTGTGGTAGTTGTTAATATTAGAAAATTATTCATATTGAATATATCATTATTCATAGTAATGAAAACTAAGTTTCAAACTTTTTACAAATATTTAGGAAATTTTAGAATTATCTGACTTCTATTGGAAACCCTGAAATTACGTTTTTATGGAACTACTAGTAGATGTAAATTCTAGTGGTCAATAAAACGTGGCTTTGACTCAGATTGAAGTATAAAAACGACAAGAATTAAAACAGTATGAGAAAATAACTCTCATCTGATGGTTTCTGAAGTTGGTTCAACTGAGAACATACCTTCTCAATTCATGAAAACTTTCCTAGATTATGATGATGGCAGAGACCATAATAAGGAAGTTGAGGAATATTGCTGGAGTGAAACCGGCTCTGAATGACCGGAAAATTTTTTTTGGCCTTGTGGTTCCTTTCCTCAATGCATTCTGATTGACAAACTGGAATATATAACTGTTATCAACTATTCGTATGAAAAAAAATGCAAATGTTGCTGAACTTTATTGCTAAAGTAACTAGGCTCTAAATAAGTGATACGCAACACATTTGTTTTCAGTATCTCAACTGAACTTGACAGCACTGTACCATACGTGTCACTTCAAATATTTATTATTCATAACCGGTCAGTAACTGAAGTAGCAACTGAACTGAACTGAATCTCACAGTTGCACGACTTATATATAGAAAAAATATTTTTCTCGGACCATTTAGAAAACCATAGAATAAAATAGAAATACTCGAATTTTTATCTAGAACAAAAATTAGTGCTTCTACATGTTTCCACAAAATTCTTCTAAGGTTTCTAGAACTTCGCTATGCTTTCGTTGCATATCAGATGCACCGACTTAACCTTTAAACTAGACTGCCAATACCATATTATTGAAATTGATCCAATTACGAAATTGACTGGTGGCCATAGGACATGCGCATTGTGTCTGTTATCTGCCAGAATAACATTGGCGTACTTCAGGAAAAATTAATAGGTCTAGTACAAAAGCAAGTGGAATGTTGAAAAATTGAGTTTTCATTTGATGACGAGAATATTTCATAACTGTACATCCATACTTCAACAAGGCACATTTCAGTAGTTGTTAAGTAGGGATTTTTACACCAAGTCCAAAACACTTCATTTTAACAATATCTATTTACTCAAGGTAACGCCAATGACCTAATAAATGGCTCCCCAGATTGTCAAATATCAATTATTTGGTGGCATTTGCGCATTGCGCAGACACGATTTCAGGATGTTCAATTGGATGAGTTTTTCGAGTGGTGGGCATATGAGTACTAGCAGTCTAGTTTAAAGGTTAAGTCGGTGATCAGATGCGTAAGAATATTCTCAAACGAATACTTTAATCTGTGATTTAGACTCAGATTGAAGTATGAAAACGATAAGAATTAAACAGTATGAGAAAATAACTCTCATCTGATGGTTTCTGAAGTCGGTTCAACAGAGAACATACCTTCTCAATTCATAACTCTTGGTTTTTCAAAACTATTGATTGATTTATCATATTTTGAATCATTATAATTTTATTGGGTTGGTTCAGAAAATTTAGGTCGGTCGGTAACATATTTCTCCAATTGAGTAATTCCTTGGCTTCATTCGGTTCTGCAACACAGCGTCCTACTCATTATGAGGCCAGTGGACTTTAAAGCGATTCTCTTGCTTTTCGAACAAAAAAGGTGGTCTGCGGTAACACCTCGTCTCTCGAACACAGATGCTCAGACTGCGTTGAAATGTTCGTTTAGAGTTTCGAGAAAGACATTACTTTTGATTGACTTTTAATGGCTGTCGTTGTGTTAGTGGGTCAGTGATTCTATCTTGAATCTTGTCCAATTTGATTGTGAAGAAACTCTTAATTTCTATGAATGAGTGTCATTTACCTCTGTCTTTCATAATTCACACTATAGACCATTGTACAGTGAGCCCAAATCCTGACATAAAAAATGTACTTTGGATTCGTTATGCGGTGACCGTAAAAAATGTGCAACAAATATAAAATTGTGTAATACATGAATAAAACAAAAATATTTGAACTGAAATCAAAGTAGCGGTAATGATATGTGAAAATGATCGAGATTTACAAAATAGAGCTTGTAACGTTATTTTTTTTTAAATTATTAACTAATCAGGGTATATCGAAATTTTTAATCATATTTTACATGCATTTTACCACTATTTGCCTTCTGCATTTATTTCATAATGTTCAAACACTAATAATACCTATATGCTATCACAATGTTGCTTCTTCGAGAGTGTATTCACTGATAATCCATCCACCTATTTCTCAATTGCGTCCCCATTGCATAATACTACCAGGTATATCCATTTTACATTTAAGTCATCATGTTTTGGTAACGTCATATTTCACGTTATCCCAAGGTTAGTAATTGTCATTCGTGATTTAGTTGTTTACTTTTAACACTCTGTCAACACTTTTCATTCCACGTCTGGGGTGTGCGCACTAAGCGAGGTACGCCATCGACTTGTGATTGTTGTGACTTCTGCATTCAGTTGGAGTAGCACGGAGTGACTTTTGTTGGTTTCATAACTGAAGATGCGAAATGGGTTATGCCATGCAGTATTACTTAGGCGTGTTTCATTTGAGGATAGGGCTTCATAATATCTTTCTAGCTTGTGGCAAAAGAATAAGTTGAGAGTGTAATACTCTTCGAGAAGTGTACTCGGCAACAATGCACATGGATTTGACATTTTGATCTAAAGTTTGAGAAGAAGAAGTTTAATTCGTTTTGACTGTCGTCTGTCACCAGTGTGCTGGGCTTTCCACTTTTGACATGATTGGTGAAGGAGTTGTAAGAATTTGATTTCTATTTGAATCGTCCGTAAAGGGATTATATCTTGCAACTGCTAAAAGGTTTCAGTTTTCGTTTAGTCGATTGAATTGCTGTGTATGCATATTTCTGAACCTTACCTCTCGGGGGATTATATAAACCAATTATTTATGGTAAGTCTCGCACATGGTATTCTTCTATCATTTGGCAATTCTTCATGTATTTTAGGATCTGATTTGTTAGGCCCTATGTGCCGTTGTTAACCCTTTGACCAGGATATTTTCATCTGACATCTGAAAGAGCCTACCGAAAGCATCTTCCACTGTGGGAGCACCTAGGCCTGTTCTGGACAGAGGTAGTTATTAGGTCATCCAAGTTGTTGAACAAAGTGTCAAGTTCTTGTTGCATTTCAGGGTTTATGTATAGGGCACTATTCTAGTTCCGTCCCACTATATTTATTTCCTTCCTGGAGGAAGTTACTGGACTCCGTAGATGTATGGTATGTCTTCCTTGTGACCATCTTCCACCTACTATAGCCATTGAGTAGGGCCTTCAGGTACTGCTAGCGTGACTTTCGAGGAAGCAACATTGCAGTCTACATCAGCTGTGTGGTAGCAGCCTAGTTGAATTGACGTTGCACTCCAAGTACCAACTAATAGCACTAAGTATCCTACTGATATCCTTTTTAATTATCAAAGTCTAAGGCTACTGTGTAAACGCTACAAGGTAAGGTGCACCATACTATTGCAGATTGGTTAAGACAAATTATTTTCTCCTACCCTACAGCGGTAGATATATTTTGTATTGAATATTGGATACGTTTAACCTTGTTTGTCTACGTACTAGTGTCTGTATACTTTCACCTTAAAGGTTGGTTAATGTTTGAACATATATTTGGGCACTGAACTGCACCTGTAGACCGATTGTAAGGTCAATTTTGATAATCAGTTATTTATATAGCTATTTAGTTTTTGTGTAAGAACGTACCCGGACAGTCAGTTCACTATAATTTTGTTGTTTAATAATTATACTTCTTCAAACAGTAAGCTGTTTATCATTTAGAGTGTGGTAACTTTAATTTTTAATACTATTCGTGTTATATGGGAATCAGTATAAATAATCTATAGGGTGAGCCTGCATCATATTTCTGGCGCCCATGTTCTTACATCTCATCACAATTTATTTTGTATGACCCACTCCCGTCTCCACTTGAGTTAGTCGCGAGCCACCCTGTCACTCTGACAGCTTCGTTGCCATTATAAAAGCTGAAAGCTAAGTAAAACCCGTGGCAAAATTGGCGCCCAACGTGGGGCACCTAGGCCTGTTCTGGACAGAGGTAGTTATTAGGTCATCCAAGTTGTTGAACAAAGTGTCAAGTTCTTGTTGCATTTCAGGGTTTATGTATAGGGCACTATTCTAGTTCCGTCCCACTATATTTATTTCCTTCCTGGAGAAAGTTACTGGACTCCGTAGATGTATGGTATGTCTTCCTTGTGACCATCTTCCACCTACTATAGCCATTGAGTAGGGCCTTCAGGTACTGCTAGCGTGACTTTCGAGGAAGCAACATTGCAGTCTTTTTTCAAAATAAGATACAGAGAAAACACAATTATTGATTGCCATGTTTTTTTGGGTATTTTAACCTTCAAAGATTTTCAATAATCTAATAGATATAATTGAATGGTCGTACAGGGCAGTTATTAATTTCTGTTGGATACTTTATGTTTCATCAGTTGATAATTAAGAATAACACAAGCTTTTTTTTGGGTCGAGTGGAATAATATTTGTTGTTGTGCAGTAATGTAAAGCTGAAAATAAACTTCACTTTTATTTTCAAAAGTAGGTATTTGAATTAAAATTATTTTTATTTGTGTACTGTTAATATTGGAAATAATGAATAACGTTAATTATTAATATTATTATTTACCTAGTGAAATACCAATTATACAGGGTGTCCCAAAACTCAACGTCATCCTACGGAGGGCTGATAGTCTAACTCATGACTGACAACGAATATCACAATACGACCTTAGTAAAGTTTTGATAGTTTTGGAGATATTGGCACTTTTATGAATTTTGTGTCGAAGCCTTTGATCAGTATTTCGAGTGCCATAGGTACAAAACTATATAGTTTAAGATTATAATTTTTGTTATACAACCTTTGATTAAAAAAATACGTTTGCCAGATTCACGAGTTAATTTATTTTATTAGCTTACTTAGACTTTCACACTGTAAACAAAATCACCACGCAAACCTGGCAAGCTATTAAAAAATATTGCTCATTCGGTGTAGTTTTTGGCAAGATACAATATTCACTATCTTCCACTTGAAAAAAAAAGCAATTTTTGTTAATAACTTGCCAGGTTCACGTGGTGGTGTTTACAGTGTGAAGAGTCTAATTAAGTTAATAAAATAAATTAAGTAGTGAATGTGGCAAAAATGTTTTTTTTCTCCAAAGGTATCGCACCAATATTTTCATTTTGAATTTCAATCAATAAAAGGGTTATTGAAGGTTGCATAACAAAAATTAGAATCTTAAACTATGAAGTATTATACCTGTGGCACTGGAAATACTGATCAAAGGGTTCGATTTTCACGAAATCCATAAACGTGCCAATATCTCCAAATCTATCAATATTTTACTAAGGTCATATTGTGATATTCTGGTCAGTCATGAATTGGACTATCAGCCCTCCAACGGATGACGCTGAGTTTTGGAACACCCTGTATAGTTATGCGAAAGTCCTGACTTTATTATCCATTTGTCATTATTCAAACATGATGATGGCTAAAGAAACTGAATAGGTACTTAAAAAATAATTCAACGTCATCAAGGTCGCCGTTCAATCCGGCTTGACAAACTATTCTAACAGAGATGCCACCAGTTTGTTAATGAATATTTACTCAAGTGGGCCGTGGTGGTCGTATGGTAAAAGCGTACGCCTCGCAAGCGTGGGGTCGTGGGTTCGATCCACCGATTCACCGGTCTCGTGCATGGCATCACACGTTAAAAGGTAAGGGCTGCGTCTTCCCTAGTTCACACAAGTCTCTCGAAGACTTCCGAGGGTTGCGCGTAGGGGTGCAATCGGTTGACGGAAATAACAATTTTAACAACAATTTTAACAATCAAGTATCCCCATAAAAACGAAAAAAAAATCCAGAATTTATTTCTACTATTTCCGGAACTTAGTTTTTCGTATGGATTCTTGAAAGCATCATGTTAGGCAATGTTGAAGGATGAAACATTTATTCTCGTTAATAGTCACGTTCAAATATTAATTCCTGTTTTTATTTGAATAATTTCTAGGTAGACATGATTATCAGTATTAATATCCCGACAAAATGCTGAATTTTCAAAAAATACTTTCACCTTGCTGTCACGAAAACTGTGTTGCTTAGAAACACATCGAGAGCTTGCTCGAGTGGTGTTTTGTACAGCAACACAGTTTTAGCGACTGGCAAGGTGGAAGTATTTTGAAAATTCTACATTTTGAAGGGATATTTGATCAGACAATTTCACGAATACATTATATCAATATGGACTAAATGCGTATTGCAGGAACGGTTCATTTTTTGTGTCATTAATGTCAGTTGAAGAGTTGAACCGTCAAACTGACGATTCTATATTTACAGTGATTGTTGTAACTATGGAAACGTATAAATATGGAAGAGGCGAAACACCTATTTGAAAATACCACAGGCTGGAGACAGTGTTTTCGAAAAGTCCTTGTCTCATTGGTTTGAATTCAAAAAATAATGGCATTTGATTGGTTTATATGATATGAGGGAAATTGCCAGTAGTAATATCCCAACAAAATGCTGAATTTTCAAAAAATACTTTCACCTTGCTGACACGAAAACTGTGTTGCTTAGAAACATCACGAGTGCTTGCTCGAGTGGTGTTTTGTACAGCAACACAGTTTGAGCGACTGGCAAGGTGGAAGTATTTTGAAAATTCTACATTTTGAAGGGATATTTGATCAGACAATTTCACGAATACATTATATCAATATGGACTAAATGCGTATTGCAGGAACGGTTCATTTTTTGTGTCATTAATGTCAGTTGAAGAGTTGAACCGTCAAACTGACGATTCTATATTTACAGTGATTGTTGTAACTATGGAAACGTATAAATATGGAAGAGGCGAAACACCTATTTGAAAATACCACAGGCTGGATACAGTGTTTTCGAAAAGTCCTTGTCTCATTGGTTTGAATTCAAAAAATAATGGCATTTGATTGGTTTATATGATATGAGGGAAATTGCCAGTAGTAATATCCCAACAAAATGCTGAATTTTCAAAAAATACTTTCACCTTGCTGACACGAAAACTGTGTTGCTTAGAAACATCACGAGTGCTTGCTCGAGTGGTGTTTTGTACAGCAACACAGTTTGAGCGACTGGCAAGGTGGAAGTATTTTGAAAATTCTGCATTTTGAAGGGATCTTCGATCAGACAATTTCACGAATAAATTAAATTATTATGGACTAAATGCGTATTGCAGGAACGGTACATCATGTGTCCTTAATGTCAGTTGAAGTGTTGAACCGTCAAACTGACGTTTCTCTATTCACAGAAATTGTTGTAACTATGGAAACGTATAAATGAGGAAGAAGCGAAAAACCGATTTGAAAATACCACGGGTTGGAGACACTGTTTTCGAAAAGTCCTTTCCTAATTGGGTTGAATTCAAAAAATGATGGCATTTGGTTGGTTTATATAATATGAGGGAAATTGTTTACAGAAGTATTATAGAATAATGATCTTGAAATATAAATTCATATGTTTTGCAGAACAAAACTGGATATGTGAAGAACAATATCACTGTGTAAATTTTCATTTACATAGTGAGTTTCAAATAGTTTGTACCATATGGAAACTTTTTTTTATCCGTTTGTCAGAAAATTTTATTCCTGTAAAAATTGGTGCATAGCGGAAAACTTGGATTTGAGTTATCAAAATTCTAAATTTTCGAACGGTGTACAAGTGAAAAAAAAAATAGAAATTTTGATCAAGAGTCAACTACCCTTATTTTTGTCATTATCAAAAAAGTTGTTTGAATTTGGAAACAATATTTATGTTTGAAATCATAGCCACCCACGCAACAAAACAAAAAAAAACGTTTTTTATGGTTCTAGCCTCATAAAGAGTACTAAATAACTCATACACCTTACAAGCATATCTCATATTACTTTATTTATTATTCGAACTAGTATATGGATGTTTGTTGAAAATGGTTTGAATTTGTACTAGTTTTTTAGTGCACATTTGATATTTCGCCATACTATCGATAGTAATTCACCTCAAAGCAATTTGATCGAGTTTAAGATTTCTGACAGAATTATCGATAGTATTGTGAGCACGAGTAGTATTTATTGAGATAATTTCACGAACCAAAACAGTAAAAAAAGTTCCATTGTCGTGAATTCTTCAATAGTTATAGATAATGCCTTATAGATATTAAGTCTCTCAGACTGACATTCATATTAGTAGCAAGATGATATTAAGTTCTCCGTTGTTGTTTGGGTACGTGGTTGCCATGACAATAGTATATTGTACTATGAGCATGAAATGACATACATTTCCCACGAGTAGGTATATGAAATTTTGTAGTACGAGAGTGGGAAATGGGTCATTTCATGCTCATTGTACACTATACTTTTTCTACTACCATCTGAATCATTAACAAATCTGTGATATTTTTAATATCCTTTTTATCATAAACTCTCCTGCCGTCATTTTTACATGGTTTAGATAATTTGTTCTTTCTTCACCCGTTGAATGAAACATCTATTTTTTCTTTTTGTACACGTACCTACCTACGTCGTGAAACAAATAACATTCAAAATTTTCAAATTTTGACAACTTGGAAATAAAAAAACTTTATGCAGAAAAAATCAATCAATCGAAAAAAAAGTGGCTGCGTGGATTTGAACCCTCGCTCCCACCATCCAAAGTCCATGTGTCATCTGAATCAACTCTCGTCGTTACTAGAGCACATAATAATTTGTTCAAATTAACTGCTTTATAGAAAGTATCTGTCAACTATTCAAAAATATAGAATCCGATTGTAATCAATCTTTTTATCGAAATTATTCTGGTTTTATGAAAAGAAAATCATACCTTTGTCAGAAGATAGGCCAATCGAATTTTGTAATTATCTACTGATGTGAAATGTCAAATTATTAGACAGACGTAAACAAACTTGATTCGATATTATTTATGTTCATAAAATTCGTTAATACCTACCTATAATGACAGTCTAGTAGTTCATGAAAGTCGTAGGAAATGAAATATTTCGATACAGCTAGCCCGTGGGAAATGAAAATCGGTGCTAAAACGTGGTAGGTTTCTTAATCGAAGACGCAATTGAAATGTTCATTATTCTTAATAGTCGTAAAAAAGTGGTATTACCGGCTCGAAAGCTACACTGAGAAAATTGTTTTAAATTTGCAATGTATTTTCAAAGCTTAGAGTGGAATTTTATTTTAGATTCATGAGAATTTTACTTCTATCGTTCAAATTTTAAACTGCAAAATGTATCTATACGCAATTGAAATGATATTTCATTTAGCGCGTAAGATTTCCTTCGATGTACTGAAAATAGTTGTGCGAATATCCCTCAACTAGGGGAACATCCACCTTCAACTGAAATGTACATCCGTCTTGGCGTAAATTTCCGCGTTGGTTGCATAATTACGCATCCACAGCGTAAAGGCCGATTCTCACTAGAGCGGTGCCGAGCGGAGCGGCGCGGCGCTCGGCACCGCTCTAGTGAGAATCGGCCTTAAAGTCAACCCCTACACGTTCCTGTTCATTTCATTCTTGTATTTCTTGTTGGTGCCATTGAAGCTCAGTTAAGCTACCTAATTATAGCAAGGAATAAATAAAAAGTTTATAGTGTGCATTGCATCGTCAATAAAAGGTAAGTGAATTTTACATGATATTTACGAAATTGCATTCAGGTTTCTTCTGTATAATATGTAATTGTCTGATGAAATTAAGAAACGTAACCTTAAAATCATGATGCATTTTGCAGGAAACACCGATAGTATGTGTTGAGTTTGGTACCTACATATGAAACATGACTTAATCACATCAAAACTTTTGATTTCGAAAGGAGATATGTTTTGAAACGTGTAACTTTTAATTAAAAAATCCCAATTTATTAGTCCGAGAAGCAGCGACAGAAAATTTGCACATATTTCTACAAAGCTAGTTTTTTGTCAGTTTGTTGTTTCGATGTAACAAGTGAACAAAATGAGAGTCTACCATTCCAATGATGTTGCGTTCATATACAGTGAGTTTCAAAAGTTTGAACCATTCGGTAAATTTTTTATTATCGATTTGTCAGAAAATTGTAATCTTCATAAAAATTGGTGCATTGCAGAATAATTTCATATGTGTTATCAAAATTTTAAGTTTCCAAACAGTGTACAGGGGAGAACAAAAAATAGGAATTTTGATAAAGTATAAATTATCTTTATTTTTGATTTTATCAATAAATTGTATTCAAAGAAGCTGTGGAAAATTGAAAGAACATCGAAAATAGTGTTCAAATTTGAAATCACAGCCAAGGTAGTTTAGACTTGATCAAAATTTTATTTTTTGTTCTCGTTCGGAAATTTAGAATTTTGATTTGTCAAATTCAGGTATTCCTTAATTTACCAATTTTTATGAAGCATAACATTTTCTGGCAAATCGGTAATAAAAAAGTTTCCCGAATAGTGCAAACTTTTGAAACTCACTGTACCTATATAATAATAATAATAATAATAATAATATATTTACCAATAAAATAATATAAAATACAAAACAATATCAGTATCAGGTAAATACAGGTAACCCACAAAGGGATGAATCCCTGTGCGTGGGTATAAAATTTTAGTTGCACTTACACATATACATAATAAACAAACATGAGTACACACACCTATAGAAATATAAATATAAATATATACAACATTCACACATATCTTATAATACAACAAATTGAAAAAAAAATGAACAATACATATAGATATAAGTGAACAGGGGCAGCATGTATCACATCATAAAAATCAAGTGTTAGTATTAATATTTTAATATTTTTTCCATTAGTATATTCACAAGTTATAGGTATTTTTCCTATCGATTAAACTATGAATTTCTTTTCTAGGGACAGACTGAAGCCAAACAGCAAATTTTTTTTTGAATAGACCGTACGCATTAATACGCGCCAGTTCAGTAGGAATTTTAGCATATAGAATGGGACCAAGGTAATTATAGCATCTTTGGGTTAGGGTTTTTTCAACTTTCGGTAAAGCCGTTGTTTTGGCTCTGTGTCTTGTATTATAACCGTGTTCTATTTGCCTGAATGTATTTCTAAACCTGTATTGGTTTAGTATTATGCGCTGATAAAATAATTGTCTTGCATCGAACACTCTAGTTTCCTTATATAGTGCCTCAGTTGAGTATGTGTAACTTTTGTTGAAAATAATTTTCAGAATCCATTTTTGTGTTACTTCCAGTTTTTTCAGGTGATTGTTCGTCACACCTCCCCATGCTAAAATGCCATAATTGATATGAGGTTTCACTAATGCATTATAAAGGATTTCGAGATGAGTCTGGTTGAAAACTCTCTTTAAAAACTTGAACATAAATATTAAACTTCTTACTTTTTTGACTATATATTCGATATGATGGTTCCATTTCAGGTTATCGTCTATAATAATGCCTAGGTATTTGATTTTGTTCACAGATTTTATTTCCGTTATCGTATCCAAAACAGACATTTGTAATGAGTTGTAAGTGGGCAAATTAATGGACAGATGAGTAAACGGTACAAAAAATGTCTTTTCCGCATTAACTGTGAGAGTTTTATTATTGAACCATTTAAGAATGGTCGGAAAGTCCTTTTGAGCATTTTCTCTCAGTTCAAGCCATGTCTCAGCTTGATACATAACCACCGTATCGTCGGCGAAGCTGACTATATCACCAGACACATTGAGTTTGAAGAGATCATTGATATATAAATTAAAAAGTAGCGGTCCCAATACAGTGCCTTGGGGAACTCCATATGCCATAGTTTTAGTAGAGCTCATTTGCTCTCCCACTTTTACTTTATAAAGCCTATTTCGAAGATAGCTCTCCATTAGATCATACGCAATTCCACGAAAGCCAATTTTTTCTAGTCCTATTAATAATTTTTCATGGCACACCGTATCAAATGCTTTTGCTAAGTCAACGAATATGCATAACGAAGGTGTGCTTTGGTCTAATCTCTCATAGATTCGTGTTGTTACGCATGTAATTGCATTCTCTGTTGACTTACCCTGCCTAAAGCCGAATTGTTTTTCCGAAATTATGTTGTTTTTGTCAAGAAAGCTGGTTATTCTCTTTTTAATAATCTTCTCGAATAGTTTTGCTATGTTACTTATAAGTGATATAGGCCTGTAGTTAACAATTTTTTCTTTACTTCCGGTTATATAAATAGGTTTTATTATAGCACTTTTGAAAGCCGTTGGAAATTTACCGGTTCTTATAGCTATGTTTATTAGAAAAGCTAGTGGTTGTGATATATAACTGCTAATAGCTTTCAAAGTTTCCGATCTCAATCCATCAGGACCAGGGGATTTTTTTGATTTTAATGTTTTAATGATCTCTCCAACCTCAACTTCATCCGTTTCAGATATGTATATCGAGTTTTCCATATAAGTCTGTGGAGAAATGAAGGTGGGGTCATGCTTGCAATCTTCAGCAAGTTTCTTTCCTATAGAAGTATAATGTTCTAAGAATGCTTCAGCCATCTCTGAAGGCTCTCCAATAATTTGTCCTGAATTTGTTTTCATTTGTTTGATTTGTTGTTCTTTCGATGTATTACGATCTGTCACGCTTCTCATGCATTTCCATAATCGGTTAGGACAATTCCTGTTTTCGAATAGTTTTTTTTTGTAAAAATCAGCTTTACATTTCTTGATTAATTCTTCCAATTTATTTTTGTAAGATTTGAATTCCCTCCTGTAATTTTCATTACCCGGATCTTTTTGCAGTTTTTTATACATTTCATTTTTAATATTTATAGACTTTACCATCGCGTTAGTTATCCACTCGCTTCTTTTGATATATTTTCTACTCACGCGTTTTCTGATAGTACACTCAGATATTCTTTCTTGTAAAGTATCCATGAATTTGTCCGTGCCAACATCTACATCTATTTCATTATAGGCGTGGTTCCAAGTTTCGTTCCTTAAAGCTTGAATTAATTAATTTTCATTTAATATAAACCTGTAGTTTTTTCCAGTATCTGGTTCATTAACCATTTTGTTTGGATAATTGAGGTGAAGAATACATGGAAAGTGGTCGGTGATGTTTATGTGTAGAACTATCGGAGTTAACAGACTATGAGATCTCGAAGTTTTTACAAATATATGGTCTATACATGATTTACTATTTTTATAAACTCTCGTGTATTCATTTATTGTAGAAACGTATCCCATTTCACTCAACAAATTTAGGTACTCATCTCTATATTCATTTTTGATATCTAGAATGTCAATATTTATGTCTCCTAAAAATATTTCGATGTCTGACTTCTGATTTTTTCTATTTTTCATATATTCGTAAAGACTGCTCAAGAAGGATACGGGTGATGTAGACGGCGATCTGTATAGTGAATCTATTATGATGATTTCATTATCACGGTTTATAACTAGGTGAATCATTTTTATATCACCAACCTCGATTATTTCGAAGTGATAAATTAAATAACTTTTTATATATATTACTAGGCCATCATTCTGATTCAAGTTACCCTGATTATATATGAGGTTATATGTTGGAATATCCAGTAAGAGTGAACTATGGATTATGCGTGTTTCTGTGAGGACAACAACTTCGAAATCATTATTAAAATTATCAAGGGCTATTTTTAGTTCATCAATATTTTTCATAATGCTACGGATATTGTTATGAAATATGCTGAACTTATTGCGGTTATTTGGCAATAGTTTTTTACATTCTGTTATATTTTCAGCTACTTTAGTGTATACTATAGCAGGTTCAAATTCTTCTATATAAAGATCCATACTACTGACTACTCACTTTATAATTAATCTTTTGTGAGAAATAATTTGTCTACAACGTAGGAACTGTAAGAACACAACGTGGTATTTTTAGTCTCAGATAAAATGATGATTTTTTCCACTTTCCCTTTTTTATCAATCAGTTCAGATTAATGTTAGTAATATCAGTAAAGATAATTGATTATTATATAGAGAACAAATAAAATAAAAATAAATATGTAACTAAACAGTCTTTCAATTTTTATCCATTTCAGATCTGCTAGTTCTTGGTAATCGAACGAGTTCTTGGTTTCTCGTGCAGACTTTTAACCATAGGTACCGGTTTCTTAGTTGTAGGAATCCGTGGGGTCGTAGGAATTTTCTGTGATCCCGATGGAAAATTAACTTTATTCTCGGCTGTTGGGGTAGAAGGTGCACTGTTAGGTTGGTTTATCAAAACATCTTTTTCCAAGTCGTCAACTCCATAAGATAATCCATCCACGATGAGTTTATTTCTTCTTATGTAATACTCCTTATGACTTCCTTCTTGTTTGGCGAGGTAGAGATGTTTCCTAAGAATTTTGTTCTCACTCCTTTGTGTCGGTGTGAGATCTTGAACAATAGAAATATTTGTTCCCTTCAACCTGTAACAGTTTTTTAGAACTTCTCTTTTTTTGATGGTTGAAACAAACTCTATTTTAATCGGACAAGCATCCGACTTGCCTAGTGGGTAAACGTCAACAAAATCTTTTGTATCCAGGTTCACACCAAGCAAGCCTCTGAAATCTTCGCATAAGTTTTCTGTAACAACTTCCTCTCTCTTCTTTTTTAGTCCAAATACTACAATGTTATTCTTGTTCTGGGCTCTTTTAAGGTATTCTAATTCTTCCTTGAGTTCGCTATTTTCCTTTTCCAAATTTGCCACGTTATTTTTCAAATCTTCAATTTTTATTAGAAGTCGTGCCTCGCTAGCTGCGATGCAGTTTTTTATTTCCGTACGGCTGTTTAAAATCTCTTCTCGAATGATTTTAATCGCTTTATCCAAATCTGACATTTTACCAGACCGCAGGCTAAGTTTATGGTCACCTTTATAACAGCTGGGGACCCTTCAAGATAATCTCTGTTTACGTTTTTTTTCTTGGTTGGTTTTTAAGTTTTTATGGCGTTATCACTGACAGCAGTATATAAATTTCAATACAAAGGTCGGACTTACGTGAAAAGTACATACGATTTGTATATTTCAACTGTTAGAGAAACGGCATTTAACACTGGGTAGACACTTTCATAAATTTCCGTCGATTTAAACCAATTGATTTTCAAACTTTATTCGGAGCTGACAAAGAGATGTGTTATAGTAAAGCTTCACATACACATATGAACGTAACATCATTGGGGTGGTAGACTCTCATTTTGTTTACTTTTTATATCGAAACAACAAACTGACAAGAAACTATAGCTTTGTAGACATGTTTACAAATTTTCTGTCGCTGTCTCCTGTACTATATAAAACGACTTTATTCATATGAAAAGGCGAAGCGTCACTTTACAGTGTTTTTCAGCTTGACCTACCTATATGAGGAAAACCAATAAATTCCTAGGTCGCTTTTTATTTACATATACTTACTTTTTTTTTAGAGAATGTTGGCTGTTGTTGGATTCAATTGACACTTGCTCCAAAAAATTCAAATTTTTAAAAAGTTTCAACTTACACCAAAAACTTCACAAGTACAACAGGGCTGTTATAAACAGTTCAAGTCATATAAAACATTTTACATGCACGTTTACAGAAACCATGAAATTAAAGGGAATGAAAGAATTTCTGAAATCACAAAATGTGGAATTATAAATTGCCCTTATGAATTTAAATCAAAAAGAGATTTGTCAAGACATATGTCTCAACACATTATTGCTGACCGAGAAATAAACTGTCCCTTCGAAATTTGCAAAGCAACTGGAACGATATATCGTAATATTCATAATATAGTATTATTTGTTCTGTAGATCGTGAAATGTATTACGTCGTCATAGAAAAAATTGTAATTAATGAGGGACTCCTGTATTTTTGGATGCATTTATATGCATCCTTCTTCATTTTCAACCTAAAGTATCCAGAAGAGGCAATGTCCACCCTTGAATTAGTTCAAAGGTATTTGATGAAAACTACCCATAAGGGAACAAAAACAAACAATTGCAGAAAGAATGCAGTGATTCGGTTCCTGAAGAATTGTCAGATTTTGTAACAGTAAGTTTTTACTTCATTTCTTCTCTCTTAATAATTTTGTATGTAGACAATACCTCTACCTCACTGGTAATTCGTGAATCATGAGTTAAAAATAAATATATCAAGTAACGTAGATATTTTAGGGAATTTTGAAAATATTACTTTTCCTAGAGAATTCTCATTGTTCTTCAATCGAATGAACTAATTTGTTCCATCATTGTCAAATGACATTTTTCTGAAAAGAAAATATTTAGCTGTCGAATGATATTTGCATAACTCCATGTTCTATGATGATTTAAATTTTATTGGTGTCTGTCCTGTTTCTAGAATTAACAAGACGATGGAGAGCCTTTGGCTTGTTGTATAATACCACTTTTTTTTAGGACAATCGCACTGACTATTAGGACGACCAGATAAACACATCTTTCTTAATATGTTAATAATTAATGTTGATTTTTAATATGCAATATGTTATTGGTACATGTTTGGAGTTTTTTCTATATTAGAAATAAATATTCAGTTTATGTTTGAAATTGTATTTTTATTTCCAATTATTAAAGGGACCTGTACATGATTGACCAAATTATTGTAAGATAATGAAGTTAAGGACATAATCTATTTATACTTATAAACCATAAAATTTTAGTTTTACGACTAAACGCCACAGATTCAATTTTTTTGTCTAGTATATGAATAGCGGTAGGCGATTCTCAACCAGAGAATACGGTTTTAATCCGTCAGCCAGAGTGGTGAATAAAGTTATAGAAGTGGATGGAAAAATGTTGAGGATTTTGGAAACGTTGAATTCTTCAAAAATTTGGGCATTATATCTCCACTTCACCAAAACACTTCATTGCTATAAATATTCATCTGGAGACTATTATCACTCCTGATGATGATAGTTTTATTAGCGAAACGTAAGTCGAGTATAATGAAGGGCTTTGGTGACGAGGAGACAAATTTCTCAAATTAATGGATACATCGATGGGATATTGAATAAAACAAAATGTACCTATACGTATACAATGAAACAATAAAGTAAGGGCTAAATACATTTTCTACGTTATTAGCCATTTTAAGAAAAACCCTCATACACGTCAATTTATGTTTTCGAAAAGACACTCTGTAACATGAAGAAACAATCGCCGTTCCTTCACCCTCTCCAAGTGACAGCCACTCCCCAATTCTTTTAAATGAAATAGGGGATCAAGTGATACCTCATTTCGAAGGATACTCAATTGTCTAAGCCATGCCTATTTTTTTTTAAATTTCGTTGATGCGTCATGAAAAAAATTACTTTTAAAATGTTTAAAAATTAAATATCACATATGCTACGAAATTCGCTGTATATTCAATCCACCTTAATTTTTTCACATACATTTTTCAACTCTACTGTCACGTATGACAAATAACAGTAAATGAACCAAACAAAATTAAGGTGCATTGAATATACAGCGAATTTATTAGTTTTCGTAATATACTTTGTAACATTTTGAATTTTTTTTCATGACGCAAAAACGAAATTTAAAAAAATACGCATGGCTATATAGACAATTGAATACCCTTAGAAATGAGGTATCACTAACCCCCTATTTCATTTAAAAAAATTGGTGGGGTGGCTGTGACTTTGAGGAAGGTGGATGCGGGGCAATTTTTTTTATGTCACAGAATGTCTTTTCGAAAACATAATTCGACATATTTGAGGGTTTTTCTTGAAAATGGCTAGTAAGGTAGAAAATTAATTTATCCGTTACTTTTGGATCTCACTGTATGAATTCATGATGATGTTATCCCACATTATGAAATTCCATAGCAATTTCACATCGGAGTGTATTTTTCAAATCAGAAAATCAAACCGTAATATTGCTATGTGAAATTCCAGTGCAAATTATTCACGTTAGAAAATTACACCGTAATATTGCAATGTGAAATTCCAGTGCAAATTATTCACGTTAGGAAATTACACCGTAATATTACAAAATTATGTCACAATGTAAAGTTCCATCGTAAAATTATGTTACAACGTAATGTTACATCGAAAAAGTGCTGTCAGTTATTCAGAGTAAATATCCAAGGTGATATAACACGTGATATGCAAAATTCCACTCGAATGTAAATTCCCGCCAAAATGCGCGGTAATTAAATTGCCGCTACTGGGAGCGGAAAAAATTCTCCCAGTGTAGGAACTGCGTATTATCGAGGCATACGTCTCTTATTGGTCCTAATATTGCAGGAAAGGAGAGTTTCATACGGTGAGTGAAATTATCAGTGTGATTTAATGACAAAAAATAATTGATTGAATAAATCAATGCTGAACAATTAGATAATACAAATCTGTAATTTTACGATCTGTTTCATCATAGTTACCTTAAAGGGTAGCCCTAATTTACATATGTATCAAACATAACTTAAAACCTAATTACAAGATACTTCAGAAACCTGAATAATCAATCACTGAATCCTAAAATTTCCATATGTCTTCCTACCATCGCCAAAAATTTTATTGTTCGTGCACAAAATTCTTTATTGACATTTTCTAAAAATGATTTCTGGCTAATATAATTTTCTAATCCATGGATATTTTGAAATGGTCTTCGAACATATTCATTCTCCATGGAAAAAATCTACAAAAGTGAGATCGGGAGACCTTGCTGGCCGTTGATTCATTGAGTACCTATCTACCAATCAATCCATTTAATCTCAAATTTGTTATCTAGATATTCTTCAATTAATGTCGTACTATGACACGACGCTACGTCAAGAAGCAAGAACCAATGCCGTTCTTTTTCTTGCTGTCAGAATTGATCAATAATTTGATCTATCTCAAACATAAAAAATGTAAGAAAATTTGGACTGTTCATATTGTTATGGAGAAAGAATGGAATAATTAATTCATTATTGAAAATGACAAACTTTGAACGTATGTTTAAATTTGGGTTAGTGAGGGTTATATTTATGTTTCAATAATAGTTATTTAAGTAACAAGGAATGTAAAGACGTGTTAACATTCGAGGTGAGCGAGTACGAGCCGAGGCAAAGCCGAGGCTTGTCGCTTGCCGAGGATGATAACAGTCGATACATTCCGTGTTACTTATTACCTTTTTCCCGCTGATTGTTGACATTTCTCAAAATTTGCCTGAATTGAAGTTTGTTTTCTTACTCTTCCTTCATGATTATTCGTTCGCTATTTCATTCTAAGTTGCTTGTGCGTGTAACTAAGTTACCGAATAAGCAGACAACAATAATATTCAAAAGGTCTCATAACCTAAAAATTGATATGAATGAAGCTGAAGGTATTACTGGTCAAAGTCAAAGTCATTATTACCCTAGGCATGTAAATGACACTATTAAGTTCCGTTGTCAAGATGAATTAGTAAACGAATGATAAAGGCCATTTACCTGTTTTGTTGCTAAGCATGTATGGACTATTTACAGTGTCGGCAGCGGGAAAAATAATTTTAACGATTGCACGAAAAATAGTGTGTATGCCATGGCCGCGAAACTTTTTAACGACCTCAAGATTATCTTGCCTCGGCCGCAAGCGGCCTCGGCGATAACTGTTCTTTCGGTAAGTTAAAAAGGTATTTCGCGGCCTTAGCATACAAATAACTATTGTGCTGATATTTTACTCACGACTGTTATAGATGATACAGAAGCAAGACTACTTCTCGGATTCCCAGTTAGGTACTGCTAATAATACATTTTGTTGAAATTCATTGTTCCCAGTTACCCCTTTAGTATGTTTTCTGGTGAATTTGTTTTCGACAGAAACCGGGCTATTTGGGATGACGCAGAACCATAAGAAAATGGATTTTTGTTTTGTTTTGTTGCGCTGTGATTTCAAATCTGAATATTGTATCCAAATTTTAAAAACTTTCCTAAATAAACTTTTTCAATAGGGTCGAAAATATCTTCTGTTCTCTTCTGTTAACCGTTCGAAAATTTTAAATTTTGAAACCCAAATCGAAGTTTTCCGCAATGCACCAATTTTTATCAATATAAAATTTTCTAACAAATAGATTATAAAAAAGTTTCCCATATGGTGCACACTTTTTGAAACTCACTGTATAATAGCTCAGCACCATGCCCTAAGGTTTTACTGCTATCAAAAGTGAATATTTCTCTTCAACACCCTGTTTCTCGAAAACTAATCATAGGTTCGTCTGTGCCCATTGAAACATTTCATCAGAATGATCAATTCTACAACAAATCAAAAATTCAAGAAATTTGTCGTATAGATATTTTCCCATATAAGGTGTGCGGGATCTTTGGAGACCTCCAACGGTAACCGTTTCTGAACGTAACTTTAAATAAGAAAAAACGACATTGCACGCCCACCTCAAAATAAATGGAGTGATTTTAAATATAGGATCATTAAAAGTAACTGATTCAATTTCGTCATATCTACAGGGTGTTTCAGAATGAAGGCAAAATGAGTCTTCCGTTAGAAATAGTATGCGGTTTTGAAATATGAACATTTCGAACCTAAAATTTTCATTATTTCTACAGAAAATATTGTTTAGGTATCTCAGTTTTTGAACAATCAAAAAGTTCTTGCTAGATAAAACGATGAACAACTTTGTCATATATAAAGTTTGTTTAATCTTTTGGAAGCTTCCTTCAGAAAAATAAAAGGTGACTTCCAGACTAGTGTAGGAAACTCTGGAATATTGTGAATCTATTGATTAGTCTTGGTCTTGGTCTCGAAGAATAAATGTAGTCTTGGTTTAGGTATTGGTCGTCTAGGTATTGGTCTTGATGTTTCAAGACCAAGACGAGACTGGCTCAGTTTTGGACTTGGTATTGATAGTCTTGGTCTTGGATCAAAATGTGTCTAGAAATTTGAATTATACAATTCAATTGTCCAACAGTTTATATGCATATAATAGATTTTTCGTATTTCTCAGTCTTTAACAATTGAAGTGACAACAACGCAGTATCAAAAATATTTCCAAACTAATTTTGTATTACTTTTTTTTTTATCTTCAAATAGTAGGAAGTATGGACCTCTGTGGCCTCACAACATACACCTATTTGTTGTAAACTGTAAAATTGCAATACTGAATTTGAAAAATATATTTCCGATTTTGAGTGAAATAAAATTGAAAACCTACCATATGAAAAATAAATAATGGAAATTAAATACCATGACATCTTCCATCCGATTTTTTTTAATATTGAGTAGATTTAAGTTCATTATTTTTCTTTCGTGACCAAGACCAAGACTCTTGGGAGAGAGTCTTGGTCTTGGTCTCGAAAGTCAAGTCAGGTCTTGATCTTGGTCATGGTCTTGTGTCAAGACCAAGACAAGACCGAGACTATTGCTCGTTTGTATGTCACCCGTCAAAACATCGTCAGTTTGATTTTCATTAGTGATCGTATTTTGACGTCTTTCGAAAATCGGTACTCTCAATATGCCAGCGTTTACCTTTAGGGTATATTGTGAAATGATTGTTACAAATGGTGCAGTAAATGAAACTGCCAGTGCTTATGTTCGAGAATACGCGAGAAAATTTCCAAATAGACGCCATCCAAACTCCATTCGTCGCTTGGAAATCTGTATTGACGGTAACGAAGCAACATTCAAACATTTGCTTTACAATATAAAATATAACAATGAAGAAGTTTTACGTCTGTATTTAAATTAAATTCGAAAATAAGCTTATGGCATATCAGCCGGGAAAATGAAAATCTAAAACGAATTATTATGAACTGTGTATGCGAGAATGTTTCCATATTTTCATTTAACACTTATCATCGTCTCATGCTAACAAAAGAACTGAATTTTAAGTGTGAATCACCGGTTTTTGAATGAGGTTAAATAGAGAAGCGGACTAACGCACATTGCCGGTGACAATGAGACACGGGTTTGAATCCCAGTTGATCCACATTTTTAAAATTCAGTTCTGATTTTAATTTTCCGTCTGATATGACATAAACAAATTTTCGAATAAAATATAATTCGGTTGTGCTGTATTATGTGATTTGCAAAAACATTTTATTAATTTTGCCATTTTGTAATGCGAGTAACATCCCATTCTCACTTCTAACCCCACCAGCTCTGCTGTCAGTCCCAAGTCTGATGAAGGGGAAGGGAAAGTGAGCCTGCACGGTACCACGTGGGCAGTTCCTATCCAGTGGCGGCGCGCTCATACAAATTAATCAGATAACTTTTTTGATCCATTCTTGTAATTCCTTTTGGTTCTCAACTTCATTTGACAAATTGTGTGTAAGCGGTGGTAAAACACACTGTATACAGGCCTCAGGGTGTAACATAAGTACGTTAAATTGTTTTTTTTTACAAACTCCGAAAGGTAGCAATTTCTAATTGAATAATTGAACCTGACATTTTTTTTAACTTCGATTGATTAAGCAGTTTGAAAGAAATCTGTGTTTAAAGTTTGATGAAAATAACTGCAGTTGCAAAAAACTTATGACGAAAACCAACCATGTTTTGGAAATTTTCAATCATCTGTATCTCGAAAACAAATAATTTTTCGATAAAAATTTCATAGGAAAAAAGTAGTTTATTTTGACGAAATCTACCACATACTTAGTTTTTGTAATTTTCTCAGCAACTTCACTTAGCGCCCTAGGAGCTAAGTAACATGTATCGATATAGAAAATTGTAAATATCTCGAAAACGATCACCTCCAGCGTTGTTGAGGAAGTGTACCTTTTTTACTTGGAAAGTTATGGGAATAAGGTTTTTTCATTAAAAGTACCAAAAGTTCACTGTCAAAAATGTTAGGGCAATTTGAAAAAAATAAAGACAGCGTACGCAGCGCCCTCTAGATGTTACATGAAAATTAATACGAAATTATGATTTCCCACGTCAAAAAAACCCCGGGTACCAAATTTCGTGCAAATAACTTATTTTTTGCAAAAGTTACCTTTAAGAAACGAACAAAAAAATTCAATTTCAACACCCTGTCTCTCCGAAACGAAGCATTTCCGGACACAAGTTTATATAGACTTTTTTTCTTAAAATTGTCTCAGGAATACGTCACTTGAAAAGTTTAACGTACTTATGTTACACCCTGTATAAGTATCCAGAGAATACGACGTTAATCTTTCTTCGAGTCACCTTGTCATCAAGCCAAAGTTCGATAGTGATGCGATAGTGTTGGAGAAAAGATATATTCTCACTCGCAATAAAATTAACCGACATGATGTGGAAACAAGGACTGTTTCTCTAACGAGCAAGTCGTCTTGTCATCGACAACAAAAACTGCATTCCGCCACTACCTACTTCAGAGGTAATCGCATAAAACTGAAATTGCAACTAACGGCATTTGCGCTGTTGAAAATTTTTCACGAGACTCGATCAATTACTACACAGAAGACGATGCCACTTGGCATATAGCAGAGTTGAATCCGCGATTCCTGTAAGCGCAGATGGCATAAGCAATTCTACTCGGCTCCGTGAGGTTCTCCATACATTTTAATTCGAAATTTGAATTAGGTGCAGTTTAGATGTGATTTGAATTTGTTCGGTTTGATGGTCTAGTAACGGCATTATCTCTATTAAAACAGTATTTTTGTATTTTTATGATAATCTTCCTAATATAGCTAGCAGTCACTTTAACTAACGTATGAGATACAAGAATGGAACTTTGTACTCAGCAGGATTTGAGTAGATGCAACACAACCTCGAAAAATTTGGAAAATTTAAAATTAATATGTAATGTACTTCTACAAAGCTGGCATTGATTTTTACTAAGGCAGATAAAGGGAACTGTTTAGTTATTCTAAGTAGGGTAGATTATACAGTGTGTCCCACTTACCATGCTCACCATGGGTATCTTTTCAATGGTGAGAGATACGAGGTCGGTTAAATGACACCAAATGTGGAGTTTATCAAGGCCAACTATAATGTGAAAAAATATTTTGATAAAATCTATTCGTTTTTGTTTTATACGCAAAAAACAAATTTTGATCATTTTCATTTCTCCTCCGTAACTTCTTTATTTATGAAAATATTCCAATAGGAATTTCACATTCTCATGGCAGTTTTTCATTGAGATTTCTAGAATTTGAGATATAAGCACCAACTTTTATTTTTCAAATATTGTTCATAGATCACTCTGACTTAGTTATAACTTATTTTTCTCTTACAGACGATATGTCACAGTAATAGTTTTTTGTTGATAACAACGGAGTTATCGCCATTTATACAAAAACAAAAACTATTTTGAAGTCGCCATCTTGAATTTATAAATTTTAACAAAAAAATCATGATCTCCGACTTCAAAAACCCCCACATACCAATTTTGAATAGAATTGGACCATAAACACAAATCTCGTCCGCCATATTGGAGGAGCCGCCATTTTTAATTTTTTACTTCAATAAAAATTCCATAGTGCATTGTCACCGGAATTATGAACATCTGCCAAATTTCAAGTTATTAGGACCGCCAGAAGTGGGTCAAAATTCACTTGCAATAGACATGAAAATGATCAAAATCTGTTATTTGCGTATAAAACAAAAACGAATAGATTTTATCAAGATATTTTTTCACATTATAGTTGGCCTTGAGAAACTCCACATTTGGTGTCATTTAACCGACCTCGTATCTCTTACCATTAAAAAGATACCCATGGTGGGCATGGTAAGTGGGACACACTGTATAGATAAAGTACAGACTTTATCAAACACCGAAAAAAAAATTTAAATTGAAAATTAACCCCACAAACAATTTTTTTCTTGAGACTAGATCTACCATTAATCTTACAGTTGATACTATCAATATTTCAGTGCGTTCTAAATTTAAAGTCACTTCTTTGTTTCTAAAAATGTTTATGGAACTTGCCCAGAAGATTCAACATACTTATACTCCTGATACCTAATTCTTCCTTTGATGTAGTAAATCCATTTCCTCCTACCCCTCCTGAAGATTGTATACATATAGTAAGAGATCTGTTATTTGATAATAATGTTTCCTTCTTCAATTTTCTAATAATTTGTTCCCTCTTAGACTGTATTGAAACAAAATTTTTACCAGTTAACAAATAGTTCTAAAAACAAGTTTCGGAGATGACATTGTGTTCTAACTCTTTCCTGCTTCTGGCAGAAATTTTCTTATCCGATTTAGAGAAAAAAGTCAAAATATTCCCCCTTTGCAAAAAAATATTTTTCATTATTGCTGTGTAGATGACACAGGTTTTGATAGTTCTCTGGATGAACTCAACAGCCTTTTACTATTTTTGTATTCCTTAAACCATCCCATCTCTTTCACGATGGAAATCAAAAACTATATGATTCTTGGATTTGGTTATCTCTAAATTGTTGTTGTTGTTAAAATTATTATTTCCGTCAACCGATTGCACCCCTACGCGCAACACTCGGAAGTCTTCGAAAGACTTGTATTAGCTAGGGAAGACGCAGCCCTTATCTTTTAACGTGTGATGCCATGCACGAGACTGATGAGCATGCGAGGCTTTGAACCCTCAACCCTTCGCTCCAAAGGCGAACGTTCTACCAGTACGGCCACCGCGGCCCAAATGAAATAATACTTTAGATTTTTTCATTTATAGAAAACCCACACATACTGTGACTGTTATTTCTTTCGATTCCAACCATCCGTTTAAAAATCAGCAGTTTTCATTTCTTTAATCTTCAGCTAAGTTCACTAAGGAATTAGGTATTATAAATCAAATACCTAACACTTGATGATGGTTACCATGATCCATTCGTTTCCAAATATATAAACACAAATCTTTGAAAGTATTAAACGCTAATTTGATTCCTCCTCCTACTGGTTTATATTTACCAAGTCTTACTCTTTTGGGAAAAGTTTCCTATGACAATAAAAATATATTTGATAGATTCATCCCTGATTGCAATATTTCTTTCCATACCAAGTATAATCTAGGTCCAACTTAATAAAAAACCCATAATGAATAAATCAGGTGTATACAAAATTTCTTGCTGGCATCAGAATTGTAATGATACATATATTGGTCAAACTGGTCGTAAATACTCTCAAAGAATTCATGACCATGAGAAACTTATTAATACGCACCTTCACTCAGATTGTGGATGTAATTAATTCTTATAGTTCATTTGCTAACCATGTCGTTAATCTTGATCTTTATATTTTATATATTTGTAATGAAGGTCCTAAATTGAATATTTAGGAAATTTTCGAGATCAATAGAATTAACAAGGGCCAAAATAAATGATCTTTGAACAAATTGAATTTGATCTTATTTCTGTTTTCAATGCTCTACATTTCTAATAATTATCAAGATATCCTATTACAGTTTTCTCTACATTGCAGTTTTCTTCCCAATCATTTTGTTTTGTCTCTTGTTTGAGTGGTCAATTCCTTTGCAGTTGAGTACCTACATTATTTTTACTGTTTTACGATTTTAAGTTGACGTATTTCCCTGATAGATAACACCTTAATGTCAAAAACCTTATTATCGGTTCACTTCCATTTCGCTATCAATCTCAGTTCTCTCGACAGCCATTGTTACAGTTTAATTTTTTTTTTTAAGAATTAAATTTCAACAGATGTTGCTTCTTATAAAGAAATGGTCACCTACCATGCCCCCTTAATGTAGGTTGCAGTCCCCTTTGCCATGACTTTTTATTAACTTTGATAACTTGTTTAATTTAATTTGCTACGTTTCCATACCATGTAAGTGTCAATTTTGGTTTCCAAGTTTACCTATCTTTGATAATTTCACTTTTTCAAAATTGTAATCAGCGACTTTACTTATTTCAATTCGACCTGTTATTTCAACCAGAGATGAGCATTTCTGAGCTCAAAAACAAATTTTTGATAGAATCATGTTGACGTATTTTTTTTGACGAGTTATTGCCAAATCTGCTTTGACAACAGCTCCCCTTCCTACTCCAGGGTCCAAATATATATTGCGGAGACGACTTTGAGTTTCACTTAGATTCTTCGGCATTTGAATATGTTTTTAAGACATTTTTGTGTGTCACAAAAAATTGCCAGACGATTCGGACGGGTATAAGTCCCTGCCAGATTGGCCTAAAGTGGTCAAAAGTTGTCAAAAGTTGTCATAATAGTCTTTCACAAGGCTGGAATTTTGAGGAAATAATCTCTAAAATGCACGTATCAGATAATTTGACAGCCAGCCGATTTCGATGGTTGCAAATACGCCCCAGATCAATAAACTGGGTGGAGCACCCCCATACGACACGGTCTCTGGACGCTGAACTAGTGTTTTTCAGATATCTGTTCTCGTCAATATATGTATATCAAATATAGCAACAAGAAAAAATTATTGGGTTTCTCCATACATAGTCTCAATAGTTTTTCAGATACTGTCTTTTTCGGCGAAACTTACTCCTTTTTTGTGTTGAAAATATTGAGAATTGAGAAAAAGAAGACAAAATATATCAATCCAGTGGCGTGAAAGTTAGGGAAAGGCGATTAGGGGTACCCATCTGCCGCATGGCTCTGTTTGAAGTTACAAATACGTAAATTGCATTGAAAATTTGAACTGAATGTTGTCAAGTGATATAACGAATTCATCGGCGAAATATTGAGCATTTGTGGAGTTATTTAACGAGTTAATAACAGGTTGTTCTGGAATGATTACAAAATGTTCATCTTTTTCGTTGAAAAATGGTAATTCTGTAAAATGAAAGAAAAAACTTTCACTTCAGAACACTTCAATAATTTAAGATTTTTTCTAATCAGTGTAACTTACCTACCTCCTTACAAGTTCTACGGCGGATGTTTCTCATCAGAATGACCCAATGACGTAATTCAGGTTCTGCAAAAAAAAAATCGAATGAAATTACATATGAAGTGAATACAAATTCTGCAGTTGAATATCTCTATAAAAGAAAACAACTAATATTCCCAAAAGTGAAAGAGTGCGAAACGTTTGTTTAAAGAATCATCCCGTATACGTATCATGCTGAAACTTATTCGTTATTACGCATATTTTTGTCGAGCGCTACGGTTGGTGTGTGTTAGTGATTGGAAAATGCCGAAAAGAATATGAAATGCGAAAGAAGCCGCTAGGAAAACTCCTAGATTCCGAAAAAAAATCACCCAAGTACATTATGCCCTCACTGGCCACCGTCGTTTTCTTATAGCCCCACAGCTACAGTCCGCAGCAAAAAAAGTTGCTGAAAATAGTAAATATGATGAGCATCTCTTCGGAAAAGAATTTTCAGTATTTGAAAATACCACGGGCTGGAGACAGTGTTTCGAAAAGTCCTTTTCTTATAGGTTTGAATTAAAAAAATGATGGCATTTGATTGGTTTATATAATATGATGGAAATTGTCAGTAGTAATACCACAAGTGATTGAATTTTCGCGATAAGTCTGTCGATTCATTTCTGAACGAAACTGAATTGCTTCGAGAAAACACCACGAGTCCGCAGGACGAGTGGTGTTTTCTCGATACAATTCAGTTGAGTTCAGAAATAAAAGACAGACTTATGAGATAAATTCAATCACGAGTGGAATTTTATTAGACTATTTCACGAAGCATTAAAAGTATTATTATAAACATGAACAATCAATTCATCATAGCCACTCCTTCGATTTCCTTGTATTTTTCGGTACATTTTCATCGATTTTTTCGTTGATTGATTCTATAGAATTCATCCCAAATCTACTCATTTTTGAATGCGTGCACAGCGTAATCACTTATATTTGACGTTTAACTGTCACATGCACTGTAAACAAATCTGAAAACACCGAACTTGATAGGCCAATCAGAGTCAAGAGTCAAGTTTGGTATTATCGGTAAGCCGAACTTGACTAGAGCTTCTGATTGGTTCATTTCGTAGGTGAGTGAAATAGTCACAACAAGTCAATCATCCCAAGCTTGCGAGAAAACTGCGTTGTCAATGAAGGCATATCCAAAACCGGTACAGAGTTTCAAGCAAACATTTTCTGAAGTGCAAGAGAGTGGGATCAAACAGGTAATATCTTGCAAGTTCCTAGGACAACAGCAGAAAACAGTGGAATCAGAGAAGAAACTAATGAAGGTAAACACAAAATATACGCTGGTAATATCACATATTTTTTCAAATACTAGCTTCAGTTAACTAATGACCCAGTTATTTTGGGTTGTGTGGGGGACATAAACTCATATTTGCAAAACAGCCTGTTCAAGTTTCGAGACCACCTTTAAAGGTATTATCTACAGTAGAATACCAACAATGCAAAATTATATTCAGGAATTGTTGAATATATAGCAAGGGCGGTCCCAGGGGGGTGGTCAAGGGGGTCATGACCCCCCCCCCAAATCGTGAATATGTATGGCTTATACTGTATGAGGACTTGTAATTGGTTCCGTCAGAAAACTTGAAGCCCATAACGGCGACCACCCCCAAAATTTGAGGCTAGAACCGCCGTTGATATATAGGTGCTATTGTTGACTGTGACGAGAGGCCAGATCAATTTTTGTGGCCATATTTTCTTGTCACAAAACACAATGGAGAATTTCGATTTGCTCTAAATTTGAAAAGATTGAATACTTTTTTTTGCAAACTCCACATTTCAAGATTGAGGATTATCGTTCAGTCAAAAATTTTATGTATAAAAATTGTTATACAGGTTGGGGCACCAAAAACGAAACAGACCGAATATCTCAAAACACAAGTATTGTGAATAAAATGCAAAAACACGTCGATTTTTAATCCAAGGGGGACATCTTCCTATCATAACCTCAACTGCAATACCTCTTCCTCCACCCCTTGGGCACTATCACCAAAACAATTTGAATAGGGAAAGCAGTAAGTGTGACACATCATTGAAAAGGTAATTTCATTAGGAATTCAGCTATGTCAATTTTTGCCATCTAACTTTTTATTTTGGCCCCCTCTCGCGGGAAAAATAACTGTTCCGAATTCCAAATTATAATACTGCATTTGCAAGCTATTTTGACATAAATTCGGTGACAGTGCATTAGGGAATTTCCCCATTTTATTGGAGATTTAATTTTTTCTGAAAATGTATACTGTTATTCTCATTCTGTTTTGAATTCTCCAAAATGCCCTTCAAACAATTCAGCACTTCATATAGTTACTCCACAATGATCCATCTCCATTTTATTATGAATATTCAACTTTTGTAATTGAACATGCTTGTCACTTTATATGAATACCTTCAGAAAATACACTGAAATCATATATTTTGCCATGAAATATAACGGGATGAATTTTATTTGATATGTACGTTATCTCCATAACATTTTATGAAATACATTTTTTGCCTTCTGAATATGCAAAATTATAAAACGATTCATTAAAAGTGTTGTCGTTTAATTAAAAACGTAATTTGAATATTTTTACCTAATTTTTATTTCTCGTCAGCGAATTAGATAGATTAACGTTTTATACAGGGTGTTAATTAAGTACGTTGACAAACTTCGGGAGGTGATTCTTTGAAGGTTTTCAGGACGAAATGTTCATATATACATATGTCCCAAACGGCTTGGTTTTCGAGATACAGGGTGATAAAAATACATTTTTTTCAAGATTTTTTAGAGTTAACTTCGACATTTTCTACAATAATCAGTTCAAATTAGGCAAGTACAATCCATTCAATAGTACGCCCGATACAAAATAATGAATTTCTCAAATAATTCACAGGGTCTTCCTTTTTTCAGAGTCAAGCTTTGTTCAACCCTTCAGAATTTTTTTCTCCGCCGCCACTGACATATTATGAGAAAGGAATAATGAATGTTGTTTCATTTAACATCTTTTTGCTTTCTTGATGTTTTTCATTTACTTGTACGGTTCAGGAGTTACAATGAAAATATTAACGCAAACATTTTCCAGTAACGCATAACATAAAGAAATTTGAGAAGCAAATAGTCTAACAAACTTGAAGGGCGATTCTTTGAAAGGTTTCAAGATGAAAAGTTCATATAAACAGTTCCCAAGCGGCTTGGTTTTCGAAATACATTTTTTAGGAGTTTTTGGAGTTTACTTCGAAATTTTCGACAATAATCGATCCAAATTAGTTCAAATTGGACAAGTACAATCCATTCAATAGTGCGCATGATATAAAATAATTCATTTCTCGAAGTGTCATTGCCACTCTCCAAAGATTAGCGCGTGACGCAATACGTCATTTTGTTCTCATTACACAAATATCTATTTTCTGCTCGTGTAGAGAAAATGTAATGTTATGGAGCTCCCATACATTTTTTACCATAACTCAGGTTGAATATGTATTGCACAAAGTTAATTATGGCAAAATAATTTTGGACATTTTCAATAGTGAATAACTTTATTATCAAATACTAGAGCAAAGTAACATAAATTCCCTAGGAATAAAATTAAGTTCAGAAAAGGACCATTATTGAAATTGATATGTCAGAGCAGCTGCTGGAAATGGCCACCGCCAACTTCAATGCATGCGTTTATGCGCCTAACCATAGACTGGCGGACACGCTCAAAAATACCAGGAGTGTTTCTTATAATTCCGCATGACTCCTGTATGCGATTCCTCAGGTCTTCTTTACTTTGAACTGGAAAAATAAAATAAATCAAGTGGATTCATATCGGGTGACCTTGGTGGCCAAAGTTGTGGCCCACCACGCCCAATCCAGCGATCAGAATAATTCTCTTCTAAATATTGGCGTGCAACCAATCTGAAGTGTACTGGAGCACCATCATGCATAAACCAAATTCCAATTCTTTCCCTCAGTGGGATATCTTCTAGGAGTCCAGGTAAGATGAATTCAAGAAAATGTCGATAATGGTCACCATTGAGTCTATGAGGCAGGAAATGTGGCCCGATAAGGAAATTCCCTACAATTCTAACCCAAACATTCACAGAAAACGTCTCTTGAAAATGGTTTTCAATCACGGCGTGTGGGTTTTCATCAGCCCACATAATATGATTGTTGTGAAAATTAATAATGGCTTTACGGGAAAAGCATGCCTCATCGGTGAATAACACTTGAGATAAAAACCATGGATTTTCCAACAATTTATTTCGAATCCAAGTGCAAAAAGATAATCTCTTTGGAAAATCCCTTGGCAGAAGAGCTTGAACACGCTGTATGTGATAGGGATAAAGTTGTTGCTCTTTTAAAATTTGCCATACCAATACATGGGTTACGTTAAACTGTGCCGCAATTTGTCTTGTACTGGTGTCTGGATGCTGCTCAATTTCGTTAAGTACAGCTTCTTCTATCTGAACTGTTCTAACTCTCCTGGGTCTTCCTATGAGAACAGCAGACCTCTTGAAAGTACCCGTTTCACGAAGACGGGAGTGAATATTGATGAACATTTGTGTGCTGGGAATATGACGTTGTGGAAATCTTTCTAGATACATTCGTCTGGCGGCACGAGCGTTACCATCAGCCATTCCATACATTAAGTGCATGTCTGCCATTTCTGAATTTGTATATTCAACCATTTTATCCAAAGGAATATTGAATGAATCTGCTTTATAGCTTGCACTAATGAAGAATTAACAATGAGACAGTTTCTCAACTTTCGATAACTGTCAAGTTGTTGATATTTAAATAAATGAATTAATATCAAAGCCCACTTTGCTATTTTTATGAATTCAAATTGATTACAAAATTTCTGCGTTACTGCAGAAGAAAAAACAAACCGAAATTTCTGATGAAATAATGTACTCCGTACGGAAACAAAAATTTGTTTGATTTAGTTTTTCGGAGTTATGACCAGAGATTCATAAATGAAAATCAAATGTGTAATGATCTGCGACTATTAGATAAACCCTATTAACTATCTTCCATTACAGGATTACCTTTCGGAAGTTTTTTATGTAGAAAAGGAAACGTTCAATTGAAAACTAAAAAATATCTTTTTTTAAAATAACAAAAAATTTGTATGAGTTCTCTATCAAGACTGATGGGTAAAAACATTTTTAATCAAATATCTCAATGAAAATGCACATTTTTACCATATCTGTCAGATCTAGTTTAATATCCAGCGTACCGCAGTGACGGGGAGATAGTAGTTTTCTGTTAGATATCACAAAAAGAAATCACATCTTTACAATAACAAGCTTTTATTTAGCTTCACTTGTAACTAACAAACAATTTAATAAAAGTTGAATTTGACCCACTTCTAATACTCCGATTAATTTGAAATTTGGCAGGTTTCCGTAATTCCGGTGACAATGCATTAAAAAAATGTTTGTTAAAAAACAAAATGGCGGCTCCAATATGGCGGACGAGTTTTGTGATTATGATCCGATTCTGTTCAAAATTGGTATGTGATGGTTTTTGGGTTGGAGATTTTCAGTTTCACATAAAAAATAAACTAAAATGTTAAAAATGAAAATTATAAAAAGAAAACATTTTAAAGTTTTTATACAATACACTGAAACGGAAAAAATAATTCATTTCATTGTTTGATCTAGGTAATCTTGTACAGAAAGATTTTGATACTCACAGAATTACCTACAAAAAATGAAACAAATTATTTTTTCATTTTCAGTGCATTTGTATAAAAGCTTGTCTTTATATTTTTTATTGTATAATTTTTATTCATCGTAGATTTTTCTAATTCTGAAAAAATATTTCCATCAATTTACAATAATTGAAAATGTTTCATTTTCAAATTTTCTAATGTTATGCCACACTGGAAAATGTGTAAATTAATATTTTCATTATAGCCCCTGAACCGTACAAGTAAATGAAAAAATGCAAGATATCAAAAAGATGTTAAATGAAACAACATTGATTATTTCTTTCTCATAATAGGTCAGTGGCGGCGGAAAAAAAATCTGAAGGGTTGAACAAAGCTTGACTCTGAAAAAAGGAGGACCCTGTGAATTATTTAAGAAATGCATTATTTTGTATCGTGCGCCCTATTGAATGGATTGTACTTGCCTAATTTGAACTGATTATTGTCGAAAATGTCGAAGTTAACTCTAAAAAATCATGAAAAAAATGTATTTTTATCGCCCTGTATCTCGAAAACCAAGCCGTTTGGGACATATGTTTATATGAACTTTTCGTCCTGAAAACCTTCAAAGAATCACCTCCCGAAGTTTGTCAACGTACTTAATTAACACCCGGTATATTTTGCTCAAATTATAATCTAGTTTCCTCTCACTCAGACAGTTATAATCAGGAACATGATATTTTCCACAAGGATTTAATAGATATGTCTGAAATATTATTCGTTACATTGTACAGTTTGTACAGTTTGGGTTTTCTTTCATAACCACAAAGCCGAAAGCTCAATAGGCGTGTAAAAACCATTTGGATTCTGACTGAAAGGAATTTAGAACTACTGAAAAGCACTGCTTCTTTGTTAAATTCGAAGAAACATAGAGGAATCGCTTGACTGGAAAATTAACGAAATTTCATGTAACGGATTCGAAGTATGTTATTTATTCATAATCTCAAATGAAGAACACGTAATGACTCAACTGATTTCTTCAGAAATATACAGGGTGCTGTACGTTTCAAGAAGCCTCGCATCCCTGGTGGTCGATTCTATTGTTGTATAACAAAAAACTAGATGAAGTTTACTTAATAAAAAAAACACCCAAGAATGAAATAATTGAATATCATCGATCTTCGAAACCTCACGTTGTTTTTACAAAATAGTTGTTTTCTGTCAGATATTTGCCTCATATTTGCCACTTGTGTGTGAAACTGTGTGGAAAGCAGAGTATTTCGACGACGTCGAAATTATTAGTTCAATTTATTTGATGCTCTCCACTACACTTGATCGAACAATTTACTCATCTTGAAGTCCAAGTAGAACACTTTTATTTCAAAATTTCAAACTTTCAAACTTCATTCAAACAATCAATAACATAATAACCAATTAATATAGTTAAACTGTCTTACAATTCATCAAACGTCGTGAATAAATAAAGGTCCCATTCAACCTACAGTTTTTAGAAGTCGATTTATCACATTATTATTCGGCTTCAGAAGTTGTGGATATCTTTCATAAAATACTCGGCATGTTCTACTTGCAATTCTATTGCATTCACCATAAATTATTAATAAATTCAAGAAATCTTCATTACTGTAACCTAATCTTGACTTTTTTTTATTATAATTGGTATCACAATCAGTCAAAACCACCAACGAAAATTTGACGTTTCAAAATTGGATCAATTATTTTTCCAAAGCACACTATGAAACAATACCAATTTGCAATGTACGGTAGAGACACTCAATACCTCAATGCATACAAATCGTAACTTTTTCTGAGGAACATATCAATTTCGAATTGACTGATTGTTGACTGTTGAAAAACTAAATCTACATAGTATAAAATAGATGTTAAATATCAAAAATAAGTGATGAATCCAAGGAAACCACGTCAGATTCTGTTTGAAACAGTTTATCTCGAAAACGGTTCGAAATCGAAATTGGATTATCTGAACAAAGTCAATCTTAAATTTGATGAAGAGTTCAAAAAGGTGGAAATATACAGGGTGTTCCATTTGAAAACATTGACTTTCACTAATTTTTACATGTGATAAAATATCTGCATTTTTTAGGCGTTTTTAGGCGTGTAGATCATGTTCTTTTATGCATACTATAAAATTTTCAGGTTGATCTGTTGTCTGATTTGCCAGAAACGCCTAACTAACGCTCATCGTGAAAAGCCCTGTATAGTAATGCTTAATGATCTGTCATATCGGTTTGAATTATATTTTGTTTCATTAAAATTTTATTTCTATTACAATTTTTTTCCTAATGAATATATGATCACTGATATTACTTGATCTTTCCGTTATTCTGGTAGGCTCATTTATACAGGGTGGGTAACGGTCGATGGTACCTTAGACGTTTACGAAGAACGGGAGATCATTCTGAAAATTTGGTTTCTCAAGTAGTTGCTCTTGGTCTATCGATCTAAAATATTTTCAGCAATGCAGCGTTGCCGTTTATAACAGAAAGTAGCAGCATCTTTGTTATTTCAAATGGGTCATCCTGTATATTACCGCATTTTTGAACTTGTAATTCCTTTCTGATTATTTCTGCTCCATACTCCCCTTTACCTATCTCTAACGGTTTTTGAGATATTGGTTATTTTCCATATTTTTTATCCAAAACATAGCTCGAATTGAATGTTTATTGCTGCGGTATTTGGATTCATAGAAAGTTGCAATTTTGTGTTTAGTTCATCAAGATCATGTACATTGATTCTGTATAGAGAAGTTTGTTCTGCGTTATACAGGGTCGTTCAAAATTCATGATCTTAATGCTAGATACGAAAAGGGTTGAAAGTGCGTTTTTTTAAATGGAACATCCTGTATATTATGGAATATCCTGAAAGATGACTAAATTCCCTTCGAATTGCTATATTATGTTCCTATACCTAAATAGCCAGAATTCCGAGATAATAGCAATTTTCACTTGTAAAGTGCTTGAATTATTGCCGGAAATTTTTCGAGTACATGAATTTTCTTTGAAAATTGATGTACGAGATAAATTTACGGCAATTAATTCAAGCACGAGGGGGATTCGGTAAGAAAATTTCACATCGAGAAATGAAAATCATCCAACAATTCATAAGAAATAACTAACGATGGTTTCACCTGAACTATTTATAACCACTGAAATATTGATATGTAAAATACTTAACAAAATTTTCATCAATAAATGTTTGACATGTGACATGTGACATTTGACATGTGACAAGTTATTTTTATTTATTTTGCTTTAATGTACAAATGGAGGTTTAGTTTTCATATGAAAGGAGATAATTGTGTATTTACTAGATATTTGGAATGTGTCTGAAAATATTTTCTCCACGATTATTGCAGAAATTGTCAATTCTGAAATCATATTTCAGAAGAAGTTCAACACACCATTTGTCACAAGTTTGTATCACAAGTCCCGTAGTTCAGCGGTAGTGTTGCGGCCTATGATTCGCTAGGACGATGGTTCAATCCACGACAAGAACATAACTTTTTAATTTTTTTTTGTTCCAAATTTAAACACATTTATTGATGAAAATTCATGTACTCGAAAAATTTCCGGCAATAATTCAAGCACTTGGGAGATTACAAGTGAAAATTGCTATTATCTCGGAATTCTGGCTATTTAGGTATAGGAACATGATATATCAATTCCAAGGAAATTTAGTCATCTTTCAGGATATTAATATACAGGATGTTCCAATTAAAAAAACGCACTTTCAACATTTTTCGTATCTAGCAGTAAGATCATGAATTTTGAACGACCCTGTATAACGCAGAACAATCTTTTCTATACAGAATCAATGTACATGATCTTGATGAACTAAACACAAAATTGCAACTTCCTAAGAATCCAAATACCGCAGAAATAAACATTCAATTCGAACTATGTTTTGGATAAAAAATATGTTAAATAACCAATATCTCAAAAACCGTTAGAGATAGGTATAGGGGAGTATGAGGCAGAAATAATCAAAAAGGAATGACAAGTTCAAAAATGAGGTAATATACAGGGTGACCCATTTGAAATAACAAAGATGCTGCTACTTTCTGGTATAAGCGGCAACGCTGCATTGCTGAAAATATTTCAGATCGATAGACCAAGAGCAACTACTTGAGAAACCAAATTTTCAGAATGATACTATATTCCTTTCTCCGTAAACGTCTAAGGTACCATCGACCGTGACCCACCCTGTATATGATATGAAACCATGTTCAGTTAGAACATTCATGTATCTAATCGAGATTTGATTAAGAATGTCCTGCAGATTGATATTAAAATCGCCCATGAATATTTCTATTTTTTTTTTGTCTGAATGCACAAGAAACTGCTCAAAATGGTCCAAATATATTTGCGAACATATTGTGCGTACACCTAATAGATGTAAGGGTATCGGATGATTAGCAGTAGTGATCATAAGAAATATCAAAAAGTTTATGAAACATCAAAATTTTTCATAACTGTATGTATTTTTCAATATGACGTTGAAAAATCGAGAGAAAATGAATTTGACGAAATTAGGAAAATAATAAGAGTTTTTATCGTTTTATCTACGAATTCTTCCATAAAAGATAATCAAAATCATCCCTAGATCTAATTATAGTCACTTTGTTTTGAACATTAGCATAAATTTTGCCAGCATTGGTCTGCACATTTTACAGAGATGCCTTTTCAACTGTTGAGCTAATAAGTCAACATTAAGGCTTGTTAGATCTTCACGGATTACAACACCAGTACCTTGCAGCCAGTTCTCCTTCATGTATACCTACTGCTTTCTTTCAAAATCTTTCAATTTAAAAAAAATCTCTCTTGGTTTGCTTCCTTTCTCCATTTTAATCACTCTGTAGCTCAGAACTATATCTTTTGCGAAAATATTAATTTTCATTTTGGTTTCCAACAGTTAGACGATTTATTCCTGTAAATAATTGTAATAGGTGTAGACCTAACAATCCTTTCCGGTAGTGGTTGGTTTGTGCTTCGATATAATTGGACTGTAGATGATCCTGCGTGTTTCAAATCGAGTACCAGAAATTTGAGAAATTGACAGCCAAGTCGCACATTATAACTTTTAATAAACATTCAATCTGGTTACATCAGCAAAAAGTACCACCTGTCCATAAGACAGGAAGGAAATCAACAATCAGTGTCGATGACACAAAATGATGATACGTATTTGTATAAATACCTTACAGGAAAGCTCAGCTCTTACAGGACAATGTACATTTAACTTGTCAAGTTTGACAACGGAAGATACCAAATTCAGCTTTACCGCTTTTTGGAGATATATTTGCGTGGATCTTGAAACATTAACTCCACAAACTCTATTTATGGATTCAGGAACATATATAAATGCTTTTCTGTTGCAATTTATAAACGTTTTCTCATCAAATACAGTGCAGTTTTTTAAACGTAAAAAGGAAGCGTCAGAATATTTGCATTCTATTCAACAAGATTTGACACCCGCACACTTGATTCCGCTATACAAAGCCCAGGCATGCAATTGAGCAGGATTGGCTTTAAACAATTTTATAGGACCTTTTCCAACAATTCCCTTGTATTTTCTTTATCCGTTTCGTTCACATTGAACATTCTCAAATTCATGATGTCAATTTTTTGTCTCCAGCAATCCATTTTGTTCTATAAGTTTCATAATCTCATTGTCACTGTTTATCATATTTTCACACTGCTCAAGAAAGTGCTTGGGGGCACAGTGCTTAAGAGCACAAATAAGGTGATTTGAGTGCTTTCGCGAATACCAAGCACTATGCTTTGGGACAGCTCTGGTTATCAACCACCGAAATATGAATACAGATCGAAAAGAAGCCTATAATAGAACTCCGTACTAGAGACAGAGTTGAACTCTCTTCAGACAAATAATTTGCCCCAATTTTCAGAGTGCCGTTAACGTATCGGCAACACTCAAACGATAATAATATCGCCTTCAATTCATTTGAAAATGATGTCCATTGAGCTCGAAGCGAAGAGTAAATACTGGTAATTTTGCCAACTCCAATTAGCTGCATCATTTTATCGACATCAATCAAACAAAACGCGCGAAACAATGTACCAAACAGTTACATTATCGTTACTTGAGTCATAATCTCCGGTATGTAATATACAGTTTCATTGGATAATTTCTTTATTAATGTCCATCAGATGTTCATCCCGTACATACAATTAGACAGTTTGAGGAAGGAGCGTTACAAAAAAGAAAAGAGGCACATATGTGTGATGCTCCTACAATAATTTTTGATGATGAATGTACTATTCATCGCGATAGGTACATTACATTTACAGTTATAACACTAAGACTTGGTTAACCTACATGAACCGTTCCTATCGTACTTCCCTGCTGACAGGGTCAATTTGATTAATTATTGCAATACTAGCTCAACAACGCCATCCATGTCAAAGATAATATCTAGTTGAAACTGCGTTGTTCACAACATTATCGACATAAATACGATTATTATCATATGGATGTCACTTGAATGGATTGCATAGAGGCAGGTAACACTATGATGCAGATATCGCTAGAAGAGGATTCGTAATTTGATCTATTAGCAACAAGACCCGGAATATACATAATTTTTCAATATATTTCCTTTCAGAAAATTTTCTTATATGTACAATGTGACCAGAGCTGTGCCGAGCACTGACAAAAACTACTTCAAGCACTAAGCACTCTCGAAAAGTGTTCCGAATTTTGACATCAGGCACTAATTACTTTTATTTATAAACTGCTAGCGAAATTCCGAAAAAACGACCTCATTTTCGTAGTACACAAAAGGTTGTTCTGGACGGAGTCGCCTCGGCGGCCTTACCTGTATACAAAGGTGTTCCACAGGGCTCTATACTCGGTCCCTTATTTTTTAGTTTATATATATATATATATATATATATATATATATATATATATATATATATATATACAGGGTGTTAATTAAGTACGTTGACAAACTTCGGGAGGTGATTCTTTGAAGGTTTTCAGGACGAAATGTTCATATAAACATATGTCCCAAACGGCTTGGTTTTCGAGATACAGGGTGATAAAAATACATTTTTTTCAAGATTTTTTAGAGTTAACTTCGACATTTTTTACAATAATCAGTTCAAATTAGGCAAGTACAATCCATTCAATAGTACGCACGATACAAAATAATGCATTTCTCAAATAATTCACAGGGTCCTCCTTTTTTCAGAGTCAAGCTTTGTTCAACCCTTCAGAATTTTTTTTCCGCCGCCACTGACATATTATGAGAAAGGAATAATGAATGTTGTTTCATTTAACATCTTTTTGCTCTCCTGATGTTTTTCATTTACTTGTACGGTTCAGGAGTTACAATGAAAATATTAACGCAAACATTTTCCAGTAACGCATAACATAAAGTAATTTGAGAAGCAAATAGTCTAACAAAGTTGAAGGGTGATTCTTTGAAAGGTTTCAAGATGAAAAGTTCATATAAACATGTCCCAAGCGGCTTGGTTTTCGAAGTACAGGTTGATCAAAATACATTTTTTAGGAGTTTTTGGAGTTTACTTCGAAATTTTTGACAATAATCGATTGAAATTAGTTCAAATTGGACAAGTACAATCCATTCAATAGTGCGCATGATATAAAATAATTCATTTCTCGAAGTGTCATTGCCACTCTCCAAAGATTAGCGCGTGACGCAATACGTCATTTTGTTCTCATTACACAAATAGCTATTTTCTGCTCGTGTAGAGAAAATGTAATGTTATGGAGCTCCCATACATTTTTTACCATAACTCAGGTTGAATATGTATTGCACAAAGTTAATTATGGAAAACATTTTAAAGTTTTTATACAATACACTGAAAAGGAAAAAATAATTCATTTCATTGTTTGATCTAGGTAATCTTGTACAGAAAGATTTTGATACTCATTTGTATAAAAGCTTGTCTTTATATTTTTTATTGTATAATTTTTATTCATCGTAGATTTTTCTAATTCTGAAAAAATATTTCCATCAATTTACAATAATTGAAAATGTTTAATTTTCAAATTTTCTAATGTTACACTGGAAAATGTTTAAATTAATATTTTCATTATAGCCCCTGAACCGTACAAGTAAATGAAAAAATGCAAGATATCAAAAAGATGTTAAATGAAACAACATTCATTATTCCTTTCTCATAAGATGTCAGTGGCGGCGGAAAAAAAATTCTGAAGGGTTGAACAAAGCTTGACTCTGAAAAAAGGAGGACCCTGTGAATTATTTAAGAAATGCATTATTTTGTATCGTGCGCCCTATTGAATGGATTGTACTCGCCTAATTTGAACTGATTATTGTCGAAAATGTCGAAGTTAACTCTAAAAAATCTTGAAAAAAATGTATTTTTATCGCCCTGTATCTCGAAAACCAAGCCGTTTGGGACATATGTTTATATGAACTTTTCGTCTTGAAAACCTCCAAAGAATCACCTCCCGAAGTTTGTCAACGTACTTAATTAACACCCTATATATATATATATATATATATATATATATATATATATATATATATATATATATATATATGTGACTTCCACCAACACGTAGAAAAATGCAACTTACATCACTATGCAGATGACACCCAGCTTTACTTCTCCTTTCCATTCCATAGTATTGATTCTGCGGAACTCCATATTAATAGTGATCTACAAACTATTTTTGATATTTCTTCCGCCCACAAATTAAAACTTAATTCTAAGAAATCTGCTGTGATGCTATTCGGGCCAAAGAAAGACAGAATAAATGCTAACAACTTACTACAAATCCGCATTGAAAATGACATCTTACCTCTTGTCTCTGATATAAAAAATCTAGGTTTGTGGTTCGACACTGAGCTACGCTTCACCAGGCATGTTAACCATCTGATTCAATCCTCTTATAACGTTCTCAGACAATTGTTTCCGAATCGGGATTTACTCACCACGAAACTCAAACTCAAATTGTGTGAATCACTAATATTCTCCAAAATTTCTTACTGTGATAGTATTTATGGACCTGCCTTAAGGCAATCTGATTCGATGCGCCTGCAACGTATTCAAAATAGCTGCTTACGCTTTTCCTTTGGGGTGCGCAAATTTGATCATATATCCGCTGTAATGAAGGAATAAGGCTGGCTGAAACTAGAGAAGCTCAGAACATTACACTTGTTGATCAATACGCATAAAGTTTTAAACACCAGGAAGCCTGACTATCTATTGAACAAACTCAAAGCTTTTTCGAATATAAATAGATTCGCCACACGTAACAGGTTAGTTCTAGTCATTCCCAAGCACAAGTCTTCAATTTTCACACGCAGTTTCTCATATAATGCCCCGAAACTTTACAACTGACTTCCCAGTGAATATAGGTCTTTCACAATCAAAAACTTCAAAAAAACGTTGAAAGCATTTTTACTTTGTTAGTTTTTTTTATGCTGACTAGGGCTTACTCTTTATGACTCACCACTATAATTCTGAAGATGTTTTTGTATTTTGTACACAAACTTTGTGTTTACGAAATTAGTAGATTAAGATTATTGACTGTTTCTTTCTCATTTGATTTATTTATTGTAAATGTGTTGTCAAGGTTGAGTTTAAAAACAGCGCAGGCTGACACTCCGCCTATTCTCTATGATTTTCTTTTCTCACAATCTCTGTCATTATTTGTTTATTTTTTGTAGTGAATAAAGACGCTTTATTATTATTATTATTATTATTTTCAATTGAAAAGTTTGTAGCACGTAAATTTTCGCTACTGTATTTTGATAAGTTTAAGAAAGCTTTACAGCAATGTAGACTTCACACTGTGGTGACCTACTTTCGCAATATACATATACGGGGATATATTGAAAAATTCTTAGCCTAGTATAGAACCAAACAAACTTTCAATGTCAAAATATTTTAATACTTACATATTTTCCTCTTAATTGGATACATTTATCACAGCTAACCTGCAATGTCTCTAGACCTTTCAAAAAAAAATATTTCTTCTTGCTCTGCAAACCAGACCTCCTCGTCGGAGGAAAATTTACGACCTTTTAAACTTTTTTTCAGTTGAGGAAAGAGATGATAGTCGGACGGAGCCAAATCTGGTGAATAAGGGGGGTGTTCTAGTAATTCAAACCCTAAATCACGAATATTTTGCATGGCAACATGAGATTTGTGTGCAGGGACGTTGTCCTGCAAAAACAAAACACCTTTGGATAGCTTTCCGCGTCTTTTCTCTTTAATTTTTTCCCGTAGAGGAATCAGTAATGTCGAATAGTAATCTCCAGGTATTGTTCTACCCTTATCCAAAAAATCAATCATTATTACTCCATGGCAATCCCAAAAAACTGAAGCAAGAACTTTTCCAGCAGATTTTTGGACACGAAACTTCTTAGGTCTTGGAGAACCGGTGTGTCGCCATTCCGTCGATTGTTGCTTTGTTTCTGGATCGTAGAAATGTACCCAAGTCTCATCCATAGTAACAATTCGGTTTAAGAAGTCTACATCGTTTTCAAATCGAGCACAGATCGAACGCGATGCTACTACCCTTGCACGGTTTTGGTCAACATTCAAACATTTGAGGATCCATTTTGCAGCTATTCTTCTCATGTCCAAATTGACGTGAACTATATGATGAACGCGTTCATATGAAATATTCAGTGCTTCAGTTATCCGTTTTAGCCCAATTCGACGGTCTGTTAAAATCTTGCCATGAACTGCATCGATATTTTCGGGAACTGACACAGAAACATGCCTTCCCGATCGGTCATCATCTTCAATGGAAAATTTACCTCTTTTGAAGCTTGCAGTCCAATTTTTCACGGTCGCATACGAAGGTCATTGATCACCAAGGGTATTAAGCATATCTTCGTAACTCTGGTTGACAAGAAAATATCTCCATTCTGAGTGGGTGAAGGCTGACATAAGCCGAGAAATTACATTGAGTTCTATAATCAGGTCTACTAATTTCTCCGCTCTCTGGACTACTCACTATAAGTACTACATCCTTCAGCATTTCAAGTTTTCCTCTCCCTCTTTCAATTGCATCGGACTTCTCGACAATTTTTTGATATTCATGGATTTGTGCCAGTATACTTGCAAGAACCTAATAGTATGAAGCTGAGAATATCTCTTGGCATTCTGCTCAATTTCCAAAAGCCAGACCCATTCTTGTCTTCACATCCTTCATCCACATGTTCTTCTAGATTTTCCAAAAGCCGGTCCTGTTTCTCTTGTTTTTCTTCAGCTTTGTTGTTTTGGTGTCCAGTTCTACTTGTCTTTCTTCGTGTCCGTTGACGTGTTTCTTTGTTTGTTCTTCTGTATGCCTTCATTCTTCAATTTTTCATCGTCGCGCTTATTTCTCTTCACGCCACCGTTATTCATTTCATTCTAGCTTTTTCGTAATTTCCCTTTTGTTTTTCTTGAAGTCTTTCTTTTCCTGTTAGTGTTCCATCTTCTTCACAAAGTCAGTTCACAATTCTAGTCGGCTGTAATCCTATTGTTATTGTTGTTATTGTTATTTCCGTCGACCTGTTGCACCCCTACGTGCAACCCTCAGTTGTCTTCGAAATACTTGTGCGAGCTAGCGAAGACGCAGCCCTTACCTTTTAACGTGTGATGCCACGCACGAGACCGGTGGATCGAACCCACAACCCCACGCTCTACCAGCTGACCACCATGTCCCATATAACCGCCATAATTGTACAAGACTGAAAATAATTGTTACCAAAATTCTTGAGACCTCCCAGAAATTTTTCCGGACTGCTTATTTGTATCCAACGACTACTGCTTCCTACAGAAATTGTTGCAAATCCCTATTGGTCCTCTCAAAACTTCCTTTTCAACTTGATTTTTTCGATTAAGGTTAATCAGATCAGGTAAGGTTGGCTAATAATTTACGCTTTTTCAACTTAGTTTGTATGAGCTCAGAGCCGTCCTTAGCAAATGCGAGGACTGGAGCAAAAATTGTTTGCGAGGCCTTTTTTAAGCAAGTGATTATGTCGCTGCGCTGATCTACCGGGGGGTCTGGGAAATATGAAATATTCCCCAAAACGAATAGGGATCTGAGGGGTCTCTCCCGAATCTTTTTAAAAATGTTTGCCCAAAAAGGTATGTTTTGAGCAATTCAGCAGAAGTAATTTCATCTCAAACCACGCAAATTATTCGCCAATTATTTACCTGATTTATTTTCATTTGCCAGGGTTGAGTCTATTTTTATTTTTAATGTACACAATATTTCACACTTTGTAAAGAACTGAGATGAGAAAGAAATATGTTTTATGACCATGGTCTTAACCCTACCACTTAATTTTATTCTTCTATAAAACAGTAAATAAAAAAAATTAGTATTAAAAATCAATTTTTTGTTGCTTTCGTAATGAATAATCAATCATAAATAAGCACATATTATTACAAAAAAATTATTTAATTTGCAAATATTATTATTTGTGTAGTATTAAAATCTTAAAATATTGTCCACGAAAGTTCATTACAAAACTACTGATCAAATGAAAAACAAATACTTCATTGTGAATATTTATTGCATCTTGTCATTCCGTCGCTTTGTAAATGTTCATATCTTGTTTATTTACTTTTTGTCAAGTTAGGTATATAATTATTGAATTTACAAAATTATTTTTTAAAATCGAGTAAGCATGAATGAATTCTTACAGTTTTAGTTGTATGGAAAACAGCTTTGAAATCCCCTGTCTACACTAGTAAGTAAATTATAGGATAATCAAAGTAAATATTTAAATTATATTAATAAGTCTAATTACAATTTGTTGTGATTCCTAAGGTTGCAAAAATTAAAATTTACCAACTTAGACTCATCCTGTGTGAATTGTACTTGTTTCGCTTTCATTCCAGCGAAATCGTCAATAATCTCATCAAAATTAATTTTGGCTGTCGAGTCAGATGTAATTGATAAAATTGCCAAGGATGATAGCTTTTCTTGGCTCATGGATGATCTTTAAAATGTCTTGATTATCAGGTAATCAGGCAGATATTTTTGGTTCGCATGTCTGAACATTATTACATTGTTATCATTCAAAAATTTTCACTTATTTTTTAGCGCGAGTTGGGCTTCGTGGCGCGAGTAAGGCCGCTCCACGCGCTCCACGACGGCACTGTATGAGCTAGCTGTCTTGTCATTTAATCTTTCCGCCATTATAGTAGCCAATCGTAGACATAAGTAAGTACCTGAGGTGCAGACGTAGAGGCTAGTAAAAGACTATACTTCAATTAGTCAATTCTCTTTTGGAATGAAAATATGTGTCGAAATGAAGTTCTCCCCCTCTGTGATAGCAGTGACTTGTTTTGATTCATTTTAATTTGACTGATATTCAAATGGGCACTTCAATATATTTTCAGTATCTTGGTCTTATTAAATTATTGATCAATCGATTACATTTTGCCCTGAAAGAATATATTCAGGTCATCTGCATCTTGCAAGGACGAAACTACTATATTGAAAGCAGGTAGAAATGTCACTTGACTAGATGAAAAAAAAAATTATGGTCTTAGTTGAGAACCCTGGGGTACTCCCGATGTTACTGTATAAGAAGGCAATTTGTGACCAATAAACACGACTATTCGAGTTCTATACACCGATTGTCAATAATTTTGATATAATATAATTCTGTTGTCCTAGAATTTTATCAAGCAGAGTTGAAAAGTAAATAAGGTCTTTTTCAGCACGAGTTTTATATTTTAGAGGAACTCAGTATCTTCAATCAGCTTCTTCACGTGTGCTTATGAAATACCTTCATTCCAGAATTGCTCTCCTGGAATCAAGTTTGTGAGAATATCCTTTGATTTGAAAATAACCTCCCAGTTCTATTTATATTTCCTTTGAATTGACGAAGTTGCTGAAATAGATGATCCAATGAATTTCCCTCGAGATCTGCATTTCAAATTTATTTCACAAAAACATTCATTAAAAGTTGGGAAAAGCGCAATAAATGGAAGAATTGCCGATAATTAACATTTGTTTTTGAAGCCTTCTGCACAACATCGTTACGTTTCTCAATATAAACAACTTGTTGATTAGAACAGTGAGGAATTACTTTTGCATGTCGACTCGGGTGATCGTATAATATCCCTAAGTTGAAAAAAGAAAAATCGAATCGATCTATTTATTGTCTCTTAACTTATGCTGGAGATGTTTATCAATTCTACTCTTATATCCATTTCATGAATGGTAAATAACTTCAGTGCCTGCTCACATACTCAATATCTCATATTCAACTCATTAATTGATTGACAACATTCATAATTCTACAGAAGATCCTTCATGTAGTATTACTAGGAAAAAATGTCTTAGCCCGAGCATTAATTAGAGAGCCGCTGGTCTAAAACCGCGATGAGTTTGGTGAGATGAAAGATCATGATTACTTCTTAATGGTTGAAAGATTTCTATCTCTTTCAAATTTTTCAAAATGTTTCAATTGCTTGAATCCGCAATCGTCTTCTGGCGAATAATGACATGGGCGGTTTCCATACGTTTTTAATTTTCACGCTGGGTTGACTGGAGGCACTATTAGCTCCTATATAGGTGGTTTCCATAAATTTCCGTTTGAACCTACGTTTCTCTCTACGAAGAACACTAGCTTCGTCCCAAAGAATTCGGTGGTGTTTTGTCCAGGCATGGTCAACAATTTCCGATTTTGATGTTTCCTCTCGTTGAGTCCACTTTTTGTGTTCGAGGGGAAACATCAAAATCGGGAATTGCTGACCACGCCTGGACAAAACACCACCGAATTCTTTGGGAAGAAGCTAGTGTTCTTCATATAGAGGAAAATTGGTTCAAACGGAAATTTATGGAAACCACCTATATAGAAGCCAATAGTGCCTTCAGTCAACCAAGCGTGGAAATTAAAAACGAATGGAAACCGCTCATGGACCGTTTCGGAGGGAGAAAAAGCGCGAAACCACGCGCGCCACAAGACCGCGCGTAATTACACCGTAATTACACTTTAATTATAGACCTATAAAAGGTCGCGTAGCATCTGATTTTGTCATTATTCACCAGAAGACGATTGCGGATTCAAGCAATTGAAACGTTGTGAAAAATTTGAACGAGATAGAAATCTTTCAACCATTAAGATGATGGACGTCCGAAATATAAGTAATCAAGTTACTACATCATCTAAAATATTAAAACGATAAAAGATCATCCCTCGAAATCCCCAAATTCCAAATACTTTTGAAATCGGACAGGGCCGACTCCAGTACGAAGGAAAAATGTCCATACATTTTTTCGACGATTTATTATGTCTTCAGTTATGATGATTTTGTTTAGAACATGACTAGTATTCATCTGACAAAGCCGAAGACGATTCGGTATGTATGCTTATGTATGCTTAATTTTGTGTTCCTTCACTTTGTTATGGTCTTTACTTCGGGAAAATCCGAGAGGAAGACTTTTTCAATAGTGCCCGGCCTCAGGATTGACCGAATAAAAAAATTGGTTCAATCTCAAGCTTCCAAATTTTGCATCATCTCCACAATTTAATATCACAATCCAGTGTTGTGCAATGGTAGTACGACAAAGCCTATAAATCAGTTGCAACCCTCGTTTCTTTAAAGTTAAATAAAAAGGAGTAATGCAGACGGCAGCTCTTCGTCGGTAGGCACTATGGGTATAACAGAATTATATCATAGAACAGTAACAGAATGGTCACAAAAATAAGAGGGGTCGCCACATCAACTTTTAATATGTCCATGTCAAAGAGTACTTACTTGGAAAGTTGAGCAACCGAATAACGACAATTAAATGTTATACCCAAAACTATAAGAGACTTTACCATACGATGTTGTCAAGATGAAAAGTGTTAATCAATAAATAAATAAAACACAAATAAACACACAAACATTTGATATGAATCAATCTTTACTGGTCAGAGTAACAATTTCCAAAATAAGACTTTGATGCTCATAATATTCAAAATTCGATATCTGTTGCATATGAGGTTAAATTAATTACATGTAAGATTTCATTGGGAAATCAATTTTCCCAGTGCATAGTACTATGTGGTGGTTTACAGATCGTCTTTGAAAGATATAAACTTCAACCAGAGATAATATCAATATTGAATAATAATAAATAATTAAAATTGAAATGGTAAGTGAAACCTGTTCCTCTGGTAACACCAACGTGAAAATTTTGGACTAGATTTTAGGCCAACCAGGACTGGAGTGATGATGGAAGGGAGTCTACAAAGAATTCGACGAAAAAGGCTTCATCATATCTGACAGCATATCAGTATTTCATCAGGCAGAACCAGGCATTCTACACTTCAGCAAATGAGCTAGACTGGAGCCATAATACCATGAATATCCTCAACAGGAAGACGTGGGGCTTAACCAAAGCTTGGGAGATACCCAACCAGACAAGGAAACGTGAAAATTCCCTGGGTTGAATTCTTCTAGGTACAACAACCCTATGAATGTTTTTTTACTAAATAACTGTTCTCAACAGTCGCTAGCATGAAAACGATGAAAAGAAAAGTTTGAAAACTCACTTTCCGTGAAGGGTTTTATCTTGAAGAAAAAAGATTTCTGCATGGTACGATGTTTTCAAACGCCAAATTGTCGTAACTTTCCAAGATAGGCATCTATCAAAAGCCAGGACTTGTGGAGTTGATGTTGAGATGAGTAGAACGGAATATCCACAAAGGATATCTTTACAAATTCAGGATTCGTAAGCCGAACAAAACCAGGAACCTCTGTATGGGTAGACACCTGTAGCTTTGAATGAAGAAAAGGTTTGTATTTCGTGCAGAAATTTATTTATAAAATCATAGCAAAGCGATGTCGACTATAAAGTCATCATCAGTGCGTATCTGTAAGTAAGTGAAATTGAATTGAATTTAAGAAATTCTGATAATGAGAATTTTGAAATTGAAAAATTACATAAAAGTTTTAAGAAAGTTTCAACAGGCAGAGTAACACATGTCTGCTGAAGCTTAGTCTACTGACTAACTAAATGAATGCACATTGACATTGTGTCGAAAGTTGACAATGACAATGACGTTAAGGTATAGAAAATGACCTATAATAAAAATATTGATCTGTGTTTTGAAATTGATAAATTATTATTATTAGTTCAGCATCCTGGAAAACCAGATTGGAACATAAGATCATGAGATAAGTCTGATGAGAAAGATGTCTAATGAGGTTCTCATTAGACTTTTCTCCCGGTTTGTCACATTTCCTTAGGTTTAGATTAACAGAACTATAAATAGATTTACAGATCAATTTGACTAATTGGTCATTTATCAATTTTCAAAATATAGATCAGTGTTTCTAGAAGTTAATGTTCAAAGCCAAACGTCATTGTCATTGTCAACTTTTGACACAATGTTAATTTCATCCATTTAGTTTGACAGTAGACTGAGCTTCAACAGACATGTGTTACTCTGCCTGTTGATCCTGGAATAAGGATTTTTTTTAATGTTATTCATACGATGTCCCGTTTTTAAATTTTACATGGTCCTCTGGACACATGATATTTTTATGGTCTTGCTCTTGTACACCTGACGAGTAAGTAATTTTTCAATTTTCAAAATTCTCATTATCAAAATTTCGTAAATTCAATTCAATTTCACTTACTTACAGGTGATGACTTTATAGTCGAAAGCGCTTTGCTATGATTTTTAAAATAAATTTCTGCACGAAATACAAACCTTTTCTTCATTCAATTACATTGGAACGTGCACACAGCTGGACAATTTTCACCTGTAGCTTTCACCAATTCTACCATCTGACTCGTCGTCTCTCAGTCGGAAACCAAATCCACCTTGAAGATATTTTTTCAATTAGGAAGTTAGGTTACCAACATTCAGATATTTCAATATTTGCATGTTCCATGCATACCCGACCAATCTGACCAGCTTAAAAATAATGATGTATTTGGTTGTCTCTAATCAGACACTCCAAAAACTAAGTTGGCTACACTGTTAGTTTGAAAAATGGAACAGTTGACAGCTGACAGTTGAAATATAAACACGAAACCCTAAAAATTAAAACAGAGACAATAATTCGAAGACACTCTTTATGAACCTTCTCAATAACCAGAACTCAGACATACATATGGATCACTCACTAAAATTCGTTTGAAGACAACATTGGATGCCAAAGTGAGTAGGATATATTTTCTTCTGAAGAAATTCTTATTCACCTTTAATAATTTCTAGATCGACACTAGCAAAGCGTAAAACATATCACACTTTTCTAATAAGCAGAAATACAAGCACTACTCGGAAAATCAAATAGGACCACAACGTATGCAGTTTCAATGAGAACAAGTCGAAAATAGAAATGTTATGATTTATTCTGATGGTGCATCCAGAACTGAATTATTCTCCTTGTAGTGACAACTTGTAAAACGTGAATTGATCATTGAATGTGTCAAATAAATGAATATTTTGGAATCTTTGGTGTGAATACAATTCAAGAAAAAAGGAAACTTCCCAAACACCAAAACTACGTCCTTTTTTCTTGAATCATTAAATGTAGTTTTTGAATGGAAATTACCATGGGAATGTTGATAAGGTTCCTATGAATGACGTTAGACAACCAACTATGAACACATTATATGTGTGTTGTGTTAAGGCTCATTGAAAGTAGGTCACCACAGGGTGAAGTCTACATTGCTCTAAAGCTTTCTAAAAAATTAACAAGATGAAGTAGCAAAAATTTACATGCTACAATGTTTCAAACCTATATAGGTTAATCATCAGCTAACTAAGAAATTCTACAATGAAAGAAGAACATTGTAACAGGGGCAAACTAGAACAATATAATATTGCATGGAGGAGAAAAAAATAGATTTTATGATTGAATTTATAAAAGGGGGTTATTTGTCACCTCATGATACCAATAAAGGTCTATGCAGTAACAGAGGACCCTGTTTTATTTTATATAGAGCCTCTTTCCAGAAAGAAAAATAAAAATTAAACATCAAGCACATGTGTTACAGAAAGTGAATAAAATGAAGTGAACAAGAGGCAAGATCATCTGTCAGAGCAATAAAACAAGTCCAAATTGACATAGAACATTGACAGGAGAACTAAATGCACAGAACACCCCAAGAAAGAACCCAATCCAACATGGCTAGCAATCTGATAATGTTTTTCTTGGTTCTCGTCTATCACTCCAACAAATAATAATCAGTAGAGTTTTATTGATAAACTAGTTTGTTGTCCAGTTATCTGTAATGCAATTCCTCCCATCCTCACATACAAGCTTTCTATAAAGTAAACAACAGGTAATATTTTAGTGGAAAAAAAATGTATTTGGATTTTGACTGCTTTTTGACAACAATTAAACATTTCTATCTTTCAAAATTATTTCTGGTAGCCATTTTGACAGATTTTCTTAAATGGTACAAAAAAGTTGAGACTTCGCATATGACTTATTTTAAGCGAAGCCAACAACTTTTTATCATTGAATATTCTGGGTGGGGAGCATGTGAAGAGGCCAGGGGAAAAAAGATGAATGTCCAATAAGCCTAATTTTGGAAATTAGAAAATATAAACTTTAAAGACTAATAGTAAAGTGCCCAGTAAAAGTACATTTAATTTTCTGATGTACGGTTTTGAAGTACTTATACCCTAACTTAAAATCTGGAAATGGCATTTTTCATAATTTGTTTAATAGTACATTTGGCATTTTTACTGATTAAAAACAAAAAATTTCTGGAAAAAAAGATGAGGGTCCATTTGGGGAAAAAAGATGAAGGTCCACAAATAATGCAAAGCGCTGTCAAAAATGGAATAAAGTTGTATTTATTCACACATGAAATTGAAATGCAACATTTTTTTACACAAAACCATAGTTGAAACACTAATTGGAATGTGGAAGAGTATCGAAGTAATGCTGTGCTTCCTCGGAACAGAATTTCTTGAGAACCTGAAGGTCTTGAAATTTTGGTTTGGAAATTGGTATTTTTTCCGTGTACAAGATTGTTGGCATTTCAAAACATCCTTCTCCCAAAGACCGTCTCTTTCGTTTTCGTTTTGCTTTAATTACTACACTTTCAGTTTGTGGCCCGTTGAAAGATGATCGATGCAAAACCATACGTGGATGGTAATCAACAACAGAAAGTTCTCGAACTGGCCGACTTTTAAAGGGGCATTTTTTGACATAAATGTCAGAAAGGAACTTAGTCCAAGCTTTAAATACAGTTTGGTCTTCACATGAAATAACTTTAAATGGAGAAGGCTTTGATCTAGAATTTTCTACAACACTGTTCCATTCATTAGGAAGCTCGACTCGAGTTTTCTGGTTGATCAAACCCATGTTCTTGTCGCATTCAAGGTAAGAATGTCCCCGCACAGGAAATACAACTTTGATTGATTTAAGTCATTTGGTAAAATGGACAATGTAATGAAGGAAACGGAAAACGGTAAAGTTTTTGTTCTGTACCCCGCATGAGTCACAAAAAATGGTAAGCTCATTTACACGAGGGTCCAAATGATTGAAAATAAAATCACACAATACTGACGCAACATCATCTGATCCTTTTTTACCACATACTTCTGGATATGTGTAAAAAATAGCTTCTGAGGTGGATAGTACGTGTATGTTGAACATGTAGAAAGCTAACTGCCGACGGTAATATACATCGTTGGTTTGTATATTTGGAACCGGTAGATTTTTTTCAAAATCCATCGCAATTGCCTCTTTTTGTGGATTCTGCTGTGCTTCATACCTAGCGGCTCTTTTCCGGTCGTAAAAGGTTTTTGCTTTGCGTAAATGCAATTCCTTTTTTGTTTGAAACGATTTAAGTTCCTCATTTAACTGTTTGTACGTATCCGAACTTGACTCAGTTTTTTCAATTTTATCGTTTAATGCATTCATCTGAACTAAAAGCTCATCACAGAAGCTGCAAGTGTCACTCCGAGGGAATGCGAAGGAAATATTGAATTTGGAGATAAATATCTCCCTGTACTTTTCATATAAAACTTTGTGATCTGGGAACTTTGACTTGTACATATTATACATTTTTTTTACATTTAACTCTTCAGGCAAGTAACGTCTATTAGATTTAACCAAACTGTAATGCGATGACCTTGTTTTGAATGATTTAATATGCTCGATAATAGAGTCAGTAACGTGAGTGGGAACTTTGTTAGGCCTATTCTCGTGTTTCCCACGTTTGTCAATTGGAGCTTTACCAGTACTTTTAAGTCCTTCTTGCAAGGTCTGCACTCGTTTTGAAGTAATTCCATGAAGTGACAAGAAAGCTTTGTAACAGACAGGAATTTCACAAAGATCATTGTTTTTTATTGCTCGTATCTTGTATTTGTATGAGTATGAATGAAAATCAGCCTCATCTTTTACTTTTCTGGGGCGGTGTCTGGCAACTTTTTTACATGTAATTAGTCCACACAGATACACTGACTGTTCATCATGAGCCGCAATCTTGTTGAAATTAGAAATTATTTCTTTTCTTATTTCAGGAGTAACACTTTCGAAACATTTGAGTTTTTGACAATGACAGTCTGGGCCAGTCTCATGACTGGATAACCTCAACTTCTTCCCAACATCCGTCATTCTTCCAAACGACTTACGTTTCTTAGAACTAGGAGGCCTAATTACTGTATCTTCTTCCTCAGATATTGTAAAACACAGAGTGATAAAATAATTAATTAACTAAACATTATCTCACTAAAATTACAGAATGATACAAACAATTCTTTCACCATTCCAACTCTCACAATGGCAGCAACAAACAAAACAAAACAGCTGTTACCCACAATGCAGCCAACTTGCTTGGGACACTCATCTGTTTTCCCTACAATCACTGGTACCTTCATCTTTCTTCCCCAAACTTACTGATTTTGGATTTGCAATAACTTTGTACCCTCATCTTTTATGCCTACTATGATTTCACTACAAAATTCTGCGTATAATAATGTACAAGAAATAACCTTAATCTCAATATCCAAGAAAATGGACCCTCATCTTTTTTCCCCTGACCTCTTCATGTCTTTTGGGACTCCCGCAAACTAGAATTCTTCAAAAACTCCGACGGAAAAGGTTATCACTTCATTTTCAATAATTGTTAAAAGATTCTGAAAAAAAATCAGCTGCGAGAGCATACATTTTGGCGTTTGCGATGTCGTAAAATCCTAAATAACAAAGTATATTTGTATAAATAAAACTTTCCATAGAAAAAATCGTTAATTAGGTCATTAACTTTAAACATTAAAAAATGAATAACATAAACGATTTTTTATTTTTCAGTGTTAAAGGGGGTTATTTTATGGACAGACTGTATATATAATAAGCTATAGGGACTTGATTACCTACAAAATTAAGGCATTCAGGGCCAATTTTTCAGTTAAACTCCAGATAACTAACAAATAGTTTAGATAGTGAATGACATTCTTTGAATGATATTGGAAGGATCACATTCTAACCATTAGTTAATCAATCTGGAATCTGAAAACTAACCTTCATACATAAATCCTCTATTTTTGCCAACACGGTGGTTAAATTCTTTGACATCCCATTAATACCAAAACGAGAAAATAAAACTGAAAAAGTTTTGATTAATCATGACAAGACAAGGGGTTCGGTTGTACTGGGTTACTATTTACCAGGCTTTTACTTCGAAACAAAAACATGAACATCCTCGGAAAAAATTACTTCAACTTTATTAGCGTCTACCAACCAAAATTCATTATAGGTGGAATCAACACATCGTGGCATTCTCAATGAGAGTGCGAGCAATTTTCTCAAGCACTTGCGAAACAGATTTAACAGTATCCTTGTATTTGTGCACGCGAAACATGTTATGATCTCTATCGCCTAAAAATAAACCTTCATAAAACATCCTCTCATTAGGCAACATATCAATTTTCTGAGTCAAATCATCTCCATTTTTTGCAACAGATAAAGATTTAACCTCACAGAAATAAAAAATTAAAGGATGTGTGTTAACGCATGACAATGGGACAGTTGGACGCTCGAAACCTATTTCTTGTTTGAAAAATTGAATATCGAATGGAACAGAATGTCTTTTCAAATTATTGTCAATGAATCAGTATTTTTTTGGTAACCTTTACTCTATCTGAGATCATTAACATATGTTCCTTCGAGCCGGATTTGAACAGCGACCCATTGATATATTTTTATCATTTTTGCAAAGACTTGCCAATTTTATTGATACTTTAGAGTCCAAAAATAACCTTCAAATGATATGATAAATAAGCATTAGAAGCATAACAAGATTAAATGCTTGTCTTCTGCAAACTAAATGTGCGCTTATTGTTAAAAAAGTCATTCAATTCACGTATACCAAGGATTTCTCAATTTGAACGTAACACAAATAACAGATTTTGTCAAAAAGTCGAATCTTTGTTTAAAAGCTGGCCATTCAAAACATAGTTTTAAATAAGGGCCTTGTAAATAATGCAAAGCATGGCACAATACTATTCTGCATGATTCAAATCAGGTGGTGCAGGCGGCAAACTCATCAAATGGTGCGGAAAATTGAATCAAACACTTCGACTGTCTTGAGCAGAGGCGTAGCGATTCCAATTTTCAACGGGTCATTTCATCCACACTTGTTGCTGATAAATTCAATAATTTTCATAAAATTAGACCACTGCTGGATTGTGGATCGCAAACTTCTTTTAGAACAGAACAATTGCAGAAACAGGTAGGTATTGAGATGCGGTTGATAATGCATGTGAGGAGTGTTTCGCTTTTTCAGAGAGATGTTTTCCGCAGAAGTTTGTCATATGATACTTCAAATCCTGAGTGTAGGGTGAAAACGGTACGATTTTTCAATGAGGAAATGTGTTTTGGCGTAGGATCACAAAATTAATATTTCAAAAAAGTTGTGGTGAAAGGGATAGACTACAAGCCCAGGCCATTTTTGGAGGGGTCATTTGACTCAGCATGAAATATATTCAGAATTATAGTGCCATACGAAATAACTCCTTACCGCACTGTGCCGTTAGTTGTGAGCGGTGCAGATGAGTACGCAGGTCAAAAAAACTTTCCACCGAGGGTGAGATTTTTCGACAAAAGATTCTTGTATGGCATTTCTCAAGATGATAGATCCCTGAAAAATAATCAAATAGGACCTAATGTCGTACAAAAAGAACGGTACTGAAATCCAGGAATTTTTTTATTTCCGCAAATTTTTCTTATGAATTCAGGTGATTTATTACTGTACGGTATTTGTATAATTGAATTTGTTATGTTTCATGGATTCATTTTTTAGCAAAGCCGTACATATTTGCCGGTACAGGGATGACAAGCCCCGCACTTAACTCCCTACCCCTAACTAGTATAGTTTGGGTTATTTGATACAAAATCAAACTCAATGATCTGGATACTATTTTATGAAACGATGTAATTTTTTGTTATGCCGTACATTTTTCATGGAACATGGCATAAAAGTAATCAGAATTTTAAAATTCTAAACGGTATACAGGGGAGAACAAAATGGAGGAAATTTGATCTGGTATAAACTACCCTTATCTTCAACATTATCAAAATTTTATTTAGAAAAGTTGTTAAGAATCAGAACCAACATTCAAATACAGAATCATAGCCTCCTAAGCGGAAAAAAAATCACATGTTTTGATTAAAGTTAATATTTTCATTATTTAATCGTTTAACAATTATTAATTAATTAATTCAATAATTTCCTTCCATATCACACTGATAGTTATTATGGACATACATAAAGAGTGAAATAGGTATCAAATTTGCACTAAAAAACTAGTAAAAATTCAACAAACGTCGATATTCTAGTACAAATGATAAATAAGACCAACTTTCGCAATGAAATGTAAGTGAGTAATGCGAGTGATGACTGGGTCTGAGAATCATGTGCCCTGAGTATTATTATTATTGTTGATCTTCCAGTCAGGCTCTGCATCCGGAGCCCTGATTCTTCCGGGGGGCGCGCTGGTTCATTAACATATATAACCACTCCCCACGTCCGTGGGGTGAGTGATTACTGGGTCCGAGAATCATGTGCCCTGAGCAGACGCAATAAACCAAGGATAACGGCCATGGATCCCTATGATCGGTTAATCAATCATTTTAACAAAATGGTTTGGGTAGAGCCTGCGGAGTTCAAAGAGTAAATCTCAATATGTAGTCCGTTATTCCTCCTCTTTTCGTACTGTGGTTTGACGGCGAAGAATTTCCTTCTAAGATAAAGGATGTTATTGTAACGGAAAGAAGAGGATGAAGATTCTGATGAAAATACAGGTAAAATATGATTCTCAGTTGCAAAATGTTATTTCCATTATAATATGATATGTTTCAGAATGCGATGCCGATTCTACGGAGTGCGATAGTGAATCTTCAGAGAGTTCCGATGAAGAATATCGTTGAATTTGAAAATTATGAAAAATTATTTGAAGTTATTTTGGGTAAACTCACAATATTCTCTCATACCTTAATATGTATCATTTAATGCTAATTTATTAGGATTCAACTGCGAGAGAACTATAGATATGAGTTCCTGTAATTTCAGATTGAAAACCATATTGAATAAATTATATCAATTAGACTCCAACAAAGGTCCAGGACCAGGAATGAATTGAGTACCCGTTAATAAATGAATATAATCTGTGAGGACATTCTTATCCAGATTGAGAATGAAAAATTGTGTTTCAAAAAGCAACAAAGTGAAATACTTAAATATAAAGATTGTAAGGTACAGTAGAATAATATACATTGAACTGAGAAAAAATGCTCGAATTTTCAAGTTATACGGTTTCAGAGTAGGTACCGTATGATCCATCTGATATGAACGGCATAGTAATTCTCAATTATTATTTTATATTGCCAATAAAATTTTCTGAATGCCGTACAATATTTAAAGTTGCTAATATTTCGTAAAAACTTAATGCAAAATCTTATCAGCTGTGAGAAGTCCATTAATTGAAAATGTACGGCATTAATTTCTTTTTGTTTAGGGATGCTTGAGAAATTAAAAAAGCAATGATATTCTAAAAATTACTTCTCTAAATAAATCACACTACAATTTTTTTTATTCATACTCATTTTCTATTTAGTTTCATCAATTATAACCTGATATTACGTAAAACAAAAATATGTAGTCTGAAAACCGGTTGCCGTACAGGCATTCATAATCTATCTTTGAAAAATATAAGATTCAACCCCCCTAATAGACGTAATTTTTCATTTTATTTTTTAATTAATTCTATGCACCAAAATTTTCAGACGGCATAATTTCTGAAAATCATTTTATATGTTGAATAATAATGTGGAACCGATGCCGTACATTTTCCAATGATCTTGAAACATACAGGTCTAAGTATGAATTTGCGTGCGGGGCTCCCCACCCCTGAACCGGCAAATATGTACGGCGTTGCTAAAAAATGAATCTATGTAGTAATTCAAATCAATTATACAAATGCCGTACAGTAATAAATCACCTGGATTCATAAGAAAAATTTGCGAAAAATAAAAAAAAATTCCTGGCTTTCAGTACCGTTCTTTTCGTACGGCCTTAGGTCCTATTTAATTATTTTTCAGTGATCTATCATCTTGAGAAATGCCGTACAAAAATCTTTTGTCGAAAAATCTCACCCCTCGGCGGAAAGTTTTTTTGACCCTCGTACTCATCCGCACCGCTCACAACTGACGGCACAGTGCGGAAAGGAGTTGTTCCGTATTGCACTATAATTCTGAATATATTTCATGCTGGGTCACATGACCCCTCCAAAATCGGCCTGGGCTTGTAGTCTAGGAGTAAGTTGAAGGATACCGCAGTAAATATCTTTTTGTAAGCTCCGTAGAATTACGGATAACTTTATCTCATTCCAACTACAACATTCAATAACTCTTAATCGGACACTTAAGTATATGCTGCATGTAGGCATAACAGTACCCTACAGAATATGAACTGATAAATTACAGTAAACTTGCTTTTAGGCATGTTAGTGCGATATTTATTGGTATTGCGTACTAATCTTGTCAAGAATAAGTGCCATTATTTCTGTAATCTGCGGACAAGCACGGTGTTTATGTTAGATAGCTCAATATGACATTGCTCTTGTGCTAAATCATATCCACTTCGAATGCAAAATAGATATTTGTTCATGCATGGTGAAGTACAGGATTTATTTGACCTTCGCTATAATTCAATCAAGTTACTGCATTCTGTTGAAAAATCTACGTCAACTCGAAGTAGGATGCTTTCAAAAGATCGCATGATAGATAGATATGTTTATTAATCCTTATAGATCATGGGCATGATATATGATAGATCAATATGAATAAATAATATCTACCATTGGGACATATACAAGACATAAAAACAGTGGCACCTAAAATAACAAATTAGTATAAATGAAAATTACAAAACAGGGATATGTAAAAAGTAAAAGTAAAGATGAAAATGCAAAAACTAGAGTAGTGATTGAATATACTGAGTGAATTCCGAATGAAACGGAATTTCATGGAGATATTGTTTTATCGCACTTTTGAATTTTCCTTTGCTCGAGATATTTCCTTTTTTTGTGGCGAAAGCATGTTGAGGAAGGAAGGTCCACAGTATGCATGAGACTTCCTGAAGTGTATTTTATTATATTTTTGGAAATGTAAAAAATGATTTTTTTTCCCTACAGCTCACATTAAAGTGGATTGCGAACCACTTCAGCTCTGTGACAGGCAGTGGGATTGAATGTAGATCATTATTTTTCCTTGTCAGATATTCATGAGCATGCATCTTTGCTTTGTTTTGAATTTGTGAAGATTAGGTCAACAATTTGTATAGATAAATACATGTGCATATCATTATTTTATTAGAGGCAGAAGTTTCTATGCATATCTCATTGTAAGCAAATCAAAAATCAAACTAACGAATGGATCGTTTATGTATTACTGACACTCTAAAAAAGTCAGTGGCATATCCCTATATTTTAATATTTGAACTTATCCTTGAATAGTTGACTGCACAGTAAATGTTTACAAAATAAATGTGCTCTATGGAAGTTTTCTGTAAGTGTTCGGAATGCATAATGTAGTTTGCCTAGATTTTTGCAGATTGCCTTAACTTGCATATTGAAATCTAAATTACAGTCCTCACCACTTCCTAGGAACTTGGTAAAATTTTATTGTCTCTAATTTGGTGTTATTGATTTCGAAAGTTGGAGAATTTGGAGTATTGCTTTTGCTTGTGAATTCTACACATACCTACATACCGTTTTTCGTTTTTTTTCTTTAAATTATTGATTAGGTGATTATGTTCGCAACACGAAGTAAATTTTTTTATTACAGATATAACCTTTCCTGTATAAATGAATACTCTGCCATCGAGCATTGATTGGGGTAGATCGTTGATGTATTGCAGGTATTAAGAGACCTAGAATTCCCCTCTAGGGTGAATCCAACATGAGGGCGAAAACATACGACTATCAATTTTAACTCTGATAGTTCTTCCAATGACATAACAAATCAACCATTCTTTTATTGGATCGCGTATGGCTATCGCTTCTAATTTCATGCCAAGAAAGTAGGGTCGATACTGTCGAAAGCCCTAGATAAGTCAAAGAATAAACCTGCAACACTCAATTTATAAACTCTACCGCCGTAGCTACAGTTGACGCAGACTTTGCATTTGCAGTTGTGAAAAAACTTGTTGATTTATAAACTGGCCGACCACTGCACCAGCGCATGCGTATTCAGTATAGGGTTATATTTCAATTATATGAGGAAATGATTCCAAAAGAGTCAAAAACAACCTTACATCCATAATTATATGTCACTCGCCTAGACTAAACGAATAAATAAAACCTGAAAATGCCGTAGCTGTCAGAGATGAAAGTTAGTTATCTTCCTGCGGCAACTAACTGAAACGGCAACGTGTCACTGCGGAGTTTATAAACTTATCAAACATATTTCATCTTCGGCTGCGTCAACTGTAGCAACGGCGGCGGAGTTTATAAATTGAGCTATATCTATTTTGACCAATATTTTCGATAGACAGACAAGTCATCTCATTTGTTACGGTTCAACTGATTTTTCAGGAAACGATGGTTTTGGGTTTCTATAAAGTTTATATCTGATCATATCTACAACAAATATTCATTTGCCAAGTCATCGAAATAAGTTTAATTACATGTATACCTACAATGTGTAAAATATTCACATTTTAAACCAATTCATCGGATTTATTGAATAAAAATAATGAATTGATGTTTGACGTTCGTTGACATCGATTGCAAAAAAAAATATTTTCCATCGCGAAAATTATTATTTGTATGTTCAAAATCATCACTGGGTCTATTTGCAGAAAATTCATAACATGACTTTTCGATTTTTCCCCATTTTATCTACAAATTATTTATTGAAAAGATTCCTTATTCCTTTTCTCCATCCTCGTCCGATTTTTCTAAAAGTATTTTACTAATAACGGTTTATTAATATTAATAACATTATTATTATTGACGACAGTCGTTGCCGACCAATGTTTCAACCCTCATATACACCTACGACGTAGGCTTATTATTGCAAGTACGTGTCAGAAAACAACTACTCCTGTGACTAAAACCACGAGGGGTATTGCATTATATTTAACAGATACTTGTGCAACGTTCCTCAATTTGTATATGGGAATAAGGGTTGAAACATCGATTTGCTACGACTGTCGTCACTGAACGTTCTCCCAAAAAGTTGATCTGTTTTTATTAATGACATTATGGTATTATTATCCTTCTCATATGATGCAATAATAATGTATTGTCATTCCTCTCTGAGCTATGTTTGAAGTTTCAAGTCTAGCTCATCGGTAAGTTAGTTTAAAATCGATTTCAAAATAAATGTATCCGTTACGAATATCAGTCAGGCCCTGTCTTCGAAGCTCCGATACTTCGGAGTGCGCGCTGGTGTCATTTACCCAAATAACCACTACCCACGTCCGTGGGGAAAGTGACTATTGATTACGCGAATCATGTGCCCTGAGCAGATGAAGTGAACTAATGATCTGGGTCCTATGCATTCATCCGGCTACGATTTCAAGCTGGTATGATTTTCAAATTCGAGAGCAGTGTGTCCATCATCCCATCAAGGACTCTTATGATCAGAACCACCATTTTGACCTAATGGTTTGGGTAAAGCCTGCCGTGTTCAAAGAGTAGATCTCGATATTTAGTCCATTTTAATCCTCCTATTTTAAGACAAAATTCGTTTCCCTGGAGCAGAAAACTACATCAAAAAAACTCCATAATGAAAATCTTTCTATTCAGATTGGCGAAAAGGACTACATTAGGCTTATTGTCTTTTATTTTCCTGATGGTGAGGAATGGCAGTTCCAATAGATTTGGCACTTCTCATCCTCCATCCACAACGTACTCAATATTCCCCGGAGCATAAGGCAACATCGGTGTCTATACCGTACAAGTATCTTAGATGGTAGTACAACACTTGTAGCGCCTCGTTATGCCTATGGTTATACTGCAAAAGCTGAATATACTCAAGGAAAAGGCATTACGGTCTCAGGTGTCCCACGACACGCCCTGCATATGGTGTCAGGGACATCTATACCCATCACGCGACTTCGGTAAACTACGGTATTGAAGACACCATCCTGGCAAGCCATTGTGAATCCCTTTAGCTCACTTGACCTGAGGAAAGGCAAATATTTGGATAAGCCAAAGTCTTCGATGTTGTTGAAGAAGACCCCCTCCGCAGCTTTGATGTGAGATTTTTGCTGAACGGGTTCCTTCATGGTTATAGAATTTGGGTTCCACAGTTCAGTGTCGAATTCGATACCAAGGGCTGCACGGGCTACTGTCTCGAAAAAAAATGCTCCAATCCCTTCATTTTCATGGTCGCCGACCATACAGAGAAGAGGATCTAAACTCCCGATTACTTTAAAGGCTCCACCCTATACCATTTTGGTAAGTAGATACTCAAAAGTCCACGGCCTCCTTGTTGTCCGGGAATGTATACAAATTTTTTATTATTATCATCATTTTCATCCACATGTACAATAATATTGCATTGTCATCCAGTTATGAGCTGTATTTGAATTCTCAAGTTTCTAGCTCATCGAGAAGTTAGTTTAAAATTGATTGCAAAGTTTGTACCGCACAGACAAACCAACAAACAGACAAGAAAGCGAGTTAATAAAAAAATAGTAAAAGATTTTTGAAAAAAACACCAACTTTATTGCCTATTCACAACAAGCATGTAATTTCTCATTTGCAGAAGAATATTAATAACAAAACTTGATTCTAATGACACCCGGTTTGCTTTCAAAATGTGCAAGTGGAAATACATAATGTCTCGTAGTTGTCAATAAACAACAAAGCATTAAATACCAAGGAATGGCTCAAAGAACTGTATCGCAAACATTTGCATTGTAATGTTTCATATTTGGGTTGGAAAAATGTCAGAGACTCGCAACCTTCTTCTAATGAAAAATAGCCAACATCTGTCACTTGGCCAGAAAAGATCGCAATTATTATACAAAAACGGCTTACGGTAGTTCTTACGGCAAGGCATTCGATAAAAATTTGTGTCATATGTTCAATGTACACATCAAGTAAAACACGCTTTTTATAGAAATGATTTTCATTGTACCACTTGAATAATTATTTCATAAGCATCTCGGATAACTGTACACGCATATGGGATTGGAATTCGTTACTTTTTGCTGCTCATTTTTGACAAGAGTTATTTGATACAATCTTTTTGTTGCGAGACATTACGTGGTTGTCTACGCATCTGAAATAGAAATGCCTTCTGATTACATGTCAGTTGAAGTATAAAAACAAATTGATTTATTGATTGTTCATATCACATCAGTGAAATGCAACAAATAATTAATGTATGTACTTCTATATCAGAAAAAGACTATGATCCTACATCAAGTTAGGGGTTGTTCTGTTTAGTGGGAGTGTAAATACACTAGGACCCATAAGATCTATTGTGTCCTCTTCTGCTGCCCTGCCATATAGGATGTCTCAACAAATAGAGCAGTTCCTTCAGTACTATGACTTTCAAGAAGTTCGGGATGTCGGATGGGTTAAAGTAAGGTTGATATTTACATATAAACCAACATGCCTATCTAACAGGAAAATCGTACGAGACGGCCTTGCACCAATTGGTGTCAAGGCTGCAGGATCATCTGGCGAAAAAGGAAATAGCACTCTGCACTTTTCTAGACATCGAAGGAGCCTTTGAAAATACATCCTTCGAAAGTATGGTATCAGCGGCCAGGAGGAGCAGCGTTGACGAAATCACCTTCACAATAACGTCAATGCTCCAAAATCGACAGGCCTATACCAACATGTTTGAAGACTCCGCGAAGCTGGAACTTGCCAGAAGAACCACAGGACAGGAAGGATACTATGCCCCCTACTGTAGGACATGGTAGTAGACGAACTTCTGGAATCTTAAAAAAATCAGGGATACTAATCCCAAAGTTATGCGGACAACATAGTAGTCCTCGTACAGGAAAAGTATGCCCAAATAACCTCTAAGCTAATGCAAAATGTGCTGAGGACCGTAGAGGAATGGTGCAAAAGAGAAGGATTGAGGGCAAACCCCAGCAAATCACACTCATTTCCTTCACACGCAAATTCTTTGGCGTAACAATACAATTTGTTGATCGTGTCTAATATTTAGGGCTATTCCTAAACAAGAAACTAATCTGGAACATGCATCTACAACATGTAGTCAAAAAAAGCAAAGAGTTCATGATGTGCAGAAGAGTTTTTGAAAAAACATGGGGACTGAAGCCGAAAGTCTGGCACTGGTTTTACAACGCGATCATAGACCCAGAATCACATATGGCTCAGTTTTGTGGTGGCCCAAGATGAAACAGAGACAGTCGAAAACCAACCTTGGTATAATACAGAGTCTGTAAAATACATGTGCTATGAATAGCATTCCAACCGCTGCTATGGAAATTATCCTAAACCTCTCACCTTTAGACATCATACAGGTAATTGGATAACCCAACCACAAACTGGGCACACCAAAATCATCCATGAAGTCAACATTACCGAACTGGAAATAATATCAGACTACATGCTACCACAATAATCGTACGAAAAATCATTCAAAACGCAGCTCAAGTGGAATGAATGGGACTCAGGAGTAGAATCACTATATTCTGGAAACCAATCAACCAACCAAGGTTGATATTTCTCTTCTAATGTTGGTATTCTCCGAGGTATCGGATCTTGCATATTGCATATTGCATATTGCATATTGAGATGATGGGGATAGAGGTTTCGTCATCTACCTCACAAAATCTGCGTTCTTCTTCGAATAATCCGAGTTTCTGAAGGTGTCCTCTCAACCAGCACTACCCTGTTAGGATTCCTGTTAGTATTCTGAGCTCGATTTTTCTCTAGCTGGTGTAGTCGTTTGATCTCTTCTGGTTGTAGTTTCTCAGTAGTATCTTGGCTTGCCTCATTCCTTTCGATTATATCCAGTTTGTACTTCCTTTTCAAGTTCATGAAGTATTTATTGTCCGCAGAAGGGTTAGGATAGCAGAAATAGTGTTTCAGACCTTTTTTTGTCAGTAAGCCTGCTATTTCATTACCCTCCAATCCATTGTGTCCCGGAACCCATAGGAGGGGAAAAGTGTTACCTAGACACACCCACATCACATTGGAGTTGATTACAATGGAGTTCAGAGCATTAATGGCTGACACGATGATAATCTCTTGCCTGAGAAAGTTTCTTTCTTTATTGAACTGGACACATTTTCCGATTGGAAAATGCTAGGGAATTTGCCTGGACTCGGAATATTGATAATAATAGTAACTGTTTTTTATTTTCCAATTGTAGTTATTCATTAGGAAAAAAGCAGAAGATCAGCTGGTTGTGTGCTGCGAAATAACTCTGTTTTTCATTTTGAGCTCACAGGATCATAAACTCCTATTCCAGTTCCTGCAGTTGTTCTGTTTCCATCTGTGTACCAATTAATAGCACTTCTCTTGAGTCTTGGAGTAGTGTGTTTGTCCCATTTACTTTTGCTACTTAGTTTTGTGTTGAATTCTTTCACAAAGCTAAACTATTTGGCATTTAATCTTGGGGCATGTCACAGGTTTGGTGATTTCCAGGGAGGAGTTGAAACTTTGGTGCTTCCATCTCTGGTCATGGTATGTTCTCATTATCGCTATACTCTCCACTACTATATGAAGGGAAGTAAGGCTTAGAATTACTTCCATAGCGACCATTGGCTACATTCTAATAGCATCTGGTATGCATACACGGGTTAGTCTTTGGATTTTTGGTAGATTTGCTTTTTTACTAATATCGGTTGATACGGCTGCGCTTGAATTGGGCAACCATAGAGGATTGTATTTGCCTACGTACCCGAACACGAAGGAAATCAGGAAAAGGAAGAGGCTGAGACAACCTGAGCTTCAGTGGGTCCAGAACCCTTCTGTGGCATCGTGAAAGCAAAGACAACGACATATGTGAAAAACTAAACGCAAACAAACTACAGGAAAGGTGGGATCGGTATCCAAAATAAGGAAGGAGAAACAGTTCATTAAAGGACTCTCGCCCAAATTAATGGCTGACCTGCTGAGCCACATTCGAAAGGCTATCGTAACGATGTGAGTCCGCTAATGGGTCATTGCCGACTCAATAAACATATGAGACTGACAAAAGAATAATTATCTAGGTTCTGACAACAAGCAGAAGAAACCACATGCTTCACGGGAAGAAGAAACCAAAGGCTAGCAGCTACATAAAAAAAAACACTGTCAAAGCTTCGAATCACATTTGGAGGACCTCCGATCTTCTAAGTGAACTTGAAATAGTAGACTTTATCTATTTCTATTCAATGTTTAGATCGAGATCTTGAGGTTTCTACACGACTCCTGGTTCCTAGTAGCGACTTATTCTCATTTTCCTGTTTGGTAGCGAGTCTTCTCTCAGGCGTTCGTCTTCCTCCTCGTGTGGACCACTTCCTGAAACCTCCTCTAGTAAAACGACAACGTTGTTCTCTTTCTGGGCTCGGAGATCTCGATCTCGTTTCATTGCTTGCGGACCTGGACATCTGGATCTTGATCTATCCCAGCGGTTCATCTGTAGATGGCCGTTGTAGCAGTGTTTCCTTATTTATTCTTCAGAAGGCTGCTGTCTGTCCAGTTTAGGAAAATCTTTGCTAAATTCAATTTCTCGTAACTTGGACCCCGTTTTTCTTGACGCAATTTTTGTCGCCTCAAACCCCAATTATGCTATTAGCGCTGCGCCTATGGTCTGAAGATGTCCTTGTTGAAGGTCAATACTTCTCAAGTCGTCGATGAAGATCTGCTGCACTGCACTGGGGGAGGTTTCTAAATGTTCTATGATGATTTTCTCGACTCTAGAATTGAAGAGTGTATATTGGCAGGTAGAACTGGCCCCAGAAGGTCGAGAAAAAACTACTTTTCGCCATCTTCTCAGGATTGTGGCAGTTCTCTGTTATGCCATTCAGGCTCTGCAATGCTCCGGTCACATTCAGAATAATGGAGAATGTTTTGAAGGAAATGGAAGACATGTCTAGTATTTTCTCGATGACAGTATCTTATTTGGCAGATGCAAAGACTCGTTCAAGAAGCTGAAAGGAGCTTTGATCAACGCACCTGTTAACTATCATCTACTGAACTGAAAGTTCATTTTGGACACGAACGTCAGCAAAGTGGAACTTGGAGCTATTCAGTAATATTATATAATATTCAAGTTTTCATAATTTCTTTTTTTTTTTCTCGCTTAAAAATGATACCAGTGGTTTCCTGCTCCACTAATTACCTGAAATAATCTGATCTTTTTCTCCGTGAAATTGTTTTCTTTCATTATTTTTTTCATCGAATATCTCATGTCATATTATAGAATATGTACTGATTCATGCCTATCAAGGAGCTGAAGTGGTTCGGATTCCACTTTTATTTAAACTGTGGGTCACGGATCTCCCTTGTTCGTACAAGCTCTGCTTTTGAGGGGTTTCCTCCGAAAACCGAAATATTGGAAATGAAAAACTATTATTATTTTTTATCTGGTATTTATAGTGTCATCGAATACTGTGATCATTAGCCACTATGTGGCCTGGGTAGGGTGTGTTACCAACTCCGTACGCCACCTCAGAAGCAGAACTGTTAATAGACGAGGAAAGTGTGTCGTCACAAATGTCATTCTTGTCAAAAACTGATTCCAAACAAAGACTTTTAGGTGACATTCTCTGTTGATGATTTGTTGCTCTGCTTATTAGTTTGTGTTTGGTTGTTTGGATTTTGTTTTCTCAGGCAAAAGAAGTTGAAAAACAACGGAAACAGTTTCGGACAAGCTGATTTAAATGATGAAATTAAATTTAAAGAAGTTTGTTTGGAATCAGTTTTTGACAAAAATGACATTTGTGACGTCATCACTTTCCTCGTCTATTACAACGCAACAGTGTATTGTGCAGGACTCGCCACAGTCCAGCCACCAAGTTTTATTAAATTAATTGGTCAAATGAAAAAAATCGCAGCTTCAACAGGGGCACGAACCTGGGACCTTCGGTCCCATAGTCGGACGCTCTCACCGCTGCGCCACGCCCCGGCTTATTATTATCAATGATGGAGTCAAATTTATGCAAACTCATCAAGAGAAACAATTTGATCAAATATTTTCTTTGAACTGCTTTGCAGATGCGAATCTCCATCACACAATGATAATAATTGGTCCTGATGAGAATACTTTTAATGAAAATTAATTATTTCTAGTTTTAATGATCAATGAAATCGATGCGTACACGATTCCTTAATTAACTATGAATAAATTAAAACGCCTATCGGATACTTTGAATAGATGGAATTAATACATATAATATGTATGTAGATATGTGTATTCTCGAAGGTTTATGTTAGTTGGATGTGATTTAGTTCTTCATGAGATTTATTCGTTTGTGAAGTGATTATATATAATCTGAACTACTTAATTTTTTTGAGCACGACTTGAGAATCGGGAGGTATCGGAGAACGTAGTCAAATTTCATGGTAATCATGAGCACACATCGTTAACATGATTTAGCATAGCACACATCACAAAATACGGAATGAATGATGTTGAAAGCAAGCCCAATTTATTCAGGTATCTCAACAATTAATATACAAACGACTGAAAGAATGAGGAACATTGCCCAAGTATCTGACATAATTCAATGCCCGTCGTGGTATTAGCCTGGGAAGTAGTTATTTTTTGACAGACATTTGTCTATACTGTAAGTTAAATGGAGTAGAAAGATGAGGACTTGGGGTGTATATACAGGGTGTCGGGTAAACCTTGTACAATATTGAAACTGGTGATAGATCAGGTCATGACTGTTCACAATATCGGAATTTCACCTCAGTAAAAATATCACCGTTTTCGAGATATATTTTAGGAATTTCTGGAAAATCGCTCCCTCACCTTGGATTTCTGAGTGCTATGTATACAAATTGAGACGAATTCAAATATCTTTTCTGCTGAAGATTACTAATGAGTGATGCTTTTACACGTACTATAAAGTTTTTCAGAGAGTGAAAATCGTTTTCAAGAAATGAGGGTAAAATGACAGATTTGAGTTTCACCAATTTTTTTAACAACAGTTTGACATTATTGTCTGAAAGAAACATAACCAATTGGAAGTGGACATTCATTTCAAAAGTATGCTCATTTGGTCCAGACTCTACCATGGTATAAAACAAACTATAATTATTTTTGGAGGTCAACTTTTATGCTTACGCGCAAAAATTATTTTATTTCGATTTAATCAAGATACAATGTGGAAATGATTATTAATAATGAAGAATAGACTGCTTGGTAGCATTAGATAGAATGTCAATAAAATTAACTTTTCATGTAATTAAGCCTAATGAAATTATCGAAATGAAATGTCGATTATCCGACATGGCACCGATTAATACGAATTCTTATGATAAATGTTGGAATTGTCCAACATCCAGATTCCAACGAAGTTTCAGAGACCGACAGATATACAGGGTGTAACCAAATAAGTGCAATTTTTTTTAGGATGTGAATCCTTTTCGAGAATTAAAAACTTTTCTAATTCCTGTGTTGTGTCCGTAGAAGCAATAGTTCCCTATTGAAAAAATAAAATACAACATTGTGCATGAACGGATCTTCTGTAAATAGAATTGAAAAAATCTAGTAGGGGGCTGTCACATTTTGTTTGAACAACTTGTGACTTCTATCGTAGTTTTTTGAAATTATTCCGCTTGTTTCATTCACTGGTATTTATTTCTTTGTCATGCCGTACACACGTTATACTCCCCGAGAATATGCGCATATGCACTACAATTATGGTGAATGTGGAGGTAGTGCTACTGCTGCAGCAGCGCTTTATGCAGAACGATATCCGATTGCACAATGCCGCTCAGAGAATCGCTGATCTGGGGGCTATAACCTATAACGCATTTGAAAAGGTTCTTCTTGAAAAAATGTCGCCTCTGCGTACGAGTGGATGGAAAATAACATTTTCATAATATTATTCAGTGCGATGTTAAATAATCGTTATTGTGATTTATAGTGTATGCTGATTAAAAAAAAATGTTGAATTAGTATTTACTTCTTTACATCTCATTGAATGCTTCTAAGCAGTTGATTCGTTATTACTCATGATTATTTAATCATTTCATCTTGATATGATAAAAATAAAAGACATTACTGATAAAGTCTAATGGAGTTGATTTTAGCTCAGAATAACATCACACTTCAATATAATCGAAATTCTACTACTTCCAAAAATAATTATCGTATGTTTTATACCATGGTAGAGTCTGAACAAAATGGGCATTCTTTTGTAATGTTTTTTTTGTTATGTTTTTTTCAAACAATAATGTCAAACTGTTGTTAAAAAAATTGGTGAAACTCAAATCTGGCATTTTACCCTCATTTCTTGAAAAAATTGTATCGATTTCTGAAAAACTGTTTTGTACATCTAGAAGCATCACTCATCGGTTATCTTCAGCAGCAAAGATATTCGAATTGGTCCCAATTCGTAGACAGGGCACTCAAAAATCCAAGATGAGGTACTGATTTTCCCGAAATTTAAAATTTGCTCATTATCTCGAAAACGGTGAGATTTTTACTAAGGTGAAATTCCGATATTCTGAATAGTCATGACCTGGTCTATCACCAGTTCCAATACTGTACAAGGTTTACCGGACACCCTGTATATAAATACTAATTTTCTGATATTTCAACAGTGAATACTGTCTTCAGGGAAGCTACAATTAACAAGCAAAATTATACAATGGAATAGAATAAAAGCTTTATCAAAAGAAGTACTTAGTGTGTTGATGGGATTGATATTGCTCTCAATGTAATGATTGAGATAAAATAACATGCCATGTGTGGACATTCGTCAATGAAGAACAAATCAACATTAGAAACGTCAAACACTCAAAACATTGAGTCATTATTATAAAAATCATATGAATACTGCACGTGGAGAGTTCAAGTGTGACTGTGTGAAAATTTTGGTTGGGAATCAGACGTTTGACATTAGATGTCCAAAATTTTTCAAGGATGATTCGCAACCACGATTTGGCCGCTGCTTATGAGTGAAGTCTGCCAATTGTAACAACTCAAACTGTGAATCTTCTATCGATGAGATCTACTTATCTAATCAAGTAGGTAATGGACATCTGATGTAACATATTGATGACATGGGCTTATTTGACAATTTGACATTTCGTATGATGAAAATGGGACTAGGCGTTTTTAACTATCAACAACCTTTCTATCACGACGTGTTCTAATCTTGAATATTTCGCATGATTTTTATTGCATTTGACAAGAACATGATGCAGGTATAATGAAAAGTTATTTTTTACGTATTCCTAATTATTTGACGTATTTTTGATTCAGGAAATATCGTCCATTTGCAGAAGTGTTCAGAACAAGAACAATATATGAGGAAATACAGGATGACCCATCTGAATTTCCAATGTTAATCCTGGAAAAACCGGAAGTGTTAAAACTATTTTCGTCTATCGAAAAAAAACTGATGTAATGACACGAAAAGAGTATTTAAGAATTCATTGTCTAAATTCAATAGTAAAAAAATACAGGTAATTTCTCCTCGGAAAAATTATTCTGTATGGCATTATGGTAAAAAAATTAGTATGTACCATTTTAATCATTAAAAAACCATAAAGATGTTAAAGACTCAATTCAATTGTCGTAAGGAACAGATGATATTTTTTGTTCTATGCATGATTCAGATTAAGTGAAACAGCAATTTGGTGACGTTCGCGGAATCCAAATTGAACTTCGCCTTTTGTTTTCTTGTGAATACCATCTAATTATGAATATTATTTATTTATCGTATGCACAAAATTGAGAAAACAATAAAGTCACTCATTATTATTATTATTAGTATTATGAGTACTTCATTATTTATTCATTATTTTTGACGAGATCGTCTTCGATGGTTCACCAATTACGTACACATTACGCTCTTGAGTTCGAAGTTTTATTTGAATAAATTACCTCATGTTTTAAAGAGAAACATTCTCAATTAAAAATTGAATCAGTACCTCTGGAAATGGAAAAACCCTGCGATAAAATTGAAGTTACTTTTTTGTAATATGTAACAGAAAACAACTACTTCCCCGGCAAAAGCCACGCTGGACATTGAACTACATCTGATAGATATTAAGAAATACCCTATATAAATTGAGAGAAAAAAAAATTTTTGTCTACCAAAATGTATTGGAGGCCTAGCGAAAGAGATGCAGAGCAATTTTCTGTGAGTGATACTTCTGAATAACATTCTCCCTTATATCATTCATAGATAAGAATCTCCGATGGAAACTGGACATTTGATAAATAATCAACTATCTGAATGAAAATGCAAATTTTCACTTTCAGATTTTTTTTCTCTCAAGTTATATAGGGTCTTTCTTAATATCTATCAGATGTAGTTCAATTTCCAGCGTGGCTTTTGCCGGGGAAGTAGTTGTTTTCTGTTAGATATTACAAAAAAGTAACGTCAATTTTATCGCAGGGTTTTCCATTTCCAGAGGAGTCATGTATTGATTTAATTTTCAATTGAGAATGTTTCTCTTTAAAACATGAATCCCTTCCAAGAGAGGTTATCTTGTACGATGGAAAACAGCGACTAAATTCCAACTCTCAGTCGCAGATGATTCCACAACTGACTTTATGAACATCCTGTTCATATTTTCAATGAAATGAAAATTACCTCATATTTAATCTTTATCTTCTCGCATAATAGTATTTTCCTAACTACAGATGGTGATTCTCTAATAATACTATTTTACAATAACGGGTTATTGGAAATGCAAACAAAAATAGAACTCGAATTTAATAAACTGTTATTTCTTCAACGAGATATGGCAAAAAACAAAGTAATAGGAATAAATGGCTCTAGCGGATAGTCGCCCACGTGAATCATGGTGTTAGTCAGGGCCGCCCAGAGCTGGGAAGGGCCCCGAGGATGAAGTCTCATCGGGCCCCTCCCCACACCATTTCAACAGAAAAACGGATTTTTATTTTAAATAATTTATATATAGGTGTACTGGACGTACTGTTATACCCTTTTTATCAAGGAAGGAAGTAAATTAAGAACCGTTTTAGCAAGTAAACATTATAATTTCATTTTACTTCAAATACACTGTTTTATACATTTACAAAGAATTTAATTATGTATAACACAGCTTTCGATGTTGTCATTTCGGCAAAAGATTTTATTACATTATCAAAATCAGAATCCGGCAAGTTTTGACTATATAGTCAGTAGCCCCAAATCTGACTACCTCTGCTGACACTAGTCGATCTGAGACAGTTTTTTATTCAGCTTGATACACTGAATGATCTTTCAGCCTGTGCTACGGAAATTGGCACATACTTTTTAGGTACTTCATGTCCACTACTAAATCATGGCTTACATCTGATTTGCATTCTTCAGCCAATCTTACACAGTTCTCTGTGATAGTCCTCTCCTCTACTTAAAGATACTTCCATAAATAGACTGGGAGATGGTGACATATTTCAGGTGAAGATTTTCTCGTATACCTCTGAGACCAGTGACAAATATGAAAATTCTGACAAGAACGTTGAAAAATTTTTCATTAAAAAATATATGTGTTTTGGGACGATTTTATCACCGCTGACATGTACACCAATGGCATGTTAAGATAGACAATAGCAGCGAAAAACTTATTGGTATAAGGATTGCACATGGCCAAAGGGTACAAATGATGGCGTAAACTTGTGAGATTTTTTTGTGAATTTTAGACGATTTTCTCGTTGCTGCCAATTGATATAATGGAAGTTTCCATCATCAAAGTCCCATAAAAAAAGTGGCATTAGGTTTGCGGATGTCGAAGTGAGGTTAAGTGCCGGGACTGAATTTTTTATATGAGGGCCACGCGGAGACCGCTCAAATTTTTCAATATTTTGGTCAGAATCTTTCACTTGTCTCAAAGGCATAAACGAGAAAATCGTCACCTGAAATCTGTCACCATCTCCCAGTCTAAAAACTTAATATTTCATTTCCATTTCTCTTAGTCACGGATCTTGATCTTAAGTTAGAAACCAAAACATCAAATATTGTGTAGAACACCTCAATTTTGAAACGTTATTCAGGGGACTTATTGAACATCTGATCTGCTGTTGATGTTTCATCGTGAAAAGTTTTCCATTTTCTTACGCGAGAAGTGGGAAACTCGGGGTCAATGCCATATGCACACGCAACAAGTTTCAGACAATATTTTGTCCCAGTTGTTTCTTAGTGCACTCAATTCATCAATGATACTTTCAATATTAAAGTTGTTTTTTCCGTTTACCAGCTGTCCCCTTACGAACGGCAGCCCTCAAAAGTCGAAATTTGTGCGAGCCAAGAATTAACGAGGTCTTACCTTATTACGTGCGATTCCTAGCACGATCCGAGGAGAATGTCGAAAGGAGGTGCGTTGGTCACCCATCCAAACCCCGGCCTCGCGTAGCGTTGCTTGGCTTCAGATATCGGTTAACCGGCGCTCTCCGTTCGAGCTATCCCCACGGATATTATCAACTTCAACGTCTGAAGTAGCGTTCATCGTTTGGAGCAGTTGACTTCTGTAATTGATAGGTATTAAAACCTTTACCCAATTCGACGCTATCAGTACGCACTTGAAAGTGTTTAGATATTCTCATTCTTGTACTTGCCACTCATATTGCTACCATTGTCGAACCCCTGGCCTCAACAATCATCCAAGGAAATAATTTTTAATAACTCCTTTGATTAGAGTTGCAATTTCTTCTGTTATTCTGTTATTCATTACAGTCAGAAAACTCCAAAAACCGTTCATGTATTTCATATTCGGTTTCGTCCTCTTTGAAAGCAATGTCCCTAACTACAAAAATGACCATCTCTGTAGAGTGAGAGGTTCCTAGCCAGACTGTAATCACGTACGCGCCATCGCCAAATAATTCAGTGCGATCGCCAAATATTTCAGTGCGATCGCCAAATGTTTCAGTGCGATCGCCAAATATTTCGGTGCGATTGCTTAATGTTTTAAGTGTACGGCTCAGACGTTAAAACATTGTGAAATTTCGTGGTGTAACTCGAGAACAAAAAGGAAAAAAAATTGAAACTACTTTCGTTTTTGAATAAAAAATCGTTTTCCGTTTTTGTAATCGGTTGTAAGAGCGGTTCATTATATACGCATATAATATACTTTTTTCGGCAACCATCCGGGAAGTGCTCACTTCCCGTACTAGGTCGGGAAGTGCTCGAATTTCAATATAAATATTAATATAAATAAGAATTATAATGTTTCTGTTGGTATCTATCATCTCTTCGAATTTCAATATACAGTGACCGCCAAAAAGTATGTACCATATGGGAAAAAATTTTATTATTGGAGTATTGGAAAAAATATTCTGGGGAAAAGTTTGTGCATATCCGATAACCTAAAATTCGATTTTGACACATGTCACGTGATCGCTAGAATGGCGGCAAAATGAAAAAAATTGTAATGCAAAGGCAAAAAAAGGGGTAAGATGGCAAGATATCAAAAAAAGTTATTTGAAAAAGTCACTAAGAATTCAATTTTATACACATAATCGAAGTTTCAAGAGATAATTCAAAAAAATTGAAAATAGCTTTTTTTTAAAAATATTTTCCCATCCATTTAAAAATATTATTTTTTTTTCTTATGAATAGCTTGACTATACTGAAACATTTGCATTTTAATGATAATGACAAAACTTTCTCATTTTCTCCACACCAGAGGGCACTAAATTGAAAAAATGGGAATTTGTCAGAACACTTGCTGTTACATCGGTTCTTATCTAACAGTTATATCCGAATTCCACGACCATTGTGATGACATGACACTCCAAAAACATGGTAATTTCCAGATTATAATCAAGTTCCGATGATAATCGTGCATGAGCGTTTCACTTCGCAAATAAACTTGAAAATAGTGCGTCAAATTGAAGATTCTTAAAGTTTATGTGCAAAGTAAAACGCTCATACAGCATTATTATTGAAACTTGATTAAAATCAGGAAACATGGTGTTTCTAGATTGCCATATAAACACAATAGTTTTGGAATTCTGATATAACTGTTAGATAAGAACCAATGTAACAGCGAGGGTTCTGGCAAAAACCAATTTTTTTAATTTAGTGCCCTCTGGTGTGGAGAAAATGAGAAAGTTTTGTCATTATCATTAAAATGCAAATGTTTCAGTATAGTCAAGCTATTCATAAGAATAAAAAATAATATTTTTAAATAGATGGGAAAATATTTTTAAAAAATTGCTATTTTAAATTTTTTTGAATTATCTCTTGAAACTTTGTTTATGTGTATAAAATTGAATTCTAAGTAACTTTTTCAAATAACTTTTTTTTGGTTTCTTGCCATCTTACCCCTTTTTTTGCCTTTGCATTGCAATTTTTTTCATTTTGCCGCCATTCTAGCGATCACGTGACATGTGTCAAAATCGATTTTTAGGTTATCGGACATGCACAAACTTTTCCCCAGAATATTTTTTCCAATACTCCAATAATAAAAATTCTTCCCATATGGTACATACTTTTTGGCGGTCACTGTATAATACAAATAAGAACTAAAATGTTCGAAATATTCAAATTTGGAATCACAGCCAGGGTAGTTTACTTTTGATCAAAATTCTATTTTTGTTTCCCCCTCTACTCCGTATGGAAATTTAGAATTTTGATAACTCGAATACAAGTATTCCGTAGTGCACCAATTTTTAAGAAGAATAAAATTTTCTGACAAATCGATAGATAATAAAAAAGTTTCCATATGATGCAAATTTTTGAAACTCACTGTATATAGTCATGACCACCTTTTGATAGGCAACCCATTTTAGGCGTATTTGTCTATTTATGTAACTTCATAAAAAGTATGTTTTATCCGGTTAACAGATGGGTCAAGGTCGACTTCTTTTCGTCTCAAGGGCCGGTTGTTCAGTCCATGGTAAAATCCAAAGATTTATCAAACTTAGTTTGGAGTCTAATCCTAGATTACCGTCAAATGTGTTGTTCAGTAGAAATTCGACCATGGATAATGAAAACCAAGATTTTGCAGTTCATCTGAACTATTTCATGAAAAGTCAAAGTCAAAATATACTTTAATGTCAGAAGTTTTTCAACTTATCGACAAAGTTTTTCAAGTATGAATGAAAATGTGAAATAGTTAATGTATTATTGAATATAATGGTGATAGTCTCCCCGATCTGAACATAAGTGCAGACTAAAGAGAGTACCACCACCATATGCACCATGGGGCGACTTAACAAATAAAAGGTATTGCTATTCCAACTGCGGGAAAAACATGGAAAACCCTACAATACCACCTGAGGAGACGAGGACTCACTGATGCGAGAACGAGCTCATGTACCTTGATCAGAATAAAAATAAAACACATCATCACATCAAATATAACCAAACATTTTCCATTCGTAGTTACTTACTTTCCTGTAATTTTTTGGAAAGCTTGGTAGAAAACGGACTCATTGAAGGCGCCCTAAACGATGAGATAGAATGAAATTCATGAGCAAACCATCCTATGTGATGGATCTTTTAAGGTAGATGTAAGATTGGTTCCCACGAAAATGAAAATCCTGTAATGGAATGTGCCATTGTAATCTTTGGTGTACGTCAACCACAAAATAATTTTCAGTAATGGAATCGTCACAAAAATACCTAATAGTATCAAATTATATGATGCACTAACCAATTAGTTTTATTAGCGATTTCATGAGAGACCATTTCACAATAATCCTCACAATATCTTTTGATAATCTGTACCTAAATTTAAATTCTCATGTGACCATTTCTCGAAATGATTTTCACGTAATCTATAAGTACGAGGTGCCCTATTAGGACTACTTCAATAATATCTTAATCATCAGTTATGTTATTACACCGTCCATGATCATCAAAGTAATTTCCGATTATTTCCGATTATTTTTCCATACTATTTCACATTGCAGTTCTAATGTTGTTATGTCATTGAGTACCTAATCCATCGATTTTGATGGTTTAGCGAAACCTGGAATCAAACCAGGATTAAAGTTCTAACTATGCAGTGAACAACTCGATAAACCAAGATTCACATAAAACTGCAGATTATCTCTGACTGAACAACCGGCCCCTTCTTAGACTAAATGCGCCTCGTTGATTTGTTATTCTACATGGTTGCCGAAAAAATAGTGTACGCAAAACGTCCGGATACAGTTTTTTTGGACTCGCAGACTTCTAGGACTCGCTAACGCTCTTCCTAGAATTTGGTTTACTCATCCAAAAAACAGTATTTTCCGGACTTATCACGTAAATCATTATTCTGTACTGATTTCTTATAATAGTGGTGGTCTTTCTTATAGCAATCTCGAAAACAAGAAGTATTTCAAACTTTGAGGATTGAAACGGGATTAGAGCAACTCATTGTCAAAAGAGCATTTTTCTTAGTTATTTTTCAGTAAAAGTGAGATATTCGGAGACATTACCATCTGAGATTTACCGAAGTGCAGAGCCACAGATTTTTATTTTTTCAATAAACAATAATTTTGACTTGTGTTACGAAATTTCGATTTTCACATCGTAATTTCGACCTCTAGCTCGGAGCTCGAATAAAATAGGAAACACATCTTCAATGCAACATTTTTTCATCATTCTCATACTATATCTGTCTAATTGTTCGCCATTTCGTTATCCATCAATCATCGACATACTTGTTTTATATACGCCCTGTTTGGATAAATTCATTTTTGAAAATTATTTTTTATTCTGAATTCAATGATATATCAATTGTGACGTTTTCATTAGAGATTTTGATCAATCATCAAAATATCTACCCAAACTGCTAATGTTTTCAGCTCCAGGATCCTCAATTTTACAATTATTTTTTCAATTCAGGACCCTACTCGAAAATCTCCACAAAATCCAAGTTGATCTGGAACGTGATGATTAGGTCATGATTCAATTTTGATTGAAACCGACTTTAATAGTTATTTGTTTTACTAGTCATAAAAGCACAAGATTTAATGCCGCGGCTGGTGCCAAGGCATCAAATCTGCTTTTCTGTTGTGTGAAACATATAATTTTTTCTTCAAATTTGTTCCAATTCCACGCAAAATCGACTTTTTCATATTTAAATTGCGTTTCATTATCAATATCCAAATAATTAATTTATTTTATCAAAGGTAACTGGGCCCTGCGTTACTATGTTTACCGCTGATGACGTTTGTTGAATATGTTTGTTTACTGTTTACTTTGTCATTGTCAATTTTGAAAAGTTATCATGTTAGAAATGGATTTACTGCAAAGTGAGGATGAATTGATGCAATTAACACCACCTGAAATAAGAGACCAGGCGCGAGATGTGGAATTTAACCTTTTACCGGAAAAATCAAGAACTGTATATGAACTCACATACAGCAGATTCATGGAATATAGACAGAAGAAAAATATAGGATCTTCCTCTGAAAATGTGCTGATTGTCTATTTTTCCGATCTTTCAAAGAAATTGAACGAACTTTTTCTGCCTAGGCTGTAAAAGTGGACTTTTTCTGCCTAGGCAGTAAAAGTGGACTTTTCTGCCTAGGCATTAAAAGTACAACTTCTAAGCCTGGCAAGTGTCATTAAAAGGCCGCTTTTAATGTCATTTGGAGAAAAAAATATTATTTTCTTTTTCCTTATCCCATACTGTTATTTTGTTTTAACAATATTCAGATGATAATTGAAAAGTTAATGTTAACAGCCTCCGTCCGTTAAGATTTTCTAACGGCCGGCTTACAATAAATAATTATAATAATACTAACTATTGCTAATGACCATAGCAGTCGATGCCAAAATACCAAAGAAAAAAAATACTAACTATTTATAAATTTGAAAAGTAATTTGACAATTGCTATTGTGGCGAAGCTGCGGGCGATGCCGGACCTGAACGCTCACGTAGACAGCCCGTGATCGCGAATGACTTTCGAGGCGCTATGCACCGTGAAGAATCTGGACGATTCGAGACTTACCCGAAATTTCAGGAGCATTCTAGGAAAATGAACGGTGAATATAAGAAGAAGCACGCAGCAGAGTTAGGACAAGAGTAAGTCGAATATAAATAGTCCAGTGTGATTGTTATATAAATTAGAGTATTGTGTTGAAGTTATAGAGACCACCTATATAGAACCAGTATTTGAACTTGTTGTCGGTGTGGCCTCATTTTACTATGAAATAGTTGTCTCTTCGAAACTGAATTTTCAATATACGACTCCGCCACCGCAGAGGAGTTCCAACCTCCCAGTTCTTTTACCGATAGTAGATCGCCACCATTTTCTATAAGTATAGTAAGTTACATATGGTACCGTATCGTCCTGACGCCGGCCCATATAGTTCCACCGGACCATATAGTTCCACCGGACCAGATAGCTAAGCTGCGCCTGGATTCCCTACCGAAGTATTGTCGCTGACGCTGTTCCTGCCGATGGCCCTTCTTCGTACTGGAAATTTCCATTCATCTCGAACTTTATCTCTTCGATCAAATATGTTCGGGTTGCTGAATCATCTTATTTATTATTATAAATAGCTGATCATGTTTAAGAAGTTTTGTTAGAATTATTCTTTAGATGTTGTTGTTACTATAAGCTATCTTCAATAAAACCATTAGTTGAATGAATTATTTTTAATCAGGTGTAATTGAAAGTGTGACTTGGTAATCCAACAAGTCAATTAGAGGTTCTAACCACCAAAAACAAGTTCGAATCTTTGAACCAAACACACTGCGAGATTCGAATTGTAACTAGTAGCCGAGGATCTGCGAAACGAGTGCCCTGTGTTGAGCTGAGGATTTTTCAATTTTAAGACTGCTACAATTTTCTTTGGAACAGCTCCAATAGTATGAATGCCCACAACTTGTTTTACACATTTACCATTCCTATAATTAACCAAAGAAGGATCGCTGCTTTTCCAAATTTGAAGGCAGCAAATCTACTTATTTTTGGTATAAACCATAGGCATCAAAAGGAAGTCCTTCTTTGGGAATGAGAAATACCCTGTTCTTTTTGTTATTAGTAAATGTATACTAATGTTACAAAAACTCTGGAACTGGTGCATTCAAAATCATCCACATCAGTCAGCTTAACAAGTTCGTCACGTCTACAGCCGCCAAAAATACCATACATTAATACAACCTTTTCAAGCAACCATGCGTGATTATCTGCCTCCAACAAAAACTTAGTTACTTCTTTTTCAGACAAAATTTTTGCTTTCTTTTGTATGTGTCCATCAGACTTTTGTCTCAAGAACAAAAATAATTTTCCAAATCTGAAAATACCATTTCTGTAGGTAATACTCTAATATGGTGTACGATTTAAAATAACTAACACTGTTGTCATACACTTTCAAATCAAGTTTCAACATTGAAATTTTGGTCCACAGCGAGTTAGGAGAATAAACCTTTCGTATAGGCTAATAATACATCTTCATAATCCACCTATACAATCTTGCTTTTACGCCACTCTTCAAAATTTTCATATTCTTTTTGATATCACTCTTGAGTTATTTATGGCAGCAAATCAACACTCGTTGCACAAGATTTTCCCAATATTTCTAAAGAAATTTGATTTTGTTTCTCAATTTCTTCAATTTCATCCATGGTCGTTGTTAAAGCGAACTCTCGAACACAAAACACTGACCGTGTTTATAATATTGTTGTGATATTGTTAAGCTGTTCCTTGATAAGTCGATTTGTTGGGATTTTTCTGTAGAATTACGAGGTACGTGATTTGATCTTTCCTCAGAATCAAAAAGTCTTGAACGACACACGGCCGATACGCAAACAACGGATTCGGTTGTTATAATCCTCGGTTGCGCCTCGGATTACAATATTCAACCTCATCCGTTATTTGCTACATATCGGCCTTGTAATGTTAATAACTATAACAGTGCCGTACTAAAAAAAAGTTAATGATGGTTGATCGATAACAAAACATCGAATGGAGATCTCGAAATATTCATATTTTGCTGAAATAACTTGATTATACTGTCGTATGGATGACCCCTTCTGAAAGAACAAATTTTGAATATTTTGAAAATAATTTAACTCGAAATGTTTGTATAGGTATATTATATACCAAAGAAGATCACGACAAAACCCGGAAACAGACCAGGACAACCATTTGATGTTCTAAATAAATAGGTGACTATAAGTTCAATATTTGTTGCTTTATGTTACTTTTTCATTCAAATTCTGAAAACCTCAACAGACATAAGAGAACTCAATTTGAAGAATTTGTCATTACGATACACCAGAATATCGAATGTTTAATAGCGTTGGTCGTTGCACTTACTACAACACTAGATTTCGCAACTACGATTAATTTTCTCATTTTGCAATATCAGCGCAATTGATAATTTAGTCAGATAATTACTCTGAAGTATGCTTAAATTGCATGTTAACACTTCTGATGAAATTCATCAAATTACCAAATAATTTTTTTGCACAAAATAATGATTTTGAAAGTTGTTTGAACCGAATGTTGTCGTTAATCTTTTCGCTTTAGAGTACATTCACTACACAATTTATGGCCTCACAATTGTTCGAGATAATGCAGTCGTCGTTATTTGATAATCGATATGAAGTGACTGAAATATTACATAAAGAGTTTTTTCACTGTTATATAAATCTTCAGTCATCGTTTAATAAAGGTCTCCTCTCACCATTATGCAAGAAATCAGAACGGTTCGCAATAACCTGCTGAAAAACCACTTTCCCACTAATGAGTTGATATTATTTTTCTTTCACTTTTTGTTCAAATCAAAAACCGTAATATATTTTTCAAATGATTGTTCCCATCGATGTGAGACATTTTCGATATTTTGAAATAACTTGGGCCACTTATTCAACAAGAATCGCATACAAAAAATACAACATTTTGTCATAAGATGTTAGGCGGGTGCCAAAATGAATTCTAAATGCTTAAAATAAGAAAAAAGTAACCGACAAAGACCAAGAGGAGAATGTTGATAAGGTTCCAACTTTGAGAAAAAAAAAATTCAAACACGAAATACTCAAAATGGTGAAATGAGGATGCAGTTTAGGGGTTGTAAACGGTTTTTGGCGATTTGCGGCGAAACGTTAGCCATTAGCGGAAAATGTTTCATATAAAAGTTGTAGATAAGAAAGTATTCGAAAACTTTTGTATTAAACACTCTTCACCATAACCTCAAATTATACGTCAAAAAACTATTCTAATACCAACAATTTCTATTTTGGCATGACATCATAGCTTTAGTCTAGTTTAGCTGATAAAAACGTGTTTTGTTTTTTGATGACTCTCTCTGATCGAAATATGAATTTCTAAAATTTTGGATTACACCCCTATACTGAAAACTATTGACAGGTCGTATTTACTGCACAAACATAATTTATTACTGCTGTTGATTGGACACAAGATAAAGAACTTTCTAATGGATTCATTCGTTCAATATTACCTTTCATTTAGATACAGGGTGCGTTACATTTTTTTCTTATGTCATTTACACTGTTTTTATTGAATAAATATCTCAAAAACGATTACTTCAATTTGTATCTAATTTTACTCACACTATTTTGAAAACTTTGACTATTATACATGACAGTTTTTTAATTGTTTTATGTAGTGTTAGATTTGCATTTTTAAATTCTACGGTAGTACGATAAATGGATATATTACTATCGATTAAACAAAACTTTAGGGAACCTTTTGATGCATTAAATTCTATTACATAACTTTTCTAAACCAATTGTTTGATTTTACAAAAAACACAAACTACATTCGACAACAAGATTAAATTCATCAAAACACGCAAACTCAAGAAGAAATCATTACTAACGAATTCAACAACCCCATATATCGTAATATCGTTAACTTTAAATATGAATATCAAGAAAAATTTGTAACGCACCCTGTATCTGAATGAAAGGTAATATTGAACAACTGAATCCATTATAAAGTCACTTCATCTTCTGTCCAATCAACAGCATTGATAAATTATTTTTTTGTAGTCAAACACGACCTGTCAATTGTTTTCAGTATGGGGGTAAAATCTAAAATTAAAAAAATTCCAAAATGGTTGGGTAGATAAAAGTAACAAGTGTACTTTGAAAGCTCCATGTTCGTGCCCAAAATGAAAAAGGATTTGTTGCTAATGCTTTGTTGTTATCTGCGAAAAATGCTGCGTCACATACGTGGGGTGTGCCAAACCTCAGACGTTTTGAAATGCCAATATTTCTCTCATTTGTGATTCCAGACATTGCTGGTTGCTTATAGCTTCCTAAAACACATTGATCTCTGAAGAGCTTAGTACCGTTTTGTATGAAATCAACTGTGCTATAAGTTCGACCTGTCAGAAGTGCTCTCGGGTATACCACACCCCATATTTGTCATATTTGTTTTCGTGCGGAGTCCTATGGCTTCGATGAGCATAACTTAACCATGAGACTGATGTTCATTTTGTTATGCTGCACTCGATAATTTTTTTTCATTGGAACCATGAATTGACTGTTTCCGTTTTTACCGATTCGCTATAGATTCAGATCAGTGGTTCTGAAATATCCAACTTGCATTTTCTCAATTGAAGCGATTCTTATAGACAAGGACATTTTTTTATTGGTCACTAAGGTTTGATAATATTTTAGTTGCAATTCGATTCTGAAAAATATCTTCGTAAATAGCAATTTTACGTTTCATTTCTTCCGCAACTATTTGAACCAATTAGTTTTTTTTCCAAAAGTGAGGGTCTTTCGTGTTAACCTTCATTGTGTTCAGTACATTGACTATACCCAGTATTCTCTTAATACCCTTTGTTCATTCAGTCCTTCAGTATCTGCTAAATAGGCCAATCCATGGAGGTAACAAAAATAATAGACATTCATCAATTTGTTATAAACATTTAAATACAAAAAACATGTTTTTTTAGTGTTTCGCTTATAAAATGAAAACAAATTCAGCAACTGGTTGCTCCAATGGAAAAAATTGTAGATAATTGAAATAGAAACAAAATGAGATTTTTACAACCTGATCGGATCATTAGTAACGGAGAAAAACTGAAAAAACCGAAAAAAATTGCGATTTTTTAAAAATTCTTTACTCCGCCATTTTTCGAGTTATAGGGTTGGCCCTTCCATGAAATTATTGCTTTATGTATGCACAAAACAGGTTTTTTTTGCACAATTGCTTTTTGAATTTCTTTGTACAATCTTGCAGCGTGCCTGGATACTCTAGTGATAGTACGACTTCAATTTCTCAAACAGATTTTGAATATGAAAGTATAGTAGCACAAAATGTACATTTTCATTTTGCGCTACACTGCTGCGAAATGGGTGAAAAATGCTTGCAATCATGACTGAAAACGGCCCCTTGAGTGGTCGAGTAGTAGGAGATACCGGGAATTCTTCTTATAAATGGGTTACGTGATAATACGCTTCCCCTGATGTCCCTTTCTCTCCTACTACTCGTAAAAGATTACATTTCCTCAACAAGACAGAATATAGTTGAAATGCCACAACTATTATGGTAGTAAAAGTTACCTGAAACTAGGCACGCAATTAGAATTTTGCAGAGCTAAATCTCTTTGGTACCACTAAAAGGTTTTTAAATTGATTTGCTAAGTTTTAATAACAAATCAACTCCATCACAAACAGGAAAAATACCATTCGGTAAAATTACGAAATTTGAAATTATTCCAATGCAACCCTAACCTCTGTTGATCACTTGGTTACAGGAAATTGATTGGAAAGATGATTTTGTATAGCTGTCAATATACCAAGTGTGATTTTGGTAGAACATTTTGGATGCAGTACCTCCGAAGTCACAGTTACAGACGAACCCTACGGGAAATGGGTGATAAACCATGCATCTCAGTATATGCGTTCTGATAATTACTTCTGTCAGTTTCGAACAGAATTGAACGCCAATCAAAATGATGTACCACTTGACCCCCCTTCCCATTTAAAAATTTTAAATTGTAAGGGTAACATCTACCCCTCCTGGGGGTTGAACCACGATGGCTACGAATAGTCTTTGAAAGTATCCCCCTTGCAAATAAAATTGACTTGTTTTTTCGATTCCTCATATTATTTACTGGAAGAAGATATTAAGGGTAGGAAGTTTTCAAATTGACAACCTGTATATTTTTGGAATTGATAATGCAAACTGAAGTGTAAATATATTATAAAGAGTACTTAATCCACTCGGAATAGTGAAACTTTATAATTTTCTTGCGCATATTCTTCGTTATTCACGAATTTCGAATAACTTGCATATCCAATAAATCACATATATTTTATAAAGAAATTCCGGTTGCTGACTGACTCCCAAATAGTAACACTTTATATTTATACGTCTAGAATCTCGCTAATAACCAATTCAACCTAGAAACAGTAAAGAAAGCCATACTCGTTAATAGATATGCTAGTTGTGCTGCTATAAAAATAATTTCACTTCTTTACAGTAGGTACATTAATTGGCCGGTACGATGGTAACACTGTAGAAGAAGAGCCAGAATTGTATACAATTTACTAGGCAGTCCTATACAGGGTGTTTCAAATTTGATCCTCGCCAATGGGATCTCGGAAACCATAAGAGATACGAAGTTGGTTAATTTGGGACAAAGTAAACTAAAGAAAATTTGATAAATGTGTTTTTTTTTTCATTTTATTGCATTTGTAATAAATTGTATAATGAATGATAAAAGTTAATATTGCATTTATTAGTTGATATATGATTACATAGGTTATAAGACCTGTGTGTATTCATATGTTTTTTCAATATACATATCGTCCCCCTTATCACGTAGGGGCGTATCTGGTTTCTGAATATTTTACAGGATAAACAGGAAAAACGAAAATTGATGACAATTTAATCACCTTGTAGATCTTAATATGTTATCTTTCAAAATAATATTCTATCATTACATAAGGAACAACATGTTCTTTACGCTGATGTAATATGAGAAATTACAAATTTTAGTTTATTTTTTTTTAAACAAAAAAAGTTTGCAAATACGCCCATACGTGAGAATGCATTCATATCGTTTTGTAAGATAGGTCTACTATAACAATAGAGAAATCAATGGATGAAATTAGTAAAAGACAAAGATTTCATGAAACCTAAATATTTAATTATTGTTGAAACAGGGAAAAAACAAAGTACGACAAAGCGCTGTTAGTATGAAAAGTAAATAACTTTTTTACAATCCTACAGAAATACAAAGATACACCAACGTTCTCGGTATTGACATTGGCAGATACGCCATGAACATAAGTTCTATTTGTGACGGCATTATAAGAGATACAGTTACGCCACTTCGTGAGATGAAAAGTACATTACAAGAAAGCCTAAATCCGGCGTAACTCAATTTTGCACTTTTTTTGTCATTTTCGCCCCTACGTTATAAGGGAAACGATATATAATCTAAATATTAAGAGAATATGACTCAAAAAATTAAAAAAATACACATATATGGGTACTTCCCAAGTAGCACACCTATATTGGTAAAATATTGGTACAATATTGTGAACATATTGGCGAAATATTGGAAATGCAATATTGGCGAGAAAAAAAATGTGAACATTCGGCGATATTGGTCCAATATTACTTGAATAATATTCGCAAAATATTCTTGAACTAATATTGGCCTCAAAATGTTCAGCGATATTGGTACAATATCGCAGCGATATTGGTACAATATCGCTGATACAATATTCTGACAATATTGGCACAATATTTAAAAGTTATATTGTCGAGAAGTAGTATGTGAACATTTTGCGATATTGGTCGAATATTGTTTGAATATTTTAGAAATAGTTTTGGTGGAATATTCTTGAAGCAATAATGGCCTCAAAATATTTATTGATATTGGTACAATATTTATCGATATTGGTACAATATTTATCGATATTGGTACAATATCATTTGGATATATTGGTGGATGTCAATATACCTTGGTAAATTATTAAATGTCCTTTAGTTGATGAAGGTGACACCAGAGTCTGTCTTTTGATCGCCATAACCACTGAGTGAGCTGTCTTGAAAACAAGATAAAGGAAGTATTTAATATACTTTCGTAGGTTTTAGAAGACGTTGTATATGTAGAGCCATCTAGCGGATTTTTATTAAAGTTTGATCATGACATAATTTCAATATGTTTCATTGAATATTCGGCCAATATTCAAATTTCATCTCAATCTAGATGTAGGAAACAATATGAAGACAATATTGTTTTAACGATATCGATAAATAGTATTGAACCAATATTGACCCAATATTAATTCATAAGATTTGTTGAATATTGGCGAAATGATATTCAACCAATGTGTAATCACACTTGGAGATACAATATAGTTTTTATTCCTAAAATCGATATCAGGGGAATATTGGAATTGCGATATTTATTCTAGATGTTAAAAACGATGTGAAGACAATATTGTTTTATCGATATTGGTAAATATCATTCAGCCAATATTGACTCAATATGAGTTATTACAATTTGTCAAATAAAGTGGAAATGATATTCAACCAATATTCTAACAAACTTGGAAATACAATATAGTTTTTTTCCCCTATAATCGATATGACTGGAATATTTGGATTGCAATATTTATTCTAGATGTGGAAAACAATATATAACCAATATTGTATTTTCGATATTGGTAGAAATTATTCAACCAATATTGACCCAATATTTCGTGTGATAATCTACATTCAAAACTAGTTCAACCAATATTCCACCAATATTATTAATATAATATTGTTTTTTGAATATTCACCCATATTGAACCAATATTGAATTTTCATTTACAATATATCTATATTGGCCCAATATGGAACCAAGATTCAGCCGATATGATGTGCTACCTGGGTTATAGAAACATAATCGAATCATCAGTCTGAAATTTCACTTAAATGCTACATGATTTTCAAATATTTTCAGTGTTCTCAATTATCCATGATTTTATACATTTTGCAAAGGATTTCCTACATAATTTTTTTAATTTCATCAGGATCAAAATACTCTACACCCTATGTTAATAGCACGATGCTGCAATAAAGTGTGAGAAAATTTTTGTGACTATATTTTTGTTAGATTTTGATCTTGTATTATGGTGATGATTTATTGTTTATAAAGACTGAATATAAATTTTGAGATGCGTCCAAGATTTTTCATAAAACAAAACTCTAACTGTCAAAATTTAGTATTTGTTAAATAACAATTTTGAGGGGAATTTGAATGGTTTGTTAAACATAATTTTTTGTACATATTTCTGAAGGATAATTATTGACTGCGAAGTTTTAAAATAACTTCCACCCCAAGCAATTATTCTATAAGACATAATAGATTCAAATAAAAATAATAAAACATGAGTAAAAGTTTCCGACCAATTATGTTCTTATGTAATCGAATTTTGCAAATCGCCATTCTCAATTTTTTTGCAAGTTTTAATATACAGTGTGTCCCACTTACCATGCTCACCATGGGTATCTTTTTAATGGTAAGAGAAACGAGGTCGGTTAAATGGCATCAAATGTGGAGTTTATCAAGGCCAACTATAATGTGAAAAAAAAATTGATAAAATCTATTCGTTTTTGTTTTATGCGCAAATAACATATTTTGACCATTTTCATGTCTCTTGCAAGTGAATTTTGACCCACTTCTGGCGGTCCTAATAACTTGAAATTTGGCAGATGTTCATAATTCCGGTGACAATGCACAAAGGAATTTTTATTGATTTGTGATTATGGTCCGATTCCATTCAAAATTGGTATGTGGGGGTTATTGAGGTCGAAGATAATGATTTTTTTGTTGAAATTTATGAATTCATGATGGCGACTTCAAAATAGTTTTTGTTTTTGTATAAATGATGATAACTCCGTTGTTATCTACAAAAAACTATTACTGTGACATATCATATGTAAGAGAAAAAAAGTTATTCATAACTAAATTATAGTGAGCTATGACCTACATTTGAAAAATAAAAGTTGGTGCTGATATCTCAAATTCTAGAAAAGTTGGTATAAATTTCATATTTTTTTTGAAATCTCACTGAAAAACTGCCATAAGAATGTGGAGTTCCTATTCGAATATTTTCATAAATAAGGAAGTTACGGAGGAGACATGAAAATGATCAAAATCTGTTTTTTGCCTATAAAACAGAAACGAATATATTTTATCAAAATATTTTTTCACATTATAGTTGGCCTTGATAAACTCCACATTTGGTGTCATTTAACCGACCTCGTATCTCTCACCATTAAAAAGATACCCATGGTGAGCATGGTAAGTGGGACACACTGTATGTGAATGTCCTTTTCAATAAAAATAGATAATTTGCAAGTAAATATGAACCCTTGGAAATCTACAAGTCAGATTTTCTCCGATATGAATGTTTGTCATACAAAATGTTAAAATGTGAGCATTGACTTCGTAGGTCGATCATCAGGAAGAAAAGCTCAATTTTCATAGTAATAAAAGTCTTGATTCAATATCTCTAATTTTTCAAAAAATATTGGTAACTTGTGATACATAATTGAACAGGTAATATCTGGTTTTATTCAAAACATAAAAAATTCAATGTTGCGCATAAGAAAAAATAAAGTTGATGACGGCGGCTGGAAGACGAAACTTCGAATAACATATCTGAAAATGAAAAGAAAAAAGTGGCAAATGAAAGTGCGATTTAATTTCGAATCCTTCGAAAAATAAAGCCAGAATAAAAACCCTTTCCCAAATTTTGTTTTTTCCGAATATCTACGGACATAATTGGAATTTCAAAATTTAACTTTCTTCACATTTCTTATAGCTTCCGAAATCCTAATTGTGAGGACTGAATATGAAACACCCTGTATTTCCAGAAATATTCCTCAATCATATACAAAAATCATTTAAACATACTGGCTCGCCGCAACGTCGACATAGAAATTGTGAGTCATATATTTATATGAAATTTGTTTTGACAAATTGTGTGTCCCAAATTTAACACCATGGTATACACACTTGAATTTTATGTCATTAATCAACCACATGCTTTTTGGAGTGAAAGAAATTAAGACGCCAGATTAAAAAATGACACCACTTGACCTTCTAGTGAACTACAAGTGATTCTGGTGAAAGCGAAAATAACAACAAAAGAAAGCATTTCGAATTGTAATAAATTTGAATAATTCTCAAATTGATATGTAAATTACAATTTACTGAATGTTATACAGCTACTTGCTATTGACTTATGGATGTTCAATGAGTAGATTAACAAGTAACCGCGTTATTCAAATCAGAAAAATTATCACGGCATATCTTGTTAGATTGAATAATCCACAGTTTATAACAAATTTTGTTTCTCGCCACAGTTTGGAAGTAAAGACAGGAACAACCTCATGTCCAGTACATTTCGATCCTCGGTTTTACCCATGAATATCATTATATTATTCATCTACTCCAAAATGCAATTTCCAAAGCCAAGACTATTGTAAAAAGTTCAGACTGATCGTCAATAAGCATGCGCTTCATCAATTTATCTTTGAACAGGACTGGTTTCAATAAAATATCATGCAACTGTTAAAGGGCAAGGAACACTTAATACATTATTTTACGTATACTACAACTATTTAATAATAATCCGTAAATATATTATCAAAATACCATCTACCACATAGTGGTGTAGGGCTGTTTACTATTTACAATATATTTTTACTTTATTGACGTTGTTAATCATATACAAACATCGCCAATTGTTTCTTGTTACTTGCTAATATTCTTGCATCTGGTAAAGTTTTTCCCTTTTTCTTCAAAATGTCGCAATTAAACCATCCCAGGCTTGTCTTGGTCTGTCCCTTTTTCTTTTTTTGGTTTGAATCCTTGTGTGCCATATTTGTTTCACCGGGCGTTCGTTACTCATCCTCTGAAATGACCCCACCAGCTCAGTTGCCTCTTTTCAATAAACTTCAATGTTGCTGTATTTCTTAATCTTCCCTAATCTTCGTATTTTTTAGTTTGTCCATTTTTGTTAATTCTTTCACGAATCTTAGATACTTCATTTCAATGGCCTGGATTATGCTTTTTGTCTTGGTGAGAGTACCCAGGACTCGCAACCAAATGTCAATATCGATATATTATTTTAAAAATATTCATTTTAGTTTTCTTAGAAATTTCATTCATTCATTCATAAAGGTTTTATTCATTGGGTACTATCGATTTAATGTGTTTTGTATTCTATTTTATAATTTCTATTTCTTGTTTTTCATTTTCTTGTATTTCTGTTCCTAAATATTTGTAATGTTCTACTTGTTCTATATAAACTCATTCAATTTGTGAATTTATCGTTTTTCTTTCTTCTTTAGAAATTACCACCACTTTCGTTTTGTTCTTGTTCATTCTCATCTCGTATTCTTCGAATGTTTTATTCCATATTTCTAGATTATTTTGTAGATCTCGTTCATTCTCTGTCATAATTTTCAAATAATCTGCAAAGGCACCCTCTGATATTTCTATTTTCTGTCTATAGGTTTCTATATCCAATATGTTGCTTTTTGAATTTTCGTGAATTTTTTTTTATTATCTCGTCTACAAATAGGGTGAACAGCAATGGACTCAGTCCTCCTTGTTTTAACTCTTCTCTTGTTTCTAAATTTTTCTGACATTTTGTTATGTCGGATCACATAGTTAACATTATTTTTATATATATTCTTTATGATTTTGATTATTTTGTTCTCAATTCCTCTTTTCTTTAGGATTTCCCATAACTTTGTCCTTGGAACCTTTTCAAACGCTTTTTCGAGATCAATGAATCCTAAACATACATCTTGCCCTTGATGTAGCTTTTTTTCTGCGATTACCATCAATATAAATATATGGTCTTGTGTACTTCTGCCCTTACTAAAACCGCCTTGTGATTCTTCTAGCGTGTTCTTATTTTATTATCTATATATAATTTCCTCATATATTTTCATCGCTGTAATGAGCAATGTTATGCCTCTATAGTTTGTGCAATCATACTTCCCAAGTAGCACACCTATATTGGTAAAATATTGGTACAATATTGTTAACATATTGGCGAAATATTTGAAATGCAGTATTGGCGATATTGGTTCAAGATTACTTGAATAATATTGGCAAAATATTCTAGAAGCAATATTGGCCTTAAAATATTCGACGATATTGGTACTTTATCGCTGGTACAATATTTTAACAATATTGGCGCAATATTCAAACGTTATATTGTCGAGAAGTAAAATGTGAACATTTTGTGATATTGGTAGAATATTGTTTACTCATTTCTAAAATAGTATTGGTGAAATATTCTTGAAGCAAAAATGGCCTCAAAACATTTATCCATTTGGATATATTAAATGTCTTTCAGTTGAGCAAGGTGACACCATAGTCTGCATTTTGATAGCCATATCCACTGAGTAAGCTGACTTGAAAACAAGTTATGGGATGTATTTATAGTATATTACATTACTAGTGCGGAAAGTGACATTTTTCACACGAGTGGGAAATATTGTGGCACGAGGCGTAAGCCGAGTGCAGCAATCACACGAGTGTGAAAAATCACTTTCGCACGAGTAATGTACGCTATTTTTTCTACGACCACATAATAATTTTACCAAATAATGTATAAAAATATTATAATTAAAGACGACATAGTTTATTTTAAAAAGTAACAATAACTTATTTTTATTAATTAATTTAAATACAAAATATTTTCTTTATGATATAATACCGACGAGATCAAAATCATAATTACATATCTTTTATTTTTGATATTAATTACTAATCAAGATACACTCTAATACAATATATTTTCTTGTCATAATATGTGTCCAATACCTCAGTTGGTAAGCAGTGGGACTCGACGTGACTTCTGACGAAGATTACCCGGGTTCGATCCTCGTCCGCAGAAACTTTTTATAAAAAAAAGATGAAAAAAATTACACTTCTCAAATAGATTGCTTCAAGATTTTGTTGGTAGGATTTTATATAGTATATATATATATTTTTAGATAGTATCAGTAGGTAGAGTTTCGGCCTTCCGAATGAAAAAATAGATTTCTTCAAATTTACATGTTAAATAAGTAAATCTAAATTGAAATTATATATTTGAAAACTTGACTTCGGTAAATCTTAATAGAAATTATGCATTTGACAACTTATCCGTGCGTGCGTGCGTGCGTGCGGACAGTAACTTTCCGCACGCTTGCGGAAAGTATTTCGTACGCTTGTGGATATAAGCCACTTTCCGCGGGACTGTACGGTGCGATATACGTTACTTTCCTATGTGGTCGGAGGAAAATACATTTTCGTAGGTTTTAGAAGACGTTCTATATGTAGAGCCACCTAGCGGATTTTTATCCAGGTTTGATCATGATATAATTTTAACATGTTTCATTGAATATTCGGCCAATATTCAAAATCAATCTCAATCTAGATGTAGGAAACAATATGAAGACAATATTGTTTTAACGATATTGGTAAATATTATTGAACCAATATTGGCCCAATATTAATTAATAAGATTTATTGAATAGTGGCGAAATAATATTCAACAAATGTGTAATCATACTTGGATATACAATATAGTATTTATTCCTAGAATCAATATGAGAAGAATATTGGGATTGCAATGTTTATTCTAGATTCTGAAAATAATATGAAGACAATATTGTTTTATCGATATTGGTAAATATCATTGAACCAATACTGACCCAATATGAGTTATTACAATTTGTTGATAAAGTTGAAATGATATTATACCAATGTGTTATCAAACTTGGAAATACAGTATTGTTTTTTATCCCTAGAATTGAAATGACTGGAATATGGGGATTGCAATATTTATTCTAGATGTGGAAAACAATATCTATATTGACAAATTTGTATTACCGATATGGGTAGAACTTATTCAACCAATATTACATGTGACAATCTACAATAACTACATTCAAAACAGGTTCAACCAATATTCCACCGATATTATTAATATAATATTGTTTTTTGAATATTCGACCATATTGGAACAATATTATGTTTTCATTTACAATATATCTATAGTAGCCCAATATGGAACCAAGATTCAGCCGATATGATGTGCTACCTGGGTTATCTCCCTTTCTGTATATAGGGACAAGTATCTGCTGTTCGTACCATGCTTCATTAACTATGTTCAACAGTATTTTTAGCACATTTTCATCCATATTTTTGAACAATTGAGTTGTTAATTTGTCTTCTCCATGTTAGTTTCCATTTTTTAGTTTTTGTATAACTTATTTTATTTCTTGGTTTGTTATATAATTTATTTCTTCGTTTTCATTTCTATCTTGTGGTACTTCTTTTTTGTTTGTTTCTTTTTCTATTTGTTGGTGGCCGTCTGATAACTCTTGAAAATATTCTCTCCATCTATTCATTATCTCTCTTTCTCCCCTTATAATTTCTTCCTTTTTGTTTTTAATGCTATTTACCTTCGGTGTTTTCTCTTGTTTCAGTATTTTTAGCGTTCTATAGAATAATTTCTGGTTTGATTTGCTATCGGCGTCCATTTTTTCTCCGAATTCTTCCCACTTTTTCTTTTTTGTCTTAGTTACTAGCTGTTTTACTTTTTTCTTTCATTTTTATACTTTTCATAATCTTATTATTCAAAAAGGTTTTCCATTTGTTCTTCTTCAATTATTCAATAATAATAATGTTCATTAACATAAATTGAGAGCAATAATATAATTCATGAAAGTTCAATGAATATACGCAGGCGACACTGCAATGACAATTATAAGAATTGTTGTTACTTAGGAGTGACAGCCGCATTTTTTTTTTCGGTCTTATAGTGATATCGATGTTGGATATAATATGTGATTTGAAATAAACAGGTGGTGCTGATTATGGGTGTCGTAGGGGCTTGCCGAGGCAAGGAGCTCAGCCAGCTACAATGCAGTGACGCCTCAGACCATGAAGGTTTTTTTCTGATGAATTTTTCGGAAACCACAACTCGACGTGATAGATCTTTCCAAAATTCTACAGATGTGGTAGGATTCGTAAGAAAATATATTGCCATGAGGCCGCCTGCACAACACGGGAGATTTTTTACACCCTACAATGACTTCACCCATTGTCAAAAATACATATTGACAACTCCCACGCAAAATTGCCAGACTCAGACTCAGAAAAAAGTGTGGCAGACCAGATTTTTGCCAGTGCCTCTGAAGGGGATTCTATTACTTTAAACCTTGAAGAATCAATGTCAGAAAATACGATACCAACGGCCACATCTGTTCAGAATATGTCAATAACAAAAAATATAGCCTGCAACTGTTCACCACTTTCCAGCTGGCAAACCATAGTGGAGTGAACTTAAATTTAAATTAAATCAGTAATAAAAACTAAATCTATTCTTCGAAATGTGTTTTTAGCCAATATCAATGAAATAAAATGTAAAAATATGGATTTTGCCTAAAGTGCCTAAATCACATTCACAGTTTGTAAAATTGCATCGAATTTTTATAGTGTGGTTTTGGGACCTATAATCCATGAAAATCATTGAAGATTTTTGAAATGGCAACATGGATTCTAATCAAGTATCAGTTATATCTATTCAATCCTCAAACGCGGAAAAAATCTTCATTTAATATTGTGAACGTTTTGTCCATTATGTTGTAATGCTAGTATAGAAGGAGAATTAATAATTTAGTCGTGTACCTAGTATTTTATTGAAGCGAACTTGTTTCTGATGAAATATATTTCTGGTTGAAGACATATTTGTATCTCCAGAAAGAAACCATTGAATTAAATTACCACATTTTTCCACTAAGCAATAATCACGCAACTAATTTTAACTAGTTAGGTTTCTTGAAAATGGCTCGATGGTATTTTTGCAGGCTCTCATTATTGAGAAAAGTTGATTTATAGCCAATTATAACATTATATTTTATGACCCTGAATAACGAAACATTAGCAGATAAGTATTGTGTACCACTTCAATTATCGTGATCTGTATTTAAATAAGAACTAAAATCCAGACAAGAAATACAATTAACAATAAATGCAACCAGTCATTATCGAAGCGTGCTCTTAACAGTGTAGATATAACGACTTCAATTATATAATGTTAATGACACGTCTTAATATAGTTCTGGGGCTATTACAGATTTGTAAGAAAAAGGCAACACGCAGTGCATTCATGTATAGCACTCGATCTTCAATGTGATGAACCTCCAATATCAAAGAAGGTCAACTATCTTGAAGATGCAGAATGTATCAAATTTTAAGTGTCAAAAAAACATTGGAAATAACCCTAGAGAAAGAAACTGATGACGTTGCGTGCTAGACAGGGAAGCGCTACTCCATTTCTAGGATTCAGAGAACAACGAGAGAGGTACAGAAAAATATTCGTTGTTTAACCGTGTGAAAGATTAATAGTTGCTAGCTCAAAGCAGACAGTAGTTGATGATCATTTCAGAGCTTCCCATGGGCATACTCCTCTAAAGGTACATCTCTTCAAAATGTCACTGTTAAAGAAGTGGCCATGCACACTGTAGTTTAGAAATAACTTCCCACACTATGTGTGGATGTGTAACACTGAATTTTAGGAGACAAACTGATAAAAAGGATTTTGCCTCAGAACATAATTGACCTGTTGAAAGGAAATGTTTTAAAAGTGTTTTTAAAATTGTTTTTTCCATTTACGAGCTGTCGTCCCCTTACGAACGGCTGCCCTCAAAAGTCGAAACTTGTGTGAGCCACGCATGAGCGGAGTCTTACCGTTTTACGTGCGATTCCTAGCACGATCCGAGGAGAACCTCGAAAGGAGGTCCGTTGGTCACCCATCCAAAAAAATGAACAATTACAACTTGAGTTAGTTGATGCAAGAATATTTTCATTTCAACAATGGACACTATTCTTGACACTTTCTTTGTTGAATGACGTGAGTCAGTTTAGGCAAGACTTTTGCAACTTTCTATAATGAATATACTATTCTTCTATATCAACTACGAACAATTTAAGAATAAGTAATGGTTTCACAAAAATAGTTCTATTCTATTCTATATTCTCGATGAAAACCGTTTTGAGTGACCCATATGGCAATGTGATCAAATTCAAAAAAGTCATTCTCTATAGTGGGTACACGAAACTCTTTAAAACCAAAATACATATTCCCCACCTTCACAACTGGACCAAAAATAAGCTAATTTCAATTTTCCTTATTGCATTCATTAAATAGAAACAGTTTTTACTACACGCAAAACTTTCACAAACGCATATCATCCAACCTCAATGGGGTTCTCACTGAATCATTTGTTGCAGACATTAGTTGTTGTCTGCATAGACCTACCCTATACTGATGAGGGGCAACACCCCGAAATCGATCTATAGGTGGTCCAAATGCTTCGATGAACATTTCTATGCAACGAGCAATTGTGAGAACGCCTTGTAGGAAGTCTGCACGGAAATTCACCACATGTAATTCAACGTTCATCGTGGTATTAGCCAGGAAAGTAGTTGTTTTCTTATGGATTTTTGACCCAACTATTCCTATTGTATAGGATAATTGCGAAGAGCTTTCCTGTCAGGACATTTTGTTTATTTATAATAATGCTCATTGTAAACAAATACAGATTCCTTTATTTAAACTTTTTTAACTCCTGTGTTGTTTCCATAAAATAAATAGTTTCTCAAAAAAAAATGCAATATCCGTGCATGGATGTATCTTCTGTGAAGGAAATCAAAAAAATCTGGTTGGTGGATGTCACATTTTGTTTGCACAAATTATGACGTCAATCGTAGTATTTTAAAATTATTCCGCTTGATTTAACTTTCAATGCAGGCATGTACCAGTACTACGATTTGTTTGAAATGAATATCAAATTAAAAATACAAACAAAACAAAATTATGAGTATTACAACAAAGAAAAAGACAAAAAGATCAAACGGAACATAGTTATAAAACTGCTCGAAATTACCACCTTCAACCATTAGTCAGAAATCTAGTCTTATCTTCTCATAGATTGTCATAAATGTAGAAATATTCTGGGTTACATATTCAAAAGGGGTCGTATAAATCAAGGACAAGGTGCCTCCAGATCCAAAAGTCCAAGGGGTTTGAGTCTGGAGATCTGGGAGGCCAAGGTTGAGGTCCTGCTCGACCAATCCAACGATTTGGGCACACTTCGTCCAAATACTTACGAGCAGGTGTGCTAAAATGGGCAAGCGCACCATCGTGCATAGACCACATTCATGGTCGAATAGCTAGTGGAATATTTTCAAGTAAAATGGAAGCTGCTCCTAGAGAAAATTTGTATCGCATAAATCATTCAGCCCAATGATTCAAAATACAGTACAATAACATTTTCGCCAATAATTCCGACCCATACATTAAGTGAAAATTCATATTGGACCTACTTGAATTGCATGTGGGTTATCTTTGGCCCATAGATGGTTGTTATGAAAATTTAACACGTTTTCTAAAAATTGAGCATATTGGGTAATCATTTCAAGACTCCATTGACGAAAGTGTTCCCGATTGGGAACATTTTAAGGCACAAGTGCATTGACTCGTTGAATGTGGTAAGGACACAACTGGTGATTCTTTAAAATTTTCTATATTAGTTTATTGCAAACATTTAGTGTGTTAACAATTTAATTAAGAAGCTCTTCTTCCACCGTTCTTATTACTATTGGGCAACCACAATCAGTTTTTCGTTTTGGAAAAGTCCCTCTTCCACAGAGACGTTGGTGAAGACGTGTAAAAATTGTGTGATGAGGTATTACGCTCTGAGGATACATCTCTGCATATAGAGTCGTCTACCTTCCCGTTGGCGCGACCATACAATATGAAATGCATATCGGCCATTTCAACGTTAGTTTAATTATTCATATTGAAGATTCAAAAGGCACAATTGAACTTTCCACTACCACATAAAAATCAAAGCGACTAAACAGCCACCTACTAGATTCTTTCGATTCCACTTGCAAAAAAATCCGTTCATGCACGATGGTGTATTTTATATTTTATTTTTTTACTGAGAAACTGCCGCTTTTACGGAAACAACACAGGAGTTAAAAAAGTTTTGCAACCAATTTTTCTTCTCAACACATATTTTCAAATTGGGAAATTTTGTTTCGTTGAAGATTTCTGGTAAAAAATGGATCAGGGTTTGCATGTTTCTCCTCTTTGAAAGTTCACAACTAATCTTCAAAAAAAAGTATTGATAGATGCTTTTTTATTGGTGAAAACAAACTAATCAAAAACCTTATTGTTCAATTGATTGAGGCGCCATCTGAACAACTTCAAATAAAATATCCTTTGAATAATATAAGTATTCGGAAATAAACCTATCCAATTATAAATAATGATAATTGAAAGATTATCACCAAAAGACCAATTATGGTCATTCTGTTTTTTATCAGTAAAAACGAATTGTTTTTCAACATATCAACAAAGAATAATTAATATAAATAATTTGTACACCAACAAATTTCCAATAAACTGTCAAAAAATGCAAATCAATATGCAAAATTCCTCGAAAAAACCATAAATTCACTTTCATTTCATTATGTAGCAATTAATTGGAAATTCCGTTTTTTGTGAAAGAAGTTATCGATATGTTGAAATTCATTCATGGAGAAATAGTGAACAAATGTTGGGGCGATTGAGAATAAATTATACCGCGAATACCGCAGAAAAGATGTCTAAGAGAAGTTGCGATATTTGCATATTTATTTTGGTCGATGAATCTTGACACTAACATTGGAGGATCTCAACGCACTTTATTTTTGAAAAGGAGAAGAAATAGTAAATCATGCAACTAGTGCGGAAAATAGGTGGTTCATCATCTCGAGTAACCAGTTTTCCGTACGAGTTGTACACTATACTTTTTCGACGACCGACCTGAAAAACAAAATACTACGAGATTTTTATACAGAACATTGACAAGTTATTTGAATTTTGCATGACTGCCATTATAGCTACCTATATGTTAAAGTATGTTATTGTTATTTTTTTTGAAATATAAAGAGAGTTGTATGTATCTGTTGATTAAAAAGTTAGTTATCCTTGTTAAACTGTCAATAAAACTGAATATCTTTCATATTGAGATGTACTTTTTGTAATTACTACTCCGTTACTTTTGAACCTTTCTGGGTACTTTCAGTCCCTATTCCAGACTAACCAAACGAAGTGGTTAATTTAACACAATGTATGTGCAAGAAGAGGAGACTTCGACGATGCGAGCCCATACTGTTTAACTTGTGGAATGAAAAGGGAATTCAAAAAGATTATTCGTATTCAAACATTTCCAAAAATTTTAGTCATTCATTCAAAACGTGTTTCTTCAACAGATGGCAGTAAATTGGGCAATGTGATTAATTTTTCCATGCAGAATTTGAATTAGAAACAATATTCTCCTCAGGATGGAATCAATACTATTTATAATATCTACGCCATATCTATAATCATAGCGATAGCATTTCCAATGGACACTGTTCATCATATTGCAAATACCATCATTCTAATTGTTGGCACCTCTTCGATGACTTCCGTGTTTCTTCCAAGATTGATTCTCTCACCTCCCAGGGAGCATGTGCCTTTTCCATTAGAAAGTTAATATGAATTCTTATGGTGTTGTGGGTTTTTTCGGGCTTTCCTCCAACTGAAACAGCAAATGCGCCATCACTTCGAGTCCCGGTCTTCAATCAAGATTTTCATCTTGATATTATTTTATATTTAAAACGCTTTTGGATTTTTAAATTAATTTTTAATATCTATGTTTCTTTCTTTGAAAGTAATACTCTTCGAGTTGAAGCGTTTTTCTTGATATCAAAATTTGACGACCGTGACAGGACAGAATGGAGCATTTAGTACGATCACAGTTGAGAAGAATTGCCTCTTTTCACGTATAATCCACATTTTACATATTTATGTTAATTCTTGATTGGTTACAGCTGAGACCTTCTCGAGATATGAAAGCACAAATATTTGTAATGCTGTTTTTCAATCTGGCTCATATCAGGCCTTCGAGCTGGCAATGGCGTTGGGCCCTTATTTCCAATTCAATTATCATTAAGAAATCCTTCCAAATATTAGAACAATATGCTATAATGCAATAATAAATTGGGTAATTTTTTTATCTTTCGAAAAAAGAATACAAAATTCAATGTAGTTTCATAAAATAGGTTTTCTGACAGATCGATGAATGCTCGTATTATTGCATTTTGTTTTTTCACATTCATGGCCCCCTTCATAATATGCAATAAAAGTGCCGCGTTTTTTGAATCATTGATAACCATCGGAACGTTAATTGATGATATTATATCAACAGAATATCTAAATGATGGTGATGATTCAGTATTTGAATGTTCAGGAATATCTAATGATTCGGGTGTCATGTATCTGTAAAATCGCAACGAAATTTTCTCCAACATTCCATAGTTTCAGAGAGTTTTGTGTGTTTGTTGAACAAGTTTTTACTCATTAAAACCAATGTATTTCAATAAATAGTCCAGTATGGGTATTCACAGAAGTGAAATTATTGATTATTTTATTGCCACAGAAACCTAATTTTTGAAATCACTTGAAATGGCATTGGCATTAAAAGAATAATTTCTACGAAAACGTTGCTCCTTATCCTTAACCTATTCCCGTTTCCAAACTTCGTTGTTCTCTTTGACGCTTAAAATGGTTTGACTTGAGAATATTTCCCTTTTCAATATGAATACCTTCCAAGTTGTTGTCTTGAACGATGGAAAATGTCCACAAAAGCTTGTCTTTTAGTCGAAGATGATTCCACATCTGATTTTATGACCGTGACAAATATAATTTTCTGCATAAATCTATTGGGAGTAATTTGACAATTTGATTAGGACATATGAACATTAATAATCAGACTAACTCCTGAGAGCTTTAGCTCGAGGGAGTTATTCTTTGATTATTAATGTTCATATAGTCGAATTGAATTGTCACAAAATTCAAGTTACTCGAGATGAATTGAAGAAAATAATAATCGCTATTTGTCATGGTGGAGTGCTATTCTGGAAATTATTTCATGAACAGCATAAAATCATTCTCAGATCATTCTCAGATCAATAAGTGAGTTTACTTATTGATCTGGAAAGATAACTCAAAACGAGACATTTCAATTTTGAGTGACTGAGTTATGTCAAACTATTACACTTATACAAACAAAAGAGAGCCGCTAATATCTTTGTTTACATGAATAGCCGTGTTTACCTAAATAACCGATTGTTTGCCTAAATAGCCGCTCATATCACTCATCATGTGACTTCAATCATGAAATATTATTGGTGCAGCCATGTGTGAATGAAATTATCGTTTACATCGACACTCATTGACTTATATCAACAGTAATACCACAGGTGATTGAGTTTTGGCGATAAGTCTGTCGATTCATTTCTGAACGAAAGAATCTGTATGGCTTCGAGAAAACACCACGAGTTTCCAGGACGAGTGGAGTTTTCTCGATACAATTCAGTTGAGTTCAGAAATAAAAGACAAATTTATGAGATAAATTCAATCACTACTTCACAACAAAGTGAAAGGTAAACAATCTGAAATATGGCAGAATTAGACGAAATTAACAAAAAATTTAATCTGAGAAATTAGTAAAGTGCAATAAACAGGAAAAATTGATTGATTCGATAGAATTTATCTAAAATCTCCTCGTTTTTAAATGCGTGCATCACGTCATTACTTATATTTGACGTTTAACTGTCACATATTCGAAGCTGAAAACTGAGGTGGAATAACCATATAGAAGACACTGTAAAATACTCCGTAAGTTGTCTATAAGTCAGCAAATCAGCTGAGAAACATTCTGAATACATAATTCGTTACATCATTACTGTATCGTCACTTCCTCTTATTTATGATGCTCTCAACTAAAACGTATGTATCTAGCTCATATTCACCATACCCGACTAAATTTATGTTTCGAGATGTAGCTTAGCGGATAATCAAAAAATACTTACATTGGCCCGAAATTCTTCAATCTTGTGATTTGAAAAACATCAATAAAAATAAATGTTTACATTTGTGTGTGCCAATATGCACGTATATCTTCTTCTTGGTCCCTCTCTCTCTTTATATTTTCTCTCGACTGATGCGTGTCATCATCCTGAATTTCCATTCATTTATGTTATTTTTTTCATCATCATCACATTTCAGTATAATAAACTATCAATTAATTATCAATTTTGATTTGTATTGTTGGTAGTATAATAATACATGAATGTTGGTTGCTGATGATTATCATTACCCACTTTTTGTAGTTGTTGTAAACCTTGAGTTGAAAAACAGCTACTGCTGACACTTCGCGTAATCACTAAATTCCATTTTTCTAGTTTTTTGATGAATGGATATAGTCGATTTATTATTATTATAATTATTAGATAGATGGATACTTTCATTTCTTGAGATAATACAAAAAAAAATTTGAAACTGATTTTATCCAAACCTCCTCCTCAACTGAAAGTTTATATTTGGAAGCCAATGTTCTTGATATCTGTCAATTATTTTATTATAATATCATAATCACTTACCATCGAATTAAACATATTTGTCCACGACTATTGTATAAAATATTCATAATTCATGCGTTTCTTCAAGGATGACGATTATCCATTAATCACAAGTGAATAATGAAATCATTATTCACTGCCATCAATATGATAAACATGATAGAAATATTTCCGACGAGCAGTTCGATTTTGTACGTATAACGTATAGACAAATACGTTAAAAATAGAGCATGCTATGAAACGTCAAGTCAGATCGAATTTAATTTGAAACGTCAACAATTTGTTGGTTCGACTTGTTTCAGCAGCAAAGTTTATAAGTATCAAAGTAATAAAATGTATACAGAGAGTGAAAATGAAAACATATCTTGTACACCTCCAGAAATACAAGAAGCGGCAAAAATTGCATCGTTAAACTTATTACCCGAAAGATCAAGAAAACTGTATCTGCATATGAATCTTTTGTACAATGGAGAATCCGTCTTGTTGGTATATTTCACAGAGTTATCCACAAAGTACAAACCATCAACATTATGGACAACCTACTCAATGCTGAGAAGCACAATCAACTTGAATCATGGTATCAACATTGAAAGTTATAGCAAATTGTGAACATTGTTGAAAAGAAAATCTGAAAACTTTTTGCCTAAAAAAGCCAATACGTTTTCTCCAGAAAATATAAATGATTTCCTGACGAAGTCATCTGACGATAAATATCTTGCTACTGATCGACAAGCGTAAGGATGCCCCCGATAATTGGTTGCGCAGTAGACAAAACCCTGGAGTGGGGCAGGAGCTCAATCATTCCGATGACAACCAGTCGTAAACAGTGGTCGATCTTTGTCGCACATCTATTCACGCTTTCTATCGTTTGCGCATCTTAGAGGCATCCTTACGCTTGTCGATCTGTACAAAGGTAAGGAAAATGTTGAACTATATCTTATTTTCAGCAGATTTCAATGATATAAAGAAATTCAACAACTTCTGGACAATTTCATTTATTTCAATGTTAATGTGTACATAAAAACATGACAACAACATAATAAAACAAATCATAAACATCTTGATGAAATCAATTTTGTAACACTCCCTCTATTTCATCAAAGTTCAGTATATTCAACTCCCCTCGTATGAATTGAAGTCTATCTCTGGATAAGGGTTTCGTCAGAATATCAGCCAACTGGAATTTGGATTCAATAAATTGGATGTCAATGTCACCTCTTCCGATGACATCCCGAACAAAATGGTACTTAATATCGATGTGCTTAGTTCGTTTATGGAATTCAGGGTTTTTCGTCAATTTGATTGTACACTGATTATCAACGAATATCTTAGTTGCACTAGTCTGAAGTAATCCAAGTTCATTTAGTAGAAGTCGTAACCAAATTACTTCTTTTGTACCCAATGCCAACGATATATATTCTGCTTCGGTCGTCGACAGAGCTACGACTTGTTGACATTGTGAAGTCCACGATATTGGAGCACCATACATCATAAAAATATATCCACTTCTAGATTTCCTGCATTCTAAATCTCCTCCAAAGTCTGCATCGGTAAATCCACTCATGATCAAATGTTTCGTGTCTGTTTTTCCATAAACCAATCTCAAATTCGACGTTCCTTTCAAATACCTCAAAATCCTTTTTGCCACAGTCCAATGCTCTTGATTGAAATTATTGAAGAATTGGCTGACAAGACTTACAGCATATACAATATCTGGATGACTGTTCATTGCTACATATAACAGAGCTCCAACCAATTCTCGAAAAGGAACGTCAAGGTTTGAACATTTTTCTTTTGGTTTCATCAACTGGGTACCTGGTTCGATTGGTACAGCTACTGGTATTGCATCCACCATGTTGAATCTTTCCAAAAGTATTTGTATAAAGTTTCCTTGATGGATTGATAACAAGTTTTTGCTTACTAAATTTCCACAGTTGAAAATTTGAACCATCAAATTTCACGATTCTTGCAAAATCAAGTTTTTCATTCATCTTTCTGGAACACTTTCAAAATTTGTCACTATGACAAATGGAAAAAACTTTTCAAATTTCAGTGCTTATTGGACAGGTATTTCAGTGGGTCTACTACAGCTTCAGCAGAATCGTTCTGGGCCCATAACCTGTTGAACTATATCTTATTTTCAGCAGATTTCAATGATATAAAGAAATTTAACAACTTCTGGACAATTTCATTTATTTCAATGTTAATGTGTACATAAAAACATGACAACAACATAATAAAACAAATCATAAACATCTTGATGAAATCAATTTTGTAACAGAAAACAATTCTTCATATATTTGTAATTTGACAATAAATATTTGTTCAAGGTGGCAATGATAATGGGAGTAATGGGTGCCTGTCGGGCAAACGAAATGTATAAAATGAAACTTAGTGATTTACAAGATCTTGGATCAGCTTTCTTAGTGAAAGTACCAAATACCAAAACCAAAAATACTCGCAAATTTACAATCACCGATGAATTTTACCGAATTTGCAAAAAGTATATCAGTCTTCGTCCACCTCATGTTATGTCTGATGTATTTTATTTGAACTATCAAAATGGCAAATGTACTTCGCAAAGAGTAGGTATTAACAAGTTTACACAAATGGGAAAACAAATAGCGACATATTTGCAATTACCCGATCCAGAGAAATACTCTGGTCACAGTTTCCGAAGATCATCTGCGACTGTACTTGCGGGCGGGGATATAACAGCATTGAAAAGGCATGGTGGATGGAAATCCACAACGGTAGCAGAAGGCTTCATTGATGATTCCATGAGAAATAAAATGGAAACTTATAATTTTATACTGTTTCGCCGAAGTTTTTTCACCAACCCTCGTTAGATATAGGTATTCTATCAAGTTATTATTTTTATTTAATATTATTAGTACCTTATAAGTTTCAATTTGTTCAATGCTAAAAGAAGTGCTCTAGCACTTATCGGTTTCTGCTGTTTTATTCACGTTAACATTTTGAATTATGAATCTGTTTGTGATATATTTTGTGAATAAAGATCACTATTATTATTATTATTACTATGTGACACGTACATGATATGGTTTATAGCAAGTCTACAGAATACAAAAATGTATAAAAAAAATTTAAATACAAACACACAAAAATATTAAAACCTAAATGCATAATATGCATGATAGTCACAAGAATACCTAAACGTGAGAACAAAAATATACAATGATCAACAAAAGAGTGTCACATAAGATTACAAACCAACCTATTTATTTAATTTCTGAGTATACTCCATACCAGAATAGAAGCAATGTTCAAGGAACATTCTTTGTGCATTAGTTTTAAAAACGTTGTTTGTTTCGAAGTTTAAAATTCAATAAATTTCTGTCTGATTTTACTAATCTGTAACGTGACACCAATAGATCAGCAGCTGTCGCAGAGCGTGTTTGTGATGATGCAACACTTTTTCACTGCTGTATCTCCTGGTAATAATTTTGTAGTATGTTAATACAGGGAAGTAATAAAATGCGTAGTCTCTTGAATAATGGTAGACAGTGTTCATTATATCCTCCCCAGTCAGTATTCTTATTGCTCGTTTTTGTAAATAAAATAATTTTGCAAAATTAATTAAATTTCCCCACAAAACTGTACCGAACTGTACCTTAGCTAATACAGATAAGGGTGTTGAAAAGGGCCAGAAAATACGCTTTTCAAAATTTTCGAGATCAAGCCTAAGTTGCCTAAGTAAAAATAAAATACCAGAAAGTCTGTTACTGAGTTGATCTAAGTGGTGGTCCAGATCGGAAAATCAACCCCTAGTAATTTACAGTGGTTACCTGCCGTGACTTGGTTTTTAGTTTAGATATTATTCTCATAAAACAAAGATTATAAGATTTCTGCATGTTCATATAAAAGTCGAACATTGGCAGTAGAACTAGTGAAGAACGTGTCATCTGCAAAGAGTACAATTTATCATTTCGTCATCATATTAAAGCAAAGGTCAATAATCTATACAATAAAAAGCAGTGGCCCTAGAACAGAGCCTTGAGGAAGTTGAAGGTTTTTCAGTTCAGATTTGGTAATGTTACCTGCCGTGACTTGGTTTTCAGTTTGGATATTATTCTCATAAAACAAAGATTATAAGGTTTCTGCATGTTCATATAAAAGTCGAACATTGGCAGTAGAACTAGTGAAGAACATGTCATCTGCAAAGAGTACAATTTATCATTTCGTCATCATATGAAAGCAAAGGTCAATAATCTATATAATAAAAAGCAGTGGCCCTAGAACAGAGCCTTGAGGAAGTTGAAAGTTTTTCAGTTCAGATTTGGAAATGTTGGATAGTTGAACATATTATTGCCGACCATCTAAATGAGATTTGAATAATTTCAAAGGCGTGCCTCTTATGTCAGAGAATTCAAGTTCTTCCAATAAGATTCTATGGGAAACAAAGTCGAAGGCCTTTTAGAGGCCGCAAATAGTCAATGATAAATGTTCACAATCTTCCAAATTTTCGACTATTATTTCCAAGATCTCAAATAGTGATTTTATTGTAGACCTATTACTACAAAATCCAAATTGGGAAAGGTAAAAAAGTTTAAAGATTTTGAAAAAGTCCAATAGTCTTACTTTCGAAAATATCTCAATTCCCTTATCAAAAATAACAAGAATTGATATTGGCCGATAGTTATATTCAACATTGTCTTTTTTGTACGGAGGTATAACTCTTCCAATTTCAAAAGCACCAGAGTGATAGTAGTTCTAGATTCTTTCAGGAAAGTACCATTTAAGCCAGAGACATCCTTAGAGGAAGGTTTTTTAGCATGAGTACCATCACGAACTTCTTGAGTGGACAGGAGATACTGATTTTAGGTACTCATAATATTAGTCCAGGTGAGTAGAATGCCTTATTTTTTTTAATGACTTCCTAACTGAAAAAGTTGTTGGAGTGTTCTGCTGTTTGCTAATTTTTGAAACAGGTTTTCTGTTGCATTCAAAATTTACTAAATTCCAACTTACTTTATTCGTGTTCTTAGAATTTTGTGTGAAAGAATCATAAGCCATTTTTAGAATTTTTACAACTGCTTTATTGTAATCTTCTTCCTGTTTTTCATTTATGGAGAGATCACTTTTGGGGATGTCTATCAACATCACATACAATTTTAAAGAATGATGAAGTGTTTCTCTTGTTTTTTAGTTCTTAACTAAACCATTTTGGAAGACGGTTACCGGAAATTTTGGTCGTCTTCGAAAGAAAACAATCTTCAACTCTATTTTTGAGCGGTATCAACTAACCAGTTACTTATTGTTCGTATCAAGATGATCTGACATACATAGAAGAAGTAATGTATTTTATAAAACTGTATTGTATTAATAATTTACAATCACTGTCAAAATAGTATATCATCTTTCTAAATAAAACTTACTTGCTTACTTTACCTACACAATAAGTCAGTCGTAGCTGCACTCGCTAGCGAAAGCTTATATACATGACCCTCATTTAAATAAAACCATCTGGTGTTTTGTTCAGAGTGGAAAAATTAAATACCTGGAATTCCTATAAGAATACTATAACTTTGAACAGCTATAACGATCATTTCGATACAAATATCAGATCAGTGAATTTTGCAGAAATGTTTATGAGTGCGATAAAAATTCTCGAGCAGTTTGAGACACTTTTACGACCGTATTAATTCAAATCAGCTCGCAATATATATAATTTCTTGCCTGAGGTTCGCATCTACAATTTTTTTTAGCAGAACTATAATCTAATTTGGTGAACGTGATGATTCAATCAGACCGGCTCTAATGACAAACCAAATGAATATATAATGTTTATGTTTCCACAAGTGTTTCGAACAGCGGTTAACAAACTTTAGAATTATATTGACGAATTAATCACCGTGAGATTTTTTGCAAGGATTTAGTTCATAAAGAATAATAATTTTTGACTCGTCCCAGATATAGGTATTTACTAATTCTCTGGACCTGGTTATCAAAGAATGGTCCGGAACATTCAGAAACCTTCGAAGAATTGCAAATAATCTTCATGAGACCTACTAGAAGAGGTGCAAAGTATTGCTCGAATGACTGGAAAAATAAATTGGGTCGAAAAAAAGGAGAAAGGTGGAACAGGGTGAACTTTTAGGGGTTGAAAGTGATATTTCACGGTTTTTCGCGATTGACAACGAAAGTTGACCTCCTATCGAAAAAAGTTGAACGGCAAACTTGTTGAAAATAAAAAGTTCTACAACTTTTGTATTAAACGTTTTTCCATATTACCTCAAATTTTCTAGGAAAATCGGAAAAACCTTTTTTTCAGGTTTTAATTTTTTTCTCTCGCAAAAAATCATTTTTTTTTTCACGAAATTTGGAGGAAATTAAACTCATTATGTTTTTTGTAAGCTGTTATTTTTTGTAGCGAATTAAAATTTTCTCCAGCGACAAAACGGAACCTAACTTTTGAAAGCATGACAAACAGCATTGTAAATAAATTTTTGATGACGTTATGACGATTTTTCTCAACCTTGCGTTGTCAGAAAAATATCTTATTTGTGGAAATGTCGCCATTTGGACAGTCTTCGAGTGGAGAAATTGAAGAAGCCATCAATAATAATTTGCCTCGCAATACTGTGAATTCAACTACGTCAATTTGCGATGTTTTGTTTGGAAAAAAAAATGAACTCATTGCAGAAACTTCCACTGAAGAGTTAGCTTCTTTTTTATGTGACTGTGCATTCAACATGAAGAAGAACAATGGAGAAGACTATAAAAAGAGTGCAGTCAAAACGATTTGGAACACTTCAGCAAAAATGTTACAAGAGAAGTACTTCAAAGAGTATAAAAGAATTTTTAATCCGTTCACAGACATACAGTTTAAGAAAGCGAAAAATGTACGCGACACAAAACGCAAAATTTTGCAAGCAATCCCAGAAAAAAGGAAGGTGAGTTCTAGGGCTCTAACAAAACAAGAAATTTTTGAAATGGCACTGTTCTGGAGTGAAGAAGAACCTGTAGGCCTTCAAAGGAAATTTCATCATATTGCTGCCTAGAATTGGCTTGGAGAGGTGGAGAAGCAGGAAATTGTAAGGCATTCTATTTTAAAATCGAGACAGACAACCGTGGAAAAGAGACCGGAAGAGTTGAATATAACCCAGTGTTTTCGAAGACAGCACAAGGTGGAAATCAGAAGTTGGCCGACAGTAAATGGTTGCTAGCAAACACTGAAGAAGATTGTGTGTGTCCAGTAAAACTGTATGAACAAATTATGGGTAGACGGGGAAACCATATCACATGTGAATTTTTTTTTTACTCCAAATCCTTTCTGCCAAAAAACAAATTCGAAATGATGGTGTAAGAATTCTCCTATTGGGATAAATGAAATATCTAAATGGACCAAATCCTCGGCGAAAAATATTGGACTTGATGTCAAGAGGGTGAAAATTACGAACCATTCTAATCGAGCTGCCGCCGTAACTGAATTGTCCAGGAGTGGTATAGGTGAACATTATAAAAAAATCATTGGTTCCATTCGTACTACCGTCCAGGAAAGAGTTACTACCACCGCTCAAAATACTAGCATGCAGCAAACTATTAACAAAAGACAATTGTACTTTTCCGTTAAATTAAACAAACTAATTTATATCTTTTTTTTATTTATTGATTCACATATTCATTAAATTGTCTTACCGAATTACACTCTAGCTATTTTTTGTCGAAGTAAACTTGACATTTATAATTCGAATTTTGTTGCCACTAGGCAATTCAACTCAAGAAACTGCCAAAATAAATTACTCGTCCTACGGACTCGAAATTTTTTCAGGAGCAGTTTTTTCGTTAAATTGCCAGGAAACAAAATTCTCATTAATACATGTCTTGAGTTTACTTCGACAAAAAAAGCTCTCATGTAATTATAAGTGACAAATTCCGAAAAAACGACCTCATATTCAACGGAAAAGTTTCACCGATAAAGTTCGTCGTTTCAAGCTCGCCAGTCTCCTTTTAGATTATTTAATAAGAGGAGTGCTACCCTCTTATTTTTTTTCCAGAAAACGCGAAAAAATGAAATAACTGATTATCAAAAATCAATTTTTCAATATTTTTTTCTAAACTCATATTTATTTATTAAAATTAGTCAAATTAGCAGTTAAAACCTTTCGAGAATACTGATTACATGTTACGTTAATAGGTACCAAGATTAAACAAGGACATAAATGACGATTTGTTTATAATAGACGGGCGAAAGGAAGTGAACTTCTGGAGGTAAAAGTGGTTTCTCACGATTACCGTCGAAAATCAATCTACTACAAAAAATTTTAAAGGAATAATTATTGGCAATGAAAAGAACTACAACTTTTGTATATAAGATTTTTCCACATAACCTCAAATTTTCCGGGAAAATCGGAAAAACCGTTTTAATCTGGTTTTAATTTTTTTTTGCAAAAATTGTGTTTGTCGCAAAATCTAGTGGTCATAGGTATACCTTGTTATGTAGAAAAAGTAAATTAAATTAATTAAATTATTTTTAATAAAATATTGGAATTCATAATGGACCTTTACATTTACGGAAAATAAATTACAAAGCTCTTTTAAATCGATAGTTGTTAGTCTGAAAAGTCCATTTAACAAAAAATTCCATTATTTTTCTTTCATTTTAAAAAAATATCACATTTGAAAGTGTGCCGCTGACGTCACGTTCATCGGAAATATCTCCCACCATAATCCACGTTCCGAAACAGGCAATACCGTTTTCCTTAAAATTATAACTTCTAGTATGATATAAGCAGTTGAGAAATAATCAATACATTGTCACTTGATCAACTCATAGATAAAAATCCACATATTAGCTATTTTTTATTGTATTTGTAACTTTCAAATTTTCTGAACGGATTATCCTTTTGATGAAGAACGAGCATTGATAACACAGCAAATCGAAATGACAGTTCTCAATTCTCAAAAGTTATATGGAGATGTGAGGTTAATGTTTATTTTATTTACATTCAACAATCAACATTCAACTGATAAATTCGATAATAGTGTAGTGACGTGTTATCATAAACGATTTGTTGTGAATTTATTTGTGTAATTGTGTCTTAAAAATATGGAACAAGGCTTCGTGAAGGGAAGTTCTGATAATTTACCGAGGTACAAAGCACCTTTTCGACATGTTCAGTTATTGCAGGGATACAGGTACTGGAGATACAGGAATGAATAACAAATTTTAGAACACGAACAACAAAAGCACTCAAATTTTAGAAAACCGCATTAACCTCAAAAAATAAATCAAGGTAGTGTTCGTTGAAGTTTAGATCTGATGGAACTGCTTCACTTGTATCAAATGGGTAGGCAAATGAGTTAGACAGAGACAAACTATTCTTATAGATCGCACCGTGAAACAGACGAAAGAACCGATCTGGTATCAAATGACAACTGTCATAGGACACATCATATTCGAATGAGAATTTGGTGCACAACTTTAACAAAGTTGCCAAGTTTAGTTTTGATGAACGTGATGTCACGAAACCACTTTTCTTCTGATTGTAGATAAACTAGAGGTCAGAAAAAAAAATAAAAAATCCCGAGTGATATTAGCGTATTTAATTTTCTAATTTCAGTGTTACCTCATATCTCTTGGAAAGGTCCATTACTCTGCAAAATGATGTTATAAATATCATTTTTATTCTTTTTCACAACTATTGAAAATCATTGAGAGTTTCGAGAAAATTATGATTCAGAGAGTCCTCTTACCAATTTTCATGTGAATTAAATGATTTATTTGCGGGAAAAACCCCTAAACTACATCCTCATTTCAACATTTTGAGTTGTTTTTTTTTCAAAGTTGGAACCTCTACAACATTTTCCAGCTGTTCCTTGCCTGTTACTCTTATCTTATTTAAGGCGTTTAAAATTGTTTGGCACCAGCCTAACTAGTAGCCACCCCCTTTCCGAGTACTTCAAATAGGTTCGAGAAATATAAATATTTCACTGCAAAAAAATCTTCTAATTCAGAACCTATATTTTTCCAATAACAAACATACAATTTTCACACAAAAAAATTAAAACCAAATTTAAACGGTTATTCCGATTTTCCAGTAAAATTTGAGGTTATGTGGAAAAACCTTTAATGAAAAAGATGTAGAACTTTCCATTGCGAACAACTTTTTTCCCAAACTTTTCTTCGTAGGAGGTTAATTTTCGCTGCAAATCGTAAGTTCACTTCCTTTCGTCCTTCTATCTTAATCAATTCCATATTTATGTCCTAGTTTATTCTTTGTACCTATTAGGGTAACATGGAATTGATATTTTCGAAAGGTTTCAACTGTTAATTTCAATAATTTTCATAAATAAATATCAGATTAGAACTAAAATAAAAAAAATTGATTTTTGAAATTCATCTTATGGGTTTCTGGGTCCCTGTGGAATTAGCTGAAACTGTAGTAAATTATTTTCTTCATTGCTCTGATCAAAAGTCCCCATGGGCCCAACTCGATCCTAGTTTTCGGGATACAGCACCTCGAAGAACCACCGTAAAGCTAGCAGAACCACTTTGGAATATGCAAATTTTTTTCAGGCCATAATTTTAGGCTAATTTTAGGCTAATCGTGGGTTCTGCTAGCTTAATGTTAAGCTGGCAGAACCAAATCGCAAAACGAATGATTATGAAAAGTCTAAGCACACCATAATTTTAGGCTCATTTTAGGCTCACGTTTGAACCAATCGCAAATTTTTTTGGCATGAGTTTCTTTTAAAAAATTCTGGGTTCTGCTAGCTTTACCGTTAAGCTAGCAAAACCCAACCATATAGAAGCAACTCAGAACAAATCCAGTTGGACGATAATTTTAGGCTCTATTCAGGCTAATTTATTACCCAATTATATATTTTTTCCCTTTTCAGCTGGAGGAAAAATCATAGGTTGTGTTAACTCAACACTGAGCTGGCAGTACCAAAATGGCTAACCGAATCGTTATGGAAAATCTGATCGCACCAAAATTTTAAGCCCCTTTTTAGACTCACGTTTGAACCCATCGCCGATTTTTTTGGAATGCGTTTAAAAAAAAATCCGATCCGATCAGATTTTTCATAACGATTCGGTAAGCCTTCTGGTACTCCCAGCTCAGTGTTGAGCTATACAACATATGATTTCTTCTCCAACTGAAGAGCAAAAAAATATATAATTTTAATGGTTGGGTTCTGCTAGCTTAACGGTAAAGCTAGCAGAACCCAGGATTTTTTTAAAAGAAACGCACTCCAAAAAAATCGGCAATGGGTTCAAACGTGAGCCTAAAATTAGCATAAAATTTTGGTACTATCAGATTTTTCATAACGATTCGGTAAGGCTTTTGGTACTGCCAGCTCAGTGTTGAGCTAACACAACCTATGATTTCTCCTCCAACTGAAGAACAAAAAACATTGAATTGGGTAATAAATTAGCCTGAATAGAGCCTAAAATTGATGTCCAACTGGATTTGTTCTGAGTCGCTTCTTTATGATTGGGTTCTGCTAGCTTAACGGTAAAGCTAACAGAACCCAGGATTTAAAAAAACGCATTCCAAAAAAATTGGCGATGGGTTCAAACGGGAGCCTTAAATGAGCCTAAAATTATGGTGTGCTTAGACTTTTCATAATCATTCGTATGGCGGTTTGGTTCTGCCAGCTTAACGTTAAGCTACCAGAACCTGCGATATCTGTCACAATTGAAGAGCAAAAAATTTGGGAATAGGGTAATAAATTAGCCTAAAATTATCCTAAAATTATGGCCTAAAAAAATTTGAATCTTCCGAAAATCAACCCCTAGTAATTTACAGTGGTTACCTGCCGTGACTTGGTTTTTAGTTTAGATATTATTCTCATAAAACAAAGATTATAAGATTTCTGCATGTTCATATAAAAGTCGAACATTGGCAGTAGAACTAGTGAAGAACGTGTCATCTGCAAAGAGTACAATTTATCATTTCGTCATCATATTAAAGCAAAGGTCAATAATCTATACAATAAAAAGCAGTGGCCCTAGAACAGAGCCTTGAGGAAGTTGAAGGTTTTTCAGTTCAGATTTGGTAATGTTACCTGCCGTGACTTGGTTTTCAGTTTGGATATTATTCTCATAAAACAAAGATTATAAGGTTTCTGCATGTTCATATAAAAGTCGAACATTGGCAGTAGAACTAGTGAAGAACATGTCATCTGCAAAGAGTACAATTTATCATTTCGTCATCATATGAAAGCAAAGGTCAATAATCTATATAATAAAAAGCAGTGGCCCTAGAACAGAGCCTTGAGGAAGTTGAAAGTTTTTCAGTTCAGATTTGGAAATGTTGGATAGTTGAACATATTATTGCCGACCATCTAAATGAGATTTGAATAATTTCAAAGGCGTGCCTCTTATGTCAGAGAATTCAAGTTCTTCCAATAAGATTCTATGGGAAACAAAGTCGAAGGCCTTTTAGAGGCCGCAAATAGTCAATGATAAATGTTCACAATCTTCCAAATTTTCGACTATTATTTCCAAGATCTCAAATAGTGATTTTATTGTAGACCTATTACTACAAAATCCAAATTGGGAAAGGTAAAAAAGTTTAAAGATTTTGAAAAAGTCCAATAGTCTTACTTTCGAAAATATCTCAATTCCCTTATCAAAAATAACAAGAATTGATATTGGCCGATAGTTATATTCAACATTGTCTTTTTTGTACGGAGGTATAACTCTTCCAATTTCAAAAGCACCAGAGTGATAGTAGTTCTAGATTCTTTCAGGAAAGTACCATTTAAGCCAGAGACATCCTTAGAGGAAGGTTTTTTAGCATGAGTACCATCACGAACTTCTTGAGTGGACAGGAGATACTGATTTTAGGTACTCATAATATTAGTCCAGGTGAGTAGAATGCCTTATTTTTTTTAATGACTTCCTAACTGAAAAAGTTGTTGGAGTGTTCTGCTGTTTGCTAATTTTTGAAACAGGTTTTCTGTTGCATTCAAAATTTACTAAATTCCAACTTACTTTATTCGTGTTCTTAGAATTTTGTGTGAAAGAATCATAAGCCATTTTTAGAATTTTTACAACTGCTTTATTGTAATCTTCTTCCTGTTTTTCATTTATGGAGAGATCACTTTTGGGGATGTCTATCAACATCACATACAATTTTAAAGAATGATGAAGTGTTTCTCTTGTTTTTTAGTTCTTAACTAAACCATTTTGGAAGACGGTTACCGGAAATTTTGGTCGTCTTCGAAAGAAAACAATCTTCAACTCTATTTTTGAGCGGTATCAACTAACCAGTTACTTATTGTTCGTATCAAGATGATCTGACATACATAGAAGAAGTAATGTATTTTATAAAACTGTATTGTATTAATAATTTACAATCACTGTCAAAATAGTATATCATCTTTCTAAATAAAACTTACTTGCTTACTTTACCTACACAATAAGTCAGTCGTAGCTGCACTCGCTAGCGAAAGCTTATATACATGACCCTCATTTAAATAAAACCATCTGGTGTTTTGTTCAGAGTGGAAAAATTAAATACCTGGAATTCCTATAAGAATACTATAACTTTGAACAGCTATAACGATCATTTCGATACAAATATCAGATCAGTGAATTTTGCAGAAATGTTTATGAGTGCGATAAAAATTCTCGAGCAGTTTGAGACACTTTTACGACCGTATTAATTCAAATCAGCTCGCAATATATATAATTTCTTGCCTGAGGTTCGCATCTACAATTTTTTTTAGCAGAACTATAATCTAATTTGGTGAACGTGATGATTCAATCAGACCGGCTCTAATGACAAACCAAATGAATATATAATGTTTATGTTTCCACAAGTGTTTCGAACAGCGGTTAACAAACTTTAGAATTATATTGACGAATTAATCACCGTGAGATTTTTTGCAAGGATTTAGTTCATAAAGAATAATAATTTTTGACTCGTCCCAGATATAGGTATTTACTAATTCTCTGGACCTGGTTATCAAAGAATGGTCCGGAACATTCAGAAACCTTCGAAGAATTGCAAATAATCTTCATGAGACCTACTAGAAGAGGTGCAAAGTATTGCTCGAATGACTGGAAAAATAAATTGGGTCGAAAAAAAGGAGAAAGGTGGAACAGGGTGAACTTTTAGGGGTTGAAAGTGATATTTCACGGTTTTTCGCGATTGACAACGAAAGTTGACCTCCTATCGAAAAAAGTTGAACGGCAAACTTGTTGAAAATAAAAAGTTCTACAACTTTTGTATTAAACGTTTTTCCATATTACCTCAAATTTTCTAGGAAAATCGGAAAAACCTTTTTTTCAGGTTTTAATTTTTTTCTCTCGCAAAAAATCATTTTTTTTTTCACGAAATTTGGAGGAAATTAAACTCATTATGTTTTTTGTAAGCTGTTATTTTTTGTAGCGAATTAAAATTTTCTCCAGCGACAAAACGGAACCTAACTTTTGAAAGCATGACAAACAGCATTGTAAATAAATTTTTGATGACGTTATGACGATTTTTCTCAACCTTGCGTTGTCAGAAAAATATCTTATTTGTGGAAATGTCGCCATTTGGACAGTCTTCGAGTGGAGAAATTGAAGAAGCCATCAATAATAATTTGCCTCGCAATACTGTGAATTCAACTACGTCAATTTGCGATGTTTTGTTTGGAAAAAAAAATGAACTCATTGCAGAAACTTCCACTGAAGAGTTAGCTTCTTTTTTATGTGACTGTGCATTCAACATGAAGAAGAACAATGGAGAAGACTATAAAAAGAGTGCAGTCAAAACGATTTGGAACACTTCAGCAAAAATGTTACAAGAGAAGTACTTCAAAGAGTATAAAAGAATTTTTAATCCGTTCACAGACATACAGTTTAAGAAAGCGAAAAATGTACGCGACACAAAACGCAAAATTTTGCAAGCAATCCCAGAAAAAAGGAAGGTGAGTTCTAGGGCTCTAACAAAACAAGAAATTTTTGAAATGGCACTGTTCTGGAGTGAAGAAGAACCTGTAGGCCTTCAAAGGAAATTTCATCATATTGCTGCCTAGAATTGGCTTGGAGAGGTGGAGAAGCAGGAAATTGTAAGGCATTCTATTTTAAAATCGAGACAGACAACCGTGGAAAAGAGACCGGAAGAGTTGAATATAACCCAGTGTTTTCGAAGACAGCACAAGGTGGAAATCAGAAGTTGGCCGACAGTAAATGGTTGCTAGCAAACACTGAAGAAGATTGTGTGTGTCCAGTAAAACTGTATGAACAAATTATGGGTAGACGGGGAAACCATATCACATGTGAATTTTTTTTTTACTCCAAATCCTTTCTGCCAAAAAACAAATTCGAAATGATGGTGTAAGAATTCTCCTATTGGGATAAATGAAATATCTAAATGGACCAAATCCTCGGCGAAAAATATTGGACTTGATGTCAAGAGGGTGAAAATTACGAACCATTCTAATCGAGCTGCCGCCGTAACTGAATTGTCCAGGAGTGGTATAGGTGAACATTATAAAAAAATCATTGGTTCCATTCGTACTACCGTCCAGGAAAGAGTTACTACCACCGCTCAAAATACTAGCATGCAGCAAACTATTAACAAAAGACAATTGTACTTTTCCGTTAAATTAAACAAACTAATTTATATCTTTTTTTTATTTATTGATTCACATATTCATTAAATTGTCTTACCGAATTACACTCTAGCTATTTTTTGTCGAAGTAAACTTGACATTTATAATTCGAATTTTGTTGCCACTAGGCAATTCAACTCAAGAAACTGCCAAAATAAATTACTCGTCCTACGGACTCGAAATTTTTTCAGGAGCAGTTTTTTCGTTAAATTGCCAGGAAACAAAATTCTCATTAATACATGTCTTGAGTTTACTTCGACAAAAAAAGCTCTCATGTAATTATAAGTGACAAATTCCGAAAAAACGACCTCATATTCAACGGAAAAGTTTCACCGATAAAGTTCGTCGTTTCAAGCTCGCCAGTCTCCTTTTAGATTATTTAATAAGAGGAGTGCTACCCTCTTATTTTTTTTCCAGAAAACGCGAAAAAATGAAATAACTGATTATCAAAAATCAATTTTTCAATATTTTTTTCTAAACTCATATTTATTTATTAAAATTAGTCAAATTAGCAGTTAAAACCTTTCGAGAATACTGATTACATGTTACGTTAATAGGTACCAAGATTAAACAAGGACATAAATGACGATTTGTTTATAATAGACGGGCGAAAGGAAGTGAACTTCTGGAGGTAAAAGTGGTTTCTCACGATTACCGTCGAAAATCAATCTACTACAAAAAATTTTAAAGGAATAATTATTGGCAATGAAAAGAACTACAACTTTTGTATATAAGATTTTTCCACATAACCTCAAATTTTCCGGGAAAATCGGAAAAACCGTTTTAATCTGGTTTTAATTTTTTTTTGCAAAAATTGTGTTTGTCGCAAAATCTAGTGGTCATAGGTATACCTTGTTATGTAGAAAAAGTAAATTAAATTAATTAAATTATTTTTAATAAAATATTGGAATTCATAATGGACCTTTACATTTACGGAAAATAAATTACAAAGCTCTTTTAAATCGATAGTTGTTAGTCTGAAAAGTCCATTTAACAAAAAATTCCATTATTTTTCTTTCATTTTAAAAAAATATCACATTTGAAAGTGTGCCGCTGACGTCACGTTCATCGGAAATATCTCCCACCATAATCCACGTTCCGAAACAGGCAATACCGTTTTCCTTAAAATTATAACTTCTAGTATGATATAAGCAGTTGAGAAATAATCAATACATTGTCACTTGATCAACTCATAGATAAAAATCCACATATTAGCTATTTTTTATTGTATTTGTAACTTTCAAATTTTCTGAACGGATTATCCTTTTGATGAAGAACGAGCATTGATAACACAGCAAATCGAAATGACAGTTCTCAATTCTCAAAAGTTATATGGAGATGTGAGGTTAATGTTTATTTTATTTACATTCAACAATCAACATTCAACTGATAAATTCGATAATAGTGTAGTGACGTGTTATCATAAACGATTTGTTGTGAATTTATTTGTGTAATTGTGTCTTAAAAATATGGAACAAGGCTTCGTGAAGGGAAGTTCTGATAATTTACCGAGGTACAAAGCACCTTTTCGACATGTTCAGTTATTGCAGGGATACAGGTACTGGAGATACAGGAATGAATAACAAATTTTAGAACACGAACAACAAAAGCACTCAAATTTTAGAAAACCGCATTAACCTCAAAAAATAAATCAAGGTAGTGTTCGTTGAAGTTTAGATCTGATGGAACTGCTTCACTTGTATCAAATGGGTAGGCAAATGAGTTAGACAGAGACAAACTATTCTTATAGATCGCACCGTGAAACAGACGAAAGAACCGATCTGGTATCAAATGACAACTGTCATAGGACACATCATATTCGAATGAGAATTTGGTGCACAACTTTAACAAAGTTGCCAAGTTTAGTTTTGATGAACGTGATGTCACGAAACCACTTTTCTTCTGATTGTAGATAAACTAGAGGTCAGAAAAAAAAATAAAAAATCCCGAGTGATATTAGCGTATTTAATTTTCTAATTTCAGTGTTACCTCATATCTCTTGGAAAGGTCCATTACTCTGCAAAATGATGTTATAAATATCATTTTTATTCTTTTTCACAACTATTGAAAATCATTGAGAGTTTCGAGAAAATTATGATTCAGAGAGTCCTCTTACCAATTTTCATGTGAATTAAATGATTTATTTGCGGGAAAAACCCCTAAACTACATCCTCATTTCAACATTTTGAGTTGTTTTTTTTTCAAAGTTGGAACCTCTACAACATTTTCCAGCTGTTCCTTGCCTGTTACTCTTATCTTATTTAAGGCGTTTAAAATTGTTTGGCACCAGCCTAACTAGTAGCCACCCCCTTTCCGAGTACTTCAAATAGGTTCGAGAAATATAAATATTTCACTGCAAAAAAATCTTCTAATTCAGAACCTATATTTTTCCAATAACAAACATACAATTTTCACACAAAAAAATTAAAACCAAATTTAAACGGTTATTCCGATTTTCCAGTAAAATTTGAGGTTATGTGGAAAAACCTTTAATGAAAAAGATGTAGAACTTTCCATTGCGAACAACTTTTTTCCCAAACTTTTCTTCGTAGGAGGTTAATTTTCGCTGCAAATCGTAAGTTCACTTCCTTTCGTCCTTCTATCTTAATCAATTCCATATTTATGTCCTAGTTTATTCTTTGTACCTATTAGGGTAACATGGAATTGATATTTTCGAAAGGTTTCAACTGTTAATTTCAATAATTTTCATAAATAAATATCAGATTAGAACTAAAATAAAAAAAATTGATTTTTGAAATTCATCTTATTAATTTTTTCGCGTTTTCAGAAAAAAAATTCCACGTAGTGATACTCTTTAATTATATAATCCAAAAGTAAAACCGTGGAAAATCACTTTCAACCCCTAAAAGTTCACCGCGATCCACCCTCCTTCACTTTTTCGACTCCAATTTATGTTTTCCGTCCAGTAGGTCTCATGCTGTTAATTATTTTTTTTATCTCAAAAATGTATCAGCACTGTTCTAATATCAAATTGAATAATTGTCATATTCTGTCTGCCAAAGTATCCTCAGAAATATTCATTGCACGGTAGCCTAACTCATCTCCCAACAATATGTAAATTGAAAGTTCATAATATCGAAAACATTAACTGAAATGAAATATGACGAGCTTTCATTACAAATATGATTAATGTCAGAAACACATCAAATAGTTTAATTTTTTGTACAAAAATGTATGTCGACATACAATCGACATTTTATGTGACACTTGACATGAAATGGCATATTCTAGTACACCGAATCATGTAAGTTATTTTATGATCTTGAACTATAAATGGTATTGTGTCCGCAAACAACGCGCTTTTGTTTCACTTATTGTATTTATTCATACCTTATAACGGTGCTCTTTCAACGAATGAATGAAATAATTTCACCGAAACGGTATATGTTCCTTTATTCCATTTTTCGAGAGTTACTTCAAAGCCTGCTACAGAATAAATTATGAAGTTAATTACTCTGTTCTGAACATAAACCACACAGATTGAATTTAAGCCGTACAATACTAGGGAGACGTTTACGATTGTGAGGAAATAATGTTCATTTTCCGATGACCCAGGTACCTTAAAAACGTATCATTTCGCAGTGTGAACTAGCTCAGAGAATTATGTTTTGCACTATACCGGGTGTCCGCGGAAAGTAGCTTGTCCCTATAACTTTTTTGTTTTTGAAGATAATGGAATGTAATTTGGAACATCTTTATAAGACATAAAACTACTTGTTTTGACAAGTAACTCAGCCTCATGCAACTTCCGGTTTCACCAGCACTGACATAAACTTTCGATTTTCAAATGAGACCCCCGGTATATTTTCACTTCTTTTTTCTCCATATGATTTACTGAATACAACCAAGTGTTATTTGTCACTTTTTGTAACCGAATTTCATTTTTAATTTTAAATTTATTTTTTATTCCAGAGTGCTATGAATATCTTCAAATAAGTCATTTCAGTCATAAAATTTTGAGAATAATACAAAGGACCTCGCACCATTCTTATGGGTTTCTGGGTCCCTGTGGAATTAGCTGAAACTGTAGTAAATTATTTTCTTCATTGCTCTGATCAAAAGTCCCCATGGGCCCAACTCGATCCTAGTTTTCGGGATACAGCACCTCGAAGAACCACCGTAAAGCTAGCAGAACCACTTTGGAATATGCAAATTTTTTTCAGGCCATAATTTTAGGCTAATTTTAGGCTAATCGTGGGTTCTGCTAGCTTAATGTTAAGCTGGCAGAACCAAATCGCAAAACGAATGATTATGAAAAGTCTAAGCACACCATAATTTTAGGCTCATTTTAGGCTCACGTTTGAACCAATCGCAAATTTTTTTGGCATGAGTTTCTTTTAAAAAATTCTGGGTTCTGCTAGCTTTACCGTTAAGCTAGCAAAACCCAACCATATAGAAGCAACTCAGAACAAATCCAGTTGGACGATAATTTTAGGCTCTATTCAGGCTAATTTATTACCCAATTATATATTTTTTCCCTTTTCAGCTGGAGGAAAAATCATAGGTTGTGTTAACTCAACACTGAGCTGGCAGTACCAAAATGGCTAACCGAATCGTTATGGAAAATCTGATCGCACCAAAATTTTAAGCCCCTTTTTAGACTCACGTTTGAACCCATCGCCGATTTTTTTGGAATGCGTTTAAAAAAAAATCCGATCCGATCAGATTTTTCATAACGATTCGGTAAGCCTTCTGGTACTCCCAGCTCAGTGTTGAGCTATACAACATATGATTTCTTCTCCAACTGAAGAGCAAAAAAATATATAATTTTAATGGTTGGGTTCTGCTAGCTTAACGGTAAAGCTAGCAGAACCCAGGATTTTTTTAAAAGAAACGCACTCCAAAAAAATCGGCAATGGGTTCAAACGTGAGCCTAAAATTAGCATAAAATTTTGGTACTATCAGATTTTTCATAACGATTCGGTAAGGCTTTTGGTACTGCCAGCTCAGTGTTGAGCTAACACAACCTATGATTTCTCCTCCAACTGAAGAACAAAAAACATTGAATTGGGTAATAAATTAGCCTGAATAGAGCCTAAAATTGATGTCCAACTGGATTTGTTCTGAGTCGCTTCTTTATGATTGGGTTCTGCTAGCTTAACGGTAAAGCTAACAGAACCCAGGATTTAAAAAAACGCATTCCAAAAAAATTGGCGATGGGTTCAAACGGGAGCCTTAAATGAGCCTAAAATTATGGTGTGCTTAGACTTTTCATAATCATTCGTATGGCGGTTTGGTTCTGCCAGCTTAACGTTAAGCTACCAGAACCTGCGATATCTGTCACAATTGAAGAGCAAAAAATTTGGGAATAGGGTAATAAATTAGCCTAAAATTATCCTAAAATTATGGCCTAAAAAAATTTGAATCTTCCGAAGTGGTTCTGCTAGCTTTACGGGGGTCCTCGAAGATATAATTTTGTACCTATATGAGCTTAAGTACGTCAAAACATATTTTTGTGTATTTATGCCTCGTAATCAGTTTTCAGTATGAATTGTATTTCAGAATCATTTCGTTCGATGAATACTCAAATTACATGAACACGAACAACAGAGTGTTGACTGAATTCATGACAAGTTAATGTCCAGAATTTAGTCAGCACCCTGTGGTCCTTATTAAAGTAGTTTAAGTATTCATCAAAATAAATGATTATGAAGGTACAATTTATACCGAAAAATTCATTCTCTCATAGGAACAAAATCATATCTTTGAGGGGCTGTATCCCAAAACCATGGAAACTTTTGATTAGGATAATAAAGAGAATTTGATTACAATGTCCTTGCTATTCAAAATTTCATTTTCAAATTTCTGTTAGATACTAATTTTTTTTCAAATTGCAACATGGTGGCTCGTCGGATAAGGAAAAAATAGCATTTGATTACGAATAATTTGATACCGCACATTATTATACAATACAATACAATCTTTCATATCCTGAGACTATTACAGTGTGGAAATTGTCAAATATAAAAAGTAAAGAAATAAGTGGCAGTCTATAATCATTTCAAGAAATTAAATTAAATTAACATATAAGAATATACTAGAAATGAAACAATATAAATAAAAAAAACAGTACACAAGCACACACACATTCATGATGTGGTAGCCAAATCAGTTTGTAAAAGATCATCAAGAGAATAAAATGCATTTTCGTGGAGAAGATTTTTCACACTGTTTTTCAAATTATTGAGATCAGATTTTTTTTTATGGATATAGGAAGTTTATAATAAAGTCTTATAGACATGATATGAGGTCCGTTTGATACATATGTTAATTTGTGAATGGGAACAATAAAATAAAAAAGTGTCTTAGAGTGTAGCCTGAGGCAAGACGGATGGTGTCCCTTTCGTGGAACATGTGGCAATGTTGTTTTATATAAGTAACACAATTCAAAATATAAATGGATATAACAGTTGAAATCTTCAATTCATTAAATAATTACTTACATGAATCGCCATATTTTTTTAAACACAGTCCTCATTATCTATATTTGGAAAATCAACAAATCAATCAATAGGCATAGTAATAGATTAAAAAAATATTAATAGGGACAAAATTCCAAAGGATCCAGATAACAAAACAATGGTTGGATAATTTTTTTGAAATAGAGTCATTATGGTCATTCCAAGATAATTGTGAGACAATGTTCAACCCTAGGAAGTTAACTGATTTTTTCTGTACAATCGATTTTGTATTTGCTCTTACCAATATACTGCAATCCAACTCTCTGAGACAAAAAAAAGTATTAATTTTATTGTTATTCAATACAAGGCCGTTTCTGGAGCAGTACTTTTGCATATTAGCTGCATTTTATGCCTGATTAGACAACCCTTTACATAAAGCAGAACTGAATATGAAGGAATTGTCATCCGTAAACTGTATACGGTACAATTTGGTCGATTAATATCAGATATGTCATTTACAAAGGGAAGGAACAGGGTAGGACCCAGGACACTACCTTGCGGGACGATTTTCAGAATGATAAGTTCCCGACTCGAGCTTAAGGGATTGTATTCTGCCAGTTAAATAAGTTTCAATCCATTCAAGACTATGACCACGAACACCCAAGTCATAAAGTTTATCAAGGAGAAGTTGATGATTCATGGTGTCAAATGTACGTGACAAATTAAAAAGAATACCTACAGTTTTTTCACCATTTTCAAATTTGGATAGAACATGATTGATCAGAGAGAGAATAGCATCTTTAGTTGATAATCCAGGCTGAAAGCCATATTGACCTTTGAGAACAAATTATACTTTTTACAAGTCTATTGAGATAGGATATTTCCAATAATTTAGAGAATGGAGACAGCAATGCAATAGGTACCTCTGTAATTGGAAATCAAATGTTCATCATTTTTTTGTGAACAGGAATAACAACGATAAATGATAAATGATAAATTTACTAAATACGTTTGTAAGTGGTACGATGACATGCTCAGCAACAAGATTTTTCCAGGCAATTCATCAATGCCGCTTGATTTTTAGACGATATAGATTTAAGAATATGGAGAAGTTCAGTTTTGTCCAGCGGATGGCAAAAATATGAGTTAGTTTCTATGTCATGATGATCTTCTCCATCAGGTATCATTAATCAATTATGATTTTAGTTTTCAAACTTCCGTGGAAAAAATATAAAGATTACATTACACATTTCTCAAAATGAAGGATCTTAGAAGATTAAAATAAGATTTAAACGCATCAAGCAACCTGTAACCAACACAACTGATAAAACAAAATCAATGGTCCAAAAGCTAATAACCTAATATTAATTCCGTTATTTCAAAAAAAGTCATCCCCAAAGATTAGTTCCCCACACATTCCGTTTCAAATATTATTCCATAAGATGCTCGGAAACAGTAGGCAATTAAATAAGATACTTTCTTGGAATAACATTCCTTATTTACCAATCATTAATATTGATGAGCCGAAACAATGTAAAGGAAAAGTCCAATAAATGTCGCGTTCACTTGTCTTCTGTCTAACCATCTGTCGATGTCGTTCGAACGAATAATACTTGTGCGTATCAAAATAAGAAACGAATAAATGTTAATGATGTTCTATCACACAAAAAAACAGATGGGTCGCCTTATCTATGGGTCTAGTCGTAGATTCAGTTCGAGAGATGTTTTGAGAATTATTCATCAGGATTAAAATTCCTTGATATGGTATTTGTAGAGATGTGAGGTGAAAGTTATTTCACTTCAGAAAGGTAGAAAATAATGTATTTTCTCCTCTAGCCTCACAGAATTTGCCAATTCTGAAATCAAATTTGATTACAAAATGCTGGAATTATCTCTCTTGAGATTGAAAAAAAAAATCTGCAACACCTCTGCCACCATTCAATTTAAATCTATTTCCATTCTCTCTCTTGTAATAGAATAATATTCTCACACTAGTTAGCAATAATAACATTAGCCTTGACGCAGTTGATTGTCATTGAGTAAGTGTCAAATTTATGGCCGTCTCGTTACCATTCGAAAATATAAAAAGTATCATGAATTCATCAAGTGATTCAGAATCAGATTGTGAAATACACCACACATTACAACGAGTGCAAATAATATACTGGAAAGTTCACGGTAAAACTTCCGTTACATTGAGCATCTGAATTTAAAAATATTTTTTTTTTGAACTTACGTATTTTGACCTCCTGAACAAAAAATCCAAATGAAATTTTTGTCGGTCTCAAGTAATTTCGGAGACACGGGCCGTTTTTTGAATGATAACTGGCATTTTCTAGCACACGTTTCTTCTTTGAAAAACACACTCAAGTGCCTCCTTATTTTCACTAGTACATTATGCACACCCTAATTCACCAGTTTTACACTTTTTCTTTCATTGAAAACAGGTTTTTATCAACAATTTCTAGCTTTATTTAACGATAACAAAATTAACAAATTCATGCTGCTTTGTTTAGTGAATATCTGTCATATCAGAATTGTCAGGTTGGTTACTATGAAAATCACCATCCGCCAACTTTTCAAAACAATGGAAGCTAATTTTGCGACATTGCCGATGTGATTCCAGAAATATTTAATTCACGTATTTTAATGAATGAGTATGAAAAATGAGTTGATATAACAACTACATTTTCCGATCAACACTTACTGCACATTTGAAACAATGGTTATTTTAATGTTTCTAATTGACTAGCAAAATTTAAACGACGAGACAGAGCACAGACATGTGCGCAAACACACCTAATATGAATACACATGCGCAAAAAAATAAAAAGCACATTTTACATAAATTAACCTACTGCAGTGACTATAACTTAACCCGACCGGCCCGACCCTATGCAAACCTAACCGAGCTTACCCGACATACCAAAAATGAATGTTTGTGATCTGACACATTTTTTAAGAAATAATTTCTTCGCAAAGAATGCCTCCTACATGCTCTGTCTGTTTAAAAAATATCTTTTGTGCATTCAAAATATTAATATCATTTTTTTTTCAATCCAGTTATCTCACAACTAAATAGCTTGTTTCATAACAAAGAGAAGCCAGTATCAATGTCTTCCATTGAACCAACAATGAGTTAATAACTGTATAAGAGTACAATGCAACGTTGTCAGATTCCCTAAAATTCCTGCATACTGAATAATGATAGATATGAAATTTTTGTAGTGAATAGTTTTCAGAAGTATTTGCGCCCTAGAGACTGAGAATTTTTGTATTAATAATAATAATAGTAAATAGTAATAATATAACAACTACATTTTCCCATTAACACTTTAACTGCACATTTGAAACAATGGTAATTATAATGTTTCTAATTGACTAGCAAAATTTAAACGACGAGACAGAGCACGGACATGTGCGCAAACACACCTAATATGATTACACATGCGCACAAAAAATAAAGAGCACTTTTTACATAAAATGACCTACTGCAGTGACTATAACTTAACCCGACCGGCCCGACCCTATACAAACCTAACCGAGCTTACCCGACTATACCTACAATACCACAGTATTCCTCATACAGTACTCCTTCTTTAGCCTAATTCTGGTTGGAATTTTCATTGCGCACACCCAGGAGTTTCGAATCCTGGGTGTGCGCAAACGACGAATTTAAGAAAGGATGCAATCCGTACATGGTTGCCGCATTTCAGAAGTTTCGCTCATTCTACTGTAGTCAGCGTTGCCAACTCTAAGACTTCACTTAGATCTACGTACATCAGGCTTTTCAGGCAAACCTACGAAATTATGTTAGACTGAGCCACTCTCTAGCCGGAATGAATGACTCTTCATGTTCGTGAGAAGATAAACAAATGCGATCATCACTGACCGAGGCGATATGGAACGTGCCGATAGCGAGATTGACGAGGAGATTCACCTAGAGGCCCTTGAGCATCACGCACTTATTCGTAGGCGTTGGTCGTCTGAATATTTGGTTATACATATCTATTGATAATTGAAGTATTATTATTTGGATATCAATATACAAGTTGTGAATGAGTGTTAGTGTTTGTCTTACAATTCAGTCCTAGAATCTACGTATTTTCTATCAATTTGTACAAATTTTGCAAAATAACATAACTCGTTAGCCTGAATGGGCATAAGATTCTTTTCTTTCACGAAAAAAATTTAAAAGACGTTCTGTTCCATTTCATACTAATGCACACTCGCCACACCACACGTCGCGTCATTCATTTTATAAACAAATTGCCCATCCCATACATCTGTGTCTGTGTAAAACAAAACGTCTCATCGTGAACTGAAGGAGTCTCGTTGTTTCTGATTTATATTTGTTTCAGCTACCAGCTCAATTCAATTGAATACAAATATGGAAATGAGCAGTGGCAGTGACTCATTCAAGATTGCTATAAATTCAGCCGGGGCTTTGCTGCTGAGTTGAACAAATTTTTTCACCGATTTTCAATTTAGCACAATCTCTTCATACAGTCGTGGTAAATTCAATACAAAATCTATAGAAATCGTAGTTGTTGATTGAGAAGTTTGTTACTATCACTGTAAAATCAAGTATGACAGATATATTGTAATGTAAGCTAAAAGATGAGCGAAAAAGGAAAATTACTTTCAGCAATTATTCAACCATTAATTGTTGACAATAACTAAGATTATTTTATACATTTTTGGAAAAACCGTAATTGTCTTGTGTCTTTATACATTTCTTGTCAGAAGAAGTCAAAAGTTCAGTTGTCTTAGAGGAACTGGTGCAGCCTGGTGGGGATGCAGCCCCCCCCTCCAAGCTACCAATTACAACCATTTTATTATATGACGATAAAAATGCTATTTCTGATAATTCCATGTTCAGTTCCCCCTACCTGAAATCCTGGATGGAAAGTGATACTTTGCTAATAATTGTCCACCATCTTCAATTTTTCAATAAAATCAGAATACGAACCCAAAAACCACAAAGTACCCACAATTTTGTTTAGAATCAGACCATAAATAAGAAACTCATCTGATATCATTCAATTTTAAGAAAAAAATCATGATCTGCTACCCCAGGAACCTTGCATTATCAGTTATTTTGAATATAAATCGGAACATAAATCAGAAAACTCGCCCACCATATTGAATTCTCAAATTAACAAATAAATATGATATTGGGCCCCAAAAACAACTACAAACCAAATTTGAATCATAAAACTCGTCCACCATCTAGTTTTTTTTCTTATAAAAATGACTACGCATTTCGTTACACCCGAATATGAACATCTGCCAAATTCATTCATTCTCAGATTTTACTTGAAATCTCTTTTTTATTTTTCAAATGCTCAAAGTTACCTAAATACTGCACAATTATCATTTTTTCTAATTTTCTATATGCCCACCACAATTTCAATCGACCGAAGTTTTGCGAGCAGTTTATATCAATAGTTGATATGTTGAGCAGTTTATATACGGTGTGGTTGGGATCGTGGTAGGGAGAAATGTCATTAGTGTTAATATTAGCAGCGTTATAAAAAATGAAACTCCTGGACACCAACATCAAAGGTACCGACGCTAAGTCGGACAAGTGTATGTATTTAAACTGTGACAATACTGTTAGGTTGAGTCTTTCTCTATCTATTTGCGCACATACCAAAAATGAATGTTTGTGATTTGACACGTTTTTTAAGTAATTATTTCTTCCCAAAAAATGCCTCCTACATGCTCTGTCTGTTAAAATAATATCTTTTGTGCATTCAAAATATTAATATCAGGAATTTTATTTCAATCCAGTTATCTCACAACTAAATAGCTTCTTTCATAACAAAGAGTAGCCAGTATCAATGTTTTCCATTGAACCAACAATGACTCTTAATAACTGTACAATGCAACGTTGTCAGATTCCCTAAAATTCCTGCATACTGAATAATGATAAATATGAAATTTTTGTAGTGAATAGTTTTCAGAAGTATTTGCGCCCTAGATACTGACAATTTTTGTATCAATGATAATAATAGTAAATAATAATAATACTTCCTCATAAACACTCGAAGTTTGTACCATTCTTGGTGAAGATATTTGGCAAGGAATACGCAAGCGAAAAGAGCACGCGCATTCCTATTACAACTTTGTAACTTATTCCTTATGATGGATTTATGTAGCAGTCATAAGTCATAAGTTTTAAGTCATAAAAAAGAATATTCGTCAATGATTGGTTGATCCGTAAATTCCAACCAATCATTGATATTCTTTCTTATGACTTAAAACTTAGGACTTATGACTGCTGCATAAATCCACCATTACTTCTTGGTGTAGATATCTAGCAAGAAAGACGCGAGCGCGCGCATTCCCATCACTACTTTGTTAGTTTCTATCAACTTTGGATAAAAACTTTCATCCCTTATTATTTGTTAGTAGAGAACAAGATCAGAAATATGCGAGCGCGCGCATTCCCGTCACAACTTTGTCAATTTCTCTCAACTTTAAGTATAAACTTTCATCATTCGTTTGTTAGTGAGAGAAATCGACAAAGTTGTGACGGGAATGCGCGCGCTCGCGTATTTCTGATCTTGTTCTTCACTAACAAATAATAAGGGATGAAAGTTTTTATCCAAAGTTGACAGAAACTGACAAAGTAGTGATGGGAATGCGCTCGCTCGCTTCGCTCGCCTCTTTCTTGCTAGATATCTACACCAAGAAGTAAGGAATAAGTTACAAAGTAGTAATAGGAATGCGCGTGCTCTTTTCGCTTGCGTATTCCTTGCTAAATATCTTCACTAAGAATGGTACAATCTTCGAGTGTTTATGAGGAAGTATTATTATTATTTACTATTATTATTATTGATACAAAAATTCTCAGTCTCTAGGGCGCAAATACTTCTGAAAACTATTCACTACAAAAATTTCATATCTATCATTATTCAGTGTGCAGGAATTTTAGGGAATCTGACAACGTTGCATTGTACTCTTATACAGTTATTAACTCATTGTTGGTTCAATGGAAGACATTGATACTGGCTACTCTTTGTTATGAAAGAAGCTATTTAGTTGTAAGATAAGTGGATGGAAAAAAAATGATATTAATATTTTGAATGCACAAATATATCTTTCTAACAGACAGAGCATGTAGGAGGCGAAGAAATAATTACTTAAAAAATGTGCCAGATCACAAACATTCAGTTTTGGTATGTGCGCAAATAGATAAAGACTCAACCTAACCGTATTGTAGGTATAGTCGGGTAAGCTCGGTTAGGTTTGCATAGGGTCGGGCCGGTCGGGTTAAGTTATAGTCACTGCAGTAGGTTATTTTATGTAAAATGTGCTCTTTATTTTTTGTGCGCATGTGTATTCATATTAGGTGTGTTTGCGCACATGTCTGTGCTCTGTTTCTTCGTTTGAATTTTGCTAGTCAATTAGAAACATTAAAATTACCATTTTTTCAAATGTGCAGTAAGTGTTGATCGGAAAATGTAGTTGTTATATCAACTCATTTTTCATACTCATTCATTAAAATAAATGAATTGAATATTTCTGGAATCACATTGGCAACGTCGCAACGTTATTCCATTGTTTTGAAAAGTTGGCGGCTGGTGATTTTCATAGAGATCAACCTGACAATTCTGATATGACAGATATTCACTAAACAAAACAGCATGAATTTTGTTATTGTTAAAAAAAGCTAGAAATTGTTGATAAAAACCTGTTTTCAATGAAAAAAAAAGTATAAAACTGGTGAATTAGGGTGTGCATAATGTGCTGGTGAAAATAAGGAGGCCTTTGAGTGTGTTTTTATAGAAGAAACGTGTGCTAGAAAATGTCAGTTCTCATTAAAAAAAGGCCCGTATCTCCGAAACTACTTGAGACCGCCAAAAATTTCATTTGGATTTTTTGTTCAGGAGGTCAAATTACGTAAGTTCCAAAAAAAAATTCAGATGCTCAATGTAACGGAAGTTTTACCGCAACATTAAACGTGAAACATGATATAGATAGACATTTCAAGATACAAAAAACTGAAGGCATTCTTAAAACGTTGATCTGATACGTACTCACCATCATCTTAATGGTTGAAAGATTTCTCTTTCAAATTTTTCACAACGTTTCAATTGCTTGAATCCGCAATCGTCTTCTGGTGAATAATGACAAAATCAGATGCTACGCGACCTTTTATAAGTCTATAATTAAAGTGTAATTACGGTGTAATTAGGCGCGGTCTTGTGGCGCGCGTGGTTTCGCGCTTTTTCTCCCTCCAAAACGGTCCATGAGCGGTTTCCATACGTTTTTAATTTCCACGCTTGGTTGACTGAAGGCACTATTGGCTTCTATATAGGTGGTTTCCGTTTGAACCAATGTTCCTCTCTATGAAGAACACTAGCTTCGTCCCAAAGAATTCGGTGGTGTTTTGTCCAGGCGTGGTCAGCAATTCCTGATTTTGATGTTTCCCCTCGTTGAGTCCACTTTTTGTGTTCGGCTATCCTTACTGATAATGGCCTCTTGGTCTCTCCGATATAGGAATCTCCACATTCACATGGGACTTTACAAATACAGTTTTTGCTGGATTTTGTTGTGTTCTCTGGTTTCGTCTTGGTGAGGAAGCTTCGTAAGGTACTGCCGGATTGAAAGCAACTCTTGATGTTGTATTTATTTCCGATCCTTCTGATCTTCTTGGAGATACCCCTGATATAGGGGAAAATGAGAACGTGGTTTTGTGGTCTTTTCTTCGGTTGTTGTTTCCGAACTTCTCCTATGAGTTTCTCGGAGTATCCGTTTCGGTGTAGGTCCTTTTTGATGTGGTTAATTTCCGCCCCCAATGACTCCTGGTTGTTGCAAATAGACATTGCTCTCTCCACCAACGTTCTTACGATTCCACTCTTTGTGGAGTTGGGGTGATTGGAGCCGTAGTTGATGTACTGTCCTGTGTGTGTCTTCTTCCTGTAAACAGAGGTGAGGATTCCAGTGTCTGTTCTTTCAGCTTTCACATGGAGAAACGATAGGGTACTATTAGTTTCCTACACCGTAATTACACTTTAATTATAGACCTATAAAAGTTCGCGTAGCATCTGATTTTGTCATTATTCACCAGAAGACGATTGCGGATTCAAGCAATTGAAACGTTGTGAAAAATTTGAAAGAGATAGAAATCTTTCAACCATTAAGATGATGGACGTACGAAATATAAGTAATCATGATAAATTTTCTTTCGCCCGAACTGAGACTCGTAGTTTGCGTGGAAGAGAATGTCTTTGATATAATGTATATCAAACCTTTGTTTAACTAGATGCCGCATGGCTCAGATGGTATAGCTTTGACATAATAGACGAGAGGTTCTGGGTTCAAACCACCGAAAAGCCATTTTTATTTTAATCAATATTGTATTTTTATTGCATCTTTGCGATGAAAAAATTGTTTTGGTCAGTCCAGGATTAGCCCTTTCTGATAAAAAGTGTTTTTAAACTATTGTTATTATTCCGCGTGGACAGAAAATATTAGGTCTTTCTTGTCATTGGTGTCATGGGAACATGTCGCAAAAATGAGCTTTACAACTTGATGGTTTAGAACATAAAAGATCTTTGAACGGCATTTTAAATTTCCATTCCAAATACGAAATCTTAAAAGCCATATTTGAGAACACGGAGACAGCCTTTCTGATAATTTTTTACAGAAAAATATCAAGACAATTGTTCGCGGAAGATAAGGATATTTTATTCGAAAAATTTAAATAACTCGAAAACTAGAATTCTTTCCATTTGCGAAAAAATCATGCTTATTCGACACAAAAATAAATACCTACAAATTTTCATCTGAAATAATCATTTATACGCTAGCAAAAAACGTTTTCAACCCCTAAACTGCATCCCCATTTCACCATTTCTAGTGGTTTCGTGTTTAAATTTTTTTCCCCATAAAGTTGGAACCTCAATATCATTCTCCACCTGGTCCTTGCCTGTTACTTTTTTTCTACAACTATTGAAAATATTGAGAAAATCATGATTCAGAGAGACTTGTCGGTTTTTTTTCAATTTTAAGCGGTTTTACGATGAATAAACCACCAAATTACATGGACCATTCGATTGTAGACATTTCATCAATTGGAATGATCACTTATAGACCTTCGAAGTACAAAAAAACACCAGAACAATGTTATGTGGATGATAAGGGTATTTTTTTTTTTTGAAAAATATACATAACACGAAAACTAGTCTTCTGAATTGCGGAAAAATCATGCTCATTAAGTACTAAAAAAGACATATTCCTATAAATTTTCATGAAAATTTAATCATTCTTTCGAGGGAAAAAATTAAATACTGAAAAATCGGTTTTTTGCCATTTTGCCAGATAATTTGTGGTTATGTCAAAAAGTGTTTAGTACAGAAGATTTCGACTGCATCATTATCTACAACTTTTTTCTTGAACATTTTCCGCTAAGAGGTCTCGTTTCGCCACAAATCTCAAAAAACCGTTTTCAACCCCTATACTGCATCCCCATTCCACCATTTTGTGTGTTTTCGAGTTTAATTTTTTATTTGGAAACTCAACAACATTCTCCACCTGATAAATTGTGAAAGGCTTTCGCGGCCATCGTCATATACATGGTGGTTCTTCGGGTTGTAAGGCCGACGTATGTTTATAACCACTCGTGTTGGCGAAACGTCGAGATATTCTATAAATATACGTCGGCCTTACAACCCGAAAAACCACCATGTAAATTCTCCACCTGGTCCTTGCTTGTTACTTTTTTCTATCACACTACTATGGTGTTTATTTATTACGATAAATATATAAAAATATGTAAAACCACAGTAAAACATATAAACAATAAAACATAGTAAAATAGAAATGAAACATAAAAAAAGCTAAATATGATCTGAAAGATGCGATTTAGTGCCTTCCTGTTCATAAAAGAGAACATAGGCATCTCCGCTCACGATGGATCTGGATGGAATTGGGGTCACTTGTGAGTCATAATATTCGTGCCACGTGCACGCATAAGGATGTCTTCAGTACTTTTTTCTTATTTCAAGTGTTAAGAATTCGTTTTGGCACCAGCCCAGAATAGGCCTTTCAGAAAATGAGAGTAGTACGAAGGCCATATAATGTATTCTCTTCTAGCGTCCTGTTCAAATCTGCATGGAATTGAGGGCACGCTTATTATTAAAAAATCTGAATAATATATGATTTGATATGCCACATAATATGAAATATGCATTAATAGACTCTTGCCTAATGAATTAATTTGAATAATATGATAAAATTGATTTAGGTTCTGGGTCATAGATTATATGGGATTCTTCTAACAACCAATGGTTTTTATAAATGTTGGTGTATTTGAAATATTATTTCGTTTGAATCCAGCTATGAATAAAACGTGACGTACCGAATTATTGAAACGTGCTAGGAATCGCACGTTAAAAGATAAGACCTCGTTAATCCTTGGCTCGCACAAGTTTCGACTTTTGAGGGCTGCCGTTCGTAAGGGAACGACAGCTGGTTAAAGGAAAAAATAAACAAAAACAAACAACAATTAGTATGGAGTTGGAAGACATATGCTGAAATTGCTGAATTGAAATTGAATAAATTGATTTCTAGACGATAAGAAGAGAAAGGTGTGTTCAAACTGAGTCGAATAAAATTAAATTTTCACACTTACCGAAACTGAAATACTTTTAATCATATTTCGTCTCTTGTCTCGTTTTCAATGTTAATTTGAAGTAGATAATCTCTTTTTTCCACTACTACTATTAGAAGATATAAATATTTATGCTTCGTCGTGAATATACATTTCTCTCCTAGTAAGAGAGAAAAATTGAAACAATTGGCAATAATAATATTTACATATTTCGGGCAACAATATTCCGTGGATTTGCCCTGCTTCCTTATGAATTTCAGGAAGAGTGCAAACAGTATCGTGAAAAGATCTATGAGGCTTTATGATGCTAACAGTTTATGAAGGAAATGTTCATGCCTCTCAATCGTATAGGAAAACCGACTGTATACAGATGAAGACAATTTATTACTATTTGAATTTGAGAATTTTTCTCCCGTGAGTGCCAATAAGGTCATATCATGTATATTTGGCAAATTGCGATTTCTAGTCAAATTCTACTTTTGCCATTTTAGGGATGTCCAAGACGGTCGCTAATTCAAGGAGAAAACTTAACCAATAATATTTTCTCCACGATCATCACAGAATTTGCCAATTCTGAAATCAAATTTGATTACAGAATGCTGAAATTCTCTCTCTTGAGATTGAAGAAATATTGTGCAACCCCTCTGCCCCCATGCAATTTCAATGTATTTACATTCTCTCTCTTGTGATAGAATAATATTCTCACACTGGTTAGCAATAATAACATTAGCCTTGACGCAGTTGATTGTCATCGTAGTGGCAAAATTTGAGTAAGTGTCAAAATTATTGCTGTCACGTTTCCTATCTTTGATCGTGGAGAAAGTATAGTCGCTACTCGGTTAGAATGAAAATTCGTGATGCTCGTGGTTCCTCACGCTCGCCTTCGGCTCGCGCTTGGAACTTTCCACTCGCATTGAATTTTCATTCTAACCTTGTTACAGAATATACTATTCTGTATCACTATATCATCACGTTAAGAGAAACTAGATAATTTTATAATGAATATTGATTGTCAGTCAGTATTGATAACCAATTCCTAATCTGCAGCTGAACCATCCCAGTGAAATAAGTAGTTTCACTATTATAATCGACTTATGTTTTTCAATAAGTAACCGTACTCACTGGTATGGCGCAATTATTTATTCATTTATAATCGTTAATAATAAATGTCTTCAAGAACTTTCACGCTCTGCTATCTGTCAGATTATAAAATTGTTGTAGATGAGTTTCCTCATTTCTATTTTTCTCGTCTGGTTTGCAAACAAGCAGCTCGTTATATTTATTAATAAAAGTAAAACGTTCACAACAGTCTGATTGTTTTAAACTGTTAGCACAGGTTGTCAATTAAATGCTTCGGTTATTAAATTTTTATGAACTTAATTGTAGCACAAAAGATAGTTTTTGACAGTATTTGTTTTTGTCAGAATAACTCAACTTGAAAACGAAAACAATTACAAAAAACGTAGGAATTTCTAAATCAACTAACCCTGCCCCTAAAAAAAATGAAATAATAAGAAACACACCTCTTATACAACAGAACGGAATTGAAATAAAAACAAATCAAGATAAAGCAAACGCATTTGATGACCATTTCGAGACAATAGGAGAAAACATGGCGAAGAAAATGGAAGAGGAATATTTATCCAAAAACGATATGATCAAAACAGCACAGAGGACATCAATGTTCCTTAGTCCAATCACACAAAACGAGATAACTTTCGCCATCGCAAAACTCAAAAACAACTCTGCCCCTGGACCTGATGGTATCAATTCGAGACTCATTAAAAACACTCTCACAATAATCCTGAAAACACTAATTTATCTCATGAATCTTGCTCTCAACAACTAAAGCTACCAAAACAATGGAAAGAATCTGCGATTTCAATCATATACAAAACAGATAAACAACATTCTACTGACAAACTACAGACCGATATCGATAATAAATTCCTATGCCAAATTTTCGAATACTGTCTAAAATAAAAAGCGCTTACCTACCCTAATGAAAACTACGTGTTAATGGAGAGACAGTATGGTTTTAGAAAAAACCTTTGTACGAAAAACGCTATACTAGGACTAACTAAAGATATTATAGGAATCTTGAAAAAATGCTTAACAGTCTTTCTCGACCTAGCCAAAGCTTTCGTCACCGTGTACCAGAGTATATTTTGGACAAACTATATGAATAATGTGGAGTGGAACTATTTACGGATTATATTGAAAACCGTACCGAGAGAGTCAAAATAGAAAATGCCCTGAGCAACCCACGAATAGTCACAGTAGGAGTACCCCAAGGTACCATATTAGGTCCACTATTAATTTTAATTTATATTAATGACATTTGCAAAATAAAAAACTTCCATGGTAAAATTATTTCTTATGCAGACGACACTGCAATTGTCTTCTCCCACGATTTAGACAGAATTGTATCGCCTCATCGAGAACAATCTTTGGAACCTAAATAAATGGTTGAATACCAACCTCTTAAGTTTGAAAATAGAGGAAACAAAATTCATGACTTTCACACTAACACAAACTGACCAACCCAGAATCAAGGAATTATACTTACACAAAAATGATTGTGCAAATTGTGAATGCCCCAGAATAGAAAACGTCACTAAGGTTAAATACTTGGGTGTTATTGTGGATGAATATATGAGATGGAACGAACACATAAATTATGTCATAAACAGAACTAGGAAACTTATCCACAAATTCTATACACTTAGAGAAATCCTGAACAAGAAAGTTCTCCACGTAATTTACAACTCACCTATAGAATCAGTAATGAGATACTGTATCACCGCCTGGGGGGGGGGGGGACTACAAACGACACAAAACACAATATTAAAAATTATGTTTAAAAAAAATAGATTATCCTCTACCCAAAAACTCTATGAATCGGTGAAAATTCTATTGGTTAGAAATATCTACGTTCAACAAATCTTAATATGGACATACAAAAATGAAAATCAAATACACAACCAACAGACAAGAACCACAAGGTACACCATTGAGCTCGCACTGAATATTCCACGCTTCAACAAAACCCATACTCAAAGAACTATATATTACTACGGTCCAAAAATATTCAATACCCTACCAGACAATATACAAAAAAGGCAATAGACTTGCAGGACCAGCAACTCAACAAAAACTTCCTAGAATGAAATTTTCTCTCGCAATAGATAAAAACCCCTAATTGGATACCCACCATGTAATTAAGGTCTTTTCTGATCCAAACTCGCCAAGGTCTAACATTGTCAATAAGTTTATGTTACCATTAAGTTTCTTTTATTTGTCAATATTTAATATTATCAGCATGAGTTACTCTCACTACAATGAATGTTATATAAGTCAGTAAGTTTATGTTAATATTAAGTTTCATTTTTTTTCGATACCTAATATTATTACCCTCACTACAAACAGTAGTAATTCATTATTTTCGATAATAATGCACTGACTCATTATCCTCCCTGCAGGACCTAAAGAATCCATTCAACAAAGACCCTTTGATTCAAATAATACTCTCTCGTATTACATGGCTAATAAATGAAGCAAAATCACCAAAATTCCTGTGAATCCCCAGCCATATTGGCATTCCCGGCAACGAAGTAGCGGACCAGGCAGCAAAGGCAGCGACAAGACTAGAACAACTTAGTGATATCTCAGTGAGGCCAGATGACGTGAAGATTTACTTGAAACGTATGGTACATCAGAAATGGGAAGCAGATTGGCCTGGGTCTGAATCAAAAGTAAAACCGTCAGTCAAACCATGGAAATTTTTATATACAAATACAAATCTTTATTTCCATAGACTTTGCAGTATTGGATAATGTCAAAATAAGTTTGAAAAACTTAGAAAAGTTTACAGAAAAAATAAACACAAATAATTTGTAGAATACAAATAATACAAAGAAATTTTACAAACAAACAAAAAAGACATCACAACAAAGTAATAAATGCGAGGTCAGAGACGTAGCAATTAACAAAATCATTAATAGAATAAAATGAATTTTTAATTAAAATAACTATCAGAGTGTTTTTGAATCTATGATTATTTGAGATTTTCTTTAATTCAATTGGCAGTTTGTTGTATAATTTAATTGGTAGCACGATAGGACTGTTGGCTACCTTAGTCAATTTGTGCTTGGGTAAGGCCAAATCCATGCTTACTCCAAGACAATATTGATTCTTTCTAGATACCAGATAGTCAGATAGGTTATTTTTGACGTGCATTATTGACGCAAGAATAAACAGGGAGGGAAATGTTAGTAAATTTAACCCAGGAAATAATTTTTTACAAGAATAGGAAGAAGGTTTAAATGGCATAATTCTAATTATTCTCTTTTGAGCTCTGAAGACCTCATCAGCCCTAGCACAGTTGCCCCAGCATAAGGTGGCATAAGAAAGGCAGGATTGAACATATCCAAAATAATATAGTAATAAAAGATTAGCGTCTACTTTCTCCCTAAGCTGCCAAAGAACGTAAGTGTAGATTGACAGTTTTTTTAATACTGCATTTATTTGACACGACCATGTCAGATGCTCGTCTATAAATATACCAAGATATATGGTAACCCTCGTTTGTTCAATAGTTTTGTTGTTGAGTTTAACAAACAGACTATTATTCACATCTGTCAGGCTAAAAAGTATCATTTCAGTTTTAACTTCGTTTAACACAAGTCCCTTAACATTGCAGAAGTTTATCATTTGATTAACCGCACTAGATGACATTTTAGATAGTATATCTAGATTGCTGTTAGAAGTTGTAATAACTTGCCCAGAAGGGAACAAACAAGTGATAATATCTCGACTACGAATTGGACATACGTGGATCACCAATAGTTTTATGCTTAGTGGCGAAAGACAACCCAGATGCGAACTATGTGGAAGAAGAAAGACGGTCAATATTAACTGTACTGTGAAGAACTGGTGGAACTAAGGCAGATATTAGATATACCTCACAATGTAGAATCCTGTTTACAGACAATACGGATAAGTTGAAAAAAATTGTAATCTGCATGCAAGAACTAAACATATTTTTCAAAATTTATAAATGTAATTTACTTGAACAGGCCACATGACCTCAGTAGTTGGAGGCCTTAATAAATGAATAAAAAAAATGTACAGTTGGCGTAATAACGGGTTATATCTGCAACACAAGTCTTCCGCGACTTAGGCAGAAAAACCAGTTAGTACCCAACATGAATTTAAAAAAAAATTATGTCACATGCACAATGTCGATACTGTACCGAGATGTGAATAAACTTACTAGGGCCGGTTGTTCAGTGCATGGTTGAATCCAAAGATTTATCAAACTTGGTTTGGAGTCGAATCCCAGATTACCGTCAAATGTGTTGTTCAGTAGAAATTCGACCATGGATAATGAAAACCAAGATTTTGCAGTTCATCTGAACTATTTCATGAAAAGTCAAAGTCGAAGTCAAAATATACTTTAATGTCAGAAGTTTTTCGACTTATCGACAAAGCTTTTCAAGCATGAATAAAAATGAAAATTGAAATATTTATGTATTATATACTATAATGGTGATGGTCTCCCCGATCTGAACATAAGTGCAGACGAAGAGAGAACCACCACCAAATGCACTCCGGGGCTACAACAAATAGAAGGTGGCGAATTTTCTATTCCAACTGCAGAAAAGAACCGGGAATCCCTACAGGGTAAAGGTAAAGTTATCGGGCTCATTCTCCAAAAAAATAAAAAATAAGTGAAACTTACGTAGTTTTGTCTCCTGAACACGAATCTGAAAGAATTTTGTGGGGGTCTCAATTACTTTAGGAGTTATAGCCATTTTAAAGTCGAAAATTGTATATTTTCAGACACGAATTTTGCAGTCAAAATTTGCACAAAATGCCTCCTTCTTTTTGTTGACACTGTCATTAAACACTAATCTATCCATATTTCACGTTTTTAAACACAAAAACTATTTTTTTCACACAAAAAATTGAACTTCTTTTACTAGTGATTCTAACCTATTTGTTAGTTATTTACATGCTCATAAGAAGTTGGTATCACTGAATCTGCGCCGTCAACTATTCAAATTCAAATATGAGCAATAACTTCCCCTTCATTCTGTTTTGAATAGTTGGCGGCGCAAATCTCAGGTAACCAACCTACTGCAATCATGAAAATTACTAAAAACCAAACAAAAGTTGGGTTAGAATCGCTAGTAAAAGAAGGTCAAGTTTTTGAGTATAATTTTAATTTTTGGTGTTTGTATTTGTGAAATATGGATAGATTAGTGTTTAATGACAGTGTCAACAAAAAGAAGGAGGCATTTTTTGCAAATTTTGACTGCAAAATTCGTGTCTGAAAATCTACAATTTTCGACTTTAAAATGGCTATAACTCCTAAAGTAATTGAGACTCCCACAAAATTCTTTCAGATTCGTGTTCAGGAGACAAAACTACGTAAGTTTCACTTATTTTTTATTTTTTTGGAGAATGAGCCCGATAACTTTACCTTTACCCCCTACAGTAACATCCGAGGAGACGAGGAGATACTGATACGAGAACGAGCGCATGTACCTCAATGTACCTCAACACTTACGCTCATGATATCATCAGTGAAGAAGATTTTACTAATTCATGTCGAATATAACCAAATACTTTCCACTCGTAGATTCTTACTTTTCTGTGGTTTCTTGGAAAGCTTGGTAGAAAACGGAATCATTGAAGGTGCCTTAAACAATAAAATAGATTAAAATTCATGAGCAAACCATCCTATGTGATGGATCTTTTAAGGTAGATGTACCTAATAATTCGTTAAAGATAGATATGGGTAAAATTCCGTTAACCGGGCGCTACAAGCTACAAAAAAAAATTTTTTGTGACTTAAGTAGTTTGACCTGAACAAAAAATCCGAATGAAATTTTTGGCGGTCTGAAGCAATTTCGGAGATACGGGCCTTTTTTGAATGAAAATTGGCATTTTCTGGTACATGTTTCTTCTTCGAAAAACACACTCAAATGACTCCTTATTTCCACCAGCACAATATACACACCCTAATTCACCAGTTTTACACTTTTTTTTCATTGAAAACAGTTTTTTATCAACAAATTGTAGCTTTTTGTAGCAAATACAATATCAACAAATTCATGCTGTTTTGTTTACTGAATATCTGTCATTTCTGTTGTCAGGTTGGTAATGATGGAATTGACGGAAAGGCGATTCTAATTTTGCGACATTGCCAATGTGATTCCAGAAATATTCAATTCACGTATCACATAGAATATTTTAGTGAATGAGTATGAAAAATGAGTTGATATAACCACAACATTTTTCCATCAACACTCTGACTGCACATTGGAAACAATGGTACTCATACTGTTTCTAAATGACTATCAAAATTCAAAACAATGAGACAGATCATGGAAATGTGCGCAAACAAATATGAATATACATGCGCACAAAAAAATTAAGAACACTTTTAAAATAACCTACTTTAATGACTATAAATCAACCCGACAGACCCGATCTTATGCAAACCGAACCAAGCTTACCCAACTATACTATACGGATAGGTTGCGTCTTTTCTATCTGTTTGCGCATGCGCATATACCAAAAATGAATGTTTGTGATCCGACACGTTTATTTAGGTGATTATTTGTTCGCAAAAAATGCCTGCTACATGCTCTGTTTATTTGTTTATATGGGCCGTGGTGGTCGGATGGTAAGAGCGTACGCCTCGCAAGCGTGGGGTCGTGGGTTCGATCCACCGATTCACCGGTCTCGTGCATGGCATCACACGTTAAAAGGTAAGGGCTGCGTCTTCCCTAGTTCACACAAGTCTCTCGAAGACTTCCGAGGGTTGCGCGTAGGGGTGCAATCGGTTGACGGAAATAACAATTTTAACAATTTTAACAATTTAAAAATATCTTTTGTGCATTCAAAATATTAATACCAAGATTTTTTTTTCAATTCAGTTATCTCACAACGAAATGGCTTCTTTCATAACAAAGTAGCCAGTATCAATGTCTTTTACTGACTTAACAACAACAATGAGTCTTAATAACTTTATAAGAGTACGATGCGACGTTATCAGATTCCCTAAAACTCCTGCATACTGAATACTCATGAATATGAAATGTTTGTAGTGAATAGTTTTCAGAAGTATTGGCGCCCTAGAGACTGGCAATTTTTTCATCAATAATAATAATAATAGTTCCTAATAAACACTCGAAGAGTGAACCATTCTTAGTGAAGATATTCAGCAACAAATATGCAAGCAAAGCGATCACGCGCATTCCTATTACTACTTTTGTAACTTATGTAAATTATCTCTTACTTCTTGGTGAAGATACCTGCGAGAAAAACGCGAGCGAAGCGAACGCGCGCATTCCCATCACTACTTTATCGATTTCTGACGACTTTGAGTAGAAATTTTCATCCCTTATTCGTTAGTGAACAAGACCAGAAAAACGCGAGCGAAGCGAGCGCACTCGCCCGACATTTCGCAAATCCGCGTACGCGTACGCGGATTTGCGAAATGTCGGGCGAGCGCGCGCATTCCCATCACTACTTTGTCGATTTCAGTCAACTTTGAGTATAAATTTTGATACCCTATTCGTTAGTGAACAAGACCAGAAAAACGCGAGCGAAGCGAGTGCGCTCTCTTGACATTTCGCAAATCCGCGAGCGCGGATTTGCGTAAGTCACGTAAGTCACGTAAGTTCCAAATTTTTTTTGTAGCTTGTAGCACCCGGCTAACGGAATTTTACCTAGATATGTAAATATGTCCTAGCTGGTTTCCACGAAAAGGAAAATCCTGTAATGGGATGTGCCATTGTAATCTTTGGTGTATGTAATGTCTACAAGAAAAAAATATTTTCAGTAATGGAATCATCACAAAAATATCTAATAGTATCAAATTACGTGATTTACTTATCAATTAGTTTTATTAGCGATTTCATGAGAAACCATTTCCCAATAATCCTTACAATATATTTTGATAATCTAAACTTTAATACAAATTCTTCATATGACCATTTCTCGAAATAATTTTCTCGTAATGTATAAGTACGAGGTGCCCTAAATAGCAGCTAGGATATTTATCAGTTCAATAATATCTCAGTCAGTTATGTTATATCATAAGCATTTTTGTGAAAGTGATTTCCGATTATTTTTCCATGCTATTTCATATTGCAGTTCTAATGTTATGTTAGTCAGTTATGTTAAATTGAGTGCCTAATCCATCGATTTTGATGGTTTAGCGAAACCTGGAATCAAACCAGGATTAAAGTTCTAACTATGCACTGAACAATTCGATAAACCAAGATTAACATAAAACTGCAGATTATCTCTGACTCAACAACCGGCCCTTCTCACTTACTAGTAACAGAATTCTAATCTATCATCAAGTATGAATTATAAACGATTTTGCATTAATTTACCGATCACGAATCTAATACTCATTTATCAATATTTAAATCAATTAGTTACACTAATTGCATACATGGTATCACATGACTAGCAGATTATTTCAACAAACTGTAAAGTAAGCTGCTAGATAGGCACCGGACCTCCATCATTGATTATAATTCCATTGTGTTTACTCATTTCTAGGCTTTCATTAGCATCTAACGTCTGTGTTTTTGCTGACTAATAATAATTAACTATAGTCTTTGCAGAATCTATACTTCGAGTCCTCAATATCGCCCTGAGCTATGGCTCATTTGCCGAATGGTGTGCGTATATTAAAAAAATTCCCCCAAATCTGCGAGGCCAATAGAGAGAACAAAGCTGGAAATATAAGTTGATAACATACACTGTAAATATATCCAAACGTATGTGTTTTTAGAAATTATTTCTGTCATTAAACATCTTGTGAGAACCTTGCAAGGTTTACAGCATTTATTTTGGGGCACTGCATACGACGCAACAGCAGTATTTCATCATATATAATTTTCTACCTGTGATACAGACAGATCCACTGTACCTATTGATAGATTCTGAATTTCACAAGCGTGACAGCATGCTCATATATTATTATATGATTAGTCCTTTTTAAAAGTATTGAGTGATGTTAGCTAATTGTCCGACAAATTCGTCGACACAATGACTAACCGTCTCAACCAAAAAAATCCATTACGAAAATATCACGTGAAGTCTAAGCCACCGGTGACATGGTACAGATAATTTGAAAACTGGGGGAAACCGTTATGATTTTCATTCATGAAGTATTCAGGAATTGTATGAAAACTGAAATAAGCAAATGTATTCCAAAGAAGGTAACTTTGGAATTGATTGACGGTAATAAATTAAATTTATTATGGAAAATTCTATATTTTTTCTGATTATGCTGATGGGACAACTCATTTGAACTATTAAGTAACATTTCGAAAACTAGTGACGTTTTGGTACGCACCGCCTATATTTTTTCAAGAACATCTCATTATACATACATTACTATTTTGTTAGTAATTCATCGTATCCTGAATTTTATCCCCTATGCAATAAGAACAAAATAACTAAAAATCAACATTTTCAAAAAACGTTGACGTCATTACAATTGAGATAAAATATTAAAATTTTTGAAAGTTTTTTGATTTTCATACAATATATATTATTTTTTACGTTTTAGTCCATTTTAGTTTTTACGCTTATGTTATTTTGTATTTTTCAGAGTTAGAGTTTGTTCAATTATCTATTCAATAAGTTCACTAGGTGCCCAGAGTTTGGTACGTTAGTGGCATACGTAGTTATATACAGTGTGTCTCACTTTTCATGGAAGCACACCCGTAACCTCCGTAATTATCTAGGTAGAATAATGAAACTTTCAGGACTGAAGGAAATTATGGAAATGCACCTATCAGTTCAATGGTGATGGCCTTAGTGATATACACTGCCCGCCAGTCGCGATGGAACAACACATTTTTACGGTAAATCATATTAGAGGGCAAAATAGAAGCGAAATTCCATTAGATTCGTCATCAGGACTTATTACAGATACTTCTCTCACCTGAAAAAAATTCAGTCCTGAAAAATCCGAATTTGTCTCACTTTTTATGGAAGCACCCCCGTAACTCCCGTAATTATCAAGGTAGAATGATGAAATGAAGGAAATTGTGGAAATACACCTACCGATTCAATGATGATGGCCTAAGTGATATACACTACTCGCCAGTCGCGATGGAACAACCCATTTTTCTATCGCTGCTGGCGGGCAGTGTATATCTCTTGGGCCATCACCATTGAACCATTAGGTGCATTTCCATAATTTTCTTCAGTCCTGAGAGTTTCATCATTCTACCTTGATAATTACGGAAGTTACGGGGGTGCTTCCATGAAAAGATTTTTCAGGACTGATTTTTTTTCAGGAAAAAGGAGTATTTGTAATAAATCAGGGGTCCTGATCACGAATCTGTTGGAATTCCACTTCTATTTTGCCCCCTAATATGATTTACCGTAAAAATGGGTTCTTCCATCGCGACTGGCTGGCAGTGTATATCACTTAGGCGATCACCATTGAACTGATAGGTGCATTTCTATAATTACCTTCAGTCCTGAAAGTTTCATCATTCTACCTTAATAATTACGGAAGTTACGGGGGTGCTTCCAGCTTTTCGACTAGTGTCCAACCTCAATGGATACATATACATACGCACAGATCAAACAACGAATATTATTCGACTGCCTGATGGTTTTCACGATTTTTCCTTATTTGTCAAATTTTCTTTTCTTGCGATTTTACAATTTTTAAGAGAATGAGAGAATGAGTCCTAGTTTCCTGATATTTTTTTTTCAGGAGGGCACATAAGAATGCATTGTCATCGAAGTTATGTGTACCAAAATTGAGCGCAATTGGTTGAGGGAATTGGTCTAACATTCATTTACAAGATTTGACCACATATCTACTAACACGGTGTGTAGAATAAAAGCTTGTTAGTACCTACCTATATATATATATATATATATATATATATATATATTTCTAATATTTTATTATAAATAATTTGATATAAACTACTTTTTGTTCTAAAAATAATGAAGAAAGTCGAAAATCATTGAGAAATTCAAGATTCTGTAACAGCCGTATGCATAGTCAATCGCCAGCGACTCGCCAGAGTTTCGCCTTTCGCTACACAAGGATTATAATGCACAGTCGAGATCCAAAAAAGTGACAACTACGCGATAAGTCACATTTAGTCGAAACGCTGGCGATGTATCACTTTTTTGGAGCTCGACTGTGCTTTATAGTTCTTGTTTAGCGAGCGGCGAAACTCTGGCGAGTCGCTGGAATTGACTATGCATACGGCTGATAGAGTTTTCTTCTCAAGTGTTCGTGGAAGATGGGGGTATTTTTTTCGAACAATGTAGGTTCATAACTCGAAAAGTAGCAGTCTTCTGTATTTCGAAAAAAAAATTATGCCCATTTGACACCAAAAAACACATATTCCTAAAAAACAGGTTTTTCGTCATTTTGATAGTTCAATCGAACTTATGTCGAAAAGTTTTCGTTTTTTTATTATCAACAACTTTTCCATTGAACATATTTTCCGCTAAGAGGTCACGTTTTTGCTGTAAATCGCAAAAAACCGTTCTTAACCACTAAACTTCATCCCAATTTAACAATTTTGAGTGCTTTCATCTTTAAATATGTTTTTCCTTGAATTTGGAACCCCAACAACATTCTCCACCTGGTACTTGCCTGTTCCTTTTTTTCTTATTTTCGTTTAAATTCGTTATGGCACCAGCCTAATTGTTGGGATACTCGAAAACATTGAATTTAGGATTTGTTGTTTCATTGAAAATGTCAAATTTTATTACCAATAAAATTCTTTGTTGTTGGTTTCAATCAAAAGTTATTCAAGAAATAATCCAGCCGTACGCCACTTGACCTACTGAATAGATTATACTCTCAAAATATTTTTCGCATGATTAGGGTGTTTGGCACAAAGTTTCACGAACATTTATTTTAAAATTGAAACCCTTGACTTCTTCGCAGGCTCTGATTTTATTAAATTATTGTACATTGGACTATTTTCTAAGCAATATCATGCACAAAATATTTTGAGAGTTTAATAGATTAAATTCATAGATCTTGTGATATAACACATGAATAAACCACTCACTTTTTGCCCATCAGTAAATGAAAATACCTACAGAATGCATTTCATTCATCATCCAATTTTATTAGCAAACATTGCCTGTTGTAAAATACTTCAATGAAACTCACATTTCAAGCTAGTCTTCCCGTGCTAAATCCGAAGAAATAAATAGTGCAAGAAAGTCAGTACCACAAACTGCAGCCATCAACAATTCGCATCTAATCACCGAAAAAACAGTTTCATTCAAAGTCCATCACCACCACACGCAAAATCACCGCGAACACCGATGCAAGTACCCGCGGTACTATAATACAAATTCTTCACAAAAACACTAATCTAATAACGCAACAGAAGGTGCAAAAAACGATTGATCCATATAAGTGCACTTTCTTGCAATCTTAACGCGTATCGCACCGATGGTCAATGAGTACCATCGCGGGTACCACAAGAACAAGAAATGGGTACTCGTGCGCTACCAAACAGCACAGCGTGACTGGTCTACTCGATTTCTTGCTGAAGATATCCCCTACTTTGTCTGCTTCACGCTACTTCACTCTAAGACAATTAATTTACAGTTGTTATAGTACTACCGATGATACATTTGTTGTTAGTGGATTTTCTTTAATTGTACAGGGCATGATTGGATGAACGGTACCACCTTAGGTTTTTTTAAACTACTGTGATGGACAGACTTTCATTTCTCTGTCATTCTGATGCGTCCATTTTCTATTCGATTTTTGCTTTGTTACGATACATTTTCTTCTACAGCATGCGTTTTATTATGTCTATGAGTTTTTCAATGGTACTCTTACATTTCAGAACAACTCAATTATACAAATTTCAACCTAATTTTAATGTCGTCAGAATTTTAATGTACTTTTTTTTTCAAAGCTTTTTTGTACCTATATTTTATTTTTGTAATTGTTTTATGTACAACTTCAAATAAAGAATTGATTGATTGATTGATTGATTGATACTGGGGAAGTGCTAGTTAGAGTGCCCCTGCAAAAATTTTATTGATAAAATTTTTAAATTCCCAAACATTTTTTTCGAATTTCTCTCAGCTGCCATTCGTTCTAACATGACCTTAAACACCCCTCCTTCACGGGAGTGCAAGAGGTTAGATCACACCCTGTATATTAATTCATTCAAAACATTTTCAGTTTTAATGCTTAATCTAATGACTATTTGATGTATGGCATGAAATAATTCTATATTAGAGATTTGACAAAAACAGCTACAAAAAAATCTATAATCAAACTTAATCTATTTCAGAGACTCTTAGATAATATACAGTGAGGACGCAAAAAGTTCCCCCCCCCTTTAACTTTTGAACGGAACAAGCTATCGAGATCGGGGGTAAAATTCAGGTAAAAAGGTAAAACTTTTACTACTTTGTGGCATAAAAATGATTGTGGTCACGTGGCCTATTGTCAAGATGACACCATCAACTTTTTTTGTCAAATGTAAAGGGGGGTCACGTGGCTCCTGGTTTTGAAGGTCTTCCGATTCTATATCCAACAGATCTTTGTTTGTGAAAATTGGCCAAGCCGTTTCAAACTGACGAGCGTTTGAAATTTTCTTCAAATATTTAACAAATAAATTATTTTTACTATTAATTGTAGCAGAATTTTAACTCCGTTGCTGTTTCTGGCCGAAAAGCCAATTTTTTGTGGTGAAACAGGTGCACATATTATTGGTATTTTATACTGTGGTTGTTGTTTCAGTTTTTTATACCTTACTTATTTTGCTGGAGACTCCAAATAGCATTTCATTTCAATCTCAGTCTAATATTGACGTTAATCATATCAATACTTTTGACAGTTTTCATAGATTTCAGCATGTCTTTTTAAGTTTCAAATGCCTTGTCCTCATCCTTTAGAAGAAAAAACTGAAGCAATTTTAATTTACGCTGAAGCTAGGCGTAATTACCATGGAGCAGAAAGAATATTTAATGACCTCTTCCCAAATAATCCAATATCTCGTACCTACTTAAGGGAATTGGTCAGTAAATTTCAAAGAACTGGTTGCGTAACGAGGGAAAAAGGATCTGAAAGCAGATCCATTTCAGAAGATCAGCAAATCGACGTTCTGGCAGCTGTTGTTAATAATCCGCAACAAACAACGAAAACGGTGGCCACGGCTTGTGACGTATCTACGACCACTGTGAAAAAATATCTCAAAAAACACAAATTTCACCCATATAAATTAAAAATTCTGCATCAATTAACAGAAGATGACTCAGATAGAAAAAATGCAGTTTTGTGAGATCATGTCTGATCGCATAACCCAAAATCTCGGTTACATTAACTCTATTTGTTTTAGTGATGAAAGTACGTTTTTTCTAAATGGAACAGTAAATAGACAAAATGTGCGTTATTTGTCAGACGTAAATCCGCACGATTTTCGAGAGGGTCATACTCAAACTCCAGAGAAGATCAACGTATGGGCTGGTATTTTGGGTGACCATATCATAGGTCCAATATTTATGGCAAAAAATTTATCTGGGCATCTGAATTTAAATATGTTTCAAAATCAGATCCATCACTACTACAGACCTGTCCGAGAGTGGCCTAACGAGAATTTTCTGGGACGGTGGATAGGCCGACGTGGCCCCATTGAATGGCCAGCTAGGTCACCTGATATGACCCCTATAGACTTTTTTCTGTGGGAGTACATAAAATCTACGTCACACAGTCACAGTCACTCCAGGAACTTATGAACCGAATAACAGATGTGTGTTACGGTATTACCTCGGAAACATTTAATAACGTTCGGAATGAATTCCACAACCGACTTTTTTTCTGTCAAGAAGTGAACGGTGAACATTTTGAGCACTTGTTAAAATAGTTGCAATTGTTACTTGAAAGTTTGTTGAAATTAAAAGTTATTTAGGTTTTTGATTTATTCGTAAAATATTTGAAGCAAATTTCAAACGCTTGTCAGTTTGAAACGGCTTGGCCGATTTTCACAAACAAAGCAGTGTTGGATAGAGAATAGGAAGACCTTCAAAACCAGGAGCCACTTGACCCACTTTTACACTTGAAAAAAAAGTTGATGGTGCCCTCTACACTAGGCCACGTGACCACAATCATTTTTATGCCACAAAGTGGTAAAAGTGGTAACTTTTTACCTGAATTTTACCCGATCTCGACAGCTTGTTCCGTTCAAAAGTTAAGGGGAGGGGAGGACTTTTTACGTCCTCACTGTATTTTGAGATTAAGTGGAATGAAGAAATCACTACGTTGTCTGGTGTTGTATTGATCTATTTCATTTTTGTAAATTATTAAGTTTTTTAAATAGGTTGGGGCATCACCCGATTTTACCTTGAACATGAATACCAACGCCTACAGTTGCATGTATTCCTTTACTGGCAACCATCGTTAACATTGTTGCATAACTTTCATTGGAGTGAACCTTGAACAAAATACTATTATCCCCATTAATCTATTCTGTAATTTATGGAGGAGAGATAATTCATTTTGATTCAACAAATATAGGATTGTAGAACAGAGAAGTGAGGTAGTATTGATAGATGGTGAGAACATCTTGACAAATAATTTACACTATAATTTACTTTTGATATTTCGTGCATGACATCACACGTTAAAACGTAAGGGCTGCGTCTTCCCTAGCTTGCACAGGTCTCTTAAATGCAACGTGTTGACGGAAATAACAAAAAAAAGTAGTTGGCGTGATCTTCAACTAACAACCGTCTATCTATTATGATGCCCAAATACTTCAGTTTCTCAACACATTCAATTATACTACCTCTATTATCTCTAGGCTCAGCTATAGTTTTGTCGGTACCTAGGACACATCTACTTTTTAGTGTATTTATTTTGAGATAATTGTCATATTTTAGGGTATCGTCAGCAAATAAATGTATTTCAGTTCCATGTAATATGTCTGCCATGTCATTCATTTAAATTATGAACAGCAATGGTTCTGATATACTTCCTTGTGGGACACTATGATTGTTCATATCTCATAGGAAATTAGTCCGTTCAATCCACCTTTTGCTTCCGATTCCTTAAATAGTCAGAAAACATTTTTGAAGCTGTGTCCCCAATAACGATTTTCTGCAATTTTATGATCAGAATATTTCGATCTAAAGTTTCGAATGCCCTGTGTAAATCTAAGAAAACAGTAACAGCCGTATGCATAGTCAATTCCAGCGACTCGCCAGAGTTTCGCCGCTCGCTACACAAGAACTATAATGCATAGTCGAGCTCCAAAAAAGTGGTACATCGCCACCGTTTTGCCAAAATGTGACTTATCGCGTAGTTGTCACTTTTTTGGAGCTCGACTGTGCATTATAATCCTTGTGTAGCGAACGGCGGAACTCTGGCGAGTCGCTGGCGATTGACTATGCATACGGCTGTAACAGAACTTTTTCCAACATCAAAATCATTTTTCCAGTCATTCAACACTAGCTGAATTGGTGATTCGCAACTGTTTCTTTCCAAATCCTGATTGCTTTTCTGTTATATGTTGGTTTTGATCAATGTGTTCTAATAGTTGATCATACACGTGTTTTTCTATTATCTTCTCTATTGAAACTAGCATGTTGATCGGGTGTAGATCTGTGGCCTTAATCGATTTTTTTTTTGTATTGGTTTGATAGTGAAATCTTTTAACAAAGAAGGTACTACTCCTTGCTCTAGAGAAAAATGAATTAAATACAATAGTTCTGGCTACTTTCATTAGGAAGGGAAAATAAGAGACTTGAAAATTTCAATTACCTTGAAATCAGAGAATAGTGATTTGAATTGAAATGTATTATTTTAACACTATACCAACAGTCTTATTGACTATATCCGGAATAATTTCATTATAGTAATTATGGAGTATATCTGGCAGAGTACTAATTTCAATGCTCATACCAGTTTCAAACTCAATACTGTTCATAGAAGTTTTGTTTTTATTTCGAGGCATCAGCATTTTCATCGTTTCCCTCATTTCTTACTAAAATCTTCGTAATAAAATGAACAGGTAATCAATGAATTGATATCATATATTTCATTGAATAATATAAACGATTTTATTTTAAAAAAATAATGAAGTTAAAAAATATAAATAATTAATTTTTGTCATTGTTCATCGTATGTCAACATCACAATTATTTGGTGAAATAACATCACGGAATGTATGCTTATTGTGTTGCTGCGATTTTAAAAATCAATTACACTTATTTGCTCCAAACAATCTGGAGAATGCGCCCTAAGCAGGCAGCTGTGCATATAAAATATTTTGAATTAAATGATTTATCAATGATTTCTGAAGCTAAAAAAATAATTTTCCAAAGATTCATGTGAAATAATTATGACACTTTGAAGGTAGATTTCGAACATTAAAAAATTGTATTCCACGCGTCGGACTGGAAAATTGGAAAACATGTTTTATCACATAGTTGAAAAATTTTATTCTATTGATTTTTATTCAGCAATGTTGAAATTATCAGTGGGTTATTAATAAATATAGCCTTAATAATACTTACGATCATAATTAGAAAAAACTCTTTCATTTACAATTTTTAATTAAAAGGCAATGTTTCATTGTCAGATAATTTCTTCATCATAATTTTCACTCAATTTAAAAATAAAAAATCTTTAAATAAAATTGTTTTTAATATTTTTTTGTAGTAAAATCGACGACTTTGCCGCGTCAGACTAGAAAACCGGAAAATAATGTGGCGAAGCTGCGGGCGATGCCGGACCTGAACTCTCACGTATAGCTAGCGACCAACCGCGGGAGACTGTCGATGCGCTTGCACCGAGAAGAATCTGGGCGCCGCGGTGAGTCTGGGCGATTCGATGGAAAATTCTGGAGCATTCAGAGAAGTCAACGTCGGATATAAAAAGAACTACGCAGCGGACAGACGGACAGTCAGTGAAGTGAAAGTCGAATATAAATAGAGTGATTGTTATGTAAATTAGAGTAATGTGAATCATTGTATTTCGTTAAATAAATTATTTTAGTCAGTTAATTAGAGTATAAATCTACAACATTGGTGTCAGAAGTGGGATGCCGAGAAGATTAAAGCAGTGAAGGAGTGGCCTATCCCGAAAGACATACACCAACTACGTCGTTTCCTTGGTTTGTGCACATACTATCGCCGATATGTGCTGGGATTTGCCAACATCGCTAAACCACTGACCAGGCTCACGGAAGGTCAAACAAAATTCCAATGGTCCGAAGAATGCCAAGACTCGTTCAGGAAGCTGAAAGGGGCATTGATCAACGCACCGATTCTGAGTTATCCCCTTCCGAGTGGAAAACTCATTTTGGACACGGACGCCAGCAACGTGGGACTTGGAGCTGTCTTGTCCCAGATCCAGGATGGGCAAGAGAAGGTGATCGGATACTTCAGTAAAACTCTCAGTAAACCGGAGCGTAACTACTGCGTCACCAGACGAGAACTGTTGGCTGTTGTCAAGGGAGTAGAACACTTTTACAAATACGTGTACGGGAGAAGATTTCTGTTGAGGACCGACCACGCAGCCCTTAAATGGCTTCTACAGTTCAAAAATCCCGAGGGCCAAGTAGCACGTTGGATCGAAAGACTCCAAGAATTTGACTTCGAGATCGAACATCGAGCAGGGAGTGGCCACAAGAACGCAGATGCCCTGTCAAGGAGACCATGCCCAGACGACTGCTCACACTGCCGACGAGCAGAAGAGAAGGAAGCAGCAATTTGTAGAACCACGGCAGTTGACAATAACTGGAATGACAACGAGGTCCAGAAAGACCAAGAAAGAGATCCGGATCTTGGTTTAGTCATCGGTTGGAAAAATAGTAATAAAAGACCGACATGGCAGGAAATCGCAAGATATTCCCCAGCAGTTAAATCCTACTGGGCCCAATGGAATTCCCTTACCCTGGACAATGGGGTCCTGAAACGTGTATTGGAGTCCGAAGATGGTGGGGAGGACAGACGTCAGATAGTGGTGCCCAAGAACAGAAGACAGGAAGTACTCCGAGAGATCCATGATGGAGTTGCTGGAGGACATCTGGGTGTGACGAAGACCCTGCAGAAAGTAAGACAACGGTTTTACTGGGTCAATTGTCAAGTTGATGTCAATGATTGGTGCAGAAAGTGTGCTGTTTGTGCTGCCAGCAATGGACCTCGGACACGACCCAAGGCCCCGATGCGACAGTATAATGTAGGTAGTCCATTCGAAAGAATCGCCATTGACATCGCCGGCCCGTTCCCCGTATCAGATCATGGAAATAAATACATCCTTGTGGCAATGGACTATTTCAGCAAGTGGGCCGAAGCCTATGCCCTGCCCAACCAGGAAGCCATCACCGTCGCGGACGTCTTGGTGAAAGAGTGGATATGTCGATTCGGTGTCCCCTTGGAGCTGCACTCGGACCAAGGCAGAAATTTCGAATCCAACCTGTTCCAAGAAATCTGCCAACTGCTGAACATCCGCAAGACGAGAACCACAGCTCTACATCCACAGTCCGATGGAATGGTTGAGCGGATGAACAGGACTATCAATCGCCACTTGTCCAAGGTAGTCTCTGACCATCAAAGAGACTGGGATCAGTATCTCCATTTGTTTCTGATGGCCTACCGTTCCGCAGTACACGAGTCGACCGGCCAAACCCCTGCTAGTATCAAAATGGGCCGAGAGCTGCGACTTCCCTGTGACCTAAAGTTTGGGATGCCACCAGGACAGGATACCGCGGGAGAGGACTACGTCAGTAAACTCCGGCAGCGAATGGAGGACATCCACGAACGAGTCCGTTTGAACATCCAGAGTGCCAGCGACCGAATGGAAGCGACTTATGACATCAATGCCGATGCTAGAGGATTTCAGGTTGGTGACCTAGTTTGGCTGTACAACCCGATGCGTCGCCGGGGCCTGTCACCGAAATTACGGAATTCATGGGAAGGTCCGTACAAGATCATCAAGAGGATAAACGACCTGCTTTACCGAATCCACAAGCCACCCAGAGGTAAACCCAGGGTCGTTCATTTCAACAGATTGGCCCCTTACGCTGGAAATCATGACCAAGTCCGCACCCTCAGACCACCAGAGGATGCGATGACGTTCCAGAAATTCATGTCCTTATACTCAAATGGACAGAAAGTGTCACACGGGGTAACTCGGGAGGAGCCACGGGACCTTTTCAAAGTGCCAGTCGATTACGCCCTAGCACACTGCGTCGCAGAAGATCTTCGAATGTCCAGGGGCATCGCTGTAGTGTTCTCCAAGAAATTTGGCCAACTCCAGACACTACGGAAACAGAATCCAGAAATTGGAGGTGTGCTACAGCTGAAGAAGGGCCAGAGGAACATCTACTACTTGGTGACCAAGAAGCATTCCCAAGACAAACCGTCCTATGAAGATGTCTGGAGGAGCCTCACCCAACTAAGAGATACGATGGTGAACCAGAATCTGGTGGACTTGGCAATCCCAAAATTATCCTGTGGTATTGATGGGCTGGATTGGAGAATTATAAGAAGTATGTTGCAGACGATATTCCGATCCAGCGGCATCCAGATTTTGGTTTGTTGTAATCCTATTCCACGACCTAACATGAAGACTGTGGAGTGTTATTTTCATCGAACTTCACGATGCAGATATGGGGAATCCTGCAAATATCGACACACTCCAAGGATGACATTTCGGGACGAAATATCTCTAAGAAGGGGGCAATGTGGCGAAGCTGCGGGCGATGCCGGACCTGAACTCTCACGTATAGCTAGCGACCAACCGCGGGAGACTGTCGATGCGCTTGCACCGAGAAGAATCTGGGCGCCGCGGTGAGTCTGGGCGATTCGATGGAAAATTCTGGAGCATTCAGAGAAGTCAACGTCGGATATAAAAAGAACTACGCAGCGGACAGACGGACAGTCAGTGAAGTGAAAGTCGAATATAAATAGTAGAGTGATTGTTATGTAAATTAGAGTAATGTGAATCATTGTATTTCGTTAAATAAATTATTTTAGTCAGTTAATTAGAGTATAAATCTACAACAATAATAATAAATTTTCCTATAGCAGTTTTTTCGACATGTTCTAGGGGGCGGACACACCAGTGACCCATGTTTTTTATCGGAAAATTTTATTTTCGGGTCAACTAACTCTATGCCCCAGGAAATTGAAAGATTATTTGTTGGTTTGTGTCGAGTAACTGAAAATCATTATACACTTCCAAGCGTATTTTAGTCTTATGATACCATTTCCAGGATACAATAGTTATTTATGTACCAAGGACGAAAAACTGCCTATTATAGTCGAGCCTGCAAATTGATAGCCGAGGCGCAGCCGAGGATAGCAAGCAGGCGAGACAGTAGACAGTTTTTCGCCGAGGTGCATATTACATTTTTTCGTCGACCTCTACATACCTTTATGAAAGTAAGTACTCGCATGTTTGCTGGCCTCAGCTACGTCCAACTCTTCGAACTGCAGACTCGATCATAATTTTAATGAATATAAACAAAATGTATTTGAAGTGTAACAACTCTCTATTTCAATTATACTACAAAATTAAATCAATCTCGATGATGAATATTGAACGTACAGTTTGTGCAATTATTGATATTAATTCCTGCTGTCGAAGAAGATGCAAGAGACAAGTTTTGATTTTGGGTACTTGATGCAACTTCAGATGCAGGTGCTCCAACAGCACCATTTCCAAAACTTCTTTCTTGAAGTGCTTTACCTGAAATCTAGCGGATTTCGTAAATAATTAATTTGACAACAGCAAATGACAGTTATTGTCACAGGCGCCTATGTATTAATTAAAACGTGGATTTACGAAAATGACTCAATCGCCGCTCTCGTACCGTGCCGTGTCATAGTGACCACAGCGGACGAAAAGAGTTTGCGGACGAAAAGTGTTTGCGGACGAAAAGTACTTGCCTTCAAAAATAGTCGATTTTTTGTCCGGAAATTAGTACGTAAAATGTCATTTTTTGCAGAGGTCGACGAAAAACATATTTATTGAACCTATTGAAATTTGTTGAATCTTTGAAGTTCTTCAGATTTTCGGTTTTTCTCATGTACAAATATGAGGAAATTTAAAACATATGAAGTCAAAATTATAACATGATGATTATACAAATCTTCCTGATCAAACAACCGGGGTACTAAGGGACAGACATCATTGTTATATTGATCAAAGATAATTGGGGTTAGGTCGTTTCGAAAAAACAACCAGAATTTTTCAGCATACCAACGTTTTGGCAATATATTTCGCCATCCTCAGGGCTCCAACATATAAAATTATAGGCAAATATACAGTTTGGAAAAAAAACTATTGAAACACTTCGATGGAAAACAATGTATAAACGTTGACCTGCTCGGATGTGGTCACGTGACTTTCGCTACCTGTCAAAAGTGATATTTCTTCAAAATAGTCGCTGTAAATAGGCTGATTCATTCAAATTTTGAAAAAATTTAAATGAAAAAGTTGTTTCTATTCTGATTTTACACCTATGACTGAAATTTGATTATTATGTGCAACTTTTTGCTATTTTTTTTGATAATTTCTAGAATGTTAAAACCTTCGTAACTTGTTTAAACTTGTGTAAAATTGCTTTACACTAACTTTCAACTACGACTCATTGATGACTGCTAAATATTTCTGTTATGTTTGTCACCAAGTTGACGTATCTTCAAGCATTTTGCATGGAAATTCATTTAAGTTGATTTTTTCAATACTAAAATGATATCGAAGCCATCATTCAAAAAATCGTGAAACTACTTTATTCATTTAACCAAAGTTTACAACTTCTAGTCCGGTTAGGACAAATGAAATCTATGATAAAAATTAAGTATGTTTCAATAAACTTACAAAAAAAATATTGTCAACGTCACTCAATTAAGAATTCTAGAGGGTAAAGTCAAACTAAAAATTTATGAACTTATTCAATAACAAAACACAAATTGTAAGTAGGAAAAACATTAAACTATTACCGAATTAATTAAATTCCTTTAGAAACGATGCCAATGGCAACAAACTGTTGGAACGAAGGCAAAAACCATTAAACAAATCGAGCTTCATACGAGAAGAAAAAATATTTTCTCATTCGTCAACAAAGTAATTTGTTCCTTTTGCAACATAATACAATAAATTTTGTAAGAAATTAAAGGAAATGTGACTGAAAGAATACAAATTATGCAGCAAATGTTTCCAGCCAAATAAGTTTTAAAGAAACTGCAAGTCTAGGGGTTGTAAATTAACTAAAAAAAAATTTTTACAGAACTTAATACATCTGAAGATGCAAATAAACTAGTTCAAAACTTGAATGATACAGTATCTAAATAGTCGAACACGTGATTTTTTACAATCCCGATCTATTTGCTCCAGCGATTCTCCCCTGGCGCTAATTCAGACATTTCTCCAAATTCCTTCTGATATCTGCTTTAATGAAAACTAATTCAAGTCAAGTGGTCTTGGCTGCCTTGAAACACACATCTAATATGCTCGGGGAACAATAAAAAAAATCAATGTAGTACAATGTTGGATTGCGGGTCCTAATAAAATTTGATAACTGAGGGCTAAAAAACTTGAATTGAAAACTCTGAAATATCGTGCCAGTGGCGGGTCTCAATAATTGATTGAACAGACAAAGTCAGGGTGAACTGGATCTTTCAGTTTTTGGGAGGATATCTATAGATAATCATATTACTTTCTCATGTATTTTGGCGAGAAAGAAATTCTCAAGAAAATATCAAACAAAACAAGAAATGTCGGGGCGTGGCGCAGTGGTAAGAGCGTCAGACTCTGAGTCAAAGTTCCGAAGTTCTCTCCCTAGTTGGAGCTGTGATTTTTTTATTTAATTGAACTGTTCAAATTATTAAAATTTCGTGGCTCGACTGGGGTAATTCTTGCACGATTCACTGTTGCGTTCCAATCAACAGTGCTGCTCCTAAGGTGGCGCATGGAGTTAGTAACCAGGCCTACCCAGAACACATTGCTAATGACCATGGTAGTCGATGTCAAAACACCAAATAAAGAAAAACACCCCATCATAATCAATCTTTTTGATGTATCCTAATGCATAGCCAGTGCCGGTAGAGGACGGTTATTATTATCATTATTTGACATGGCGCTCCAGCGACTTAGTGATTTTTGGTGCCGTATTCACTTTCCATCCGTTGGAAAACCCGGATAACATACCGTTCAGCCCTAGCAGAGGTTTCAACGGCCTGCGCCTTAGACCGCTGATCCACCGGCCATCCTCTGCAGTTATTCCTTCAGCAGGGCAATAATTTTTAACAAAAAAATCCTGAAAAGTTCAGAGAACATCTTGAGAGTCGACCGAAAGTGAGTAGTAATTGATATTTTTGAAAATTCTGCAGACTGTATGCCTCATGGAACACCTCCCGAGGTAGTGAGTTCGAAAGTTTTGCCATTTGTTAGAAGAAAGAGCCAACCTTTCCGCTCTGTTCTAGAGAAGTGAGCGAGCTTGTAAGTACAGCAACACCGACAAGGCGAATTGCTCTTTTATGAGCAGAACCTAAAAATGTGTGAGTTTAGGGACTGCACTCCATATTTGAAACAGTATTCCAACACATGTATGATTATAAAATCATAATCAATTGACGAGAATTGAAATAAATGTTGGCACCAATGACATATCACGGCTAGACACCGTTATTTACATTTCGGTCACATTCTAAGAACAATTTTTATTGCCGCTAGTTTGCCGCGGAAAATAGTAGCCAGTCTACCCAAAAGTCGGCAGAGCTGAGTTTCTGCTGAAATATCTGCTTATATACAATGTTTATAAACAGATAATTGCCGCGAAACAAGCGGCATTAAAAATTGTGTTTAGAATGTGACAGAGCTGTCCCAAAGCACTGTGCTTAGTGCTCGTGAAAGTGCTTAAAGCATTTTAGTGCTCGTAAGCACTGTGCTCCCGAGCAATTTTTGGATTCAGTGCTTAGTGCTTAGTGCTTCGAGCATTTTACGAAAAGGCTTAGTGTTCAGTAATCCCTAAAAGTCCTCCCGAGCACTGCGGTGCTTATAGCGTTTTTATAGCGTTCGGAGTGAATTTAATGCTTCATCACACTAGATTATTTAGTGCCACACATAATAAATAATAAATCCACCAAAAATATAACAACATTCTTTTTCATTAGAACCAAATTATTTATTAGAGCTAATTTATATAAAAAAAAATTAATTAAAGAGACTAAAAAATCCGACTCCGGTTTAAACTAAAATACAAAAAACAGGTAAAATAATAATCTTTTCATAAAGAAAAATTGGAAGTAGCCATACCCATTCTATTTATATAGATTTTTTTTAGTAAATAGGTCCTGGCTGCTTCCAGTTTTTATTTGATTTAAAAAGATAATACTTCTTTTTTGATTTCTATTTTAAACCACAGTCGAGTTTTTAGTTTATATATTTATTTTTTTTATTCTCAGCTTTTTAGTACACAATTATTATGTTGTATCAAGACGGTCAATTTGGAGCAAAAAAAAAAATCGCTATTTTGATTTCTCATAATTTTAATATAATAAGTGTCACTTGCGGTATCAAGACCAATCTAACGACCAAAAATTCATCAAAATCGGTTAAGCCGTTTAGTAGTTACAAGGAAAAAGCGACTTTATTTCACAATATTTTGATTTTATATTTGATTTGTTACCTTAAACAAAGTCTACCGAATAAATATATAAGTTGCCTCACTCTGCTGAACGTGACGATCCGCCTACCCCCTGCCTGTCGCCCCGATTGGGAGGCCCGTGGACCACAAAAGACTCTCAAGTTATAGTCCGTCAGATAATGACAGATTTTGCTGACTCATTTTCTCTTTTCTGGTCTTTTCTCGATGTGACTAGTTCTTCCCGTTTAGCATGTACCGATGGTTATCAAAATCACATTCCTATTTCATTCTTATGGCAACACGCTCTGGCATGAATAAAATATATTATACAATGGTGCTTTCTGTCTGAAAACTGCCGAACTAAGAAATCAGTGAGAATGTTGGTAAGGTAGGAACTATTTCGCGCCGCTCTATACTTCAATTTGGCTTTTCGCCGCCCATTTCAGAAATTAAATCTCCCAAACGACATTGTCTGGATATTTCCTATCAGTTGGAAGTTGCACTGTTTTTATAAAACAAAAGCAAGTATTGACTCATTTCCTTCAATTGCCGAACAAAAAAATCTCAATTTTTGATAGCAAATCAATGTCAATATATTCAATAAGTACTCCAATCCTTTCTGAGTTCACCTACCAAATTTGAGTTTTCCAAGTGAAACCGTTTCCAAATGCGATATGAACTTGGAATACACGAAATTGGATGCCCACCTTAACGGTCTCGCCCTATTGAAAAGTGCTTAGTGCTCATTGCTCGCTAAATCGAATTACTTTTTGAAAGTGCTTAGTAATCGCGAGCACTTCATGAAAAAAAGTGCTTAGTACTCCCGAGCACTTTTGAAGAGTGCTTAGTGCTTAGTATTCGAAGCACTTTTTGTCAGTGCTCGGCACAGCTCTGGAATGTGACTCTAAATGGCCGCAGCTCAAAATGTAAGTAACGGAGTCTAAAGGTAATATGTCATTGGTTGGCACGAAACAAAAACATGTTTTTGAGAGGCACTTTCGCATAAAAGAGTTTTCAGTAAACTGTTTTTGATCAGGAAATAGTCAGTAGTTCAAACTCGTCATGAAATGTTTGTTTGATAAATCTGGAATTCAGTGTGCTGATTTCACCAATCCTTTCATATGAATTGAAAGTTCTGATTGGATTTTGAGGTGCTTCATTGTATACTTTTTCATCAAAAACACATTTTTCTATTACGTGTTCTCTGAACAGAAAATGGTTCTGGTACGCTGAATAATATTTCTTTCGCAATATTGCATCAAATTCTCAAAAATTCTAAATTTTTTTCGACCATTCGGTATGCTTTAAAAATATTCCTAACTATCTGTTATTTGTGGGTAGTTCGAAAGAGCAGGGTTATAAATGAAGATTTTTCTGAACAACATTGCTGTTATAATGAGTTTCAGATTTCGAAATTTCATCCAAATTTTGATACATCTCGATAAATACCCAATTGCTGAAATTTTTCAATGGTGCTACCCGAACACCAAGGCCCAGAGGGGGGGTCAAGGGGGTCATGACAACCCCCCCCCAAAATCGTGAATATGTATGGCTTATACTGTATGGGGACTTGTAATTGGTTCCATCAGAAAACTTAAAGCCCATAACGGCAACCCCCACAAAATTTGAGGCTAGGACCGCCGTTGCTTTGCACTGTACAATATGTCTAATAAAGTTTTATTTTGTATACAGTGTCACTATATTTTTTGCATTTACTGCAACATTCCACTGAATCTACCAAAGTGTACCGGCCCATTTGGCGATCGCCCGGCCCCTCCCAGTCCGCCTCTGGACAAACTCAATTTTGCATTAATTTCTACAGTATTTGGGCCCATAAAAAATCCAGAAGGCGAGCTCATGTTTTCACGAAAGGTGATCAAATACCAATAAAAGCGGAACTCTCGACAGCTGGTACTTAGCAGTACGGAATCCAGAACTTCAAAAAAATGCAACTACTTTCATCTTCTTCCACCACCCTGGTTCACACGGTGTGCCATGAAAAATTCAGTTTTAAAGGTTCGAAAATACAATGAATTCAATAAAATCAAGTATCTAATACATCAATTAATACAAATTAATTCATAAGATAAAAAAAGAATGTGTGGCTCATAAAACAACTAGGCACCTCCAAAGCAGATGATCATCGTTTCGCCATCTTGTGATGTGAGTTGCAGATGCAGAGCTTTCGAAAGATCCCTACCTAGTCAGACAACGTCTTGTTGCATTCTCTTTCGATAGATGTCAGCAGTGTATGCAAATCTGTATGTGTATCCATACCTTCAGCTTGAAAATCATGAAATCCCAGTTCAGTTTCAACGAAAAAAATACATCAACTGTACCTATAGCGCAAATGTTGGATACCTCAAGAACTATAGAGAAAGTGGAAAGCTGTTATTTGACATTCCGAATTTTTGAGAAACTGCAATAAATATAATTTGTTTTCCCGGCGGTAAGAAAAAGATATCTTCAGAACCTGATGGGCTTCGTGGTTCTACATTAGAGTAAAGTGAAAGTCGAAATATTTGAAAACAGTTTTCGAAAGTTCGAATTTGATACAAGGATAAATAAAACTCTAGAAAATCTTTGGATGTGGGATAAAATATGAGAATTCAAGGGGAATTCAATTCCATATATCGAATGGGATCAGGCATATACGCTCTCGTGTAATTATGTCATTAACATAATGACCCACACGCTAGCAATTCCTAGTTGAGAGTATGATCAATCACCCTTCTGATCGCCCTCAAATGCTCAAAGAACTTCGCTGCTACAGGCCCTGATGGGTTAAATAACCACTAGTGGAAAAAGTCTCAAACCACCCACCGCCACCTGGCTAGAGTTTTTAATTCATAGCTAGATGGGGAGCAACAGATTGAGGAGTGGATTGTCGAGGGGTGAACCGTGCTCTACCCAAAAAAACGGAGATTTGTCTGATCCAAAGAATTACAGGCCAATAACATGCTTGAATGCGTGTTATGAGTTGTTTACGCGCATCTTGCACTTCATATGCGTGCATTCTCTCCGCAGTTGATCCGGTGTATGAGCGGATAAATCAGCGAAGAGGGCCAAAGGAAGAGGTCGCCGGCTGCAAGGAGAACCTGCTCATCGCAGGACTCCATGCAGAATAAGCGTAACATTTCGATGGCCTGAATCGATTACCGCAAAGCATTTGATACAACATCTAATGAGCTAATCATGCATTTACTCATATGCCTTGTGGTACCCGATCAAATAGTGAGATGCATTGGATAGCTGATGCCGCTCTGGACGACTCGCTTCACCATGAGATCTAGTGAAGTCAGAGTCCAAAGAGATCAGGTGGTCTTTAGAAGGGGCGTGTTTCAGGAAGACTTCCTCGGCCCTCTTCTCGTCTGCACCTCACATTGTACGTTGCACGCAGGAAAACCCGTGGGTACAACTGCTGCACTCCCAGCAACAGTCTCTACTACATGGTTGTCCGCTCCCAAGAGGCAATCGCAGTGAAAAACTGTCTCCGCGGCAAGTATCAGTATAAACTCCGACAGATCTGGTTATCAGAACTGTCAGGGAAGAACAAATTTGCTGCAACTAATATGCTTGCCGTTCCGATCCTACTCTACTCCTTTGGAGTGATAAAATGGGCTCAGGAAGAGCTGCGACAAGTCGACGTTAAAACTCGCAAAATGATGCATCCTAATAGGAGCTTGCAACCTAAATCGTCCATTCTAAGGTTATACTTTCCCAGACAACGAGGAGGCCGTGGTCTTTTGAGTTTGGACTGAATGCATCACATAATGGTGTTGGATGGAGCCTGTTAAGTCATCAGGAGTTCATTTCCCCTTCTCTGCATGGTCCGCAACCATGAAAAAGCAGGGAATGGAGTATTTCTTTTTAAGGCAGCAACCCGTGCAGCCGATGAACTTGGTCTCGTATTCGACACTAAACGGACTAACCCAAACTTTGCCACCGAGTTGGAACTCGTTCAGCAAAAAGCTCACATCAAAGCTGCGGAGACCCAGGTCTTCCTACAGCTACATACGGACAAACCAATGCATGGGCATATATACAGCGAAGTGGTCGAGGTGTTAGAGCGTTTGGCTTCCACCCAAACGGTCCGGGTTCGATCCCCGGTCGTATGTCACTGAGCTGAAGTGGTTCGGATTCCACTTTTATTTAAACTGTAGGTCCCGGATCTTCCTTGCTCGCACAAGCTCTGCTTTTGAGGGGTTTTCTCCGAAAACCTGGGAGTTTCGTAAAAACAAATTTTACAAAAAAAAAAAATGGGGTCTTCTTCAACAACATCGAAGACCTTGACTTCCTCAGGTGAAGTGAGCTGAAGTCGGAGACTGAGAGATTCATAATGGCATGCCAAGATGGTATCTTCAACAACCTAGTCTACCGTAGTCGCTTGATGGCTGTAGAGGTCCATGACACCTGATGCAGGGCGTGTCTTAGGGCACCTGAGACCATAATGCATTTGCTATCAACATGCCCAACTTATGCGGTCTCAGCCTATATCCACAGGCATAACGCGGCGCTAAAAGTGTTATACTACCACCTAAGATACTCCAATAAGCCTGATGTTGTCCACCTCGACCACCAAATTGAGACGATTTTTGTCATGGAGTTTTCCGCTCCAGGCAAAACTTATATCGTTCGAAATGGGACTGAATATCGAGACCTACTCTTGGAACTTCGCAGGCTCTACCCGAAACATTCATTTTGTTAAAATGGTAGTTCTAATCTTGGTGGACTGATGGACACTGCTCTCGAATAATTCCGGCTTGCCATAATATAGCAGAAATTTTAGCCGCACGAATGCAGAAGGCCGCCATCCTTGGTTCACTTCGTTTGCTCAGAGCACTTGAATCTCGGACCCAAAAAATAAGTCGTGGAGAGTGGTTATTGGGGTAAACGACAACTGCGCGTTCTCCGGATCTGCTGGAGCACCGGAGACAGGCCCTGAGTGGTATATTCCTAGCGGGAAAGTATAATAATAATAATACGACACTCGTGCGGCATAGACTTTCAGCACACTTATGTAAAGAAACGAGTGTGAAGTTACAGATTCTGTCATATAGAAGTGGTACACTTGAGGCTTAGAATCGTGGGTTTTTCATAACACAAACAAGTATCAGTTGTACCACTTTTATATGACGGAAACTGTACTTTCCGCACATAGGTGGAAAGTAACTTTCTAAGAGCATAATTTCTATTAAGATTAACCGTTTTCAACCTGTCAAATATACGACTTCCATTTGGATTTTCCTTTGCAATATTTACATTTAAAAGAGTGTGATTTTGTTCATAATTTAAAAAAGTTCGGAGTCGACGTCGCGTACTCTTAATTGGAACATTAAAAAACGAAATCAAATATATTTTGTTCCTCAAAACGTAAATTTACACAGCAACACTTTAGGCGTCAGTAACCCCAAGGGAGGCGGCTTGACCGCAGCGGAATGGAACATCAACGCTTTACCGACTGAGCTAATTGGGGTATATACTCTTATCTGCCGTTTATCTCATGAGATAATATTTTCTATTTGTAACAATTATTAAAAATAATACGTGTGCTATTAGGTATGTCATGAAGAGAGTATTCTATATTTGAAACTAGTTATCAAAAATAAATGAAATCAATTTCAATAGTTCTGTTAAGTCAATAGTATTTGGTAAAATTGCAGTGTTGTCGTAGGAAAATAATAGGAAAATACGTTGGTTGGTTGGTTAAAGGCTGACGAGCGAGATATCGGGTTTACCTTGAGGTTTCCCTTAACACTGAGACCAGCTGGGGTCTATTGTAGTGTTCTGTCATCAGTGGTTCCTAGTTAAATAGGCCTGTGTTTTTCACCAGGTTCAGTAGTCTATTTACTAGGTATTTCCGATTCATGCCTGTTTCTAGGTTGATCTGTCCGAATATTCTGTTGCGCTTGTTGAGCAGCGCATCGCATTCGAAGATGATGTGAGAGGCTGTTTGCTCCTCGTCACCACAGTCTACAGTCTCTATTTATTCCCATGGTGTGTAGGTGTTTCCTAAGGCCGCAGTGTCCGGTTAGTAAGCCGATCATCTTGCGTATCTTAGATCTGTTTAGGTTGAGTGTGTCAGCCGTCAGTGTTTGGCGCAGGTGCCTCACCATTGCTGTGCTGTGTCGATGCCCTTCGATTTGGTCCAATACGTTTGGTGTTTTGATTTCTTCCACTTATTGATTAGGTTTCCGCATCGGGTTTTGCTAATTCCAAACGCTGGTTCTGAACCTTTTAATGGTGATTCAGATGCTTTCTTTGCAAGTTGGTCTGCTTTTTCATTGCCTTCAATTCCCCTATGTTCGGGCACCCACACAAGTGTAACCTTGTTGCGTTTTGACAGTTCATTGAGGCTCTGAAGACATTCCCAGACTTGTTTTGACTTTATCTGTATTGATTTCAGAGCTTTTAGAGCTGTCAGATAGAATGTAGATGTGTTTTCTTTCATACCCACGGTATAGATTCATCTGTATGCATGTCCTTATGGCATGTGTCTCTATGCTTGGAATACTGTGGTGTTGTTGCCAAATGGGACTATTATGTTCCTTTTTGGCCTCACCCCGTATTTTCTTGCTCCTGTTCTTTCATCTGTTTTGAACCATCTGTGTACGTGTTCGTGTATACGTTATTTGTGAGTAAGTGATTTTTAACACTCGTGTGAGAAATATCACTTTTCGCACTCGTAAAGTAATATAAAGCATCCCCAGAGTTGGATGCCTCAAGTACAAATAGGTTTCAACAGTCGCTCGTAGAGAATACAATATTTAAAAAATACAAAAAATAGAGTGGTAAGTTTACAATAATTCGCATACAGTTGAAAATTTGTACATATCCAAATAAAATGTCAAAAATCACCACCGGTCCTACGTCTACTAAAAAATGTATACAAGGTCGAAAGTCGACAGTATAGGTTTCTTGCATTCTTCTCCTAAACGGTGAGTGTAATCATGAAAGTGCAACAAAAGTTGTAGATCATGCAATTGTCGACAAAATTGGTTTCAACATTTTTTTTCCTACAAAGCACCATTTGAGAGATATGACCATTTCAACCATTGAAAGTAATATGCACGGACGTTTAATATAAGTAAAAATATTCATATCATCATCTTGTATTTATACTTGGCGGTCGGGCCTAGTATCCTATCTCTATTTGTTAGAGAGAGAAAAAAAGTTGGATTTGAAATAGCTGCGAACAACATAAACCTAAACAAATTGAATGTAAAAATGTAAAATAATGAAAATGTAAAAATACGAAAATGAAGAAATGTAAAAATGAAAAATTGTAAAAATGTAAAAATGAAAAAATGTAAAAATGTAAAACTGTAAAAATGTATGAACGTAAAAAATGTTGAAATGTAAAAACATTAAAATGGAAATGTGTAAGAAAGATGTGATATAAAACATTGAGATTAAAACTGCAGAAGTGTAAAAATGTGAAAACAAAAAATGATGATGATGTGGTGCTGCAGGTTTTTCCGGGTTTTCCTGCCGCTGAAAAAGCAAATGCGCCACTGGAATCAATCAAGTCGCCCCGGAGCGCCTATTAATTTTTGTTGTTGTTTTATATTTTTATATTCAATTATTTATAATAAAAACTATTGAAAAATTGTAATATATGAAAACGTAAAATTGTAAAATTATGTAATATAATAAATAAATAAATAATAATAAATAAATTTTATTCACACACACATAATACATAATAAAAATGGTATAGATAAAAACACATTGAAGAAGACACTCACACTATATAAATACAGTAAATACAGTTACAAGTACGAGTGACAACATACAGGGCTATTCAAATTCGAGTCTATGCATGGGGATTTCGATAACGGTAAGAGATAGAGGGTTGGTTAAATGGGGGCAAAGTAGCGTATTTCAGAGGTTAATAATATGGATGAAAAAAATCTGACCTAGCTTCTTCAGTTCTGGAGTTATAAAGGAAAAATCGAAAATTTCGAAATTCTTCTTTTGCCTATATCTTTTTATTTTACGAAGATTTTTTTTAAATTTTGCCACTTTGCCATAGCAACTTTTTGTAGCCTTTCCAAATATCTGAATAAAAATTATATACAGGGTATCGTATAAATTGGGCCACCCTCAACTTTTAATTTTCAAATACGGACCTGTATTTTTTATTGCATTTTTTTGAATGCCAAGAGTCATGTTTCATATTGACGTAGTATTTTCATCTGAATTACAGAGTGGAAATATTGAACTATTACCAGTAAAATTTCAATTTTTTTTTTAATTCCAGCTGTAATTAAAAAAAATATATCATAGAATAACGTATAGAATGCATAGGATTTGGAAGAAAATCAACATTATTCGACGAAGATTGTCTTCTTCAAGAATTCATCCACATTTCAGTTCACGCAACCCATGATCAATGTGCGAAAATGTGAAAACTTATTCTTCCTAGTACGTGTATGTGCATATAATCATTGGAAAAAAATCTTCGAATGGCAATCTTCATACTTCAGACACCAATTTGGAAATATTTTATTGTTACTCACTTTTCGAACTACCTATATTTTTCAGCAAATTCATGGGCATTCTCTTGCTATATACAACAATCATGATTAAACCATTTGAGTTCTCATAGTATGCTTTGGAAAATAAATATTTAGTTCACCTCACTTGTCAATATTTTGACAGTTTCTTGGAAATTATCGTTGGTATTTGATGAAAAATCTGTTAGTACTGAAAATGGGTTTCCCCACAGAGCAGAAAAGAGATATGGTTAACGTTTTCTACAGAAATAATAGAAACATTCATCTTTCCGCTGAAAATTATTTAGATCTGTACCCTGAAAGACATCAGCCGCATCCCACATATTTCAGACTTTTGGACAGAAACCTTCGCGAATATGGATCTTTCACAAAACCAAGGAGAAAATATGGAAACAAAACTCCTATTGAGTTACAGGAAAACATACTTCAAGCGGTAAGTAGGTAATACTGAAAAAATGTTAATTAGGCTCATCTCCATATTTCAGATCAATACAAATCAATCAAAATCAACAGTACAAATTGCTGAGGAATTGAATATGTCGCAAACTGCAGTATGGCGTACTTTAAGAAAAAACAGATTCAAATGCTATAAAGTTAAAATTGTTCATAAATTGTATCCAGGAGACGCCGAAAGACGGCAAAATTTTTGTAATTGGATGTTGCAAAAATTGGGCGATGACAGAAACTTTTTGAATAGTATTATTTGGTCGGATGAAACTCGTTTCACAAATTGTGGTGTTTTCAACAGGAACAACGAGCATGTTTGGTCACAAACCAATGAACATAATTTTAGAGAAGTGAGACCTCAAGTGCGGTTTGGTCTAAATGTATGGGCTGGAATTTTGAAGGATCGAGTTCTAGGTCCGTACATCTATGCCGGGACGCTCAATGGCGAACGTTATCTAGACTTCCTCAGACAAACTTTCAGTGAATATCTCGATGATATTCCCATTGCTAATTTAAATCGGTTGTGGTTTCAACACGATGGAGCTCGTCCACACTGCACAAGAGACATTAATCAATTTTTACAAGAAACATTTCAAGACAGATGGATAGCAAATAATGGGCCTATAAGATGGCCTGCAAGATCCCCTGATCTCAGTGTACTTGACTTTTTTTTATGGGGTACACTAAAAAATAGAATATATCAAAACGAAATTGAAAATATAGAAGATTTAAGAATTAAAATCATGAACGCTTTCGCATCACTACGGCGAAGAGATATTTTCAGAGCAAATAATAACTTAAAAAAACGACTCCGTAAATGTCTGGAACGAGAAGGTCGTCAATTTGAACATTTATTTTGATTATGATTACTTATAATGGCTGTTATTTCAATTCTTGATAATAATTAAACAAGTTCTTGTGTGATTAGTTATAAAATATGAAAAGCTATGTATATGATCAAATACAATGTTATGTTTGTGACAGATTATGTTTGTGAGTTCTCAGCAGAAACAGTTACATACAACGGATCTTCTTCGTACCTACTGAGGTCAATCGACAAGGGGATGAATAATTATTCTACTAGTGCTACATTATGGTAAAGAAAAATGTCTCTTGGAATTGTTGATTTTATTTTATTGTTATTCCGAACAAGTAGTGAGACTAGATAATCTGAAAATTCTGAAATTGATTATTCTTAAAGAACAAATTTGTCTGACTCACCTCTCATTCTCTGATATTATTCAATTAGAGTTGTTATGGAATAAAAAAATGTTGAAATTTTACTGGTAATAGTTCAATATTTCCAAAACACTCTGTAATTCAGATAAAAATACTACGTCAATATGAAACATGACTCTTGGCATTCAAAAAAATGCAATAAAAAATACAGGTCCGTATTTGAAAATTAAAAGTTGAGGGTGGCCCAATTTATACGATACCCTGTATATAATTTTTATTCAGATATTTGGAAAGGCTACAAAAAGTTGCTACGGCAAAGTGGCAAAATAAAAAAAAAATCTTCGTAAAATAAAAAGATATAGGCAAAAGAAGAATTTCGAAATTTTCGATTTTTTCTGTATAACTCCAGAACTGAAGAAGCTAGGTCAGATTTTTTTCATCCATATAATTAACCTCTGAAATACGCTACTTTGCCCCCATTTAACCAACCCTCTATCTCTTACCGTTATCGAAATCCCCATGCATAGACTCGAATTTGAATAGCCCTGTATAAAAAAATCTAAATACAAAAACACGTGTGAATAGAATATACTCGGTAAGTGACTAACACTTGTTCCGAGAATAAAAAACATGCATAAAAAGAGAAAAACTTATCTAAATACGAATACTAAAGAGATAAAAACAATTTGCTAGCAAAATTTGGATCATATTATCATTGAAGGATTTGGGAGGTTGAGAATAAAATACAACCAGAGGGTATATGTTTCATAACACAATTTTACTGGTGATTATAGCCGTACTATAAGTATAACTTGGGACACGTAAGATATTCAGAAGCTTTTTATATCTATGAATTCGTGAATGAGATTTCTGGGTTTGTCTAATATAAAGGTTTTCAGTTTTTTTTTTAATAACATGTTCGATAAATTCTTCAACTCTTGGGGTAGAGTATTGTATAATTTCGGGGCCAAAAATTCAAACGATCTTTGACCAATCGATTTCGTCATGAAAGGGACGGAATGTAGTTTGTTTTGTCTTGTGTTGTGATCATGGTTGTGCTTTTCTAGTTTTCTGTTTTTGTGATAGGTAAGTACACATTTGAAGTAAAATTCTTGTCTCAGATCAAGTACTTGCGATTCCATATAGGTCAAATCTGTCGAGTAATCCCTTTTTTATGCATCATTATTTTGAGAAACCGTTTCTGGAGAATTTCTAGAGGGGTAATATGTGTTTTCAGTGATGAGCCCCAAGCCAAGATACCATATTTCAGGTAACTTTCCACTAGTGCATAGTATACAACTTTAAGTTCTTTCTGGAGTATTATGTCGCATAGACATCTAAATTTGTAAATTATGTATTGAAGTTTCTTGATCGTATGTTGTATATGAATGTCCCATCGCAAGTGTGTATCGATAAAGATACCAAGGTATTTTACATTTTTTGATGGTAGTAATCGATGTACCGACCCTCCTACCTGTACCTCTATGAAACTGAAGTTTGGTGACGTAGATTTGTTGCAGCTGAATGGTAAATACTCAGTTTCATCAAAGTTTAAAGTAAAAATTTTGTGGTCAAACCAGTTTTTAATGTGAGAAATATCAGTTTTTACTTTCGCTTCTAATTCCTCCCAGGTAGTCGCTTTGTAAAAGATAGCTGTATCGTCTGCGAATCCTATAATCTCACCACTACTTTTTATATTGAATAAATTATTTAAGTAGATCGAGAAGAGTACTGGGCCTAATACAGTGCCTTGAGGTACCCCATACTCGATAGTTCGTTTTTCGCTATATACATTTCCTACTCTGACACACTGTTTTCTATTTGAAATATAGTTTTCAAAGAGACTTAGACATTTTTCTCTTATCCCAATTTCTTCCAAAGATTCTAAAAGAAGTGTATGGCTTACGGTGTCAAATGCTTTGGCTAGATCTATAAACACACATAGGCACGGCATACTTTTGTCCAAGGCAGAGTACACGTTGTTAGTTAGGTGAAGAATTGCATCTTGTGTCGACACATTTTCTTTAAAACCGAACTGTCTATCAGAAAGAATTTTATATTGTTTGAGGAAAGATACTAGTCTTTTTTTGATAACTTTTTCAAAAGTTTTGGTGAAGTTTGTTATAAGTGATATAGGTCTATAGTTACTAGCCAAATCACTATCACCTTTTTTGAATATTGGAGTAATTATGATTAAATAAGTAGCTGAGATTGTAAAATAAAAGAATATGAAAAAGTAAAAATTCAAAGGTCTAAAAATAAAAATAAAACAAATAAAAATAAATAATAAATATAATAACAGTTTCATAAAACTATGAAAATATCAGAATATGAAATTTTAAATAACTAATTGAAAAATATGGGCATAAGTACACACATAGATATATTCAGACTTATATAATGAAGACACAAAAGGATTCGAGTATAAAAATATAAAAATATAGAAACGTAAAAATGAAGAAATGTAAAACCGTAAAAAACGTGAAACTGTTAAAATGTATAAACGTAAAAAAATTTAAAATGTAAAAAATGTAGAAATATTAAAATTTAAATATGTAAAAATGTTATAATATAGGATATTAAGATTAAAACTGCAGAAGTGTAAAAATGTGAAAATTTAAAATTATAAAAACAAAAAATTGTAAAAATATTTGTAATTTAATCAAAGAAGGAGCTGAGAATGTGAAATGAATGAATATGACAAGGTAAAAATTCAAAGGTCTAAAAATAAAAATAAAAAAAATTGAAGTAAATAATAAATAAAATAACATTTTCATAAAACTATGAAAATATCAGAATATGAATATTTAAATAACTAATTGAAAAATATGGGCATAAGTAGATATATTCAGACTTATATACAATGAAGACACAAAAGGATTTGAGTATGAATTGTAATTCTAAAAAGAGTGGACCATTCGTTGTTTTGATTAAAGAGTGTAAAATAACAATAATATTTTAAATGAATTTTTTATTTCATTCGTTATTGTTTGTTTTTTCTTGAACAAATTGATGCTCTTAATTGCTCTGCATATTTCTTTTATCAAAAAGTATTAGACCATGAAGTTTTGGTGCAAGAAAATCGCAGTGGCTTTGCCCTATGGTTTTTTACGCTTAACAATATTGTTTTATTTCTTGTGCTGCAGGTTTGTGTAACAATGTGAGAAGTAATTTTGTTTTTTCTTATGCTGACCAGTATGTTTAGACAGAAAAGTTGCCTAATATCAATTATTCTCGATTCATAATTTATTATTACCGTTTATAATTCTTAATATTCAAATTTGTACAACATTCAAGTTTTCTAAGTGCGTATGTCATTCACACAATACCGTTAATTAGATGTGTTTGAACAAGTGCATAGTAAGATATTGTGCATGTTTTGTATCAAGGTAATCTTTCAGATATTAAAATCAATAAAATATACCTGTTAACAAATTGACTATATTTTTCATGTGATGGTCTTACTCGAGGTGTCGGTCTATTAAAATACCTAAATATTTGATCTCGACGGCTTCAGGTATTTCTGACTTTGGTCGGACTATCAAAGGACCCATATTTACCAATCTATTGGAATAAGAGGAGAGCGGTAGGTCTTTTGTTTTTTCCAAGTTGAGAGTTAGTGTGTTATATCGAGAACACTTTTATATGACTCTGAAGTCATCCTCCACTTCTGCTTTCAGGGTGTCCCATGAATTCCCTTCGAAGAATATACAGCAGCATCATCTGCAAAACTCGAAATTCTGCCTCTGGTTCTTAAAATAAGTGCAAACAAGAGTGAACCGAGTACAGTTCCTTGCGGAACACTGTATGTCACACACCTACTATCACTCTACTTTCCACGAATACTTACTTTTTGTTCACGCTCTGTTGAAAAACTTTTCAATATTATGTAAATATTTCCTCTTATCCCATAATTGTCTAATTTATCGAGTAATTTTCTGTGGCACATAGTATCGGAGGCTTTAGAGACGTCAACAAAAATGGATAAAAAGTTATAAATATTGGATACAATGTTGTAAATTACGTCATCTGTTGATTTTCCCTCTGTCAATCCATCGTGATATTTAGATATCAAGTTAAATTTCGTATAAAAGCAGAGGATCCTGATTTTGTTTGATTTTCTCATTTATTTTAGATAAGTTTGATATTAATGAGACTGGTCTATAATTTATCATTTCCAATTTACTACCACTTTTGAATAGTTGTTTCACGATTCCAATTTTCAACGATTTTGGAAAATAACCTTTTTCGACAACCATCCTGGAAGTGTTCACTTCCCGGACACTTTTTCTTTGGGAAAGTAGCACTTCCCGGACTAGGCCGGGAAGTACGTACTTCCCGGACTAGGCCGGGAAGTGCTCGAATTTTAATACAAATATTAATATAAATAAGAATTAGAATGTTTCTGTTGGTACCTATCTTCGGTTCGAATTTCAATATATAATACAAATAAGAACTGAAATGTTCGAATTATTCAAATTTGGAATCGTTTCATCCGGTTTACAGATGGGTGAAAGTCGACCTCTCTTCGTCTCTTAGACTAAATGCGTCTCATTGATTTGTTATCCTACATGGTTGCCGAAAAAACAGTGTAAGCAACACGCCCGAAAAGAGTTTTTTTTTTGACTAGCAGACTTCCAGGACTCGCTAACGCTCGTCCTACAATTTGGTCTACTCGTCCAAAAAACAGTATTTTCCGGACTTGTTACGTAAATTACTATTTTCGGCAACCATCCGGGAAGTGTTCATTTCCCGGACACTTTTTCTTTGGGAAAGTAGCACTTCCCGGCCTAGTCCGGGAAGTACGTACTTCCCGGACTAGGCCGGAAAGTGCTCGAATTTTAATACAAATATTAATATAAATAAGAATTAGCATGTTTCTGTTGGTACCTATCTTCGGTTCGAATTTCAATATACAGAGTGATTCAAAATTCGATGTAAATATTTCTAGGGCGTATTTTTGGGATCAAAATAAGACTTTTTCTTCGAATCAACATGTGTCCTAAAATGCACCCCCTCCGACCTACATCCTCTGTAAGTTAGGAAAAGAAACAAGATTATCTAAAACTGTGACTATAATAACTAATCGAATCTTCTGAAAATTGGCATACCCCTATTTTTTTAGGCACTCTATTCTTTTTTTGCTTCAAAAATTATGTAAACCCAGTTTTGGGGGAGTTGGAGGGGGTCCACACTTTTATTGGCCCAATTTTTATGTTCAAAAAGAGAAACTCCGAATTCGAATAGCATAATCTTATTGGCCATAAAGAATTCGGTTTCTTGCATTTTTGTCGTACAACCAACCGTTTGCCGGAAAATCGTAATCAACCAAAGGGGGGTATTTTCACAATATCAAGCTAACAAAACATGTATTAGCTAATTTATTCAAAATTCGATGTGAATATTTCAAAAACGTATTGTTGGGATCAAAATAAGACTTTTTCTTCAAATCAACATGTGTCCTAAAATGCATCCCCCTCCGAGCTATAGTTTTAGTTAATCTCGTTTTTTTCCTAAATTACAGGTGCTGTAGCTCGGAGGGGTGCATTTTAGGACACGTTGATTTGAAGGAAAAGTCTTATTTTGATCCCAACAATACGTTTTTGAAATATTCACATCGAATTTTGAATAAATTAGCTAATACATGTTTTGTTAGTTTGATATTGTGAAAATACCCCCCTTTCGTTGATTACGATTTTCCGACAAACTGTTGGTTGTACGACAAAAATGCAAGAGACCGAATTCCTAGTTTTTTTTATGGCCAAGAAGATTGTGCTATTCGAATTCGGAGTTTCTCTTTTTGAACATGAAAATTGGGCCAATAAATGTGTGGACCCCCCTCCAACTCCCCCAAAACTGGGTTTACATAATTTTTGAAGCAAAAAAAGAATAGAGTGCCCAAAAAAATAGGGATAAACCAATTTTCAGAAGATTCGATTCTTTATTACAGTCACAGTTTTAGATAATCTTGTTTTTTTCCTAACTTACAGGGGCTGTAGCTCGGAGGGGGTGCATTTTAGGACATATGTTGATTTGAAAAAAGAGTCTTATTCTGATCCCAACAATAGGTCCTTAAAATATTTACATCAAATTTTGAATCACCCTGTATAATACAAATAAGAACTGAAATGTTCGAAATATTCAAATTTGGAATCGTTTCATCCGGTTACCAGATGGGTGAAAGTCGACCTCTCTTCGTCTTTTAGACTAAATGCGTCTCATTGATTTGTTATTCTACATGGTTGCCGAAAAAACAGTGTACGCAACACGTCCGAAAACAGTTTTTTTGGACTCGTAGACTTCCAGGACTCGCTGACGCTCGTCCTAGAATTTGGTCTACCCGTCCAAAAAAACAGTATTTTCCGGACTTGTTACGTCAATTACTATTTTCGAAATAACAGTTTATCAAATGGGACAAGGGTAATATTACCCAAAAACTGAGTGAATTCAACGGAGGCGTCGACTGGCTTTTCCCAAAGCCGCATAATTTTGGTAAAATACCTAGAATAAAATTTGGTATGAGTTAAATTCATTTCAAATAAATATGTTATATGCAATGTAGGTATTCTGAGGAGATTAATTCGAAGAAAACATTCTAAAAATACCTTTGTGTCTTGGAAATAACTGCATATATCCTCGTTAATATTCATATCCTTACGTCTAGCAAATAAAATCGATTGAGTGCATACTCGAAATGAATACATTTCTTTTTCAAATGATCAAAGATCAGGATAGGCCAAGCTGTAGATAAAAATAAAACGCAAACGACCTATATTACTTTTTATAATAATAATAGTAATAAACAAATTTTATTTCAAACATTACAATACACATATGTATAATGTAAAACAATATTAACAGAAATAATAGTCAGACGGTTTGGAGATTCCTGTGTTCACTTATTCCAATTTGAATACTCTTCAGTACTATACTATATATATAAGTAAGTTGAAAATTACTTTCTTGAATGTTTTTAACTGTTGTACACTCTTGATTTCAGCTGGCAGTTTGTTGAACAATTTGAGACAGCTGTAAAATGCACCCTTTTCAGTCATTGTCAGTCGATGTCTCGGGTATGTGTAATTGATGTTCCTTGCGCTATACATGTTCTGTGGTATGCAGTCATCAAACAAATGTGTGTTTTTAAAAAAGAACAGAAGGCATTCTTGTATGTATATTCCAAAGGTAGTTAGAATTTTTTGATTCCTGAATTTTCCTCTGCAAGACTCATTTATTTTTAGGTTGTTCATTATTCTGAAAATTCTTTTCTGTAGGGTGAATATTCGATAGATCTCTCTACTACCTCCAAAGAATATAATACCATATCTCAAGAGACTTTCAAAGTTTGCATGGTACACTGTTTTTTGGGTAATATAGTTAGTGTATTTTTTTAGGACTCTCATACTATAACAAACTGAGTTAAGTTTTTTACAGATACTATCTATATGTGTCTCCCAGGTCATTGTTTCATCTATGTACATTCCCAGAAATTTTGTAAAGGAAGATATGTTAAAGTTGGTATTGTTCAAACTGATATTATTTGGTGTGTTTCCCATCTGACTGGTTTTAAAAAGAACAAGATTGGTTTTTTCGTTATTGCATATTTGCTTGTTTGTTATAAACCAATGGTTAGCATTATTTAAGGTAAATTGGGAAGTTTCTATCAAATCAGGCCATGTTGAGGCATGCACAAGTATATTGGTATCATCCGCATAGTTTGTTAAATGACAGATGTTTTGTATGATAGTTGTTATATCATTTAAATAAATAATAAAGGTCCCGTTATGCTTCCTTGAGGAACTCCGTGTTGAATGAAACTAATTTCTGATTTGCTCATGACACCATCTTTAGATATTGCTACTTTTTGTTTTCTGTTGCTTAGGTATGGCCTAAACCATCGGAGAGCAGGGCCTCTAACTCCATATTTATCCATTTTTTACAACATTATTTCATGATTGAGGCAATAATATGCCTTTAATAAGTCTAGAAACATACCCAGTACCAAATTGTTATTTTCGAGTTCATTTAAAATGTTATTTACTAGCTGAAACACCGCAGTCTGGGTGGATCTCCCCGTCTGGTACCCGCATGCTGGATGTCGTTTAATACGTTACATTTTGTTAAAAAATTTGTGAGTCTATTGCACATAGCTGTTTCAAATAATGTAGAAAAGGATGAAAGTATACTTATTGGTCTATAATTTTCTATTAGGGTTCTATCTCCTTTTTTATGGATTGGTTTAATTAAGGCTAGTTTTAATGCTTCGGGGAATATTCCAAATTTAAGTGAGTTATTGATTACATGAACTAAAGGGGTACTAATGAAATGGATACATTTTTTTATAATGATGATAGGGACCTCATCATCACCGCTACTTGATTTATTCTTGAACTTTCCTACTATTTCAATTATTTCTCTTTCATCCACTGGCATAACAAACATAGATTTTTGTTTATATGACTAGAACAAGGTGCATTCCCCAGCCGTCCCAAAAGTTTGTTTGTAATGTTATTAAGGAATTCACTGAAATTATTTGCAACATCTTTAGAATTTCCCGGAACTTCTATTTCATTGTTATAATTCACCCCTTCCTGAATTTCCTTCACGATTTGCCACATAGTTTTATTTTTACAATATGATTCCTGAATTCGCTTTTGATGGTCTGTTGCCCTTTCAGTGACCAGCAGGTTATTATACTTTTTTTTTCGTTTCTCTATAAATATCCTTGTATCTTGGATCAGTTGAACTGACTGTGTATAAAATATCCAGCCGATTTTTGCATTCTACGATTTCAGAAGACTCTCTTCTCATTTGATTAATTTTTCTCAAAGGAAAGCTTGTGTTAAAATGATAGAGAAATATATCCATGAAAGACATGAGATAGTGCGTGAATATAAACCCCGGTTTTCGCCACCGCAAAATCGCTTTGTGGAATTTTTTAAACAAGAAATTGTGAAAAAAATACAATTTTTGTTTTTTTTGCGAATATCTCAAAAATTATTAAAGGAATCGTTTTACAGTCAATAGAACTTTTGTAGAGAATTATAAAACCTACAAAACGGTTTTCTATATTACCAGATCGGTGCATTTTTCACTGAGAAAATTCGGGAAAACCTAGAGAAAAAGACCATTTATTAAAAATTCATAATTTTTATAAATCTGAAGCAGGGCAAACAATATTTCGGAAGCTGATAGATAATAACATGTGGTTAAACTGTGCGCAGGATGGTTTCTGTCCGATCTGTAGTTTTTGCACAATCGCGTTTTAAACAATTTAAGGGAAAATCTTTCTAAATGCGCCGATTTAAGGGAAATCGTCGTATTCAAATTTTGTAAAAGGCATTTAGAAGTAGAGATCAATATCTACAATTTGCATATTTTGGATTTTCAACTGAAAGGTGGGTAATGTGTTGAAAATGTCTCATGAAGTTACTCTAAAGGCTTCAAAGTCGCCAGAACTCAACTCGAGTTAACGGATGCACTTTGATTTTTATCAACTCTCAGTGACATTTTCAACACATTTCCCACCTCTCAGGAGAAAATCCAAAATTTACAAATTGTAGATATTGATCTCTACCTCCTGATGCCGTTTACAGAATTTTAATACGACGATTTCCCTCAAATTGGCGCATCTTGCAAGATGTGCCCCTAAATTGTTTAAAACGCGATTGTGCAAAAACTACAAATTGGAGATAAAAAATCTTGCGCACAGTTGATCCTCATATTATTATCTATCAGTTTCCGCAATTTTGTTTGTCCAGCTGCAGATTTATAAGAATTAAAAATGTTCGAGCTTTTACCGGATTTTCTCAGTGGAAAATGCACCGATCCTGTGGTACGAAGATCCATTTTGTAGGTTTTATAAATATCTACAAAGTTTCCGTTGACTGTAAAACGATTCCTTGAATAATCTTTGAGATATTTCCAAAAAACCAAACAAGTTGTAATTTTTCACTATTGCTGGTTTAAAAAATTCCACAAAGCTATTTTGTTGGGGCGAAAACTGGGGTTTTCATAAACGAACTATCTTACAAAAAATTAGTTTAGGCCATTTGCGTCTTTTATTTTGTGGGGGAAAAAACCTCTATAGCTTGGTCTAGTATACTATCCGTTCTGCCGAGTAGAAAAACACACAGAATGACCCTTTGAGACCTCAATATGATGTGTATGAAACAAGTACAGGAGTGATATTTCCTTAGACAGACAGCGAAAGTGCATCGAAGCATATTAAGCGCAAGGTATTCATTTGTCATGCTGTGGTAAACAGAAAACAATGCAAATTATGAATTCTTGTTATATAATTTGATATTCCAGTTTATTTCTTCGATAAATTCGCATTTAGACGGATGTTTATAAACTGAAACTTCTAATGGTTTATGGTTTTGATAATCTTCATAAAAATGTAATAGGGAGTCCAGCTCGTATCGTTGCGATTGTCTGTGGACAATTTTAGAATAATAAACGACCGGAGAATGAATATACATACCAATAGCTCATCAATATTTAGTATCACAGATAATGAAACAATGTAAACATTTTATTGATGTTTCAAATTACTATGCTCACTAACCTGGAAATCAGTAAAAACAACCTAGAATATTCTGGAAGCATCGTCAAATCATGGGAAAGTGGCATTAGTGAACGGCAGCTCTTAGTCTGGCAGCATTGATGGTCATGATTCGGTTAATTGAAAATTGAAAACTTTGACAAATACAATGGAAGACTTGAGCGCTACTAAATTGTTGATGGCATGGAATCCAGAAACCCATAGACAGAGTTCTGCTCGATATGGCGTTTGACCGCATCAACCATGTATTTCTTATATCTCTGAATTAACTTGGATTCACATCTTCTGCAAATGAGTTGATTGAAAATTACCTACAGAACCGATCACAATGTGTCACTTTCAAAAACTCTAACGTAGATTCTCAGCAATGTCTACAAAGTTGTTCCGCAAGGATCCATATGGGGCCCTCTATTATTTGTGTTATGTACAAAACAATTTTCAGATTGACTTCGCATGTGCTATGCCGATGATTCTCAAATCTACATAGAATGCAATGAAGATATTTTTGACATAACACAGAAAAAACTTAATGATGACTTATGTTCTCTGATGAAATTATCAACCTAATATTGCTTAACTGTCAATGCTTCTAAGTCAGTAGTTATGCTCCTTGGAAGGACATTGTCCCGTAAACGCAATCTGGACCAGGTTTGTATAACTGCAAACGGAGTTGAGTTACCTCTTGATATTTATAAAAACTCAGGACCATATCTCGACAGTTAAATAGTTGTGTAAGTTAAATAGTTGAGTGTGAGTGTTGTAGTAAGGTTTTGTCCATGTCTCGAACATGGACCAAAAAATTAGAATTCTGCCTTTTGATAAGAATTATGTACTAGGTACCTATATGTGAGAAGAACTTTTCAATAAAAACAATTATTATTATTATATAGATATTATTGATAGTCAGAAATCCCCAGTGATGTTTCATAGCAATAAGGGTGGTTATGTCTAACAAAAGAAAATATAACAATGTGATTTCTAGAGCTATATACAGAAAAGTTGATGGAAAATGAGTTTGTGAAGGAACTGAAGGTAAAATCCAAAAATTAGATTGACAATAAGAGTAGACAATGTGATAATGACCACTCAGATAAGTTGTAGAGCAAGAAAATTCGAAAAAATTAGAGAAACAATTAGATGAGATAATTTGATGTAGCCATTTAGATAAGTAGTTTAAATATAAGTAACGTAGAGTAAGTAGGTTAGTTATCTTTCAGCTCCTGAACATGCTAACTTTATTGGAGCAGTGAGAGTCGAGTATGATTTTGAAAAGGTTTTAGTGTTTGGATAGTTTCTATTTCTTGAATTGTATTCACATCAAAGGTTTGATTTCACCTCTCTTCATACTAATTAGTTAGTTAATGTTCTGACCCTTTTTTGCACGTTGAATAATTTGGTCTGCAGCCAGAAGAAAAAGACACGCCTCCGGCATCCAGCGTAGGCGTGTCTCTTTCTTCTGGCAATTCATAAAATGCGAGCGAGCGAGTTTTCACTTTCTTGAACTAATTAGTGATCGAATTACTAGAATAGTTAGGTTAGGTTGTGACCCTTTTTATAATTTAAGTGATTCGGTTCATGGCCGAAAACATGGTAATTTGAAAGGTAGGTATGCCGAAGGAGTGCTTTATTTTCAAACAATTTAATAAGACTGGCGTGTCTTATACTCAAAGGTTTTTTTTTCTGATGTTTTTCTACGTTTCTTAAGTTTTTTCAGTTGTTTATTTCTTTTTGTAATGAAAAATAAAAAATTTCGGAGTCAAATTATATATAGGAATTATGTTTTGTTTTATATCGAACCGGGTTTTTTTGTTCTTATGGTGTTTTGTACCGGAGGTATTTTTTACTAGGGGGTTATTGTCGGGGGGTTTTTATCAAGGGGGTAATTTTTCTAGAATCCTGAAATTCAAGATACACTTTGTGAAATTCAATTCACTAATCTGAATTAAATGTTGCGGTTTCTGAAATCTTGCTTACAAATCTGAATTTCAAATTAAATTTTCTGAATTACAATTAAAAATTCTAAATCTGAAATAAATCTTACTAATCTGAATTTTAAGTTACTCTTTCTGAAATACATCTGAAAAAGGTGTAGTTAACTTTTTTATGTGAATTATTCCATATTGGTTGATACCTAATCAATATTCAAATTCACATGGTACTGGAGGTTACCTGGGATATGTTCTAACAGACAACAATACATTCGATGATTACCTGAGCTCGAGGCACAATAGAATCTGAGTACCTGCGAGTTATTTGTTTAAAAAAAAAAGTGAAAACTCCTCTCCGGAAATAATATATCTCCAGCATTGAGATAACCATTTTAACAAATCGAATATTACACCCACCTTCTTCAGCCCTAGTCTACCTGACTTCCTGCTCCTCCCCTATACTGAAGAAATCTGATAAAACATACATACGCCTATTAGGTACTTGGGTAGAGGTTTTTGCCTTGAGCCAAAGACATGCGTCGCCATTTAACCGATATACGGAATGTCTCAAGTATGGGTATTACACGAAAACATAAAATTTTCTGTTTTAAATAAAGAAGCATGTCGTTTGGATCAGATACCTAATGCATTCTTAGAGGTGAGTGACTGCAGTTTTGTAGTAGGGTACATACGGGGTGTCCCAAACTAATTGAAGCACCTCGTTCACAGAGATTTACGGGCAAGGTTTGATTCTTGAAAGCTTGGCTTGTCAAGCCAAGCTCAACAAAAATCAAACCAAGCCCAACCATGTTTTTATCAAACCAAGCCAAGTTTAAAAAAAAATAATGACATTTCAAGATTTTTTTTCCAAGCTCAAGCCTCATCATACCAAGCTTCAAGCTTTTTCCAGCCCACTCAAAATGTCAACCTCCACTGGAAATAATATTTGGAATTTCCTTTTTCTACTATTGAATACCAGAAAACAATGATGGGAGTTTTACTGAATGAATGGATATATTTTTAATGGGTTCAGAATTGTTTCCGAGTATTTCCAAGATTTTTGAACTCAATATTAAAAAACAGTTGGTATCTTTTTTCTCTGCTAACAAACTTTTTTCACCACATCAACACGGATACACTCAAAACAGAAGTACTGAAACGGCACTTTAGGAATTTAATGAACACGTCATAAATGCTCTCGCTGAAAAACTGCGTTTCTGAGGGTTATTCATTGATTCTCTAGAGCTTATGATAGTGTAAATCATGTACTTCTAATTCAGAAGATGGAGAAATATGGTGTAAGAGGAATTGTTTTGGAGCTGATGAAGTCATATTTAGAGGGTAGGACTCAAGAGGTTGTTATTCAGAATACTGTTAGTCAATTATCAACTATTGAACAAGACGTACCTCAAGGTTCAATACTTGGCCCCTTCCTTTTCCTCATATATACCAGTGACCTGATGCATTGCTTCAGTAGTCTCACAGAAATTCATATAGTTGCCTATGTAGATGACACCAATTTCCTCATCAAGGATCATAATGTGTTAGATCTCACAGAGCAAACACAAACTGTTTATGAGCGGGTGGTAACTTGGGCTGATACAAATCACTTGGCATTGAACATCACCAAATCCAAATTATAAAAATTTCCATTGAACAATATTCCTGAAGACTTCAGTATTTTTGAGAATGAGGAGTTACATGTTGAAAGTTGCTCAACAACAATGATGCTAGATCTCACGCTGGACTATAAACTCACATGGGCCCCTCATATTGAAACTATCTGCATTAAATTAATTTGTACTATGGAACAATCCACTGTCATCTTCAGTATGGAATACTGAACTGGGGTACAGGGTCAACTGCAGAGAGGGATTTCATTCTACAAATGCAGGCTATCAGAATCGTTGTTGAAATCGTTTGGAAGTAATCATGCAGAAATACATTCAAAGAACTCCGAATACTTTCGGTTGCGGGTATTTATATTCATGAACTATGAATATATATGTATAAGAACAGGCCGAACTTCACATCTAATCAGCATCAATACTCGACTCGCTCAGAACCACCCTAAACCAAAAAAGTGTTCTCTTCCTTGGACTAAAGTTTTTCAATAAGCTAGATGCATGGCATCTCACGTTAAAAAGTAAGGGCCGCGTCTTCCCTAGCTCGAAGACTTACGAGGGTTGCGCGTAGGGGTGCAATCGGTTGACGGAAATAACAATTTTAACAAAAACAATTTCAACAATCAGTAAAGAACTCATCTAATTTGACAATTTTCAAATCGAGATTGAAAATGGCTCTTATCCAGAAAAAGTACTACACGCTCGACGAATTATATCTTTATATTGTCCCATTTTATTAGTAATTTTATTTGTGATATAAGAAACTCTGTTTTACTGTGAAGTCGTTTTAGTTATTCTTGCCTCTGGATATATCTTTTTTATTTCTACCATATTTTCTTTTCAAATGTATGTATGTGTATACATTTAAATTCAGATTTATCATTATTGTATCATTGAAGTCATCTTCTATTTTGTACTTTTCAACAAGAGAAATAAACCTATTATTATTATTATTAGGTATTATGAATGTGAGTATGGTCTAGAATGAGTTTCATAGAATGCTTGCTATCTTGCCAAGCATATCTTTATTTTCTGAAAATATGTGAGTAAAAGTTTTATCTATTTCACAGATGGGAGGATAGGAAAATCATATTAGGAATGTTTGCGCACATGTCCGTGATCTGTCTAGTCCTTTTAATTTTGCTAGTCAATTAGAAACATTATAATCACCACTATTTCAAATGTGCAGTTAAAGTGTTGATGGGACAATGTAGTGGTTATATCAACTCCTTTTTCATACTCATTCATTAAAATATTCCATGTGATACATGAATTAAGTATTTCTGGAATCACATTGACAATGTCGCAAAATTATCGTAGCCTTTACGTTATTCCATTGTTTTGAAAAGTTGGCGGCTGGTGATTTTCATAGTTACCAACCTGACAATCCTAATATGACAGATATTCACTAAACAATTTGTTGATTTTGTTATTGTTAAAGAAGGTAGAATTTCTTGATAAAAAACGGTTTTCAATAAAAAAAAGTGTAAAACTGGTGAATTAGGGTGTTTATAATGCGCTGGTGATAATAAGGAGGCATTTAAGTGTATTTTCAAAGAAGAAACGTGTGCTAGAAAATGCCAGTTCTCATTAAAAAGCGGCCCGTATCTCCGAAGTTACTTGAGACCGCCAAAAATTTCATTTGGATTTTTTGTTCAGGAGGTCAAAATACGTAAGTTCCAAAAAAGAGTGCACTTAAAACGATTTGGAACATTTCAGCAAAAATGTTACAAGAAAAGTACTTCAAAGAATACAAAAGAATTTTTAATCCGTTCACGGACATACAGTTTCAGAAAGCGAGAAATGCACGCGACACGAAACGCAAAATTTTGCAAGCAATCCCAGAAAAAAGGAAAGTGAGTTCTAAGGCTCACACAAAACAAGAAATTTTTGAAATGGCACTGCTCTGGAGTGAAGAAGAACCTGTAGGCCTTCAAAGAAAATTTTATTATACTGCTGCCTATGAATTGGCTTGGAGAGGTGGAGAAGCACCAAATTGTAAGGTATTCTATTTTAAAATCGAGACAGACAACCGTGGAAGAGAGATCGGAAGAGTTGAATATAACCCAGTATTTTCGAAGACAGCACAAGGCGGAAATCTGAAGTTGGACGACAGTAAATGGTTGGTAGCAAACACTGAAGAAGATTGTGTATGTCCAGTAAAATTGTTTAAACAAATTATGGGAAGACGGGGAAACCATATCACATTTGAATTTTTTTTTTCAACTCTAATTCCTTTCTGTCAAAAAACAAATTCGAATGGATGGTATAAATTCTCCTATTGGGATAAATGAAACATCTAAATGGACCAAATCCTCGGCGAAAAATATTGGACTTGATGTCAAGCAGGTGAAAATTACGAACCATTCTAATCGAGCTGCCGCCGTAATTGAATTGTCCAGGAGTGGTATAGGTGAACAAAAACTTGTGAAAATTACGGGACATAGCAACCCACCCATCGTCATTAAAACCGTACCTTCAGTTAGATAAAGAACATCATTTAAAAATTATTGGTTCCATTCGTACTACCGTCCAGGAAAGAGTTACTACCACCGCTCAAAATACTAGCATGCAGCAAACTATTAACAAAAGACAAGAAAGATCTGAAAATCAAGCTTTTTTTAATAATTGTGTTTTTAACAATTGTACTTTTCCTTTTAATTAATTAAACTAATTCACATCTTATTTTTTAATTTATTGATTCACATATGCATTAAATTGTCTTACCGAATTATACTCTAGCTTTTTTTTGTCGAAGTACACTTGACATTTATAATTCGAATTTTGTTGCCATTAGGCAATTCAACTCAAAAAACTGCCAGAAAATCTTACTCGTCTTACGGACTCGTAATTTTTTCAGGGTCAGTTTTTTTCGTTAAATTGCCAGGCATTAAAATTCTCATTAATACATGTCAAGTTTAGTGCCAAAAAAAAGCTCTCGTGTAATTATTATAAGTGAAAAACTCCTTGACAACTTGCAGGGATTGATCTGGAGGAAGAAAATTAAATAAAATCGGCTAACTAATGATCTTTGGATTTCAAAGCCTACCAAGCTTCGAACTATCATCGAATTCGGGTCACAGCCTACTTGATATTTTACAATAAAATGCAATTTAACAGCCAATTACGAAACAAATTTCAGTTTATGATTCATGATTGAATAGATAATTATATGGCTAGCATACTGGTCCAGAGAGATATTCGGGGTCACATTGAAAAAAATAAGTTGGGGTTACTTCCGGTTCAACAGGAGTTTGAAAAGAATTGTTGTTACGTTCAAAACAAGCTCTACCTCCTAGGAAATTCAAATTTGTATCTCGTCAATAAAAAAAAAAAAAAACACGGACTGCTCCATGTCTCCTGTGTCACCCAGTTTACATGATTATATTCGAATTACTAACTATAGGTAAACGAGATTTGATTTCCGTTGTTGCCAAAAGAATAATCAAAAGATGAAATGCACTGGTATATAATAAACTATATTCGACCTTTTGTTTCTCCTCATGATCCATTACAGTATAAAAATTGTATATTCTTGCAATTGTTTATCTCAATATAGCTGTACACTCATATATTAGTTTCTAATGGCAATTATTCATCAATTAGGTGTAATACTTACCCATTCGAAGGAATGCGGCAATATCGGTATAACTGTATATCAAAACCACAATTACAAATTCAACGAATTGTTTTATATCCATCGATAATCAAGATGCTGTCGGTATCAAAGTTTTCAGGAAAAATACCAGTTTTGATTGAAGGCTGTTGTTATTATGATGAAACAGATACATTTCAATTGCTGATAGATAGGAAATAAAAATTTCCAATTTACACAAAAAATATACAGTGTGTTTCATATTTCATTAAAACACCCTCGTATCTTCCGTAATTTTTGACGTAGTAACATGAAATTTCCAGGATCGATAGATACACTAGAAATGAACTCACTGCACAGAAGGGGTCATCATACCTGATATACACTGCACGCCAGCAACGCTGGAACCACCTATTCTTCCGGAAAGTTATATTATGAGTAAAAAATTGGCCTGAAATTCCTAAATCTCCTAATCCTAAATAAATACTAATACTCCTGTCTCCTGGAAAATTTTCAGTTCTGAAAATTTCGATTTTGTTTCACTTCTCATAAAAACGCCTCCGTATCTTCCGTGATTGTTGACGTAGAACCATGATATTTCCATTATCGATAGATACGTCAGAAATGAACTAACTACATGAAAATACTCAGCCTACGTGATATACACTGCACGCCAGCAGTGATGGAAAAATGGGTGGTTCTATCGGTGCTGGCGTGCAGTGTATATCAGAAAGGATGAACTCTTTTGTGTGGAGAGTTCATTTCTAGTGTATCTATCGATCCTGAAAATTTCATGGTTCTGTCGAAAATTAAGGAAGATACGGGGGCGTTTCCATGAGAAGTCCGCAAGGGTCTAAACTTCTCTTTCTTCTATTCATCAATGACCTTCCAAATCGATTGTCATCTGAATGCTTATTATACGCTGACGACTGCAAAATATTTAGGAAGATCGAGAACAACAGTGATAACGATCTTACAAAATGATTTGAATATATTACAAGAGTGGACTGTCGAGAATAAACTACTGCTAAATGTCGATAAATGTTTCAATATTACTTTCAGTAGATCAAATAATATCAAAACTTTCAACTACTCCTTAGATAACAGTAACTTAGAAAAGCTCACATATGTCAAAGACTTAGGAGTAACTTTGCAAAATACATTAAAATTTGACAAACATATTAACAACGTAACACGCAGCGCAAATAGAATGATGGGTTTCGTGAAACGAACAACAGTTGATTTCCGAAATATAAAAACTATATCGTTGCTATATGAAACACTCATCCGAAGCAAGCTTGAATTTGCTTCCATCATTTGGGACCCAGGAAAGCTCCACCTCATCAAGTGTCTCGAAACGGTACAAAACAAATTCATTTTTTTTCTACACTTCTAAAAAATATCGGAGGTGTCCTGATCGTTCATCCTATGAGCCACTTCGTAAAGAATTCAATATTCCAAAGTTGGAAAATAGAAGACTCATTCAGAAGATGTTGTTCATATTCAAACTATTAAGTAATGACACAGAAAGTGAATTGTTACTGTCCAAAATCAAAATACATGTCCCCACCCAAATTTACGCCCTAAACACATATTATTTCATATGAGGAAATATAAAGAAGACCTGATCAACAATATGTGTGCACTATTTAACAAATTCTCTGAAAGACTAGTACACATGGATATTTTTAGTATGAGCTTGACCTCTTTCAAAATTGGCTTACGCAAGGTGATGTTAGAACTTTGACTCTACTGCTATGATGAAAAATAATATCAGCTTCATTCAATTATCATTATAAGGTTTTCTTTTCAAATGCTATATTTGTTTGTAAACTAGGAATCTCACTTCAGTTTTTTGGTCTATCATGACTTTTGGCAGTGAAATGTTTAAATGTTTAGGTATAAGTTGAAATTACATGTAATTAGGTTTCTGTAACCTGTTTGTAATCTTTTCGAAATAGAAGTAAAACACATTCGAATTTTTCAGGACTGAAAATTTTTCAGGAGGCAGGGTGAAAGTAGTAATTTGGAGACCCTGATCACGAATCCAAAGAAATTCGGGCCAATTTCGCCCCCTAATATAACTTTTCGGGAAAATGATTGGTTCCATCGCTGGTGGCGTGCAGTGTATACCTCGTAATATGACCCCTTCTATGCACTGAATTCACTTCTAGTGTATCTATAGATCCTGAAAATTTCATGGTTCTACGTCAAAAATTATGGAAGATACCAACGATGGTGTTTCCATGAGAACTTAAACACACTGTATATTGCAGTGATGTTCACTATTGTTTCTACAAACAGTGACATCGTCGGAATGAGTTATAAACGAAGAGACATCTAGAACATCATCACCTTGTAAGTACAGGGTGATTAAAAGAGCAGGTAGGGAATGTTACCACAAACATAATAATAACTTTATTCGCAAATGGAATACTTACTGGACGCCTGTGGTGTAATTACTTATTGATAATTGATATATTGTTATAATATTGTGTTTTGAAATTGATAGTTATATCATAACCCATAGAAAAACTATAGTACCTATACAAAATCGAAATTTTCAAATTTTGTTATAGAAATTTGCCTAGCTCTAGAACGAATACCTTTTAGTTTTGTTTTTTACCTTTTACATGTAGTTTATAGCTCCACCTCAGGTAGTGCACCTGTGACAATGATATACTCTTTCTTCTCAGGAAGATTCCTAGGATTGTGATAAATATAAAAATTTCTTAATAAAGGTAAAATTGAAAAGAAATTAATTTTGATATCGAAATTTCAGATTGCTGTTTATTCAAGAAGTCCAAAAATCAAAATGATGCCCAAAAAGCTTGATCAGAATATCAATTGTTGCCTAAATATACCTACTGTACGACAACTATCTTATCTTCTAATATTTTACTCTAATATCAATAAATAAATTCAAATAGGTAGTATGTGCTACTTCAGTTGCACTCAATAGTAATGAAAAGTCTTGAGAGGGAGTTTTGAAATCAAATAAATAATAAAGTCAGTTTCTTTCAACAGCTGAGGACGTAAACGGACCTATAAGGTTTATAGAAAGTCTATTTCTTGTTGGGACTGGAAAATTTCTTCATAAATTGGATGAGGATTTGCAAAAATGAACATCAAATTTCAACTGATTCTCTCAATGCATGAATTTGGTAAATACCTTGATTCTGTATAGCTGATGACTTTAGATTTTCAGATTTCTTAATAAAACGATTACTTAGACGAAGTAGATTTGAAAAATCAGTCTCTTGGACTATCTCAATAATGATTCTAGTAAAATATCTCGACTACGAATGGCTGCTGTCTTCAAATCTCTGTTCTAATTTATGTACTTTGGTTATTTCTCTGTAAATAATACGTTTCTGATCATATTAGTGTTATAATTCTATAAAATATTGGTATATATAATCACACTACAAAATTGATTTAATGATGATCATTTTTATTATTTTCTACAACAATTGAAAATATTGGGAAAATCATGATTCAGAGAGACCTATTGTCGGTTTTTCTCAATTTTAAGCGGTTTAACGAACAATAAACCACCAAGTTACATAGACCAATTGAAAGTAGACATTTTAATAATCAATATGATCACTTATTGACCTTCGAAATACAAAAAAACACCAAAACAATTGTTCGTGGAAGATAAGGGAATTTTTTTCGAAAAATATACATAGCTCGAAAACTAGTCGTCTTCAAGCTCAAGCTCAAGCTCATTCGACACCAAAAAAGACATATTCCTACGAATTTTCATGTGAATTAAATCATTTATTCGAAAGAAAAGAATTAAATACTGAAAAATTGTGTTTTTGTTATTTTGACAGATAATTTGAGGTTATATCGGAACGTGTTGGAAACAAAAGTTTTTGAATACTTTATTATCTACAACTTTGCCATTGAACATTTTCCGCTAAACTGCATCCCCCATTTCACTATTTTGAGTATTTTCGTGTTTAATTTTTTTCCCTCAAAGTTGGAACCTCAGCAACATTTTCCACCTGGTCCTTGCCTGTTACTTATTTTATTATTTTAATAATCGTTTAGAATTCGTTTTGGCACGAGACTAATCTTTTATGAGTTATGTTATTTAAATTTCCAAAATAAATCTCTAGTATCCATTTTTGTTTAAATAATTAGACTTTTCCTTCCTCAGTATTGTGAACCATTTTGATTATTCCAGTGAAGAAATGTCACTGAACAAATATAACTTAGTTTTCATTTTCATAGTTTACTTGAAAAATGTCAACTTCCATAGGGTAGGTATTTACATTAACGACTAGTCTAACTACTACAGGAATAAAAAATCGTTCCAAAAATTCAATAATATTCATTTGAAAAATAATAATGAAAATTTGCATGCTCTGAAATATGCACGCTACTGTATTTTTGATAGCATTTTATGAAAATTCAGTCATAACCACAGGATAAAATTTCTAATTGTAAGTTGGGTCCTGAAAAATCAAGTGCAGAAAACTGAAAAAACAAAAAAGATAACAAAAAGTTCACTAATGCAATAAACTTAGTAAATATCTTCAAGTATCTAATAGGTAATTTCACTGCTCTTATCTAAATATTAGAGTGTTGATTTCAAAGAATCGAATCCCATTCATTCAAAGCATTAGTAAAAAATCCTGCTACTTTCGATCATCAATGGTATAGGTAAACAAAATATGGAAATCTACTTTCTTTTCTCCTAGGCCAAGGTTAGGACATCCCGAGATGCACCTGTGTTGTATATTAAAATAAAAACTATCAATTATCACTTGGCATCTTTTTGACCTGACATTCCCCTAAATATATATCCCTCCAAACATTGCAAAGAAATTCCATAAATAACCAACCACCTGTTATTTACTTAATCTTGCTTTTACTACGCGGTGTTGCCAAATCGAAATAAAAATATGAATGACAGAATGGCAAAATTTTATTTCGCCTTCACAATTTATCGTTTATTTCAATTTATGGTAACTACTAGAGTTTAACAAATACAAAGAATGACCACGAATGACACTTGACTGTGTAACTGCGGTTACATTTTTGTCCTCCATATTGGTAATTATTTTGTCGTTTCTCACTTATTCTTACAATTTTTGGAAACATTTTATGAAACACATCAATTTCTTAGTCGTTTGAATGACCCAATATTGATTTTTATCACTTATTATTACACGAGAGCTTTTTTTGTCGAAGTAAACTTGACATGTAAGGATGAGCATTTTGATGCCTGGCAATTTAACGAAAAAAACTGCCCCGGAAAAAATTACGAGTCCGTAGGACGAGTACTTTTTTCTGTCAGTTATTTGAGTTGAATTGCCTAATGGCGACAAAATTCGAATTATAAATGTCAAGTTTACTTCGACAAAAAAAAGATAGTGTAATTCGGTAAGACAATTTAATGAATATGTGAATCAATAAATTAAAAAATAAGATGTAAATTAGTTTATTTAATTTAACGGAAAACCAAAATTGTTAAAAACACAATTAATAAAAAAAGCTTGATTTTCAGAACTTTCTTGTCTTTTGTTAATAGTTTGCTGCATGCTAGTATTTTGCGCGGTGGTAGTAACTCTTTTCTGGACGGTAGTACGCATGGAACCAATGATTTTTTTATGATGTTCTTTATCTAACTGAAGGTACGGTTTTAATGACGATGGGTGGATTGCTATGTCTTCCCATAATTTGTTTAAACAATTTTACTGGACATACACAATCTTCTTCAGTGTTTGCTACCAACCATTTACTGTGGGCCAACTTCTGATTTCCACCTTGTGCTGTCTTCGAAAATACTGGGTTATATTAAACTCTTCCGGTCTCTCTTCCACGGTTGTCTGTCTCGATTTTAAAATAGATTACCTTAGAATTTGCTGCTTCTCCACCAGCTCTCCAAGCCAATTCATAGGCAGAAATATGATAAAATTTTCTTTGAAGGCCTACAGGTTCTTCTTCACTCCAGAACAGTGCCATTTCAAAAATTTCTTGTTTTGTGAGAGCCATAGAACTCTCCTTCCTTTTTTCTGGGATTGCTTGCAAAATTTTGCGTTTTGTGTCGCGTGCATCTCTCGATTTCTTAAACTGTATGTCCGTGAATGGATTAAAAATTCTTTTATATTCTTTGAAGTACTTCTCTCGTAACATTTTTGCTGAAGTGTTCCAAATCGTTTTGACTGCACTCTCTTTAGAGTCTTCTCCATTGTTCTTCTCCATGTTGAATGCCCAGTCACATAAAATATAAGCTAACTCTTCAGTGGATGTTTCGGTAATGAGTTCATATTTTTTTTTCAAACGAAAGATCGCAAATTATCGCCAAATTGACGTAGTTGAATTCACAGTATTGCGAGGCACATTATTATTGATGGCTTCTTCAATTTCTCCACTCGAAGACTGTCCAAATCGCTACATTTCCACAAATAAGATACTTTTCTGACAACGCAAGTTTGAGAAAAATTGACATAACGTCATCAAAAATGTGTTTACAAAGCTGGTTGTCATGCTTTCAAAAGTTAGGTTCCGTTTTGTCGCTGGAAAAGTTAAGGCAAACTTTTTTCGCTGTCATAATGACAAAACACCGCGACATATGGCATTTTTAGTGCATGAATTGAATTGTCAGTAAAAACTCCATTTTCGATAGAATTCTTGCACGAATATTTTGGCATTTGTCAGAATTTCAAATGTTTTTATGTAAACTTTGACATGAAGGCCACTTCAATGCATATTGATGGGATACAGAAAAATATGAAATTTAGGATTTCATTATCAATAAAATTCTTTGTTGACTTTGATCTAGGTTATTCAGGAAATAATCTAGCCGTAAATGGACTAAATTCTCTAAATGTTTTTTGCATGATTTTACTTCTGGTAAATAGTTTCTAAAAAAAATAATATTAAAAACTTAATCAAAAAAAGTAAAAAAATGCACAATAATTTTAAAATATAAACAGTCGACCGCTTCGCGGTCTCGGGTTTTCATTAAATCATTATACACTCAACTATTTTCCAAGCAAAATCATACTAAAACATTTTGAGAGTTTTAAAGCAAATCCTGGAAAAAATTATGTAAAGAGAAAGAATTTGGATTTTCTTCTATTTTTGTATCAACCACAGAAAGTACTGCTTGTATCAGCTTTTGTAGCTGTTAGTCAACTAGATACTGACAGAAATAATGAATTATATCACTGGTTTCAGAACCCATACTGAAGAAAATCGTCCCGCCTCATACGATTTGAGAATGCTAGGTTTCTTTTGGGAGTTGTCTATCAACTTTAATCTAGAGGAACTGTATCAACAATATTGAACTGCTCCGGTTTGTTTTGTAGGACTATTTAGGTCTAGGTTTTTCTCAACAAACATTTTGTTTTCTTTCGATCCACGCATTACACAGTAGGCTGTTCTTGTGAAATATCTTCAAATGTGTGCACCGAAAGTCGAGACGATTGATGTTCTGCTGTGAAGTTATCTCAAGAATACCCTGTTAATACTGATTAACGTTCAATTGATTGTGTTCGACAGAAACGATAAAACAAAGTTTACTAGAATTTTAATTCTTTCTGAGTTTAATTTTCACCATTTTTATTCCAAAAGATGATCTAGTGGGATGTTCAGGTTGGGAATGAAAAGTGAAATGAATATGCCTACGAAAAAATATGACAAGATCAAACCATTTATAAAAAAAAGTAAGAAAGAACAAGCTTTCATTTGCAAACTATTGAACTGAGAAGTAGTAACTAATATTAAGTTTATGAAAAACAAAGAACATTTAAAAATTTAATTATTTTCTGAAAAGCTTGCGGCTCAATTTCAAGTGTAATGTCGTTTCACGCCTCAAGCTTTTGAGAAAATAGTTCAATTTTCAAAAAAGTTCTTAATACATTAAACACTATTTTTTAATTTTTGGTTGTACAGTTAGAAATAAAAGCTCGTTGTTTAAAATATTTTTTACATTTATTTTATTTTCTATTTTTATCATTAACATTTGTTTGATTGTCTGTCTTAATAGGTGCGACAGGTACCCAGAGGTTGGACCTTTGTGGCATGAATATGTTTGCTACCCCTTGCCATCCAATTTCGTATACCAAAATTATTCGACGACCCTACATTTTTCACTATTTTTGAGGAGAGTGCCGAGTGCCCATCGATAAGTTTTTTTGCCTTAATTTTCCACTTCCAAAACCATTCTGACAACCCAAGCATACTCTATCTAGTCGTTAAAGGGTTGAAAAAGGGTAGAGGGAGAGGGGGTTATGAAATTATTTAATTGACATCAGTTCTTAGTACGTGTGCATGTTTGCTACTTGTTGCCATCTAGCTTGTCGTCATGTACCCACCTCAATATATGAATATACAGTACGATGCAAATGTATGGAATAAATTCATTATTTCAGAATATAAACATATTTTGGAAAATTCCTCGAACACGTCGATTTTCTTTTCCGATTGGACAATTTTTGAACCCCACCCTGAATATATAGGGTTATCCGCATTCGAGTGAAAATTACTTTAGTGATATTTTTAAATGGAACACCCAGTGTATTTTTCCATATTTTGTTAGAAATAAGTAATTTTTACTCGAATGCGGATAACCCTATATATTTAGGGTGGGGTTCAAAAATTGGCCAATCGGAAAAGAAAATCGACGTGTTCGAGGAATTTTCCAATATATGTTTTTATTCAGAAATAATGAATTTATTCCATACATTTGCATCGTACTGTATATGTAGGACATACTACAAACATAAGTTGTCGATCCGATAGTGCTCGGTACTTTTATAAATGTTTAAACTGTCTGAAAATTTTCCGAATATCTATTAGTTCTCTATCTGGAGGGCGGGATAGTAATATGTTTCGAAATTAAATTAATCGAAGGTCCAATGTTTATCACTATTTTTTCGGAATCTTTCGATTTTATCAACGCGAGTTTTCGCAACATTTTTCGATTAGGAGTGGGCTCCGAGCACCCCGACTGATTTTTTTTTTCGTCGTCTGAAACCGAGGTAAATTTTTCCAAATTATTTATCTATTCTTCAGACGGGGAAAACTTTTTTAAGAACTATTAGACTGTCCGATTTTTATTCACTTTTTTACGGATTTTTACTATTTTATTATCACGGAGATTTCCACCTTTTACGAGAGGTGGTCGTAGCCCCCCGATCGATATTTTTTTGACGAAATTTTCTATATCCAAAACCGTCGGAAAACTTTTCCGAATTCCTGCGCGTTCTCTAACAAGCCTACAGGGGGTGACATTTTTCATAATTAAATTATTCGACTGTCCGATATTTTCCAATATTGTAACAGAATTTTTCTATTTTATTTTCGCGAGTTCTTGCAACTTCTTATGGAAAAGGATGGGTGTCCGAGACCAAGACCGCCTTTTTTTGTCGTAATTTATTTCTTCCGAATCCGTCAGAAATTTTTCCGAATTAATACGCATTTTTTTATCTACCATGAAGGGGGACAGGGATATAATTTGAAAGCTTTGGAATCTGTTACTCACTGATTAACCTACGTCACACATCAAAAGGAATCATTTCCTAGTTTTTAGTGCATTCAAAACAAGCTGGTCTGTTATAGTATATTTCATTACGAGTTCAGAAAATAGGCTTTTTCCTTGCATGCGCGACATGTTCCCGTGGGAGCCGAAGCCGAACACGGGAAGTCGTGCAAGCACGGAAAAAGCATTAATGGACGATTAATGAACGATATTTTTCATTATATTTACAGATTGTTAAGAAATATTAATTTTTAATGGTGAAGGAACAATAACATGTATTATTAATTGAAATTTAATGGTACAAAAATATCCAAAAATTGCCACAAAACAAGCGTTATTTACCCTTTTGGTAATGAAATATTCTAACAATTTTCGATTTCTAGAGAACTGTCAACAACATATTATTTAATTTTGACATGTAAATAGGCAGCTATAATGACACCAGCGCACGGAAAAATTTTCCGTGCAGGTGCACGGAAAAAAACCTTTTTCAGTATGCTAAATAAGCATGTAAATGAAGCGTTTTCAGATAGGTATGATGTAAACAAAATTTCTTGTCAAGTCTTATAATGTTTGGGGAAAAATTTACAGGAGCCGTTATATTAGATTTTTCAATGTCGACATTGTATTCATAATATCCGACCTCAAAAACCCTCACATACCAATTTTAAATACAATCGGACCATGATTACAAAATTCGCCCGCTATCTTGATATTGTGAATTTCGACAACAAAACCATATTCTCCGACCCTGAGAATCACCACATACCAATTTTGAATCGAATAAGACCATATTTACAAAACCCATCCGCCATATTGAATTCGACCCCGAAAATTTTGTAAAAGAGCCCTCGTCCTTGGGATGCAGTTCTCGCCAAAATATGAAAATAAACTTTTGCAATTTCAGACGCTTTCTTGCAAAATAGTTTATTTTTTATTTTTATTTGTATGCCTGAAGATCACAAAGAAAGAGGGTTCAAATCTCGAACGTTTTCGGCACACTTGCAACCATCAGGAGAGATTTTTGCCAAGAATCTGCACAGAGATATGCAAAGCAGGAGATCATTTCATCAAATCTTAGTCGAACAATAAATTTGCATGAATATCATCTTGTTAATAAATTACTAAATCGCATGGAACTGAGGTCACCAGTTTTATTAACAAGATAATATTCATGCAAATTTTTGGTCCGACTGAGATCAGGAGAAATGATCACCAACTGTGCATTTCTCTACATTTTTTTTACAAAAATATCTCCTGATGATAAGTGAGTCGAAAACATTCGAGATTAGAACTTAATTTCTTTGTGCCTTGAAAGTCACAAAATGCTCTTCTAACTCTCAACTTTAAAATATCTCTGGCAAAAATTCATTTTTATGAAAATTTTCAGCATCTAAGTGGAAAAAGGGGAGAGAGTAATCATGTTTTAGTGAGATAGAGGATATTGATGAGCAACGAGTTTTTGGACTTTGTCTACAAAGTTCATTTCTTTTCGTTGATGAACTAGTTTGTAGAATTTTTTTAGATGGAATGACCACTTTTATCAGTCATTTTAGTGCCTTGCCTCTTTTCTTCCTAAAAAATAATTAAAATTTACGCCAAGTATAAATAAAAATTCTCCTACTAGGTATGAAATCTCCCAAAATAAAGTATTCACTGCAAACAGACAATAGCTATTTATGATACAAGTTAGTGAAGCAGGACTTTTTTGTATGAGCGTGAAGGCGCAGCCGAGTACAAAAAAGCCCTTTACGAAAGTGTTTCATACAAAGTTTTTTCTTCGACAGTTATTATATTGCCAAATTGTAGCAATTATATAATTAATTTGAATGTTCAATTATATGAATTGTCGGCGTATTATCAAATAAAGACTTCCGAGTTATTTTTGACGCAAAAACTGTATTTTTCGAAAATGCATAAATGTATGAACAGTGTGTAAAAAATTGCTTTACGCACAGTTGATGATTTTAAGCACAGGACATTTTTTTACGCACTTGTGTGAAAAAGTATTACTCTACACACTGCCAGCAGTGCGTAAAAGCTCAGTTTACACATTGTCGTAGAAACATATATTTTTCGACAGCAGTGTGTAAACTGAGGTTTCACCCTTTATTTACAGATCGTAAAGTGATACTTTTTAACACGAATGCTTAAAAAAATCAATGTTGAAAAGTACATTGAATGTTAAAGAAAATATTGATATAAGGAAGTTTTCAAAATTGGTCCCGCTCATTAAGAACAAAAGCGTCGGATACCGAGGAAAAAAATCTAAAGTTTCATCAAGGGATGATATCAATATAATTCAAGATGCTGATAACGAAACAAATTTTCTTCTTAAGGTACAGATAATATAATCATAATTTTGTAAGAGTAGTAGTGATTTCAATTCTTTTTATTTCTAGGTTGTCCTAATTTTGGGTAATCAGCGGTGCTTGTCGCCGTGAAGAATTATCAGTATTGATGCCATTGAGGATGCTGGATCTATATTGATTGTTAAAATACCTGATACGAAGACCTATTGCGCAAGAACGATTACTGTTTCAAATTCTGATTATATTGAGATATACCGCAAGTATAAGCACTACGGCAGCCTCATACAAAAAGTAACAGATTATTTTTGAAACACTCGAGAGGAAAATGTAGAGATAAATAAAATAGGAGAAATTCCTAGCTTGATTGCAAAATGGCTTGGAAAAGATGTGTACAAGAGCTACACACAGGTCACTGTTTCAGGAGAAGCTCTGTAACTCTTCTGGCCAGTGCAGGGGGCAACATTACATCCATAAAACGTCATGTGGCTGGAAATCTGCCTCCGTAGCAGAAGCATATATAGAAGATAGTTTGAATAACAAAATTGAGATTTCTAACAAAATATTGAATTGTCCATCTTCTTCCAAACAAATTAAAATATCGGATAAAATTGTGGAATCAACTCTTCAAGAAATATCTAACGTTTCTGATTAGCAGCAACATGGAACATTTTCGGGAATTTATGTCGGAAGTAATTGTTCAAACTTTACTATCAATTATATATCCAATAAATGTAATTGTTTTATGATGAATATTCAATTGATAATTGGCTCTGTTAAAAATAAATCCTTCAAAAAGTAATATTTCATTTTTATTTTGTGAATTATTTTGGAAGTGAAAAAAACATTTACGCATTAATAAAGATGCAGAAATTTCAAGTTTTTTTGACAGTTGTACAAAAAGAGCTTTTTTGTACTCTCGTGTTTTATTTAACTCGGCTTCGTCTCAGTAAAAAAACTTCACACTTATACAAAAAAGTTCTACTTTACGTACTTGTATCATAAATAACTATTTACTAATTGTCTTCCCGATTTTTAGTCTAATTCCCTATATTTTATTATCTTTGAAGAGATTAACAAAAAGTTCTGATGAAATTTTTCCATATCTCGTAGAAAAAAAATTGAAATCTGAAAACACCAAAAAGTCGAGAACGAAACGAGATATCAAAAAATTGTATAGGAGCAATGTTATTGTACTCAAGGAGGTCTACAAAAAATTGTCATAAAATTTTTCCATATTTTGGAAAAAAAAATTGAGATGAGGACTTGGAAGAAATTTCCGCTTTTTTCGTTTTCAAAACACTAAAAATTGGAGAACGAAACGGGATATCAAAAAAATGTATATGAATAGTTTTATTGTACTCAAACAGATCAACAAAATAAATCCTATGAAATTTTTTCATATCTTAGAAAAACCAAATTGAGATGACGACTTATTCAATTTATGTTCATCAATACTGTGACGTAATTTCCGCTTTTTCCGTTTTTAAAACATCTTTTGGGTTCTGGGAAAAGAATGCATGGTCACATTTGCAGATGAATGATTCTTGCACAGCGGCACTAAACAGATTTTTTTTTGCTTACTAGTCATAGAATAGAATAGATTTATTTGGCCAAGTTACAATTATTTTTTGGCAAGTCAGTAGTACAAGTTTAAAAATATTTAAAATCGACATCAAAAGAGTTTGAGTAAAATAGTCATAGGGTAAAAAAATAATAATTAAAACGACAAAACATACAAAAACAATCTAAAAAACAGTGTCCCATTATTTGGGAGATCTAGATATTACTGGGACACAGAAGCATACTCAAATATTCGTCAATGGAGTAAAAACAGTGATTAAGAATGTGTCGTTTCAGTTTCGATTTAAGATAGTTCCGAGTCAAAATCTTGAACTCATCAGGCAAAAAGTTATAGAGTCTGACATCCAGTGAATTCATTTGTGTTTTATTGAGTCTGTAACGGGGAGGTCTCAAATCGGTTGCACCGCGAGTTTGGTACTCATGAAAATCAGCGTTGGCCAAAAATAATATTTTGTTTTTATGTATCTCTAATACCGTATTATAAATAAATAATGATGGAACAGTGGTCCCTGTAACCAGCATCAGCCATAATTCTAACTGCTTTCTTCTGCATTTTGAAAACCCTAACGGCGTGACAAGAATTCCCCCATAAGATAATGCTATAATTTATGTGAGCATGGAAAAATGAAAAATAACATGTTCGAACTGTGTTAAGACATAGTTGTTTCTTCATATTGCGTAACAAATAGAGTGAACTCGATAATCTATTACATAGTTGATCTATATGGGCAATTTTGTGCAGGTTCGATAGAGCACATCATACGTAACGATAGACTGTCTACGTTGGAAGCAGTATTGAGTAAAGTTGTGTCATCATCATAAGCATTTATTAGGTAACATAGAATGGAACAAATCATTCATGTTAAGATGAATAGAGAAGGGCCGAATACAGATCCCTGTGGCACCCCATATGTAATATTGTGAAAATCAGAACAAGAATCACTTATATACACTGCTTGTTTCCTGTTATGTAGGTAAGACTGGAATAGATCGAGCGGTATGCCCCTGACACCATAGTGATTAAGCTCTCCAATAAGAATACTATGAGAGACACAGTCGAAAGCTTTCGACAGATCGCATGAATTAATACCAACTTCCATGCAATTCTCAAAACCCTCGACTATATCGCTAACAAGCTTGAAAACAGCTTGGGTTGTACTACATTTGCTTCAACTGACAACTATTGATAAATGTATTCTTTTCAAAGTATTTTATGAGTCTCAGATTTAATATGATTTCAAAAACTTTGGAAAAAATCGGAATGAAAGATATTGTCCTATGGTTAGCCACCTGTGAAATGTCCCCTTTTTTGAGAATTGGTATTACTTTCGTGACTTTCAAAATATCTGGAAATTCTCCCTCTGCAAAGGAAGCATTGAAGAGAGTTACCAACGGATCTATTATTAGGTCTAGGGTTTGTTCTATCAATTATCAAAGCTATTCTTTATGCATTAAATCAGAAAATCGAACCAAATATAGAACTACAAAGAAATAATCAACAATTTATTAACACGAGAAGAAATGGCAGAATATTTGTTTTCCCGGAGTTTTTCGTGCAAATTTCAAAATGTAGATGTCGTGGTGATCGCGAATAGACTCCTTGCACTGTTCCATATCCAAACTATTTAAAAAAGTTGCAGCAATCAGAATTATAGATCATCTGAAAACCTATAATCTTCTGTGCAAATTAAAATAATATGGAGTACATCCAATCTTTTTTCTGGACAAATAAATATAGGTGGTATAAGATCACAGAGAGTCTTAAATCTCATTTTCTGCGAAAATAGATAAGATCTTCAAAAATATCTTAGTGAAATGAATTAGTCACCAAGCTGTATTTTGATAGCTTGCTACTACAAGACGAATATTATAAAAATCCGAAAACAACGAAATTCTCCACAATCTGGCAGCACCGCCGTCCTACCTCTAACCTTAACTTCTTATTCAATCCCCTCTCTTTGGCGTTCCTCGTCACTACCTGCCAAGAAACGTAGTTACCTGAGAGCGCCGCGTCCTAGCCAACCAAGTGCCGACGTCACATTGTACTCTGGAGGAATTTCACACAATTTCCGGCTGGTTATTGGAAAATTCCAGCCCTGTGTACTCAACACCCATCCCTGGGGCATACCCGTTGAGTATTTTCGGTCTTCTGGCTGGGGAAAGTGCGAAAAACGGCGACAGAAGTGAAAAATACCGGAGTTGAATTAATATTGTGGAACGGTGGAATTTTTAGGTGTGTTAGGAACGTTGTGCGAAATAACTGTGCTGTGGATTTCTTTCTTTTTTCTTCGCTTGGCAGTCGCAACAATATTGGTAAGTCTGCGTCTTTCATCTGGTGAAGTGTGGAAATGATGCAATGTTCACTTTGGTCAATTTGACCTGTATTTCACTGGTTATCTTGCATTGCAGTCTCAGTTGCTAATTGTTCTGTTGTTCATTGGATTGCATGACATCAATGATTACGCTGTTACTTTCTCACATTTATTCAACATATTATTCACAAAATATTGAAGAAAATCATATTAATGCGCTTTGTTTATAATCTTATCGATCATAATTGATCGAGTATACACACAAGAGAGAGGTGGCAACTAGTAACTGTATTTTTTATATTGCCGGAAGGTGTAGAAGCTCACATTCTTCATAATCTTCACCGATTGAATCCTCAAAGGAATTCTTTAGTAATTATAAATGTATGAACCAGTTCACGATGAAATTTATCGATTTTGGATAATGGAAATCTGGAATGGTCATGATTGATTCCAAGATGAACCAAGGATTTTCAAATAATTTGGAAGACTTCTGACATTTGCTACTTAGACAACTATATGAAGCGTGGTCCAAGGCAAAAATGTTAATTTTTAAACATCTGCATTTTTTATAAGGCAAGCTTACATTTTAATGAGATGGTAAACAATATATGTATAAAGGTGTCCACTCTAGGGAAGAATCTAATTTCAAAGGAAGTTTCAATATGATGATTTCTTTGGTGTGATTGTTTTGTTGAAATGACTTCTAAAAATATTCAGGAACCATCATTCAGGTTGAGTGTAAGAGAGTACTTTCTCATCTAGTATGAGAAAGCGCTAACTCTACCTTTTGGATGTATGTTATTACTACCAATAAAAGCATTTATTATTATTATTATATACAAGTAGCTTCAAGAAGTTCCCCGCTACTGAAATCAATAATAGGTTTTTTTAAATGGTACATTACTCGCACCTTTCTTCATAATGTTGAACAGGTTCCAAAGTTAATGGAAAGAGACATCGAGACCGTAAAATATTTGAAAGGCTCCAGAATTGTGAACTATCGACAATAACGTTTTTGTCATAAAAGAAGTCAACTGGCTTACGCCCCTCTTAGAAAGAAACCATCTTCGGAAAAATATGATGAAACTCTGGTCGAGGTATTAGATTTTTGCAAGGCATTTCATTGCGTCAGCACCATGACGTAAGCATAATGTACCTGCAAAAAAAACTTCCGAACTATTCATCAACATCTTCATGAAACAGGCATATTGCACCAGTACATTTCAGTGTGGTTGTTTGTGGGTTTTTAACCCTTACTTACGGATATCACTGGATTAGTCGAGGTGAACTTTTTCGATGGCCTGCTCGATCGCCGGACTTAAACTCCTGGATTATTTTGAAAGTGGCCATCTAAAGTCAACAGTTTACACTATTCCATGAGAAACTTGGCAGATAGCTGGAACCATTTTCAACAGTTCTTGTAGATTAAGGATTACAAGTTATTTTTGGTACTTAATAGAATTTTATTGTCAAAAATCTTGTTTGCCCTGTATCTTCGGAACAAAGCGGGTTTTCAAAAATCATCAAATGTCGAAATATCAATAAAATGGTCCAGGCAATAACTATTTGAATTTTTGTCGTATGTTTACTGAGCACCCGGTACGTTCGAGTTGCCCATCACGGTCTTTTTATTTTCATTTAATAAACCAGAGCTCACCACGAACTTTGCACTTGCCACCACTGTTTCAACCGCTCTAGTTTTACCTTCTGAACATACGAACAAGTAGATGCCTCATGTAATTTCGAAAACCAAAACCCTCAAATGAGGAACTCGCCTGATATCGTATTGGCCTGATTATCGTCGTGCTCAGATGAGTACACACTTTTGAGCTATCGATAAAATGAATATATTCCACAAATAATCATCATGTTTTCAGATATTAACTAAACTAGCCTAAGATATTGCAAAATTGCTGATTTCTTGTTGTAGCAGTTTCTTTTTCTTGATAGAAAGATTGACAAACATAAATAACATAACAAAGGACTATTGTTCAGTGGCAGAGTTGGGATAACATGTCAGTGAGACAAAATTTCACATTTTCACAAAATATTTTTTGGATCCTTGGAAATTTTTCTGAAGTTCTAAACGACTTTTCAAAATTGTGATCTCATAATCTTTCATTCATAAACAAAAAACAACACTTTTTTTCCTGTTTATTTTCTGAATTGTATGTTTTGTTATTTGTTAGTAGATTGATTTTGAACGGATACTTCCTATGTTGAATAGTACACAGCTTATTGATGGTAGAACTCTTATTCTTCTTATCGCTGTTTCGAAACCAGCAATGTATCTTCTCTACCTCATAGTACTCCGAAGAATTAATGCCAATGAAGTCATCGATTTCTACGTTCGGTTTTACCAGCCAAACCGTTTCTGAGGAATGCCAACTTTGTTCAATTTTTCGTGTCAAGAACTATATTGCTTCCATTGGCTGCTCATTCTGTTTCATGTCAAGAGCTCTTGCATATCCTGTCTTCTGCTTGCATTCTAATCAACCTATCTGTCCTAATTTCGATGTTCTTTTGAAAACACTGTCATCAATTGTTTGATTTTCAAAAGAGTTTGATCCAATGAGATCGGTCTTCACCTTTCTATTATCACCTCGAAGACTTGTCAAGAACCTCTTTCTGATGGCTCGTTTTTTCAATACTTTGGAAAACAGTACTTAGAGAGGTAGATGTCCCTAGAAGCATACGGCAACCAGAAGAATAAAACAGTTCCATCTACTTTCCTTTGGTTGTCATAATGTTCATTAATTTTGACGCAGAACTGAGCTTCTCAACACATATTCTCAATTCTGCATCGGCAGCGGAAAGAATGCGTGGCCTGATTTTCGCTTAATATATTGCTCGCTGATTTGATCTCCAATATACTTGAATGTACAAACATGAAAAAAATATTTGGAGGGTTTCCCCGATAGGTACCACTTTTTGAAACAAAAAATATGGTTATTGCATGGGGGGGGGGGGGTCAAGTGTCACATCGTTGAAAAGAGAATACAATTCTCTTCACCACCATCTAAATATTTTTTAATTTTGTTGAGAATTTTTTTCCCAATTTTCATGCCTTTCGAAATTTTCTTGGTCTGTCCCCAGCGCCATCTGTCGAGTAATTTCAATGTTTCTTCTCTCAAAAAGTAGTATCGGTAATACCCTTCAAAATGTTTTTGGTTTCATTATTCCACAACAAACCGTTCAAATTCATCGAGTTGTGAGTAGTTTTCAGATCCGCATTTATATTTGATATTTCGAAGTTTAATTGCAAAAAAAAATATTAACGAAATTGAAGAAAAATTAGATGGTTGTAAAGAGAATTGAATTCTCTTTTCCACGATGTGACACTCGACCCCCCATGCTACTTAAAAATTTTGAGTTGAGTTGCCCCCCGCGCCCCCGTCAATCAATCAACATATTTTTTGTTTCAAAAAGTAGTATCGGTGAAACCCCCCAACAAATTTCTTCATAGATGCTGGTTATGGGGTTACTTAGGCGCCAGATGAAATTGCACAGAAATTTATACAAAAACTTACTAGAAAAAAGTTGTTTATTTTTGCGAGATCTATCACATGCTCAGATTGTGTTCTGAGCAACTTCATATGGCTCCCAAGTGACCCCATGCATCGAAGCAGAAATTTGCAAATTCCTCAAAAACAGTGGCGCCTAGCGTTGTGGAGCCAGTATACATTTTTTGCTCAAAAAAGTAATAGGAATAGGATTTGAATATGAAAAATACCAAAATTTCACTGTCAAAGAAAATTATGTTTCTTATTTGATATTTTTTAAGTATTTCCGGCGTTACCATTATGCACGCCACTGGCCAAATGGAACAAACAATTTTTAAGCATAACAGATTCATTTGTATTCATTAAAAACCCTATAAAAACAATTTTTTATTATTTTGACCCAGGGACTTACAATAAAATGATTTTTATGTTTTTTCTCAAATACAAAGCAAGATACGAAAAAAATTCTTGAAAGTTGTAATTTCAGTTGCTTAATGTAAAACAAATACAAAAATTGCAAAAATATTAGTGGCGCATATTTTTTCTGTAAAAAATATTGGTTACGGTGCCTTCCGGGATGCCACCGGACATGATAATTTTAATATAGTTAGGGCTAAATCAGCCCTTTACGACCCTTAATAACACTGCCAAATTTCAATAAAATTGGTTTAAGGATTATTAAGATATTTACGAAAAATACGATTTCTTTTAAAAAATTTGACACCCTGTATATTGAATATGAAGCATTGCCGGACCTATGTTTTTATAAACTTTTCGTCCTAAGGTGGATTTATGCAGCAGTCATAAGTCATAAGTTTTTAGTCATAAGGAAGAATATTCGTCAGTGATTGGTTGGAATAAACGGACCAACCAATCATTGACGAATATTGTTCCTTATGACTCAAAACTTATGACTTATGACTGCTGCATAAATCCAATTTGGCCAAGCACTTACATAACACCCTGTATATCCCTGCCTATTCGTGTAATCGTACACGTGTTAGTCATTCACATTTTGTTATTATGCGTCTTCTCACTATTTAATTTTTTTTTCTAATTATGATTATTTTCTTCAATTACTTACCGAGATTGTCATAACAATTTATATAGTCTTGAGTTCATAGTTACATATTTACATTTTTATAAGCTGTCCTGTAATTGGGTCTTGTGCCTGTTTGGATAATAAACAGTTTTTTTATGACAATTTAATGCTCTAATACAGGACAAGGTAATTTTTGAACTTCCATAATTGCTTCTCTTTTATATAATGAATATTCGAAAATTTCACCTACGAATGAAATTGGAAACAGATTGCATTCTAACTAGCTTGGCTGGATGGTTTAATCCTTCTAACCCCAACTTTCTATTTATTGAACAATATTGACATAACTCATTAAAAATTTATGGTTACCGATAATTTCGTTACAGATTACAATGACCTACTAATTTCAACTCCAGTATTTCAGGTGCTGATATACAGCGTGTCCATTTTGTGCGTAATTCCTCGATATCTCAAAAGCAATAACATTTTGTGGAACAAACATTTTCAGTAGCTTAGTTCAAAAATATTCTTATGTGTACAGGGTGTTTCATGAAAGTAAAATTTTAACTATTGGAACACCCTCTATTTATCTGAAATCCACATTTTCTGTCGTTGTGAAGAAAATCGTAATCGTTTGCGGCGTTGCCAAGTTATAATTGATATCCTATATCTGCAATACCATTACAGATTCATGGTGAGTTGGTCATAGTATATTATTTTATTTAAATTTTTGAAATATTTTTGGCAAACAGTAGGAACAAGGTTTCTCGTAGCCTAAGGGCCAGTTTTTCATGTTCGAGTTAAACTCCAGATAACTAACTAATAGTTTAAATTGTGAATGACATTCTTTAAATGATGTCTGAAGGATCACATTCTAAACATTACTTAATAAATCTGGACTTCAACTGGAACCTGAAAAACTGGACCTGAATCAGTGTTTTTGCGACATGTTTTTTTCCAAGGTGCTGAGATTTGAACTTTGAAAATTGTGAAATTCAGACTACATTCATTCGATTTTTTTAAATGGAACACCCTGTATTTTGTATCAGAAATTTATTGTGCAATCTAAGGTCAGCTAGTATCCCAAAAAACCTACCAAGCACAATGGCATACACTGAAATATCCTAAATAAATCATAAATAGGCCAATCAATAGAGCATTTTTCCCTAACAAAAATACTAGTAGAAAACCGACTGCGTCATTATATGGAAGACAGAAGACGTTGAAATACGATCAAAATGGAATAATTTACGACCCCATCGGATTATTAGTAAAGGAGGAAAACCGAGAAAATTTACGATTTTTTGAAAAACTCATAACTCCGCCATTTTTCAAGAAATATGGTTGACCCTCCTAATGAAAGTATTGAATTGTGTGCACTTTATGTGTGCACAAAACAGGCTCTGACGGATCATTAGTTTTGGCACAATTGCAATTTGAATTTTTTTTGCACCATCTTGCAGCCTGCCTGAATGCTCTAGTGATAGTCCGATTTCAATTTCTAGAACAGATTTTGAAAGTAGAAGTACAGTACCTTAAAACGTATGTTCTCAATTTGCGCCAAAATGCTGCGAAATGGGTGAAATTGCTTGCAAACATGACTGAATACGACCGAGCTGGTGGAAGCGGTCGAGTGGAAGAGTGGAAGGACAGAGCGGGAGGGCGCATTATCACGTAACCCGTTCTTAGAAGAACTCCCCTCATCTCCTGTACACCCCTACCACTCGGCAGCTAACGCGGGCTCGGCTGTTTTCAGTCATGTTTGCATGCATTTTTCACCCATTTCGCACCATTGTAGCGCAACATGAGAATATACATTTTGTAGTACTATACTTTTACTTCCATAATCTGTTCGAGAAATTGAAATTGGGCTATCACTAGAGCATTCAGGCCGTTGCAAGATGGTGCAAACAAAATTTAAATTGCAACTGTGCCATAACTAACGATCCGACAGCGCCTGTTTTATGCAGGCGTAAAGTACACATGATTCCATACATTCATGAGAAAGGCCAATCCTACTTCTTGAAAAATGGCGGAGTAATGAATTTTTCAAAAAATCGCAAAATTTTCTGGCTTTCCAGTTTTTCTCCGTTACTAATGATCCGACCAGGTCGTAAAATATCCCATTTTGTTCGTATTTCGATTATCTACAATTCCCCATAGAAGCAACCAGATTGCTCTATCAGTTTTCATTTTATAGGCAAAACAATAAAAAAAACACGTTTTTTGTTATTTAAATGTTTATAACAAATTAATAAATGACAGTTGCGAGTCGAAAACATATCAGAATATAACTACGGACTGTCTTTTATGTGATGGCATAGTTGGTTTCCTACTAGTATTTTTGTTAAAAACTTGCTCATTTTATGCTCTATTGCTTGGTGTAAAAGCTAATAATGTCTGGTAAACTGATCCCATCATCCGGTGAGGCGCAGAAATCTTAAAAATTATTTCCAATTGGTACGCCTCAGCTCGTTCTGTCTTCTCATTTAGCCAAGAAAAAGTAATTGAACATTTTATTGTTGCTTTTATTTAATTCAGTTTCGATAATTTCAATTGGATGATGTGTTTGAGATGAATTATTCCTTAGTAGAATCGATAAGAAAGATGTGACTTTAGGAAAAAGCCATTATTTTTAAAAAGCAACTGTCTCTTAGCTACTCGAATATATGCCTGATATTCCTCAAGATATATGCTTCATAATATTGAAAGGAGATTCGAACGTTAAGAAAATGTGGATTATGAAAAAGAATATACAAGGAAAAACTATTTTGAGGGAATAAAATAAAATTAACTTGCATTCGCTTTATTAGTAACTAAGGAACGGATAGGTGTTGAGTGTTAGAGAAAAAAGTAAACATTTATATATATTAAGAAATCATCAGTAGGGAAGTCCATCAAAAAGCATAAATTTCATCCATACCATCTTCAGCTCGAACAAGAAGTTACAGAAAATTATTTTGGAAGACGAGTTACATTTTGTTGAAGGAAACCAAACAATTTTTTTTTAAACAGGCGCTATTCAGTGATTAACCAACATTTCACACAAATGACTAAAAACCCATATCATAGATTAACGTGAGGGAAAATTTTAGGATAAGAATAAATGCTCGTATCAATCGGAGTGGAAAACATTTCGAACAACTTCTATAATGGATAGGTATGATATTTCATTTGCTTCAACTTTATTAGTTGTTTTTTTTTATAAAATTACTTAGAATGAAAATAGCTCATCACATAATTATTATTGTATGCAACTACTATACAAACATTATTTCATGATTGCAAGGGTTTCTGGTCTAATTTTTTAAATTACAAAAATACACGAATGGTCTAAGTAGAACCTCGATTCTACTATGGATAGGCCATATTTTCGCAATCGAATTAAATGAAGGAACTACATGCTAGTGCTAGTGAAATAAGGAAATAACTCATAACTTGAGAATGCTGCAACAAATTTTGATTTTCTTGAAAGGCAAAAACTTACGGAATAAATTTCGGTTAAAAACAACTTACACAACTACAACACACGAAGAAGGGCAGACATACGAGTCTCAACAAAAAACAAAAAAGCTCCGAAAAATCTATTTTTCATAAAGGCATAGTGTGTTACAATGAGTTGGAAGAATCTTTGAAAACCCGCGACGCTATTACAACTTTAAAAATAGAATTGAAAATATTATTACGCAAGTGTCATACATGATTGTCACTATTACTCTTGCCTACCGACTCATAAAAGTTCATATGTTTTAATATGTTGTATTATTGTATATTTTATTTTTCATAATTGTATATAGTGTTATATTTATTGAACAAATTTATTATATATATATTTTTTACCTATGACTGTAAACATTAGCTTTATGTGCTAAATAAAGAAATTAATAAAAAAAGCGGGATATTTCATCTGAAAAAAATCGAAAATGTCTACAATATAATAATATGCAAGATCCCCATTTCTTATTGTCAATCCTTGGCTCGTCATAAACGAGGTCAGTCCTCTGATGATGTGTTGATGTGTTCTGGAATTCCAGCTTTGTATTAATCCTAAAGCGCTATGGTAACGGTTATCGAAAGTGCATCCCTATTTCAAAAATATACTGAGAGGTAAGATGTTTGACACCAAGAAGACTAAAATTTAACAAGGAGAGTTCAATCCCCATAAGACAATGGGGACACTGATAGAAAGATGAAAGAAGATTTGTGACGAAATGTGACGTAGTTGGACGTGTCATGGCCTCCGTTCTCTATAGACAGTGACAGACTAGCTCTTGGTATATGAGAGTTACTGCTGACAGTTTTGTTGCTTGGTTCGAGTTCGACTCTGTACTCATATCCAAGTACGTCACTATGACGCGTTGATGCTATAAGATTCTGGTTGGCTAGAGCTTATTAAACCCTCCTTGTTAGTTTAGTCTCTTTGGTTCGACACAACTTCAATTGAGCTTATTAGTGTACGGCCATGTTGAATGCGACCCTATGGTTGCCACCTGTGCAAAAAGAAAAATCAAGAATTTTATTTTTTTTATAATAGTGTCAAGAAGGCGCTAATTAATTTAAAATATTATCAGATCATATCTATTTTCCCAAAATTCACATTTTATGAATTTGTAAACAAATTAGTTATTGAAGTTTATAATTTGATAAACAAAACATAACACCGGGGTCACCTACGAAAGTATATACTAGCAGTCCATTGATGATATTATTCGGCATGTCAGTGGCTCGACATTGAATAATTTTTCACGTAATAAAAACAAAAACATTTACAAAAGTTGAATAAATACACGAGAACCGAAAAGATGAGCTCTCAGTGGCGAGTATTGCGAGTCCCCGAGAGATCCAGCGTAGTAGAGTCATTGGTAATTATTGGGAAGATAGATCGATCTCCGAAAGCCCTTCGTACAAACCCCTTTCTCTGAGAGATGTACCAAAGTTCGTTGAGTGTCTGCATTTGGTAAGAAAGAGCCTTTTATATTTGGAACAAATTATCTTTTGTTGTTTTTGTGTATTATATTGCCCTTTGCCCGTTGTCCCTTTATTGTGTACTTAGTTGATAAGGTCTTGTGTGCACCAGGTTAATTTTTTAATATATATACCTTTGAAGTGTTTTTGTGACTTGTTTGATTTATTAGAGGGTATCCTGAGTAAGAATCAGGTTACCCCTGGGTCTTGCTGACCTACGTCCCAAGCGAAGGGCTAATAGCTTCCCTATAGAGCCATATTCGCGACAATAGTGATAAAATTCGCGTGTTGTTGACACTTGAAATAATCACTGGATTTTAAATCCACGATAAGGAATTTTATGTTGGATTATTCGTTTCAACCGTTCGATTTCTTCATTATTTGTGGCTTAATTAATGAATCTCGTTTGATGATATAACATACCACGATTAAAAAAATATAGTGGTGGAATAAAATACCCTTTGGAATACTGCAATGATGGAACCAGGATAAAAATGAGAAAACTCAAATAAAGTTTTACCTATTTCAGAAAAAACGATTTTGTGAACTTCACAATTTAGATCTCCTGAAGGAACTCGAGAAGGTATCCATCACTTATCAATTTTTTTTGATCTCACTATTCGTTTGATTATACATGTATTTGAAGAAAGCTCAGACCTTCGAGAGAAAAACCAACAAAATACTGTCTGATGCTCAAATACAAGTGGACTTGGAATAGTTATTGAATAATAATATTCAGAATCACAACTGCAAGTTGTACTGAATAGCCGCCGTTATTTGAACTTTTATACAGGATTCGCTGACGAAAAACATTGTGAGCTTTTCACAAACAACATTGTAGCACAGTTCAAATTGTACCAAAATCTGAAACTTTCGAATAATTGATTATTAGAAGATGATTTAGCTTTCATGAGGAAAGTTTCTCAGGCAACAATTTCAAACATATTCAGATATGGCCAAAGAAGAAAATTGTACGAAAGTTTATGCCTCAATGTTTCAAAGACCATTATCCCAATACAAGGAATACTTTTGACAAATTTGAATTTTTAATACAAAAGCCTTCTGCCTACATAATTCAGAGTTCAACCTACTCCAAGTACATGTCACATAATACTGCCAGGGGTAGTGTTGGATTGATTTTGAATGGTTTCATGAGCTTCATTTCAAAGCTCTATCCTGGAAGAATTCCTGAAAAAGAAGTTGTTCTCAAAAGTGGTTTATTGAATAAACTACAACCTGGTGACTCAATAATGGCAGACATGGGTATTCAAATCACATAACTTCTAGCTATTGATGTTGATTCAAATGTCCCTCCTCCTAAGGATGGAAACTTACAGTTTAATTTCGGAGATAGCAAAAGATAGCAAAATGCAAATGGAAAGTGGAAAGAAAGACTATTTCATTATTCATCATTAGGAAATGTCATTTATCATTATCGGTACCCTTCTCCAGTTGTGATTAAAATTCCCTACAAAATTTAGGAAAATTTAATTTTACGCAGTTGGCAACCATAGGGTCGCATCCAACTTGGCCCTAAACTAATAAGATCAATTGTTGTAGAAGGATATTTTATCCATTGTTATCTTGCTAAAGGTTCGTCTAATTTCCGCTAAAGTAAATCCCCATTTTGTTCCTACCATTTCAATACATTGATTTCGTGGTCAGCTTAAAATCTATAAAATATCATATGAACCTGGTATCGTAAGTTCTTCACCTTGGAGTTCGAGAAAAGTGAACTCTTGTGTATGCCTATTTCTGGTGAATGCTCCTGTTTCAGTTTTGCGACAGCTCACATTCAGTCCCTCCTTATCTACCCCATTTGAGTCTTGGTTCAGGACTTTTTGATGACCAAGTCGTTAGCAAATCCTGAAACGATAAATCCTTCCATGTTGATTCTACGAAGAAAAGTTGGCGATGTGTCTCTGTTTTATATTTTCATTGGCGATGCAATACTCAAAATTCCAATCTGAGCACCATGTAATTAAACATAGTACTGTGTGCCAAAAATATTTAAAAATTTTAAGGAAATGTATTTTGACCAATTCATCATGACCCTGCAATAGTGGTAAAAATAGGTGTTCAATAATAACTTGGCAACGCCGTAACCGATTTTAAGTTTCCTTCTATATGAAGGCAAATGATAGCGGAATAAATTTCTGATAAAAATTCAGGGCATTCTATTTTTAAAAAAAAACTTATCTTTAGGTTATCCCGCTTTTTGAAACATCTTGTAAAGTTGAAAATATTTTTGAAATGTACAACTTCAGTAACTGAAAAAGTTTATCCTCTATAGTTTTTCTGTGTAGATTATAGTTTTCAAGATATCGAAGTATTGAGCACCAAATAAACAAACTGTATAATGTTAAGTAAACAATCATTCCAAATTCTCCGAAACACTCGACCAATGTAATTCTAGAATACTCAAAGCCATATTCAAAATAATTTTGTCATATTGGCTTCGAAAATTGTTTTGATTTGTTTGTTTCCCTTTTCATGGTAAGGCGTAACTTCATCATATTATACCTGTTATTATTGCAAGACGTTTTTTTCACATTCTTCGACACGAGAACCAGTCGATGATGACCATGGATGCGCATCATTTTAACATCTATATTTAGGATTCAAAACAGAAAAATAATTGATTATTCATAGTACATGATAGCAATTACGTAAGCTTCTGAAAAAGAAACTTCGCAAACTTGGAAATTACGATTTACCTGAATAAATGAATTAGTACCTGCATGAAGTTATCTTTTCACACATTTAAACCATTAACATAGTCTCGCAGTATATCTTCAGAACGGGATAAAGTTTGAAGAAAATATTAATGTTGGGTTTAATAATGAGTGGGCCTACACAAGGACTTCCACCGCGGCCCACGGCCTTTGGTGGCTAAATATTATTGTACCAATGGAGTATTTGGCGATGCGTAATAAAAGGCCATTGAATGAATGATAGTGTCGTTGATGTAGTCGTACTTTTTATCGTTTAAACTTACTCTATATCGTATAGTCGTAGTCTTTATTCCCAAAGAGACTACACAATATCAAAGTCCTTCAGACCCATCAGCCTATCACCGTTTCCCCCTAAAACGCTGGAAAAGGTGGTACAGATTCCTAAGAGTTAGCTCCTTCCACAGAAATCAACATATGTATATAGAAGGGGAATGTCGACGGAATCGGCCACTCCATACTATAAAACGAGGGATCGAAAGGACATTGAGATTGAAATAGCTTAAGAGGCCATGAGCATGATTCAGTTCGCGTATTCTGGAGATAATTGACGAACGTGACGTCAGCTTTGGGCGGAGACTTACACATCCCTTCTACAACGAAATCCAAAGCATGTACTCAGGAGATTTTGGCTAAATGGCACTGTTGGTAGTGTTCGCAGTATCGCAGTTCGCATTCCTCGCTTATTCTCACAGTTGAATCTCAATTGAATTTATATCTACGACGATGAAGTTCATAATATGAGTTTAGTTTTGCATTTATGAATGGTGATCTCCAAATGTTATGTAATTATATTTTGATATTGTAGTATCTGGTAGTTTTAGACAGGATTGGGGTGATAGGTATTCTAATTTTCAATAACTGAAACAATACACTGTTTTTTCTTCATGCATACATACTACAATGATCATAATAAAAACGGATGTGTTCGGAAATCAAACGCTTTTCATTTATGAACAGAAATATTTTATTCCGGCGAAAATTTCACTTCTCACTTTTTTAGCCAATCAAAAATTTCGTTCTTGTTTACATGCCATGGCAACCCAAGACATTTCCGGAAATTTTTATCCTCCTGGGTATCCTGAGCGAAATTAATAAGTGGAAATTTTTCTGTGAAATATTTGACATGTAATAAGTGGAATTGTATTTTTCATATGAAAGGAGATAATAGGTATTTCATAATTATGTATTTACTAGATATTTTGAATGTGTCTGAAAATATTTTCTCCACGATCAATGCAGCAATTGTCAATTCTGAAATCAAATTTAAGAAAAAGTTCAAAACAGCAGTTGTTACGACCATCAATTGTAACTCCCGTAGCTCAGTGGTAATGTACTCGACCACCAGTCGCTAGGTCGCCGGTTCAAACCACGCTGAGAGCAAATTGTCTTTTTATTTTTGTGTTCAAATTAAACGAAACACATTTATTGATGGAAATTTTGTTAAGTGTTTTACATAACAATAGTTCAGTAGAAGTATATAAATAGTTCAGGTGAACCCATCGTTAGTTATTTCTTATGAATTGTTGGATGATTTTAATTGTTTGGTGTGAAATTTTCTTACCAAATCTCCGGCGTGCTTGAATTAATTGCCGGAAATGTATCTCTTACATGAATTTTTGAAGAAAATTAGTCTCGTCGCTTCGCGACTCGGGTAATTTTCAAAAAATTCATGTACCCGAAAAATTTCCGGCAATAATTCAAGCACTAAGGAGATAATAAGTGAAAATTTAATCATATTCAAATAATGACGAGATAAACAACAGATTTTCAGTCATTCTCATTTTCTTCAACTTCTTCATTTTTCAGTCCCCTCGACGTTTCTCTTAGAAACAATTGATTAGATCATCTTCAAATTTTATTATTATTTTTGTCTCATAGGTAGAGTTGTAATGTATAATTTTAATTATTTGTAGGTGTATATGTATATCTGTATATTTGTTATGTAGTAAGTTACAACTTTTGTATTTTAATACTTTTATTTATAGTTTAGACTTATCCAGACACCAAGGTGTATTTGTGATCAATAAATTATTTAAAATAATAATAATAATTATTATTATTATTTTGAGTCCACGGGTATGTCGAGGATCTATTATTTCAGGCAGCAGGCTTCGCGACTAGGTAATTTTCAAAAAATTCATGTACTCGAAAAATTTCCGACATTAATTCAAACACTAAGGAGATTATATGTGAAAATTTAATCATATTCAAATAATGACGAAATAAACAACAGTCATTCATTCTCATTTTCGTCAACCTCTTCATTTTTCAGTTCCCACGACGGATCTCTTATTTTGAGTCCACGGGTATGTCGAGGATCTATTATTTCAGGCAACATACAATCGAAATAAAACTGTTTCAATTGAATTTTGAATGAACTTTATTATTATTATTATTATTACTGACTACGGTCATTAGATGATTTCAGAGATCATAGACAAAAATAAAACCAATTTTGTGTCCTTATGTATTCTGATATTAGAAGTAAAGTTATAGTCGCCTAACTGACATAACTATTGTCATAGAATGCCTATATAGAATAGACCAACCAATATATAGATAGCGCCCAAATAATGTCTGAAACGATTACTAAATTCATATCCCTGTACATCTGAAGCCGAGTTCGACCCTGTGTGTATGATTTTAAACGTCGTGGGGCAATAGTTCTTGAGTATATCGTATGCGGCAGCACCTCACGATGCCGGTCATAGACAATAGAGGCGTATGCAGAGGTTTTTCTCTTCCCTTAAAATTTGAAGCAATCTTTATCCAATCGAAATGAATTTGGTATCAAATTAAAGATAAAACGTTAATCTATGTACGTGCTGTAATTTTTTTTTGAAATACTTTGTTCATCTACCTAAAATATTGCGTCAAAGTAACCGAATATTAGTGCATATTTAGGATTTTTTTTAGGAAAAAGCTGAATGAAATTTCAATTTCCATTACAGCACGTACGTAGATTCAAACGTCCTCTAGGAGCCTGTCTTTGTTTGAAATCGATACGATGAACCGTTTTTGAGTTATTAGTTGACTTCTTTACTCTAAAAAGCGTCCCAAATATGTTCGCGCTCATGGCCTCTTAAGGAGTGTTTTTCGATGTGGAAGGCGCCTTTGACAAGGCGAATTCAGCGACTATAGAGGCAGCACCAAATGCCAGAGGAACGCCTCACTCGATGGTCAGCTGGGTTGTATCGTCACTAACGAGGAAAAAGCAGTAGGTATCCCGGGTGATAGCAAACTAGAAGCCGAGGCGGGGGTCTGCCCGTAGAGAAGCTGTATCTCTCCCCATTTATGGTGCTCATTCATGGTCAAACTCTTGGGTAAATTCACAGATGAAGGTTTCGAGGCACAGGCATACGCGGACGATAGAGTTGTCCTAATCGGTGTCACTTGCGTATGCAGACCGCCTGCAGAATAATTGAAGGATGGTACGGTGAAGCAGGGCTCTCAGTGAATCCTACAAAACCAGAGATGATACTGTTTACCAAACGAATGAAAAAAGACGGATTCGGGCCACCTATGTTTGGAAAAGAGCTAGGGCTAGTCCTGGACTTCAAACCTTCATGGAGGTCGCCTGTAGTTAGGATTATTCAAACGTCGGTAGCAATCCTATGGCAACTGAGGAGAATTGTAGGAAGCAATTGAGGAACCAACCCGAAGATTATGCGCTGGCTGTACACGGTAGTCGTAAGACTAAAGATCCATTATGGGTCAGCCGTGTGGTGGCCAGATGCACAGAGCAGCACAATAGCATGAAGACTTAGCAAGGGCCAGAGGTTGGCCTGTTTGGTAATAACGTATGCAATGTGAACGTCTCCAACCGCAGTGTTGAAGGTACTGCTGAGGCTGCCACCGCTTCTCGTCTGGATCAAAAAGGAGGCAAAGGCAGCCCATTCGAGGATGCGGGACTTCGGAGTCCTATTTCTGCTCTCATTGTGAAAAGCACGCCAGATAGACTGCGATGGAATAGAGAGTTTTGTTGCTCTCACTATTCCAAGCAGAGAACAATGGGAAGGAAATACGGTGGAGTTTCGAATAGGAGGCCTAATATGTTATAAGCACGGACGGTTCGCGCCTGACTGATAAATAGGCTTCCGGTGCAGGCATCTACCTAGAAGGGAGAGATGTACGAGAAAAATACGTTTTGGGTAGACATACAACAGATTTTCAAGCTGAAGTGTTCGCCAATACGCTACGTGGCAAGAGGTGAAAGAAGGGCCCAAGCAGATAATTTATATCTGTATGGATAGTCAGGCAGCGCCCAGAGCCATCTGCCATCCCAAACCATGCGAAGATGCTCTCGAAAAACTAGCTGAAACGAAGGAAGTCCAGCTGGTGTGTGTCACAGAGGGGTGCGCGGAAACGAGGTGACAGGCGGACTTGCCAGAACCGATTCCGCAATACCGTTCTGTGGGTCGGAACGTGTACTAGGCATCGCAAGAAGCCAAACCTCTTTAGACGATTGGGTGAAAGAAGAGCTGAATGAACTCTGGAGGGACAATGCCAGCTGCAGGCATTCGAAAGACTTTGTGACCGGCTACAGTAAATCAACGACGGCATAGCTCTTAGACGAAAACCATCAAGCACCACGAATACTAACAGGGCAGAGGTTAAATAGGTATAGAAGACAACCCCACTTGTCGCAAATGTGAAGAAGACGAAGAAACTTCATCTCACTTCTTCGGCAAGTACGAGGCGTATGGGAGGCTGAGATTTGAAATCTTTGGAGTTAAAAACTAAATAAAGAGAAACTATCCTTCTTGAAGTGGACGGACATACTAACCTTCATTAGGAGGTAACGAAGGTTCAAAAAGAAAGATTAGGAGGAGGAATGTAGGTATGTGAAGAGCAAATCGGGTCCACGAGGGCCTACTTGCAAGGCTGCGGCCCCCCCAAAAAACTATCACTACTACTAGTTGTACTCTGATGTTCGTTGAAGTAGATCAAGGGATTGCGACAAATCCTTCAATCTTCTCCGAAACGGAAAATATATTTGAACACTAATATAGGAGGGTGGATTGACGATCTAGTTGAAGAATGTAGTTGTTCATTGAAAAATCTGTTTTATCTGAAGAAAAGTAACCCTGCTTCATCTGAAGTATATAATAATAATGACAATTGTACCTGAAATTGGTTAACTAAACAAAATAGAAATTTTACCGAAAAAAATTGTCAGATATATATTGATACAAAAACTTTATCAATACAAAAACTTTGTATTAAAAAAAAATTACGAAGTTATCAAAGATCCTACAGAGATCGTGAAAGAATTTAATGATTTTTTCATCGTAGCTACGCAGACTTTAATACGTCATATTCCAAGTACCAATTACTTCCTCCCGAATATCAATAATGAAAATGGCATAATTATATATCCATACGCGATGTTTTTACAAACTTTACAAACATTATCAATGAATCTGAATTATTAAAGTTGATTATTATATAAAGAGTTTTACATATCATTATAATACCTATAAATTTCCCAGTTTCCCTACATCCGTGAAGGTGCAGAATAAATCAATTTATCAACTATTGAAAAAAATTTCTCGAATGACTTCCGTATATCACACCATATTTTGATACCCATGCAGCTTGTTTTAGGCTCTGTAAAATCGACTCAAACTGTTCTTACTTACCTTTGATGAAACTTTTATGATGCAATTTATTGTAGCGGGCCCTGATACAATTTCATGCTATTTGAGCACTGCTTTTGACTGCTTGAATCACCTGAAACTGATGGACACGTTGGAATATTATGGTCTGAGGAAAACTTCACATGCTCGAGTTTCCTCGTTTCTCATCAACAGAAACCAATGCGTCCCATTGAAATTTAATGAGGGTGAGGTGCTCTCATTTCCTACATCAGAAATAAAATTTGTCCGGTCGAGTGTGCCTCAGGGATCTATCTTGGGGCCGTTGAATACAATATACATGCATAGAAGTTTTAACTGCAACTATGCTTTTTTACCAGCTCAACACCATTCGTCGGTCCCATGCCAAAACCGCGAATGTGCAATTAGTCATTTCGGATGAGAAGAGTTTTAAGAATATTCCTGCTCTTTTCTTTGAGAACCTTGGTAAGTTTTCACATTCACGAATTCACTCTCGTTCACTGTAGATAACCTATAATAGCACATTCATGAGTTTGGCATTGAAAATTTTGGTAGAAAATGAGTATTTTACATATTGAAGTCAGAACCCTGAAATTTGCACATTCGCGGTTTTGGCGTGGGACCGACGAATATACATTCATAAAAGAGGAAGTCCATACCACTGGTATATGCACTTCTACCTGACAAAAGACACGAGCATAAAGTTAATTTCGGCCCTTAAAGACATAGCACTTTCAAGAGACTTTCAAATGACTGTGATGGTCGCGATGGTAGAAGTTTAGAATGAGGATGGTCCACAGAATAGGACACAATATGTTATGTTCTAATTTGCACCGTGTTATGCTGATAATACTTCTTGTGACAAAATGTCGTGAATTAGAAGACTAAAGAAAAAGATGTATGAAAATGAACACTTGGTTCCTTGCCTATATTTCCGAAACTAAACTGCGAAGGATGGTTTGTTCTTGTATCGTACTCTCCCAATTCGTACACCTCAAAAAATTTACTAAAATATTCTTGTTTCTTACATTGCAATAATTAACGCATTTTTGCCTCCTTTCGTAAACGGACCCATTTTTTCTTGTAAAGATACATTTTGTGAGGAGTAATTTTTTAGTATGATCTAACCAGAACGAACTAACCTTACCTGGAAATTAGGGCCATCGCAGTGGTCGATATACCAAACGAGATGCCAAAAATTCAGTAATTAATTCAGTGTACCAAACAAAATATTTCAGGTGATTTTTTTGAGGTGTACGAAACAAGATAACACCGCGACGAATAGATTCATTGTTACCTTCTTATTATCTCACCCCTAACATTCCTAAAAATAATCTCTCGAGCATGCCATACGTTTTCTGTTACCTGTCATGGGACACGAAACTACACATTCTAAAGATCCTATTTCTGCGAACGAAATGCAGTTTCTTCAAAATTTATTGGATACTCTTCTAACTTTTAAGTCCCTTCTTCGTTGAATGGTTTTTAGGAGGCATTTCATTTCATTCTCGGAACGGTGAAACTTCTGCAATAACAAATACATTTTTAATGAATGCCATTCGGGACACCTGTTCAAACGATTTCTCAATGAACCTTTGACACAGATTACAGAACGATTAGACTGCGTCTACGATAATTTTTTCTCGTGATATAATTGACCGTAGAGTCGGAATCGTTTGACTGAAATTTGAAGTAATGGCTGAAAAGTAAAAGCAAACAGTCAGAAACCATTTGCTTAATTGTTTTCGTAACTATCCATTATTGATATTATAATTATGCCGGGTATTCGCAGCCCTGTAACATTCTTATTTGAAGAAAAAATCATAACATAACTTATATAGTTTTTAAATGGTTTATGGTTTCCATTATTCTAATTTTGTCACCTTTGAAAGGCTTACCTTGTTTCCTTTTTTTAGTTCAACCATTTTAAACATTATAAAGGATGGCCAATCGAAGACATACCGCAAGACATTACAGTCTGGGAAAGAACTCTTCAACAAAATTTAAAAAAATGTCAAGTTTTTTTTTCAGGGGGACAATTTTTGAAGCAAAAAGCATTGCAAAACCTTTAACCCTCTAAGTGAGGGTGTCACCCCCGAACTTATTTCAAATGGAAATGGGGGTTAGGTGAAATCTTTTTAAAATGAGCTCTCAATTCTCTATCTCTAATTCTCAATGCTGCTCAGTTTTTAAAAATTGATCTAGTCGTTTAGAAAATATATAGCTTTGAAATTCCAACAATTCACTGAATTTTTTGGACTTGAGGTAAATAACAGGACCAACTGTTTTCCTGATTAACCCTACCTAAGCGTGGTTTTATTCAATAAGAGGTCAGTTCTAGAAGAATACAAATGATATGGGCCCCCACCCATTACCACATATAGGTCGGGCTAATGAAGAAAACAGGTAGTCATGTTAATTACCTATAATCCTTTCTGAGGCGGAGGTACACACTTGGTGCCTGCAATAACAGTAATCAATGGGCCCTGGAGTTGCTAGTAGCTGCCTTGTGACTTGTGATTGAAGTGTTTCAACCAACTTTTTTCAAAAATATATTTAATTTTACTCAAAAACTAACCTTATTAGTCAAGTAAATGCTCAAACTGTTGGAGGCTAATGGAAAACTAATGGGAGCTCCTCAGCATTAAACTATGAATTTGCGCAATTACTTAAATGACACGTTTCCAGGACGCTGTATAGGACGAAGGGGTACAATTGAGTGGCCCCCTCGATCACCCGACTTGAGTCCATGAGATTTTTTTGTGGGGCACATAAAAACAAGAGTTTACATTACATCACTCTACCTGACACATTGGAAGATCTGCGAGGGCGAATCTTTGACGTATGTCGCGAAGTAACACCACAAGTGCTCCAGAATGTATGGCAATAGTTTGAAGATAACCTGTATCACTGATACACGTTGGCGGACAACTGTTTGAGCATTCACTTGATTGAATAACAAGTACAGTTTTTGAGTAAAATAAATCGATTTTTGAATTTTTCGTCAAACGTATTTTTGGTGTTTTATTAGGAACTCCATATCTTCTAAAGGATTTTTGAAAACTAAGCAACAATGTATATGGAATTAAAAGCTCTTTCAAAAAAGGTATCACTTGACCCGACCCCATTTCCATTTGAAAAAAGTTGGGGGATGATACTGCCTCTTAGGGGGTTGAAGGTTTTGCTATGCTTTTTGCACCAAAAATTTTTCCCATGAAAAATGAACTTGGAGTGTTTTTGGGTTTTTTCAAAAAGTTCTTTCCCAGCCGTTAATGCCTGCATTACGTTTTTGATAGACCACCCTGTATTAACATTTACCTACGTCATAATTACGTGGAGAAAAATAAATTATCCTAAAATTGAACTGAATATATTTTATGAAGAGTTAACAAGCAGTTACTGTGCACTATGTTAGGAAAATGTACAGTCATGAAAAAACATTGTTGAAAAAAAACAATGATAGGTATTAGTCCTTCAGATGTTCTAAGTGACGTCCTCAATTGTTTTCAAACAACAACAACAACTTTCCTCTATTATAATTAACAACCTGAATGCTTATTCTTTTCGGAGACTGACTCGTTCAACGTCTGGGGCTTTAACACATTCTTCGAGATAGGGCCAGAGTAAAAGTCCAGTGTGGTAAGATCTGGCGACCTAGGTGGACATTTAACCCCTGTGCTACTCGACGTAAATACAATGAAAATGTATAATATTTTATGTAATTGAACTTGGATATACAGCCTCTATGATAATTTACAATAAAAAATATGACAACTTATTTGAAAAAAATTTAAACGTAAGTCCTTGATAGGTGACAACATGTGGATAATTGGATTCAAATCGGAATTGTGTCATCGGATTTTTCAAAGTTCATCAATGTCCAAATGCTGCCATTTTTAAAACCAGCGATTAATCAATTGCAGGAGCGTTGATGAAAACTTCTCATTAAGTCTAACTTTGGTATATTTCACAATTACAGATATACTTTCGTCTGCGGTAAGTAACTCCCAGCAATCCAATAATATAGATTCAGCCTGTTTTGCTATAGTTTTTACTCCAGACAACCTTGTAACTATATTGCAACTTTTTATTTTGCATTTAGATTCAGGCGGTTTTTGTTTGTATCAAGGTGTCTCATCTTTTTCATTAAATTTAGTAATGCCAGCGACATGGAGGAGCTGAAGTTCGGATAATACAGCATCTGTTTCATCTCCAGATTGATATCCGTGCATTTGTTATTCATTTTGCTTTTCATTTCCAGATTGTTCTGTCTAATGTTCATTATGCTCCGAAGGCCTAAAACCCAGATTCTCTTCGGAATCTAACGCTTCTTCGCCAGTCTGAACCTCTTCATACCATTTTAGCAGCTGTTTTTTTTAAATACTAATTAATTTATAATATATAAAATACTACTAAAAATGCAAAATTTAATACAAGCCGTCACTCTCGTCGCTAGATCAATCAGTCAATCAATCAATTTATATTCTTATTATTATTGTCTGAAGAAAAAATTCTCGTTGACAAAGCATAAATACGTTTAAACACTTCTTCAATTTGTACATTAAATAAATAAATATAATAAGATAAAAATGGGATGAATAAAAACATACTGTCAAAATACAAAATAACAAATAAATTGTTATCACCGCCTGAATACAAAAGTAAACTTGTACAGAGATTTTTTTCCCCTTTACTAATTACGATAAAACAATTATGTTTGCTATACGTAATTTAAAAATTCGTTTTGAAATGCTCTTCAAGGAAGATCCAACTATTTTCTCTATAACACTTGACTTGACTGTCACAAGTTGTATTTTCGTTAGTTCTCATGCAAAATTAGTTTAATTTTTTTAAACGTACAATCTTTTTACAAATTTCGATACTTCCTGGTGCTTGACTAGTAAGTACTCATTAACAAATTTCTAAATTTCATAACCTCAAACTTTTCACCCTTCTAATTTTCTTCAGAGTATGTCTTTCCAGGTAAGCACTGAACATGACGCAAGTCGAAAGCTTCATTTTGTACACGAAGATATAAATATAAAAATAAATAAAAGTGGTCAATATGTATTTATAAATAAAAACAATGTCAAAATAGGATGTCTCTTAACACTATGTAATTTCGGCACCAAAACGAAATATTTGCCCACGTCCACTGTACATGTGCACAGTAGATGGGGTCATATTAGTATTGCTGGACACATGTCAAAAAATAAATAAGAAATTGTAGGAATTGTGACAAATTTTTAAAAAGTGTTTTTTCTAACGTTGCGAGCGATTTTTTTTTATTCCAGACAAGAAGAATCGCTTATGTTTACTAGTTTCCATTATTGAAATAATGAATAACAACTGGAGGTCATGGAATATTCTGTAGTTCATCGACGTATTCAATTGTCAGTTCGTGACTAAAGCAATTTTTTTGTACGTTGACTTCCCTGACAAGCTTCGGAATTTATTTGTTTCGTTAATTGTTCCCCAATATTTCACTTACTTTGGGTTGGTAGGGTTCAATCATTCTATTCCATTTTCATTATTATTATTATTTTTATATTCCTAGGACTACATGACTTTAATTTTCTTGATGGATTTTATTTTCGTGCCTTTAATGAATGTTCATAGAAAACTTCAATGAGCATTGTTTAACTGTAATTTCAACAGTAATAGTAATTTAAGAATATTTCATGCGTATCCCAGAAATTAAATAACGAATAGGTAAGTAACTGATTAGTTTTTCTTAATAATTCGGGTCAACAACGAGTGGTACTTTTAGGTTGATCTCGTTTATGGGATAACAGAAAAACATGTGGAGTAGATAAGCTATGCCGATCCTACCACCAGCATAGGGAAAACAGTGTGTTAGAGAGAGAGCGAATCCGAGCGTGTGTGTGTGAGAGAGAAAGAGCGTGTGTGACGTAGTTGAGGACTTCTCAGTCGAGAGCGTCAAATTTCAATTTGTCATCCGCCATCTTGCATCGTACCACGGAACACCTCCTACCACGGAACACCATCATGTCACTCTTGCATGGGCGCGCGAATTCAAATTTCATCGCGTGTGTGACGAGAGCGTATTTTGATGAATAAAAAAAGATCTCGGCCGTGGGGATCGATCTGACTACCTCCAGATGATGGAGCGGACATTGAACACACTCGGCTACGGACCTCGTTGTAAATGTAGATGAAAATGTTGGCTATACGACTGACGTGCCATTATTTTGTTGTTGGTTTGTCAACGTCCTGTATACAGCAGACATAAAAAAATATACACACACACACAGTGTAGTTGAAGGTGTAGGAGAAAAATACATCAGTGAGGATATGGTTCATTTGCGGTGTGTCGCATTGTCATTGGGGGATGCCTACATGGGGGAGTGCAAAATGGGGTAATGCAAAATGGGCCATTTGTAAACATGTAGTGGTGGGGTTGTAGGATGTTTTTGCAACAGCCAGCAGCTGAAATAATTAGTGACACTATGACATTTGACGAGTATAGACGTAAGCTTGAAGAATTTTGTAAACGTGTGCAAGAATTGAAAAAAGCCATTGAAATTTACGAGGATACCAAAAACACTTTGAGTCTACTGAGTAATTTAAGTATTTGTGATAGCGTATTCGAACGTAATAAACCACAAACACAGTATCCTCTACATAGCATACACCTCAACCAAAATGCCGTTGTTAACCACACATTTCATTCTTCTGACTGCAATCATCGATAATGTATTGTACGTTAACTCACCAAATGGAGTGAAAGATATAGCAATATGTTTTCCCAAGGAGGAATTGAAGGAATGTAATCGAACCGAGTGGAAGATGATGCGATTCACCAAAGTGAATGAAGGAAAGCTACCGTTATTCGAGGTGGATTTACCGAAAAATGAATCTCTCAAATATAAATTAAAACTCATATTCGAAGACCGTACAGAAAGAGATACTGAACATTGGGAAAATATTGCAGCAACCGTGAAAAGGCCAACAGAACATCTGAAAGAAGTGGAAAATGAATTGTGTAGAATTTTCTTTATAGTGTGCATAATTTTAACATTTATTTCGATATTATTATTGAAAACCATAATTAATAGCAAATATTTGTGGAATACTTGCTCCAAATAAAATAAATTCAAATGAATAATCTGTATTTCATTTTCGAGGTAAATAATATCCAAAGTAGATATCCACTCAAAAACAAGTTGGTAATAACAGCGGTGATCTCACGGTCACAGTCCATTGATATCGGAGGAACGCATTAGCATAGGAATAACCGATTAAAAAAATACTGATTAGCATATATTTAAATTACAGACGTTCAATTAAAACAAGTTGAACTCGAAGCCACGGGCGGTCGAAAGCGTTAGTTGAGAAACATAAAAATACTGATTAGCATATATTTGAATAACAGGCGTTCATATAAACAAGTTAACCTCGGAGTCACGGCCAGCGATAGCGGTTAGTTGAGAAATAGCAGATTATTATCATGAAACCGACTCGTGTTATGGAAATCACGCAACCTCGAAAACAACTTTTGTACGCCGCATTCTGCGAAAGGTCATCGGATTTCGTTCGCTTAAATACCGCGCAGCACAGAGAACGACCACTTCATTTTCGCTAGTGCTAGCAGAAGCATAAAGTAAAATATTCATTAGTGTACCAACTTCGTTTGAAAGGTAAGTGTTTCGAATTATTTTTTCTTCTATTGTTTCACCGGTGCTTATTTTTTCTTTGTGTGTTGTTCATTTATAGTATTCGTTACCGACCGATGTTTCACCTACAACGTGAGCTTTTAGTAGATACCTGACAGAAAAATAACTGCTTTTGACTAATATCACGACGACAACTGATTTATATTGAACAGATACGTGTGCAAGCAATTGCAAGTGCTCTCTGTAACCAATTAATGGAATTTTTTATTTTACTTCAATATACACTGACAACGTAGACTTATGACAAACAACTCTTACTTCCTTCGCAAATGCCATGACGAGTCTTGAATTACATCTAACAGATACTTGTGCAATGATCCTCATTGTAGAGGACTGAATTGTGTTTTTCATTATAATTTCCGGTTCAAATTTCTTTGACTAAAAGTTAATTATGATTGTTTTCGTTGGCTTCAAGTTTTTTGAAAGTATAATGTTATTTCCAAATCAGTCAAAAAATGTTTTGTTTTTCAAATTAATAAAATGTGGTTAACTGCTTTTGACTAATACCACGACGACAACTGATTTATATTGAACAGATACGTGTGCAAGCAATTGCAAGTGCTCTCTGTAACCAATTGATGGAATTTTATTTTATTCTAGTTTTTCTATAATTTTTTCTATTCTTTCTTTTTACTTCAATATATACTGACAACGTAGACTTATGACAAACAACTCTTACTTCCTTAGCAAATACCATGACGAGTCTTGAATTACATCTAACGGATACTTGTGCAATGATCCTCATTGCAGAGGACTGAATTGTGTTTTTCGTTATAATTTCCGGTTCAAATTTCTTTGACTAAAAGTTAATTATGATTGTTTTCGTTGGCTTCGAGTTTTTTGAAAGTATAATGTTATTTCCAAATCTGTCAAAAAATGTTTTGTTCTTCAAATTAATAAAATGTGGTACATTTTTGCGTATTCTCGAATAAAACAAAAAACTTTTTTATTTATTTTTTGTTGTTTCAGATGGATTTGAAAAAATTGAACCAAGCATCTCTGGTAGAAAGGAAACCCATTATCAAGTTGGCTGATCTTCCAGTGGGGGCGCCGCAATCAATTATCTTAGCAAAAATTGTTAAAAGCAAGTTTGGGGACGTCATACTTCTAGACTTGGTGGAAAAGGTGACATTCCTGCCGCAGCGTGTAACGGAGGAGTATCGTTCTCATCTGACGGAATTTTCATCAGGGAAATATTCCATAATATTCCGAGGGGCTATCGACATAGGCAAGACGAATCCAGCGGCATCGTTTGAAATTATCCAAAATTAATTCATATACATAGGAGAGAGCGAGAGGGTAAATATTTTTTTTTGTTAATTGTTTTTCAAAATGATTGATATCGCAAAAAAATCTGATAATCTACTGACATTCATTAAAAAGAATAAAAAAATTTTATTCGATAATTTCACAAGTAGAGATGAGGAAGTTTGGCTAAATCGTTTGAGGAAATACATAAGGTTGTGCAACAAAGAAATCCGGAAAAATAATTTGCCCATAGGTGTGTTGACGAAGCTTCAAACAAACATTGGTCATTTTAAACATTTTCAAAGAATCATTCAAAATAGACATCGTGGTGGGAGTCTCTTACCAAAATTGAGAGATAGAGTTAAATGGGAAGATGTTGTTTCATGTTTTTCAAGTAGAGTCAAAACAGGCATCATTTTAAATTTGATTCATAAGGACTTAAAGCAATTTTTTGCTGATGCTTTGATTTTATTTAGAAATAAAATTAAAAAAATATTGTTAAAATTTCCGATAATCAAAGTTAATATTAAATTTTGTGGAGAATTTGTAAAGAAATCAGATGATGGTGAAATTTTGGATTTAAAATACTTCAATACTAAAAATGTCATTATAGATGCATCAACAGATTTACAACGTTGGTTTTGTGATAACGTGTGTGATCAAATTTTCAACAAATTGGGTGATTTTTCAGAACGTGATTCAGGGTGGGGGTTGCATGAAATCATATCAATGGAGGTAAACGTAAACAAATTTGAATTGGGGAACGGGTCTTCGTTCATTAGACTACCTGATCAGATTTCAAGAAAGCATGCATGTATAAATGTAAAGAACACTGACTCAGCATGTTTTTATTGGAGTGTTGTGAGCGCTCTTTATCCTGTAAAATTTCATGCAGAGCGCACTGGTTCGTATCCATATTACAGTACTGTCCTACACACAGAGGATCTTGAAACACCTATGTCTCTACACCGAATTTCCAAATTTGAAAAAGCTAATGATATTTCTGTGAACGTTTACACATTGGAACTAAACGTAGTTAAAGAAAAAACATTTTACATAGTGGTACCAGCACGATTAACCAAAAGTAAACAGGAACGTCATGTCAATCTATTATTAATACAAAATGAATATTTTCCAAAATTGAATGATTATGAAGCTCCTCCAGTTGATGAAACTGATTCTGATATCAAATACCATTACTGCTGGATCAAAGATATGTCTAAATTATTGTCATCCCAAGTTAATAAACATAAACATAAAATATATTTTTGCGATAGATGTCTCAATTATTTTTGTTCTGAACAAAACTTGAAAGATCATGAGGAGCTTTGTTCCCAATTGAATCAAGGCAAAATTTCATTTCCAAAATATGACCATATAGAATTCAAAAATTTCACTTACAAACAAACGACTCCGTTCGTCATTTATGCGGACTTTGAATGTCAATTGGAAAATGTTAATGATATAGTATCATCCAAAACAAAAAAGTATCAAAAACATGTGGCTTATAGTGCTGGATATTATGTAAAATGTGACTTCGATGATTCGTTATCGTTTTTTAATAGTCATCGTGGTAGTGATTGCATGGATTGGTTTGCGAATGAAATGTCGAGGATAGCTGTAATCATTCAATCAAAAATTAAGACGATCGTGCCGATGGTTGAGAAACCAAATACATGTGGGGCAACTATTTGTCACATTTGTGAAAAACCTTTTTCATCCAATGACATCATCGTTCGTGACCACAACCATTTCACCGGAGAGTACCGAGGTCTTTCGCATCAATCTTGCAATCTCAATTTTCGAAAATTGTTCGTAGTGCCCATTGTTTTCCATAATCTCTCAGGTTACGACAGTCATTTCATGATAAGTGATTTGAGTAAGAGGGGACGTATGAGCATACTTCCAACAAACAAGGAAAAATACATTTCTTTCACACTGTACGATGAAGGTACAGATATAAAATTTCGATTCATTGACTCTTTTCGATTTATGGGAGCATCTTTGGATGAATTATCATCAATTTTAGATCAAAATGATATGAAAATATTGAGAACAGAATTCATTCACTTGAATGATGAAAAATTCACGCTGTTGACCAAGAAGGGGGTATTTCCTTACGATCATATTAATTGTATGGAAAAGTTAAATGAAACATCATTACCTCCAAAAAAATGTTTCTATAATAAATTGAACGATGCTCACATTACCGACGAAAAGTATGCTCATGCTCAGAATGTTTGGGAGATTTTCAAAATTTCCGACTTGGGATCATATTCGGACCTATATTTGAAAACAGATGTATTGTTGCTAGCTGATGTATTTGAAAATTTTCGGAAAAAATGTTTAGCAACCTATGGGTTGGACCCATCTTGGTATTACACAATGCCGGGTTACACGTGGGATGCTATGCTGAAGTATACCAAATGTGCTTTAGAATTGTTGAATGATGTTGATAAAATCATGTTTATTGAAAATGCAATACGCGGTGGAATATCAGTTTGTAGTAGTAGATACTCGGAGGCCAACAACAAGTATATGCCTGAATATGACCCCAAAAATCCATCGAAATATCTCATGTATTTGGATGTCAATAATTTGTATGGGTTTGCTATGTCGGAATGTTTACCTTATGGGGGATTTTCATGGGCGGAAAATATGGAAAATTTTGATGTGATGTCTATCGTGGACGATGCTGCGGAAGGTTACATTCTGCAAGTGGACTTGGAGTATCCGCGCGACTTACACAATCAACATAAAGATTTTCCATTTGCTGCTGAACACCGCGTACCACCCGGCTCAAAACTATCAAAATTGATGACAACGCTTTATGATAAAAATAAATATACCTTACATTACAGAAATTTAAAACAATGTTTGGCAAACGGTTTAAAATTGAAAAAAATTCACAAAATTCTAAGATTCAAACAAGCAGCATGGCTGCGACCATACATCGAGTTGAATACACGTCTGAGGACTGCAGCTACAAATGCCTTTGAGAAAAATCTCTATAAATTAGCCAACAATGCAGTTTTCGGGAAAACAATGGAAAACATACGGAAACACCGGGTGGTAAAACTCGTAAGAAAGTGGGGGGGTCGTTACGGAGCTAAAAATTTGATAAATAGTCCCAAATTTCGCAGTCGTACAATTTTCGATGAGAACTTGATGGCTATCGAATTACAAAAAAGCGAATTAATCTTCAATAAACCTCTGTATGTAGGAATGGCTATTCTAGATCTATCAAAACTATGTATGTATAATTTCCACTATGGATATATGATTCCAAAATTGACTATTGAAAACTGTAAATTATTATATATGGATACTGACAGCTTCATTTATGAACTAAAATGTGGAGATGCATATGAAGAAGTAATAAAGGCGGATCTCTCCAAATTTGATACTTCTGATTATGCTTCAGACAATGTATATAAGATACCCCAGGTTAATAAAAAAAAGTTGGGTATAATGAAGGATGAAGCGAATGGCAAAATAATGACCCATTTTGTTGGCTTACGCTCAAAAATGTATACGTATAAGGTGCAGGGGGGTAAAGTTGTAAAAAAATCCAAGGGGGTGAAATATAATGTTGTGAAAAACAAAATCGTTTTTGAAGATTATTTGGATTGTTTGAGGAATTTTAAGGAAAAAACAACAACCCAACGTTGTATTCGGTCATATGCTCACAAAGTTTTTAGTATTGAACAATCAAAAATTGCTCTGAGTCCACATGATGATAAGCGTTATTTAATTCCCGGTTCTTTTGATACATTACCGTGGGGCCATCATACTTTAGAAGGGTAATTGGGTTTTTTTCAATTTTTCAGATGAGATCATTGCGAGAACTAAGCATAAAAACGATATGCGAAAACGTCTATTGTGCAGCTGAGTTTCTCGAAGCTTCGCCACTACCTTGGGTGTTAACAAAGGAAATAATGAAAAAATACGCAGATTTCAAGTGGCATTATTTGTGTCATGTAGCCAAAAATGATCATCTCTGTAGTTTGAAGGGTATTGAATTTGTACATTGTGATAAGGATATAAAATCTTCATTAAAAAATGCAATATTAACCCAAAACGATTGGGGTTATGTTTTTGAAGACGAAGATCGGTATTGCATATGGGTAAATTACTACAGGATCGACAAATTTCGCTTGTGTGTTTGTTATCCATGTTTTTATAAAATCAAACGTACTCATAGAAGATTGCAAAAAAGTTTGATTGTCATCAATGATCATTATCATGATGTTTATCCAAGTGAAGATATCATTGAAAATTTATATCAAAACATGCATTTTTGGTGCTACAGCTGTTTTTCTCAAGTGCTATTTGAAATTAAAGATCATGAATCTTGCGACAGGTCCCTTCATTCGCCTCCTAGAAAACGTCGTTTCAGAGATGATGACAGCGATATCGATCATTTTGACGAATATTAACAAAAAAAAAATGTTTTCTCTTCCTATCTCTCCCCCTGGACAACACAATTGTATATGTTTTTTTATGTAATAAATGATTATGTATAAACCTGTTTTGTTTTCTTTATTCATAAATAAAACAAACGAAAACTCATTTTTCATTTATTTCCAAATCTTTGAACAAATCATTTTTAAAATAATTTATATATTCTCTAAGAGCATTCGAATATAAACTAGAGTCTGATGGTATAATTTCAAAACAAATGTTCATAATTTCTTCAAACGTTAAATTTGTTCTGTCACTATTGAATTGGGTTTTGATAAGATGCAACAAGTTTTTGTAGTATACACAAAAGTTCAAATTATCCAACATTTCAATGCGATGTGACAACACTGCTTTATGTAACTTCAGAATGGCATCAATGTCTTTTTCGAGGAAGTCCAAGTTGGTGTCTCCTCTGGTAATGGTGATCTGTTTTACATCGCTTTCGATGAATTGTATCACATAAACAAAGTCTCCGCAAGCCGTTGTAATGGAATCATACTCATCGGGATATTCAATTGCTGCTTCGAAGAAATTAATTTTTATAGAATGTAGAATTTCAATGAGGGTACTCCATTCGATTGCACCTAATGGTATGCTTCGATAAGAATATGTTTGCTTCAAAGTGATGCATGGACTGAAGCATCTGGCTGGACTCAGCCCACAACGAATTTCGTAAGTATCTATAGGATGGGTCATCAGTAGAAGTTGGTGTTGTTCTTCACGTGCAGCCAATTCATACCTTTGGAGCGCTCGATTAAGTTCATCATTTCGGTTTTCGAGGGTGAGCGAATAGTAATCAGGACCATCATTCATATCAATTTCAAACGCGGTAGAATCTTGACTGCTACCATAACCACTATCACTGTCGGTGTACATGATCACACTCAGGTTGTAACAAGTAAAACTGACTTCAAAATACTTTAAACATTATATATATAGAAGTTGGTGGGGCGAAAATTGGAAAAATGTTAAAAAGACCCTCCACATCTTTGGCTGATGTGCGTATTTCTCATAAGATTCTATACAAAATCAACGTTTTCTATCCAACTGTTGTGCTTGCTATCCATTCCAAGCCATTTGACATACATTTTGTTTCCTTTTTTTTTCAATACTTTTTCCACGAGATAGATGTCAGGATTCACAGTTTTTTGTAACTCCTCTGCGTAGAAGGCTCCTTTGATTGGCACATTATGCATGTCTTCCAGCATAAAGGTAGCAGGATTCGTGATGTTAATTTTGATAATTTTGAATAATTCAGTCGTCCAATTGGGTGTATAACCTTTTTCAAAAACGTGTTTTGTTTTACTGATGCGCACAACATCACCGACTTTGAACTTTCTCGGTCCATCTATTTTCAGGTGGTTGTATGATGATTTAAGAATTTGTTTTTCGTTGGTTTTATTGATTTCTGACGGTTTTACACCCGTCTTTGAGTGCCGCGTATCATTGTAGGACTTTGTGATTTCAGGCAATATATTCAACCATTTGTAGGTGCCATTTAAACTAAAATATTTGTAGAGCCTTTCTTTCAACGTTCTTATGACTCGTTCAGCCATGGCAGCCTTCATGACGCTGTATGTGTTATAGTGATTTATTCCATGTTTTTTCATCAAACTCTGGAATTTACTGTTGTAGAATTCTGTTCCCTGATCACTCTGTAGATTTTTCGGACAACGTTTCGTATGTGCCAAAATATCTGCAAACGTTTCAGCAATTTCCGCACCCGTCTTCGTTTTGAGAGGTCTAGTCCACACGAATTTCGAGAAACAGTCTATAACGACTAGAATGAGTTTGAAATTTCTATTTTGATGAGCGTACGGTCTCATTTCGGCCAAATCCATTTGCCACAAATCATCCAACCCCTTGATGATGGTACGTCGTCGAGCAAAATTTTTTCTTATTGGTTTATGTAGTTCGTGAACAAGTTGAACCTTCTCTTTGGAAGCCATATTACTGAGGTTGACAACGCAATACGCTTCAATATATAATTTTGGTATATAGACTAATTTTATGTCGTTTCGTTGTTGATTCTCCCCACAGCATCAATACCAACCTTTAACTTCGCTATATCAGATTCCATTGTGGTGATTTGTTGTTTAAAGTTACGTTGGATTCGATTTAGCTCCATCTCAGTTTTTTTGTTTGATGCTCCACATTGTTCCATGAATATTTTCATATCCTCATCGTGTGATTGAATCACTTGAGTCAATAACGCGGTTTTCTTCGATAGATAATCTCGATTATTTTCAATATCGGTTTTAAAATTCTTACCGAGTTGATCACAGACAGCAAATAGCTCCTTATAACGCTCATCATTTATTTGAATTGATTGAGTCAAGTTATCGCCAATAGTTTGCATTTTTCTTTCGAATTCTTTCGAAGACGTATTCAAGTCAGTTTGAATATTTTGCATATCCGTTCGCATTTCCATAGAATTGAAACTTAGTTTGCGTATGGAGGTCTCCAATTGCTCAGTGGACTGCTGATCTCTATCATCTATAACTTTAATTTTATTTTGGATATTCTGTAGATCAGCTTGCATTTCATTAACTTGATTGGTTATTACTTTATTTATTTCATCCACGTATTCCTTATTAGCTGCATCCGTACCGATGGTGGGTCGTTTGACATTACTCAATTTCAAATTATTGAAATCTACATTTCCGTCTGGCGTGTGTAACAAACCACCGCCAGATGACGCAGAAGGTTCCAATTTTCGCTTTTTGTTTGAGCTGCTACGTCCGAACTTATCGATAACCATTTTGAATATGTTGATGGATCTGCGAGTGCTGTCTTAAAAGGGGAGACGAATTATATTTGCCTCTTCGAGTTCACTCTCAATGGCCCTTATCTCATTGTTATGTGAAGTATTTCCAGCATTCCTAGAGGCTATCAATAATTTGAGGCGTTCACATAGTTCGTTGGGATCATCCCAGTAAATATATTCCATGGGTTTGTTATTATATGTCATTGCAATAGGTGTTTCAAATAAACCGCTACCCGTCGGCGGCTGAGGTGTTTTAGGAATTTTTGCACGTGTCGATGGCTTACGCTGACTCCCTTTGGAAAACATTGGTTTAATAAGGCCGGTGTACTTGTATTTTAGGGAACTCTTTAAACGACCTACAGTGTCTTTATGAGCACTCGATAAATCTAAAAGTTTTTTGTATACTTGTAAATCCTCATCATCATAATTTTCAGGTGAGTTGAGAAATATCAATTCATATATACCAGGTGTTCCTTTCCATTGCAAATCATCCATTTTAATGTAACCGCTGCGTTTGTCAAAATTTATTTCTTTTCGACCAAGGAACCATTTTGAACCATATGAATCATAAAAGGGGCCGTAGACCTTGTCGATTTCTTTGTTATTTTCAAAATGTTTCAAAATGAATGGTTGAGCCATTTCCGGATATTGTTCAATATATTCCTCTAGAACTCGTTCATCCATATCTGACGCAAAGCTCTGATCTTGCTTATCTACGCTAAAAACGTCTGCATCTTCATCATCACTGTGCGTACCTGCCACATATTCAAGGGCTTGGAATGGAGTCGTATCTCGCTCTTCCACTTTCTCTTGTTTAGGTTCAGATTTCACCTCAGTTTTGATTGAGGTTGCACCTGATGGTGTGGTTTTATTTGCTATTTTCCTTAATGGAATAGATAGAGGTTTGAAGAATTTTTGTAATGTCTCATCATCTTCAGATTTACCCAATTTCAAAGCCAGATACTTTTTTCGAATGCCTTTTGCAATTTCGTTTATTTTATTCTTTCGTTCGACATCAACCTCTTTGCTTAGTGGTTTCATGATTACGAATGATGTTATACACATCTATTACACATTTGACGATAGCGACCATCACTCAAATCGAAATCTTTTGCAATGACTAAAGTTCCATACTTCTCACACCAACAAGCAGCACACATTCGTTTAAAATGTTCAAATGTAACATCGGGAGAGACATGCTCATCATATACGTGTTTCAAATTCACTTCATCTTGTTTGAAGAGCACGATTAGATTACAATTATCCCGCAAAAGCTGTTTGGGTACCTTGCTGTACGTTTGTCCTATGTATATAGGATCAATACCTCGATGTCTGCCCATGGAATAATATTCGCGCATTTTTTGCTGTGAATCACACGAAATGTCATCGAATATGAAAATGGAATTTTGTTTAGCATCTTGGGGATTAATAACATTTTCATTTTCCGTGAACGGGAAATAATGAACGCCTTTGACTTTTTCCAAAATTTCTTGCAGAAACCGATACTTGGGTTGAAATAACGACTTTGAGTAAACATAAACATTTTCAAATTTCGCACCATTGGGATGGATCAACACCGCGATTACAGCGTTCGTTTTTCCACAACCACTCGGACCACATACGATAGCACGAAATGCGTTTGGTAACAATTTGCCATGTTTGCGACCCACCATAACATTATCATCATTTAAATAATCCAAGTTTTCGATAGGTAACGTGTTTTCTTGTTGAACAACCTTCATGGTGTGAGGGATGATGAAAGTGTGTGTATGTTTATAAAAAAAGGTGACACCTCACACTTGATGTCATTCCCAATGCTGACATATCAAGGTGAAGGTGTTGTCGATACGCTCATCAATAAGTTACCGTTCGAATTACATATACCTGGATATCAGTACTGTGGACCGGGTACTCATTTGAAAGAGAGACTCGAAAGAGGAGATCCTGGTATCAATCCACTGGACACGGCTTGCAAACAACACGATATTGCATATTCGCAAGACAAATCTCTCGAGGGCCGGCATCAGGCTGATAAACTTCTTCAACAACAGGCCTGGGCAAGAGTGAATTCAAAAGACGCAAAACTTGGTGAAAAAACAAGCGCTCTCTTCGTCACCGGTGCAATGAAAGCAAAACGCAAGTTTGGCATGGGTGCTACAAAATCATTCCGCAACAATGTCCTGGAAAAAATCCTCAAGGATTGGTCATCCCACACTGGCAGTGATATGGGAAAATCCATCACATTAGCTCTGAGAGCGGCTAAGAAAGCAGTCAAAAAAGCTGGAGGACGTAAACGGATACGTATCCCGAGAATAATTCCGCTGGGATCCAAGTCAGGTGGTATCCTACCTCTCATACCTATTTTTGCTGGACTTTCAGCTTTGGGTTCGTTGGTTGGTGGGGCAAGCGCAGTAGCAAAGACGGTATTGGATGCAAAGAGTGCCAAAAAGAAGCTTGAAGAGGATCACCGTCACAATAAGGTTATGGAGCATTTGGGTTCCGGACTATATCTGCGTAAAACACCTCGAGGATACGGACTATTTTTGAAGAAACAAAAACGTGCACGAGGTCTCTACTTGAAGAAACAAAAAAACTGTTGAGGAAGCTACCTAATAGAGCGTTATACGATGTGGAAATTGAAAAATTTGCTCGTAAAATGAAAATACCTAATTTTCGAGGAGTCTTTATGCGTGATACGTTACCAACGCAACCCCAACAAAGGGAATGTGCTGTGTTGAACTTGGACTCTGATGAAAATATGGGTACTCACTGGGTAGCTTACAGGAAATTTGGTAACATTGTGGAATATTTTGACAGTTTTGGCAATCTGAAACCTCCGCTCGAACTGGTTCAATATTTGGGAAACGGTGTTAAAATTATGTATAACAATGAACGATATCAAAATTTTGATCAATTCAATTGCGGTCATCTCTGTCTAAAGTTTTTACTTCGCAATGTCTGCGATTGAAAACGAATGTAATTATTGTATGAATAAACGATTTCAACATAATATGTTGTTTCTATTATTAAAGACATGCCGCCGATGGTACTATATCAGTCATGTCCATGCTGTTGACTCTGAAAAGTCGTTCTTCAACGCTTTCCATTGATTTCACACCACCTATTCAATTGGAAGATGATTCCGAATACGGTCTAGCTCTACTTAGTTTTCATTCATTCAACAGTATAGCAAACGTCAAAGAGGGTACCAAGTTCAATTATTACGAAATTAATAAGGATAAAAAGAAGAAGGTGAGGAAGAGTATCGATATTCCTGTTGGAGCCTACGAAATTGGGGATATTGAAGCGTTGATTCAGAAACGTATTGTACCAAAAACATTTGTTGACAAACCTGAAGAATTCTTCTATCTCAAACCGAACAATAATACGCTGAAAAGCGAAATATTTTGTCTACTATACGCCATTGATTTCACTTCGCAGGAAAATTCTCTGGCAAACATATTGGGATTTTCTCCGAGTGTTCTAAAACCAAACGTGCATTACACGTCCGATCTGCCTGTTAATATTATAAAAGTAAGGACCATACACATATACAGCAACATTACGTCGGGAGCATTCTTCAACGAAAGACCTTCTCATACAATATACGAATTTGCTATTGATTCTGATCCAGGTTTCGCAATCGACGAAACTCCCAACCACCTTATCTATCTACCTGTATCACACATAAACGAAATAAACAATATAACTATCAGAGTACTCGATCAAAACTCTGATTTGGTTGATTTCCGAAACGAAGAAATAATAATTAGATTGGAGCTGAAGAAATTATGGTCTTGAGCTTCTATAAAAATAACTCATTGCCGTTTGCTTCATCAGTCTTTACGAAGACCTTCGACTGTTCCCGTCACCTAACTGCTGAAAATATAGAGTTCCTCAAATCTCTTGGCTATCATGTTGTCGGCTCAAGTATTCAACATTTTCCGCCAACCCCAACAAGACGTATCCATCCAAAAGGTAGACTGGAGAACATACTACCCATACGTGAAGTCTTTTCGAAATAATGATGTCATCGAAATCAACATCAATCAATCTGATGCTTACGATGCACTCTACGACAGCGATCTAGTTATCAGCGGAAAAGTGACCAGAACCGCAGGTGTAGGGCGGGTGACTTTTGTAAATAACGCTGGAGCATTTATGTTCCAATCCATCACTTATGCGCTAAATGGTCACGACTTGGAAAGTGTGCGAGAGTTGGGTATCGTAAGTACCGTTCGAGGATTTCTATCCTATGACGCTGATGAAACCAAACATTTGGCAACAGCTGGTTGGACTTACCCCCTCAACAATGATGACATTACTGATAAATTTTTCTCCTTGCGAATTCCTCTCAAACACTTTTTGAACATCTTCAACGAATATCAGAATATCTACTACGGTAAACATACATTCCGATTGGTTCGGGTTGGTAATGATAATAACTGCTTCAAAATTCTTGAACCAGCTACTGGTGTGCCTACGGTTCCAACTGAAGTCAAATTGGAAATTGAAAATATTGAGCTGAAGATCAAGCGAATTTCCCCCCATGATCAACTCAAGCTGCAACTTTTGAAAGCAATCAAAGCTGACACTCCAGTCGCGATTAATTTCCGAAAATGGGATTTGCATACGCAGCATGCTCTAATTGTTGGTGCTACAAATCAAATATGGGCCGTCAAGACTTCTTCGCAAATCGAAACTCCCCGATATGTTATTGTATGCTTCCAAGTGAATCGAGATCATACCAAAGTGAATAACGATCCAACCGCATTCAATCACATCGATATTGCTAATATTACGTTAACTCTCAACGGTGAAACTTACCCCAAAGAAATGATGCACTTGAACTTTACCAAAAGAGATATTTCTCAAGCTTATTTCAACTACATCCAATTTGGACTTAGCTACAAAAATTCCTCTCGACACAATCCTCTGTTGAGTTATAATGACTTTGACGATAAAGCATTCTTCGCTATCGATTGTTCCAGAAGAGATGAATCAATAAAAAATACCTCTGTTGACGTTAAGCTGGAGATAGAGACATCACAAGGATTTCCAGCAAACACTACAGCTTATTGCATCATAGTACATGATATGAAGTATGTACTCCACCCACTTAGCGAAACTATCCAAAAGTACAACTGATCTGCATTTGGTGTCAGTCTAACGTTGACGTTGGCGAGAATAGTTGTTAGTATATATCATGAGGGTAGCACTTGTTGATATCCAAGGGTTCATCATTGAACAACAATTCCATCCTAAGGAGATTGCAATTAGAATTGGTGCTCAATGCAGCAACTTTTTACTACGCTCAAGCGTACCGTTTTCCTCTTTGAGTAAAAATGATCGCCGAACCGCCTGTTACATGGAAAAAAACATTCATGGTCTGAGATACTCCTCTGGCTTTGTGGAATATCAACTGCTAGATGATATCCTCAAAGACAACCTTTTCGATGTTGATATTATTTACGTGCAAGGCCATCAAAAGAAACAATTTCTGGATAATAAACTGCAACAGTTGAATATACGTACGAGAGTTGTAAATTTGGAAGAAAATCAAGACTCAATGTGGGTTTCAGCTGTCTTCGATGATACCAGTGGGGCTCCATCCTGTACACATCATTTTAAAGGACGCTCATACAAATGTAGTCTTCATAACGTTGATATCTTATTCAAATGGTTGTGTGAAATACTGCCTAAATAATGTGTATTTTTTATTAATAAAATGAAAAATTTGATGAGGTTGTTTTATTTTTCCAACATATGAAGCATCTGTAACGAACGAACGCACACACGAACGCACGCACAAATACACGAACGCACGCACGTACGCACGCACGCACGCACATACGTACGCACGCACGCACGCACGCAAACAAGCGTGCACGCACGCATACACGCACGCACGCACGCACGCACGCATGCATGCACACACGCACGCACGCACGCACGCACGCACGCACGCACGCACGCACGCACACACGTACGCACGCACACACGAACGCACGCACGAATACACGAACGCACGCACGTACGTACGCACGCACGCACGCACATACGTACGCACGCACGCACGCACGCACGCAAACAAGCGTGCACGCACGTATACACGCACGCACGCACGCACGCATGCATGCACACACGCACGCACGCACGCACGCACGCACGCACGCACACACGTACGCACGCACGCACGCATGCATGTACGCACGCACGCAAACACGCGTGCACGAACGCACGCACGCACGCACACACGCACGCAAACACGAACGCCGCACGCATGCATGCATGCACGCACGCACGCAAGAAAACACGCGTGCACGCACGAACGCACGCACGTAAGCACGCACGCACGCACGTAAGCACGCACGCACGCACGTGTGCACGCAAGCTGATATATAGCACATCATCATGTTTCTATTCCCTTCATTTTGCGATATGCTTCCAACAAGTTCAGATATAGCATTCGCGTGTGAAAAAATAAATTACTTCATCAACAAACACAAACATAGATATGAAATTTATGAAGTGATTCTGAAAGAATGGGAACAGCGTAAGAAGAGCCTAGAGTCAATACAAAATACAGAAATCAATAATTCACATTACAAAAGTTGCTGTTGGTCATATCCTGATGTAACAGAAGGTCCTGACACTTGTGAATGCTGGTTCATAGGTCGGTACGTGGAAGAAGCCAAAAAGTTGTGAACGTCTGAGGCATTTGCTCCAAGTATTTCGAAGGCGCTCAAACATGGATGGAACACAATGGTGCGAAAATTGTAGAAAGCATTTTTGTTTTTGTAAAAAGTCAATTGCCAAACATAATGTTCCAAATTGGAATTTGAAATGTTATGAAAGCATGTCAAATAGTCCTGTTCATCCTCAGAAAAATAAAAATACTTTGAATTAAAATGCTCATTTTATTGTTTATCGTTCAATACACAAAACAGTCACATGACAGTTGACTGATGACACTGCGACACACCGCAAATGAGACATTGTTACAAACACATCCTACAACCCCACCACTACATGTTTACAAATGGCCCATTTTGCATTACCCCATTTTGCACTCCCCCATGTAGGCATCCCCCAATGACAATGCGACACACCGCAAATGAACCATATCCTCACTGATGTATTTTTCTCCTACACCTTCAACTACACTGTGTGTGTGTGTATATTTTTTTATGTCTGCTGTATACAGGACGTTGACAAACCAACAACAAAATAATGGCACGTCAGTCGTATAGCCAACATTTTCATCTACATTTACAACGAGGTCCGTAGCCGAGTGTGTTCAATGTCCGCTCCATCATCTGGAGGTAGTCAGATCGATCCCCACGGCCGAGATCTTTTTTTATTCATCAAAATACGCTCTCGTCACACACGCGATGAAATTTGAATTCGCGCGCCCATGCAAGAGTGACATGATGGTGTTCCGTGGTAGGAGGTGTTCCGTGGTACGATGCAAGATGGCGGATGACAAATTGAAATTTGACGCTCTCGACTGAGAAGTCCTCAACTACGTCACACACGCTCTTTCTCTCTCACACACACACGCTCGGATTCGCTCTCTCTCTAACACACTGTTTTCCCTATGCTGGTGGTAGGATCGGCATAGCTTATCTACTATGTGGTTTAACTTAAAACTGATAAAAAGAAGCCAAAACCCGTTGAAGCAGATTTAAAAATAGTATATGGGTAATGATGTATTTATGCAGCAGTCATAAGTTTCAAGTCATAAGGAATAATATTCGTCAATGATTGGTTGGAATAAACGGTTCAACCAATCATTGACGAATATTCTTCCTTATGACTTATGACTGCTGCACAAATCCTCCATAATAGAATATTGAATAGAATTTTTATGATTCCCTTTGTACATCAAAACTGGCATATGAAATCTGTCAACTTGAAGGTTGCTACTGCCAGCCAATAAAATCGGATATTATTTATTTACTTCGGTTATTGTCACAAACTACCTTTAAATGCAACTTTCAGAACTTTCAAGTATCTTGTTTGGTTAGTTGATTTATTTTGTATTGAACATATTTGGAAAATTGTAATTCCGACTATGTTTGACACCGCAAAAGATCGAAGAAATTAAAATAATTGCAAAATCCAAAAATGTCGAGAAAGTTGAAAAATTTAAATATTCACACATCACACATCACACATCAAATACCTACTGTTTTGAATTTTGTTCTTCGAACAACGCGTCTTTCTATTAAGTGATTCCAAACAAATCTTTTTTCTTTAAATGTTGCTGAATTTCCTGAAGAGTTGCCAAAAGAGGTTATATATCTAGATTTAGAAAATATGATCAGATGGGTCTTAATTTTTTTCGTTATTATCCACTCTCACGTTCAAATAAGTAGAGATTTTAAATTAAAATTCTGACTTTTCACTAGAATATTCATTGTAGTTTTGTCAATGACTATGGAAGGTATAGAGACCATGTCAAGAAACCATATTTAAAAACCGTCACATTTCTTCTCTATCTCTATTCTGTGCCATAGAGGTACTTTGTTTAGTTCTGAGATTGAACAAGGCTGGCGTTTTCGTATTGGTTCAGTTGGCAACACTGAATCTTCAGGTGTTCTGTCACCTGAGTCGTTGTCCAATTGTTCCAAGGAGTAGCTCCGAGTAGCTTGAGTTAGTTCCTGGACATATCTCATAGACCACGAATAAGCAAGAAAGCGCCTTTGTCTGATAGTGACAGTTTTCGACTTTGACATATCAGTCATCTGAGTGACGTTTTCTGGTTTGATATTTGATGAGAGTGACATCTTGGCAACTAATCTATTTTGAAGTTTTCCAGTTAAATTTTAATCTCTGGTTGATCTTGGGAAAATTAATATCTGAAAATTTCCTCATACTGTTTGCGATGTTTGACGCTGCAAATTATCGAGAAAATCTCTGTTCGGTATCTCCAGATTTTTGAGGTTATAAAGATCTGTAGTCATTTCTTCATCGGTAAAACCACTGGAACGAGAAACTAGGTATCAGACAGCAAACAGACCATCAGAGCTGTTACCAGATCACTCCCACTAAATAGAGGTTAGTATTTGCATTTGGCCCCATACAAGTGTAATCAGAAGTCAGACTGGTATTGTTCATTCTAGCATTGTTTATATAGAAGATAGTTAGTCAACCTTATGGGATTAAAATTGGATCAAAATGGATGCGACATGTAGATGGCGATACTGAGCTCGCATCCAAGTCATGTCGTAACTTCAGTGATCTGGCCTCCAAGTCATGTCGTAACTTGATTGAAACAATTGGACAGCATTAAAATCAGGGTTTTTTGAAGGAACCTGCATTAAAATGACGTCAAATATTCATGTTTGTAACTAATCACGCTAGATGACACTCGCGTTTGCGTCCAACACCAATTACACAGGCATTGACTAACTATCTTACTTCTATATAAACAATGATTCTAGGGTGTCCCGCTACCGTCTATTGGTGTTCTACTACTGTGATTGTTCCACTGTTCCTGCTCAACTGTCGTTCAGTATTCCTCCCCTGTTCTTTCCCTATTATTGGTATTCCCCGTTGATAGTATTCGTCCCAGCTGTACACGTACTTCGTTTGATTGTGTCGTTCCCATTGTGCACACTAGCACTCACCAATGCACTGGATTCATAAATTACAACTGGTGAACTGGCCTGATAAGTTTAGCTTAAGGCATATTGATAATTGTTAGCCATCATCGTGACGTCACAGGCATAGCCCTCACTGGAGATCTAATATTGATATACTTGAACGATACAATACTCTCAATCATAGCGTACACTTTGGTGTACATATGGTGGTGCCATATGTACATTCACTTTATTTCATTTTGTATTGTATGTCGAACTGTGCACATACAGTGTGTGTAACATAAATCAATATATTTTATTAGTAAGGGACACGACTATTTCCTTTATTCTGGTTTAAGTTATCCAAGCGTGAGGGAAGATAAAATCTCTACATATTTATATATTATTCTTATACCATTATAGGTATCTATTGCTTAATATTTCAGTAATATTAGTCCCATTCCATCAGGGTGGTTTTGTATTTTTCACTGGCGATAAATCCGTGGCGCTCCGATAAATTAAATCCCATATTTCAATCTTATCGAAATCAATTTTTACTGTCGAACCCACGCCAACTGAGCTACTGGGTATGTTAGTGACGTGAAACATTCACTGCTCTCCTTTCCTAAATTTCCCTCCTAATATATTTTAATTTGTTGCTCCTGTTGAACCTATTAGTTCTGTAACCTCCTCAGAGCACATTTTGGTATTATCCTAGTGCAGATTCCGGTGCACTTGACAACACTGTACCAATACTGAAATCTTAATACAATGATATCACGGAGTGGAATTTGCAGAACGCATACATAATTGAATTCGATAACCAACCAGTTAGATATGTTGTTTCTATCTCACTGTGATGCCACCGAAGCATACCGCAGAACTGGAATATCTTCATATACAGTGTGTTTCACTTCTCATGGAAACACTTCCGTAATTTTATCTATCGATTTTGTTGTCCGTAGTCAATCAATAGAAAATTATGATATAATTTTAGATTGTTATATATAAATGATCCACACAAAGTTTATTTCTCAACTATACATGCTCAAATTTAGGAGCTTCTTGACTTATGTTACCCACACTATCAAATTTTCAACAACTTTTCTACTTTAAGAATTTTTTTTCATATATTTATTAGCATTGTCGATATATCGAGCAAATACACACTGTTGTGACACCCCGGTAAATGAAGTAAGCATCTTCAGACAGTACATCTTCTACTCCTAAATAAGCCAAGTTGGTTAGCAAAACATTATAAATATATACAGGGTGACCCAGGGTTAAACGGCCAAACGTTCAGGATCGTTAATTCAGGTAAGAAGGAAAATTTTTTTCTGTAAGAATTTGTGCTAACTTCGATTTCGAAATACAGAGTGTTCAAAGTTTTTATAAAAATAGGTTTTTTATCCATTATTAAAAGACCTTTTTGTTGACTGTAATAAAACCTGGCATGTGTATTTGCTGTAATGAGGGCCTTCTTTAAATGTACTTATAATAAAATTATTAACAACAGTGGCGTCCCAAAGGGAAGTATAATTGATATAAGGACAAATTCTTGTACTCCACTGTGTTTTTGTATATTAAATTCTTTCAGGATTGAACAATTAGAGACACAATTTTTTTTCCTGTTTAATTTTTTTCGTATCTTGCTTTTGAGAAACAATTTAAAAACCGTTTTCTTGCATGTAACACGAAAAAGTTCTCTAATTAATCAGGACAAATTTATTTATTTTAATTTATTAAAAAACCGGAAAACAAAAATTCACAAAAACTGCTCAAAATGACAACAATTTTTTTCAATGCAAAGTTCGCACCTGCGAACGACATGTTCTACAGCTGCACGGTGTGATATCTCTGGTTCTGCTTGAACAATTATTTCCCGGGAGTACCTTCATCGTTGATGGGCTCAGCTTAAATTTTGGTTTTCACTGCACCCTATACAAAAATCCATAGGGGTTAGGTCAGGAGAGCCTGCAGGCCAAGGAACTTTGACGCCCTGTATCTCGAAAACGAAGCAAGTTAGGACACATGATCCTGAATGTTTGTCGGTTTAACCCTGGGTCACCCTGTACATCAACAACTGAAACGCACAATGCGGTAATGAGGAAATATAGGTAGTCTAAAATTAACGGATTCGTTATAATCATATTTTTTAGGAAAGTAATTAAAAAGCCATCTCGAAATGATTGAAGAATTTACGAACAATAGGAGGAGTCTTGGCAGGAAATTCAACAACAAAAACACGATGATATATCTGATAGATGAATACTTTGCATAACTCATATTCCATTTTCATTCTTATAAATGAATCAACAATAATAATCAACAATACGTTCATAAGATGTTACAATAAGATTTGCTTTTTACTGGGTGTCCGAGGCAAGTGGCTCTACCCTATACATGTTTTTGTTTTTGAAGGTAATGAAATTTGGAGGATCTGTATATGACATAAACCTGCATATTTTGACAAGTAACGCAGCTCATGCAACTTTCGATTTTACCAGAAGTGACATAAACTTTTGTTTTTCAAATGGGATAACCAATATATTTCCACTTATTTTATCTCCATATGAAATACCGATTACAAGTATGTGTCACTTGTCACTTTTTGTACCCAAATTATAAGTTTACTTTGAAATTTTATTCCAGATGGCTATGAATGGATATCTACAAATCATTAATTGCAGCCCAAATATTATGGGAAAATTTCAACTTTACTGTTTTCGGTCGAAGTGTACCTGCTATGTAAATTTCATTTTTAAATTTCTATTTCTAAGTTTTTCAAATGTCAAAGTATTTTATTACTATCAATTTGATACTGCACACTATTATGTTTCGATCAAACTTACGTGAAAAAACTTTGAGAGATTAATTAGATACATCTCTGAGATTACAATAAGATTTGAATGCATTCCGTAACCTGTATCTAACACAACTCATAAAACAAAATCATCAATCCAAAAGCTGATGGCATAAATATTATCATGGTTAGATCCACTTGAGATTAGCGCTATATATGTGTTATGTATTCAGTTATAATCATTTATTTGCATCCTGTATTAGATTTGGTAAATGAAATCTAATTTCAGACACAGTTGTCAATATATACTTTCATGTATGTCTGTCTCGTCATTAAAAGTATTGAAACTGAATCCAGTGTAAAGTACAAAGCCTCTCTTAGTTATAAAGTCCTTCCAGAGAGTCCAAACGTTACAATACGTAAATTTTCACGCTGATGGTGTTGTAAAAATCACGAAAAATACAAAATAGTCAGATCCACTTGAAATTCGTGCTTTTTGGTTGAGTGGTTAAACTCCGCCATGTAATATAAAGACCATTTATTATTATTATTATCATTATTGTATACGTAAAATTTTATGCTGATTCCAAAAATATATGTTTTGTTTATGCTCAGATTCAAGATATAGCCGGAAAGGGGAATAAAATGTCGAAAATTTTGAAATTGCAGGGGTTCAGAATGGTCGAATTAGTTTATGCTGTGCATTTCAGCATATCGAGAGGTAAGATAAGATGTCGACATCTTTCATGATTTAATTTTATCGGTTGTTTGTCACAGGTTCCTCGATTCATTTATATCTTATTTTATTACCAAAAGGTGCTTTCTTGATGATTTTATTTTATCAGTCATGTTTGTCACAGGTTACTCGATTCAGTTAAATCTCAATTTATTATCAAAAGATGATTTATTTAAGAATGTTCTAAGGTAGTTTTCTGAGTTTTTTAAACCTATTAGTGTGCGGTGCCAATTTAATCGTAATAAAGTGACCTTTTTTCCTAATCCAACTATCCACCAATTTTACATATCACGTACAATTTGACCAAAAACAAGCTGTATTTTTTACAAAATTGTAGGGTTGCAATAAGGGATTCGATCGAACCTATTACTCTAGATTAAAAAATTAAATTCAAAATAAAAACAGATATTGTGAATATGAAACTATTCTGGATTTTCTTTTCGGAGGGGTAAGTTTTTGAACGCTACCCAAAATATATAATTGTATGTTGATATTTTATGGGACACCTAATATATTTTTCAATATTAATTCAGAGATCATCATCATTATTCCAGTTGAGCAAGATGAACTTTTCAAAATATTGTAATGATTTTTAAGGGGTTGATAAGAAAATAAATTTCAGAACTTTCCATATAAATGAAGTCAAAATAAACACCAGATATAAAAAAAAAAACTTTACAGCAGATAGAAGAACTTATTGACATAATATCAGTTATCATTTATAGTCGAACTAATGAAAAATAAAAAAAATAATTGATATAATAAATTTTAAAGCATTAGAAATCAGAATTTACAGTATCTACTGTAAATAAAAGCCAAAAAAAACACCCTGTTTATCATAAAATTAATTTGGTCCCTATTTAAACTAATGACAAAAAAAAAGAATAGACAGGTTTTGGCGACAGTTGTTGTTGAGAGGAAGAAGCCATTTTTTCCCCATGAAGAAAGTTAAAGTTTAAAATTTAAAAAAAAGTTTGGTAAAATTTGAAAATTCTTGAAATCAGGAGTGAACATAAGAATCCCATATCATAACCTAATAATGGAATGATAAATATTACCTGTAGTAAAGTGCTGTGCTGTGAGAACTGAAGAAAACATTCTGAAGCCGGTGGCGTCCCGTCCATCAAAAAGAACACAGGTATTTAAGAACCTTATTAATAACTTCAAAGGTGAAAATTCCATTAAGCCTCATAGAAGATACCATCTCACTTTTTTTCCAATGGTTTCCAGTAATTCGAACTTTCTATTGTTGGCCCAAATAATAAACTTTTGCGCAACCTTTCGTGCACTCAACAAATTAAGTGACATTAGTATAAGTGATTGAAAAAGACTCTTTATTAGCTTGTAAACTAGAATATTAGAAATTAGAAACATTGTTTGATAATTAATTTCACTTTTGACAACTCTAAATAATGTGTGCATGCCCTCTTTAGGCGTTTTCCATTTAGGTGTGTTAAGCCCCAGAGCTTTAAGCCCTGGAGATCGGAAATTACTGTATCACTAACTTTTTCGCCAAAAAACTGTGTATTCGCGTTTTGAATTTTGTCTACTTGTGCTTCATGCACAAATAAAACGGGTGGTGCTAGAGGGGCAAGAGGAATGTCAATCGGTGCTTGAAGCCCCACTAAATGGAACGCATGGTCATACGCTCTGGGTAGTTCTGAGGAGCTCCTTACGTTAAATGGAAAGCAGCTTTTATTGTGGGTTTCGCAATAAAAAATTCACAAACAGAATTCTGTGATTCAAAATTATATGACCCTTGCGCCACCTGTGATTGAGGTACGCAAGGTACACAAGGTTAGGAAGTATTAGATCATAGTTATTAAATATTGATAATTCTATTGATTTTCAAAGTTTTAATTGTTATTAAACACCAATCATAGGAAGGTCTGGGATGTTTATTTTCTAACCAAACAAATAATTAAACAACAACTGGGCCTAACCTATGGGAACTCGCCCCAGAGAGAGAAAGAGTCTAGCCAAAATTTTCAGTAAAAATTCAAATTACAAAATCTGGCTAAAACATTAGATAATCATATACTTTTTATCACATTCATAACAATATTTTCAAATTCAGAAATAATGAATTTATTCCATACTTTATGGACCCAAGGTCTCCAAGTAAAGAGAGCTACTACTCGCACATCCTTAAGTAATTTTCAGATTCCTATGCCGTTTCAATGAAAAAACAGTTCAGTAATTTATCATCACGTCAATTATGACCCAGATCGCTGTAGCCAAAGGGTGAAATCGGCATGTTTGGATGAACAAAGACCGAAAATACATTTGAGCATGGAACGAAATAATTACCAATCGCTCACTAAATATACTCTTTTGCACTGCACACGGATACGGGATTTCATTAATGGTAGCCAATCCTACGTCGATAATGAGAAATAATTGTTTGGCTACAATTACGATAATGGTTTATCTCGAAATCATTACGGAAAGAGTTTTACTAGAAGGGGAAATGGGGGAATCTTGTAGATATGAGAAACAAATTGTTTTGATCTTTTTTGTGCTTGCAAGCTACTACTCATATACTTACACAATATTGTGAAAGTTGACAGTACCGTATATGCCTAAGTTGAATTCAAAACTAATTAATCCTGTAGAAGAAAGACCTCAGAAAAATTGGCAAACATTTACTTTGCTTACTAGTCTGGTGGCAGGGAGGGTTTTCGTGGCCGATGAAGTGCGACGGGATCACCCAAGTTATTGTTATGTATTTGGACCCGCTGAATCCGAATTTCGAGGGTGATAAGCCGTGAAAGCATCCGGAAAATTGTTATAGACGATTTTCCGAGGAAAATCGAAAAATCCATTTTTTCCAAAAACGAATGATGCTTTAATGTTTTCCATAAAATTCTCTACAAAAAAGGTCTCTACAAGTTTTTCTCCAAAATGCACCGTTTTTCAGTAAAACGTGCTCAAAATTCGACAAAATGCGATTTTCCAAATTTTCAGTGCTCTCTCATTCAGTCACATAATGCTATTTTCAAGATCACCTTGTCCCAAATTATTCATATATGTCTCGACTATGAATAACAAAAAAGATATTCCTGAAAAAATCATTCGTGTGGATTTCCTGGCACTGAATTTCCCGATACGTTTACCTTGCATAAAAGAGGCATTTTTTTATTCGCGAAGCTCACGTCGTGGACGAATTTCTTAGAGTGTCAATCAAAAAGAGTTCAGCACATATTTTGTCATGATCACAAAGCATCTCAGTAGCAGAAAAATGGAAAATTTTGCTTAAAATTACGACAATTTTCCGTGGAAAATCGAAAAATCGATTTTTTTTCCTAAAACAAATGATGCTATAACATTTTTCATAAAATTCTCCACTAAAAAAGTTCCAACAAATTTGTCTCTAAAATGCACCGTTTTTGAATAAAACGTGCTGGAAATTCGAAAAAATGCTATTTTCTCAATTTTTAGTGCTCTCTCATTCAGTCACAAAATGATATTTTCAAGATCACCTTGTCCCAAATTATTCATATATATCTCGACTATGAATAACAAAAAGGATATTCCTGAAAAAATCATTCGTGTGGATTTCCTAGCACTGAATTTTCCGATACGTTTACCTTGCATAAAAGAGGCATTTTTTTATTCGCGAAGCTCACGTCGTGGACGAACTTCTTAGAGTGTCAATTAAAAAGAGTTCAGCACATATTTTGTCATGATCACAAAGCATCTCAGTAGCGGAAAACGGAAAATTTAGCTTAAAGGTGCAACAATTTTCCGAAAAATTCACTTTTTCGAAAAAAAAATTAATCGTACTTACTTTTTGTCAGACACAATTTCTGCCCAAGGTTTAATGAAAAAATTCAGTTTTATTCAAATTTTATTTTGGCATGTATTACCGCGGTGACAAAAACAAAATGAACAGCATGAAATTTTTGCTGCCTTACAAACGCATGTATTCTGGGTACAACTTTTGCAAGTACAATTCGGTACCAATTCTGTACTTGGGGGATCAAAATTTCAACCCTTTGCGGTTTAAGCATAGAGTCTTCTTCAATAAACCAAAAATCCAATGGATTCAAAAGAAAAATGTCCTCATCCAAACAATGAGTGTGATTGTAAACTATGTAAAAAGCTCTGAGAATATGTAATTTAAAAGATGCACTTGTTGGAGGTAAATCTTCTACAAGTGAGCAGTTAGCATGATGATAATACCAAACTCTTTTCTTCTCTTTTCAAATTTTCGTTTTTTGTTCAATTTTTAAAAGTATCGGGAAATTCAGTGTCGGGAAATCCACACAAATGATGTTTTCAGGAATGCTTCCTTTGTTAATCATAGTCGAGACATATATGAATAATTTGGGACAAGGTGATCCTGAAAATATCATTTTGTGACAGAATGAGAGAGCACTAAAAATTGAGAAAATAGCATTTTTTCGAATTTCGAGCACGTTTTATTAAAAAACGGTGCATTTTAGAGAAAAATTTGTTGGGACTTTTTTAGTGGAGAATTTTATGGGAAATGTTATAGCATCATTTGTTTCAGGAAAAAATCGATTTTTCGATTTTTCTCGGAAAATTGTCGTAATTTTAAGCAAAATTTTCCGTTTTTCCGCTACTGAGATGCTTTGTGATCATGACAAAATATGTGCTGAACTCTTTTTAATTGACACTCTAAGAAGTTCGTCCACGACGTGAGCTTCGCGAATAAAAAAATGCCTCTTTTATGCAAGGTAAACGTATCGGAAAATTCAGTGCCAGGAAATCCACACGAATGATTTTTTCAGGAATATCCTTTTTGTTATTCATAGTCGAGACATATATGAATAATTTGGGACAAGGTGATCTTGAAAATATCATTATGTGACTGAATGAGAGAGCACTGAAAATTGAGAAAATCGCATTTTGTCGAATTTTGAGCAAGTTTTACTGGAAAACGGTACATTTTGGAGAAAAAATTGTTGTGACCTTTTTTGTAGAGAATTTTATGGAGAACATTATAGCATCATTCGTTTTTGAAAAAAAATGGATTTTTCGAATTTCCTCGGAAAATCGTCTATAACAATTTTCCGGATGATTTCACAGCTTATCATCCTCGAAATTCGGATTCAGCGTGTCAAAATACATAAGAATAACTTGGGTGATCCCGTCGAAAACCCTCCCTGCCACCGGACTATACCTATGCCCAGCGCTTTTCTGTAACATGCACAATTTCCTGGAAGTGGCCTTTTTGCATTTTGTACAATTTCAAAAAAATTATCAGCATCCTCATCCAAAAACAAAATTAATGTTGTATAAAATTTTGGTAGAACCCCACTTAAATAATTGGTTGGGAAGGAGTCTCAAAAACACATACCTTGATACCTTGAAGTCATTCAAAAGCGTTTCCTGCAATGTATTCTCAAAGATGTTGTACTGTTATTTTAAATTTGAGACTGAATAAATTACTATTATTATTAAACATCCTCCGACGTGAGGAAATTAGCTCTCAGGAAACTGATAAACTTCATCTGAAGTCTCGGAATCCTGGGCATGGAATTCAATTCTAAAAAATTCTACAGTTCCTGTGAGACTTTTGTTTTCAATTGGTTTTAATGCATTGGTTTCTATAATAGTACTCAATTAAATGTGTTCTCGCACGTATCGGCTTCTGATGCTTTATTCACGTTACCATTTTGAATTACGAATCTTTTCGATATCATGTCACAGATTAAGTTCTAATCTGTGATCATGTAGCGAAGTGGTCGTGGTGTAAGAGCGTTCAGCTTCCACCCAGGCGGTCCGAGTTCGATCCCCGGTCGCTTGTCACTGAGCTGAAGTGGTTCAGAATCCACTTTTATTTAAACTGTAGGTCCCGGATCTCCCTTGCTCGCACAAGCTCTGCTTTTGAGGAATTTTCTTCGAAAACCTGGGAGTTTAGTTTTTTTTGACAAATGATTATTATTATTATATTTTAAAAACAATTGGTAAACTATCACTTTGGTATCCACCATTTTAACAGGATGGTTTTGGTAAAGCCCGCTGATTCGAAGAGAGAGGTATCGATATTTAGTCCGTTTTTCCATCCTCCTTGGTTTATCTCCCTTTTTTCTGGGGAAGTATAACCGTGGAACTGACGATTCAGGATGCAAGCTCCAATGAAGATGCATCATTTTGCGAGTTTTTACGTCTAGTTATCGCAGCTCTTCTTGAGTCCATTTCACCACTCCAATGGCAAAGCAACTTTGTTCATGACAGTGCTGATGACTAGATCTGTCGGAGTTTATGCTATCCTTTTTAAATTTTTTCCTGTTAGGAACATCCCAGTCAGGCCCTGTCTCCAAAACTCCGACACAGCCGGATGGGGCGCTGGTTTCGTTCACCTCAATAACCACTGCCCACACACATAGGCTAAGTGACCATTGGGTCCGAGAATCATGTGCCCTGAGCAGACGAAGTGAACCTATGATGACGGCCTTCTACATTTGTCTGGCTGAGATTTCTGCCACGCTACGTCAAGCCGGTATAATTTTCAATTTCTAGAGAAGTATTTCTCTATCTTTCCACCAAGGACCAGAACTACCATTTTCACAGAATCCTTATTTGTTATTATTATTATGTTGTGAATGATCTGCATTGTTATATCTTCAATATCAGACTAATAAGGAATATACCTGATATACTCAACTCTGAGCGTTTACCGTTTTCTAAATTTCTGACAGCCGAATATAAAAAGGCGTTCATTGCTTTCGACTTAGATGACTTTATTCAGAACCATATCAGCACTTAACACAATAACAATATAATAAGTTCTATACCCAAACACAATTCAGAAAAATGCGTTTCACAAAAGATATGATTCGTTTCAAAAAACCCCGTCATGCGTGACTGTCAACACTCAGACATCACGACTTTTGGATTTGTTTACGAGGTTATTGGATTTCTATAAAAGTCCAACTACACTAATGTGTCTGAGTGCTCGTTTCTACAATAATCGTAAAATTCACAGCGGTAATTATTTAAATATGACAATAAACATAACGCTGTCTAGAATTACAATCGCCCAGTGAATTGAAATCTTTCTTTATAAATTCCAGTGGCATGAGTGAGATGCAATTTATACTGCATCTCAAACTTCATCATTTTTATTATCTTCACATCATCATAACGGTATGGATATGAGGATTCTTTGAAAATCTTTATATTCAAATTATCTGTTCACAGAAGTGAAGTTTAAAATTAAAAACAAACATACAAGAAAAGTCAGCGAGTAAGATGAATGTAATAATTTGAAAAATTGAGCCTTTCTGTATCTGAAGTGATTGATAGGTACTACACCACTGTGCAAATTTGGACGATTTCAAATCTTCCTTTGAAGATGAAGGGCGACCAGAATGATCGAGACGGAACAAGACATTTTCATCATACCGTTCTAGTCCAACACTAAGACCCAATTGTACAGTCCGGGTTTAAGCTTAGCTCAGCGTTAAGCTTGGTTCAAATTTCAATTTCAGTTGTACAGAGCGCTGAGCTTGGTTCAGTGGCTGTCATTTTTCATTTTGTAAACTGAACTTGAGCTGTGGATTTTGGAAGTAGCTTAAACCGAGGTTTGCTGCGTCAAACGTTCAACCTTCAACTTCTCAAGTCTGGGAACTGGTAGCACTGATCTGATTGTTTAATGCTGTGAACTAAAACTGATGCAGAGTTTTAATTTTTTTAATCGTTTTATTAATCGTTATTTTTGTTCTCATCGTTGGGTGCTGAAATAATAAAATAATGGCTAGAACAGCTAGATGATATTCTTCTGGAACTAACAGATGATGAAGATTTTGTGGAAGCAGTAGAAGTAATAGTAAACGCTAGAAGACAGCCAAAGAACTATAGAGATAGAGTCGACCATTTTGTAAAATGGAACGATGAGGAATTTGTAGAAGACCAACATAAAATATTGTTTCTTGAACTGCGTTTAGTAAACCCGAGCTCAAATATGGAGTGTACAACGGAAAAAATATTTCTGAACCCGGTTCTTCTCTGAGCTTAGTTCAGTTGAACCTGGGCTTAAACCATGACTGTACAATTGGGCCTAAATGCTTCTTTATTACTGCTGTACGATGATTATTGCGCCGGCTTCCAGATTCTTTTGAAATAAAAAAATTATATCGGCTCCTAGTGATCGTAGGAATAATTTTTTTTTATTGCTTGAAATCATGCTAGAAATATATTATCATAAAGTAATTTCTATAAAAACAAAATTAGGAAATGGATTTAGAAAAAACATGTAAAAAAAATATTTTTTTTAAAATAATTTTTTGATACTTAAAATTAAAAAAATCAATATACCCATTCGATAATATGAAAGTACAGCTCTTACAGAAAAAAATAAGCCCCGAATCGTTACTGTAGCATAATTCCCCGAGCAAGAGTAGCCATATTGGGAGTGCATCTTTTTTGAGAAAACTTTATATATTTTGAACAATAATCAATATTTATCAATTTTTTTTTAAAAAGTACTTTTTTGGTTTGTCATAGGCTACACATGACCGCAAGTAACAAGTTTGAATACCTAACAGTTAACGAGTTATAGAAAACACGATTTTTCACGGTTTTTCTGATATAACTCGAAAAGTATCAATGATATCGAAAAACTATAATTCATTCAATCGATAGATCTTTTTAATTCCTACAATTTCTTAGGTTGAATTTTTTCTATCGGAGTTGTAGTTTTTCAGTTATCAACATAAAACCGCTTTTCGAAACTTTGCCAATTTTTTAGGTTATGTTCGGTAATCAGGATCAAGCCTCATGAGATAGAAACTAATCCTGAATTTTAATATCCTATACGCTCATATTTTTTTTTATTCGGATATTGATTTTTGCACATTTAACATTGGGCCGCTTCCTCGTTTCTTGGACTATCCGTAACACACTTGACGGCATCGACACTTGGAATTTCTTCAAACGGATGTCCTTGTTCAGGATGAGTGTGTTTTTATACATATGTACATTCATCTTCACTATTACAACAATCGTTAGTATAGACCTAAGCCACAAGAGGCCATTGGCCGCAGTGGAGGGCCTGATACGGGCCCACTCACGTTCAAACCTAACCAAACCTAGTATAGACCTTGAAATGCTTATATTTGGATTTGTGTCAACATTAGAATGAGAAGGGACTTAAAGCAATTGCTGAAAGCGTACAGTTAGTCTTGAATAAAAATAATATACCAATACCTCCTCAATATCAAAGAATAATCTTATTATAAATTACTCTTCTGATAAAAATATTCAACATAGCCAAGATAATACCTCGACAATGTATACTTAACAGTCTGCTGATACCATACCATTACTTTCGGCCTCAACTTCAGCCTTGTCGTGTTATCTTCTTCATGGGTCATGGGTAGGCAAAAAACTACTATTTCTTCGACGGCTACCACTAACAGCCATTATGATTGAATATGATTGATAAAAGCGTCAACCACCACAAGATTGACTAGCTTCTCAAATGGACAGCCCTACTGCCATCCCACGAGTTTTTGGAAGAAAGCCTCTTATAGGTACTCAAGTCATCCAAATGCAAGTATGGTGGGAATAATTTATGTTGGTGGAATATAAAAAAAATCTCGACTGAGTCGAGATTTTCACGATGTTTCCATACACACCAGAGTATTCTCAAACATTTGAACCTGAACCTAAAATTATACTCACATTTTTCAAGCCCTTTTATGGATGTTCAGTTAGTACCATTGGCGCCGCCAGTGAAAATTTCAGTAGTGGGGCAGAATCTTTTGTGTTGCGTTAAATTGAAATCAAGAAAATTTTGATTGAAAAACATTACTAAAACGATTTAAAGAAGGTTATCCAGATTAGAACTCAGATATTCTCAACGAAAGTAGAAGAATATCATTGGGGATGCAGTCAGAAAAACAGGACTTGGTATAGAAAAACATATTGAAACACGGCAATTACAACTGCAGTAAAAGATCAAAAGAAGAAAATATTACTATGGATTCGCTTATATTAACAAAAAATAGATAACTGAAATGTTTTTCAAATTTTATTAATCTAATTTAAGTGCTTAGTAATACTTTACTTTTCTGATCTTTTACTGCAGTTGTCTCTGCTGAGATAACATGCTTTTTATACAGTGTTTCAATATGTTCATTCACATAATGACCAAGGGAAAAGGATTGGCTAATTTCTTCAAACTATCCTCACGTTAGTAAGTTGTTTTTCTCATTTATTAGTGTTATTTGTACAACATTAATAATTTTGAGAATGAAAATAAAGTTTTTCGAAAGCTTGATAATTCAGCAAAGAGTTTTCCTACCAAGGCTTTTTTTTCTGACTGCGTCCTCGAGGATATTCTTCTACTTAGGTTGAGAATATCTGAGTTCTTATCTGGCTTTTCTCAACTAGTTCAGTCAAGAGACTACCCTTCTCGCTGAAGAAGGTTATGTACGTTAGTTGATAAGTATAAAAACAAATTTAAAAGATTATATTTATTTACTAAATGCAAAACACTTGCATATAAACAAAAAACATGGTTATTAATCTATCAACATGATATTTTACAGAAAGCAAATCAATAGTACTCCCCGTAGTTTAGTCACCACTGGTTCCAATAATGATGAATTCATACTTTGCAAGAAAGCAAATCAACCCTAATAGCACCATGAAGTCCGATGGTAATCCATAGGACATCCTCTCAGGACATTCAGGACGTCCTTAGGATGTGCAAAATTGGTACCGCGGACGTCCATTGGACATCCGTGGGAAGCACCAATGTCTCGACTTCTTACCAAAATTGGACGTTCTATAAGGATATCCAATGGACATCCACCTGGGATGTTAATCGGACGTCCCCGAATTACATCAATCGAAAGTACATCTTGGACGTCCTTAGGACGTGCAATATTGGTACGTCCTTAGGACGTGCAGTATTGGTACCGCGGACGTCCATTGGACATCCGTGGGAAGCATCAATGTCTCGACTTCTCACCAAAATTGGACGTTCTATAAGGATATTCAATCGACATCCACCTGGGATGTTCATTGGACGTCCCCGAATTACATCAATCGAAAGTACATCTGGGACGTCCTTAGCATGTGCAGAATTATCAGATGTGTTTCAGGACTAAGATTATGGTATTGTTGTGGATTACTGGAGATACCAATTTGGATGGAACCAGATTTACTCACTATAGGTAAGCTCAGCACTCTCTCAGAGTCATTCAATTCGGTTTTGTACATGTTTAAAGGATACACACAACTCTACTTGTCTTACGGAAACACCTTTTTCAAAACAGTGTTGAATAGGTTAGTAATAACTATTGAATAGTATAACAAAACATTTATATTTTCATTTATAGATATAACTACACTGAATGAACACAAAATAACTTACAGAACAGTCACTAAACTAATTAATCACAAAAGACGATAGAAAAGCGACCATAGCTGGTAAATACTCAACAAGTGTCTGTCAATTCGTCAACACTTCACTTGAACACAGAACACAAAACACAGAAAACAACTTTATGCACGGAATCCATACATAGAGGAATTGTTTGGTTTCAATCCTTATACGACCAAGAGAGACAAACATAATTTTTTTATTTTCATTGTTGTGAATCGTATTGGCATACGTACAAACTTGAGAATATGCCCCCTGATGACCTCAATGATAGTGAAAAGGGTTTTATTTCAGATGGGTTATTTTCGCTATAATGTTTAGCCCTATTGTAAATATGCGATCCATTTTATACCTCTTCTGTAAAACCACTAGCTGGGATGTATACACGGGTACTGGGTACACATGGAGGACTAATTGGACCCCGTTATGCAATAGAGACCCAACAAGCATTACTCATGTTTTGAGATAATCAAGAAAAACTATTTTGATCTGTATTGAAAATAATTTATTATCAAACATGAGTATATAAGTATGAAATGAACTTTTTAATGAAATATGAGAAGGCAACACAATAATTTGAACAAAAAAATAACTCAAAACATCTTGGAAGTAGAGAAAAATCACTTGGTTCTCTGTTGTTTAATGTTGATTTAAGAAATTTCTTCTGGTTCAAAGTCTATTTCTCCATCGTACTCGTCGATGTCTTCATCAACAGTTTCGTCTCCAATGAGATTTATGTAAAATGGATGATCTGCGACCGGAATGAGATGCATTTAGCTTTTGATGTCCTTCAGTTTTAGTGCAGCAACCGGTTTACCATTCGGCCACAATGATTCTAAAAGGTTAGAAAATGTATTCGTAGGTTGTTTTCCTTTGCTCTTTTTTATGTTTATTTATTTGTATGCTTCAGTGCTGTTATGTGAGAACTTTACAAAAATGCTATGAGATTTTTGTTTTGTAACCTTAATAGCTTTCATATGTAGCCAATTAATTTTTTCAGAATTGCAACTTTTCTTTCTATCAACAATTGCCTTTTCTAGCTTACGGGTGCTTACAGTAATACTCCTTATTACTATTCGTACAAATTTCTGGCATTTTTCTGTCTTGTTCGGCATATTTTCTTTTTCTTTCTTTCCTGGGTCTCCCCTTGGCAGATCTGTATAGGTTCGCCAAACGGCCTTCCTCATTTGGTTTATCTAAATTGAATTTTCCTTCTAAATGTGATTGTTCTCCTGTATCCGTATTCGAGGAGATATCTCTGGAGTCAGGCTCATAGTTTTTGTCCCTAACTGAATCGTCAGAATCTTCTTCTAGAACACTATTTTTGTTGGATATACCTTCTTCTACTTCCGCTTCCATATCTTCAGACACTGTTTCTACATTAGGTTGAAAAACCGCATCTTTGATGTTTTCGTTGCTTCTTAACCTACATTTTCTATTGCTGAGAATATTACTGCCTGCCAAATCTGCTTTAATATTCTTTGTCACTGGTGCTTTGACCTCCTGTGTACTTTCCCGTTCTTGATTTTCTATTTTCGCCACTGCTAGATGCCAGTTTTGGACAGTACGAGTACGGGTTATCCTTAAAAGGAATTTGCAATAAGGAACCAAGTATTTTTTTTTATAATGTAACCATGTTATATTCTAACTTCAACAGTTCTGCAACCTCATACACGTTTATATTTTTTTCTAAAAACTTTAAGAGTCGCACCGCTACAAAACTTATTTGATTGTACTAGAATTTTTCAGGAATGTGAGGTTAGACATTATTGAAACTATCATACAATAGGAAAAGGATATCTTACCTCATTTTTTAATTCACTTGATAAACACAATGCGTTGTACATTATCTTTGTAACTCTTGCCGACATTATTGTATTAGAGAACATAATGACAATAATAATAATTGGAATTATTTTCCAGCCACCAAGAATAATATTAAAATGACAAGTGTCAGAAATGTAATAAAACAATTTGCTACAGAGAACCAAGTAGCTTTGGATCCCATCATATATTCATTTCAGTCCAGAGAATAACGCAATATAGATCCAACAGACTCTGGCTCTTTGTTGCAAATCTTTTTTCAAGATTTCTTAGTTTTTCAAAGTAGATCTATTGCTCACAAGATGGCGCTAGAGACGATGATCTCTGGTTCTATATTGCAAACCGATGAAGATATAAAATTAGGTCTGTCTGGTATTATTATTTCATATTTTTACAAATTGTCGGTTGGTTCCTTATTGCATAACGGGGTCCAATTATTGTAACTGTTTTCGAATTTTGTTTAATTTTTATGATCATCCATCCTTCATCTTTGGATGGATGCACCTAGGAAACATTCCGAAAAATGTTCAATCCAGGACATCCCAAGGAATTCCTCGCAGGGACATTTTCTGAAATTCACTGATTGGGATAACATCCGATGCACATCCATCAAGAACGTTCCAGAATGTCCCCGTACCAGGACCACCATAGGAAGTCCTTTCGATGACATGCCAAATACATGCCAACCAGAACATCCAATGGATATCCTAGAATATTCTACAAAATATATCCGAACCAGGACATCCCAAGGAAGTCCTCGCAGGGAGGTATTCTAAGATTAACCAATTGGGACGTCCAATATTCATTCATGCGGGATGTACCTAAATGTCCCGTACCAGGACAACCATGGGACGTCCTTTCAAAGACATGCCAGAATACTTACTAACAAGGACGTCCGATGGATGTCCTAGGAAACATTACAAAATATATCCGACCCAGGACATCCCAAAGACGTCCTCGCAGAGACGTTTTATACGATTTACCGATTGGGACATCCATAGGAAGTCCTTTGGGGAAATTCATGAAAATGCACTGAATCGGACGTCCCAAGGACAATGATTTTAAGTCCCGGACATTCGGACATGATTTGTACCAAATAGGGACGTCCCTGGGACATGGTGTGCTATTAGGGAATAGTACTCCCCGAAGTTTAGTCACCACTGGTTCCAATAATGATTAATATTCTGCAATAATATCAAGAGAGATAATGCTGATGTTTATTGTGTTTCTGGCGTTGAATCTGATCATTATGACGCATTGGCCAAAGACAAAACGGTCTGGTTTAAGTTTGACGATAGTTGTGTCACTAAATATTCTGACGATATCTTGCCTGCCCTGAACTGCATTTTATTTTATTAGAGAGGACATTGGCAGATCTTCAGATGATGTGGTACTGCAGGTTTTTTCGGGTTTTCCTGCAGCTGAAAATGCAAATGCGCCACTGGAATCAATCAAGTCGCCCCGGAGCGCCACTGAATTTTTGTTGTTGTTTTACAATTTGTTTTTCATTTCCTTATTGTTTACCTACGAGGAGTTCGCGTCTAGACTAAAAACGCTAAAATCCTTATGTGACGGCGCCCTTGGTTAGTACAGTTATTGTTTTTGACTATATTACAATAATTGGACCGTTATTTTCTCCTCAACAGTTTTTTTTTTATATTGAAACTTTTCCCTAGATCAACATATTTAATCCTGTCCAAGTTGAATTCAGAGTATTTCATTATTGTTATTATGAAAATCGATAGTGTCGAGGTAATCTTGTTCAAGTCGAGTAAGTAAAAAGTCCCAGTTCGTTAATGAAGTGAATGATTTAAACAATCAGTTTTGTTGTTCATGTGATACCTACTTCACGAGTCGATTCGTCATAATTGACGATTCCGAAAAATACAAATTACGGTCACTTTTTCATTTCACCCAGACTCATATTTCCAAGCCAAGGTCGAGGAATGTTATAGGTTGTTACAAGCAACTTTTAATGAATTGGCCATTCATTATTTATAGATAAAGCGAACACGAAGTAAATTCAACAATGTATGTGCACGGTATTTTACCTACTTGAACAAGCATTCGCCACAGACATTTATTTATCGGTGAATTTGCATACTGGAATTGTAAATATTCTTTGTTCCACTATGTTGTTTCTTCAAAGTCTTTCCAATTTGACCAAAAACAAATTTTACAATTCGAACTTACGTCGTGGTCTTTTTTTTCCATCGTTCATCGATACTGTTTTTTTCTGAATCTTGTCAATAATAGTAGTGTAATCATAGTTCAGAAGCTTTCAGCAAATCATGCAGAATGCATTTGTTTCAATATAGGCATTTTATTTTGACGAGTACTGGAAAAGAGGTCATTGATTGATTCATCTTCAGCGGATACTTTGATGTCATGAACATAATTTGAGAGCACAAAATGACAGATTTCATGTTCTGAAAGCACGAACGTTATTCACTATTATTTCATCAGGATGCACATGTTGAGATCTGAAGTTAAAATTGTTAAAATTGTTATTTCCGTCAACCGATTGCATTCCTACGCGCAACCCTCGAAAGTGTGTGACTTGTGTGAGGTAGGGAAGACGCAGCCCTTACCTTTTAACGTGTGATGCCATGCACGAGACCGATGCCCGTGCGAGGCTTTGAACCCACGACCCTTCACTCCAAAAGCGAACGTTCTGCCAGCACGGCCACCACGGCCCATGGGGATGATAATTCTCAAATGAGTTTTCGACTTTTTATTTCGAAATTTTCCAATCACCTACTTTAAGCTCTTGAATTAATCCCTCTAGAATATTCTACTTCACTAGGAAAGATTGCTTACCGTCTGCAGAGTGATTTGGATGCTGTTCATGTTGTGCCAGTCAAGTATTTGGATAGTTCTACTAGTTCTGAAGATCTTGGGAGTGAAGTTAAATTGAAAGAAATAGTAAATTACGAAGCTCTGGAAGGAACACCTGAAATAAAAGAAATATTCTCTCCCTAAAACTCCGAGTTATACATTTTGAAGAAAAATTCCGACTTGAAATTTGAAATTTTAAAATTCCGGGTTATATTCGAGAGTATTCTTCGAATAGAAACTTATTTTGAAACAAGTCCATTTCTCCGAAAGGGTTTCTTTTTTTCTTAGAATATATATAGAAAAAATTTAAATTAGTATGAATTTAACGAGGGGCAATATCTGAAAATATAAATAGAAAAGTTATTGGGTATAACCCTCAAAATGTTGTGCAACCGTAAAAACATGTTTCGAGCTTGAGTTCTCATCAGTACGGTAAAATCAAGTGTGAAGATGTGCAACACTTGGATGTAAAAATAGGAACAAAGGAAGTCAACAACAGGAAGCCATCAACCACACATTTGTGGCATCGGTTAGAAGGACCTTGAAACATTTTAAAATGGAACACTCACACACCAAAACTTACAAAAAAAATTGAGAATGACGCTTTGCAAATTTCGTTTACTCAAGAACATAATTGGTCGAAAACTTTTTCTTATGTTTCTTTGAATCTATTATGTCATACGGAATAATTGCTTGGGGTGGAACTTATTTCAAGACATTAAAATCATTAAAATTTATTATTTTGAAAATACGAAAATACAGTTACAGCATTGTTTTATGAAATATCTTGTACTTATCTCAAAAATAATAATTCATCTTTACCAACAATAAACTATCACCATAATGCAAGATCAAAATCAAACAAAAATATACAGTCACATAAAAATTTCACAGTCTATTGCAACATCATGCTATTAATATTGGATGTGGAGTATTTAATTTGATCCCGATGAAAATAAAAATTAAATCGAATGACTCCTTCTCAAATTGTACATTACTTGGAGGATTGAGAACATTGAAAAAAAAAGAAAAATCATGTAGTATTTGCGTGAAATATCAGACTGATGTTGATTTTTTTTATAATATGAACAGGATGTTTATAAAATCAGATGTGGAATCATCTGCGACTGAAAGACAAACTTTAGTCGCGATTTTCCATTCAAGAAAACTTTTCTTGGAAGGGATTCATGTTGAGAAGGGAAACATTTTCAATTAATTTAACCCTCTCCGTAGCTCTTCCCGTTTCCGAGATCCCCTTGCACTTACCCGAATTTCACTCACCCGGTATAAATTGAAAGAAAAAATCCGAAAGTGAAAATTTGCATTTTCATTAAGATAGTTGAAATGAAAAGAAGCTATTTTTTGTATATCTAACAGAAAGCAACTACTTCTCCGGCAAGAGCCACGTTGGACATTGAACTATATCTGATAGATATTGTTACCAGTATGTAGAGGTGTTTATGTGAGATAATAGGGACGTAATTTTTCAAAAAGATACGCTGAACACGGAAGGTATTTCAGACTGGGAAAAAGTGTTTCGACATTTTGAAACCATTCCTTGGATTGCAACCTCAAGTTTCTGAATCTGAACGATACGTAAATTAATTAGTATATGCAAGCAAAGGTTGGAAACTCAATTGTTCAGAAGATAATCATAGGAATTACCAAACTGTATAGAAAAGGAAGACAATATCAAAATTCGATTCCAAGTTTCCATGAATTTCAGAATAGTTGAACTTAAAAATAATTAATTCCTATCGCAAACAGCACGAAAAAATAGTGAATAGCTGTTCCAGTGGTACACGAAAATGTTCATGATATTATTGTATTGTTTTTTAATAGTTTTGTTCATGGAATAACGATCATTCTCAATGAAAAACGCCCTGTATATAACATCACAGTGAGAATAAATGTGAATTTGTTAAAATTAGTTCAGTAGCAGGTACAAGGGGAAGAATTGATGATCAATTGATGCCAATAAAATTAACTATTCATGTAATTAAGCCTAATAAAATTATCTAAATGGAATGTCGATTATACGACATGGCACCGATTAATACGAATTCTTGTGATGAATGTCGCAATTGTCCAACATCCAGATTCCAACGAAGTTTCAGAGACCGATAGATATACAGGGTGTAACCAAATGAGTACAAAATTTTTTAGGAGGTGTATCCTTGTCGGAAAACTTTTCTAACTCCTGTGTTGTGTCCGTAGAAGCAATAGTTTCCTGGTGAAAAAATAAAATACAGCATTGTGCTTGTTTAGTTCAGTGGTATTTATTTCTTTGTCATGCCGTACACACGTTATACTCCCCGAGAATATGCGCATATGCACTACATTTATGGTGAATGTGGAGGTAGTGCTACTGCTGCAGCAGCGCTTTATGCAGAACGATATCCGATTGCACAATGCCGCTCAGAGAATCGCTGATTTGGAGGCTATAACGTATTTGAAAAGGTTCTTATTGAAAAGATGTCGTCTCTGCGTACGAGTGGATGGAAAATAACATTTTTGTAATATTATTCAGTGCGATGTTGAATAATCGTTATTGTGGTTTATAGTGTATGTTGATTCAAAGCAGTTGATTCGTTATTACTCATAATTATTTAATTATTTAATCTTGATAGGATAAAAATAAAAGACATTACTGACAAAGTCTAATGGAGTTGATTTCAGCACAGAATAACATCACACTCTAATATAATCGAAATTCTACTCCTTCCAGAAATAATGATCATATGTTTCATATGTTTCATACCATGTCCTGGACAAAATGGGCATTCTTTTGTCATGAATATCCACTTCCACTTGGTTATGTTTCTTTCAAACAATAATGTCAAAGTGTTGTTAAAAAAATTGGTGAAACTCAAATCTGGCATTTTAACCTCATTTCTTGAAAAATTGTATCGTTTTCTGGAAAACTGTTTTGTACGTCTGAAAGCATCACTCATCAGTAATCTACAGCAGCAAAGATATTTGAATTGGCCTCAATTTGTAGACAGGGCACTAAAAAATCCAGAAATTAAAAAAATTCCCATTTTCTCGAAAACGGTGAGATTTTTACTAAAGTGAAATTCCCATATTCTGAACAGTCATGACCTGGTATATCACCAGTTTCAATATTGTACAAGGTTTACCGGAGGCATAACCTGTGCGGGTAGAGGACGTCTACTACTTTTATTTGTCCATATTTCAAAACTCTTTCTTAATAACATAATCAAACAAATCCTCCTTTTTCTCATAGACGTAATTTACTAGTATCGCCTGTATTTCTAAACGTTTGTCTATAGAACATGAAGCCACGAGACGAATATTCATTACAAAATATAATCAAGATTCTATCGGAGTTCCTGAGAACCAGAATGATTTCTTAGTATAATAAAGTTCACTGACTCGTATTGTTTTGATTTACATAACTTCATATAACCAACCATTCATGAAATACACAGAAAACACCTGAGACGGTGAGGAAATAAAATTGATGAATATGATAATATAGTAGGTGATTAATGAATAGGTTTGAAAAATGTCATGATAACTGAGAATAAGGTCAAATAGAAGAATATACAGGGTGTCCCAGAATAAAGGGGACAAACTCCGATGGTAGAATTTTCACTTCATTTCAAGGCTATAAGTTCCAGTAAACATATACCCTAAGATGAATAATAACCGAGTTGTAGGTTATTGAAAATGACAAAAAAAATTATGTTTTCAAGAATAACTCCATAACTGCTCAACTTTTCTTAACGAAATTTGATATGTCATATGACAGCATTTAGTTTCAAATTTCAATGTGAATTATGAGTTTGTAACTTCAAACAGATGCGTACTGCAGGTGGGTGCCACTAATCGCCCCACCCCAATTTTCACGCCACTGGATTAAAGTCGATTTTGTATTCTTTTTCTTTACCCCAATATTTCCTATAAAAAAGGGATAGGTTTCATTATCAAAACTATCAATGGTTTTCAAGATATTTTTAAGTTGAATAAGTGCGTGCGTATGTGATATGGAAAGTCACTGTTGATTATTTTGTTAAACATTGCTATGTCTTTTGTATTGAAAATCATGGCATTATGGTGAAATTTCAGATATATTGTGCCACAGTTGTATTTCTCGACGAATTTCAGAAGATGGCGAAAAAAAATTAAAGCATTACCTACTTAATAATGATTAGCAAACCATATATTCTTTATTTCTCTATAACATTTGGGTTGCAGGAGGTTTTGTTCACAATGATATCCATAATTATGCATTGCTTTGTACTGCTGAATCGTTCTAAATACATGTCATTTAAAGGGCATTCGTATTTAATCCAATCACGAAAAAAGTGTACCTTGAAAGTGACAATAGTCGAATGGTATTATTCTGACACATTGACAGTTTTCAGTTCAGTGGCGGCGATAAGGAGTCGGGGGCCCCCCCGTCCAATTTTGTTAGGATATTCATACATGTGGTAATAAAATCTGGAAATGACAAAGAGGTCGAAGGGGCCCCTTCTGGAGCTGGCCACCCCCCTCCTTCCCGCACGGCGGGCTCTGCGGGGGCCCCTTATCGCCGCCACTGTTTCAGTTAAAGCGTTACTGCCTAAATCCATCGAATAATTTTATCGTAAAATTACTAATTGTACGTGTATACGGCATGGACCAATATACGGTTGCGGAATATACAGATCAAAATGATAATAATAAACGTCTTTATTATTCCCAAAACAAAATAAATCAACATTTATTACTTATTACACCAGCATTTGGTATACACCCACGGAGATTCAAGAGGAAATTCCAGAGCTTCTGCCAGATTATATGCACAAAAATTTCCGAATAGGCGCCAACCGACTCCTAAAACTTTTGCAGCAGTTACTCAAAGAGCCAAGGAAAGAGGCACTTTTGAGCCTTATAAAAATGATTGTGAAGCTGAAAGAATTGTTAGAAACAAAGATTTAGAAGGTGAAGTTTTACGCGTCAAATAAAAAAAAATCCATCAACCAACACTTGCTACTACTCTGAAGACTTCAAAATCGACCTTATGGAGATTAGTTCACGAAGAAAACCTAAATCTTTTTCGTTTGAAAATAGTAATGGCTTTAGGGCCAGATGATTTCAGACCCCGAAAATGCTTTTGAGACAAGAATTTATTCAAATGCACTGAAAACGAATATTTTCTTTAGATCATTCGTAAAATGTCATATTGAATTATTTAGTTTTGAAAAACTCATCTCCTATTCCAAAAACTCCTAGATACAAATTTTGAATAGAATATTTTTTCTAATAGATGGATTGGATGAGGTGGTCCACTAAACTGGCCGGCACGTTCTCCCGATCTAAATCCATTAGATTTGTTCCTTTGGGAAAAAGAAAAATATGTTGTTGAATTTTACAAAGAAAATGCACATGTTGTGGCTTCGTTTATAACCTCACTTTTCATACGTAACAGTTGTACCAGGGTTCCTGATGAAGAAACAATGAAAATCTAGAAAGCTTGATCTTAAATAAAGAGTTCACTTAACTTTTCATATTTTTTGTTATCAAAATAGTCGGGCACGCCGTTCTTCGTTGAGCAAAATATACATATAAGATTCGGTACCTCTATATAAAAATATTGTCTATAGTAATTTGATGCACTACTGCCACCAATGCAAAGTAATCTAATTGTGATATTCTTTATCTTCCAGCCTGCAAATCAACGATGCTAGTCTCCAAAACTCCCACAAATCTTCTGTGACCATCGCGCTCCTCCTTCTAAGCATTCTACTCCAGCTTCCAAACCCGTCATGTCTGAATCCACTCCGATCTGCCGGTGTCGGGTCCTCTACTTGGGTTCCAGTGTACCACAGCAAACCAAAGATGGCCTCCAAGGCATCCAGGAACCCTTACAAGAGCTGTATCCCGATCAGGGGGCGACCGGTGCCAAAGGGATCGATTCGTGGTTGAGCGTTTGGTCGAATGGAATTCTCCTGGAGAATGTAGATGAGAATCACAAGAAGATTACTAGGTTTTTCCCTATCGAGAGCTTGCATTACTGTGCGGCTGTGAGGTAAGTCAAGATAGTTCAGTTTTGTATCATCACTATGGGGTTTTTTCTTTTTTTTTGTACATTTTTGTCTATTTCAAGGTGCAAACAAAGTCTGTTATATGAGGGCATGTATAAGAATTTCAACCACACAGTTTATATCACAAGACTAATTATTGATGTTTGTGTGTGTTATGTGTGTATAGTAAAATACACGTCTGTCACCGCATCCCCGCGACAGGAGGGTTGATATTGCAGCAAAAAATCAACAAAAAAACATGTATAGCCGCATACGCGAAATTTATGGTATGTATCAATTCAATCGTAATAATCTTAGAAAATATCGTCTGCCACATGAATGCTACAGCAAAACTCGTCTGCCACCCACATAAGTTGTAACTAAAAATAAGAACTTTATTTTTACTTACTTGCTCATTTAATACAGCAATGCCTGTGAGCTGCTCAGATTGGTACGGAAGGTCGTGGGTATCGTTATCTGCAGTATTAAAGATATATCCTTTGACAAATATTTATGGAGACAAAGATAAAAGATACTAGGTAAGCATGGGCACCAGGTCCTTTTTTTATTAAATGAAAATACCAAAAACACGGATTTGTCGAAAGATAATCTTTGTGCCTCTCAACAGTAAAAAGACAGAATTTCAGAAAACACTATATTCACAAAGTTACATTTTTTTTTATTACATAACGTACAATTTTGGAAATGTAAAGTACAAGCTAGTTTTATTGGAGTCGATTCGCGTACAAAAGATTAGGTGGTTCGTTTACATTTTATGATCAGTCGTTGCGATGAGTGGAAAGACTTACTCCAGAGCGCTACTTCGACGGTGAACGTAGGTGCCTTTAGGGGTGTCTCAAGACAATGGCTACTCTACTAGCTGGATAGGATATGTAGTCGGTCTGGGTCCTTTCCTGTGACTCAGATACTTGGACGCTGAGATATACGCTGTGAAAAAGTAAACAAACCAGTATCTTGTGACAGATTTGAGTCACATGACTCGTGATATGGGCGAAATCGAGGATAAGACTAGTCTCAGATTTTCTTAAAGATATGATATAAAATTTTACTAGTTAAATGCTTCAAGGATACAATTTAGATGAAGAATTTAAATTTACAATTTAGACATGAGTATTAGGAAAGAAATATGGAGGTTTGCTGATTTAAACAATGTTTCTAAGATGCAACTGAGGTAAAGAATATAAATTTGTGATGAAGCTTAAATTTAGAATCTTCTCAAGCAATGGTACAGAAGAGTCCAGTCTCAAACGAGCACAAGAAAAATAAATTTCATGAAAATATTGCTTTCTACAATTTTTTTTTTAAATTTAATAACAATTAACAAGTGTTCAGGAGAACTGACATGTAAGAAAAATCATGAGAAAATATTGATCTGTCTCATAAAAAATAGATACAATGATACAACGGTATAGATAGAGAGAGAGAGAGAGGATCGAGATAGTTCTTGACTTTATAAGGTGTCGCAAAGCAAGCAGACGACTTGATTTGTGTCACAACGACTGGAAGTGAAAGGTTGTCATAGAGAGAGGTTTCAAAACATATAGGGTTTCTTTTGGCTATTGACCAGGCCCTTCCATCCAAACCTGGGCAGTGATGTGGAAGAGATCGAACCAAGAGTTCAAAGAATCATGAGCGAGTTCAGCTCTAACAGATATAATAAAAAGATAAATTTAAAGCTTTGAACTCACCCATGAATCCTGTCCTCCTTGCTACGAGACCAGTCTTTCCTGCAGATCACTATCCAAGTTCAGGAGGAGTACCTTTAGCTTCTAGTTTGCTGCTCGCACCTAGGCTTGCCTTCTAAGCAGATTGATATTTTCTGACACTCAGAAAAACTTGTGGAGGTACTTGGTATCACTGAAAACCATTTAGCACGAACAGAAACATGTTTGATTCATATTTTAACGTTTGAAAGATAGAATTTACAGAAATTATTGACACATGTGAGTCATCAATTTCAGAGGTTAGAAACAATTCATCTATGACATTTCAGGACCGACTCGTCGAAAGAGGGTACGAAATGTTATTCAAATAAGATTAAATTATGGAGATTATATTTATTTTCAAAACTTATGGGTACAGATAATTATTAGTGACGCACATGAGGCCATCTTGTTTTCGTGAAGCGTGAAGAATATGATGTAAGTTTAGAAAAATATGCCAAAAGAATGCCGATATGTGTATCGATTCGATAGGTGAATCGATCAGAAATTGCATAATGCAAACATATATACGACCTTTCATCTCCTCGTTGTGGAAAATTTACATTTCCCGAAGGGAAATTCAAAAAGCAACCGACTCTTCGAGTGCTCAATTCAGAATGGGCCGAAGAAGGAAGAAGTCCTTTCAAAGAAGGAAGTCGATCTCCCTCTCACTCTGTATATGTTCAGTGTTACGAACAACTGAACAATTGAATAAATTGGAACATCTCAATAACATGTGATACCAACATGAAATAAACAAAATAAAAAGTAACCAAATGTTTTACATTTCGTTACAAAGTAAGCGCAAAAAATATAAAAAAAATATATCCGCCTGGATGAAATTGATTGAAATGCTTGTTTTCATAGCAGCAAACACAAAAATAATAGTCTGCCACGAAGGTGTTTTCATGAAAACATAAAAGATTTTCAACTATAAAAAATGGGGGAAATGTATTGAAAAAATAAAAAAGTGGTACTTTTTTTATAAAATCGCCAAAATCTCGAAACCTAATGAAGATATCGGAAAGTTGTTCAACTGTTTTATTGTCGTCAAAGAGTTCTATTGAAAGTTCCACAAATTTTTTTCTTATATTGACAAACAATAGAGATATGGACTTGGAAATATTTGACGGTTTTTGTCTATAAAAACAAAAACTCGAAAACGACACGAGATATAGGAAAATTGAATGCCATCAGTTTCTTAGTTCTTAATAGAATCTACAAATAGTTTCCATGACATTTTTTCATATCTCGAAATTTTTTAAAAACACCAAAAACTCGAAATGGGATATCGAGAAAATGCATATGAACAATTTCATTGTACTTAAACAGATATACAAAAAATGTAAATGAAATTTTTCATTATCTCTGAAAAAAAAATTGCAATATGGAAAATAATTAAAAAAACAAAACAAAAACTCGAAAACGAAACGAGTTTTCGAAAAAATGTCCATGAACAGTTTTATTGTACTAGCACAGTTTTATGAAAATTTATGACGCTAACTCCCGGGCTATTATGAATTTAATCGTTTGAACTTTTACGGCTACATTGTTTCCTGAATAACTTATGAACAAATAATTTTATTTATAATAAAATTTGACATTTCATAACAATTTTTTAAAAATAACAAATATTTAATTTAATACTTTTGGACATCCAAACAATATGCCATGAAGTAGTCTTCATGGCAAAGTTTGCATGTAAACATTTAAAATTTTGACGTATTTCCATCACACAGTCAAATTTTTTGTCAAAGAATTATATCAAAAATGGAGATTTTACTGATAAACATCAATATTAGGTCATTCAAACAATTAAGATTTTTTTTATAAATAAAATGTTGACAAGATTTGTAAGAGTAAGTGATAAACAGCAAACGGCAAACGACAAAAATTTAATGGCGGTTAAACAGGTCTTGTGATTTAAACACTTATTTCAACAAAATTTATTTAAAAAATGTTGATTTCTGATTGGCCTATTTGATGATGAGGAAAATAATCAGTTATAGTAAAAAGCCTTGTTCTCCCTGGAAGTCAATCGGAAGTGAACTTTGTCTCTTGTCCAATAAATGGGCTCAATCCCACTGGTATCAGGTATCCCACCGGCCGAGCTGCCGTCTGGCTGACCTAGCTCTTTCAGTTGTTCTTTATTCCATTTTTTTTTTATTTTTTTTTTCGAAAATCCGCGGACACGCGCACAGCCTAAACGGAGGGTCGCATCAAAAAAAGTGACTTTTTCAAATATTTTTAAAATGATCCAAGGGTGTGCCAAGGGCTACCTATTTAAAAAAATGAAAAAAAAAATTTCCCCCTTGAATCCATTTTTTTCGCCCCTCCCACCCCCTCTTCCGAAAAAAATTCAAAAAATACCGAAAAGAAGTCAAAAACGGTCCTGTACAGTATCGTATTTTTTGTTTTTTTTTTTAATTTTAATTTTCCATTATTTTTTATTTTTTTTTTAATTTTCGAAAATCCGCGGACACGCGCACAGCCCAAACAGGGGGTCGCATCAAAAAAAGTTGTTCTTGCTAATCCTTCTATAATTATCCAAAGGTGTGCCAAGGGCTATTTAAAAAAAATTTAAAAAATCATTTCACCCCCTCAAATCCAAAATTTTTTCGTCACACATCGATAAAAATGTTTAAAGCTTCATTTCACGAATCGGTGTGTGAAGTGCCATGCTTTTCTTATGGGATTTATTTCACGCACCGGTGCCAAAAGAGTCAATACAAATTCACACACCGGTCGCTGGTCTAGGTAGCGGTGGCGAGAGAAATTGACAAATATGATAGTTCCCGCAGAGTGAAGTTCAGAGTTACATCAGTTAATAGACCGTAAATAGTAATTGATTACCCTCTGAATTAATAAATAGTACGACGAAATTTTGATTTAAACCGATTAGCCGTGTATTTCACGCAAATTCCTGATGGACAGCATTGAAGTACTCCCATCAACTCCTCCAAATATAACGTTAGCAGCCAGTGAAGCAAGTTCATCGTTATTGCCACAAAAATCGTTGGGAATTTACGAAAACACTTTGGAAAAGTTTATGCAATGGCGCAATTCAAACAACTTCCAATCATTCTCCGAAAGGGTAATATTAGCCTACCTATCTGAATTATCAACAAAGGTTAAATCTTCTACCTTATGGAGTCACTACTCAATGTTGATAAGCACCCTTAGTGTTAAGTACAACGTACAAATTGGTGATCATCCGAAAGTTCGCGCTTTCTTGAAACGGAAAAACGAGGGATACATTCCTAAAAAAATCACGCGTTTTGGAAAAGGAACACGTATTAAAATTTCTCAAAGAGGCACCCGATGAAAATTTCCTTTAATTCAATCTCTAAGTGAAAGATCGTAGAAAAAGCATAGTGTGCACCACGTGCGTGAAGACTTTTTTACGCTCGTGCGGATTGTCAAACTCGCCTGCGGCTCGTTCCACAAACTTCCACACTCGCGTAAAAAAGTATACTTCACGCACTAGATACACAATATACTATTGCATTATTTCCATAATCAATTCAGGTTGCAAAGAATTTTTTTTTTGCGTAAAATAAACAAAAAAATATTTTATATGTATATATATATATATATATATATATATATATATATATATATATATATATATATGTTCCAGTGACTGTAAAACAGTCGAAAACAATCCTTTAGGAACTCACTATACATTTGTATAGATTGTATGGCATGTGTCCGACAGAAAACAACTACTTCTCTGGCTAATACCACGACAGATATTGAATTATATCTGTCAGACATATGTGCAAAGATCCTTACTTTGAAGGAACAACTTTGCAAGAGCTCTCAGAGACAGACAGCAGGACACCGCCTGATCCAAACAAGGAACCAACTGCAGACCGGTTTCGGGATGAAGTCCCTCATCAGTGCAGTCCAGGTTATCACGGTTGTATACACGCGGGGGCCCGGTGCCCGTCATCGTTCGCCGGGATGAACACTGCAATCGCTTACAGGACCCACCACGGCAACAGATTAGAGAGCGCTCCACAAGGATATTTCGGATGCGAAATGGTATATGCTGAATACTTGTTTCAAGGAGCAATAAATGTTCCAGTGACTGTAAAACAGTCGAAAACAATCCTTTAGGAACTCACTATACCTTTGTATAGATTGTATGGCATATGTCCGACAGAAAACAGCTACTTCTCTGGCCCCAGAGTACTAAATGAAGCAGCTCAAATTGAAGTTTTGGGAACATTTGCTGCAGAGCCCACGAGCTCCTTACGATCAGTATCAGAACAGACGGGAATGTCACGCGAGACTATAAGAAAAGCATTGAAAATGCATAAATTTCATCCATATAAAATGCAGATTCTTCAAGAGCTCCACGAGGATGATTATGATAGAAGAATAGAGTTTTGTGAAATCATGTCTCATCGAGTCAATACCATCCCAAATCTTCTGTTAAACATCTGTTTCAGCGATGAGTGTTCATTTTTTCTGAATGGCAATGTTAATAGACAAAATTGTCCCTATTGGAGTGACGAAAACCCACATATTTTTCGGGAAGGGCATACACAACACCCACAAAAAGTTAATGTTTGGGCTGGTATTCTTGGAAATGCCATTCTTGGTCCATTATTTCTGGAAGAAAACTTGACTGGCAATCTGTACCTTGATATGCTTGAAGAGACTATCGATCCTCTTATAACTCACGAGCTAGAAACTCAAATTGATGCAGAAGGTAATGAACTTTTGCAGGAGGATCTGTTACATTTCCAGCAGGACGGTGCTCCACCTCATTATTTTCTTCCCGTCCGACAATGGTTAAACGAGAGATTTCCGGGAAGATGGATAGAGGGGAGTTCGAAAACAGACTGTATTACTGTTTAGAGCAAAATGGACAACATTTCGAACAGCTAATAAGATAAGCGTAAGTAGATTTTATGTTGGAAATGTCTTTCTCGCAAATTAAATTTTATTGTGTAGAAGGAAAATAACCACCAAATAAAAAATCCCATGCGTAATAAATTTATTCCTGTCATTCAAGGGTTGGAGCGGTGCCACCTACTCTTCTAACCATTTTTATTAAAGGGAGTCAATACAATAATGCATCTCAGTATAGGCGTTCTAATAATTACTTCTGTTAGTTTAGAACGCAATTTTTCGGAAAATGCTCATCACAAAATAATAAGTCAGGGTACCATTGGAACAAGAATTGAACGCCCATCAAAATGATGTGCCACTTGACCCCCCTTCCCATTTAAAATTCTAAGGGTAACATCTACCCCTCCTAGGGGGTTGAACCACGAGGGCTACAAATAGTCCGTGAAAGTGTCCCCCTTGACAATAAAATTGACCTGTTTTTTCGATTACTCATATTGTTTACTGGAAGGAAGATATTAAGGGTGGGAAGTTTTCAAATTGACACCCTGTATATATATATATATATATATATATATATATATATATATATATATATGTATATATATATATATATATATATAAAGCAGGAAATTTTTTGGGTATAGCAGCAAGCAAAACGTGTACTCTTTTAACACTATATTTCCGATATTTCAACAGTGAATACTGTCATCTTCAGGGAAGCTACAAGTAACAAGCAAAATTGTACGATTAATGGAAAGAAAACTTTGAAGAAGAACCACTGTTGATGAGAATGATTGCTATGGATGTAATATTTAAAATTATAAACAACATGTCATGTAAGTCACATGTGACAAAGATGAACAAAACACATTAAAATACGTCAAACAATAAAAATATTAATATTAAGTCATTGTTATAAAATTTGTTTAAACATTTATTTGAATTATCTCCATACGTGGAGAGATTCAAATGTAACGTAAGAAATTTGGTTAGGATTATTAGACAACAGACAGTTGACATTATTGACATTAGATGTCAGACACTTTTGAAGTGTGACACGAAACCACGAATTGGGCGCTGCTAGTGGGTGAAATTAACCAATTGTCTCAACTCGAAAGAGATGAAGTGTTCCCTAAGGGAGAATTATTTAAGTTATGTGTAATATTATTGTCGATGAGGAGTAAATATGAATAAATTTCACTTAAGTGATTAACGTCAGTTTTTTTATTTAAGCAAGAATCTGATTGAGAGATGAAAGCCATTTCCATGAAAAGTCTTTTAGTGGTATTGTTTTCTTTAGTCAAAATTTTTGTAGATGCGGAATCTAGATTTTTTTTATAGAAAAAATTGCTTCTCTTGGAAAAAAGCCTGAATTTTGTTTGACTAACAAAATTTCGATTTGAAATATTTCCTGGGCTACTGATATTACGGAAAAAATGCATTTACATTTTCTACAGGTTTGTAGATCATCTTAACAAAAATAAAACAGTTATATACATTTTCTTGATATCTCTTTCAATTTTTGAGTTATTGTCAGAAATATATTGACTTTTTCACAAATTTTTCCACAAGTCGTCACGAAATGCTCAATTCCTAAAGTTTAATAAATTTTTCGGAGTTCATTATTCTAGAAACCTATGAGTAAAGTCAATGACAATTCTATGAAAACTCGTTCAGGGACTATCAAACTGTTTCTGTCCATTTTTGTTATATCTCATTTAGTTTTTTATCTTTTAGTGAAAAAAATAATTTAAAATGTTCAAAGATTTTTTAAAATTTCTTCGTAACTTTTTCTAGATCTGTCCAAGGCCAATACAACTGTTTATATGTTTTTTGATTTCACGTATCATTTCCGAGTTTTTGGTGTTTATAGTTTTATTAGAAGGTACCATATATCTCACCATTTAAACACTCTAGGATGGCTGAATATGGAATTCCGGCGTATCTTTCATGCTTGCAGTTACTATCACAAAATAATCACGCAGACTAAACCAGCTTATCTATACAATAAAATTAAGTTCCGGACAGATATTCATAACCTGAATCTACGATTTAGGAATCAGCTGACACCTCCTCGGCATTATATTTCTCATTACCGTGGTTCCTTTTCGTTTTTCATTACATGGCTATACAACCGGCTTCCCAACGAGCTGAAGGACTTGTCTACATTTATTTTTAAAAAAAGACTGAAAAGTTACTTGTTATATAATGAATAAAATTCCAAATATTTCTGGATTTAAATGTTAAATTTATCTAAAAATAATCTTATCTAACATTCATCCACTTGGATCTCTGCTATTATTGTTATTATTATTGTTGTTGTTACTGTTATTATTCTATACTAACCCCTTCAAATAATATATACTATCATAATAATTTAATGTGATTATTTTGATATATTTAATATACTTATTTTGTATTGTGTATATATGTACTTCTGTAAACATATATACACTTTTTACGGTTGGATGGAAGAGCAACGTCTGATCATGGTATTCTATATAACATGGTCATACATTGAATCCTGCCATTTGATAGGATTTTGTATTTTCTATTCTTTATTGTAATTTAAACTGTTGTAGATATTCCTATCAAATAAAATCTATTATTATTATTATTATTATTATTATTATTATTATTATTATTATTATTATTATTATTATTATTATTATTATTATTATTATTAAATATTTTTTCGCTATTTAAATGACTTTAGAAAAAAAGAAATTTGGGCTATCGGCAAGGCTCGTTCGTATAGACGTATGCAGTGCAAAAAAAATATCCAACTTTTTCATCGATTTGGTCAATATCTCAATTTTTCGTATTTTTGAAATTTTTCCCAGCATATTGATGTTACGAAAGAAACGTCCACAACGTTGGTCGGTTTTCTGAAGGGGGTTAAAAAATATATCCTAGTAAATTGTAATAATATCAACAGTTTTTGAAATATCCGCCCAAGTCGGTGGTCTTCAGATATCTTCAAAAAATTCGACGTTGTTTTCAGAATATTCGGAGACTTCTTCCAGAATTTTGGTAAACCAAAGCTCATTAAGGAACAAAAATTTCGTCTCTTATTTGTAATACCGTCTTTTATATATAGTTCTATAGTTATATAGTCAATAGCCTCATTCTTTCAACGGGAGGCAAACTTTTGCTGCTATTGCTTTTGGAGAGGCTTTCAACCTCCAAAATAGACAAATTAAGACGAGTTTCTATCTTCTTATCTTTACTCTAACGATGATTTCTGATTTGTTAACAACGATCTAGAACCTTTCCTGAAACCCAATCTGTTAATCCACTGCCCATTGTCAATTGATTATTTGTGATTTTCACACTTGCTTATTAGTTATATTCTCATATTTCCTTTGTTAGGTTTCTGAGATTTTTCCTACAAGCATGTTGTCATACGGCCTTTTATGTCTACAAAAAGTAAATAATGGACTTGAATTAAAGACTAATTTATTTCCAACTTTTCTGTAACTTATAATATATTATTCTCCGTCGATCTTCCTCCTAGATATGTTTTTATACAAATATAATTATTTATAATGTATAGCTTAAGAATCTCAAGAAGATTGAGTTTAACAATGTTGAGAGTTTTTCTTCAGACTACATCAATCAATATGACAAGATATTTCATAATATCACAATATAAAGTCAGCTCACGTTTAATAATATCCCTGTAGCATGATATTAACAATTGTGAATTTAACATTAAATCTACTGATTGCAGCATGCAGTTCAATAGACAGGTGAACCATATCTCGAATATTATATTCTTAGCATTTCCTGAAGCAGTACAAACAACTTAATTATGAATAATGACAGTAAATGTCGGCTTCGTACACGTGTATGTGCATATGACCTTACTTTCCTCATATAGATATCAATCATAAATATAAAGTCAACTATCTCCAAATTTTTGTGACATTGTTCCAAGTTCAATGCACAAATGAGAATGTTTTCAGTTGAATTTTGCAATAATTAGTAAGATATCAGTTGCCAATCTCGATTCATCCTGAGTGTTACTTGAAAACTTGAACCAGAGCTTTCTCAAGAAAATTATCTACTTCCCAAATTACTATGTACTTTTTGTCATTAAATAAAAGCGGAAGCACTAATTGACAAATTGCAAGCGGATGGCAGATTCTTTGTGAAACACGTTTATCATATTATTCATAACGAATGGACATAATGAATGGCATTCTGTCATTAACCTATATCAACATATGTTATTATTTCCAACTGAAGTTCTGTCGTGGATGACAACATTTATTCAAATGAAAGAAGAAGATTTATGCGTTTGGTTCTTACTGATATTTACAACATGTCTGGTGTAGTTATATTTGAACTTGATAACGAGAAAACGAATGAAATCGCGAGCGGTTTATCAAATACCGCCGCTTTTTTCTTAGGGTAGATTTTCATGAATAGAAAGTTTATTGGGTTCGTATATAAAATAAATAAAACAACATAATTGAAGAAATTTTCGGACTCACTGTCCCCAAGTAGTTTTGTTTGGTACTGATTTCCATTTTCTACATAATATACAAATTTTTGCTAAAATGCAAAAATGTTTTAATAACTGCACTCATATCAAATACGAGCGTTAAAATTCAGGTGCATGAAAATTCACCATTAAGACTTGTCAGTGATGTTAGAAATTGAGGTATTTGTCTGAGTTTTCACGAAAACAACTTGTTGTTTTGTTTGCTTTCGAAACTAATTTGCACATAGACGACGGGGTCCGATAGGATGACCAGCTCGATTATCTGACCTAACACCTTTGATTTTTTTTTTGGTTGGCTTTCAGATAGCTTCCAAACGATGCGTTACTTGCTATAGGAGACCACTTGAAGTTATTGGTCACAATGGCAGTGCGACGTCATCTATTATTATCACACATACCAAATTTCATCACATAAAAGAATCTTACAGTGAATCAAAATCATCAGCCCCAATCGGGAATATTTATTTATTTATTTATTGAAAAAATACATCCAACAGGCCCAAGAGCCCATTAAAAGGTGTACAAAATTATTACTAGGTGAATAACAGTGGTCTTATACTAAGCATAATTAATACTAAGTGTATGGGAGCATATATATATATATATATATATATATATATATATATATAATGTATGAATATCAATTAGGAAGTGAGCTGAGAATATCACGTTTGAAATGTGAAAAGGACAAAAAGAAAATATCAACATTGGGTGTATTGTTTACGCTCCTAGACATTGTTGTTAAAGGCGAGTGGAAGTTATGCACAGTGTTAGGTACAGGTAAGTAAAATGTGTTACATGAGCGAGATGAGAATCGAGGTACATTGAACATCATTTGTGATAATATGGTTGAACAATCTATTTGATTGTGTATTATTTTGTAAATAAAGCACATGTCCCTCATTTCACGATGTTTTCTTAGTGATATCAGATTAAACTCATGTAGCAGAAGGTCATAATTATAGCCTCTAACGGGATAATTACCATGTTTTTTATAATAAGCAAATTTCAAGAATTTCTTCTGAACGTTCTCAATAGCCATAATGTATTTGGAATGGGAAGGATTAAAAACAACACTGCAGTACTCAAGTTTGCTTCTGACCATAGATAAGTAGATGCTCTTCAAAGAATCTAACGACTTGAAATCTCTACAATTACGTATAAGAAAACCCAAATTTTTCATTGAAGTAGAAATGATATGTTCAATATGATTTGAGAACGTGAGTTTTTTATCAAAAATAACTCCTAAGTCCTTAGATTCAGTGATTCGCATTAGAGTATTACCATCAAGTTCATAATTATATGTGAGTGGAACAATTTTTACATTTTTTAGTATTCAAGTGGAGTTTATTCTTACTCAGTTACTCAGTTACTCAGAGAATTCAAATCTTCCTGCAGTACCCAGTAATCCGTTTCATCATTTATTTCTCTATAAATCCTCATATCGTCAGCAAATAATAGCTTGTTAGAATGAATATGATCTGTGATATCATTAATGAATATCAGGAATAATAAGGGACCAAGATTTGACCCCTGAGGAACACCGGACGAGGCTGTGAAGCAGGAAGATTGTATTCCATCACACTCAACATAAAGTTTGCGTTCTACTAGGTATGAATTGAGTAGCAACTGAATATTAGTAGATATACCAAAGCTTGACAACTTCTTCAGTAGTTGAGGATGAGAAACGCGATCAAGCTTTACTGAAATCAGTAAAGATTACATCAACCTGATTCCTCTGGTCAAGGGCATCAGAAACGAATTGTGAAAAAATACAGAGATTAGATGCAGTGTTTCTAGCTTTGACAAATCCATGCTGAAAGTTAGACAGAGAAGATCTGACATTATTGTATATAAGTTCAGAGAGTATAATCTCGAATATTTTTGAGAAAACTGATATAATGACTATTGGTCTATAATTTTCCACATGGGTTATGTTCCCGGATTTAAAAACAGGACATACTCTGGACAATTTCCAAATTTTAGGATAATAATTTTTTTTAAGGCAAGATTGAGAATGATATATAGTGGATCAACCAGAAGGTTTATGTGATTTTTGACAATTTTAACAGGGATCCCATCGGGACCACATGTAAATTTATTTTTTAGTTTTTTTGCGGCATTATTGATTTGTTCCTTAGTGATGGTTGATAGGTTCAAGAAATGGTGACTTGGCATCACTGTCAGATCAGATAGGTTTTCGCTTAAGTCAACTGTATTACCATCATCTTGGCTATAAACACTACTGAAGTTGGCTGCAAAACCATTAACTATTGAGAGAGGTGAAGAAAGTCTGTTATTGTTATAAATCATTTCTCCTGGAATACGAGATTTATTTTTCTTTGAGTTGATATAGTTCCAAAACCCACGAGGGTTATGTTTGAGCATTTCTTCAGATCTCTCAATGTATAACTTATAGTCAGATGCTATACCCAATTTGATAAATTTTCTGACATTTTTGACTCGCTCTAAATAGAAAAGGTATTTGGTTTTTTTGTACATTTTCTGATTTTTGTACAATATCTGAATACTCCCTAAGTATTTTGTCTAAATCCACCAAATCTACTGCAAACTCAATTAACTTTACCGTATGACCCAAACCCTCTATCATTTTGTAATCGTCAAAAATGGAGATATGATATTTCCCTCAAGAATTGTAATTAAGACATTCTGCATTGAAACTTCGAAATGAAATTCAAAATTTCAAGGTCTACTTCGAATTAATTGCATCGCCAATAACCCAAAAAAACGTAAGCTATTTTTTTGAAAGAAGTCTGATTGCACCACTGTATTTTCAGTACTTCCAGATGGGTGGAACCAAATTGTTATAAGAAAATTTTGTTCCTAACAGAAATGTCGCATAAGTGAAATTTAAATTATCGAAATATTTTGGATAATCGTCCTATACGAGGATGTATTGATATCTAGTTAGCCTAGACCAGTTCCGTGCATAAACATAATATTGCGTTACCATAGCAATGAAAAATAACTTATTAGAAGTGTCAGTGTAAAGTTTGACGTCAAAAAAGTAAACCAGAGTTACGCAATAAATTAAAAGAAAAAATATGTCCACCGAAATTGTGAAAATCGAAAAATTGGAGTATCGAGCCATTATCAAGTACCTGTATTTAAAAGGGTTAAGAGGTAAGCAGTTTTACGAAGATATGCTTAATACCCTTGGTGATCAATGTCCTTCATATGCGACAGTGAAAAATTGGACTGCAAGATTCAAAAGAGGTAAATTTTCCATTGAAGTTGATGACCGATCGGGAAGGCCAGTTTCTGTGTCAGTCCCCGAAAATATCGATGCAGTTCATGACATGATTTCAACAGACCGTCGAATTGGGCTAAAACGGATATCTGAAGCACGGAATATTTCATACGAACTTGTTCTTCATATAGTTCACGTCAATTTTGACATGAGAAAAATTGCTGCAAAATGGATCCCCAAATGTTTGAATGTTGACCAAAAGCGTGCAAGGGTAGTAGCATCGCGTTCGATCTATGCTCGATCTGAAAACGATGTAGACTTCTTAAACTGAATTGTTACTATGGATGAGACTTGGATACGATCCAGAAACAAAGCAACAATCGATGGAATTGCGACACTCCGGTTTTCCAAGACCTAAGAAGTTTCGTGTCCAAAAATCTGCTAGAAAAGTTCTTACTTCAGTTTTTTGTGATTGCCATGATTGATTTTTTGGATAAGGGTAGAACAATAACTGGAGATTACCATTCAACATTACTGACCACTCTACGGGAAAAAATTAAAGAGAAATGACGCAGAAAGCTATCCAAATGTGTTTTGTTTTTGCAGGACAACGCCCCTGTACACAAATTTCATGTCGCCATGCAAAAAATTCGTGATTTAGGGTTTGAATTACTAGAACACCCCCCTTATTTACCATATTGGGCTCCGTTCGACTATCACCTCTTTCCTCAACTGAAAAAAGTTCAAAAGGTCGTAAATTTTCTTTCAACGAGGAGGTAATAAAAGCTGTGGAGGTCTGGTTTGCAAAGCAAGAAGAAATATTTTTTTTGAAAGGTCTAGAGACGTTGCAGGTTTGCTGTAATAAATGTATCCAATTAAGAGGAGAATATGTCGAGCAATAAAATATTTTGACATTGAAATTATGGTTCTATAGTAGGCTGAGAATTTTTCAATATATCCTCGGATATCACATGTGTGAAATATTGTAATTTACAATGCAGAATGGCAAATTCAAATTTTATTTAAAAAAAATTCCTAACATTGTTTTGGGTTTTTAGTTGAATTGAATTGAAAGTTATAGCAGTTCAATAGGTCTATCAAAGCTATCTCTATTAGAAAAAAAATCGTTTTAGTCAAATAGCAAATAATATATAATAAAATAATATGAATGGGTCATTCTGTTGAACAGTATGTTACACTTGGATTTGAACTCTCAGCAAAAGTCGAAAATTTACAACTTTTATTTTTGAGGAAGAACTAACTTTCAATAATATAAAACAACTGTTTTTGTGTCAAGTGCGCTAAGGAATTCCAAAGTGAAATCGCCTTATTACTAGAATAATATTATTCAAGTAAATGTAACGGATTTTTCGAAAATGATTCGAACTTCAATTCGAAATTGTTTCAGTTTTTGAAATGGAGAACTCCACTTCTTCATTGATTATGACCGTTATTTGATCACCTGAATAAATTCTCGAAATAAATCAAACATCACATCGTGGAAGTTGAACTTAGAAATTCACAGTCTGTATCCACGGATATCCGGAAGGGTGATATATGACACTGAGGTTTTTTCAAACGAATACCTAGTAATCTGATAATATACACTTTGTAGCATTATATTCAAATACAATCCAGTACCGTTGTCATAAAATAATCAGTTCTGTATTACATCACTTGAGAATTTAATTTGAGAATAGCATAAGTTTCCAAATGCAATATATAATTTTTACATTTTATTATTTCGCACAAAGTTCAGACAGTAACAAGTAAATGAAACGAATGATTTCGAGGAATACTCACTACACATTCCGACAAAGTGGTATACAGGGAGTCCCGTAAATAAAATGTAGACCAAAGGATACTGTATCTGCTATGAAAAATTCCCCAATATAAAAGCCTAACCATTTTCGAGATATTTGTTTTTTTTTATGAAAACATTGAATTTTTGCCTCTCTTAGTAGTAATTTCTGTGGTATGATTTCACACCTTTTTAATTATTTTTATTTTGGGAAATATTGCTGAACGATTATTTATAAACATTTCCCGAACGTTCTAAAGGGGGGAAATGTTTTTATGGAAAGTTTTGGTGGTAGATTTTTTTGTTCATGAAGTTTAGCCCATCGTAGTGAACCCAACATGTACTTGGCTACTGCTGCACATTATATCAATAAATTGGCTATTTTGCGGTGATATCAAAATTGATAAACACATTTGATTTGTCATAAACAAAAGATATGGATTTTTTTTTCCAAAAGGGAACGTTTCTGACAATATATAGTTGGTCGATTCTTTTGAGAAATCTTCGATTTTGCATTACCTAGTGAATAATTTCAATCGTTTACTTGAGAAAATGTTACTTTTACAATTATTTACCTCGAGTAAAATTATTCATTACTTACGAGGAGCTGCCACCCACTATTGTAGGGTAATTTCTCAAAGAACATCGATTACCCAGAACGAGTTCAATTTTTCCCGCAAATGTTTGGAAAACATCATGTAAATCCAGATTTTTTTAATAAGATCATTTGGAGCGACGATCATCCTGTCCCAAGGATGAATCTTCACAATTTGCATAGCTGGCATGTCATAAATCCACACGAGAAGAGAGGAGATAGATCACAATATCGATTTAAGTCAATCTATGGACGTGAATATTTAATGGTGCAATTTTAGGCCCGTTTGAACTGCCGCCTTCACTGAACGCCAACAATTATTTGGTATTTTTACCAGACCCGCTGCCCATTCTATGGGAAGATGTGCCACTGGCGCTGCAGCGTACTCTGTGGTTTCAACGCGATGGATGCCCAGCACATTACAGTCGCCAAGTAGGTTAGGTTAGGTTTGAACGTGAGGCCATCCACTGCGGCCAATGGCCTATTGTGGCTCACACTATTATTATTTCTCCCAGTATATCCAATCTCTTGACGAAATTGAGGAATGCATTGGGAGAACAATTTACCAGGTTTTCTGGCCTTACTGTCGTATCGCCAAATATTGAGAATCTGGTTCTGGCCGCTGCAGGGCATGTACACAGAATGTGTTCAGCCGTTTCATCATCCTCCATGCATAGCCGGCACTCTGCATCTTGTGAAAGTCCGATTTCATGTATGTGATGTTTGAGTTTGCAGTGGCCAGTAAGCAAACCTACTATAACTCTGAGATGCGCTCTAGTTAGTTCTAGCAGTTTGTCAGAGTCCTGTTTTTTCCTTGTACAAGCAATAAATGCTTTGGAATGGGCTAGGCCCGGTAGACTACGCCAGTACTCGAGTATTTTATTGTCTGCCCAAACTGTTATGACATTCTTGGCAGTGCTATATGCTAAACCGATTACCGGTTCTGGTCCAGTGAACGTTGTTTCGCCCCCCCCCCTTTTGCTAGGGCGTCCGCTATTTCGTATCCTTCTAGGCCTGTGTGACCTGGTATCCAGACTAGGGTAACGTTGTTGCGTTGCACCAGTCGGTTTAAAGTGTCTGCAGTTCGTTAAGTGCTGCTAGACTATCTGAAAATATTTTTATTGTTTTTCGTTTGTGGTGTCGATTTTCCAGCTCCCTGGCACACATTTCAATGGCATATGCCTCTGCCTGAAATATCATAGCTAGTTTACCCATACTGAACGAGCGTTTCACTACTGGGTTCAGCCCATATATTCTGGCTCCGACGCCTTCCTGAGTTTTGGAACCATCGGTGAACCAACGTTCATTTGCCCTACATATAGGTTGGTTTCATTCCGGACCCAGTCTTCTCTTTCGGGAAAGACCACAGTGTAGGACGTGTGAAGGTTGATAGTTTCAGGCATGTTGTTTGAGGGCATTCCTAGAATGTTGTGAGCTATTCGGCCCTCCAGCATGCTGCTGCGTCTCATGACACATGCCTGCGGTAGACTAATGGCAGCTTGGTAGAGTCTGTAGTCTCTCCAGAACTAAGTGGAGAGGAAGTAATCCAAGGAGGGCTTCCATTGCTGCCGTTGGCGTGGAGCGAATGCTTCCAGTAATCGCCAGGCACGCTTGCCTCCTTAGTCCGTTAAGTTTAGCAATGGCCATTTTTTTATGACCCTTGCTCCACCAGACTATAGAGCCATACGTTATCATTGAACGTATGACGGTCACGTACAACCAATATACGTGTTTTGGTGACATGCCCCATATTTTGCCACATATTCTGCGGCATGTCCATAATGATAGGCTAGCCTTCCGGATAGTCTTTTCCAAGTGCGAGTTCCAATTAACTTTTTTATTCAGGGTTAATCCCAGATATTTTGCTTCACTCGCAAAAGGAATTGTTACACCATTGATGGAAGGAGGTATTAAATGTTCCAGCTTCTTTTTCCTGGTGAATGGTACTATGACCATTTTGTGGGGGTTAATGGAAATTTTCTCTCTCTCACACCATTTATATATGGTATCCAATATATCCTGAAGGACGTAGGAGATCGTCTCTTCGGATTTATCGTTTATTACTAGGACCAGATGGTCAGCATATGCTTGCAGATCAACCTCCCAAAGCAGAAATGTCCAGATGAGAATGTCCAGCAGATCATCCACCAGCAGTGACCATAACAGTAGGGAGAGGCCCTGGGGACAGCCCCTGGCTGGCTAGAAGCTGACACTTTTCCCCTGTTGTGAAGCAGTCACATAGTATCGGTTCAATCCCTCTAGAGACAGTGGCCTTATATAGGGAGTGAGGTAGTGCATTGTTAAATGCTCCTATGTCGAAGAATGCAGCGACTGCTACCTCCTGGTGTTCCAGGGAGTCGCTTATTCCTGGGACAAGGTTATTGAGGGCAAGTTCTGTTGATTTGCCAGCCTGGTAAGTATACTGGTGTACACTGAGGGGGTGCTTTGTTAGTGCCCCACACCTTATGTACCCATCCAGTATTTTCTCCATGCTTTTCAACAGAAAGGATGTCAGACTAATAGGTCTGAGCGATTTTGGGTGTGGGTCATTTCGACCCACCTTAGGAATATAGATCACCCTAGTCGGGGTCCAGTTAGATGGAATATGGTTCCATGCTGAACTGGCTCTAAAGAGTCTTATAAAGACAGGTATAAGTTCCAGTCCGATTTGTAACAGAACTGGAGCTATACCATCCTCCCGTGGCGATTTGTATGAGTGGAATGAGTTAACCGCCCATCTTATCGTCTGTGGTGTAATTATTTTGTTGGCAACCACCCAGTCATCTCTGTGAGGTCGTCGTATTCATTCATTCATTGTTTTTATAAAAAAGCAAATATCATGAAAACGGCAAGACTTTCATAGTGGGTAATTTTTCATTGCAGGTAGGGTATTCTTTGATCTACATTCTCCTTGAGTTCGACGTGGTCTTTACGGGACAGTCTATGAGAAATAATCTCAAAATTTTGAGAAATTGTCTTACAATTTTGAAAGAATTCTAATAATTTTGAGATTTTCATACATTATGCATCAATTGTGATGGCGCTAATAAGCCGTCGTACTCATGAAAAGATTTGCTATGTAATTTGAGGATCTGAAATATATCATGAATGTCCTATAGAAAACGTTTGCAGGTTACTATAATCAATCCAACTGTCGAAAGGATTATAGTCATACACATATATGCGAAGATTTCTTCTCGACCTGAATCACTATCAGACACTCTCACAATTTCGTTAGTATGCAATGCCTGCAATGACTGCAATGCATCTGCATCGGTATGCAGTTTCGTAATATTTTCGGATCGAGTCTCGTTTCTCAAGAACGTGAAATCGCTGATGAAAAGTGTGTTTAAAAGCTGGAAGCGCGTTTTGAAATTGCATAATCAACCAGAACAGGTTCTCTCTCTCTTCGTCTTCACGACCTGACTAGCTCAATATATTAGAAATTCTTGTGTACATTCATTTCTTACTAACGTTCGAGACATGACAGTCCTGCTGAAAGAAAACTGCTTTGCAACGTGGTCAATCGACGACCTTCTAAAGGATTCCACGCATTGTAACACTTTTCTCGACTTGATATTCCAAGAGATATTCGATGGTATCTGAATATCAGCAGAGGAATCCACGTATTTTATTACAAGGTTGGGATGACACACATAAACAAAATAATTCTCTTGCAATTTTTTTATTATATAGATAGTGAAGATGGGTATTTATGTATAATTATGATCATGTGGCCACACGTTGGGGCCACACGTTTTGGGAGGCCGCTCGCTCAGAAATTAATAAAAAATATTCATACCAATATTCACCTGCTCGATTTTTGTACCAAATATTACCTGGCTGAAAACAACAGTAAAAGTTCCAGTTGAAAAATATGGTTGATATCAAGGAAGTTTTACTACTTACAAATCATTTATAAGGGTATTTATCAGAACTATTTTAATTACATAACGATATATAAACTATAATGACCATAGTCTCTCTCATTCACTCTTAAGCCTTCTATGTGCGCTTCATGCCAACTTGATGACGTATATGGAATTTCATCCAAAGGAAAATCATGGCGAAAACTTATAGTATCACCCCAAGCAGTCATTAAAGTGCGAATAAGGCTTTTCAACATAATAAACCCCGTACAAATATATTTTCAGATTTGTAAGGTTTACATCTCAGAACTTTCAGTATTTCAGTACACCCATTATCGATACAAGTATCTCTACAGTACCTACTCCAGTACAAGCTTTTATTTGTTATATATAGTTCATCCCATCTCAGTTGAATATGACTTCATTCAGCTCAATATATAGGGTTAGTTCAAAATAGGACATGATGTAATAACGAATGAAGGATGAAAACGGAAAACTAAATAAATATTATTCCCTATATAAAGAAAACAGTAGACCAGATTGAGGATATTTTACGTGTAACCGTTCGAAGCGTGGAAAGCAATCACTAATGCGCTGACCGCCTGTTGCATAAATTACCGTAAATCACCTCCTAATATTTTTATTGCTGTCCGGCAGCCTGGTGATAATTATGAAAAGAAGAACAGTAGCGTACTTAATGAACGATCAAACAGAACTCAATATTTTCTCTCTACTTAATCTGTTTCGACGTTAGACTAGGTATAAATGTAATTAATTATCGACAAACACTATTTGTTATCATAGAGTTATTCGAAAACAGGTGTAAAACTGTTCCCAAATTAATTAACATTTTGGAATTATAAAAGAAGGACATTAGAATCAGTATACTTCTGCTTGAAGAATCCATTGTATTTGCAAAACATATATCGCGGTTTTTTAAACTAAAAGTGTGAAAGTCAACATTAAAGTTTTAGTATAAACGTTTGTGTATTTAGTGTTGCAACATGGCAATTTGGCGATCATTCGAAGAACGTGAGGAACAAGACTCACAACCGGATGAACAATGGGAATTTAAATACAAAGATCTTCATGTTCAGACCCAAAGACTTGTTCTAAATATATATAAAAATCTCAAAAAGGAAATCAACAACAAATGTGACAATGAAATTTTCGGAAGGATATCTCATCTCACCAGTTTGGGACATTCAACTATTTACAGAGTGGTTAAACAAGGGGATGTTGTAGATCATTATCTTAAAAGAAAACGAAAAGATCAGAAATTAAACAAAGTTGATGAGGCCACAAAAGATTTTCTTCGAAGGCAAGTTTATGATTTCTATAAACGAAACGAAGTACCTACCTTGGAATCAATAAAAAAAAAAGTATCTGATTATCCTGAGTATACATATAAGTTGCAGGAAACACTACGCCAAATTCTTTTAGACTGTGGTTTCAAACACAAAAAACTAAATCAGCGAATGGCAATAATGAAATCAGCCCGGCTCGTTCTGCAAAGGCAAGATTACTTGCGACAAATAAAATAACATCGGGAATCGAAGAGACATATAGTATATCTTGACGAGAATTGGTTCGACAGTCATGATGTGATTCGGTATGGATGGGTAGATAACTCCCAAAACTCTTGTCCTCAAGCACCACCATGTTCCAGAGGAAAACGTATACAGGTCGACAAGCATAAGGATGCCTCTGAGATGCGCAAACGATAGAAAGCGTGAGTAGATGTGCGACAAAGATCGACTACTGTTTACGGCTGGTTATCATCGGAATGTACAATCGGAAGAGAAATTTTTCTGCAACACGTAGGAACGTAGGTTCTTATCTGAATTTTCATTAATTCCCAATGAACTGTTCGAATAATATAATTGTCTGTGATCACTGGACCGTTTATGAAAATTGCATAATTTTCCCGAAGCCATAAGTGTAAATAAAGTACGACTAGAAAAAGAATGCATCGCCACACAATATCAGAAATAGGTAAATAAATATAATAAAGAACACGAGGAACATACTTACAGAAGTTGACTAACAATATCACATGACCTCTGACCACTGCCATATCAGCATTGTCCATGGTAACTTTTGATTTTTTGTTTCTCTTTTTATTTGGAGTTGAGAATTGTTCCATTTCACCTTTTTCAATTTTATTCATTTCTGAATTAATTTTCCTAATGCTTCTATCGCAAACTCCCGTTGCGGCAGCAACTCGTTCTTGAACCTTCACAAGAGGAATACTGGTTTCACCTATCATTGCTTCTGCCTGCATAAATTTGATGGCATTACTGACAATTTCCCTACTTTGTCCACTCAAAATCTTATTTGTCACTTTACTCTTTGAAGACATTTTCAAACACAACAAACTACACTATAACCTATCTAATAATATTTCAAAACTATACACAACATAAGGATTTCAAATTCAACACACAATCGCAGAGAGTTGAAGTGATTACAGTACGTGAACCTTCACGTAGACGTTAACGTACGAAATATAACGTTTACGGGTTGTTATGAAATTGAGTTGAAGTTGAACGTATGTCAACCGCTAACCCTAACATGTTAATTTGTGTTTATTTCGCTTTTATGCTGTTTTCTATGAACAACTGGAAGATGAACTCTACTTTGCGGATCTTAATAGGGATTTTGACCATGTACCTCCCTTGCCAAATGCAAATCAAATTCTTCCGAAATTGGCTTTTCGAAATGTTCATTGTTTTAAATAAAGCGAAATACCGAGCAAGATCATCAAAAATACATTGAAGAAATGATGATTGATGTAAAATTGTAAATATTGCTTTGTCACTTCTTGATTTTATGGCTTTAAAGTCAAAATTTGCTCATTCGCAACTCATCGGTGTGATTCGTATACTCTTCGGTTAACGTGCGTTGATTTTTAAGGTATCCGTGTGAGACCGTTAGGTTACGTATGCCCGTAAACCTATTTTCAATGTTAACGTGAATAGCTGACGAATGCGCATGCGTAGATGTCAATTTGTACGTTAACGCTTACGTTCATGGCAGCACTTCAACTCTCTAATAACGCCACAATAATTTTATTCCACTGACTGTACACTCACGACGTTAACTGTTTGAATAATTCAGAGCGAGTGAGCTCCTGCCCCACTCCTGGGTTGTGTCTACTGCGCAACCAATTCTAGGAGGCATCCTTATGCTTGTCGACCAGTAATTATTGTACACGCGGGTAGTGAAGATGGTTTTGTACCGAACGCGTTGCTGTTGTAAGCAAAACAAATAAAAAAAATTTCAGCAGATTATCATGAGGATATGACTGCAACTTTATTCGAAAAATGGTTCAGTGAACAATTATTACCAAATATACCACCAACTTAAAAAAAAATACCGACGGAAGCAACAAAGAAAGGAGGCATTTTGGAATTTACGGCTTATAAAAAGTTGAATATTCCCCAAAAAGCCACGAATGAAGTATTACTACGTATAATTAAAAATGAAAATTTTGAAAAAGAATATATTATTGATGAACTTTGTAAACATTCTGGTCATACGCTTCTGAGGTTACCTCTGTATTATTGTGTTTTCAACCCCATTGAATTGGTTTGGGTATTCATGAAAAACAAATTGAGAAAATCCAATCAATGTCCAAATCTAAGCGGAGAAGTAGTAGAAAGTGTTAGGAGAATCTTAAGAGAGGAATATAAAGATCTTTGAACAGAATGCATTTTACATGTGATTACAAAAGAACGTGAATATTTCCTTTTGCCATCCATTCAACCAGTAATCATAAACATGGGTAATTCGTCTTATTCGGAGGATTATGATGATTGAGTTTTGCCACGACTTTGGTGTGTATATAAAATAGCCGCACCACTAAATTATCAATGTTTCCTGATTCTATTTTTTTGAACGACTTGTTTTCGGTGTGTCAGATAAGTTACGAGCAACGTCCCGTACCCATACATGCGCAATTCTTCAATTCTATTCATTATAAGAACAAGACACATTATATTCGGAAATTTCTATACAGCAAGCAATACACAAAGTGTATACCCAAGTAAGAGAAAATATCTCCGCCTATGGTCGGCAAGTACGTTCAAAGAGGCGAAGTCATTGACGTGTTAATCCTGTTTTACAGCTCATTGGATTGGATAAACTATACCTGTTAACGATTTTTGACATTTTTAATAATTTGTTGTATTTTTGTACAAATCAGTTAAGTTACTGAAATAAATATTTTATCATCATTATTATAGTGACAAATTTCTTCCTTGAACGAATTAATGCTGAATACTTTAATGTTACCGCACGCACAGCTAACTTTTTATCAGAATCTATTCACTTCAACGCATGGTAGCTCAAACATAAAAGGCGATGCGCACTCATATTTCATGCTAAGTTGACATCTAGAAATTCAAAACTGGATCATAAACAAGTTCCAGGAAACGAATAATACGTAAGTGAAGAGTAATGTTATATTAAATGGAAGTTCAAAGTTATGAACGTTGTATATTCTAATTTATTATACGTTGATTTTTTATATGACACCTTTGCTGTATAAAGGACAGTTTATACAGCTAATAAAATATATGGAACGAAATTACGTTGAGATCACCATATCATCGTCCATAGATATACTAATAAGTCTGGTAACTCCTTTGATGTGGTCGAAAAATGCCGCTCTTTTTGTGAGCGGTCGTAAATGATACGGACATGGTTGCGGCGATGCGAACTGTTACTGGCTAGCCCACCAGGTGTGACCATCTCTAAATTACAGATCCTGCCTTACTTTGGTTAAAAACCTGCCAAATCCTGCCAACGTCTGTAGTGAAAAATGCCTAAATGTTGCCAACTTAACCAACTTTATTTACCGTTTTTATAAACCAACAAAAGTAAAAATACACATACATATATACGCTATATTTTTATTAAAATAAAATCAAATATTGCAATTAGCATCGTATTCTTCACTTTCCGCATCTTTGTACATGGACTTATTCATTCTATTCAACGTGCCTTGTGTTGGTATGAATGCAGTGCAATCGCCATGCTCACCAATACCTTGTTTCACATGCAAGATAGACTCTACATGTTTGTTAATGAATCTGTTTCGTGTTTTAGTCTTTATTAAATTAATTTTAGAAAATATTCTTTCGCATGCAGCGTTGGACATTGGTAAGCATAGCGTCCATTTGCGAAATTTGCAATATTTGCATATTTAAATTGTCTATTACAATCACGCATTTTGCCGACAGCACCCCAAAAATTGTCAACACTTAGATGAGAATTCGAATTACTACTACCACCAGATTCTAACCATAAAGTATAAACTCGTGTTTATGAATAGTTTGGTTGTTTTATGATTATCAACCTTATACACAAAGTATTAAATTTGTTAATTGAATGCCAAACAAAAAACAAACATAACAGGAGAAGTACGAGGGAATCCCCTACTCGTTGTTTTATGATTATCAACCTTATAAACAAAGTATTAAAGTTGTTGATCGAATGCGATACAAACATAACACGATAACACGAGAAGTAGGAGGAAGGGGAATCCCCGACCCTAACCCCAAGGTCCCCAAGCCGCCAAGCCCACATTCCACATGCATACATGCTCGCGACGTGTCCAGGGTTGCCATTTCCGGCATTTTGTGTTGCCATAATGAAATTTATTTTCAATAACCCAATACTGCCAAAAACTGCCAAGTTTTATAAAACGTCAACTGATCATGCCAAAGGCTAAAATAAGACGCAAATCCTGCCAAAATGGCAGGAACCTGCCACATATGGTCACACTGCCACCAGGCCGGCGCTCAAGCCAAACAGACAGGGCAAGGGAGGCGCGAGGACCGGAGGGGATGATTTGAGTCGCTTGCGAGAGTGAGCGGACCTATTAGTATATTTATGGACGATGATCATATTATATTATATTCCAACTATTTTATTAAATTCCGAATTCAAAGTCAGAAAATAGTGCAAATATTTAAAAAATATATATGTGGCTCTTCCACGCCTTCATACGGAATAAAACAAGAAAGTTGAACATGCACATCTCTATGAAAGCGTTAATACATATGAAATCAGTCGAAATAAAAAATAGCAATAATAACAAAAGATGGTCAACTTTCATCTATTATTTTATTTTATCTTTTTTTGCGTGGAAACCGATAATGCGCATGCCTCAAATAAAAAATCTTTTCTGTTTCATGTTCCGTGTTTCCAATTATACTATCCGAACACCTAATCTAATGAAGAATAAACTTAAAAAATCTTTTTAGAGAAATGATTTCATTTAATTGCACTAAAAAGATTTAAATAAATTACGAAGTGAATTAAACAAAAGATTTTGTAACATTATAAACTCCTAAATGATATAAAAGCTTGTTGCGAGAAGTATCTATGTATTTCTTATTGTATTTTAAATTTAAAATTACCTCAAGATTTATTCTCGTTACAAGCTTTTATATCATTTTCATCATTTTTATATGTTTATATATTGTTGTGAAAATAGTTGTAAATAAGAATTCAAGAGATTATTGTTATTATCATTGCATTAGAAAAAACTAAATACTTCACCTTAACTCTGAAGTATCACGTTTTCAACTTCACATCTATAGATTTCAAGTAAATAGAGCCAAAATATCAAAAATCACTTTTTCTGAAGCAAGTTAGGTTGTTCCGATACGATACAATTCCTAGTTTCAACACTAAATCAAAACACACAGTATACTGATAAATTTGGAACTTTCATGAATATTATCATTAGAAAGGAAATGTTTAAGTTGGAAAGAAGACAAAAATGAAGTTTAGCAGGTCTTTTCTTTGTAAAATAAATTTTAAAAAATTGTAATGAATAATTATTATTTAATTATGATAAATTTTAAAATACACCCAGTGCGTTGAAATAATTTAATGTGCTGACAATACCTTGTGCGCTGAGAAGAGAACTCTGATAGGAGAAGTGAAATAGTACGTGGTTACCAGGGAAAGGAAACAACAATGAGGAAAAAAAATTATTACCTGCATATTTTGGGAAAAGAGAGATTATTGAAGCCAATTGATTGAAACTACAATAATTCACGTTGAGAAGTTTTGACTACATAAAAATCAATCAAAAGACATGCAATTTACCTATCAGGGGTCAACAAGGATAAATTCCCGGACTGAAACTTTGGTGAAGCCAAGCTGCTAGGGCACAAAGGGCATCCAAGGTATTTATACAACTGATATCTTCCACAACGTTTCCAAGGTCCAGAATACTGGTCTAAAAAAACATAAACACATTTCTTGAACGTTTATCTTCGCGTACTACAGACTGAGTATTTGACAGAAAGAAAGAAAGACTTACTGTTGTGTCGGGTCATTATTCATAGTATAATTTAGTTTAATTATTGAAAATTTCATGTTTTGCATGTTCAATTTTCCAACTATAAACAGAAATGAGTAACATAACCTTAGACTTTGTGAGCCACGTTCAGTATGTTCCGAATTTAAATGTATATTCAACAGTGGCTAGACAGCCAGAGTGCGTTCCAATAACACAAACTCTATGGTAATTTTAATTGCGTTTCTTTGGAACACTAGAGGGTTTGTTCTAGAGTAAGGTAGTTATCGCAGGATAGGCAGATATAAGGTTTTAAATTGAATCATCACAATTTTGTTGAAGATTTTGCTAAATTTATATTAATAAACATACATATTCGAGTTTTGAATCTTTCCAATTTATTTATTTGGTATTACAATCATATAATGTGGGCCGGCAGACATCTTTTTTGTCGTAATTTTCCATGTATGAAAACGTTGGAAATTTTTCCGAATTTCTACGCGTTCTCTATCTAGCTTTCGAGGAGGGGAAGAGGATTATTATTTAATGGTCAGATAATTCACTATTTTCACGATTTTTTCGATTACTATTTCGCGAGTTTTCCTAATTTTTTTTGTGGCAGGAAAGGGGGGCGAGCTTTTCTATTGATTTTTTTTTCACCATTATTTTCCATGTCCGAAACTGTTGAAACATTCTCCGAATTCCATTGCGTTCTCTAGCTATCTAGCTATCTAGCTTTTGAGGAGGGACAACGGGGGTAAAATTTTTTTGAACCATAATATTTGAATGTCAGATATTTTTCACTATTTCTACGGATTTTTCCGATTTTAATTTCGCGAGTTTCCCAACTTTTTTCGAGAAAAGGCGGGGGGTGGGGCGAGCCCCCCTTACCTAGTTTTTTTGCTGTAATTTTTGACTTCGACATTGATGTATTGTCATCGGAACTGAACCTGATGGGGGCCATGATGTTGCTGATGACAGGCACTGCGGTTGCAGCTTTATTACATAAAAAGCGAAATAAGCATCTCAAAGTTCGTCTAGAGACAAAAAGTTCAGTGTTAATAAGAATTTGTAGTTATATGCAAAAATGCTTGATAGGGAGCAATTTTTTGAAAACGCAATGATGTCTTCAGAGACATTTGAATTACATTGTCAAAAAAGCTGTGATTTCATTGGTTTATTTTTAGTTTTTATTTTATTTTAGTCATCTGTACCTAAACCAGTATTTTTGAACCTGTATTCTTACTTTATTTTCATTAGTTCCTTATTTTATTTGCTTTTTAAACTTTTTCCAATGAGCGGGCTTTGTTGGGAAGGAATCGTCCTATGGATTCCCCAAAATTGCTTTCTATCTGGTTATACCCAGAAAACTTAAAGAGTGTGAATTTTTCCATATCCTCACCTATCTCGGGGAAAGAAGTACCTAAGGTGATTTTTTGTATCCTTATTTCAACGTAATAGGCTGAGTTCCGTTTGTAAAATACCATAATAGAAATAAAAATGTTGATTTTTTTGAAAACATGAACTGGATGTTCATAAAATCAGATGGAAAATATCGAATAAAATTTGTCTTTCAGTCTCAGATGATTCCAAATCTGATTTTATGAACACCCTGTTCAAATTTTGGAAATACATTCACGCCATACCCATGACAGGTTTATATCAAAAAAACGTTTCCAATGTGTCACCGCACAAGAAATAGTCCCACTATTCCATCATTGCAGAGTGAAATTGCTTGGAACATAGTTAAATGAACAATAATTTAATAAAAACCAGAGACCGCGAAGCAGTCGTGGGTTTTTATTTAAAAATTATTGTGCATGAAACTATGTGCCAAATAACAAAAGTATGCAAAAAATAATTTTAAAAGTTCATTTAGATTTATAGGTCGATTGGTATACAGCTAGATCATTTCCTGAATACTTTAGATTAAAGCCAACAACAAAGAATTTTTTTGAACATTTTTTTGCTTAAAGAAACATGCTATCAAATTTGACTAGTTCTAGTCATGTGTGTCGAAATAACCAATGAAATCAACGTTACATTGATAACTACCCATGGATAGTTTTCACGATTAGTTACCACTAATGTCACGAGGTTAACACAAAGTTAACATTTCATTAATTTAATTTATTTCTTATATGTACAGGTCCTGTCTGAAATAAAAATTCTCACTGAATATCCCTTGAACATTGATAAATAACTCATAACTTTATCACAACATCCTCAAGCACTTTTTTTAGGTAACTGTTACTATCAAAATTAGGTCTTTCAAACGATTAAGAAATTAGTGTATTTATTTATAAAATGTTGCCAAGAATTGTAAAAATAAGTGATAATCGACAAAATGAAAACCAAAGACAAAAATCACTTATTTAAACAGAATTTATTTAAAAATTGGCGATGTTTAATAGGTCTTTTTCATTGTGAGGTAAATAATCTCTGTATAGCTGTATACAGTTCATGTGAAAATGAAGTAAATATTTCCTAATTTTATCAAAATGCTGCCAGTTAATATAACACCTCTACAGAAAAAGTGCAAATTTTAAAATGGTATTTTGGGGACTTCTTAAATGAGGATTCACTAAAGTTATTTACTTTAGCTTATGAAAATACGCCAATCCCAATACATGACAATAATTATTGTCATTACCCGAAAGTTGAAAAAATTGTTCCACGGAAGAAACACGTAACCAACAGATGACAGAAGAAATACAATAGAAGGAAATTAAAGGAGTACGTGTGTATGTGTGTCTGGAACAAACGAATATAATTCTGTGAAAATATGATAGAAAAAAACCAATGCAAGTAATTTCTTTTCAGAAATGCATTTTATCTACCGACGAATCATCATTTTCCACACATGGAAATTTTAATGAATCCGTTGTGTGGTGTTGGTCACGGAAAAATAAACATTTGTATGTGCGAACTGAATATCCTCAAAAATTGAATATGTAGTCTGGAATTTTGGACAATCCTATTATAGGCCCATATTTCATTGACGCCTATTTGAAACATTTCAAATATTTGAATATTTTAACCACTAAGATGTTCGCCCTTCTCACAATGCAGTACCAGTAGTAATAAAATTTCTTAAAAGAACATTTTCTCGTCGCTTGATAAGTACGTGAGGATCGATGAAATAGCCTCCAAGATGACCTGATCCAGCACACTATTATTTTTTTTGTGGGAATGATTACAACAAATGTGTTTAGGAACGAGTCACCAATTTTGATGAATTGAGATGGAAGCTCATTCAGCCTTGTACATTATTTTCATTGTTTCTTGCATCACACGTTAAAAGGTAAGGGCTACGTATTTCGTAGCTCGCTCAAGTACATGGAAACCGTTCGAATTGCTATAGAAAAACAGCAAACCATATATATTTTGGTGGTTGTCTGCATTTCGAAATACGAATAATCACACCGGTATACAGGGTGTCCGGTAAACCTTGTACAATATTGAAACTGGTGATAAACCAGATCATGACTGTTCAGAATATCGGAATTTTTTGGACGAATTTAAATATCTTTGCTGCTGAAGATTACTGATGAGTGATGCTTTCAGACGTACGAAACAGTTTTTTTAGAAAACGATACAATTTTTCAAGAAATGAGGGTAAAATGACAGATTTGAGTTACACCAATTTTTTTAACAACAGTTTGATTATTGTTTGAAAAAACGTAACCAAGTCGATATTCATTACAAAAGAATGCCCATTTTGTCTAGGCTTTACTATGGTATAAAACATACGATCATTATTTTTGGAAGGAGTAGAATTTCGATAGTATTAGGGTGTGATGTTACTCTGAGCTAAAATCAACTCCATTAGACTTTGTCAGTAATGTCTTTTATTTTTATCCTATCAAGATGAAATGATTAAATAATTATGAGTAATAACGAATCAACTGCTTAGAAGCATTCAATGAGATGTAATGAAGTAAATACTAATTCAACGTTTTTTTTATCAACAAACACTATAAACCACAATAACGATTATTCAACATTGCACTGAATAATATTACAAACATGTTATTTTCCATCCACTCGTACGCAGAGACGACATATTTTCAAGAACCTTTTCAAATGCGTTATAGGTTATAGCCCCCAAATCAGCGATTGTATGAGCGGCATTGTGCAATCGGATATAGTTCTGGCATAAAGCGATGCTACAGCAGTAGCACTACCTCCACATTCACCATAAATTTTATGCATATGCACATATTCTCGGGGAGTATAACGTATATACAGCATGACAAAGAAATAAATATCACTGAATGAAACAAGCGGAATAATTTCAAAAAACTACGATAGAAGTCACAAGTTGTTCAAACAAAAGTTTTTAATTTTCGACAAGGATTCATCTCTTAAAAAAGTTTGCACTTATTTGGTTACACCCTGTATATCTGTCGCTATCTGAAACTTCGTTGGAATCTGGACGTTGGACAACTGCGACATTTATCACAAGAATTCGTATTAACCGGTGCTTTTTCGGATAATCGACATTTCATTTCGATAATTTTATTTACATTACATTACATTATTTAGATGAAGAGTTAATTTTATTGACATACTATTTAATGCTACCAAGCAGTCTATTCTTTATTATTAATAATTATTTCCACATTTTATCTTGATAAAATCTAAATAAAACAATTTTTGGGCGTAAGTATAAATGTTGATCAAATAAATGAATATTTTGGAAGCTTTGGTGTAAATACAATTCAAGAAAAAAATAAAATACCCAAACACCAAAACTACGTCACAATCTTAAAAGCTTACTTTTAGCTCCTGAAGATGCTAACTTTGTTGGCGAAACGCGCGTCGAGTGTGATTGAGACGTAGTTTTGGTGTTGGGTAGTTTCCTTTTTTTCTTGAATAAAAGTTGATTGAAGCCTAGAGTAAAACCACGTCTAATTCAATGGAACCACTTCTTCCAAAAATAATTATAGTTTGTTTTATACCATGGTAGAGTCTGGACAAAATGAGCATTCTTTTGAAATGAATCTCCACTTCCAATTGGTTATGTTTCTTTCAGATAATAATGTCAAACTTTTTTTTAAAAAATTGATGAATCTCAAATCTGTCATTTTACCCTCATTTCTTGAAAAATGTTTTCACTTTCTGAAAAACTGTTCTGTACGTCTAGAAGCATCACTCATCAGTAATCTTCAGCAGCAAAGATATTTGGATTCGTCCCAATTTGTATGCATGGCACTCAAAAATCCAAGGTTAGCGATTTTCCAGAAATTCTTAAAATGCCCATTATCTCGAAAACGGTGATATTTTTACTGAGGTGAAATTTCGATATTCTGAACAGTCATGACCTGGTCTATCACCAGTTTCAATATTGTACTAGGTTTACCGGACACCCTGTATATGTTTACATATCCCACTATAGAATTTGGTCTCGCATTCATCCCGCTCCCGCGTTGGTTTGGGGGAACCTTTTAGGAGCAGCTGGATGACGAATTTTTTTGACAACGCTAAGTTCTCACTGTTACATATGGAATGTCAAATAATCTTCGATGTCAGCAACACGTGACATAAGATGTCCATTGCCTACTTGATTACATGTAATAGAATAAAGGGGACATTATCCTGATCTCAAATTCAATTCCAGCATTGTTTCTGATCCAGGCATAATAAAAATAGCGTATTAGGATGAACTATAATTCTAAGAAGGTCGTAAATCAATATTAGTCGACGACCCTCATTATTACCTATTGTTCGAAGTATAGATAAGAAGTAAAAGTGTGTGTGTCCCTTAAAAGATTCCCAGGTCCAGATTGAAGTATCTTATGAAATAGTTATGCATTTTAATAATACTGGACTCTTAACCAAATATGTTTATACCTAAAATTTAATGTCTAGGGCAGGTACAACTCTGTGTAGAATCGACTGCTTGACAGCCTGTTGATACCTCAAGTGGTTGGTGATTTACGACCTTCTTATAGTTATGGTTCTACTTTACAGAGATATCTAGTCGTGTCCTTAAGCTCGTTACGCATGCTTCAATTAAAGGCTCATTTGTATACTTTTATCATAATATACTATCTCACACTGATAGACTCATATCATAAATATCTATTGAATATTCCTGAGTTGCCTATGATAATGTAAAATGGCCACATATCAAATTGAATGTACCGTTCTAAAAATGAAATTGGTACTGCCAGAAGAAACATTTTCTGTGGCATTGACAGCACAAATTGCCAACACAAAATTGTTTCCCTGGTACTACATCTGGTCACATAATCCTAAACATTTCATTGTATATTTAAACTTTGAGTGCCAAATCCATTAAAGCTCTAAACAATGTATGTGTTGCGATGGAAACACCGAATTATTTTTAGAAGACATCCAAGATTCTCAAATGATAATCTCTATAGACATAGAACGAACAATGTGAAGGATTTAAGGCAACTTTATCTTTTGAGAATTTTGCTCTATGTGAAAAAAAAGACAATATTACCCTTAAAACCAGAAATAGAAATAAAACCTATACCTTCTGCCTAAGCGGTAAAAGACCGTGGGACAGCGTTGCTTTGATTACTTGGTCCCAAAATTTATGAAAGCATATACCTATCGATTTTCAACATATTGAAAAAATCACAATATTCAAGAAAAGAATAAAAAAATGGATTATGTCGAAAAGAATATTTTTTCTCATATTATTAACGATGTTTTTTTCCCTTTACTAAAATGTAAATCTGACACATTGACATAATAAATAACAATATGACGCCCAAACAATACTATAAAATCAAACAAAGATAAAATATCTGAACTAAGACCCAAAACTCCAAATGAGACTGAAAACCCCAAACTATGACCAAAAAAACCCAAACTGTGAACACTTATATATCTGATTAGCTGTAGGTCCATACGCTGGGCCAAATCAAAATATTACGCACAAGTTGTCTGTTACCTATCTAGGTACATTCATCTTCTGTGATTACTTGTTTTTTAAAATTGAATTTTTTTTATTTTCATACTATATGTATAGTCTATGTATATAGCATTTACAATAAATGAATATTATTATTATTAGTATCATTTGTTACAGGTATGTTCTAGTCCCAGAAAAAAATACACTTCACAGTCCGAACCCCAGATTTCTCCCGCTGGACTCTCCGTTTGCTAGAACGCCCAATCCAACCCATCCACCTCTATTCGCCGCCATATTGAGGAGAACAACCGGTATAAAAGTATTAGAGTGCCACGCATTCATTTGCAAACGAGAAGTCGCCGCCAATGCGTTGGTTCGATGCTGTTTTCATGCCTACGCCGACTCATCTTACGCGAAACAAGTGGATACCGCAGGGAGCATATACGGGACCCTGGCTTCGGAGAGACTGACGAGTAAAGATAAGGTGAGTGCGAATATTGTTTTGTTTCTTTCATCCTGCAAACCGATATGGTTTATGGACTGAATAAGTTTTGCTCTGTTCACTAATGACATTTTTCAATATCCGTCTGAACCGAGTGTACCAAAAATATAAAATAATAATAATAATATTTATTGATCCTTTAGACATTCCTTAGAACGTGTGGATAAGTCGAGAATTACAAAATGTCACATATATATATATATATATATATATATATATATATATATATATAAACATACATATACATATACACACATACACGAATGCAGACATATATTGTTAATAATAGTTCAGTCAGATATTCATTAATATTGTAGTAGGCCTAGCTTTTCAGTATGCTCGTTACAGTGTTTGTGAGTGATTTTATATATAAGTACAGGCATTTACTGTTTAAAAATGTTCAGTCAGATATTCATTAATATTGTAGTAAGCCTTGCTTTTCAATATGTTAGCTACAGTATTTTTGAATAGTTTTATAGATGATATACTCTTTATATGGTCTGGTAAATGGTTAAATAATTTAATACCCATATATCTAAAGCTGTGTTCGTATTTGGAACTCTTGTGATTAGGGACACACAATAGATTATTTTGTCTTGTATTATATGTATGATAAGAAGCGGTCGTATTGAATGAGGATAAGTTTCAATTGTTTACCTTGAATTTGAGTCACCTGGAGAAAACTCAGGCAATGTTACTTAGTAATTCGCATTACTATCTGTTATCACGAAGATCATAGAGAAAGCTATCAATAAAAAAACATTGAAAACATAATCGTAGTCATTTTCAGACTTCGTCTGCTATTCCTTACGCATCAAAATAGCAACGGAGGACACATGGAAGGGAAAGAGAGAGATTTGAGAAAGAAACAGAGGAATATATATATATATATATATATATATATATATATATATATATATATATATATATATATATATATATATATATGTACATTACTAAGTTCATGGGTTGAACCGCGTTGAGAGTTTATAACTCGACGTTTCGGCTCCTGCTTTGGAGCCATTTTCAAGAGTGTGACTGCGAGGCCTCTATCTGCCTACTCCTCGAGTCGTGGTCTTGAGAGATATCAAGGTCTCAACCTGCCTACTCCTTGATCTCAAAAGACGATCCGATGTTGGTTGCACTGTAGTATTTATAGGTGGTTGGCTACCTGGAGGTGGGCGGGTCTTACGGATTTTCTCGTTTGTCTTGTCTGCTGGTGCCTGCTGAGTAGTTGGAGTTAATGGGATAATAATTGATTGCGGATAAGTTTCACGTGGCCTGGTAATTACGGTTGGAAGAAGGGGCTTCCAAATGGGGTTCAATTTACGGCTATCATCTTTAATGTTCAGGCAATCAGGCCGTTTTTCGATTTCGATGGCTTCTCTGATAAAACGAGAAGTTCTTGAACGTACTGGGGCGATGGTTTTCGTTTTCTCGAAATCTATGGGGTGACCCGTTTGGATGAAATGAAGAGCTAATGCGGAGCTGGTGTCTCGATTTCTAACTGAAAGGGAGTGTTGATAGGATCGAAAATGGATCTGTTTCGAAGTTTCTCCTATATAAGAGTGGGGGCAGATAGAACAGGGAATTTCGTAAATACCATGGTCTTCGTTGGGAATTTTGTCTTTTGTTGGTCTGATGAGGTGTGATAGTTTTTGTTCTGTGGTAAAGATGGTTTTGATATTTGCTTTTCTGAAAAGTCGACTGATTTTGTCCGTCACCCCTTTGATGTAAGGGAAGAAGACTTTGGATGGACGGTCTTCACCTTGTGGTTCGTTTTTGGTTACTAATGGTTTCTGAAGCTGTTTTTGGATGTTTCTGTCTATGTGGTCTGGTCTGTATCCGTTTTGTAGGAGAGCTTGTTTTACGTTGTGAAGTTCGGATTGTCTGTTGTGGTCGTCGGTTAGTCGGATGGAGCGAGATATCAGAGTATTTACGACTGAGTTGAGTTGTGAGGGATGATGGTGGGACTTGGAGTTGAGATATCGGTTGGTGTGGGTGGGTTTTCTATAAACCGTGTACGAGAAACCTTGTTGAGGATTTTTAGTGATTTGTACATCTAAGAATGGCAGAGTTGAATTGCTTTCTATCTCCATCGTGAAGCGAATGTAAGGGTGTACTTCGTTCAGATGGGTCAGGAAAGAATCCAGGGTATCTCTCCCGTGGGGCCAGATGACAAAAGTGTCATCAACGTATCGTAGCCAGCAGGAAGGTTGAAGAGTGGCTGATGAAAGGGCTTTGGTTTCGAAATCTTCCATGAATATATTGGCAATCGCAGGTGAGAGAGGGGATCCCATAGGGGCACCTTTGATTTGCCTATAAAAAGAGTTTTGGAAGGTGAAGTATGTGTTGGACATACAATGTTTGATTAGAGTGAGGATGTCTTGTGATATGTCGTGCTTGTTTTGTAATATGGTGAGGGTCTCGTCAATAGGGATGTTGGTGAAAAGAGAGACGATGTCGAAGCTGACTAGGACGTCGGAGTTAGATATGTTGAATTCCTTAATTCGATTGATGAAGTGGTAGGAGTTTTTCACGTGGGATTCGGATATTTCAACTATAGGTTGAAGAATGTTAGAAAGATGTTTCGCTAAGCGTTGGGTTGGGCAGTTGAATGCACTGACAATGGGTCTCTTCAACCTTCCTGCTGGCTACGATACGTTGATGACACTTTTGTCATCTGGCCCCACGGGAGAGATACCCTGGATTCTTTCCTGACCCATCTGAACGAAGTACACCCTTACATTCGCTTCACGATGGAGATAGAAAGCAATTCAACTCTGCCATTCTTAGATGTACAAATCACTAAAAATCCTCAACAAGGTTTCTCGTACACGGTTTATAGAAAACCCACCCACACCAACCGATATCTCAACTCCAAGTCCCACCATCATCCCTCACAACTCAACTCAGTCGTAAATACTCTGATATCTCGCTCCATCCGACTAACCGACGACCACAACAGACAATCCGAACTTCACAACGTAAAACAAGCTCTCCTATATATATATATATATATATATATATATATATATATATATATATATATATATATATATATATATATAATTTAGGAATAAGGAGAAGAGCAAGGGCGTGAAAAATATCGACTCCCTTGGAGAAGGGAGAGAGTGAAAGACTGTGAAGGAAATAAGAAAGAGCACGAGAAAATAAACCATTTCATCAGTCTGGAATGATAAAATAGCCGAAGTGTCTGCCACCGAGCATGATTGGGCCTAATCTGGAGTTTCTTCGAGAACATGGGATTTCATGAAAAATAAATTTGAAAATGTAATAGAATGAAAGAATTTTACCACGTTTTTATTAACTCGCTTTCTTGTCTGACTGTTTGTCCGTAACAAAGCATAATGCAATTTTCAATTTGAATACTTACTGATCCATTAAGATATTTTTCATCATAAACTGAATGCTGATAGATAACAAAACTTCCTGGAAGATTTTCTAGCAAAAGTTCTAATTTCACTCTCTGTAATTGATAATACTCTATGAACTTTCGTAAATTTGGCACTGTTAAGGTCAACATTGATGCTATATTTTAATTTCTACTCAGCCTCAAAAACCACTTAAAATATTTTTCACATTATACTGGGTGTACACGGCTCAAGGGCCACCCTTATCACTTTTGAAAGAGTTAACAGATCTTATGATTACATTAAAATCAATTATTTGGAAAATCCAATATTGCCGACTTCCAGTTTCAGAGGAAATGATGCAGAACATCTTATATAGGACACTTTTCTTCTGCAAGTTCTGCACACTTGCCCACTGCTAGTTCTACTCTGGGAAACCATTCGGAGTTGGAATATTAAATATCATAATTTCCAAAATACATCGAGTGGTAACATTTACATATAATATTCACCAGAAATGTGAAGAATTAGGAGAATGAATGTTTACGTTCCTCTTGAATATTTCGGAATTTTTGAAATCCTGAGACGTTGAAATCCAAATCTGTACCGATCGATAGAAAAATTACTTATTTAAAGCACTATTACCTTCCATTTAAATACAGGTTGAATAACTTTTTTTTTTATTTAGGTTATTTACAATATTTTTATTGACATTCTCATGAACTGTTCTGTTAATTTGGACCTAATTTTATTCACATTATTTTGAAGATCTTTGTATGTTGCGTCTCTAAGATAATAATTTTTAAATATTAGGGTTTTAAAATATATGGGTTTATCATAATTGTGTAATAAAGTCAAACTCATGTACAAGAGTGATAAACATTGCAAATAGTCATTTGAGGCAAAATTTTGAATAATTTCTAACAAAAATGCATTTTATACAATTGAACAATTTCTACAATTTTGAAAAACTCCCCTCCTACACTTTAATCTGTTTGTATTTGCATAGTCATGTGTGTTATGAATGTGTAGGTGTATGATGTAATTCAAATTTAAATTGTATTTAATATTTAAATTTTATTCTCTTTTGACTAGTCCGTTGAGTATGCTTTTGTCTTTGGTGTAAATCAAATACACGTGTATAGTTTTGCGATGATTAAAATTTATTCTGATTTACCCATATATCGTAATACCATAAAGTTTAAAAACGCAATATACAAAGTTGACAAATCTTTCAATATTTCCAAAATAGTGTGAGTAAAATTAAATCCAAATTACGGAATAATTTTTGAGATATTCAATGAAGACATTGTAAATGACCTAACAAAAAATCTAAATACAAATCAGTAAAACGCAATGTCGTCTCCACAATTCAATTTCCCATCTAGTTCAATAGGATGGTGAAACGGTGACTGACCGCTATCAATCAGATAGCCGTCCAAAAGTAGAAGTAGTACATGTTTCGGTCCTATATAGGACCATCATCAGCTATTCAAGAAAATTATGGAGAAGAAAAATAATGTTGTGTAATATATACAGTGTGTCCCACTTTGAGCAGCCACACCCTCATATTTCGTTGAGCATGAAATAATTCGAAATTTTCTTTGACTCAAGTTGTAGTAATAGGAAATACCTACCTTTATGTTTACGTAACCTTTGTATATCCATTTTCCACGGCTAACTACGACCAAATGAAAGGTGAAAAATTGGGAAAAACATACTAGGCATTTTTTTATCGCAAAAATAATACCAGATTCTGTTTCAGAACACCTTAAAACTCCCAAATCTCAATGCTTGAATCATTTGAATATACAGGGTATCATCTGTAGCTGGTAGCATTATCAACTCTAATCCATAAATAATGCTTGGAAAATTTCCAAAATGTCTTCTCTTGTCACAGAATTCCCAAAATATTTAATTAATACTTTGAAAAATAGCCAAATATCACTTTTCCAAGGCTAACTCTGATCAGAATGAATGATATATTATATTCAAATGATTGAAGCATTGAGATTTGGGGGTTTTAAGATGTTCTGAAACAGAATCTGGTGTTATTTTTGCGATAAAAAATGCCTAGTATGTTTATCCCAATTTTTCACTTTTCATTTGGTCGTAGTTAGCCGTGGAAAATGGATATACAAAGGTTACGTAAACATAAAGGTAGGTATTTCCGAGTACTACAACTTGAGTCAAAGAAAATTTCGAATTATTTCATGCTCATCGAAATATGAGGGTGTGGCTGCTCAAAGTGGGACACACTGTATAAATTGTTTAAAAAATAATATTATTGAATAAGGTTAAATAAACACATTGTTTTAAACAACCAAAATGTGGTTATTTAACCTTATTTAATAATATGATTTTTTAGTCACCGTTTCACCATCCTATTGAACTAGATGGGAAATTAAATTGTGGAGACGACATTGCGTTTTACTGATTTGTATATCCATACCACTCCACTTTGAGATATAATGGACTTCTACCACAGGTTAAAAAAATTTAACGCTCTCTGTAACTAAATGAAATGTAATATTGAACAACTGAATACATCTGAAAATAACCTCATTTGTTTCATCAACAGCAGTAATGAATTTTTTTTTTTGGTAAAACTCGACCTCTCAATTGTTTTCAGTGTAGGGGTGTCATCCAAAATTTAAAAAATTCATATTTCAAACAGAGTGAATCATCAAGAAATAAAACAAGTTTTATCAGTTAGGATAGACTAAAACTATGATGTCTTGCCAAAACATAACTTGTTGGATCAGGAATAGTGCTATAATGAACAAAAACGACTTTTTTGACTATGATCCTAATGATCATCATAATAAGATTATAACTCGACACGTTAACGAGATCTGATAAATACATGTATCCTGAATTTGTCGTATTTTGACTACCAATAGTATATTGTGTATCTAGTAGTAAAAGCAATACATTCCCGGACGACAATGTGAATTGTTGGCCGAGGAGAAGCCGAGGCCAACAAGCATTGAAGCCTGGGAATGTGCTTTTACTACGAGGTACACATACTATTTTTTCAGAAATCGCAATCAGCATTATCAAAAACTAAGGAATTCTACATATTTTTGTTTGAGTGAATTCAATAACTGTCTAAAATGTAAACAAGCCGGTAAAAATTTTCCCGTATCGTTTTCGATACGGGAAAGTACTTTCCCGTACCGTTTAGGTCCGAAAACGGTCCGGGAAAGTTCGTTGCTTAGCAACGGACTAAAATACTAGATTAGCGTATTTTGAGGCCTGAAGTTGCTCCGAGAAAGTGGGCATTCTTGAACGATTTCAGAAAAAGTACTTTCCCTTTTTCTGAAATCGTTCAAGTTCACACCACAGTCAGCAAGTAAAGTGGCTGAGGAACGCCTGAAGCTGTGACCAGTGTAAAGCTCTGGATTTTGAAGGCGCAGATATACTGCTATTTCGGAGGGTATCTTTCCTATGGTATTGATTCCTACACATTGCACAGTACATTTTCCACTTTTGTAATACAAGAATAAACGACGGTGAGGAGTCTCTTTTGGACGTAAATGTACATAATTTCTGTATACGTTCAAAAAATAACCATCATTTGCTTCTTCAGATATCACGAAGGATCTAGAGGAATGATTTTTGGAATCCTTTATATTAACAATTATCAGGTTTTCTTTGTCGTCTATGTCGTCAATGGTGAGTTTTGTCAGCTCTTCTCGTCTGCAAGCACCAGCTAATCCAAAAATTGCTACTAACTTAATCATGAGGTATATGTCATCGGGTGCTTCAGCCATAAATTTTGAAACGTCTTCTTGAGTGAAGATTTTGGCCTTTTTCGGTCGAAAACCGACATTCTGTCTTTTAATGAATGCAATTATTTTGTAAAATTTGCTAATATCCAAATTTTGCTTTACTTTGAATACACTCTTCAACATTGAATATCTTGCCCATAAAGTGTTCGGCTTCCATGTTTTAGACATTTCTAGAAAATAAGCCAAGAATACTTCTTCTTTATTTGGTGTTTTCACTTTCTTATTGTTGCACCATTCAATAAAACTCGTGTGTTGATTCTCATACCTTTGTTTAGATTTCATTGGCAATAACTCTAAGTTCGCATCTGTAGCTGCTTGCACGATTTCTTGTGGAAGTTCTTCATCAGATGAATAATCCATTGTGGCAATTTCACTGAATCGAAAATTTTATATAAGTAACGCTTTGTCTGTCACTCTGACAATTACAAACAAATTTGTGTATTGATAGGCATGACAACATCAATTGTTACCTATTCGTTATCAGATCAATCAAAGCCTATATATAGGGTGATTTTCATAAAAATACATTTTTATTTATCAATATTTGTTCATTTTTTCAATAAATAGTGCAAAATGATGGATGATTTTGAACAAACCCACTTAGTATTGCAACAAAAAAGCTTGAACTTTCATATTTTGTCACCCATCACTTATATTGTACGAGGATATCATATAAATGTTTTTCCCGCACTAGTGTGGGAAAAAATTTACCGCACTAGTGTGGGAAAGCTTTTCCCGCACAACTGTGGGAAAATGACACTTTCCAAACTGAATTGCGTGCGGGTAGAGGGTGAATCACGCACGCTTGTAGGAAAAGTACTTTCCCGTATCGAAAACGATACGGGAAAATTTTTACCAGCTTGTTTACCTTTTAGACAGTTATTGAATTCACGCAAACAATATGTAGAATTCCTTAGTTTTTGATAATGCAGATTGCGATTTCAGAAAAATTAGTATGTGTACCTCGTAGTAAAAGCACATTCCCAGAATTCAATCTTGTTGGCCTCGGCCAACAATTTACATTGTAGTCCGGTAATGTATTGCGTTTACTACTAGATACACAATATACTATTGCCGTACCGTTTAGGTCCGAGAAAGTTCGTTGCTTAGCAACGGACTAAAATACTAGATTAGCGTATTTTGAGAACTGAAGTTGCTCCGAGAAAGTGGGCATTCTTGAACGATTTCAGAAAAAACAGTTTTTTCCTTTGTCAATCCTAACCAAGTACGACGTTTTTATGAACTCACACATTTTTCCAGCGACCCATACCACTATAACACAATTTTGGGGTCCCTTGAGACTTGTTGGTGTTATCAAGAATATTATATTCAAAAATCATAACCCCTGGTACACTTGGTTCAGCCAGAGCACCCATTTTCACCTGAACATCCATATTTTCACGTGATTCTTCCACCAGATCGAAGAATGGAGAATGAACAAGTCACAATCCGGTTCCACCATGACCTTGAACACCATAGCAAACACCACGAAGGACGACATCAGCATCTACAACGGCGACGAGAATCACAAAGTCTGGGCGGGCTCTCAGGACAACCTGGATGGCATTTACGACGCTTACGCGAGCAGTACCATCTCGAGACCGTCGAGACCTCGACAAATAGCGCAGCCAGTAGCGGTACCGCCTCCACCGATGAAAGAAAAGAAGAAAAAGAACAAAGGAAAGTCTCTGAGTGGTTCCAGGGAGGATTTGTATCACCCCGTTATGAACGGAAAAGCCAGCAGCGTTTCCGGTTCCATGATGAAGCCTAGACCGATGCATCAGATTGGCCCGGTCCCGGGACCTCAGCCCATTTATATAATGGCGCCCCATCCCGGGACTTTGCCGAATCCTAAATTCTTCAAACATCACGGTGAGTTTACCAAAAATAATTTCAGTTTTGTAGTGAGTTGCTCTAGACATAGCAGGAAGGTCCAATTTATCTTCCATAATTACTTTTGGTTATCATTTTCAAACAAGATATTCATATCCATGTTTTCTAGAAACAATTATGAAACCAAAATTTTAATCTTTGATGATCAGTATAACTCAATACAAACTTACAGTTAAAACAGCCAATAGATCCTGTATGGGGAATGAGAGATTTTTTCTTGAACATTTTGAGAATTTACTAGATGGAATTTCAACTCTTTCGGAAAAAATTATATTTTCCTGCGTTTTTAATTGATTGATATTCTAGAAAAATTATCTTCAATGAATGATCCCAAAAGCATTATTTTGTCCTGATTGCGGAAGTTATCGGAATCACCGTTTCCAAATATTTTCAAAAATCACAAAGTAGGTGTATTTGATCCATCGTTTTTCTCCATGCATGTCAATACTCGTTCTTCTTCATAGAAGAAGTGAGTACATAAACCCAAAAACAAATTTCTACTAGGTCTATATATTACAAGTAGATGTATTAAGAAAATGCGATTGTCTTTGCTCGAATTTGACTGGACTATTCTGAACTTGAGCTATGATATAGAGCTTTTGTTTTCTTTACTGGTGATTACTTATAATGATTTGATTTATAATATTTTTCCTATGAAACAAACTCAACCAAAGGTGAATGTTCAACATGTGTCTTTAGTCCGTCAGCCCGCTGCCAAAATGTGTAATGATTTTATAACGTATACCCTTTATTTCGGTATGATCAATGAACAATCAAAATTATCGCTTGCTGGTAGAACATATAATAAATGCAGATAGGATCTAAACTTTTGTAGAAATATCATATGGAGCTTTATAAGGCTGATTGTTTAAGTCGTGGAACGTCCGAGTATAATAAATAGTATATTGTGTATCTAGTGCGTGAAGTATACTTTTTTACGCGAGTGTGGAAGTTTGTGGAACGAGCCGCAGGCTAGTTTCACAATCCGCACGAGCGTAAAAAAGTCCTCACGCACGTGGTGCACACTATACTTTTTCTACGATTTTTTACTTAGAGATTGAATTAAAGGAAATTTTCATCGGGTGCCTCTTTGAGAAATTTTAATACGTGTTCCTTTTCCAAAACGCGTGATTTTTCAGGAATGTATCCCTCGTTTTTCCGTTTCAAGAAAGCGCGAACTTTCGGATAATCACCGATTTGTATGTTGTACTTAACACTAAGGGTGCTTTTCAATATTGAGTAGTGACTCCATAAGGTAGAAGATTTAACCTTTGTTGATAATTCAAATAGGTAGGCTAATATTACCCTTTCGGAGAATGATTGGACGTTGTTTGTATTGCGCCATTGCATAAACTTTTCCGAAGTGTTTTCGTAAATTCCCAACGATTTTTGTGGCAATAACAATGAACTTGCTTCACTGGCTGCTAACGTTATATTTGGAGGAGTTTATGGGAGTACTTCAATGCTGTCCATCAGGAATTTGCGTGAAATACACGGCTAATCGGTTTAAATCAAAATTTCGTCGTACTATTTATTAATTCAGAGGGTAATTAATTACTATTTACGGTCTATTAAATGATGTAACTCTGAACTTCACTCTGCGGGAACTGTCATGTTTGTCAATTTTTCTCGCCACCGCTACCTAGACCAGCGACCAGTGTGTGAATTTGTATTGACTCTTATGGCACCGGTGCCTGAAATAAATCCCATAAGAAAAGCATGGCACTTCTCACACCGATTCGTGAAATGAAGCTTTACACATTTTTATCGATGTGTGACGTTAGTAATTCACATACGGGAGTAGAAAAAATTATTTTCATTATTGTAGTAGGCATGATCCATTTCTAGTCTATTTCCACAATCTGTAAAGACGATTTAGTATCAATGTTTGGTGTGGTCTATTCAGAGACAGAATTATCGGTCTAGTTTTCAACCGGAACCCATTTCATAAATTCATTACCAAGAGTGTTGGTAGAGTTTTTCGATGATCTTGATCTGGAAAATCGTCAGATGTTCTATTCTCAGCAGGATGGAGCACCAGCACATAATTTCAGCGGAATAAAAATAATGCTGCGACGCTGCTTTAAAAACAAATGGATTACTACAAATTATCCTATTGAATGGCCCCTTATTCACCAGACATGATGACAGATTTTTATTTTTGGGAATTCTGGAAAATGAAGGGTACACAATGAAACATAATCATGTAAATGAATTGATAAATTATGTTGAAACTAAATAATAATACCTTTTTTTCATAAACACATGCATAAACACGTATAGAATTTGTGAGAAACTAGTTGATTATTGTTGAATGCATGAAGAAATCACCTATTTTGATGATAGTTTAGCGTACCCATACCAAACGATATTTCATCGAATGAAAATCAGACGGAAACCGATCGGCATATTACATGTCGAGTGGGACCGAAGAGTCACCATATGCTCTCAAATGTGTTGAGAAATAGGGAATCTATAAGTGTTTATGCATGTCTTTGAGAAAATAAAGTATAATATTTTTTTTTCATTTGGTGTTTTGCCATCGACTGCTATGGTCATCAGCCATGTGTTCTGAGTAGGCCTTGTTACTACTCCATACGCCACATTAAGAGCAACAGTGAATCGTGGAGGATTATTCCCAGCCGACACGAGCCTCAATCATCCATACTTTCACATCTAAAAATGAAAAAAGACCGCATCGGCTGGGAACCGAATCTGGGACTTCTAAATTACCAAGCGGTCTCTCAACCACTGCGCTAATCCCCGCGTAAAGTATAGTAATTATCATTATTATTGTTTTGCTTGTTCATTGATGATTATATTAATAACTACAAGAACCCTAAAGGGCATAAGTTACAAAATCATTTCACAATTTGGCAGCGGGCTGACGGGCTACTTGGTTCAATGAGGAACGACGGAAACAAAGATATATTCTATCAAAAATGAAAATCATTTATGACGATACTAAGGCACCAAAAGATATCAATAACTAGAAAACTTACAAGAAATATTACAATAGGCACTCAGACATACGAAAAAGTCAGCAAATGATTCATTTGGGACCAATTTCGTAATGAACTTAAAGTATCCTTTAAAATTGAATGTGACTTTCAATAGCTGAAACTCAATTGGAAGGAAGTAACATTCATATGTACTTCGAATTCTAAAGGATCCTTTCAGTTGATTATAAAATTGATACTGAAGCTGAAAATAAATTTAAGGCTTGCTGGAATATTTTAAATTTTGACAGAAATAAAATCAAACAAAAATGTTACTCGGGCAATTTGACTGAAAACGAATTCAATAGTTTCTTCTCAAGTATGGCCGCTAATACTGTAAAATATTTGCCTAAACTGCCTATCTCTGAATTGGTGAACATTAGAAAATTTCCTTCTACTAGATCATCAATCTTTTTAACCCCTGTTACTTGCGATTTAGTACAAAAAATTATGAAATCATTAAAAAGCTTGTCCTGATTTAAATGGAATAAATAGTAAAATCATAAAAGATTCCCAGTATAATATAATTCTTTCCCCCTCTATAACAATTTTAGTCAATTAAATCTTTCAAACAGACATCTTCAAATATGCGAAAGTGTTACCCTTACACAAAAAAATGAGACAAAGACATAATCGTTAACTACAGACCGATTTCGAAAATTGCTCCACCACCAATGAGTGTTATTTTTATTTCATCATGTGAAATAAATAAATATTTTATATTATGTGGAATTGGACGTACTTGACGAAAGACAACAATTTTCTCAGTGAAAATGGATCATGAAGAAATCCAGTCTTTCGCATATTTCTTATACAATAGGAGTTTCGTTGGTAATAGACCGTCAGATAACGACAGATTATGCTGACTCATTTTCTCTCTTCTGGGATTTTAACCACTGGAAATTAAGCGATCGGACGTGTGTTAGGCATATAGAAAATTAATTTTCCTTTTGCAGAAAAAAATTGTTTTTTGTCATTTTCTCGTTTATGGCATTTTAACACATGAATAGGTATAACAATCTAATAGTGAAAAACCAAAGCCATAAGGTTTGCACGTGCTTAAAGGGTTGAAATAGCGTCGCGATCCTGTGAAAAAATTGTTGGTTGCTGATGCATTTTCTCGCTTATGGCAATCAACAGAATGAAATTTAATATCGTTAGGAATCCGAAAAAAAATTCCCATAAGCCGGTCAGCTGTTGAAGTATATTTTCCAGACGGAAAATTTTGTGAAATTTTTTTTCGTTTTCCGGCAAACTTTCTCGTGTATGGCATTTGATCCATATGATTCTGTTGGTGGATAAACATCATAATAAAATTCCCATATGCTTTGCATGTACCTCAAGAAAAGTTGTAAAGTTGTAGGAAAATTTGTGTAAATTTTTTCATTTTCTCGTTGATGGGAATTGACATGTGAGAAGAAAATAGTGTATCAAGACCAGAAAAAAAAGCCGTAAGTCGGAAACATGATATCAATGTGTTATACAGTGTGGCCCATTTAAAATGGAAGCACCCTTATAAATCATACTTTTTTCAACCGATTGGAATGCTTTTTTTTTTCATTAGGTAGATAATCAAAAAGTTCACTGAGACACCAATTTTCATGAATAAATCTTCATTTTCAGGGCCATGCATTTTTTTTTCGAGGTAAAAAACTAAAAATTTTATTAGCAATTTTTTGAGAACAAATCAGACTACACCACTGGAATTGTCAATGGATAAAAAAGTTATGGGACAATTTAATTTAAAAAAAATACCGTTTAATCAACCCACCATTTCAATTTCTACTCTTATCCAAAATTCAGAATACACCACTGGATTCAGTGAGTCTCAAAATATCACTGATCATCATTTCATCAAAATCTATTGATAAATAATAATGAAAAATCATTAAATAAAATGATATTTTCATGAAATTCCATCAACATATTTTTCAAATTTTGTTATCCTGTAATTTTCTTATTTATGAATAGATGTTGATGAAATTCTGACCAGTGATATTTTGAGACTTCTTGGTGTATTCCAAATTTTGATAAGAGTTCTGAAATTTAATTGGTGGGTTGATTAAACGGCATATATTTAAAATTATCTTATTGATGGACGAGTTTCAACAAACTTTTAACAAGAACCATTTAAAAATGTCGCGAATCCAGTGGATTGGTGAGATTTTTTCTAAAAAAATAATTTTAGATTTTTAACCATGAAAAATGAGAACAGTTGGCCCAGAAAATGAAGAATTACTCATTAAATTTGGTGTCCTGATGGACTTTTTGAATGTCAACCTATTGAAAAAAAAAATCATTCCAATCGGTTGAAAAATTAAAGTTTCATATGAGTGCTTCCATTTTAAATGGGTCACACTGCATAAATAAATACAATTATTTGAAAATTCTGCTGCGAAAAATTAATAAAGATAAAATTGCTCATTTCTTCATCCATGGGATTTGGCATATGCATTGCAAACTTCATTCTTAGGCCATAAAGAAAGTGGGAAGTATGATAGTAATATTGGAACCAAATAATTTATTTTGTGAAATAATTTTTTATAGGGTGAAAAAAATAGTTATAGGCATTATTGTGACAAACTGATAGGGGTTGTAAAGATAATTCAAGCAATTTTGCCTCAACCCCTATAACTGCTTAATTCCCCCACGCCTACTGGCTTGCTATGTCATGATCGGATGATCATTCGAATTTGAATACGGAACATCAGATTTTTGAAATAATGTGATTATGCCCATTCTGTTTATTGCGACTATGTGACACGATGTGGCGAATCAAAGTTCACAAAAAAGTAAACACAGCAAGTCAGTGTGCGCAGGAATATAATAAACACTCGTTCGTTTCCCCACCACCTTAGAGGCAGAGCTTCCGGTGCGTTTTTTCATAGTGGCCTGCCCTTCAGGCCTAGTTCACTCTTAAGAAGTGAAAGTTCCAGAATAATAAATTGTTTCTATGTCTAAATGAAAAATCGAACTCATTTTCAGATTAGAAGCAGTTCTGGACCATAGGTTGAAATCGATTTGCAGTGTCTTCGGTACAATTCAAATGGTGAACAGAAAGAAATGTAATATTTTGTTGGTTCCTGCGTATCCTAGGAACCATATCAGACTGGATATGTGTGCACAAGCCTCTCATGTCCTAGCACTGGACTTACAAGTACCGTTGTGACCTAAGATCTTCTAGATTATCATTCTCGGTTTCTCTAAAAACTACCCATAACATAGGTTCCTTGAAATTTCTGAAAATATTTGAAACCCCATAAAATTCTGTTCTTCAATGGATTGGTGAATCTCAAGGGTTTTCAACTGACCCCCTGCTCCATTAAAAAAAAATGGGTGAATGACTGTCACTTTGAGGGGGGTGCAGGAGGGGTGATTTTATTATGTCACAGTGTGTCTTTTCGAAAACATCACTCGACGTTTTTCTTAAAAAATAATAACGTAGAAAATTAATGTATCCGTTACTTCAGGACCTCACTGTATGAAACATCGTAATCATGTTTCCGACTTATGGCTTTTTTTTTCTAGTCTTGAAATCAGTGTTTCTTCCTACATGCCAATTCCCATAAACGAGAAAATGAAGAAAATTTCCTGTGTTTTTCTGCAAGTTTTCCAGTTTCATATTGTATGATAAGCACGAACTTGACTTATGGCTTTTTATATGACAGACTTTTGCATTAATAAATTTCTATTGCACATTATTTTGTTCACGAGAAAGTTTGCCGGAAAACGAAAAAAAATTTCACAAAATTTTCCGTCCGGAAAATATACTTCAACAGCTGACCGGTTTATGGGACATTTTTTTTCGGGTTCCTAACGATATTAAATTTCATTCTGTTGATTGCCATAAGCGAGAAAATGCATCAGCAACCAACTATTTTTTTACAAGTTCGCGCCCCTATTTCATCCCTTTAAGCACGTGCAAATCTTATGGCTTTGGTTCTTCACTATTAAATTGTTATACCTACTCATGTGTTAAAATGCCATTAACAAGAAAATAAAAAAATAAACAATTTTTTTCTGCAAAAGGAAAATGAATTTTCTATATGCCTAGCACACAACCGATCGCTAAATTTTCAATTTTTGGGCTCAACACTGACATAATTTCCAGTGGTTAAAATCCCAGAAGAGAGAAAATGAGTCAGCAAAATCTGTCGTTATCTGACGGTCCATAAGCATTGAACACAAAATAATGGAATGCGTGCCGACGAAACTCCTATTATATAGGAAATTTGCAAAAGACTGGATTTCTTCATAATCCATTTTCACTGAGAGAACCATGAGTGTTGTTGGAAGCATAGTTGAAGGTCTTGAGACCGTAAAAGTTGTGAGAGTCACACTATTGGACTTGTCCAAGCCTTTGACTGTGTTTTCCACAACATTCTACTTGAAAAACTTTCATAGTACGGTGTTAGAGGCACTGCTTTAAATCTGATTGATTCCAAAAAAAATTTTACAGCTATAAGTTTTCGGAGCAATGACCGATTAACCTACAGGGACCACAGGGACCAGTTCTGGGTCTGCTTTTGTTTGTCATTTATGTTAATGATTTCAACAACTTTATGAAACCATGTCACAGTGTACTATTTGCCGACGATACATCACTGATATACTCTAACAATTATTCATCTCTTGTTGAGCTGTCTGTGGAAATACAAGGAAATGCTGATCATTTGTACCGTGTCAAATACCTTTGACAAATCAAAAAATGGACTAATTAAACAATTGTTGAGATCTGTTTCATACTATACAAAATTAAGAAGTTGGTATGATGCTGTTTCCATCGAATGATTTTTCCTGAATCCGTGCTGGTTACTTCACAGCAGGTTGTTTATCAACAAATAATTCATCATCCTACTAGTTACTACTTTCTCGAACAACTTTGAGAGTGAGGAGAGTTGAGAAATTTGTCTGTAGTTGTTTGAATCTTTATTACTTCCTCTTCAAGCTGGGACGGAATTGGATCCATTACTTTTATTACCCCAGAAGTAATTCTTATAATCATTGATGACAGTAAAAAACTATTTCACTCCAACTCACGTTTCTAAATTGCTAGGAATAGAAAATAGATCACTTCGGAGAACAAAGGGATTGTTTACTTGTAGGCCGGAAGCTACATGATAGTGATAACCCTCTATAATTTATGAACCTAAAGTAATGTTAGTTTATCTTTCTCTGTTGTTTAGAAACGGCAGAAGATAGTGATGAATAAAAATGTTTTGGGATATTATGGAGAATAAAATGTAAGATGTTCAATATAGACACTGTAGAAGGGGAACGATGAATGCGAAGTTTAAGAATTTTGCACTAAAGATCGTACCTAAACGACCTTATCTGAACAGATCTAAGATACGCACAACTACCGGCATAAGAAAACTACGACGGCGTAGAACGGAAATGCGAAATTTTATAACTCAAAATTAACTTAATTTCAATTAACAACTCGAGAATGTCAAAGTCAAAGTCAAAATATACTCTAATGGCAGAAGTTTTTCAACTTATCGACAAAGCTTTCAAGTATAAATAAAAATGTAAATTGAAATGGGTATGTATTATATAGACTATAATGCTGATTATTTCCCCGATCTGAACATAAGAGCAGACGAAAGAGAGTACCACCACCATATGCGCTCCGGGGCAACTTAACAGAAAAGGTGGCGCATTTGCTATTCCAACTGCAGGAAAAACCCACAGTACAACCCGAGTAGTCACTGAGGCGAGAATGAGCGCATGTAACTAAATGAGAATAAAAATACAACATTAACGCTCATAATCACATCAATGACCCCTTCATCTTCTGCTAGTCCAGCCGCAACACTTGGTGAAAACGTTCCAGTCCATTATTGACGAGAATATATGAAATCATAGAAAAAAAAACAACTCAAAAAGTGCGATGGAAATAAAATATATTTGAATTCAACTATGTTCGATTCATGCTTGAATTGTGCGTTTCAGAACCCATCATTATAGAACTCTTGCAAACTGTAACACACTCTTTCGGACAACAAACACTTTACGTCCTTTCTAAACCGAAAAAGACATTTGATACTTTTAATGTTTGATGGAAGGTGATTAAACATCTTACATCCATTATAAATAATTGAATTTTTGATCAGAGTACTTTTAGGGATTGGCAATTTCAATTCATAGAGGGCAGGCTTTGTTGTATTGAGTTGGGTACAGCTTCTCACATCGTCTTCGAATGCGTCGCACTTCACAACAGACGCAACAGAAAACAGAACATTCGGACAGATCAACCTAGAAACAGGACTGAATCCGAAACATCTAGTAAATAGACTACTAAATCTAATGAAAGATACAGGCCTGTTTACCTAGACAACTGACGACAGAACAATACAATTGACTCACCCCAAGGTTGAATCCGGTATCTTGATCTTTAGACAAATACCAACTATATGAGTCATGGAAGCAGGTGGTAATCGAATTCGCGGGGGAGTGTATTGAAAAAAATTATGTAAATCCGTTTGAAAATCTAAAGTTTTCAAAAATATTCAATGCCTTCACCAAGAAATTGTTATAGTGAGCGACTTAACCTTCTCAAGCGGAACCAATTTACATAACAGTACCTATAATTGGGATAGTAAATATAAACATTATTGAAATAAAGTTTCTGTAAATATATGTTTAACGTTTCATGGTAGATGGTTGTTACTAGTTTCTAACTTAAAAAAATAAAAGAAAAATAAATTCTATTATTTCATTTAATATTATTCATATGGACAAATGAGATTTCCGAAAAAATAATTTTTCATATCATTAGAATATTTCTGTGAAATTTCTTCTAGGTAATATTCTATATATCCTCATAACTTCATCAAAATCATTCAGTTTATATGCCAGCAGTATACTGATGGGGTATCCGGAATCAATTTATCCCCCTGTATCTCCGTTGTCATTTTGTTTAGAAGTTTTAAATTCCTCACATCGATTTGATGTCATGAACGTACAATTTAGAAAATATCAGACCAAATATGACTCTTCCAGTATGGCCGGAAGTGCATCATTTTTTTTTTAGTACGAATAGAAACAAAGACTTTTTTTTTAGTTGCGATAGGTATAGCATTTCTTTTCCATCGATGTATCACAATCATACTTCAAATCCACAAACTGTCATTTAATTGAAATCGTATAAAACAATTACTTATTGCATTCCCCTCGTAACGGAATATTTTCATGAAAGTATAATAAACAATAAATCGATGTCAAAGTTTTGACACAAAAATGTATAAGCAGAGTAACTATTTTCCCAAGTTCATTGATACCTAAAGAAGAGAATTAATATCATAGCCAATTGAGATTAAGTATAAACGTTCAATATGAAGATAGGTTAGCATGGAGATTATCTTAACAAAAAATGAGTGGAAAACAAAAATATACAGTTTTTTTCTTGTTCCGTATTTCAGTATGGATGCGAGTTTCTAACCAAATTGAAAAATCACCATGTCATCATATAAAAGAAATAAATTTTTTGGCGTTGACATCTTAAAATTCAAAAATATGTGGTCTACGTAAAAATTATTATGTTGAAACTTTGACATTGAATCATTTTCACTTCCTTGCTATTAATTGTTCCATCTTCCATAGCACAATTTCATAAAAAGTTTCGTTACGAGGGGAAAGCAAAAAGTTAATTTTTTTAAAATAGTAATTATATCAGTAGAGTGTGAATTTGAAATATCATTGTTGTATATCGTTGGAAAAGTAATTCTACACCAAACCGTAATTTTCGAAAAAAAATAGGTGTACATTTTATTTCAACTGAACAAATTGAATGCGCCACCCGTCAAACCAGAAATGTCATATTTCTTCTGATACTGATACCGCAGTGTACATTCATGACTTACAATCGATTAACTGAATTTCAAAATAACAAAGAAGACACATAGTCCGCAAGCCCTAGTACAAAATCTTAGGTGATAACCAGCAAGTTGTAACTTTGTATACTGTTTAAGTATGCCAAGTCCGACAAGATTTCGCAAAGAGGAAACCTTGATAGTGGTAAATTTTCCTTTGACTTTCTGTAAAACATGTCATTTTCGCATTTATATGTAAGGTAATGACCAGCATTTAGTTTTTAAGTTAAAGTGAAAGATATTTACCAAAATTATTTTTAAAAAAATTGTCCGACAAAAAGTTCAGGTACTTCTAGTTTGTCCGCCAGTCTATACCTGTCGATTTCACGACTTGTAGGTTGGCGATAGCCAGCAATCTGAGTTTTCTAGGAGCATACAATAATTGAATGAGATTTTCAATGGCACCATTGTCCGACAAAATTAATAGGGATCTTCAGCAGTCCGACGCTCCAAAGATGTCGATTTGACGACAACAATGTTGGTGATAACCAGCAATGTTTTCTTGACTTTTTTTTTCAAAGAAATAGAATATATAAGACAACCATATACTTGTCCGACAATAAAGTTGGTAAATTTGTTGAAAACTGACAAAAAAATATTAAAATTTTACTTTTTATATATAAACACTAACCAAAACCACCAAGCTATACAATAACCCACACATTTGGGCATGTAAACATATACAGGCTACAGGCTGTTTATTCCTGAAAAACAAATAGAAAGATAAAAATATCTGAATAATTTGTTTTGTAATCGCAATGTATTTCGCCTCTTCTCTCTGCCGATGAAAATATTGTAGTGAAGTCTTTTTATATTAAATAGATAATAGATCTATACATAATCGACATGAGTTTGATGATATTCTTTGGTGTTCATAGTTTCGAAATCAGATAACTTGAAACTGGTTTATTTGCTCGGTGCCCCAATGCTTAATGCTTAGTACCAAGCACAAAGTTTCATTACATTATTTTCCCATTGATTGAAAACAAATAGTTAGGCAAAAAGTGGCAATACCTACGTACACGAAAATGTCTGATTAAATAATTACAATTTTCAACATCTTCAGCAATTTATTCAAATTTGAATTAGAATATAATTAAACACTATGGTCTCTTATGGAATTTGGAGGCTGATCACCATTACACTGTTTCGTGCCTAAAATCTGAGCGCCATCTAGCAGGAACGCATTTCGCGAATTGTCAAAAATAAAGGTACTTTACTCTAGCATCGAATTCATATTTTTTAAGAAACCTCGCATACAACTGAATTTGAATTTGATGGTTGCATATTAGATTTAAGACCATGTAGAACCATTTATGAACAATAAGTTTTTTTACTAAAATTAAAAATAAAGAAGTTTTCCATATGGTGCCGACTTAATTGGACATACTGTATAAATATTTCGATCTTAATATAGATTTAGATGGCGTCCACTCTGCCAGTGCAGCACAGTCAGAATCCGAGACAAGCGATTAAAGTGATACTTTGAGTGCGAGCGAAGAATCTACTGAAGAAGAAGATGATGAATGATTCTTTTCTTTGTAAAAATTCATGTTTATTTATTTTTCAAGTCAAGAAATAAACTGTAAAGCAACATTGTATTTTTATATAATTTTGAATTTTTACTTCTATCGCGAGAAATATTGAAATTAAAAAATTTCAACATTTGTTGTCGGACAGGCAAAACAGTTCAATATTTTTGTCGGACAATCGATACTTCCGATAAGTATTATATTTTTTCCTCAGTTGCCACTTTTGTCCGACAGCTGGTTATCACCAACATTGTTGTCGTCAAATCGACATCTTTGGAGCGTCGGACTGCTGAAGATCCCTATTAATTTTGTCGGACAATGGTGCCATTGAAAGTCTCATTTGATTATTGTATGCTCCTAGAAAACTCAGATTGCTGGTTGTTGCCAACCTACAAGTCGTGAAATCGACACGTTTAGAGTGGCGGTCAAACTAGAAGTACCTAAACTTTTTGTCAGACAAGTTTTTTTAGATTAATTTTAGTAAATATATTTCACTTTAACTTGAAAACTAAATGCTGGTCATTACCTTACATATAAATGCGAAATTGACATGTTTTTGAGAAAGCCAAAGGAAAACTTACCACTATTAAGGTTTCTTCTTTGCGAAATCTTGTCGGACTTGGCATACTTAAATAGTATACAAAGTTACAACTTGCTGGTTATCACCTAAGATTTTGTACGAGGGCTTGCGGACTAACAGGGTTCCGGGTCACCTGCATGCAATTTAGTCCCGAGTTCAATATTTTTCTCTACAGGTAACACATATTCCCACCGTCCGAGAGGCAAAGTTCTGATTCCAGCCCGACCAATACCACCACCACTAGTACCTGTAGCTCCAGTCATCCTCCCAACCCCCACGATGCAGAAAAACAGGAAAAAGCACAAACACTTGGAGGAGCCCATATACATGCCTAGCAACAGAGCCCTCAGCCCCGTGGCCAGCTACCAGCCTGTCAACTTTCCCCACGAAGCCTACTTGATGCAGCACTACGCCACCATGGAGTCTCAAGGGAAGCAACAGCGAAAAAACAACCGGAAGAAGTCCTCGGAAGAGGCCAAAATGAACAAAAAGCTGGCTCAAAGTATGAACGGGTTGGACGATCCTAATTTGATGAACGACGAGTCGCCGTACAACACCGGGATCTATAAGAAGAAAGGACACCTCAACGAGAGGGCGTTTTCGTATTCGATCAGGCAGGAGCACAGGAGTAGGAGTTATGGTAGCTTGGCGAATCTCAAGTTTGCCACGCCTATACCAAACGGACACGATGTGAGTAAATTTTTTTCATTTCCGGTCAGTGAGGATTTTTACCCTACAAAAGATGGTGTTCTAACAATTTTGAAATATGTCATTCAGGTTTGTACTCTGATGAAAAATCCAAGTTTGTGACCTTGTGAAGTGGTCGCTCGGGCCGACATATTGGATGAAAGGTGCTAAAATCTGTTTTTTTTTTTCAATATAATTCTCCAACGGTTGATCCTACCACGGAAAACGCAACAAACAAACTTAAAGAGAATAAAATTTCACACAATTTTTATTTTAACACATTTTTGTAAGTTAATCTTCCAATTTTCTTTGTTTATTTTTATTATTTCAATTTTCACGAATTTTCTCATCTTTCTTTGAACTTATTGTCTGTATTTTAAAATCATAATTTTTTTCTCATTTTTGACGGTCGAGGTTGGTTGACGTTGATGTCTTCGTTATAGTTTTCGTCATCACTGTCATCTTTCAACTCGTTGTATGTACCCAGAAGAAATTGGGCTTCTATTGATATTATGTCATCTTCGTTCTCACTGACGATGATAACGTCTGGTGCATTCTCGAATAATTCACCATTATAAAATCCTCACACAATAGAGCACTTTCACCCAGCTTTCCTGCAACACATGCTCCACTGCATCTTTTTTTGCATTTGCATGAAATGAAATTCAATAAGGTATCGGGTGATGGTGACTTTGTCGTTGTTAATGGAGTAAGCCCGTTGGTGCCAAGTTTCCAACCCCAGTCTTCCGCAATTTCTAAACCTGGTGATACGTCCTAAACGCATGATGTCGTGTAGCATCCTTCATAAAGGGGTAAAGTTGCAAGATTGAATTTTATTTTTATATTGCTTTTATGAAACGTTGGTAGCGGACTTCTTCCAAGGTTTCCTCTGTGGGCAGATGATGCGTCGGATCGAGAGGCCAATACAGTCTCATTGAAAAGTCAAATAAAAGATTTGTGCCACGTTTTATTAGTTATGCTCAGCATGATGCCCAGGAAATTTTACGATACCTGCTGTAGTGGCTACAAGAAGACGTGAATAGAGTAACGGATGAGGCCAAACTCATTGGGACCGAGTTTGTTGAGAACTTAAGCAACAGTGAAGAGGCCAGAGAGTCCTTGTTAGGATACTTGCTATTGGACAATTCAAAGATAGTAAAAAACTTTGTTGGACAGCTGAAATCAACATTGAAATGTTCATTTTGTGGTCAATTTTGATACTTTCTTGGGCCTTTCCCTTCCGATTTCACAAGGCCTACTTAGACTCTCAGAATGTTTAGATTCATTTACTAGGGAAGAAACTTTGGAAGTTGATGAGAAACCAATATATTCGAAGTGCAAAGAATGAACGAAATACACAAAGTCTCTTTCGATTCAAAAATTCCCCAAAATTTTAGAAATTTATTTGAAAATGTTTTCTCAAGCAGAGGGATTTAGAAGTAAATTGAACGTCACAATTGATTTTTCTCTAGAAGGATTAGAAATGAGCTACTACCCTGCGGAAAATGTATCTCCTGGTCGCTATAACTTGTACGCAATGTCGACCACAGCGGGACTACCTATGAAGGACACTACACTGCTCAAGTGATTACTGTAAGCATCCATATACAGGCACGTGGCACGAGTAAAACGATTCGCATGTTTCCCCGATTTCTTCAGAATCCCTTCTGAGCGGAAAGGCATATCTGCTCTTCTATGAGCAGGAGATCACTATTCCACTCACTTGAGATTTTTTTTTGTTTTCCTTTGTATATATTTTTTTGTTACATTTTATGATGAAACATTTACATTGTATTTGTAAGTGAATGTCATTTCACCAAAACTGTGTCTATTACCGTTTCCGATATGCTCATCGTGGACATTCTTATCTTGCATTCAGTGTAGACAAATAAACAGTCATGTTAATATTCAAACTTATACTACATACCGCTTCTGTTGTTTTTATGTGTGAAGAAGTATTATCTATGACAAATATTGGTTGAAGTAGGTATTTGCGGTAGCTAATCAGGAAGTAAACTTTCAAGAAACGGTAGAACAATCAAGGAGGGGTTAGAGCTAATCAATCTTCGCAAGAATTGATCATTGGATTGCCATCGACAGGCACCACAAAATAAAAAACAAACAAATTTTGATGAGGGACAAAATCAAGTATTATGTTCAATAATGACAAACAATGAATTTGTAATCATTAATCTTATTTAATAAACTTTTTATTAATTTGAAATGTTTGTATGTTGCTTGATTAGGTCAAATCTTTCAACTGAATTTTGACCCACTTCTAGTTATTGTGAAATTTGGCAGGTGAAAATACATTATGAATTTTTTGTTAGAAAAAAAATAATAGCGGCTCCAATATGGCGGACGAGTTTAGTGATTTTGGCCCAATTCTATTCAAAATAGCTGTGGGGGTTTTTGGGCTCGGGGATTATGAATTATTTGTCAAAATTCATAATTTCAACATGGCAACTTCAAGCTAGCGGACGAGTTTTGTGAATATGGTCCGATTCTATTGAAAATTATTGTGAGATTTTTTGAGGTCAGCTATTATGATTACATTGTCAACATTAGAAAATCAGGATTTGACAAAACTGCGGAAACTTTCAGATGACTTCAATTTAAATGAGACACTGTGAAAAAAATGCTGTGATGTCATAACTTTAACACGGGCACCAATGAGAAAATGAAAAAAACCCTGAAATATAATTTCTCATATCAGTGGAAAACTCAAAACACAATAGAAATGAAATATAAATTAATGAAATAAAAACGAAATCAAATTTATCTACAACATCTGAATTTTAACAAAGCAAATATCAAGGCTACAGACCGACAGAATAAATGGAGGTAGACCAAGATATTTTCTATTACAGTGTAAGAGTAATATAAAAACTTGGAAGTTTACCCAATTTGTAGTAATATTATATTAAATCTGAATATTACCACTCATCTATAGTGAAACCAATGGAACGAAACTGAATCTAATTGTTTTTTTCCGTGACAGTACACCATGCACATATACAGGGTGGGTCACGGTCGATGGTACCTTAGACGTTTACGGAGAACGGGAAATAGGATCATTCTGAAAATTTGGTTTATCAAGTAGTTGCTCTTGGTCTATCGATCAAAAATATTTTCAGCAATGCAGCGTTGCCGCTTATACCAGAAAGTAGCAGCATCTTTGTTATTTCAAATAGGTCACCCTGTATATTACCGCATTTTTGAACTTGTCATTCCTTTCTGATTATTTCTACTTCATACTCCCTATACCTATCTCTAACGGTTTTTGAGATATTGGTTATTTTCTATATTTTTTAAAACATGGCTCGAATTGAATGTTTATTTCTGCGGTATTTGGATTCTTAGGAAGTTGTAATTTTGTGTTTAGTTTATCAAGATCATGTTCATTGATTCTGTATAGAGAAGTTTGTTCTGCGTTATACAGGGTCGTTCAAAATTCATGATCTTACTGCTAGATACGAAAAGGGTTGCAAGTGCGTTTTTTTAAATGGAACATCCTGTATATTATGAAATATCCTGAAAGATGACTAAATTCCCCTCGAATTGATATATTATGTTCCTATACCTAAATAGCCAGAATTCCGAGATAATAGCAATTTTCACTTGTAATCTCCCAAGTGCTTGAATTATTGCCGGAAATTTTTCGAGTACATGAATTTTTTGAAAATTCATGTACGAGATAAATGTACGGCAATTAACTCAAGCACGAGGGGGATTCGGTAAGAAAATTTCACACCGAGAAATGAAAATCATCCAACAATTCATAAGAAATAACTAACGATGGTTTCACCTGAACTATTTATAACCACTGAAATATTGATATGTAAAATACTTAACAAAATTTTCATCAATAAATGTGTTTAAATTTAGAACAAAAAAATAAAAAAGTTATGTTCTTATCGTGGATTGAACCATCGACCTAGCGACTCATAGGCCGCAACACTACCGCTGAGTTACGGGACTTGTGATAAAAGCTTGTGACAAATGGTGTATTGAACTTCTTCTGAAATATGATTTCAGAATTGACAATTTCTGCAATAATCGTGGAGAAATTACTTTCAGACACATTCCAAATATCTAGTAAATACATAATTATCTCCTTTCATATAAAAATTAGACTTCCATTTGTACATTAAAGCAAAATATCAAATTGTCACATGTCAAATGTTTGACAGAGAAATTTCCACTTATTAATTTCGCCCAGGGTACCCAGGAGGATAAAAATTTCCGGAAATTTTTAGGGTTGCCATGGTATCTAAACAAGAACGAATTCTTTGATTGGCTACAAAAGTGAGGTGTGAAATTTTCAAAAAAAAAATCGATTTATTTTTCTCATATTCATCTATTAATTGTCATGATGGTAGGTACATGACATTATGAAAATTTGACAATTAGTGCACTATTAATAATACCGTTGTGTGTTTCTTAACGAAAGTGACTCAAAAATAATTGAAATGGAGGGAAATAACTATTCAAACGATTTCAAACGAAGTTCTGATGAAATTGTTTTTTCTTCATGGAAAATGTGAGAGAATTATAGCAAGAACGTGCAGAAAATTCAATGAAACGTACCCTGATTCACAACCAATGAACAAAAGTTTGTACGATTACAACATAATTTCGCTACTCGGGTAATTTTCAAAAAACTCATGTACTCGAAAAATTTCCGACAATAATTCAAGCACTTGGGAGATTACAAGTGAACATTGCTATTATCTCGGAATTCTGGCTATTCAGGTATAGGATCATGATATATCAATTCGAAGGGAATTTAGTCATCTTTCAGAATGTTTCATAATATACAGGATGTTCCATTCAAAAAAACGCACTTTCAACCCTTTTCGTATCTAGCAGAAAGATCATGAATTTTGAACGACCCTGTATAACGCAGAACAAACTTCTCTATGCAGAATCAATGTACATGATCTTGATGAACTAAACACAAAATTACAACTTCCTAAGAATCCAAATACCGCAGAAATAAACATTCAATTCGAGCTATGTTTTGGATACAAAATATGGAAAATAACCAATATCTCAAAAACCGTTAGAGATAGGTAAAGGGGAGTATGATGCAGAAATAATCAGAAAGGAATGAAAAGTTCAAAAATGCGGTAATATACAGGGTGACCCATTTGAAATAACAAAAATGCTGCTACTTTCTGGTATAAGCGGCAACGCTGCATTGCTGAAAATATTTTAGGTCGATAGACCAAGAGCAACTACTTGAGAAACCAAATTTTCAGAATGATCCTATTTCCCGTTCTTCGTAAACGTCTAAGGTACCATCGACCGTGACCCACCCTGTATAATTACACATTCACATTATCATATCAAGGAATGTGAAAAAAGTAACATTATTATATCGTGTTTTCCAAGAACTTTCTACCTGCAATCATTTAGTCGTGATAAACTACAAAAATGGCAATGAATTCCATGTTGCAAACAAACCATGAATGATTAATATGGTTTGCATTTAATAGCATGGTGGTCATGAATAAATAGTACTCAAGTAGCTCTTTACCTAATTGAACTTTTATAAATGGTAAAATGTTCTCCAACATTCAATGTCATTCGAAATATATAGTAATTATGATGATTCACCTTCAATAACAGTGGCTGACAATAGTAACAATATGTACATAGATTTCGTGAAGTCATTTGCAAAATATTATAAACAGTCAAGAATCACATTTTAGAAAATAATTGAAACTTGCAACTCGGAATTCCGACTTGCAACTCGGAATTCCTACTTGCAACTCGGAATTCCGACTTGCAACTCGGAATTCCGACTTGCATCTCGGAATTCCGACTTGCATCTCGGAATTCTGACTTGCAAGTCGGAATTCTGTCCCTGAGCTTTGAGGCCAGCAGATATTCCAGTTATTTACTTAGAAAACAAATTTGAAAAATCATGTGTCTTAGGGGACCACAAGCCTTTCCAAATAGTGTAAAGAAATCCACCCCATAGCAAATTGTCTCCGTGGAATCACCCCTAACTTTAGTTTTTTGAATTGCACCCTCATATTTGTTACTCACAATCTTTTTTATTTCTTATTCAACGATAAATCATAATAATAAAATGTATTAATTTGGCTGAATTAATTGTTCCACATTGTGGAGACAAGAAAAAGAGGATGGTAAAGAAAAATAGACAACAAAATGTAAACTTTTTGTGTGTTTTTTTATTCTTACAGTATCTGGATCACAAATTGTTATCAGTCGTGATACTGTTGTTAAATGTCAAAATGCCTTTCACCTTCACTATAAACGAATACGTTGATATGATTTTAGCCTTTTGGTGAATGCCACAAGAATAAAGGTGCACAGTGAGGATGTATAAGCAGCGCTTTCCTGCTCGTCGACAACCAGGTCGCAATACTTTTTCTCATGTAGAAAACACAATGCGAACGGGATCACTGAGGTCTGAGGAAAATTTTATAATTGTTTTGGCCTACGCCGAAGTACATCCTCATATTTCGGTTCGTGCGTTGGCGGTGGATATTGGGATCATTAAGAATTTGCAAAAAGTACAGGTATAATCTTTCCAAAATCCATTTACACCAAGGACTCAGATCTACATATTTCGAAAGACGAATGGCAGTCATTGCACACATTCAAATTTTATTCCAAGACAATCCTAACTTCCTCAATCAAATCTTGCCATTATAATGGCACTGTTAAACGACATGGTCACAAGACAACTCTCACTGGATAAGAGGAATCAATTTTCTCATCGGTCCCCATCAGCCATTTTTTTCGGAAAATTGTATTCCTGTACTTCAATCGAAGAAATACAACATATGTGGCAACAAGATGATGGATGCTCCTGCACATGACCATAATATAGGTACTACTTTCCTCAATAATATCTTTCAAGACCGTTGGATTGGAAATAGTGGCCCTATTCGATGGGCTGCATGTTCTACAGATCTCACGCCACTGGACTTTTTCCTACAGGGATATTTGAAATGAGTGGTACTCGAAACTCCAACAATAAATGTTGAGTATTTGATACAGAAAATGATTATAGCTTCCTGTACTCCCGCACTGATTCGGCGACTTTTATGACAAGTGCTGGCAAACATTTTGAACAATTTCTGTAGTGTAATGTATTATTCAAAACGCAGATGAGTTTATAAATAAATGTTTCATTTGTGTCTTTTCATTTCCCATATTTCTGTATGCCATTCCAGCTTCTATGATATATATTGTTTGGCAGTGGGTGGTTTTTGCTATGCTGCACGAAAGAGATTATGATCTCATACAACAAAAGGTTTTTAAATTTTTATTTTCTGTAAATAACTGAAATATTTGCTGGTTTGAAAGCTCTGGGACACCCGGTATATTATATTATTCAAATTATTATAATTGAAAACGTCGTGGGACAAAGGATATTGAAGTACCTGTATTTCTAGGAAAAATCGTTTTAGACTAAGTATGACAATTCGTTGAAATTGGTTTATCAGGAGGAACGTAAAAATGCCAAAATATACAGGTTGTCGCATTAGTAATTTTGAATCTGATATCACGTGACCGAAAACAAAAAGCTCATTGGGTACCATAATATCAAAAAAAACTGCACCAATTGCTTTAATTCAGAACCCCAAAATTACAGTTTTCCACTACTTTCGAGTTCCGAAATATTCCCTGTCACAATCTTCGTGGGACACCCTGTATATTATATTATTATTATTATTATCAACATATTCGAAATAATAGATTCAATTCGAAACAGAAAGTTGTATATGAATCCAAATTCCGAGATGCAAGTCGGAATTTCGAGATGCAAGTCGGAATTCCGAGATGCAAGTCGGAATTCCGAGTTGCAAGTCGGAATTCTGAGTTGAAAGTCGGAATTCCGAGATGCAAGTCGGAATTCCGAGTTGCAAGTCGGAATTCCGAGTTGCAAGTCGGAATTTCGAGTTGCAAGTCGGAATTCCGAGTTGCAAGTCGGAATTCCGAGTTGCAAGTCGGAATTCCGAGATGCAAGTGGGAATTCCGAGTTGCAAGTCGGAATTCCGAGTTTCAAGTCGGAATTCCGAGTTGCAAGTCGGAATTTATTTCGAAATGAAAATAAAATTAGTTGTGGCCCTTCTACGCTTTCGTATAGAACACATCATCTATGAAGTAGAAAAATATTGAAAACTGGAAAAAAATTGTGTTCTTATTCAACTACGGGAGTTTAAAAAAATCAATATTTGGGACTAAAGTAAAAAAGAACTTTTATTAAAATATTGAACATAGCAATAACAAAATAATGAAAAAAAATTTATCGGAGCTCCGGGGTTGCTTAAATTGATTCGGATGCGCATTCGCTTTTACAGCTGTAGAAAACATGGAAAAACCTGTAACACCACGTCATTTGAAAAGTTGTAATTAATTGAATGAAAATTCATAATGAGGTCTGCTGAATTATTAATTGCTGCTTTTCAGTAAAAAGTATGTATGGTCTCTGAGGCTCCAATTCGATAGAAAACAGTCTATTTAAGCAAATGTCATCAAATTTGTACCAGTACCAGTCTAGAAAGAAAAGTGTTTGCTCAAATTTCGAATTTGAATATCGAGAATGGAAATCTGGAACATCACAGTTTTGACATCAACGGTGTAATTTTTTTATATTTGTTCACATTCCAGCAAAATGAAACATTTGCAACAAGCTCAACTCTTTTGCAAATATTTTTTCAATAAATTCAAATTTGAAAAAATTGGACGTGACACTTGACAGTGTTGACACATGTCAGCGTATCGATTCAGTGTTTCAAACAGTTAAAAACAAAATTTATTACCAACCTAACAAAATCCTGTGGAATATTGTCAAATGTCACGAACAACCAAAACTATTTCAATTTTTTCTTGCATGTTCAATTTCAATGGCATGTTTGAACTTGCTAACTGACTTAAAATGATATTTCCTAACTTGCAAGTGATACATGGATGCTACGTATTAAAAAGCCAAAACAATGTTCAGTGAGAGACAAGATTCAATACATTATATTTGTATTTAAATTATTTCATTGTAATATTAGTGATTATAACTGCATTTCACTAAAATAAATAATTATGTTTATAGGAATTGATAAAGACGAAATAAAATTATAGCAAAGCAGAGATAAAGAATCAAAAGGTTTAGTATTGAAACAAATATAACTGATAAATGTTCGTAGCTTGAAATCCATAATGAAATGCATTCAATGATCGTACTGAGAGTCCAAACTTGGATACCATATAATCGTTGCGGCCTTATGTGGAACGTACTAATTGTTGTTTGGTTTCGTGGTTGCCAATGACGACGTGGTCTTACTGACTCGTAAGGAAGGATCTATGTACTATCAAGAGACACCATTTTGATTGGTCCTTATATCGCACGAGATGCGAGTCACATATAGCGAGTGAAATCATCAACAAAATCCTATAATGCAGTTGATTCAGATCAACAAGATTGAATCGGTGTGCAATGGATGTTGGATAACAGCGGGTAATCGATGTTTTACGCCTTACGTAAACTACAAATATCGCTTCAAGCTTTTCAAACCGCCGATTATATCAATTCAAAACTTTCTTCTGGACGTCTGAGACGAAAATAATTAAATGACTACCGTATTCGCGCAGAACGTGCTTTGAGTGATAATACGAAAAATAATGGCTGGAGGACTCGCATGCACATGACCAAATATGAAAAACGGTTATTGCGTTTCAATTTCACATGAGTTTTCTTTAGAAATTGTTGCTTATTGAGGTGGGTTCCGTGTGAGAGTGTCAAGGACACGTATTCTTATGATTTTGGAATACCGGATATCCATTTGATAACTACCTACTACTCTTTGATTATCAGGATGATATATTTTGATGATATAATGATATAATTTGACAAAGAATGATGAATATAATTCGGTTGTTTTGTTTACATGCACTAGATTTCCACTTCGATGATTAAATGTTGGTCAATTGGTTGCCGTGAAATTCTCGATAAGAACTTTTTTATAAAAAAAGGGTCTACATATTTGGTAAGAGGCTAAAAAATTACCAAAAAATTCTTACTCGTCGGAAAGATACAACTTTCAATTATTTTGACATACCAATGCAGCCATTGGTGTACGATATAGAAAGTGTCACTTGGTTACATTTCCCCTGATCAGGAATGAACAAATATGGGAGTTTACATTTTCAGTTTCATCAATATTCATAAAAATGCTAATAAATTTTGAATCTCAACAGAATTTTCATCCACACTGGATTTTTCAGTTTCTTGCTATGAAATAATTTTACGGTATTACGAGTATTATTCCAGAACAGAAACTTTTGGTATACTATTCAATGAATATGATAATTTTCAAATTTGACAGTGTAATTTGCGTTCAATATGAAAGTAAATACCACATTATGTGAGGTTATTACCAAAACAACCTCAAACTTGTTAGATAGAATAGACATGGTTATTAATCTTCATAGATCATGTGCATGCCATAGGATAGGTCAATATAAATGGGACATTCACAAGATAACACCATATCTTTAGACATAAAAACATTTGCACTTAAAATTACAAATGAGTACCTTTGTACAGAGTCTTTTTTATAGATTTTTCAACAAAAAGTTATTCATGATGAAAGTTTGTGCATCCCCTAAATCTAAACATGCACTAACAAGATTTGAGCCAGAAGTAAAGTACCCCTATTTTGGAAAATATCGAAAAATTAAATTCGAAAAAGTTGTGATTTGAAATCATGGCTATCCGAGCATTATTTTTGAACCAATTTTTGTAAAATTGTGTCTTCAAAAAATAAAATTAGCCTAAAACGACAAATAAACGACATCCTATATACAACGATTTATTATAAAAGCGTGTAATAATACAAATTGCCGAACTATCATGTTAACTACGGTCAATTTATTTTTCAAGTAACATAAACTTCAAAGTTTGTGTTTGAAATTATTTTTCATTTTATGTTAACACCTAAAATTACTCAAAATAATACAGTAGGTATCGTAACAAAAAAATGATGTTCAATAATATTGAGTAATGAAACATCAGAATGAAATTAATATCTTTGCACAAATTGATTACATTTAATTTGTGAAAGTTTTCATATCAAAAATAATTGTTTTGAGTTGGGTTTGAATACTAACGAATGATTGATATGGTTGCAAAATGAGTATACCTGTCACTGTTCTACATCTCAGAATGGTGTTCATCCTACAACATTCACAGTTCAGTTCTTCTTACAACATCGTTGACTGCATTTGTAATGTGCTCCGGTTTTATGGCTGTCACACAATAAGTAATCAATTTTTTTACGTTTCCTATCTCAAAAAGGAAGATATTTGTAAACTTCGTTCTTCAATGATCCCAAAAGAATAAATCCACTGGGGTTAAGTCTGGTGAGCGTGCTGGCATGGTATACTGTGACTAACGTCCAATCCATTTCCCGCTAAATTGTCTTCTTGTTGCACTACAATGAAAAGTCGCTCCATCTAACTGATACCAAATAATTTATATTTGTCTTCGCGGCATTTAATTTAAAATAGGTAATGAATCTTGTCGTAAAAATTGCAAAAATAAGTTGTCAGTAAGGTTTTCATCAAAGAAGAGGGGGCCAATTACAGTATTGTTAACTGTCTACATAAAACATTAACTTTAAATGAATATTGGTTCCTGCTCTCTACAGTGAAATGAAGGTTTTCTGTTGCCACCACCTACATTACCATGAACTTACTCTTCCATTAGCTGTAAAAGTTGATTCGTCACTCCAGAAAATATTTATTGGGAATCGTAAATTTTCTTCTTGGAATGCAATCCCTTTCCTTCGAAGTATTTATGAATTTTGGTTTAAAGACTTTCAATTTAGTTTTTTGTTAAATTTTTTTGTTAGATTTTTTTATAGTAACAAAATAAGCAATGCAAAGAACTACGGTCAACCATGTCCAACTTAAAACATTTTTTTAGATGAAATCAATTCGAGCCTTGATTTTGAAATCATTTTGATGTTTCATCACTCGATTTTTTTGAGCGTTTATTTTGAGCAATTTCAGGAGTTAACCAAAGATAAAAAGGAATTTGCACCTAAAATTTTACCGTATTTTACCGTAGTTAACATAGTTGTGCAATTTGTTTCATGACACGCTTTTATAATAAATCATTGTATACCTGATGTCGTTTTTAGCTTATTTTAGTTTTTAAAGAATCCATTTAAAAAAAAATTGGTAGAAAAATAAAACCTCACTTATGACTTTGAATCCGGATGTATTTTTTAATGCTGAACAACTTTTCCAAATGAAATTTTTCTATATTTTCCAAAATGAGAGTACTTTACTTCAGGCTCAAAATCAAGTTTTTCAATGCTCCTCGCATATTACGCATGTTTTGCTATATTTTGTTGGTGAGTGTTTAGATCTAGCAGATGCACGAACTTCTATCAGAAATAACTTTTTGTTGAAAAATACACAATTGGATTTCCTTTATCTTGAAATCTAAGTTCTAGAACATCCAAGAAAATCTAGACTACAATAAAAGTATTCAAGTTTAAGGACTAGAACACAAAAATTAGGGCTTTTGTTGGTGAAGACGATAAAACTTTTATTAATGTCATTCGTTGGATAAGACAAGGTGACTCTATTATCAGACCTATCCTATCACTGATGAGAGGCACTAATCTTGACAATTAACACTTGCAATAGTTTCTTTGCGAAAAATTTCACAAATTGATGTCAGATGTACCTAATGAAAGAAGACAGGACTGGTTAATTATCTAAATCATTCATATCTAGTATGAAGAGAATTTGTCCTTAAACTGAACCTTGTCGTACTTCAATTGTGTCCGTTTCTTAAGGAGATGACATCATTGATATCCACATGTTGACTTCTTTTATTGAGAAAGCTACACAAACACTTTTGTAAGGAATGCCTGATATTCCATATCTCCGAATTTTATCCAATGTAGTAGTAGTTCTACTTTCCAAGCTCATCATTCCCAATACGATTATAGTAGAAACGGGAGCAATTGTGAAGGAACAAAAAATACAAACTTAATATGTGTACTGTGTACCTAGTTACTATTTTGCAAAATACATTACAATGAAATTTCAAGTGGTTAATTTTCCAAACAACAATTACGTTATTCTCGCTTGTAGGTTGAAGACAGAGAGGATATCAAGAAAGAAAGAGAAATAATGCAGATGGTTCAAGACTTGGACCTTTCTGGAGACGAACTCGAGAGATCCGAAGTACCTAGAGGAATGTATGAAGCTAGGGGAATACCTCCAGGACCCGTTCTTGTAACAGCATCCCAAATAAATGGAAAAGGCCATCGACGATAAGGTGAGACCGTCTTCACAGAAAATCTAGGTAAATTTTTCATTTATATCTCATTGAATCTTTGAAGGATGCATAATTGAAATCTGTTGAATTTGGTGAGGTATAACAATTTATTTCGAAGGTCAGTTGGGATTCGAATCAACATAAAATTGAAGAAAATTTTATAGTTTTCTTGCTAACGTTTCGAATTTAGGTAAATTGTCGCAGAGAACATCTGTGGAACTTAGGCTTAGAATAGAATAGCATCTGTAGGTTCTATGGGGGGAAATCAGAGACTCCCCACCATATCCTAATGGAATGTGAAACTGTGTACCATTAAATAATGACAATTGTGGGATCATACTAGCTGGCCGTGGAGCAAGGTGTTACACATATAGAGCTCCTTGAATTGCTCATATTTACCCGGGAATTAGGAAGCGTAGAAGGTAGGGAACAATAGACCTAAATTTACCGTAGCCTATCAGTTTTCACCTGCCACTACCATATCCTCAGAATATATTATTATGGATATGCTGGATATCTATTCATTTATTCATTCATAAATCAATATTTATATAATACAAGGAATAAAAAATAGTAAAATACTCAAAAGTAAAATATAACATTTCTGTAGAAAGTGGTATGAAGAATGATTATAACCATTTCAATAATTTGTGGTCTAAGATTCTTATCTAAATAATTCAAAGTAGAAAAATTAAAAACAGATCAATTAATAACAGAAAAATAGATACACGAAGATTAGTCGTTGGTTATTCTAAAGTAGAGGAGGCTTTGAATATATCGATTCTTGAATTGTAGGATGTTTCTGGAATTTTCGATCTTATTTGGGAGTCTATTAAATTCTGATAGAACTGAATGTGGGAACCTTTTTGTCCAACAATGTAGTTAGCCGGATCAATATGGAACAAGGTATGTTGCCTAGTATGGTAACTATGAATTTCAGAATTCCTAGACCTAGTAGTTTGATTTGAGTTTTTCATTAACAATATTGAAAGACAATTTCAACGTTTTTATTGTATTTATTTCTTCCAACAACAAATTCATGAAGATTCCCTCGCATCGAATGCTACGGGCCTCTTCAAGTACCTATCACGACTTCTGGCATGACATAGTGGTGATATTTATACCGTACGCGAATTTGGTATTCTGACCAAGTTGATCATACCAAATACAGACCAAGGGAATAAGTTACTGCCTATTTACCCAACGTTTAATCAGTAAACAGTTTGGTTCTCATTTGGTATGTTTGGTAATCATTTAGACGGGATGCTGTCTAAACTCAACTATAACTCAACTATAAAAAGGTTTGCCACTCTACTACAGGATAGTTCCTGTCAAAAACGTCAATGCCAATATTCTTCTTTCTCCTTTCTCTATTCACACCAGGTCAATAATTTAGGCGGTAAATTGAAACATTCGCCATAGAAAAATGGACTTTTAGTACATTGGCTAGCAAGGATTAAAACCAAATTTTGCATTTTGGTGGACAGTTTACACCATCATGATCATCTATTTTGGTTACCAAACAAAGGTGATCAGACCAAGTGTAGGTACTGTATACACCTAGATGATCAACAGTATTTGGTTAAAATAAAATCATTACTCAGCTTACCAAGAGATGGTATACACGTGTCCTTAGACACCATAGAGATCGAGTTTAAATTAATATTTAGTTAGCGTTTTTATTTTGATCTGGAGAAAACAATCTCGCAATTATATCATACCCTCATTTGTTTTTACTTCAGACAATAACTCATAAACGTTGTTTCCTTTCAATCGAACCATTTGCGAGGATTCACGCTTGGTACGGTACCAGATAATGGGATATTCATTGCCCGTGAAAACTAGTACATTTAGCATACAAAGAATGAATTACGATTATTGCAGACAATAACGTTTGGTAAGAGATAAAAAGTAAGCCATCGCAGCAGATTGAAGTAAGGCCCAGTTATTGTATCCAATTCGTACCCATGAGAGAATTTTCAAATGTTCAGTTAGATACGAGTTATACTGGGTATACACAAATATACAGCCCTCTCGATATTTCCAAGAATCATCATTATAAATTAATGTAATCAATGAAGTTTATATAGAGTGATTCTTGAGATCTATTTCAGAAGATATTAGAATTGAGTTGTTAAAATTTGGAACCAGAAGTTTTTATCAAGGGTACTGTTAAGCCCTCTTCATTTCTGGTAATACCGAATATCGACAGCATCTTTCTGTCCTCTATATTTTTTCACATTTTTTGGAAATAACGAAGGTTTTTCCATAATTTTGACCAATGCACTAACCTTATTATGCAAAAACGTCAGTAGCTACTAGTAAAATGAAAGTTATTTCTTTCATTTTCCTACGTTAGAAATATTCCAATGTATCTAGGCAATTTTGAAATGATTACACAGGGTATTCAAAGCCAAAATATACTTTAATGTCTTTTCAACTATAAATAAAAATGTAAATTGAAATTAAAAGTCCAGATGAAAGAACCACCACCATATGCGCTCCGGAGCGACTTAACAAAAAAGATGGCGCTTATGCAATTCTAACTGCAAAAAAAAAAAAAACCTACAGTACCACTGAGGCGAAAATGAACTCATGCAATTTTACGAGAATAAAAATACAAGGAAATGGCAATTTCGATTCATTATTTTGTCTTGTAATATGTGAGTTTTATTTTATGCTTGTATATCAAATACACATTTTCAAGTATGAAAATTGCAACAACTGTTTAAAAAATAGAGGTCGACATGAATACCGATACTTTGTTTTGCATAAATATCGTAAGCACGCTTCTGCAAAATTAGAACAATCTGAAATAGATAACCTCAACAAACTCCCCAAGATGCTATTCCATACCGCAGATGTCATTCAATTAGAGAATGGTACACAGATTTGGAAGCTGTAAATCATAATTCAATGCATAACAACTAGAAGAGATTTTTTTACACAGAATATATCTAGATATAAATAGACCTTGGTACTTCAAACATAATTTATTTTCAACAATTTATCATTATTGCCCAACGGTATATCTTCGAAATGACATCTGAATGAAATGAAATCATGTTACTTATTTTTATTTTAATGTTAAATGACGGTAAGTTTGAATCACACCAGGCTTTTACTGTTTTCAGATCAAATCGTATAATTTCATCAAGATCTTTTTTGTTCTCGTGTTGCCATCAGCAAAAACATTAAATGAGGGGTCATTAATATACAATATAAATAAAATTGGTCCAAGTACGGAACCCTGAGGAACTTCACAATTAATACTCTTCAATTCCGGATATGATGAATTTCTCACTATCTGATTTCGTTCAGTTGAGTGAGAAATGAATTTATTGAGAGTGATTCCTCAGAATCCATATTTTTGTACTTTAGGCAAAAGTATTTTATGATCCAGCGAAGTGGTCGTGGTGTTGGAGCGTTTGCCTGTCACCCAGGCGGCCCTGGTTCGATCCCCAGACGCCTGTCACGGAACTGAAGTGGTTCGAATTCCACTTTTATTCAAACTGAAGGTCCTGGATCTCCCTTACTCGCACAAGCTCTGCTTTTGAGGGGTTTCCTCCGAAAACCTGAGAGTTTCGTAAAAAACAAATTTTCCAAAAAAAAATCAGGCAGTCAAATGCTTTGAAAATTCACAAGATTCAGCAGCTGCTACTTCCTCACTGTTCAATTCTGAATGTACTTCATATAAAAAGATTAAGACAAGTACGAAAATACCCTTTTCTCCACAAATTTTCACAGGATGGAAAATTTGAGGCAAGAATGTAACAGAAAACAACTACTGCCCCTTAAGGATGAACGTCGTATGTAATTCAATTTCCATAAGGAGAAGTCATTTGTTTTCTTCTGTTTTGGTTTTGCCGTATATTTTCCACTTTTTGTAAATGTATCGAGGGATATAAGGATATTTTCGTCTTTGACAAAATTATTTGTTTGAAAAAATGTGTTTTGACGTGTAAAGGACCCCGCACTCTTTATAAGTAAAATGGTTCTTGGTGAAATTGCCCAAATTTTTAGTATATTGTAGTATTCGATGTACTGATTGAACGTGCAGAATGGTAAAGTTCGTTGATGGATAGATTTTGAAATACAGGGCGTTCAAGTCAAAAATCAGTAATTTTTATTTAATTATTTTCTAGGGATCTAAAAGTGTCAACTGCTTTTTTTTCATTCTTATCACCAACGTACCTTCATATTACTAAATATCATTCAGATGGTGCAGATTATATCTTATGTACAGAGTGAAAAATAAAAACATTTTAGTAATGTCTGAAAATTCGATGTAATAATGAAATATTGATAAAATTATTTTTCCATGCAATATACTATTCTTATTCCACCATTAATCACAATTCATACATTTCGTACACGGTATTTGGAAAAATTAGTGAAATATATGGCCGGTTCTTTCGTCCATATCCTGTATATTCAAATTAATTATCATCCTCCGAAGATAGCTGATACCGTATTAACATGATTTCGTTGGGGTATATATAGGATGATCATGAAAATTTTCGATGATAAAAATAACAAAATATCAACGTTTCAGAAATCATCCTGTAATTCACGATTAACTCAGTTAAATTCCTTTATTATTATTAAATATATTCATCATTCTCTCGTCAACACTGTCCCAAAAATTCAGTTTCCTACTATGACTAGTTGTATAGTTATTAATTGAGAAATTTATTTCCATTTGCAAGGAACTTTTTCACGCGTACATTCTACTAGTTGCCAAGATTTTTCACAAATAATTTTTTTTTTTTTTTTTTTTTTATTTACGAAAAACCGCATCAACCTAATGGTTATTAGCGGGATAGTAAGTTTGTTAACAATGCATAATTACAAATACTTAATAATAAAAAGTTGAAACTAGGTTACTGGTTACAGTTTCTCAATAATATTCAAATCAGTTAAAAAGGAAATGATGTTCTTCACATTACTCGGTTTTAGAGCTTCTTTCATTTCTTGAGGTATATTGCAGACATTTCGTTCTATCTGGAACATAGGACATTCTACTAGGATGTGTTTAACTGTAAGTGGAACTTCGCAAATTTGGCACTGTGGTTCCTCTTCTCGAGATAGCAAGTATTCGTGAGTTAGCCTGGTGTGTCCTATTCGAAGTCGAGTCATTATGACTTGTTGTTTCCTGTTCAGGGTTCCGTAATCCCACGGTCCTAACTGGGGCTTGATTTCGTTTAGCTTGGATCGTGAATCTTGCCATTTGTTGTTCCAAATATCTCTCAACAAGCTTTTTATGTATGGTTTTAAATCTGAATAAGGAGTAAGCTGTGAGGGTTCCTGGTTCGAGTTCATGATCGCCTCTCGTGCGCTCTGGTCAGCTAATTCGTTGCCTGTTATACCCATATGTGAGGGGACCCAAAGTAATACAACATGCTTATTCATCATTTGCAAATCAAATAATTCTCTTTTGATCATTTGGACGATTGGATTACTCACATATATTTTCTGCAGTAATTGTAAACTGTTGAGCGAATCTGAGATTATCATGAATTTCCCTGCCTCGTCTGATTTTGCATGATGTAGTGCTTGGAGAATGGCATAAAGTTCCCCTGTAAGAATTGTAACAGTTTTCGGAAGTTTGAAAGTCAGTTTTTCCTTATCAATAACCACTGCGGCGCCTACTCCTGAATCGGTTTTAGAGGAATCTGTGTACATTTCTTTGTAGGCGTTATACTGACTAAGTATTTGTCTGAAGTTCTGGATATTTTCACAAATAGTAAAACGTTAGAATGTGGGGATCAAAATAAATGTAGAAGAGGGTGAAGATTAGAGATAACAATCACATCAGATATATAAATTCAATAATGTAAGGTACAGATAGTTGAGTAAATTTTGTTGGTTTAAGCTTTGTCGGAATGAAAAGCAAACTATCTGGGAAAAGTGAAAATGATTGATAGAACGCTTTTATTTCTGATAGAGGAATTTGAATCTGGGCAGCGACAGTTGTTTTCCAATTCGTGTTCCACTCGGATAGAGGTTTCCATGATTTTTATATTTGCTGGCTATCAATAGAAACATATAGACATCTATTATATGTCATCAATATAGGTAATTCAATACCTAAGGTAATAATAATTATCACTGATAGAACTAATTGATTTTTCTTTTTCATTCACTTTCCGTCAGCGATAGAATCAAAAATGTACCCGATAGCTGATAGGGTTTTCTTGTTGTATGAGGACCGTGGCGCTGCTACGAGGGAGGTGGATTCGGTTAAGGCTGTTCCTTGTCACCTTCAGTGATTAGTGATGTCCCGTACCGGGGCCTCATACACGATTTGGCGAGTCAAACTATCCAAGTATTGAGAATTTTATATGGCCCATGCCTGAGTTGTAAGTTGTAACTGATGTGTCGTATATTCAGTCAGTTCCTAAATGGTAGATGGAATTGGATGGACCGTCATTGGTCATCATCACTCATATAATGTTACATTTATTTTGATCTCCACATACGTTTCACTATTTGTGAAAAATCTTGGCCACTACTAGTATGTACGCGTGAACAAGCTCCTTCAACTCATCATGCAAATAATAAGTTTCTCAATTGAAAACTATGAAACTAGTTATAGTAGGAAACTCAATTTTTGGGACAGTGCTGAGGTGAGAATGATGAATATATTTAATGATAATAAAAGAATTTCACTTAGTTAATCGTGAATCACAGGGTGATTTCTGAAACGTTGATATTTTGACATTTTTATCATCGAAAATTTTCATGATCACCCTATATATCTCAACGAAATCATGTTTATACGGTATCAGCTATCTTCGGAGGATGATAATTCACTTGAATATACAGGATATGGACGAAAGAACCGGCCATAAATTTCACCAATTTTTCAAATCACCCTGTACGAAATGTATGAATTGTGATTAATTATGGAATAAGAATAGTATATTGCATACCAAAATAATTTTATCAATATTTCATTATTATATCTAATTTTCAGACATTACTGAAATGATTTTATTTTTCACTCTGTACACAATGATATAATCTGCACCATCTGAATGATATTTAGTATTCAGTAGGTACGTTGATGATAAGAGCGAAAAGAAAATGCAGTTGGCAATTCCAAATCCCGAGAAAATAATTAAATAAAAATTACTGATATTTAACTTGAACGTCCTGCATTTCAAATTCTATCCATCAACGAACTTTGCGATTCTGCATGTTCAATCAGTACATCGAATACTACAATATACTAAAAATTCAGACAATTTCACCGAGATCCATTTTACCTATAAAAAGTGCGAGGACCTTTATAATAATCATGTGTTTTCAATTGTAGACATTTTTTTTTGACTGAACCCTTTTTTAAAATTTATACCAGTTTTTTAAGAATATCTTTCTCCCTCCCCCACTCCGGTCCGAGAAACCGGCGCTACCGTCGGAGCATACAATTTTTACCCTACTTGTGGAATGTTTTGATGTTTCACACCAGATCTGACACTACTACACCAGTAAATAACAATAAACTCAATAACTAATTGAATATTCAAATGAATAATCAAAAATGCATTGAATTATTTAATTTTTATTAACCTCTGAAATGTGCGATACAAAGGAGTGTCGTCAACAAAACAAATACATCAGACAATAGATAAACTCACACCCATATTTTACAGTTATTGTTTTTTTTTTTCAGATTCCCACCAGAAATTTGCATAGCGGACAGCCATCCATGCCATAATCTGCTGTAATGGCTAACGAGACGAATCACAAGACCTTTTGTTTATATTGAAACTTATCAAATATACATACGAATCATGTATAAATTATATTATGCTAATTATAATACTATATCTGCATTGATGAAGATAACAATTACTTGTAGGTACATAATAGTGATTTAAAAAATAATGTCTTCCAAATTATCTTTTCTGTTAACGAGTTTGACAAAGAATCTCACATTCAACATTTTTCTTGTTTAAACTTTGTTCAGCATAAGGAAAAAATAATAAATTCACATTGTAGACTTGAAAATGGTGAAAATGATGGAACGTTTCTTACGTCGATCGATGGCCACTCATTCAAACATGCCACTTCTCACAAGTTCGATTCTCCGCCAGGGTCCAGAATTTTTCAAATCGCGGGATTTTATGTGGGTTGCTCAGATATTCGCTTAGTACTTGCTGAATACACTTGCTGAATACACCAACGACCGAGATGGTTCTATAGGTTTTAACGTGGTTTTTTTTTAAAGCTACGACACCTTCACTTGCAAAGACTTTACTCATTTGAGCAATCATTTTCATCGATTTTGAATTATTTTTCAAGTTTCGTGAGCCTTCAAAGTTTTGAAAAACCAAACAAATCTAATTTTATATAAATAACAGAGTATTATGTTCTACTCATTGTGAATAGAAAAAGGACAACCTGGAGTTTTCGTGCTTGTTTTCAGCCTGGCTATTTCTATTCCATCAATAACTTGGAAGGGGTTGAGAGTTTTGATGAATTGTTTGGGAACAAACTTGTAGAGCGATGAAATCTTCACAAAAAAGGTAAACACATGATTTTTCGAAAATTGTTTCCTTTAAGAGATATAATGAGCAAGAACTGAAAGACTATTTTGTCAGTTATGAAAGATAAGAATGATGAGTTTGATTCCAGTTAAGAAAAGGATTATTATTTCTGATCTTTTGGCTGTCACTTTACTGTTACATTGAGTGTATCAATTTTTTCAACCCTTTCAAAGTTATTGATGGAATACCGATTTTCTGAGATTTCCCGGGAATTTTCCCCACTTTCCATAGGTGCTCGCGTGCATATTTTTTTATCTCAAAGTACTCTTCAAAAACTGCCTGTGTACTAAAAACCATTTCTATTGGTTTTATTGCCAGGTTTTAGCAACATCTTGGTTACAGCGCCTGGACTGTAATGATACATAATATGATAATATAATATAATAAGTTCAAAATTCATAAAGCGTGTTGCATGACAGCAATAATCTGTAAATTTTTTACAGATTATTGCTGTATTAACATTTAATGTAAATAAATAATTCAGATCTTAGCAAAAACATTCTGATCTGAAACATGGGAATTGAAAAACTACCTGTTCCATCTAAGAGTTCAAAATACAGTAATGAGGGCATGGAATAATATATTACCACATATCTGCCACTTGTTTCGAAAATGCCTTCCTGTGTTCTGTGCAAGGACTTGAAATAAAACATGAGTCAAAACATTGTCGATTTAAATGATTAGACGAAAAATATTTTTGTTTATAAATACGAATTCCATAGAACTGTACTTAAATTATGAATAAGTGCACAAAATATTAGGTGCGATTTCCAAAGGCATAGAGAATACATCTCAGGAAGACAAAATATGCAAATCCACTGAAAACCTATGAAAGATACATTCTAAAACAAAGTATTTCAAAGTTCAGTTGTGCTACTATGGAACATCACCTCTACTTTATCAATGAATTCATGATTCCGCATCATTTTAATTGATGAGGTCTAGATGTAGAAACCACAAGATATTATTATTAAAACTAATTCTGATTTTATTTACGATGTATGTACAGTTATTCCAATTCATTATTTTGATTATTTCATAATGTTCAGTTGTATGTAATTAAACATAATTTTAATGTTCCCGAATTTTTGTTATTTTCTCGTTTCCAAAATTTGTCCAAATTATCAAGTTATGTCATTTGAATATTTGCAATCATTATGATATGGCTTAGCATGAGTAAGAAAAAGTAATTTATCTGTATTGTAATAGACTATATGTTCTCTTTGAAGATACACACGCAATGTTACAACTGAATTTGGGTCTGGCAATATTAAAACCCAATACATCCAAAGATTATACACGAAAACTTTTAAGAAACGATAAAAAATATGCAAACCAGGATCTTAACTTGTAATTGCCATGTTAATATACAATGAATATCTGATCATGATCTGATTTTAGAAAGAGCGAACAATATCATTTCAAAAATGTTTATACTATGGAGGACCATTCACTCACAATTTGGTTTAACTCATCTGTAAATACAAAAATGTCTTCAATATTTCCGAGTCAATTGTTTTTTTTTTATTTATGTATGTTGTTATATTATTAATAATTGTCATTATTGTATATTGATAGGAGAGTATATTTTAGCACTATATTATGTCGTATTTGAAGCTTCTTGCTACAGCTGAGAAACGTTTTATATCTGTAAATAATGATTATGATTTGTTATATCTAGCAATGAACAATAAGGTTAAGATAAAATTAATATTGAAATTATGTAGGTAATTTTATAATCTGTGTTAGTTATTTCAAGTTTAGTGCCATTAAGACTCGATAAAACTATTCATTAGTTGTTTGAAAACAAGGCATTTACAACATTTTTTCTGAGATGAGCATTTGTAATTTACGTGTTCATGTATTTGAATAATGTAATTTTGTAAATAAAATATATGATTTTAAATAATCTTACTGCTTTTCACTCATTAAATGGACATGGTTCAGAATATCGGAAATATGGACTAGAACGTAAAACTATCCATTACCGCAAATTTTTCAGCGATATTTCTGATATAGTTAGAAGATTGTATCTGCAGTGGCGGCGATAAGGATTCGGGGGCACCACCGCCAAATCTGAAAATGCCAGACATAATGGGACATTTTTTTATATAACAATACACAATATACTTATTTATTATATTATATTATTTATATTAAAATATTTTCCAAAGAAATTAACAATATTCCGGTATATGGTTTTATTGCCACTCTGGATAATGTAAATGCCATAATTTGCTAGGTGATTTGAATATAAAATCTTACCATCACAAAAATCTGTCTGGTGCTAGTGAAGCCATCCGTAGTTCGAGGAATATGAAGTTTAGGAGAGCACTGTTAAATTGCCGAAACGGCGATGTTTTTGTATTAAAAATATATCGACCAACTGTTTCAAATCAAGTTTACGAGCACGTTCATGTTCAATACTTATTATTATACCCAATGCACTAAGTCTCACGTCGCACATTGTACTACGTAAATAAGTTTTTATCAACTATAACTTTGAAGATGTTCTTTCGGCAGAAGCAGATGTTACCGGTAATGTCAAAAAAAGTTGAAACAACGAAGAAATATCTGGAAACTTCTCAAAATACATTCGGTTTGTGATATAAAACATGTGGCCAATTCTTCAGTCCTAAGCCCAAAGGGGTCAAGAATGACCAGAGATATTGAGGCAGTCACTTACGCCTATAAAGCCTAGATTTTCAGTTTTTTTTTTAATATACGTCGTTTTTTACTGACGTTTTGGATGGCAATGAACGATAAGATCCTGCCAAATTTGTTGTTCAAGTCAACGTCTCAGTCATAGGGAACATGTAGAGAGTGAAATTTAATTTATGGAAAGAATCGAGATACGTCCTTTGGGCTTAGAAAGGTCGATTGTTTTATTTTTTCGAATTTCATTTTTTCGAGTTTATTAATTGCGTAGATAAGTTATGCGAGAAGTCATTTCCTTTTTATTCAGCATTTTTTCAACATGATCCATAAATACTCCTGTAGATAGTTTAACGAATCAGTCTGGAATCAAAAATTTAAAGTAGCTCATTACTTCGTTCATGCTGATAAAACGTGTACTGAGTTGATTAATTATTATATCGAGAGACTCGTAGAGGACTTTAATTTTGAATCTCTTTAGAGCCTCTTCTATTCTAGTGTCATTTGCGAGTTCATCAAAAAATGTCTTGACCTTTCTTTGGCGATTAGATTTCAATGTTGGCTAAATGTCCCACGATGTCACCAAATTGGAAGCTTCTGCATGTAATGTTTCGAAATTTTCTCTAAAGCTATTAAAATTATCTATTGTGGAGCTCAAAATCTCGCATGCTCGGCCCAGATCATCAGTAGAATTTTGTAGCAGTTTAGACACCAAATTAATATTTTCCAAAATTTTGCTTTGGTATACAAGGAGCAACATGATATCATAATTACTCATACTTTTTTGCAAGGAGTTTGCTTCCGCTCTGTCAGCTGGTTTTTTGCAAATTAAAGTAAATGTCGACAAACAATCAGAATTAGAAAGTTTTAGCAAGAGGTCGAAGGGGCCCCTTGTGGAGCTGCCCCCCCCCCGCAAGGCTAACTCTGCGGGCCCCTTATCGCCGCCACTGTGTATATGCATACTCTATTTGAGGGCACTTTTCATTTGTTGCGACATATTGGGAGATATTTGCAACTTCCTGTTTTTCCGGAAATCAACTTTTAATTTTCAAGTTATTGCTGTGGAAATTATTACATTTTAAAAGCACACATAATTCAACCAACGGAGGCGATCCATGACTTACAGTGGAGGTGAGATGAAACTGGGTAGTGAAAAACTTACAGTCAAACTCCATCAAATAAAATCTTTATTGTGAATGTGGGTGTAGTCGGAGGACTCACATCAGTGGTGGGACAGTTTGAAGGATTAATCCTTCATCATCAGCAAAAGTATAGGGTTACAAAATTAAAAACTACAGAAAAGAGAAATCCTACATTAGTGACATTGAATAACAGTGAAAAAATCTATGTTCTATGTAATATCAAAAATTATGAATAAAATAATGATTTTAGAATTTTCATATTCGAACTTCGCACTCATCACTAATTTCGATGTTGAAATTTGACGTACTTTGACGTCGTCGAAATAAAGTTTAAGTATCTGGGAAAAGGGTTGTTGCAATAACACCATTACCAAACACAACTGAAAATTGCAAAACAGGATACTTTAATCAAAGTTTAACTCTCTATTAACTGTTTCGGGCCCTTTTAAATATTGACCGTTTGAAATAATCATGGAAAATCTTTCACTTTCATAATTTCCTCTTATATAAAACGGATTTCTCTATAAGAAGATGACTGTCCTACCTCGCTTTGGATACTTTGAGTTGCTAGTTCAATTTTCTGCTTTTTTTACTGGCAAAAATGACAAAAAGTAAGAATTAATCTTCCTTCCATTCATCTGAAAAATTATACAGCTCAGCTCAGTTCAAATGGAAGGTTTCAATATGTTCTTTTTTCACCATGACACCGGGACCATAAAAATTACTTTTTTAATTGAAACTTGATAAATTTGGGAATGTAGACATTAAATGATTTTCAAAAATGTATTGACGAATGATTGGGGTTCTAAATAGGTAGTTTTGTTCATCCAAGTGATTATAATTTTATACACTGTTTATCGGATTTTAAAAATATGCAAAAATCAACCTAGTTAATAATCTCAGTATTGCATAGGTTCTTATCATTTTTTACGATAAATTCAACTTCACGTATCACTGTTTATACTTCAATGAAAATGATTCATTCACGTATATCATGAATTCAATGGTTTTTTATTTCGGTGGTTTAAAAAACAACTATTTCCTATGTTTTTTATTCTCACCGCTCATCCCGCCGCTCACGGCTTACCGTTAAGATGCCTTCTACTAAGAGCACAGTCCCCAAAAATAATTATATTTCCTCTATCGTTATCCGTTTTGCCGCCCTTTCATTGGGCCGCCTGTGTTATTTGCACTGCATGGAAGAATATTTCTGTTTCATAGTTGTATTGGATGATGAATGACTCGTATGAAATTTAAAAACGTGTGGATTTGGGAGGTTTGAGTGTTCGAGAAAATATTCAAAACAAGTAATACGAATACTTTTAGTTTGTATAACGTACACCGAGAGAAATCCAGTTATACAAGTTTTTTTTCAAAAAAATCTTATAGCTGCTAAATAAACTATTTTAGCAACTGAATGTTATCTGGTCAATGTAAAAAGTGAAGGTTTTAAACGTTAAACTGGTCTTTTTTCAAAAAAACTTATCTTCTTTTGAAAAGGTTACCTCTTAGATTCAATAAAGGGCACGATTGTGGTTAAAAGATGGAATTGAAAAAACAAACTGATTAGCCACTATAATTCACATTTTGACTGTTAAACGATACTTTGTAACCACTAAATAGTTGTCGTTTAGTTCTAGAAATGAAACGGTTTTTTCCACCACCTCTGATCATACATCTTCTTCATCACACACGTGTTTCCTATGATGTTTTATTCCACTCACCCCTAACAGGCCGTTTCATCATCGAATCATCTACGTCATTTCAATAGGGAATATGCAAGTGATTTAAATTTACTTGATTTTTTTACCTCCGCCACTTTATTGTCTTGACATTTACACCTACACCATTAGTTTATCATTTAGTTTGTATTTAACTCCATAAAACTTTAATCATAAAGTGCATAATAAGCGCGCGGTATTCAAATTTGTGAAACGCAACACCATTGGTCGAAACGAAGAATGACGTCACATGGCACGTTATGACATTTATCTTTTTCATAGAAAATTTGTTTTTATTTATATATTTGTAGTGTTTTCCGTTACATAGTGCGATTTTGGTCTAGTGACAATTGTAAATTATCAAGAGCAATGACTGAAAGTGGTTTTGTCAAAGTACAATCATACAATACCTGAACTGATAAGTATAGTAATAGTTTATCAAATGATAGTTTTCCTTTTGTAATTTAGATGAGACAGGTATAACCAGAGTTATCTCACGCTTGATATACAAAACATTTATGCATTCAAAACTTACTTCTGATCAATTCACTTCATGTTAACTAGCGAAATGATCTTCACAACAATGTATATGTGATATTGGAGATACTTCGCCTCTTCTCATAACCTTACACCAATGTTTACGTATTTTCGCATCTCTTGGAACAGAAAAAAATACTTTATTTGGTGAACTTATAATTGTGTTTTGGCATTCCGGTACCAGACAATACCTATAAAATGGTTTTTTAGCATTTTCCATTATCGTAATAGCGATTAAAACTGCAAATCCCTAACCTAATTAATAACTGTCAATAGTGTCAATGGCCATAACTATAGAAAGGCTTGTTCATTGAAGACTGCTCTGTTTGATCGAGATCACTTTCACATATGTTCATCTCTCTCTAACACTTGTACTGCATTTGTCTCACTCTTTCATAAAATATCAACTTCAAGCAAGCAGAGCAATCAGAGTACGTCTCAACGAACGGCACTGAAGAAGAACAACACTGATCGCGCCATGTGACGTCATCCACAGCGCGCGAAAATGGAGGCGTTCAAATAGATCAAATTCAATCGGTGTTTCATATATAATTTTAAAAATTAATTCCAAGACTTTCAACCGTATTTATATTTTTTACTATGTTGTAACGAAGTAAAAGATTGATTAACCAAATAAAAAAAATTATGCATATTCCCTATTCTTATTGTCAATCAGTTCACGTGTGGATTTGGTTGTGTTGTGTTAGTGCAGAAGTAAAGGTTAAATACGCTTTGTTTATAGTTTGTTTCTACAAGAAATAAATTTTGGGTAAGTGCCTATCTGAGTGTGTCTGTTTTCAACAACAGGTTTTATCCATTGTTATTACTTGTGGGAGGTTAAAATCAAACAAATAGGTAAGTGTTGGGTGAGCTCCAGGGATGGTACATTCTTATTATAGATAATATTCATTTGTTAGAAAAATTTTGACGGTGATTGCTGGAATTGAATGAAAATATGACTTTTTCAGGAACCGAACTGGTTCAGAAGTACCTAATTCCGGTTCGAACAGAAACGACACAAATTAAATATTTTTCAAAAGAAACATCCTATGTATTTTATAGTTTCTGAAGTAAAGAGCAAATTCTGCGAACATGAAGAGGTTGTGAAGTTATTTATAAAGAAATACTTTTATCTTATGACTTGATGATTATTGTTAGATGATTTTTTCATATGGGAACCTAAGATTCTAGTTCCTAAAATATGCAAATTGAATTAAAATCAACATTTTTAATATCCGTCAATTTCTTGCATGGTAGGGTTGCCACAGATTTTGCCACATTTAAAAATTTTCATGTACATTGAATCATTTATTCGAAATAAAAAACTTAAATACTGAAAATTCGGTTTTTGCCATTCTGACGGATGATTTGAGGTTATGTAGAAAATTGTTAAATACAAACGTCTTTGGTTACTTTATTATCTACAACTTTTTCATTGAACAATTTCCGCTAAGAGGTCATGTGGGTACTCATTTTGTTTTTTAAGAAAAATAGTGAACCTACTACTAACACAGACTTCTATGAAGTATATGTTTTCAAACCTTTGGAAGTATTGTAATGAATCACTCCATTCAATAAATTCGATTTTTATTAATTATTCTTGAGCATGAAATAAAATAGTATTCGAATAGTAAGTAATGATTTATTTTGTTTCAGATGACTAATTTATTGTATGATTTGGAGATTCTTTCCTCTTGTCAACTCTATCCGTGGTTACTAGAAATAGTGTATTTCCAATATTTCCAGATTTAAGAAACACTTTTATTGTTGATATGTAAGTTTTACGACCTTTGTTATGATGACTGATTTTTTCTTTTTTGGGGGATTTGAGTTCATGAATTGGAGAAAAATCAATTTCTTTAAAGTCGTTCGTTAATTTATTTTGACATCTTCAGGGTACTGTAAGATACCTACTAAAAGAGGATTTTTATTTAATTAGTAAAATAGTAGAAAAAAATAAATAATAATATACTTATTAATTTGCTACTAATACTTTTCCAGAAACAATCACTGAACTATGTTCTGGTAACAGATGAAACTTCAGAGTAGATCAAAGTAAATTAATAATAATTCAATCTAAATTTTTATACGTTATCAAAACATAGTTCAGAGATTGTTTCTGGAAAGTAGTTGTAGCAAATTGATTAGTATATTATTATTTGTTTTTTCTACTGTTTTAATAATTTAAAAGAAACATCCCCTATTTGCATCTTTCAGCACCCTGAAGATGTCAAAATTAATTGAGGAAAAGTTGACTTTAAACAAATAGAGTTTTCTTTGATTTTAGGCCTCAAATCCCCAAAAAAAATAAAAAATCAGTAAATAAATTTTAATTTCCTTAATAAATGTTGAGCAATTTTTCAATGAGCTTTAATGCTGAACTGTCCACTGATAATTATGGACAACTGATGTGTCACTATTTCAGGAACGAAATTAAATCATATATGACGAATCTCTATAACAAAATTAGCTTTTTCACGATATCTATAGGATTGAAATTTTTAAAAGCGTGCTTGTTGAATTCTTATTCTGAAGATATTACACTGGCACTCACCGTGTTGCAACTTCTTTTTTCGTAGATATTCAGAATTCATGATACTCATCAAATGGCAAACATTTTCGCTTTCAAACACTTTGTTTCTGACCAAAACGTTTTTGAATAGCATACGCATGAAAATAACCTCCCTCTTGAGCTCAGATAACATCATTAACGCCAAAACACCACATCAACTCCTCTAAGTTGAAAAATGTCGAATAGCTCATGTGGTGATATTGGAGAATTTTTGAGGATTAACAGCTAGACAAAATTTTGAAATTTTAGTAATTCAATTTTAATAGCCTCTAGCTTCATGTGTATTAATGATCCGAATTTCATTTTGTTCTTCATGCACTATTAAAACTGTTTAAGTTTGTAAAATGATGTTCAACAACTGTAAATCCTCGGAAACTCTTCAAAATCAGCTAAATCGCCACATGTGCTATTTAAGATTTTGTGGCAGTGTTTTGACGTGCTATTTTCAGAACTGTATAGTAAGATATTATTTTCATGCAGGTTATCAAAAACCGTTTAGCTGGTAAAAGAGAGTTTTTGGATGCGAAAATGTTTACCATTTGATTGTTATACAACTTTTTTTTAACCACTATAAGATATAGTATAATATTAAATCAAAAATAAGTCATCTTGAAATGAGTATCTTTTCATTTTTATAAAGTGGTCATTTAATATCGAAATGTCAATCATTTAAACATTATATTGATAGCAAATAAGCTTGTTATGAGCATCTTTTGATTTTTATAACAACTTCATATAATATTGAAACGCCAGTCATTTAACCATTATATTGGAAGCAAGTAATTTCGATATGACAATATTTTCATTTTTATACGAGTGTTCTTTGACAGTTATACAACTTTTTTGAAAAATATACCCTGATCGTTCTGAAAAGGTTACTATGTTGGCGCCTATTCAATTCAGAAATCTTTCAAAGGTTATACAATTTTGTATAACGGGTAATAGATATTTCTCTCGGTGTATGTTTTCTTCTTGTTGAAAATCAATCAGAGGTTTAGTTGCATATCCAGACTCTGGTTGCTGAACCAATTTCAACTACTTATTCAGAACTCTAGGGGAGGCATGCATCCCCCTTCCTCAGATCCGCCAGTGATGTCAGATAGACGCTGTTGAGTCATTGTAGACCTCAAAACATTTTTAATTGTAGAGTGAATGACTGCAAGATATTTCTTCTTCTGCAACAGTAACAGGCAACGTGCAGAAGAGTCTCAGTGAAATTACAATGTGTCTAGATTCAATTTGCATATTTTATTTAGCAAATTTAATAGTGTAAGTTCCGTATCTTGAAAATTTGCAGTATACATATTTTTGAGATGTCTTACTTCATCTTTTAATTGGGGGTTAGGAAGATCTTCAAAATATATTCTGTATCGATTGCCGACTTTTTCTTCAATTTCGTTATCAGTTGCGTTTTGAAAAGTATAACAAGTAAATTTGTCATATTTTTTGCGGCTTCAAATCTAAACATATTTATTTTAAAACTTTCGGATTCTTTCGTAAAAGTCGGAATATAGCCCGTTATGTCGGGCCCCTTTGTGGCCCAGGGCCCTGGGAATTTGTCCCGGCTTCCCCGCCCTCTCGTCAGGCCAGTGTAAGGCACTTAAATAAAACTAATTTGGGGATTTTGAAATCTTTGGTTTCTTCAGTTAAATTGATCAATAGTGTCTTCATTTCTCAAAAACACATTATTGAGACATATACGGCAACTCAACAGAAAAAGGGGGCCTCAATTTCATTCCAAGTTTGGAAATTATTTACCATACCGTTCAGTGGTATTTCTTTCAAAAGCTACTTCAATCACAAAATTGGACTTTTTAATTCTGTTCTTCAGCCGTTGACTTGTCAGATGACCCCAAAATGCATAAAAACCCTGATGAAATTTTGATAATTCAAATAAAAGTAGTGAACAAAAAGACTGGTTTGTAGTCCTATTGATCGATAGATGTCGCTAATGTCCCAAGTATTTAACATTCCTAAGAGTATTGTTTATATAGAAGATAATCAACCTTATGGGATTATAATTGGATCAAAATGGATGCGACATGTAGATGGCGATAGTGAGCTCGCATCCAAGTCATGTCGTAACTTCAGTGATCTGGCCTCCAAGTCATGTCGTAACTTGATTAAAACAATGGAAAAGCATTAAAATCAGGGTTTTTTGAAGAAACCTGCATTAAAATGACGTCAAATATTCATGTTTGTAACTAATCACGCTAGATGACACTCGCGTTTGTGTCCAATACCTTTTCTACAGGCATTGACTAACTATGTTCTATTTAAACAATGCTAAGAGCAATTCACAATTTCCATATATAAAATCAAACAAGCGCGTTCAAAATTTTGTGGAGTGGAAAAGCATTTCAGGCGTTTTATGTAGTTTAGGCAGCAGTGATGTCATTTTAAAGAGGCAACGACGTCCATGGCCCGACTCTGAAATAGACATAAAAATAAAAAAATATTTTATTTACATAATTGTTACATTTATATTATTTATCTGCGTACCATATTTATATCGTTGTATCAAGATTTCATACAACGTCTATATGTAAGTATCGCTTAAAGATAAATATGTTTTATCATTGTTTCTATTCAAAAAATGGTTTCATCGTTGTACGAGGATTACCGGTTTCATCATTCCATTCATGCATCAATAACTAATCCTGCGTCTACAGAATTATAGATGGCGCCTCGTAGCCTATGAACTTTTTTAGAGGAGGTAGAAAAAAAATAGTAGTAAAGAGCGGGGTACAGTTAAAAAAAAATATTCAAGTTTTTCATTTAATGAGAGCATGCAGGTTTTCATAGTTATGTCATTGACCTAAAAAAATTTGCTACTAATTCAAATTTTATTTGTTATAAAAGAGAACATTGTGTGGTAGTTTAAAAATTGACAAATGTGCCCTATATACAGGGAAAATTTAACATATTAGCAAGGCACTTTTGTATAAAAACAATGAGATAAAATAACTCTTCTCATTATCGATCTGAATTTTGCAATATTATCCAATGATTTGATACACCTGGGTAAGTGATTGAACGAATTCCAATCAAGTGAACTTTTATAGTCAATTTTGTTAGCCTGTAATCTCAAATGAGCAGCATTCCTCATCAAATAGTTGTAGGCATCTTCATTAGTCTCAAGGATGGCTGTTTTTGAATGATTTCTATCAGTGTAACAAAAATAAATAATTATGGAAGGAGCGTCATATTTGAGCTTCTTATTATTTCTTTACAATGGTCTCTGAAACCACCGGCTACACTCCTGATAGCTCGTTTTTGCCGAAAAGGTTAGCATGACGAGAGTTACCCTACAGCAGCGTACCGTAACTGAGATGAGAATGAAACAGGGCGGAATAACATGATCTTATAGATTTTATTGAACTTATGAACAGGATGTTTATAAAGTCAGTTGCGGAATCATCTGCGACTGAAAGTTGGAATTTAGTCGCTATTTTCCATCATACAAGATAACCTCTCTTGGAAGGGATTCATGTTATAAAGAGAAACATTCTCAAGTGAAAATTGAACCAATACACGACTTCTCTGGAAATGGAAAAACCTACGATAAAATTGAAGTTACTTTTTTGTAATATCTAACAGAAAACAACTACTTTCCCGGCTAAAGCCACGCAGGACATTGAACTACATCTGATAGATATTGAGAAAGACCCTATAATAACTTGAGAGAAATAATCTGAAAGTGAAAATTTGCATTTTCATTCAGATAGTTGATTATTTATTAAATGTCCAGTTTCCATTGGAGATTCTCATCTATAAATGAGGTAAGGGAGAATGTTTGTATCATTTGTTTATATAATTTATATCTATGTTGTATGTATGTATAATCATGTAACAAGCTTTGTCAACAAGTGTCACGTACTTATGACAATAAAGCATATTTTGAATTGAATTGAATTGAAATGTTATTCTGAAGTATCACTCACAGAAAATCGCTCATTTCATTGATGCGTAAATTGCATCTCTTTCGCTAGGCCTCCAATACATTTTGGTCGACAAAAATCTATTTCACTCTTCTAAGATCATCAGGGAGGTCGGAAGGAAAACATACTCTTCAGAAGCAATTTCTGATGACAGTTATTGTCATCGTGAACAGCAAAACCGAAAACGGCGAAAACTGAAGGAGATGGACGATAGTTAATTGGTCATATCCTCTCCTATGTTCGCAGTGCTGTAAGGTGATCTGTATGTGTGAAGTGAAACGCTGATGCACAATTATCACCGATACATGATTATAATCAGGAGAAGTCAGTGTTTTTTAAATATCGTAGCATCACAACAGTCATGGAATTCTGATATAACAGATACGAATCAATGCAACAGCAAAAAGCATTTTTTTCAATTTGGTGCCTTCTGGTGTGGAGAAATTAAAATATTTGTCAAATTTTGCTATTCATATTGTACACGTCAGTGCAAGCGGAATTTACAAGTGCTTCACTACAGTCAAGCTGTTGAGAGGAAAGAACTTTTTGATATTTGTAGAGATCAACAAATATAAAAATATGCAATTTTGTTCATTTATTACGTGAAACACCGTATATACAGTGCTGCTTTTTTAGTCCCCCTCCTGTTTACTTTTTAACCGTTCGACGTACAAACATGAAAATTAAATATTTGGAGGGATTGCAAGACAGGGAAGGTGGCGCGGAGGGCCACATCAACCCAAAAATTTTAAATGGCATGGGTGTAAAGTGTCACATCGTTGAAAAGAGAATTCAATTCTCTTCACAACAATCTAAATATTTTTGAATTTTGTTGGGAATTTTTTAACCAATTTCGATTTTTATGCCTTTTGAAATTTTCGAGTTGATGTGCCCCCAGCGCTATCTGTCGAGTAATTGCAATGTTTCTCCTCTCAAAAAGTAGTATCGGTAATACCCTTCAAAATGTTTTTGGTTTCATTATTCCACAACGAACCGTTAAAATTTATCGAGGTATGAGTCGTTTTCAGATCCGCATTTATTTTTGATATTTGGAATTTTAATTACAAAAAAAATATATTCTCTCTTCAACGATATGACACTTGACCTCCCATGCCATTTAAAAAATTTGAGTTTATTTGCCCCCCGCGACCCCTTTCGAGCAAACACCATATTTTTTGTATCAAAAACAAGTATCGGTGAAACCCTCCAAACGATTTTTTATTCAAATTCGTACGTCGAACCGTTCAAAAGTTAACAGGGGGGGGGGGCTTAAAAAAGCCGCAACGTGTATCTACATTCTAAAAAAAATTCACACAACTTTTACTGCCTTCACAGTGGACACTTGACAGAGGTCAAAATGAAAGTAAAACCGCAGTAAAAATAGAATTCATTTCAAATCTGAAAAAACTATCTGTCTTTAAGGAAGTTGGTAAATTGAAAGGCACACAAATATTCATCGCCAACGATTTGAGCTATGATGATAGACAGGAGCTGAAAATTCTACAAGAATATTTGAAACTGGCACGCTCTAAAACTCTGAATGCCGAGATTAAAGGACTGCGACTACATATTGAAGACACCTCGTATACTGCGACTGAAATAAAGGACATTGATATAAATGCGCTTGGCGACGGGACAACTGAAGATTCGCCGAAACTGCCAAGGCCCAAGAGGAAATGCTATCAGGCCGACACTGCACAGAGATACTCTACAAGACAACACAAATAGGCTGTAGAACATTTTTTGTTATTGTTGTTGTGAATTTATTGGCTCGAGCATTTTTCATTATTTTTTTCGAGTGAATATAAATATGTTTAATTTCTCATAAAAATGCCTTCAAAAATTGCTCATATGAATGTTCGCTCTCTAGTGGCTAATTTTGATAATTTTAAAACTGTTCCTATAGACTACGAATTTGATGTTGTTGCGGTTTCGGAAACTTGGCTCACAGAAAATATTTTGTCGGAAGTTGTTGATATTGTCGGCTATAATTTTGTCAGAAATGACCGAATAGGTAGAGGCGGGGGGGTGGGGTTGTACATCAAATCATGTTATCATTATGAACTTATGGAAGTTGATGATTCAATCGAGCAAATATGGATAAATTTGAAATTTAAAACAGAATCATATTGTATCGGTAGTTTATATAGACCTCCAACTCAAAATTGCAATGAATTCCTGAATACTCTAGAGAATACTCTGGCAAGCTTTTTACTGACTACAAATAAAATTGTCTGTGGTGGCGATTTCAATATTGATGTCATGGATGTGCAATCATCATCTGTGAATAACTTATTATCAATGTTGGACACGTTGTCATTCTCTCAAATCATTGATGAGCCAACTCGTGTGACAGGCAATTCAGCAACGCTGATAGACCTATTTTCGCTTAGTGATGGTATGAAATTAGTTGAGAAAGAAGTCATATCCATACCAGATATTTCTGATCACGAGTTGATTCACTGTACTTTACATACCGACTTTGTTACTGACAAAGTAATTATCAGGGAATACAGGAGTATCAAAGATGTTAACGTGAGTCAGTTTCGATCCCATCTCGCATCCATTCCATGGCGAAACATTTTCGACATAGAGCAGGCTGAAGGGAAAATAGATTTTCTTTATCAAAATTTAGACATTCTGCTTGATATTCATTGTCCCATGAAAATATCACGATTCACAAAAAAATTCGCTCCTTGGATGACGGACAACATCAAAATATTAAAACAGCTTAGGAAAAAAGCTTTAAAACGCTATAAAAAAAACAAAAATGAATGTAATTGGGAATACTATAAACAAATTCGTAATTATACTACTCTAGCAGTAAAACATGAAAAAAAGCATATTTAAATCATAGAGTGAAATACTCTGATAACATTTAGAAGGATTTTAGAGAGATGAATGTATATGACAGAAGAAAAAACAGAGATATTCCTGATGAACTTAGTAATGCTGAAGAAATAAACAACTACTTCATGGACTCAATTCCTTTAATATCTACAGAGGCAACTATAGATACGATAGAATTTCATAAAACCAATAAAAAACCAAATCTATTGTCCTCTAATTTGGATTTCATTGCTGTCTCTGAAACAGAAGTTACAAAAATAATGTATTCAATCAAATCAAATGCTATTGGTTCTGACGGAATTGGAATAGATTTCATAAAATTATGTTGCCCTTTTCTCCTGTCATATATAACTCACGTCGTAAACTCTTGCATCATACAATCCTATTTTCCAGTAAAATGGAAAGTCGCACAGGTATTGCCATTACCAAAGGTGAATCAACCAAAATAACTCAAAGATTTGAGACCTGTGAGCATATTACCGGCACTCTCGAAAATCTTGGAAAGAATAATTAACATGCAATTGACAGCTCACATAAACGTGAACGAAATATTACCTGAAACTCAAGCTGGTTTCAGACATGGGCATAGTTGCGCATCGGCTCTACTCAATGTTACAGATAAAATTCTAAGAGCCATCGATGATAATAAACTTACTCTCTTAACACTCTTGGATTACTCGAAAGCCTTCGATAGCCTTAATCATGATTTATTATTGTCCATTCTAAACTATATAGGAATTGGAAAGAAAGCGCAAGAATTTTTTCGCAGCTACTTATTAAATAGATCACAAAGAGTTATAATAAAAAATACGTCGTCAAGCTTGAGAAACGTCAAAAGTGGAGTACCACAGGGGTCCATACTTGGCCCATTACTCTATAATATTTATACATCTTTTTTATACAAATGTTTATCGTATTGTGAAACTCAATATTACGCAGATGATACACAACTACTGCTATCCTTCTACATCTCAGACGTCATGGAAAGCTGTAAGAAAATTAATGATGATCTCAAGAGCCTTGATTATGTATCTCAGACATATTCTTTGCAAATGAACCCAAGTAAAAGTGTAGTTTTGCTATTTGGGCCAAAGAAGGCGAAAGAGCTAGCGTTCGCGCTGATAGACATCGCTGTTAATGAGTCTCCTATACCACTCAAACGGGAAACAAAAAATCTCGGTCTAATAATGGATGACGAACTACGCTTCAAGAGTTATATATCAAACTGTTCTAAAAAATCGTTCTCTAAAATGAGAATGTTATACAATTCGCGGAATATTCTCAATCTTGGTTCGAAGAGGTTATTGTGTGATTCTTTGGTTCTGTCGGCATTCAATTATTGCGATGTAATTTATGATTCATGTTTAGATGCGTTGACTGTTGGTAGAATACAGCGAGTGCAGAATATTTGTCTTCGATTTATCTATGGGCTCTTTAGAAAATTCGATAGAGTTTCTTATAAAATGAACGAATTAAAGTGGCTTTCCATGAAACAAAGAAGATTCTTACATAAGGCCTGTTTTTATCATAAAGTCGTCACCAGCAAAACACCTAAGTGCCTACATCGAAGGTTGACTTACCGAACAGATATTCACAACATCAATGTCAGACATAAAAATAATTTATGCATTCCAAAACACCGAACAAAGTTTTACGAAAGGTCTTTCACATACGACTGCTCCCGCATTTACAACTACCTCCCTCGCCAATTGAAAAGTTTGTCAAAAAATTCTTTCAAGTACCAATTACGTGAACTAATATTGACAAAATCGATCAGTATTATATAATCATTGTTCTTTTTTTATTTTGTTGTTTCCTCTCCTCATATATGTATGTATATATATTGTTTATTATCATTATAGGCTACTGCTTGTTAAAACATTTTCCTTTTAATTACTAAAGAGTATTGATAGATAACTTGTATGTTCTTGAGAATAGTTAGACATTAAATATAGTATTAGGTAGTATTAGTAGAAATCAATTCATATTCGAAGTAACCATTCGTCTGAACTATATTTCTTTTTTTTTCTGTTTTTCTTTAAGTTTTTTGTGAAGGGTTGAGTTGAGTAGGAATTGACTAGATTCGTCTGGTCATGACTAGACTTCGCCCATTTGCCCTCTGTATGTATTTTTTTTGAGGACAAATAAAGACAAATTATTATTATTATTATTAAAATTAATAATAAGGTTATTGCACATGCACAATCGATCAACCAGAATTTTTTTTATAACTCAGATTATAATATTTTTCCCATATGTTACCAACGTATTTTATGGCGAGCCTTGTATATAGGCAACTCTCAAGAGTATTTAGCAAATAACGGTCATACTAATGCAAATTTGAAAGACAACTTTTAGAATCGCAACGGTATCCGACGATGTCATTTTTTTTCTTAATATATTCCGCACATCTACGATATCATTTCAAGGCGAGCCAGTATCTTCACTGAAATGTTGAAATAATTTATATTTTTGATGTGCCATACCACGACTGGAATAATATTACGTAATCTTTTTTATCGATAATAATGGTTAGAGATAATTATCGTCTCTCACGTCTTAGTAAATGGGCAGTAAAAATTCCTCAGTTCACAGTTCAAGAGAGTAGACACGTTCATCTGGCATAAGAATCATTCTCTTTTCATCACATTGACAAAAAAATGAAGAATAACACGACTTCTGATACTGTTATTTGCCAGAAACTCATACACAATTAGTGTTTCTTTTCGATACATGCATTCTTAACAATATACCGGGTGATTATATAACTCATCATGAAATTAGCCAATATCGACTGCGAATTTTACCTAGTTATCAAGAATTGATAAGTGAAATAATTATTAACGTTACAAGGCCGATATGTGGCAAATAACGGATGAAGTTGAATATTGTAATCCGAGGCGCAGCCGAGGATTATAACAACCGAACAACAACAACTGAAAGAAGACATTTTTATTCCCAGGAAAGAACAAACCACGTACCTCGTAATTCTACAGAAAAATCCAAACATCGTTTTGACATGGAACATCTTAACAATATCACAACAATATTATAAACAATGTCAGTTTTTTGTGTTCACGAGTTTGCTTTAACAACGACCATGGATGAAAGTGAATAAATTGAGGAACAAAATCAAATTTCTTTAAAAATATTGGGAGAATCATGTGCAGCGAATGTTGATTGCCTGCCGAAAATAACTCAAGAACGATATCAAAATGAATATGAAGATTTTGAGAGGAAAATCAGAGGTTTATTCTCCTAAATCGCTGTGTACCAAGATTTCAATGTTGAAACTTGCTTTGAAAGTTTATGACAACATTGATATTTCAAGGTTAGTTATTTTAAATCGTACACCATATTGGAGTATTACCTACAGAAATGGTATTTTCAGATTTGGAAAATTATTTTTGTTCTTGAGACGAAAGTCTAATGGATACACACCAAAGAAAGCAAACATTTTATCTGAAAAAGAAGTTACTGAGTTTTTGTTGGAGGCAGATGATCATACATGGTTGCTTAAAAAGATTGTAGTAATGTGTGGTATTTTTGGCACCTGTAAACGTGACAAACTTGTTAAGCTGACTGTGGATGATTTTGAAAGCACCAGTACTAGAGTTTTCGTTACATTGAGGTATACTAAAAAACAAAAAGAACAGGTTATTTGCCATTCCAAAGAAGGACTTTCTTTTGATGCATATGGTCAATACCAAAAATACGTAGATTAGCGGCCTTCATATTTGGAAAATCGGCGATTCTTCATTGGTTATAGGAATGGTGAATGTGTAAAACAAGTTGTGATCATTTATACCATTGGAGCTGTTTCAAAGAAAATTGCAGCCTTCTTAAAATTGGAAAATCCTCAGCTCTACACAAGGCACTCGTTTCGCAGATCCTCGGCTACTATGCTTGTAGAAAATGGTGGCGATCCACTATCGGTAAAAGAACTTGGAGGTTGGAACTCCTCTGCGGTGGCGGAGTCGTATATTGAAAATTCAGTTTCAAAGAGAATGAAGATAACGAGACAACTATTTCATAGTAATGAAGCCACACCGACAATAAGTTCAAATACTGGTGCTATAGATGGTAAATATCCCAGGTAGCACATCATATCGACTGAATCTTGGTTCCATATTGGGCCAATATAGATATATTGTAAATAAAAAATCAGTATTGGTCCAATATAGGTGAATATTCAAAAAACAATATTATATTAATAATATTGGTGGAATATTGGTTGAATAATTTCTTCCAATATCGATAATACAATATTGGTTATATATTGTTTTCCACATCTCGAATAAATATTGCAATATTTTGAGGCCATTATTGCTTCAAGAATATTTCACCAAAACTATTTCTAAAATACTCAAACAATATTCGACCAATATCGCAAAACATTTTACTTCTCGACAATATAACTTTTGAATATTGTGCCAATATTGTCAGAATATTGTATCTCCGATATTGTACCAATATCGCCGAACATTTTGAGGCCAATATTATTTCAAGAATATTTCGCCAATATCATTCAAGTAATATTGTACCAATATAGGTGTTCTACTTGGGATCTAATTGATGGAATAGAAATTTCAAATAATAGCAATTGTCAGTTTACTTTTCAAATTTATAAATAGATAGTATTTTTCTTTTTCTTTTCTTTCTTTCTTTAGTGTCTTGGCATCGACTGCTATGGTCATTAGCCACGTGTTCTGGATAGGCCTTGTTACTAACTCCATGCGCCACCTTAGGAGCAGCACTGTTAATTGGAACGCAACAGTGAATTGTGCAGGCTCACCCCAGTCCAGCCACGAGATTTGAATAATTTAATCGGTCAAATTAAATTAAAAAATCCCAGCCGCAACTGGGGCTCGAACTCAGGACCTTTCGACACAAAGTCGGACGCTCTAACCACTGCGCCACGCCCGGAAGTATTATCATAACTATTGTTATTGTAGATTTTTAAAAGCTTCACTGTCGTAAATGGAAAGAGCATATGATTTTCCATACACCTGCTGAATTCCATGGTGGCACCATTTCTTGTTTTCGAGATAAACGTTTCGAAAATGTCAAAAACATCATAAAAACTGGTTTTTCATCACTTTTCGACTTTCCTTCCAGATTTTTCAAATTTTCACTGTCGTAGATGGAAAGAGTACATGATTTTCCATATTTTTGCTGAATTCCATGATGGCACCATTCCTTGTTCTCGAGATACATGCCTTGAAAATGACAAAAACAGAATAAAAACTGGATTTCAATTACGTTTCGACATTCACCCTGGATTTTTTAAATTTTCACTATAGTAAATGGAAAGAGTATATAATTTTTCATATTTCAATTGAATTCTAAGGTGTCACTATTCCTTGTTCTCGAGATAAACGCCTTGAAAATGACAAAAACAGCACAAAAACTGGATTTTAATTACTTTTCTAATTTCCCCCGGATTTTTTTTATTTTTACTATTGTAGATGGAAAGGGTATATAACCTTCCATATTTCTATTGAATTCTACGGTGGCACCATTTCTTGTTCCAGTGGCGGCAATAAGGTGCCCACAGAGCCCGCTGTGCTGGGGGGGGGGGGGGGGGGGGCAGCTCCCTTCGACCTCTTTGCAAAAACTTTTAATTTTCTAATTGCCTCAAATGAAGTAATACATAACACATATTGATAACAAGAAAAGAGGCACCTGTACGTTTAATCAAAGTTCACCTGTTCACAGAATTCTGTAAACTTTGGTATTATCATCACTGCTTATTATAGCAGTGTTCATTCTAGATCTTCTATGAAAGTTTACACACGAAATTCAGATTTCTCCGTCAGCAAAAGAGTGTGTTCGTTTTGTCTTCATTCGCCTATCCTATGAAGTATTAGTACAAGAAATAAAAAGCAATTTGCGGTTGACTTTGATGGCCTGTTGGAATGTTGACGCGGCGGCGGTAATGCCTTTGTAGGTACACAGATACAGCAATTATGTAAATCCGCTCCCTCTTCGATCACAAAAAACGCGGCACTTTTCGGCCACATCAAAGGAGTTAATGCTGACAAAGGAAAAACCAAAAACCAGATAGAATTTTTCGATGATAAGATTTCATATTCAAATATCCTAGAAAATTATGGCATTTATATTATCCAGAGTGGCAATAAAACCATATACCGGAATATCGCTTCTTCTTATAATATTTTTTCTTTGGGAAATATTTTAATATAAATAATTTAATATGTTAAATGAGTGTATTGTGTATTTTTATATGGAATTATGTCCCATTATGTCTGGTATTTCCATATTTTATTGCCACATGTATGAATATCCAAACAAAGTTTGGCGGGGTTCTGTAGTACCTACGGTGCCCTTGAGGTGACGTACAAACTAGCTTGCTCTTCCGAAAATATCACTTTCTATTTCAGTGTGTTGTCTGAATCTGTATCTAATATTTTACAATGCGCATAAATTTTTCTTTTTTAGGAGTAATTCCCACCGATTTGAAACATTGTATCCTTTCACCAAAGCCAATTCTTCCAACATCAATCGCTGAAAATGATAGGGATAACATATAATTCAAACATATTACGCTGGGCTTTTTACGGTAATGAAAAACTGTATGAATATTCAAAGTAACCGGTCATAAACTTATCCCGCATAATTATATAACTCTTTCAATCGTTACATAACCCATCTTGTACATATCATTATTCAAAGCCAAACGATAATTTCCATTCTTTTCATTTCAAATAATTGCTGTAGAATTTACTTTGGGAAATTAAATAACCCGCAAATGATTTTCTTTGGAATATTTTTACCTCTTCACGATAATAGGATACCGTTCTCTCATTTCGAATAACAAATTTCGTAAATTTTTATTTGTTTTCTTGGTTTACTATCGCTTCAAATGATTTATCGGTTCAGTATGTTTCAAAATCGAAAATGTCATGCTAAGGTGTATTTGGGTATTCCACATGAATTTCAAATATTGTTTCTGCAGTATCCATAAATTATGGAATATGATAAATTTTTCATTTGAAAACAATCGGGTTTATAAGTTTTCTGGAATCTAGGAAAATGGCGCAATTGAAAAAAACGCAAAGGAAACAAACGCACAGAAAAAAGTGCAATATTAAATAAGCTCACAAGAAATATCCACAAGTGGAAAATGGCACACATGGATTGAATCGCAAAAGGCAAAAACCTCTCATGAGTAAATGCGCACAAGGAAAAAACCTATCACGTAAAAGTGCGCACATAGAAAAAAACACATTTTTCCGATAATAAAATTAGGTTCTGTCAAAGGCAGTTGTGTCAAATAAATTATCAAAACGAATAAATTGTCTATTTTTCTTAATAATCCCCCGTCCAATGTTATCCTCAGAAAATAATATCCTTTCGCAAAATTATTTCGTCCAATTATTAGTCTGATCTAACCAAAACGAACTAACCTAGCTCGCGAGTTGGGAGTTTGGAAGTTGAAGAAAAATTCATTTTGTGGGTAGTATTTTATTAGTCTGATCTGACCTGAACGATCTAACCTAGCTCGCAACTTGAAGAATTATAGAAAACTACGCGATTGTAGCCAATTCAGTGGAAAAGTTTTATGAAACAGAGGACAAGCGATCTTATTTAAGAACAATGGCTAATCTACAGTAGTTTATATTTCTGTTTAATAGTTTTTTTTTTCTTTCGGATGCTGGTCCTGTCACCAGCTGCACCTCAGCCTCTTGGGATTTTTGTGCATTCCAATTGGTTTCACAGCACCCACTCCGTAACTCTAGTCCCCTGTATCAGTCTGTACAGGTTCTTCATCGGTTGACTGTTGTTTTCTTCGGGAGTTGGCAAGGGTTTCCCGAATATTGCCTGTCTCTTGCGGTCTAATGCCTCGCATTCTGACAGTACGTGATTGGCTGTTTCTGTCCGTTTACCACATTGTCTGCAGGAAAGTTCTCCGTTGTAGAGCCCCATTTTGTGCAGGTGTTTTCTCATCAGGCTGTGGCCAGTGAGAAGGCCCGTTATCATACTAACTTGATTCCTGCTCAGATTGAGTAGTTCTTCAGTTTTGTGTTTTGACTGTTCTCTAATGTATGTTTTCCAGTGGTGCATGAGAGGGGCTTCGATCTACCTCTCCCTTCGTTTTCGTTTGATTCAGTCCCGAATGCATCCTCGAATGGCGGATTTAGTAAGCCCGAGTGCGGGTTCTGGGCCAATATATGGAGTTGATGAACCGTTTCTGGCTAGTTCATTGCCCTCGATGCCACAGTGTCCTGGTACCCACATCGAAGTTGTTTTGTTGTGTTCCGAGAGGACACTGAGTTTCTCTCTTGATTCCAACTTCGGGTTCATAAGAGCCTTCAGTGACGCCTGGCTGTCTGAGCATATTTTGATCCTTGCATTGCGCATTTCCCTCATGTTGATTTCTCTTGTGCATTGCAAGATAGCGTACATCTCTGCCTGGAATACGGAGGTGTTTGTTCCTAGTGAGTCGCTTATTTGAGAGTTTCTCCCCTCACTGTATATTCCAGCACCAGTTCCTTCCCTGGTTTTGGATCCGTCCGTGTACTGGATCCTCTTTCCAGGTTTGCCCCTGATGTTGTCATCTGACCATTCCCTTCGATCTTCTATCATACCTCGAAGTTATTATTGTTGAAAAATATCTAGGAGCCATGTGGTCCGTTGGTTCCATTTCAAGAATGTCGCCTCCCACTATATCCTTTATCATGTTGTGATCCGATCTATTGCTCGATTTTTGTTCTTGCTTCTCCCATTATTGTTATTTAATAGTTACAATTCTTTCCTTCTTATTCATTGGAAATTTGGTTTTCCTTAGAAATATATTTATAATATGAGTTTGCGTTTTGCTCATTTGCACATGAGAGGTTCTTGCCATGTGTGCAATTTTCCATGAGTGGATATTTCTTGTGGGCATATGTGAAATTGCGCTATTTTATGTGCGTTTATTTCCTTTGCGATTTTTTCAATTGCGCTTTTTTCCGTCGACGAGTTTTCTGCTATGTTATATGTACTAGATCTGAATGTGCAGTATTTTTTTAAATTCGAAAGACAGGACTGATGATGCTTCGTTTTTATTCACAATTCTTCCATAAAAAAGTTTCACAATTTTTTTATTAGATCTTGAAAAACAATAGAGATATGGACTTGTAACTAGTTGAAGGTTTTTGTCTAAAAACACCATAAACTCGAAATCGAATCGGGATATCGACGAAATGTATATGAGCAGTTTAATTGCACTCAAACAGATCTACAAAGAATTAAAATAAAAAATTTCCGTATATCTGAAATAAAAATTGCAATAGGTACGCAAAATTTTGAAAAATACACCAACTCGAAAACGAAATGAGTTATCGAAAAAATTTCAATGAACGGTTTTATTGTACTAGCACAGTTCTACAAAAAGTTCCTATGACATTTTTTTATATCTTCAAAGAAAAATTGAATTGAGGACTTTCATATTACTTACTATTAAATATTACACATATAATTCATACAAAAAATATGAAGCTTGCCAAAATGACCGCAAATTTCTGTCGTTAACTTCCGGGTTATTATTGAAATGTCCAACAAGTTTATACCGATCTGAAGCCTCAATAAAATATTTCATCACCCAAAGTTTAGCATTAGTTGATCATATGATCAAATATCAAGATTCACTCTTTGAACTCCGAAGGCTGTACTCAAATCATTCTGTTGGTCCTCACTGAAATGATCTTCAAACTGCTCTCGAATGTAACAATGATACCGGCTTGCCGTAATACGGCTGAAATATTATCCGGACGAATGCAGAAGGCCGTCAGCATTGGTTCACTTCGTCTCTGCTCAGGGCACATGATTCTCGGACCCAGTAATCACTCACCCCTCCCCATGTATTGAGAAGGCATCGGACGAAAATGATGTCTTGCTTATCCAGTGTGCACAGCTCTACAATAAAAATCTGTTCCTAGAGTCATTATTAACGCACAAACTAAAACTCGAAATGTAATAATACAAATACAGACAAAGAGCTAAAATGAACGTTTACTGAAGATGGTCGGTTATTCATCAGTTGGTATCTTCATCTGAAAAAATGGTTATTTATATCTCCCTTTATCAATCATAATGTTGGAAATTTTGTTCTAAAAATTGTAAAATGTTACAATGTTCAGTACGTTCTTTTCAACTTTATTAGTATGGCGGCTCAATGGTCTAGGGGTATGATTCTCGCTTTGGGTGCGAGAGGTCCCGGGTTCAAATCCCGGTTGAGCCCAATTTTTTTATTCTGCCTTCACTTTCTTTAGTCATTGTAATCTTCACGATGTGTTTTGAATATTCATTGTTTCAAAATATTTACAAAAAAAAAATACAGAACTGCACATCGATTTCGTAACGTAACTCACATAGTACCTACTTACAAGACGAAAATAACAGACGACAAAGAAGTGCCGAAGAGCATAAGTAACAGTGATGTTTGTGAATTTCTTAGAAATAAAACTGACTAAAATGGAGAACATCAGCTGATTATAACGGGAAACAGATTTTTCCTTTTTTTTCTACAAATTCCGGAAAATAGACCTCATTTTCAACTGAAAAGTTTCACAGTTGAAGTTCGTCTTTTCAAGCAAGTTTTTTCGTTGAAGCGTGTTCTTTTAGATTATGTAATAAAAGAGTAGCAATACTGTGTATATTTTTTCCAGAAAACGCGAAAAATGAAAAGACAGATTTTCCAAAAAAAATTTTTTCTTTTAAGTTTCGTTCCAAACTCATATTTATGTACTAAGATTATTGAAATTAACAGTTGAAACCATTAAAGAATGTTCATGTTACCTTAATAGGTCCAAAGAATAAACTAGGACATAAATAAGGATTTGATTATGATAGGAGGGCTTAAAGTAGGTGAACTTTTAGGGGTAAAAATGGTTTCTCGTGATTTGCAGCAAAAATTACCCTCCTACAAAAAAGTTAGGGGGCAAAGTTGTTGAAAACAAAAAGACCTACAACTTTTGTTGCCAAGATTTTTCCGTATAACCTCAAATTTTCAACAATTAAAATGATCACTTATTTTTTTGAAAAGTGTACATAACTCGAAAACTGGACATCTGAATCGTGAAAAAATCATACTAATTCAACACCAAAAAACATACTTTCCTGCAAAATTTTCATGTGAATCATTTATACGCAAGGAAAAAATTAAATACTGAAAAATCGGTTTCTCGCTATTTTGACGGTCAATTTGATGTCGAAAACTGTTGAATACAAAAGTTTTCGATTTTTTTATTATCCACAACTTTTCCATAAAAAACATCTGCTAAGAAGTCACGTTTCGCGGCAAATCACAAAAACCGTTTTCGTGTTTAATTTTTTTTCTCAAACAACATCCTTCACTTGGTCCTTGCCTGTTACTTTCTTCCGTATTTTAGGCGTTTAAAATTCGTTTTTGCACCAGCCCAACCAGGAGAAGTTCGAGAAAATTTAATATTTCGTTACAGAAAAACCATCTAATTCCGAACATAAAAAGGTATGTTTCTACCAGATTTTGCGACAATTTTCATACAAAAAAATATTAAAACCGAATTAAAAAGGTTTTTCAGATTTTCCGGAAAATTTGAGGTTATGTGGGAAAATATTGAAAACAATTGTTGTACATCTCTTTATTAGCAACAACTTTTTCTGTTGACTTTTTCTTGAAGGAGGTTAACTCTCGCTGCAAATCGTGAGAAACCATTTTAACCCCCTTAAGTTCACCACAATCCGCCACTCTAAAATAATCAAATCCTTATTTATGCCCTTATGTATTTTTTGGTAACATGAAATTTTCATTTCCGAAAGTTTCCAACCAATAAATAAATATTAGTTTAGAACAAAATTTAAAAAATTGACTTTTGAAAATCTGTTTTTAATTTTTACGCGTTTATTACATAGTATAAAAGTAGACGCTTCAACGAAGAATCTGGCGGCTGGCGAGCTTGAAAAGATGAACTTTATCGGTGAAACTTTTCAGTTGAAAATAAGGTCGGTTTTTAGGAATTTGTCGACAAAAAAAGGAAAAATCTTTATCCCGCTACAAAAAATTACAGCTTACTTGAAACATAATAAGTTACATTTCCACCAAATTTCGTGAAAAAAATTTTTTGCGCGATAAAAAAATGTAATACTAAAAAATTGTTTTTTCCCGGAAAGTTTGAGGTAATATGGAAAACTGATTGATACAGAAGTTGCATTTTCAAAAACTGTTCCATTCAACTTTCTTCGAGATAGGTCAACTTTCGTTGTCAATCGCGAAAAACCGTGAAATATCACTTTCAACCCCTAAAAGTTCCACCCGTCTCCATTTTTCACGTCATTCGAGCGATATTCTGGTCCTCTTCTAGTAGGTCTCATGCTGCTATTTTTTGTCGTTCATTAGCATTGGTCTACTAGTCTCAAAAAATAAAGACAAATGAGTTATGGTAGATAGAGATGAACATATATCAAAAATATTGAGTTGGTAATATAATATAATTTTAACAAATTTAGTACACCTGATCGTTTTGTGCCTGAATAATACATGACACTAACTTAATTTAACGAACATTTGGTAGATTATATGAGTACAATTATTGGTACATAAAAATTATACAAAAACTAAACTAAAATTATGAGAAACTAAGAAAATAAGAAAATAGTTAGGAATACTATATTTGAAATTAATTGTTGAAATAGTCCAAGAGTTCTAGAGTTCTGGAAAATGAAGGATACTAGCTCTCTGCAGAATAATTTGTAGTTATGAATGTTTTTGACGGACTCTGGGATGGAATTGTATATTTTACGGCCAACGTATGCTATTGACTTTTTATAGAAGGTAGAATTAGGATAAGGAATATTAAAATTTTTGAGTCGTTTTTGTCTTGTTCACAGTACTGTGGGAAATTTCTTGATATTGCATTCTATTTCTGTACACGAAATTCACAATATTGAAAATATATAAATTTGTTAAGACAAGCATTTTACTTTCTATAAAGAGTGGTTCGGTGGTTGGTTGGTTGGTTGTTTGGTTGAAGGCTGACGAACGAGATACCGGGTCTAACCTGAGGTTTCCCTCAACAATGAGACCAGCTCGGGTCTATTGTATTGTTATGTCGTCAGTGGTTCCTAGTTAAATACGCCTGTGTTTTTCATGCCTGTTTCTAGGTTGATCTGTCCGAATAATCTGTTGCGTTTGTTGAGCAGCGCGTCGCATTTGAAGATGATGTTTCCTCCTCGTCACCACAGAGTCTACTGTCCACGGTTTCTCTATTTATTCCCATGGTGTGTAGGTGTTTCCTAAGGCCGCAGTGTCCGGTTAGTAAGCCGGTGATCGTGCGTATCTTAGATCTGTTAAGGTTGAGTCTGTCAGCCGTCAGCGTTTGGCTCAGGTGCCTCACCATGTCGATGCACTTCGATTTGGTCCCAATACGTTTGGTGTTTTGATTTCTTTCACTAATTGATCAGGTTTCCACATCGGGTTTTGCTAATGCCAAACGCTGGTTCTGGACCTGTGAATGGTGATTCAGATGCTTTCTTTTCAAGTTGGTCTGCTTCTTCATTGCCTTCAATTCCCCTATGTCCAGGCACCCACACAAGTGTAACTTTGTTGCGTTTCAACAGTTCATTGAGGCTCTGAAGACATTCCCAGACTTGCTTAGACTTTATCTGTATTGAGTTCAGAGCTTTTATAGCGCTCTGGCTGTCAGATAGAATGTAGATGTTTTCTTCCATACCCACGGTCTAGATTCATCTGTATGCATGTCATTATGGCATGTGTCTCTGCTTGGAATACTGTGGTGTTGTTACCAAGTGGGACTATTACGTTCCTTTTTGGCGTCACCCTGTATATTCCTGTTCCTGTTCCTTCAAATGTTTTTGAACTATCTGTGTACCAGATAATGTTTCCAGATGATAGTGATTCTACTCTCGAGTCCCATTCGTTCCACTTGAGCTACGTTTTGAATGGTTTTTCGTACGAGTATTGTGGTAGCATGTAGTCTGATATCATTTCCAGTTCGGTAATGTTGACTTCATGGATGATTTTGGTGTGCCCAGTTTGTGGTTGGGTTATCCAATTACCTGTTTGTTTGCACTCATCCTCGCCTCCCCCATGACTGTGATGTCTAAAGATGGGAGGTTTAGGATAATTTCCATAGCAGCGGTTGGAGTGCTATTCATACCACTCGTGATACACAGACAGGCGAGTATTTTACCAAAGTTGGTTTTCGACTGTCTCTGTTTCATCTTGGGCCACCACAACAGTGAACCATATGTAATTCTGGGTCTTATGACCGCGCTGCAAAGCCAGTGCATGACTTTCGGTTTCAGTTCCCATATTTTTCCAAAAGCTCTTCTGCACATCATGAACGATGCTTTGCTTTTGTTGACTACATGTTGTAGATGCATGTTCCAGGTTAGTTTCTTGTCCAAGAACAGCCCTAAATATTTGACATGATCAGCAACTTGTAGTATTGCGCCAAAGAATTTGGGTGACTTCAAGTCCCCCTGAATCCTTTTGCATGTGGAGGGAATGAGTGTGGTTTTGCTAGGGTTTGCCCTCAGTCCTTCTCTTTTGCACCATTCCTCTACGGTCCTCAGTGCATACTTTCCCTGTACGAGGACTACTATGTCGTCCGCATAACCTTGGGCGTAGTATCCCTGATTGTTTAAAGATTCCAGAAGTTCATCTACTACCATGTACCACAGACCATACTTTCGAAGGATGTATTGTCAAAGGCTTCTCCGATGTCTAGAAAAGTGCAGAGTGCTATTTCATTTTTCGCCAGAGTGTCCTCTAGCCTTGACACCAATTGGTGCAAGGCCGTCTCGCACGATTTTCCTGTTAGATATATAGGCATGCTGGTTTATATGTAATGGCCGATCTATTAGAGCTGCCTCCCGTATGTCCCTGTCTATCAGTTTTTCTAGTCCTTTCAGAAGAAGGGATGATAGGCTTATTGGTCTGTAATCCTTGTCCTGGTCTTATGAGTTTCGGCCAGGTTTTGGAATGAAGACCACGTTCACAGATTTCCAGGTTTGTGGTATCCAGCCAAGTGCTAGACTCATCCTGTAAAATCTGCATAGTTCTGGTGCTAGATCTTCAATTCCCTGCTGTAGTAGGACGGACAGGGAATATTCCATCTCGTCCAGGCGATTTATATGGGCTGAAAGTGTTTATTGCCCATATCACTTTCGGGTATGTTACGATCCGCTTTGCCACCTCCCAGTCAGCCCTGTTCGCCCTTAGTTAAAGGTTGACAGGGGTTTCAATGCTGGGATTTGTGACAATGGTAGATCCTGGAAAGTGGTTATTGAGCAAACGTTCAATTGTTTCTTTCCCGGTGTTTGTGTAGCCTCCAGTGAGTTTTTTGAGAGTCCCCAATGGGTTTATGGGGTTTTTGGAGAGTATGCAGTGGAGTCTGGCACTTTCTGAGGTTTGTTCTATGTTGTTCGGTGGAGAATCTGCGCCTTTTTCTTAGTATTACTTTCAAAATCCATTTCTGCGTGAATTTCAAACAATTTATTTGATTATTATGTGCTGATGTCCATACTATTATTTCGAAGGATATAACAGATTCTACTAAGGATTTATGAACCAATTTCAACATTTTTTCTGAAAGAATATCCATGAGTTTTATGAAATGCAAGTAGCAGTTTTCTCAATTTACTATTCAACTATTCTGAATGGTTATCCTATCTGAGTGTTTCATTGATAATAACTCCCAAATATTTGAATTATTTAGTGTTTTGGATTGTGTTTTTACAGCTACAGTTTTTCAGATCACAGCTTTCGTGAAATTTATATGAATTTAGTTTTACTATCATTTAATCTCAGGAGATTACAGTCCATCCAACACTTAGCTTTGCATTTTATCAAATATTAATGCATTGGAATGGGTACCAACACAAAAAAAATCAAGAAAATATAATCTTTGTATAAAAAGATTATAAAGGAATCGTGACACAGGGTAAATGATGCACCATTTTAGATTATCTACACAACCATAAAGAAATAATTACAATTGGGGAGGGGGCAAACCTTTTTGACGATTTTTTTTGTACGGACCTCCCCTATTACCAGTATCACCTCGAAATCTCTACGACCAAGCTAGAAAACCACCAAAAGTTTCTATACCATGTTGTTCCAGCAACTGAAAATTCTTGCCAGATATTCAATTCTTTCAAATAACTCAACAGTATCGATGGTATGCGAAAACTGTATAATTCAAACAAAAATCACGAATTCTAAAAACTAACAATTCAATCTATTGTGGTAGACGTGAAGTGCAGCCATGTTTCCTGCTGTTCACTCCGCTGGCATCCTGAGCAATAATAATAAAATCCTTTCAGAAAACTCGTTTCGATCGGCTCGGACTCTGAATTCCAACAACTTAGAGGAATAATATTTAATAATAAACAAATAATTACAGTTAGTGAGATTTCGTTCTCGGATCTAATGTGCCTCGGTGGCCTTCGCGATCGGATTTTGCCCTTTGCGAATAAAATGCACGGAATGCAGTTGCATAATTATTACTTCATAGCCGACTGGATTTATTCAATTTTCATAGAGAATGTAAACTACATGTTTCTGTAAACGCAAGCACTTTTATTCTCGGTTTAATTGCTGAATAACTTGAGACGGGTATATTATGAAATTGTTTTATAACAAGTTTGACTGTCGTTGAACGAAATAGCTCATAATTGAGTACTGATTTTTATATTTGTCTGGTAATTATCTAACAGTACCTTGAAAAACAAAATACAGTCAATGATTGAAGATCAAAAGTGACAAAAAAATAAGAATCAACAAGAAATTGAAAAAAATCAATTGAATAGTTTTTTATTTAGATCAGTATTGTACTTCATCAAAAGGGTATTAAAAAGGGTTAAGAGGTAAGCAGATTTACGAAGATATGCTTAATACTCTTGGTGATCAATGTCCTTCGTATGCGACCGTGAAAAATTGGACTGCAAGCTTCAAAAGAGGTAAATTTTCCATTGAAGATGATGACCGATCGGGAAGGCCAGTTTC